>CAVLGL010000090.1:20530000-21780000 GCA_963668995.1 Parnassius mnemosyne
TGTTGGCGTATGCCGTAGACAAACCAAAAGGAGAACTCTGAAATAGGACTATATCACCACAGCTGACGAAGACTGTTGTTAACAAACAGGTTCGCTTAAAATTTGAATGTAGGGGGCAAAGATCAATAGACCTTTGATAAAGTTTAGTAATTAAAATGCAGGATCACTTTGCAAACTGCAAACAACCACAGAAAATTTGGAGGTGTTGAATGTTCATCGTGCATTATTATGCATTACGATGTAAGTATATTTCTTCTAGAGTCGGCTCCAGATCAAATTTCTGTCATCGTGGCCAGTCTCAACAGATAATAGCCATTTATATCAGGCATTTAACTCGTATACTTGCTCAACTAACTCCCCTTCTATTCTTATTTCACATATCATTTTACTTTCTTCTCCTTAAAAACAGTAATTTTCGTCTTACTTGCGTTCACTTTCATTCCCATCTATTTTAATGACCTCTTCATGAATATAACCATCATTTGCATCTCGGCCGCCGACGACGTCAATGTGATCCATTCTTAACTCGCATTCTTCAACTTTCAAGTTTTCCAAACAACTGTCCATAAATAGGTTGAACAGCCACAGGAAAGCCTCGTCTGTTTTTAAATATAAGGTATATATATTATAAATAATCACATGTCTCTGAAAGATAACGCCTCATATATATTTAAATAACGAAATTAAAATGAGCTAGGTACCTACTTATTCAATATTCTATCGAAAGCTTTTGAAAGCACGTTCGCTATTTTAGTAATAAAAGATTCTTATTTTAGCTAAAGAATATAGACACTTTGTAACAAAAGACGAGCTACTTCGACGAAACGAGCATTGTCCTTAAAATATAACATTAAATCAATGTAATGTCAAGAGCTTATTCACGTAAACGTGAACATGCTGTTGTTTTGACTTGTTTTGTACTATGTGTATACCTAGGACTTCAAATAATGACTCGGTATACGAGTAACCTAAAATAATTTGGAAAATCCAAAAGTGCACGTCTGATGAGTGTTTCATTTAATTTTTTAATGAAAGAATAAATTGTATTCCTGGCTTTTAAAATATGTTATTTACGAGTTTTAAATTTCGCGCTCTAATATTTTAACAGGTAGTGTCATATACAGGGAAAATAGTAAATAATGTTGCACAAAAATAAATCGATTATATAAAGTATAAAATCGATATTGGCTGTTCAAGTCTTTCAATGGCTGAAAAAGTATGAAAACGCCTTTAAATTTTTAATAGCAATAAAACTTGAAAATCATTTTATTAACAAACCACGCGTACTAGGTTATTTGTATGAAATAGGGAACCAGTTGATGTAATTCTGAAAAAAAAAACCCGGTCTCGATACGTCAATTTTTTCGGGAGTTATCGTGACCTCATAATATAAAATCAACATCCGGACTAATCTTTTTTTCAAACCGCTTTTCTTTTTATCTAGCAAAATTAAATGTTTTTTTAGAAAATATAAAATGATATACTCGCTTTTAAGTCTACCACGGAAAGAAACGGCGACCATAGCCCACTATATAGCTCGCTGAGTGACCTTGAGCTAAGTTCAGATCCATAAGTCACCACTGACAACACGCACTTGTTTTGAAGTTTTGAGGTATGCCTGACGAGAAGCAGTGTAGTTAACTAAGCGGAGAGAGGGCTGCAGCTTCAAAGGTGCGAGTAAACTGGTCACCTGCCAAGGGAAAAACTTACGGGTTTGGCCCATTTCCAGCAGTTTACTTTTAAAAGCTTATAAAAAGCAGGAAGAGATTATAACTGGCTTTGCTTTAATCTTATTTTCTACGTAAAAAAAAAAGACCAATTATTGTATGTAATAAATGATGGATTTAAGAAATGAAGCTATTTTTATGGTATGTTATGTATGTTTATCTTTTTATGGTAAAACGCCACATTTGATCAAAATACTTATATTGAATAAATAATTACTCACTTTTCTGGCTACGCCACTGTAGGGTAGTTAAAGGGTACAATATTTTAATTGTATTTTAAATATTCTAATTCAGAACGACTTGCACAACTTTTCCTTAAAATATTATTTAGTTATAAAATATATGTTGCTGGAATGTTAATATTCCATACTTCCCATTCAAATGTTAGGTGTTTGCGTTTGCTTAACTTAAATAATGTATTACAAGTTAGATGCTACAAGAAGCTTTCATACATTTTAAATAAAAATATATTAAAGGGATGCTGCATCCCTGTTTTGTCCACGCCCGACGTCCCATATGTGTAGCATGTGGCCCGCGCCTTTCTTGTGTTGGTTAACCTAAATGAAACATTTCTATAGTATGATGGCGACATCAGTGGCACCATTTCATTCTGTGTGTGTCGTAAGAGGCGACTTAGGAAATTCTATAATATACAAAATGAAGCCTCAAATACACATTTCAAATAATTATATTGAAACACATTATTTTACTATTTAATATTTTTAATACAATAAAATACATTTGTTTCATGCATGTTGTATATGCTAACAATTTGTCATTAAATAGTACTTACATTATGATTAGATTAAAAACTTAAAGTTTTGTTTTTTCTTTATATAGCCCCCAAATTTGAGCGCCATAGGTCTTGGGTGCGATGAATCGGCGGGTGTTGTTGTGTCAGGTTATTGGTCGCAGAGGAAAGTGGGATCTGAAGCACCGTACTAGACCACAGCTGAAAGCAATTAGTAAACTTAATTAGTGATATAGCTACTCACAAAATTTTGCCTCGTCAACTAGCGGAAATGGCCAAGAAGATTCTATCGTGGCTGTTAGTGACCGAGCAAGAGGACCATGCCATTCATGGAGAACGGTATGGTCCTCTTGCTCGGTCCTGGTAAAGATTTCCCAAACTTTTATTTACAAAATATCCCATATTCTAACAATATGTAATCAAAAATAAATAAATTCAAGTCCTAATTGTTGTATCGCTCTTCAACCACCTTATAAGTTACACGAATTTATTATGAGAAAAGTAATGTAAAAAAAACTGTTTTTAATATTTTTAGATTAAGCCGTAACCAAAAGTAGAATAGTTTAACACATTAATATCAAGCGCCATTATCCTTATATTGAGGTCAATCCATTCTTAGCGTCACAGGATTTCGTCGCCGCGCCGTGCCAGTTTGAATTATAATTACGTCGTGTACTAAGTATAGGCACGTGTCAAGCATAGGGATTTTATTAAAATGAATCAAATATTCAAAATGAATCAACTAGTTACAACTAGCTACAGTATAAGTTGAAATTATAGGGTCTCACCAAAATAGCTAATGCGTCTAATTTACACTTCGATAGTATAAATATACAAAATTACATTATTATTGCTATAATACAACACAATTTACTTCGTTTAAAACAAAAGCGATGTTATGGAAATTATAAAGTCCTTAAATTTTAGATAAATTTAAAATAACTAAATACGCGGTTTACACTGAAAAGTTTGCGTAACTCATTAATAAAAAGCTTTATATTCATAGTAATATATTTATATACTGCTTTTAAAAATATTCTCCATTACATTTTCGCAGGATCATTGGTCTACGGTTCTAAAGGCATGTTTTTCTCGTGCAGGTCGTAAGCTATAATGACCCCTTCAGGCTTCGTAAATGTCAAACCTCTCATTAAACCTTTGATTTTCGGGAAAATAGAAATTGCATGTTTCGAGGTCTGGACTCTGTGCGTGAATATAATACTATATCCATGTTTTAAAGACAGCATTTGTACGTCCATGATCATACTTTAACAATATTTATTTTACATCAATCAACTCGAACCCGTTTTTTGTTCTGAGAGGAAGTACATTCGTTTTTAAATTTCAAATGTTAATGTAATTTATTTATTTTTGAATTTGGATCACATCAATACCCAAATGTTCTTAAATCTCTATATAGCTGATATGCCGGTTTTAATCAACGAGTCGCCTGATAGTAACCATAACAGCCACAAATTCTTCAGTGATTGCAATTGAGGGTCAACCTTCACGAATTTCATCATGGAGACAAACACAGCCACTATCAAATTCTGCGGACCAACGAGTTACTTTGCTCAAATGAGATGCTTCTCACCCAAAAGCATGTTTAAATCTAAAAGTTCAATCTTGCGGAGAGTGTAAAATTTTATAATAATAAATAATCATCGTCCTCAACCTTCACAAATTGCGACTTGCTAATTTACGAACGGAGCTCTGCCTAGTGACTGCTGGTGGAAAACTAAAAAAATAATGCCGTATGCAAATCTGCCAGACTGGTGACAGGCTTTATATTATAGGATAGGATATTATTAGGATTGCCAGTTTGAGATTATGTGCTCGCCTGCATACCGCCTTTCAAAATATGCTTTTTTGACATTTTCTTGGAGAGGACTGTATCTGAAAAATTCTAAAGAAAGTGATAACATGGAGTAGATAGCCACCAAATTATTCAAATAAAACATTTTCATCACATTCGTCTTCATAATATCTAATCTGCCGAAACATTATAATTTTTTAGTAAAGTCTTTCCTTTAGTATATTTTAATCTGACAGTTACAGTAGATAGACGATATTAAAACAGCTATTATTGTATAGATTGTACATAAAATTTTAAAATTACATTCGACTCTACACAAATTCGGAATTTTCCCTTGAAAATATGTTGTATTTAGTGAAAACATAGATTAAAGCACACGCATTCCTTTATGCTTTGTAAAAAAGATTAAAATATTCGCTTGATCATATCTCTTTGCGATGCTTGAAATAATATGATTTTGGTTAAGGAATTTATCTTTGTAGGAAAAAGAAAAACTTGGCGCATAAGGACTTTACAAGGTTTCTTCAAATTAGTATTATGAAAAGTGATTGTTTTTATTCTATGTAATAACAGAGTAATATAATATTGTATGTATATGTTACAGCTAAAATCTGAATTGCGCTTACACCTAAGATTATCTGGTTACAGTTAGGTGTAGCCGATTGCTTTTGGGTACACTTATATTAATGAATAACTATTTATTAATGGCTGGTACCAGGTGTCGTTGATTTTTTTCAAATAAAAAAAGTTTTAATAAAGTCCGTATAATAATTAAAATTACTACGACTTCTATTAACTTTGTCAAAAATGCGAAAGCATCCATTAAGTAATATCAGCGACAGTAGGTCAAGGTGAGCAAAAAGCCGCGAATTGTTCGGATAAATTAAATTCACTTAAGTGTCACAGAATATCAGCGTAAAATAGCAGCTTAATGCTGCTGTGCTTCGTATGGTGAGTGTAGAGAACTGAAGACCATTTTTATTGGAAATGAAACATATCCGTATTATAAACACTATTGCTCTATGATTAAATGTTCTTTGATTAGTGTTGGTTTGATTTTTAACAGTCACACAGTTTTAAAATATATGATTGACAAGTGACCTAATAGTACATCTGATGATAAGTGTTTACTGTACTCGTATCCCATGGACACATGCTGAGGATTGGGACATAATGACTAAAATGAATCGACAATTACATCCATAATACATTTGCATTTAAATTTATAAACTAACTCGAGATTTAATACAATTTGTAAGGAAAACTTTTGCACAGTGAACCACGAATTCCCCGCCAATGACAAATGCAAAAAAGGTAAAAACAGAATATTACTAGACATAGCGACAAGAAGATTTTTAGAAAGCTACGTATTAACTTAGATGGACTGATATTTGTCACGATTCACGGTATCTTAATCATCATCATTTTCATTACAGCCCTTTACAAGTCCACTGCTGAATATAAGCCTCCCCCAAGAATGCCACAAAGCACGATCCCAAGACACCTGCATCCATCAACTTCCCGCATGTCTTACCAGGTCGTCACTCCATCTAGGAGGGGTACGCCCTACACTTTGCCCGCCGGTACGAGGCTGCCACTCGAGAACCTTTCTTCCCCATCGGTTGTCGGTTCTTCAAGCTATATGGCCGGCCTATTGCCACATCAGCATACTAATTCTTTGGGCTATGTCGGTTTCTCTGGATCTACTGTGGATATCCTCGTTTTTAAGTGTATCACGCAGAGAAATGCTGAGCATAGCCCTCTCTGTAGCTCGCTCAGCGACTCTGAGCTTCCTCATATTTCTAATATCAATTTTAGTTGAACAAAATATAAGTTTTGGAACCACGCTGGAAATATATTATGGGTAGCAGGTGACATCCACTGACAAAAATGGCCGTATCTTAGGTAAAGGACCGGAGACACATTTTACTGAAAACTAGGCATTCCATCTTAGTATTCAGGATGACAACGAATCTACATTTTGATTCTCAATTCAGGATATATATATATATATATATATATATATATATATATATATATATTATATACATATATATATATATATATATATATATAGGTCTATAGGCCACAGCAACCACTTACTGTGGAGTTGACTGTGTGGTCGCTTGTCACCCTTTTTTTTTTTAAAAAATCTCCAACACACTATAGACCTTAGTATTTAACATTTAATGTGACACCTTGTTCTAAGATAAAGGTCTTGATAGACAGACAGACCAACGGACTAGCGGACTAGCAACAAAGTTAGGAGTTTTTAGTAATAAAGGTCTGTTTTTTCCATTGGAGGTACAGAATCCTATAAATAATCAAAAACGAATGATATGATTTTCGGGTGCAATGCTTTCATGAACTCAATTTTATTATTCCGTATATATACCACAAAATACCATTTGTCAAGAACACTATATTGTTGAACTATAAAGTAACTAATATTTTTTATTTTTTGTTAGAAAATATTAATTTTATATTAAATTATATAATCTATTTCTTAACATTACTAGACCAACTAGTCAAAAGCGATTTTTCTATAAAGTTAAATAAAGAGCCATAGTATCTCGGAACTTACCCGCTCGCATTTAAATTTTATAGTACGGTACAAACAAAATTCGATCACCGGCACTAATAAAATTAATAAGTGCATACCGCAGCTTTTTATTCTGTTTCTCTCCTTTCACTTCCTATTATAATACCATTCATTACATTCAAATTTATTTCACAGTTCACATTGGTGACTTTAATTTGAGTTTGTAATCAAGGACCAGCATACAACTAAAAATAAACAATCTTTTAGCACAGCTGCAGAGTAACCATTTTTCTCAATGTTCTTAATTTGTTTGGATACATTCTAGACAGTGTATGAAGCAGTTAAATACTCTTCATTAACAAATTAAGTCCATACCACCCCCTTACGATCACCAAACAACAAGACGGTCGGCGGGTCTCCATTTCTTTGTTGTCAATTATTGGATAATATATTAACTATCCCGGCTGGATGAGATCCAATTCCTTTTATAGGATAAGGGTGACAAGCGAGCACGCAGTTCACCTGATTGTAAGTGGCTGCTGTGACCCATAGATATCTACATCCCTCAGTAAAGTATCAAAATGCAAATGCGTTGTCATCCGTGAGGCCCCTTTTCCAGTAAAATGTCTCCGATTTTCTACACTCATTACACGAAACACAGCAGTGTTAAGTTGCTATTTAACGCTGGTATTCTGTAAGAGCGTGGTCCTTTCCCGGTCGAACCAACCCATTCGTGCTACAACTATACTACTAATATAGCTACAACATAGGCTCTACGACGTTCAATTTCTAGTGTGGATTTACCACAATGATGGTAAAAATGGTTTGTTGGTTTAAATGACCAACTGCTGGTTCAGAGTTGTTAAAAGGATGATTTTACATAGATTCATGGAGTGTATGAGGCGGTGAGAATATACTATTTCGCGATACTGTAAATTTTCCTAAATTCGAGCTGCAGGAAGGATGTGAAGGAATGCATGTGCACTCACTGAGATTTCTGCTAGTCTGCCTCGTGTCTCCAGGGGCTGCGTTGCACTTTGGTTGGATGCCGGCTGTCTTCACACATATAACTTTCACACTTTGTTATACTGTAGTTCAATATCTAAACCACACAAAGGCGAAGGCGATTACGCGAGATATAGGAGATGCGGTTTTTTTGCGTGTCTTGCGAACTTGTGAGAACCACATTTAACACCAGAGTGCACATGCTAGGTATAAAGGGCGGTATATAGGAAACACGGAAATGAACTTTGCAGTACTCTTATTGGATAATAATCAACAAATCTCATAATCGTTAGGCGGCTGTGCGTGTGGCGTGAACATTAATATTCCACGAATTCGAAGCAACCGATTTTCGTCTTTCGTAATGTGTAAAAAGTATAAAAATAATTTGCCGGCTTCTGTCCTTCCATCCAATTAATATGAAATATCTTCAAGGCAAAAGTGAATAGGCTTTTGCTGCACGATTTATTATCTAGGGCTTCATTAACGCGTAACACCATGTAAGACTGTAGTTAAGCACTGGCTTAATATGAGTAAAAATGTGAACATAAGAAAAACAATACGCAATTTCAGTGACCAATAAATTTGCTTGAATTCACATAGCACCACTGTAGAAGTATATCGGTAAATACAAGAAATTCGCTAAAGCTGTGGACTAACCTTGAAAATATCGTTTTGTTACGCACATTATGAATACATATTACAGCCGAAATGACTTCGTCCTCCATTTTAAGTAATTTATTGAGTAAATAAACAAATAATTAGAAGGAATACTAAAAAAGAATTATTGTGTTAGGCCTGTAAATGGTACACCGTTTCATAATATCAGTCTATCAACAGTACGGTTTGCCAGCAGAAACAAAACACTTGAATTACGTTCGCCTCTGTTTCCATAAGCGAATTAGTGGTTAAGGCTTTAACTAGCCTGAATGACCTTGACGAAACGGCGATCGTAGAGATTTTAGCCGATGTCAACACCGTCTAGCAACTACGTTCTGTATTACTTATAAAAGTGCAAAGATTAATAGACTGCAGAGATGACAATTATATAAGTGACATACTGCCTGTTATGCTTGTGCACCACTGAGAATTATGTCGCAGTTACGCATCTTCAATTACATTGCACGGTGTGGTGCTGTAGCTTTGTCCGGTAGGCATCACGAGCTATCAAGTGTTCAAGTTTCAAGTACGTAAGAATTTTTATTATATATGTTAAATCGTATTTATTTGTATCGTATTAGTAGATCTGGGTCAAAGCGTTCGCTGTAAATATTTTCCCGGGTTTGATCCCCGACAGCACGAATGAAATTTGTAATTGCAATTTTCGTCAACACGCATTGGGGAAGCACGGCGGGCATTTCCTTGCCCTAAAACCCACTCAGAAATAAAAAAAGAGTCCTGTGCCCAGTAGAGGGACTTGTATAGCCTATTACTTTACTTTGTAGCAATATTTATATTCGTTTCAGATATAGAAGGGTACCTTATGCTGAAAAAAATATCATGTGGAGGCGACGAAAACGTAAAACATCTTTGTACCTAGATAAAACGTTCGAAAGATTGTCAGTCATGTCATACGCCACATTTTCTATAGAGCGTAGAACATTGCAGATAGGGCAAAATAAAAAATAATCCAATATATTATGGGAACTATTTATTAATAATATATACATTTATAGATATTTATAATAAAAATAATGAACAAGCTGTAAGGTTCAACTAATAATGTTTTTTGTAAACACAATCGTAAAATTCCTGTTTTAATTTTTACCAATGGTTAATTGATGAAACGTAGTCCAGATCACTTCATATAAAATATATTTAATTAAAATTGACACGTGACCTATTTGGCCTTCTACTTACAACTCGGCGGAAATTTGAAAAGAAGATTTTGTCTTTTCACACAAGTATTGTTTACAACTGGCGTGGTTTCGAAAAGCGTGATTAAGTGTCAGCGGTATATAAATAATTAAACACTGAACTTTATTGAAATTTATTTTTTTGTTTATTTTTGTTATATCTTCTTAAAAACTGACGCCATCTCACTATTTTATTATTTGTTTTTTTTTGTACGCATAAGGATAAGTTTTTTTAATTTTATCACAAAATTTCCGCAATAAATTATTACCTTTTCTACAGTGATTCTCTCCTCTTAGTTTCGGCGTGACTGTAGGATGTTATAGTGAGTCACCGTCAGTTACTAAGCGGCTATAAATTATTATATGTATGTATAGACATACATATATACATTTTTTGATTTTAATATTTATGTTTTTTTAATTGTGATTGATTTTTTAGACCTGGTAAAATTATTTTTTTCCATACCAATTGATGGGCCTGAGTATAATACCAGTTATGCTCTTTGGCTGAAGTTATTTTTTATTTTATGCTCAATTGCAGACAAAACAATATTGATTGCGCATTTCTAAAACAAAATTTTACCTCTTCTCCTTCTTATAATAGCTCCTGCACCTACCACGGTGGAATAGTTATTATTATCTATAAGACCATTTGCAGAAACAGTTTTTGTTAACAGTTATAAGTGTAACATTTTATCAGCGGCTTTGTTTATAGTGCCTTGAGCAACACTTTGCCGGTTTCTGTACAGAAAATGATGCTGGCTTTGCCAATACGGATGGCCGCTACCATTGAATATAATACCCGCTATGTTACACTTATTTACATAGAAACTTTAATTACCATTTGCATAAAATTCTAAATAGCACTTTTTACACAAGAAAGTAAACTTTTAGATCAGTCCATTTTGTTTTTCACTAATTAAGTAAAAAGTAAAACAAACCAATAGGGCCGGGAATTAAAATTTCTTGCAATTTTTTTTAGAAAAGCATGACCTTATCATAATATAAAAGTCAATCATTTAGCCATGTGATAAAACTTTTAAGTGTGCCAGTCAAACATTAATGATGATATTCGGGTCATTATACTGGAAATAGTCTTTTAAATATTTTGTAGTACAATGGATAATCTTCAGTATGATTGACCGTGTATATGACTTTTATAAGTCTATGTTATTTTTGATGAAAATTATTATTGCAGATAAAAGCCCTTTCACATTTATTTTTGTCTCGAATTAAATTAATCAAAATGAAAATAATAACATTGGCTCTTTATAACTGATCTTTAAATGTAAAACACTGACTTGAAATTATATAATTATTAGCATTTTTTTAATTCATTGAACTTTTTTAAGATTTTGTTGAAACTCTACTGGTAAAAAAAAACCAAATATATATATATTTTATTTTTTTTTTTTATAGGAGAGGGGGCAAACGAGCATGCGGCTCACCTGATGGTAAGTGACTACCGCCGCCCATGAACAACCGCAACACCAGGAGAATTGCAGATGCGTTGCCGGCCTTTTAAAAAGGAGTAGGCTCTTTTCTTGAAGGTCCCTAAGTCGTATCGGTCCGGAAAAATCGCTGGTGGTAAACTATTCCACAAGGAAGTTGTGCGAGGAAGAAAACATCTTCTAAATCGCACAGTGGTGGACCGCCAATCATCCAGATGGTGTGGATGGTATCGGGAGTTCAGCCGCGATGTGCGTTCGTGAAATTTGGCGGCTGGGATTAATCCGAACAATTCCTCAGAGCACTCCCCATGGTAAATGCGAAAGAAAATGCTAAGAGATGCAACATCTCTTCGCAGTGCCAATGAGTCGAGCCGATCGGAAAGGACTCGGTCGTCGACGATTCGAGCCGCTCTGCGCTGGATGCGGTCAAGTGGAAGAAGCTGGCACTGGGGAGCCCCAGCCCAGAAATGGGAACAGTATTCCATGTGAGGCCGAACCTGCGCCTTGTAAAGTTGCAGGCGTTGAGCCGGCATGAAATACTGTCCCGCTCTGCTGAGCACGCCAAGCTTTTTAGAGGCCAATTTGGCCTTCTCTTCCAAGTGACCACGAAACTGCACGCTACTCGATATGTCGACGCCAAGGATTCCGATACTGGCTGAGGCAACAAGGGGAGTACCTTGAAACTGAGGAGATACGACAAAGGGGTTCTTTTTAGCGGTAAACGCGCAAACTTGTGTCTTCTGAGGATTAAACTGGACTAGATTTAGTCGCCCCTCAATCCGAGACTTTGTCCAGCAAAGACTCGACTTCAGACACAAGTTTGTTCCGGTACTCGGTGACGTTTTCCCGAGAAATATTGGCACGGCCGGTGTATAGAGCATCACCAGTGCTGTCATCTGCATAGCAATGAATGCTACCAGCTTGCAACATATCATTGATATGCAGAAGAAACAGCGTTGGTGATAGCACGCAGCCTTGTGGAACACCAGCGTTAATAGGCTTGTAGTCGGAGCATGCACCGTCTACAACGACCTTGATGCTCCGATCTGCAAGAAAGCTGGTGATCCAATTGCATAATTTCTCGGGAAGCCCATAGGAAGGGAGCTTCGAAAGAAGCGCTTTGTGCCAAACCCGATCGAAGGCCTTCGCAATGTCCAAACTAACGGCCAATGCCTCCCCCTTGGACTCTACTGCCAACGCCCATCTATGAGTTAAGTAGACCAGAAGATCACCAGCTGATCGACCCCGACGAAAACCGTACTGGCGGTCACTAATCAGCTGGTGATCCTCAAGGTACCGCATGAGGTGGCAGTTTACAACGGATTCCATTATTTTGGAGAACAAGAGGGTGATGGCGATAGGCCTGTAGTTGGACGGATCTGAGCGGTCGCCTTTTTTAGGGATCGGGTGGACAAAAGCTGTCTTCCATGATTTCGGGACTACGCCTAGGGAGTAGGAGTACCGGAAAAGACGCGTTAGAACCGGTGCCAACTCCGGAGCACACGTCCTCAGCACAATTGGGGGGATTCCGTCAGGCCCACTCGACTTGTGGATGTCAAGGGAGAGGAGTGCTCTGCGAACCGAGCGCTGTGAGAATCGCACATCCGGCATGGAGCACTCCCACCGCGGGATGGTCGGCGGTGTGTTCCCCCCGTCATCAACAGTCGAGTTGGACGCAAAAAGGGAGCCTAAAAGGTCGGCCTTCTCTTTTGCGTCGTGGGCCAGTGAGTCGTCCTCCCTGTGCAGAGATGGTAGTGATGGCTTACAGAAATTCCCTTGGACAGCCTTGGCGAGAGACCAGAATGCACGGGTTCCCGAAGGAAGGCGAACTAGTTTCTCGCCAATTCTGCCTATGTGCTCTGACTTTGCCTTGGCAATAACTCTTTTGAAGGACCTGGAGGCGAAGTTATACTTCTTTTTGAGTGTGCTGGTGTTTACATCCCGAGTCACCGAAGCCGCAGCCCAGGCTTGATAACACTCCTGCTTACTGCGTAATGCAGTCTTACAGGAGCGACCAAACCAAGGCTGAGATCTGCCTCCGATGGGTACCACAGATGATGGAATAAATAATTCCATTCCCTGTAGCACTACATCAGTGACAGAGTCAGCAACAGCGCTGGGATCATCCGGCGAGAAGCAAACCCGCCCCCATGGGTAGGAAGCAAAGAAAGACCGCATTCCGTCCCAATCCGCCGACCTGTAATGCCAAACACGGCGGCAACCTGCAGAACGCAACCGCGAAGGGAGCGTGAGTGGCACCACACTCCGGATCAGACAATGGTCCGAAGAGCCAAGAGGGGCATCGACGGAAACCTGATATCCGTCCGGATGAGAGGTCAGCAGAAGGTCCAACAGGGAAGGTGTATGATCCTCAACATCTGGAATCCGCGTAGGCGATGTAACCAGTTGTGTCAGACCATATGCCAAGGCAAAGTCATAAACAGATCTCCCCGCATGATCGGTTAAACGTGAACCGAGCCATTCGGCGTGGTGGGCGTTAAAATCGCCAAGGATCACGATCTCTGCGGATGGGACCTGTTGCAGCAAGGAATCTGTAGCCATTTGGACGTGGTCGATGAGTCGGTCTGTTTCGGCATTACCGCTATGGGACCTATAGAGGCACACGTAGACGCGCGGATGGTCGTCGCTGTCTACGCGTAGCCAAAGGATGGACAGGTCCGAACCTTCAAGACTGCCGAGGCGTCGAGAACAGATGTCCTCTCTGACATACACGCAAACTCCAGCCCGAGGCACAAAGGAGTGCTCCAATTTGTACCCCGGGTAGGAGAGATACGAAGTATCAGCCGGAGAGGACACCTGCGTCTCGGTCAGAAAGAGCAAGGCCGGCTTCGCCGTCTCAAGATGGTAGTGGACGACGTTTAGGTTCGAGTGAAGTCCCCTGATGTTGCAGAAATTCACGGATAGCGTGGCAGGGGTCGCCTTGGTCTTGTTGCTCAGTTTGCCCCGAGCAGTTATTGTGTTGAGCGGAATTTTGCCCCCCCCAGAATACGCGGGGCAGCCTGAGCACCCACGCTCAGGAGTGGAATAGCATGGTCGTGGATGCTCAGCGAGGGATTCTCCAGGGGTACTGGTACCCTCCTGGGGTAGTTTTTGACGTAATTCCGCTACCATGTTGATGGGGGGGGGGGGGAATTGGGCATCCGGTCACCTGCACTCACCAGACGAAACGCGGAAGCAGAGCTTCCACTTCACGCCGGTATTCTGTGAGGTCGTGGTACTAACCCGGCTCGAGCCGGCCCATACGTGCAACAGCAAAAGCTGCTGCAAGGCTCTACCACCGTTAAAATTATAAAAAGAAAACAAATATAATATATATATATTATAGTTCTTGATGAAAATAATGTATGCGCGTTACATCGCATCCCATCAAGAATTTCTAATGTAATTCTTGGTGTAAAGCTAAGACGTGATAATAACTGTAAACAATAGAATAACAAAATAATGAAAACATTTACATTTACATACAAAACATAAAAAAAAATACTTGATTTATAACCTAATAAATATTATTTGACCGTAATAAAATAAAACAAGGTAGTCTTGGGCATGAAAGTAAAAATAAATATTTTCGATTATTTTTGCAATATCTAACAGCCGGATCAGCGGGCGATTCTGATCCATCTAAAGATGCTAAATTTCAGCAAGCACTGTTAAATTCAATAGGAGTGACAGAAAAACGGTTCTTGATATAGAAAGGTAAATAAATTATTTAACCTGTAAAGTAAAATCACTTTATTACAAATCAAAATAGCCCAATAGCTTTATTAACATGAGACATAATTGTACGAGTGCTTAACATTATTTTACTGAAATCTCAGAAAGTTTTTTTTAAATGACAATGACAAACGAGCACACAGTCCACCTGATGGTAAGTGGTTGCTACGGCCCATACACATCTACATCTATTCTCGATTACGTATCAAAATGTAGATGCGTTGTCACCCGTGAGGACTAAGATGTAATGCCTCGTTTCCAGTAAAAAGGTTCTCCGGTTCTCTACACTCACCATACGAAACACAGCAGGGTTAAACTGCTATTTTACATGTTATTCCGTGAGAGCGTGGCCCTTCCCCGGTCGAGCCGACCCATTCGTGCTACAACTATACCTAATAAAAATAGCTGTAGCATGGCTCTACCACGTAAAAAAAATTGACGTTGAAAATTGAAGTACTTTTAGAAGCAACTTTGCAATTATTTTCTATTGAGTTAATTTTTATGGAATCGTGTTTTGCAAACCGCCACCTAAAATACGTACAATTTTTTTTTTCGATAATGACGTGAAATTACAAAACGATCCCCATGCATTTCAATGTGGCTCTATTCAGCCTCTTAATATGAACATACCTCGGATTTCAGAGATAATGGAAGATATAATATTATATTATTGCTGTTCCGTGTGAGGCAACCTTTATACTTATATACATATTCTCATCATATTTTTTTTTTACTATTTTTACCCAGCAAGTAGTAAAGCAACTACAATCCCATCGGTAAGTTGTTATGTAGTCTAAGATGGTGAATTGCACTGACTTAACAAAAACCTATTCACTCTTGCCTAATAGTACTAGGTAAGTATTATTTGCGACCTATTTGTGTGTGTGCATATGTGTGTGTGTGCGCGCGTGTGTGCATGCGCGCGTGTGCGTGTGTGTGTGTGTGTATGTGTGAAGAAAAGTGTATGAGAATACGTGAAGAGGAATAAAGGTTGAGTACTAATTCGCTTACCTGTACGAGGTTGCCACTCGAGGACCTTTCTTCCTATTTTTTATATGTTTTCCAAGTTATATAGCTAGCCCATTGCCATTTCACTGTAATATTCCGTTGAGCTATGTCAGTTACTCTGATTCTAATGCAAATATCTAACAAAAAAAAAAACCATAAACCCAAGAATGCCTTTATATAGTTATTTATACTTAGGTAAGCACCATTCTTTTATTTATTTAAATTGTTTGATTTAATTTGATAACAGTGTACCTAAATGTAAGTATCTGTATCTTTATTTCCCTCCCCAATAATATTTTATAAAGTCATACTCATAAAAGCAGCGTTTTATTGTAATACATAATTATAAAATTCGTTATCAACTAATTAATAAAAATATGCGACAATAAAATTACATAGGTATTAAAAACGATCGAAATCTAAGTAACGAGAGCATGTTCATCGTTCCACATCTAAATTATATAAAAATGCATTTTTCAATTTCACTAATCAACGTCGCCGCAAAAATTTCTTCTTCTTTGGGCACTTTAAAAATGCATTTATTTAGAAAATAATATTTACAGTTACCAGTGTACAGATATTAACTAAATTAGGTATTTCTAGTCATAAAAATATTTATAATTGAGTATAAACTTTTAAAAAACTAATATATATTTGAACGAAGTCGCTCCAACACCGACGTGCGGTCCACCCTCGACGATGTCCGAAAACGGACTGTGACAGAGCTTACATGGCGACGGAGCATGCGCGCTCGCGTAAATATATCCAATTTCAGGGAAAAATGATATATTCTCTTATAAAACGGGTAATAAAAATAAAACTCTCAATTAAAAATATTAATATTTTTAAGACCTTTTTTTTAGTGTAAGAACTATTTAAAAAGCTTGTGTCGTTTTGGAGAAATTTTACAAAATATGACAAAGATAGGTACTCTTTGGGGATTTTTTTTCTAATAAGGGGTTGACAAAAATACTATTTTGTTAAATTATAAACATTTACCAAATCTTCTTTTGTTACCCTGTATTTTTTCTTTGTGGATTAAATGAACAGTTATTGAGATTTTTTTACTTAAATATCCTAGATTTAGGCATTTCAACCACTGTTAAGGCCTTAACTTGAAATCTCGTTACGATGAAAGAAATGGTTTTAATTCTCACTTCTACAGAGAGATAGAGAGATTGTTTGAGTATTATTTCTTTACTAAATTAATCCTAGAATAATAGAAATTTTTCTCAAGAATATTAACTTTTTCTTGACTACTCACTCTGATGACTCTTCGCTAATGATATTATGTTTTCTAATAAGAGATAATTTCTACCGCAAACTTTCTTATTACGACTATTTAAGATAAGTACAATAATAAAATAAAATACAATAATTCCTTACACGTAATTTGCAGATCGGAGCATCAAGGTCGTTGTAGATGGTGCATGCTCCGACTGCAAGCCTATTAACGCTGGTGTTCCACAAGGCTTTGTGCTATCACCAACGCTGTTTCTTCTGCATATCAATGATATGTTGCTAACTGGTAACATTCATTGCTATGTAGGTGACAGTACTGGTGATGCTTTATACACCGGCCGTGCCAATATTTCTCGGGAAAACGTCGCCGAGTACCGGAACAAACTTGTGTCTGAAGTCGAGTCTTTGCTGAACAAAGTCTCGGATTGGGGGCGACTAAATCTAGTCCAGTTTAATCCTCAAAAGACAAATTTACGCGTTTACCGCTAAAAAGAACCTCTTTGTCGTATCTGCTCAGTTTCAAGGCACTGCCCTTATTGCCTCATCCAGTATCGGAATCCTCGGAGTCGACAACGTGCAGTTTCGCGGTCACTTGGAAGAGAAGGCCAAATTGGCCTCTAAAAAGCTTGGCGTGCTCAGTAGAGCGGGACAGTATTTCATGCTGGCACACCGCCTGCAACTTTACAAGGCGCAGGTTCGGTCTCACATGAAATACTGTTCCCATCTCTGGGCAGGGGCTCCCTAGTGCCAGCTCCTTCCGCTTGACCGCATCCAGCGCAGAACGGCTCGAATCGTCGACGACCGAGTCCTTTTCAAACGGCTCGAGTCATTGGCACTGCGAAGAGATGTTGCATCCCTTTGCATTTTCTCTCAAATTTAACACGGGGAGTGCTCTGAGGAATTGTTCGGATTAATCCCAGCCGCCAAATTTTACGAACGCACATCGCAGCAGAACTCCCGATACTATCCACACCATTTGGACAATTGGCGCTCCACAAGATCTTTTCTTCCTCACACAACTTCCTTGTGGAATCGATTACCATCAGCGATTTTTCCGGACCGATAAGACTTAGGGACCTTCAAAAAAAGAGCCTACTCCTTTTTAAAAGGCTGGCAACGCCATGAACTAACGTGTTGCGGCTGTTCATGGGCGGCGGTAGTCACTTACCATCAGGTGAGCTGCATGCTCGTTTGCCCCTCTCCTATAAAATAAGACTTTACTTAGTACCAAAATTAATTAAATTTTAATATAGCAAATAGAAAATAAAAAGACTGATATAATGAGTGAGACTCTTATTGAAATTAATATTATCTATTGATATTATATTAATATTATATATTTTGTTATTATTATTATTTATTTATTATTATAGATTGGAGTTGGACTAGTAAAACTTGAATAGAAATACATTTAAATATAATGTTAATTGATGTGTAGTTTCGGCGTAAGAATATCTACTCGTACTATCCCATATCATCACGTAGGTATCGTAAGAGATGACAAAAGGAAACAGGAACAGGAGATAGACAGCAACATCTTCCCGATTACAACCGAAAGAAACAAAAAACTGCGGTTGCTATCTTCTACCAAGCATGACGACTACGGCAAAATTCCTTCCGTTGAAGGCTTATTTTCAGCAATAGACCTTTGATAAGCTGTTAATAAATTTAAATTTACTATATTTAAATTTTGATAATTTTATATACATATTTGTATAGATTTATATGAAATTATACATATAGACATCATAATATACTCACAAATCACTGTAATATCTGACTATAGTCAGTTTCAGACTTTATAAATAGTATATAAATATACTCTAAATTTTACTGAACGGAACGTCATTAAAAAAACAACGAAAAAAGATATGCATTACCTTAAAGTCATGACGAAAGAAATTTCACTACTAAAATATAGAATATAGAATAAAATAAATATATATATATATATATATATATATATATATATATATATATATTTAATAAAGATCAATTATTGAAAGCAATTTATGCTTCTACCACGGGTTTGAAAAAAACCTCTAAAACTACTCAAAGGACTCGTAGTATGTGGTCTGTTAAGACAGAAGTTTTAACCGTTTTTAAGGTGTTCTTGTTAGAGCAAGAACAAACAAGGAACACAGCGGGACTTATTTTAAACATTAATTTACAATACAAAATGTAAAATTACACATGAAAATACTTAGAAACATCATAGTAGCGATCATCTCATTCCGGCGTTATTATCAATCATGCACTCCTTAGTAGTGTAATATTTAACCTTAACTTCAATTAAGCAATTTTGAAAAAAAATATTTTTTTTAATATCATACGTTTTGCGACTTTGGTAATGATGTGGCCTGTAGCCGGTCTAGGTATTTACGTCTGACATAAACTAAATTATTACACCGCTCTCTATCGGAAGTTGGAGTTACGACAATCGCGTGAATTGAATGAATATGAGAATCTATCACTTCGTTTCGGTCATAGAAATATTAAATAGAGATAGAGATAATAGATTCCTTTATTATATCTATGGTTTCGGTGTTAAGCTTGACAAAATACTGCAAAAACATGTTAATGTAGAAAAGTTATCTAGAATTGTATCAAAGAAAACGATTAACATTTAAATACATTTTTAGATGTTTTCATTTTTATTACAAAAGGAAAACACGATTTCGACAGTGCCAATTGTAATTCAGTTAAGGATCAAAGAAACATTTCATTTGTCAAACTTGTAGCGAGCTTATCGTTAAACAGTTAGAATTAAAATAACTTCCTTAACATGCTTATTAAATTACTTACTATGATCATGACTTCGTTCCCAAAAAATCTTTTTCTTCTATTGTTCTAAAGTGTAGTAAATTTTAACTCGGTTGCAAGGTTTATCATTTAACACCCACGTCACTGTCTTAAACTAATGAGTAATATTTTCTAGTTTAAAGAAATATTTATAAGGTGGTATCAAAAATGTCAAGCGTGTGGATGCAGCGGTAAGTAGGAAAACCAACCAAGTACTTATATAAACCCACACACAGATAATTACCGGGCACGGGTGCTTCGGTGATTATCTGTGTAAGATAGGAAGTGAAGCAACGGCAAACTGCGGTGGACAGGACCTGGGCTCCACGTCCCATACGCTTGCGGTTTGCCCAGCGTGGAAACGGGAGCAGACGATGCCGAGCAGGGATTTAAGTTTGGAGGGCCTTAGTCACCTTCTGTGAATTCATAATGGTCAAGAAAGAGGCTGCTAAGTGGGATAGGAAGAGGACAGAACCCACTCAGAAACGACGTCGCCAAGGCTTTCGTTGCGGCTCTCCTCTTGAAGACGGTGTTCTAACAAATGGCTGGCCCATGGTGTAGGGCCAGCTCGAGGTGGCCACTCTGAGTGGGCCTGGATGTATGTTGGTGGGCTGCGGTGAGGGGTGTGTCCTCTCCTCCTACCACTGCAGCCAAAGTGGAGTCGCGGGAGAAGAGGAGAGTTAGTATGGCGATGCGCCACGCGCTCTATCCTCCGCGCCTTTGACGGGGCCACGCAGTTGATGCGGCGATGGTGTGGCTGCGGGAGGAGAGGAGTGTCATTCTTGCGAGGTGCCGCACTCCATACCCTCCGCAGATGAATCTTGGTTGGAGTCGGATCCATAGACCAGATCCACCGCGAGGGTCGGGAAATCTAGTGCTCGTTTATCCTGGCACCATGGCCTCCGCGTATCAGACTCGTGGAGTCCGTTTCGCAATTGTAGTTAGAGGCCGTGGAGGAAGGCGGGGGCGGGGGGATTTCTCCCCGAAGAGGGTATCCCACGGGTCGGCCATGGTGGTTGCACTGAAAACGGTTTTGTAACTCGAGCTGAAATGTTTCGGGACTCTGGACTAGAGCACGAGGGGGACGGAGCGTTGACTTCATCAGAAGAGACCTCTCCAAGTTAACGTTTAGAATCAGTGTACCTCTAACCATTCGGTGATTGCTACCAGTTTTCGCCATCGCGATTACTGTCATAATGTCTAGACCTAGAAATATAATTTCTTTGTTAATGAACATAGAAATTATTACGCCATTCATCAACAATGTTGATGAATGGCGTTGAAGCTGAATTTGAAGCTAAGTAATATGTTATATCATCTTCGGCGGCATCACCACTTACCACCAGGCGAAATGATACTCAAGAACTGGCTTAGAAAGGTCAAAAATAAATGTAAAATTTTTATTTCATTGTTATTAGTTATTTTTTAATAAAGTTAATTACAATTGCGGAATTTTAATTAAAAAGGTATCCCACTGGAATTCTTGTTGGTCTATCCTAGGACGGAGGCTTAAATCGGAAGCATTAATGAATTTCATCACGTTTTACTTAAAAACTAAGTTAAAAAAACACTATTTTATTCTTTATCCTGTAATGTAAGTATTTGAGGAAAAGTCAGCGTCTTTTTGCAAAATTTTAGTTAAACAATCTTTTATTTATTTATCGACAGAATCATAATTTTAGATTATGTGACAGGATACAAGGATATTCTTACGAGGGTCACATAGAAAGTTCTTAGAATATCAAAAATTGAACAAACTGGCAAGTTATTCGTTTTATTGTATCCAGATGGAACCACTGAGAATAGCACTTTGCTTACTCGGCCTTAGGGATGTCTTTGACGGCATTTTGAAATGCAGCCACTGCTTCCTCGGCGTTCATAAAACGTTTTCCTCGAAGTTTTTCTTTTATTTTCGGAAGTAAGTAAAAATCGCAAGTTGCGTGGTCGGGACTATAGGGCGGGTGATCCAGTAATTCCACGTTTGACGTCGCCAAGAGGTGTTGTTGTAGGGAAGGAGGATCCTACTGCCATGTCGTTTCTCCTGAACTTTTTCCAAGACAAGTGGCAAACAATTGTTAGTCAACCACTCTGCAGTAACTGTTTTTCGATCCTCTGAAACAATTGTTGCGTAATGACCTGTCCTTCCGAAGAACGAGGCCACCATCTTTTTTCCCACGCATCGACCTCTCTTTATTTTAGTTGGCAACTCCTCGGAAGGAAATACTCAGACAGAAGACTATCTCTTAGTTTTAGGATCATAAAAATAAATCCAGCTTTCGTCACCCGTAAATATGTCGAACACAGTATTTAAGTCACCTACTATAAATTTTTGAACCATTTCACGACACCAATCAATACGACGGAGTTTTTGGGTCTCTGTCAAATTATGAGAGGTCCACCGGGCACAAAGTTTCCTGTCCGCTAAATGTTCATGGAGGATTTTCAGCACTTAACTCATACCGATGCCTGAGTTTGTCCAAATCTGCTGATAAGTCACTCTTTTGTCAGTCTCTATCATACACCGCACAACACTGATGTTATCTTCAGTCGTCGCTGTAGAAGGCCGTCCCTCACGCAGATCATCGGTGAAATTAGTGCGACCACTTTTAAACTCATTATACCAGTTGTAAATAGTGGTACGAAATGGGGCTTCATCATGAAAGGCCAATCGAAGTGTATCTTAATTTCTTGTTGACGTAAATAACATCGTTACAACAAAAAACATCGTTAAATTAATGCTGACATTACACAGGCAATTTTCAATTTGCCGCCAAATTGTAAACAAATGACAAATTAATAAAATACAAACACAATAATATTGGTAAAGAGATTCATTTTCAAAATATGAACTTATTTTTTATTATATCGTTTACAAGTGGCCAGTTCTAAAAGCTTTCAGTGTCGCCCTAGTAATACATTCAGGAATAGAAAACAGCCTGTTTACACAGAATAGAGTTCCGATTTAATCAAATTGTAATCGAATACATAAAATTTTTTGTAGATTCGCGAAACCGTAATTACTCGTAGTACACAATCGAATGATGGTTCAAATTGGAATTATCAGAATGAAAGTCTTCAGCTGTCCACTGTTAGATGCCACTCGTCGCAAATAGACATAGAGAACGCTTTTTCTTCGTTAATTTGTCCTATTTTTTATAATTTACAATTAAAGAAATAATTTTTAATTTATTTATAATGAATGCCGGATTGTGAAATAGTCGGATGTTTCTAACGTCGCTAACGAAGCTCGATTATATTTTGAAAAAACCTCATTTTAAATCAAAATCCGAATCGACATCACTATAATTGAATAAATGGTAAAAGAATGCATAGAAAATAAACTAACAAATAAAGAAATATTAATTTTTGACAGAAATCTTCGCAGGCTCAAACACAACCATTTACCAAACTTTCATCGTAATCAGAAAATTTTTAAATAAACACCTACGGGACAAACAAATAATCATTTATTTTTATAGAATATTATAATGACCTTTGTAACGCTAAATTGTTTGGAAATTTATAAATCACTATGAACGCAACAGGCTTGCGGTCTGCATCACTATTAGCTTTTTAAATAATTCATTCAAAACTGGCTAGCACAGCTGTTGTGGTCGACAAATTTGTGAATAATCCAGTTACCACGGCCAATTCTAATACAATTTCAAGAGCATCGTACAAAGTCTGAGGTGTGGAAAGTAAAACTAAGTTAAAGGGCTCTCGAATATCAGTGTCTGAGTGTTTAACCAAGTTGAGATAATCTGTTCATAAAAAAGCACGCAAACATTTTGGATTGAAGAATGTGTGGACCTTCGACGGCACAATTTTATAAAGCTCCCCAATAACGAACGGGCAAAGATCTCCACTGAAGAGGAAATTGATACTCTCATTGGAAATTTTCCTGTTGATTGTTCACTATCTAGACTTGGGATGGTTTCTAATAGTGGCGTTACTAATGTTGTAAAGAAACCCATTCAAACCCAGCAAAGTTCTTCAATGACAAAAAGTCAGTGTGAGATTTCTCGGCGCAATCAAGATGGGGCAGAAAGAGGATCCTGAAAGGTCCCGCCGTTTAATGGCCAAAAAATAGCTTATTTAAACTTCTTTTTATATCCTTAGGTATCCTTTTTTATTTTTTAATATTAAGTATTTATTTCATGGCTCTGATTACAACTGTAGCATAGAATTATGTCTATAGTTATAAGTAGTTTGCTTGTAATAGCTCTTTTATTGCAACTTTTTCTATTTTTTTTTAAATTCTTCCCCCTATTATTTTAAACTCCTTTGGAATGTTTGTAAATCAAAAGATTTTAGTCGTGTTTCATGTATAGTACATAACTTGCATAAGCTTAGTTTCCTTTTTAGTTTCTTAGTAGAAGAGTCTTACTTAATTAGTACTAACATACTTTTTGTTTTTTCTTTTACTTTTATAAATTTACCCTAAAAACTATACTTAATATTTTCTATTTGATTTTTAATTTTGACATTATTTTTTTAGCTTTTGATAGACAAAGGACAAATGTACCATACAGCCAATATCGATTTTGTACTTTGATTTTGTAAACGATTTCTTATGGTAGACATTTTCTCTTATTATTTTGTGAGATACCTTTTACATATATAATCACGCATCTTTCCCGTAGGGGTAGGCAGAGACCACTTCTTTCCACTTGCTACGATCCTTACATACTTGTTTCGCTTATCACATTTATATACTCATTATTCCCTTCATACATGCTCTTTGGTTTAGGGTACTCTTGACCTGGCCTTTTTTTAAAGACGTCCCTGATTTGGTCTAGAAACGTCCGCCTAGGTCTACCCCTCCAAACACTATCATTTACACTCTTACACTTATACACTTTTTTCATCAATCGTTCTTTATTCATTCTCTCGAAATGGCCAAACCATCTCAGCATACCTTTCTCAATTTTTGTCACTACATCTTCTTTCAGACCACAACGATTCCTTATCTCACTATTTTAATCCTGTCACTCAGTTAACATTTTACCCTGTCAACTAATATTATAAGACAAAAATATTTTGCTACTTCAGATATTAAGTTTGCACATAAAAATTATTTATGTTAGGTTTATATTTTGTAAACGGTTAACTGATGGGATGGTGTTGTTTATGTTTACTACGTTTTAGCTTATAAATTTGTTTTATAGTTTACATACCTTACTTTTATATTTTATATATCATTTTCTAGTGTTCTTTTTTATATTTTTTTATTTTTGTCTAATGTTGAGTCGTTTAGCTCTGCAAATTATTGTTCTGCCACTATATCATTTTACTCTTGCGATGATTTTTTCAACGACAGCGCGCTTGATTTACACCAACTACTCAAAAGAGTTTTTACGCCTTTTAACAACTCTTTTTTTATATAGGATAGGGTGACAAACGAGCACACAGTCCACCTGATGGTAAGTGGTATCTGTGGCCCATAGAAATCTACATCTATCCTCGTTTGCGAATCAAAATGCAGATGCGTTGTCACCCGTGAGGACTAAGATGGAATGCCTCTTTTTCAGTAAAAAGGGTCTCCGGTTCTCTACACTCACCATACGAAACACAGCAGCATTCAACTACTATTTTACGCTGGTATTCTGTGAGAGCGTGGTCCTTCCCCGGTCGAGCTGACCCATTCGTGCTACAACTATACCCGAAATATAGCTGCAGCATGGCTCTACCACGTACAACATATGTCATATAAACGCTCAAAGTATCCTGAGCCACTACACCGAACTCGTAGCTTCATTTTCACCCGAACATATTCAGGCCATATTAGTGTCAGGAAGTTGGCTGAAGCCTTCCTTACCGTCAACTTTATATCTCCTACCCGGCTTTGTACTTCCTAGGAATGGTCGGGTTGGAAAAGATGGAAGTGGTGTAGCTATTTACCTACACGCATTAATTCTTCATAAAATTGTTTTAGCATCTCATTCCTATTTTTTGAAAAGCTTCTTTTAATTGTTGAGTCGGTTAGTCTTTATATTCTTAATTAAGGCTATCTTTATATTCATAATTAAGGCTATTCTTAATTATGATATTGAAACCGATGACTCCTTGATTGATCTTATCTTTGCTGCTTCTTCTGATCGTGTGATGATGCATTTTTTCTAAAATATACTTTGACAAGCTAAGGTGTGACGCTCTTAATCTCGATCTAGTCTCATTTATTGTAGCACTACTGTTGACGCTAAAGTCTCTATTCTTAACCAAATAATTCTCAGCCTTTATAATGCTCGCGCCCCAGTTCAGGAAGTTAGATTGAAGCATCTCCCAGCGCCATGGATGACAGAGGGCGTAAGGTTGCCAACGTCTAGATGAAATCGAGTTTTTCTTCGTTTTAAGAGAGAACGTACTGAATAAAATTGGTTGTCATTTAAAGCAGCCAGGAATAGGTGCAATCAAATGGTACGGGCAGCTAAAAGCCGATATTTCCACAACTGTATTAATAATTCTTTTCCCGCCGAAATGTGGATATTTCTTAGATCTTTTGGTCTTTGTAGGCCAGCTACATTGGATTACGGTCCTTTTTTATCACTTGATGAAATCAACCAACATTTCACTTCTGTAACAGCAATGGACCCTACAATTCGCTCTCAAACTGTGGCTTTCATTGCTTCTGTGCAAATTCCTAATATACCTTCTACCTTTAATTTCTCTTCTGTTTCTCAGGATTATGTCAAAAAGCCTATTTTTGCCATTCAGTCAAAGGCGGTAGGTTATGAAAAGATTAGAAGACATATAGTAGTCTTTATGGTAGAGCACCTTCTTCCGGCAATTTCGCATATTTTAAATACTTCCTTCATTTCACTTCTTCAAAGGTCAAAACCCTGATCTTTGAAAAAGTGCTTTTATAAAGCCGCTGTCAAAAGTTGCTACTCCCATTCTTCTCAATTATTTTCGCCTTATATCCATACTACCTTTTTACCAAAATTTAAGAATCCTGTGCTTACAAGAAAATTTCTACATTTATTTCGAAACATAACCTACTGAGTATAATATATCAATCTGGATTTCTTCCTAGTCATAGTATCAGTTGTGCTTTAATTAACGTAAAAGACAATATTAGACAAAGTGTGGAAGAAAAAAGTAACAGTACTGGTACTAGTAGATTTTCAAATGCTTTCAACACAGTTGATCATGAAATCCTTCTTTCCATACTGTTTCATCTAAATTTTGACCCTACAGCATTGAAATGGTTTACATCTTATCTTCGCGGTTGACATCTAACAGTCTATGTGGAGCAAATGGTCACAGCTTGGGCTGATGTGGAAGCTGGTGTGCCGTAAGGCGGTATTCTTTCTACTATAATTTTTTCGAATTTTATAAACTTTATTACATCCATCTTCGATTGCTCGTACCATCTATATGTCGATAACCTTCAGCTATGCGTGAAGGTTGAAATTGGGGATATCCATAATGGGATTAAAATATTAAATGACAACTTATTAGCTATCAAAGATTGGTCTCAATATGGAGTATTGGACAATCCTTTGAAATGCCATGCCATACTGGAGAGTGGCTTAAGGATGCTAGCCAAGATTAACTTTGCAGACTTACCTGCTATTTATTTAAATGGGATTACAATACCATTCAGTAAGTCTTGGCCTACATATTGACAGCACGCTGAATTGGAGAACTCAGGTTTTTAAAGTGATTCCTAAAGTTACTGCCACGATACGTTCTCTGTAGTGTTTAAAACATTTTCTCCCCAAAAAGTCTAAGATCATGCTTGTTCTCATATTACCCATAATTAATTATGCATATGTGAGTTACCCGGATATGTCCCAGGATCTTCTGAACAAGCTGGAGCGCCTTCTCAATAACTGTATAAGATTTATTTTCGGGTTTCGTAAGTATGATCATAATTCGCTATATATACCTAAGCTTAATTGGCTTATCATTTTATTTTGTTTTTATTCTATATTGCTACACCCACTTCAAATTTTTACCAATCCATGGTTTGACTGGTAGAGAATGCCTCAAGGCATTAAGTCCGCCCTTTGTATTCTTTAGATTAATGAATGCAATAATGAATAAATAAATACTTGTTACATTTTTATTATGTTCTACATAAATGTTTCCACACATTCGCGCAGTTATTTTAAATTTATATATTTTAATTAGAGCCGTGGTTTCTTAACGTTCGCTGTAAATTTCATAGTAGGCTAGCAACCCGGTTTCGATTCCCGAATTTAAAAATTCAAATTACTGTTATTCGTGGCCCAATTAAAAAAATTAAGTACGCATTATATTAGTTTGAGTCAAGCAACAGCATGCATGCATTCAAAGGCTAGGCCAAAGTTACCTTATTTCTGAGTGTTATGAGCAAAGAAAAATCCATTTACGTTTCCTCAATGCTTATTAGCATTTATTGAATTTTCAAATAACCTAATAACAATAACTTACGGTTAAACCTTTTGAAAATTAATATCTTTACGAAAATACAGTTGTAAGTATTTTATTTATTACTACCTGTCACTCGCGCACACTACTGTGGCCAAAAAATACAGTAACGGGTCTGGGGTGGCGGTTAGTAGTTTTTCATAATCGGCGCATTAGTGTGAAAAATTATTCTGATGGTAAGCAATGCGCGTTTTTATTTCCTTTTATAGTTAAAATAACAAAAATAATAATTCATTTATTTCAGACCAATTATCCATATTTAAAAAAATATAATCTTAATACATAGTGCTAGCAGGTACATTAAATTAAATTTAAATAAAATTGACATTGAAATCAACATATCCAACTAAGGTCACGACGTATCTTATTTTCTGTATGCAATTTTATCTAACATTGGTGAATCCCATTAGTCAGCTAGTACGGTGGTTCTTTACGTGCCTCTCAGTACACTTTCTGCTCACTCGGCAGACAAATATTCACGTTCAATAGACGACAGTATTCTCTAATGGTAGACTCAAAAGTACAACATAAAGTTTCACGCTTCATATTCATCCCCGTAATCCCTTAAAAATAAAACAGTCCCTACAAGATAAATAGAATGTTTAAACAAACCGAGATGTAGAAATATCTCTACCTTTAGATATTTACAGATTATATTATTAGATATTTATTTTCATCGTTGCTTGAGAGGTAATTTAAATAAAAAGGAATATTATGAAAAAGAGAATGTAGAAAATATATTCTTGAGCAAATAGTTTACAACTAACACTTCTCTTGATAAATGTGACGCCAATACCTAACGTATGTTTTAGTTTTAAAAACTTTCTTTGGTAGCGATGGAGCGAATTTTATAGAGAAATGTATGCGTGTGATGATCTTAGTGAGGGATCCGGGGATGACACCGTGACTGGTACGCCAGACCCGGACCTCGATGACACTGAGGTCATCAGTATGAAAGAGATTGAACGTGCGATTCGAAGTTTGAAATGTGGTAAGGCTGCGAGACTAGACAGAGTTACTGCTGAATGGTCAAGTATGGTGGGCCTCGCGTCTCGGACAGCTTTCATCTGCTGTGCAATGTGTGCTGGCGGACGGGGGATGTCCCGGATGATTGGCGATCCGCAGTCATTGTGCCTTTATATAAAGGTAAAGGTTCACATTTTGACTGCGGGTGCTATCGGGCGATCAGCTTGACCAGTTTAGCAAGTAAAGTTTACTCGAAGGTTTTGACACGTAGGATGCAAGAGAAATCGGAAAGATTTCTATGGGAGGCACAATGCGGATTTAGACCTGGAGGAGGATCAAATGTTTTCTCTCCGCATGATCACGGAGAAGCTTCTGGCTGCTAACCAGAAGATTTACTGTGCTTTTGTGGATCTTGAGAAAGCATTTGATAAGGTTGTAAGGAAGAAAATGTGGGAACTGTTGCCGGGGTATGGTGTGGATGGTCGATTGGTAAGGGCTGTGCAGTCTCTTTACTGTGACTATAAAGCCTGTGTGCGGGTAGGACATGACCTGTCACCCATGTTTAACGTCCAAACGGGCGTAAAGCAGGGTTGTGTCATGTCTTCCTGGCTGTTCATACCGTATCTCGACAGCTGTTTACAGAAGCTGAAAGATAGTTGTTTGGGTGTGAAATTGGGTGACGTTAAAGTAAATTGTCTGATGTATGCTGATGATGCAGTGCTTATTGCACCATCAGAGGCAGAACTGCAGGCATTAGTCACGTGTATGAAAGAGGAATGTGAAATTAAAGGTCTCCGTTTGAATGCTAATAAAACTAAGGTTCTGGTATTTGAAAGGGACGAAGAGAGAACGAAGTGTGAAATATGGGTAAATCAGGAATGTCTAGAACAGGTAAATGAAATTGTATACTTGAGGAGTACTTTTAGCTGGGATGGAAGATGTGATTTAGATGTGGACAGGCGTGTCGCTGCCGGGAACAAAGTCAATGGTGCCCTGACTGCGTTTGTCAAAAGGCAAGGCGTAGCGAAGAGTGCACGCCTTGCAATACATAACGCAGTGTTGGTACCGACTTTGTTATATGGCAGCGAAACCTGGGTATGCCAGAAGAAGCATAAAAGTAAGTTGAATGCAGTGGAGATGCGATCTCTTCGTAAAATGTGCGGCGTTACCATGGCCGACCGAAAGCGAAACGAAGAGATTCGCAATATGGCAGGTTTGAAAAATGACCTTATCACAAAAATTGATAAGGGCGTGCTTCGGTAATTTGGGCACGTTGAGCGAATGAGTGAAGACCGAATGGTGAAGAAAATATATAGCGCGAAAGTTAATATTAAAAGGTGTCGAGGTAGACCGAGACTAACTTTCGAAGACCATGTGAGCAAATTGCTCGAAGAGGGTAGGGTCAAAAGTACTCGGATACCTAGACGTGCATGCATGAAGAAGATAATGAATCTGAAAGAAGCGAAAGAGGTTTGTAAGGATCGTGACACTTGGCGATCTGTTCTCTCTGGCTACCCCGTCAGGGATTGTGCGTGAAGATAAGTAAGTAAGTAAGTAAGTTCTTTGGTAGAGCCATGCTGGAGTGTTATATGACTGCATCAAATGGATTCACCGCTGACTATGTTCAACAGTAAACTTTTGATAAGCTGCATGATTATCAAAATGAATAAAAACTTGTAATACGAGTATACATGTGTTCGGTAAGCTCTTACGGTAGATTGATAAAATATATAAGAAAGAACGTTCATTCATTGATGACGGGTGGTTATGACAAGACAAATTTTTAAAATGGGAGTGAATAATATAATATAGAACACGCGAGTGAGACTGAAATTGTATTTGTTTTACATAATTTAAAATTAAAAAATTTTGTACAACTTTTTACTTTAATGTAAATTATTAAAAATAACTCAAAAACTATAAGTGACATCTTGAATAACTTTAAATTTTAAATAGAAAATGTTGAACATCTTTCACCTGGTGATATATATTTTCACAAAAACTGTTTTTTTTATAATTTGTAATTTTTATATAAATTCTCGCAAAAATACACACAATTTCTCCCAAATAAAATTATCCCAAGTTTTGTTTTATTTGTTTCAGGCAGGAAATTGTGGTCCACTTCTGCAAAACACGAATATCAAATTATTAAATACACCTAAATCAAACTTTCACTGCAAAATCAAATTAATATATATACCTAAATCAGACGTTAAGAGAAATTTAAGGTAGTTTTTCTCTCTTTATGTTTTAGGTTTCTTGATGCGCAAAATATATGTTGCGTGTGTTCTTTGATATCCCTAAATGCACCAAATGACAATGCAGTTCTACTTAGTATTTGTGGCAGACCAAAATTAAATAAGAAATAGAGAGGGGTTAGAGAGATTTCTTGAACAAATGGAAGAATTGAGCATGCACAACAAAAGATATTAGCGTATAATCGTTACGCAGTGCATTTGCTCACATTAAGCTACCCGGCAAAATTAAATTTCAATAGTTCAGCTTCTCTGTTTCTACGTTGCATTCATTCGCATCAAAAAATATTTACTTTACTAACTTTTGAAAAAACTAAACAAAGAAATATATTTTACCTAACTGATTTTCATTTAGTAACACTTATTTATTTACTTTATTAATTAGAAGTTAATTTGCTTTTGCCCTTAATATACGTACAAATATAACGAATTTTCACAAAACAAGTAGTTTTAATTAAAACATATGCTATAAATACTAGTTACAAGCACTAGGTAATAACAGTAACTCGATCCATTCTATGCATCTATTACAACCCTTAACAAAACAAAAGTTAACTGCTGAAGGTTGACGGTCCTCCCCCGATGGATTGCCCTCATAATTGTTACGCTCTTTGTCATAGTTGTCACACGTGGTTTATTTTTTTAAATACACACCATATTCTATTGTGTCCTATGACATTTACTTTAGGTCTTAAGTTAAAACTCCGACAAACAAGAGAAAGTAAGATAGACGGAGTGAAGTGAAGCCAAAAAAGGAATACCAACTAGCAAAATAATAGCAACCCACAGTGTTCACTAGCGCGATACAGAGCGGAAATAATATAATTGCTGCAAAATAACTTTGTAAAAACATGCTTTTATGATAATTCATCAGTAAATCTTATAACGAATATGTACTAAATTTGAGTTTTTGTTTCTTTTTCGTGGGTTTCACACCCGGTTTTATACAAATATGGTTAACTTCTGACAAAAAAATTAAGTTGCCCTAAGCCTTCTCAGAAATGAGGGGAGGCCGCCTGTGACCAGTTGTGGGACGTATATAGGCTGTAATTTAAACTTTTTTTTAAAATAATAACTTTAATATGGTTAAAATTCACTATTTGTCCAGATTGTCAGGGTGACAAACTAGCACACAGTCCGCCTGATGTTCAGTGGATACTGTTGCCCAGATGCCTTCTCACTCCTGAGGAATAAGATGATTCCATCTTTTCCAGTGAAAAGGATCTCCGGTTCTCTACATTCACTATATGAAACACAGCTGCATTAACTGCTATTTTACGCTGGTATTCTGTGAGAGCATGGTCCTCTCTAGTCGAGTCAACTCATTCGTGCTATAATTACAATGTAGCGTCAGCGTGACTGCCATATAAAAACACATTTTGGATTTATTATATTTTCCCTTACTGAAAAATTTTCTTGTTTTTCTTTATCAGTCCGTGACAGTAAACTGCTGGCTAATATTGCAAGGAAGATTTGGAACCAGATTATTTACTGGATGTTTTGAATATTAGACGCTGTTCTCCCTTGCCGATCTATGTATTTAACGTCCGACGTAGAGAAGGTATACCGCCATTTATTGAAGGCCATGCTATCTATAATATAACAAATTCTCTGCTCAAAATAGTCCTAGTTGTTGACATATGAAGGGCTGCAATGATGATTATGATGATGGATGGGTCGGCTCGAACGGGGCAGTACCACGACCTCACAGAATACCAACGTAAAGTAGAAGCTAAGCTTCTGCGTTTCGCTTGGTTAGTGCAGGTGGCCGGAGGGACTCCCCCTCCCAATAACATGAAAGCGGAATTTAAAAAGAAAGAAATACCCCAGGAGGGTACCAGCTCCTCTGGTAATGAAGAATCCCTCACTCAGCATCCACGATCAAGCTACCCTCCACTTTCTGAGCGTGCTTAGGCTGCCTCACGTATTTTGGGGGCGGGGGGGAAGTGCAAAATCCCGAACTATACTAACACTGCACGGGAAAACAGAGCAATAAAACCATGGCGACCCCTGCCACGCTATCCATAGACTTCTGCAACATCAGGAGATTTAACTCGAACTTAACGTCGTCCAATATCATCTAGAGACGGCGAAGCGGGCCTTGCTCTTTTGGACCGAGACGCAGGTGTCCTCTCCGGCTGATACTTCTTACCTGTTCTACCTGGGGTACAAATTAAAACACTCCTTTGTGGCCCAGGCTGGAGTTTGAGTATACGTTAGAGAGGATATCTCTTCTCGACGCCTCGGCAGTCTTGATGGTACGAACCTGTCCATCCTATGTCTGTGCGTAAACAGCGACGATCATCCCCGCGTCTACGGGTGCCTGTATAGCTCTTATAGCGGTAATGCTGACAAAGACCGACTCATCGACCACGTCCAAATGCCTACAAATTACTTACTATATTGGTCCCATCCGTAGAGATCGTGATACTTGGCGATTTTAACGCCCACCACGCTGAATGGATTGGTACACGTTTACCCGATTATGCGGGGAGATCTGTTTATGACTTTGCTTTGGAATATGGTCCGACATAGCTGGTTACTTCGCCTACACGGATACCAGATGTGGAGAATCATACACCTACCCTATCGGACCTTCTCTTAAACTCTCATCCGGACGGATATCAGGTTTCCGTCGATGCCCCTCACGGCTCTTCGAACCATTGCCTGATCCAGAGTGTAGTGCCACTCACGCTCCCCTCGCGGTTGCGTTATGCATGCCGTTTTTGGCATTATAGGTCGGCGGATTGGGACCAAATGCGGTCTTTCTTTGCATCCTACCCATGGGGGCTGGTTTGCTTCTCGCCGGATAATCCCAGCGCTGTTGCTGGCTCTGTCACTGATGTGGTGCTACAGGGAATGAAACTATTTATTCCATCATCTGTGGTACCCATCGGAGGCAGATCTCAGCCTTGGTTAGATCGCTTCTGTGAGAATGCATTACGCAGTAAGCAGGAGTGTTATCAGGCCTGGGCTGAGGCTTCGGCGGCTCGGGATGTAAACAACAGCATGCTTAAAAATAAGTATAACTTCTCCTCCAGGTCCTTCAAAAAAGTTATTGCCAAGGTAAATTCAGAGCACATAGGCAGGATTAGCGAGAAACTAGTTCGCCTTACTTCGGGAAACCCCTGCATTCAGGTCTCTCGCCGAAGAATTTCTGTAAGCCATCATTACCATCTCTGCACAGGGCTAATGACTCACTGGCCCACGCCGCAAAAGAGAAAGCCGACCTTTTAGGCTCCCTTTTTGCGTCCAACTCGACTCTTGATGACGGGAAGAACACACCGCCGACCATCCCGCAGTGGGAGTTTTCTATACCTGATGTGCGATTCACACAGTGCTCAGTACGCAAAGCACTTCTCTCCCTAGACATCCACAATTCAAGTAGGCTTGACCGAATCCCGCCAATTGTGCTGAGGACGTGTGCTCCAGAGTTGGCACCGGTTTGAACGCATCTTTTTCGGTACTCCTTATCCCAAGGTGTTATTCCTAATCCACGGAAGACAGCTTTCGTGCACCTGATCTCTAAAAAAGGTAACTGCTCTGATCCGTCCAATAACAGGCCTATCGCCATCACTTCCTTGTTCTCGAAAATAATGGAGTCCATTATTAACTGCCAGCTCATGCGGTACCTTGAGGAGCATCAGCTGAATAGTTACCGGTTTTCATCGGGGGGTGATTTTCTGTTATATCTGACTGACTCATAGATATGCGAAAGCAATTGAATCCAAGGGGGTGGCATTGGCCGTTAGTTTGGACATTATGAACGCCTTCGATCGGGTTTGGCACAAAGAGCTTCTTTCGAAGCTCACATCCTATGGGCTTCCCGAGAAATTGTGCAATTGGATCACCAGCTTTCTTGCAGATCAGGGTTTCAAGGTCGTTGTAGACGGTACATGCTCCGACTGCAAGCCTATTAACGCTGTGTTCAACAAGGCTGCGTGCTATCACCTACGCTGTTTCTTCTGCATATCAATTATATTTTGCAAACCGGCCGTGACAATATTTCTCGGAATAACGTCACAGAGTATCGGAACAAATTTGTGTCTGAAGTCAAGTCTTTGCAGGACAAAATCTCGGATAGGAGCCGACTAAATCCAGTCCATTTCAATCCCCAGAAGACACAAGTTTGCGCGCTTACCGCTAAAAGGAACCCCTTTTTCGTCTCTCCTCAGTTTCAAGGCATTCCCCTAGTTAAGTTCGCGGGACAGTATTTCATGCGGGCGCACCGTCTGCAACTTTACAAGGCGCAGGTTCGGCTTCACATGGAATACTGTTGCGATCTCTGGGCGGGGGCTCCTCAGTGACAGCTCCTTCCACTTGACCGAATCCAGCGCATAGTGGTTCGAATCGTCGACGACCGAGTTCTTTACGATCGGATTGACTTCCCTAGCACTGCGTAGAGATGTTGGATCTCTGCGTATTTTATCGTATGTAACACGGGGAGTGCTCTGAGGAATGGTTCGGACTAATTCCAGCCGCTCAATTTCACCATTACACATCGCGACAAAACTCGCAATACCATCCATATCATCTGGATGTTTGGCGGTCCACCACTGTGCGATTTAGAAGATGTTTTCTTCATCGTACAACTTCCCTGTGGAATTGATTACCACTAGCGACTTAGGAACCTTTAATAAAATAACCTACTCCTTTTTAAAATGCCGGCAATGCATCTGCATTTCCCCTGGTTTTGAAGTTTTTCATGGGCGGCGGTAGTCACTTACCATTAGGTGAGCCGCAAGCTCGTTTGCCCCCTCTCCTATAAAAAAATATAATTTTTCTCATAGTTACTGCTTACGACACCCACGAGACGAAATGGGGCAATGGATTTATTTACGCCGCCAACACTCTGAAAGACATCATATTCTTATAAAATCTTCCGAGAAGCCACAGATCATTTATCAAACATAAAACACGAGTAGAAAGGAAAGGATATCAGTGCGGTCTGTAATTGCGACGCTCAGTCACCATGAAAATATTCAAAGCCATCAAAAACATAACTTGTACAAAACCCAAGTCTCGCAACTCAGTTCTTCTACCGCAAAAAGTTGTGAGATCCATGTAATACCAAGTCGGTTAATTTATTCAGTCCCAACTTAAGGGGCCTACTGTCATAAGTCATTACGTTATTAGCTAACCTAACAACTTCTCATAGTGACCATATCAATACTAAAAATCTTTTATATTTTAAATAAATAGATTGACTTGGCCATCGCATGAAAACACAATGTATCTCTCAACTAATACATCTTTTATTAAATTAGATTATTTAGTGCGATTGCCAAGTCAATTTATTTATTTAAAACATAAAGGATTTTTAATATTGATATGGTCACTATAAGATGTTGTTAAGTTAGCTAATTACGTAATAACTTAAGACAGAAGGACCCTTAAGGATGGACTGAATAAATTAACCGACTTGGTATTACATGGATCTCACAACTTTTTGCGGTAGAAGAACTGAGTTGCGAGATTTGGGTTGTTTACAAGTTATGTTTTTGATGGCATCTCATTTCTTTTTGTAGATAGTTATATCTACGTATCTATCTACACCTATTTTACCATTATTTTACCATTATTTTTTACATATAGGTACACTAATTAATTCACTACAAATGTAACTTTGTAATCCTATATATTTATATAGGATTACAAAGTTATTTATGCGGTTGGTGTATCTCGAAAACTGGACCGAAGTTGTAAAATATTTTAATTTTTCCTTAATTTATATACTAAACAATAATTTTACTCCAAATTTGAAGCTTCTATGTCTGCTAGTAGTGTATTAGAGTTTTGGTGATCGGTCAGTTAGTGAGTGACAAAATTAAGAAACTTTGACAAGTTATAATTCTTAAATTACTTGTTCAAATTTAATTAAATTTGAAATGTAGCTGAGTTTATTCAATTCCTACTTGGTTACTGAAAATTCATGCATCTAGTTTTATCTACAACGAAGTTATAGGGTCTCTAAAATGGCCTGAACTGCTTCGAGAAAAGGATGATACGGCCGTGCCGCTTTCTTGCTCGACTTGGCGGGGGCACTGCCGTGCCCCCAGATTCAAAAATATAATAAAGTACACATTTTTAATAGTACCACTTTACCAAATCTTTAATAGTATCCACGTGTAATGAGGGCGTTATTTGAAGACGAATCTCTTAATATGTATATCTTCACTATTATTAATTGAAATCTTTGATTTCATTACATTTTAATATTTTCTTGGGTTTTTTTTTTGTAATTTGTTTATTCAAGCACGTTAATCTCTGGAACTACTTGTCCAAATTGAAAACCTTTTTCTGTATATAATAGCCAAATTCACGAAGAATTATATAAGCTACTATAACATTAGGATTTACTTCTCAGCTAGCCTTAAATATTGATTTTTATTTATCAAGACAATTTGATGGAGATATATTTTGCTCCTTACAGAATGTTATTTGGATACGAAGTTTAAGAAATAATTAAAAATTAAAAAAAAATCAACACTAGGCTCGACGCGCGAATGACACATAAGCCTAGCTGACATGTGAGAACCGAGAGAAACCAGCATTGAATGCTGGTGCGCAAGGTCTCATAACAGGTAGCTGTAAGCGAGGTGTCCACGTGCCATTACATTTATCACGTGCTCGGTGGTGAAGGAAAACATTGTGAGGAAATCTACATGTCTGAGAAATAAAAAAAGTCCGCCAACACTCATGGGGCAGCGCGGTGGACACTTATTTGGCCTAAAATCCTCTCAAATAAGGGAGGACGCCTGTGCCTAACAGTGGGACGTATTGCATGTAATCAAAAGTTTCTGACCTACCCACATTAGATTAATCAAAGATACACAAAACTTTAACGCCATTATATTACTGGATTTTTAGTTACCTACCCACAAAATATTGTAAAATTATTTCATTTTATTACAGTTATATAGTAATAAAATCAGACTGTCGATTGAAAATTTCGAAATGCATGCAATTGAGTATCATGATGTGATAAAGTTTTTAACAAAAGAGGGGAAGACACCGTCGCGATTCAAACAATGTTTGGATGCTGTGTACGGGAATTCTTCCCTTTTGTAATCCACCGTAAGAGAATGAGCGAAACAATTTCGTTTGGGAAGAGAGGTTTTAGTATGTGTAGTTATAATCAATTCCGCCCAGGACGACCATCCGAGGCCATTACAGATGAAAACACAAAATTTGTGGAGAATACAATAAGGGAAGACAGACGGCTAAATACTAAAAAAATTGGCTTTTATAACGGGATTGTCAAGAAAAAACATTTCTTAGAATCCTACATGAACATTTGGCTATGAATAAGGTCAGTGCTAGGTGAGTCCCAAAACTTCATTCCGCTATTCAAAACAAGAACTAGTGAAGAACTATACTCAGTTTTTATTCCTTTGTGAAGGCCAAGAGAAAGACGTTTTGAATTCAATAAATACGAGTGATTAAACCATTGTACTTTATCATGATCTTTTGTTAGAAAACAAATCGATGGAGTGGTGACGTCCGAGCTCTTTGCGGCCAATAAAGAAAAGCTCTATTCACCATAGAGTTCCAGTAGCAGTCATCGAAATACACCTTCAAGTCACTCCGTCAAGTCCAGAGGTAAGGTCTATTCATAACTAAAAAAAACGAGCCCAAAATCGGCACATCTAGTACTCCTCGTTGAAGAGTTTCAGGAGCATTCACCGAAGTAAACCTTCAGGTTTCTCTTTTAAGTCCGGAGTTAAAGTCTCATCATAACTAATAAAACGAGGCCAAACTCGGGACACCTAGTTCTACTCTTCAAGGAGTTCCAGTAGCATCAATCGAAATACATCTTCAGGTCTCTCTATTAAGTCCGGAGATAAGGTCTCATCACAACTAACAAAACGAGGCCAAACTCAGTATACCTAGTTCTACTCTTCGAGAAGTTCCAGTAGCATTCAGGTCACTTTATCAAAACCAAAGGCAGAGGCGGATTAAATGTCAACTGCACCCTAAGGTAGCCTAGCACCTCATCGGCGCCCCTCTAGGGGCCATATTATATCTTTTATAAATTAAATATAATCATTTTGCAAATATATTAAATGAAATTGTATACTTGGGGAGTGCTTTCAGCCGGGATGGAAGATGTGATTTAGATGTGTACAGGCGTGTCGCTCCCGGGAACAAAGTCAATGGTGCCCTGACTGCGTTAGTCAAAAGGCAAGGCGTAGTGAAGAGTGCACGCCTTGCAATACATAACGCAGTGTTGGTACCGACTTTGTTATATGGCAGAGAAACCTAGGTATGCCAGAAGAAGCATAAAAGTAAGTTGAATGCAGTGGAGATGCGATCTCTTCGTAAAATGTGCGGCGTTACCATGGCTGACCGAAAGCGAAACGAAGAGATTCGCAATATGGCAGGTTTGAAAGATGACCTTATCACAAAAATTGATAAGGGCGTGCTTCGATGGTTTAGGCACGTTGAGCGAATGAGTGAAGACCGAATGGTGAAGAAAATATATAGCGCGAAAGTAAATATTACAAGGTGTCGAGGTAGACCGAGACTAACTTTTGAAGACCATGTGAGCAAATTGCTTGAAGAGGGAAGGGTCAAGAGTACTCGGATACCTAGACGTGCATGTATGAAGAAGATAATGAATCTGAAAGAAGCGAAAGAGGTATGTAAGGATCGTGACACTTGGCGATCTGTTCTCTCTGGCTACCCTGTCAGGGATTGTGCGTGAAGATAAGTAACTAAGTAAGTATTTTGCAAATAAACTATATTATAATTAATAATATAGTTTAATAATTGCAAAATAATTGAGATACGAGTAACTTTAACAGGGGGGCATAAATTAAAAATGTGATGAGAGTTTTTTTTTTACGCCAATAAGCACGTGCTGAGTTTGCCTTAGGGATAATCCGTCACTGTTCGGAGGGAAGGTATCTACGAAAACTGCTTTTTAATGTAAAAATAGCAATTGATAGATTTAAAAAAAAATGTTAAAAATCATTTATCTTTGTGACAGTGAGTGTGCTTTTAATATCATTTGTATGTCAATGTGATTGTTAGATATGATTTTACGTGACAAAACGTTGGAATCTTGATTTTTAGATGCTAGTAGAACATACCCACGCGCTGTGTGCTTAAGGCATGCAATACAAATTAGTTCGAAAAAATACAAGAAAATAACGTCAATAGCCGATTCGAGAGGAATTCGATTAAACGATTCTAGGTCCCAAAAGTTGAAAGAAGAGCAATCTATAACTTTCCAAACGTTACTCAACACTTGAACAACACGTCGTTAATAAATTCAATAACAAGTTTAGGCGAACGAAAGTTTTGTTATGAATAATATCTAAATACTTTAGGTGAACTAATCTTGTATATAACGTTTATTTATTGGGTTTTCGGAAACGACTCTTAAATATTTGGATGAAATTGTGAATTATAATAATTATTTTTCATGTTTATAATCTAAATGCGGTGCAAAGCGCGTTTGCTCATTTACTTAAATATTATTTTTATATGTGCCCGCCACAATGCTTTTTTGTCAGATTATTCGCAATCGCTCGTAACAATTCTTCGATGTTTTATTGTAATCTGATAATTGATACTGGAGCGCATAGAAAACAACCGTAAAAACAGAAAAAACAGACAATTAAATATTTTTTATGTCAAAACCTTCGCAAGAGCGCATGCAAGAACCCATCAAAGTTTCATCATAATCAGATAAATGGTATAAGGAACACACAAACAAAGAAACATACATTTTTATTATTGTAAATATGACAAGTCAAGACAAGGCAGTTAAAAATTAAATTTCAATATTAAAACATGTTTGTGTTGTGGATTAAGGCCAGAGTTGTAGATAATCTTGCAGAAATGTAATAGGTGCATTTATATAATTATAAATATAAAATAGAATAGAATAGAATAATTTATTGAATATCGATCACATGTGTATTTCTAATTGAAAGTAAATTTTACATTAATAGTTGTACAAACTATTTACAAATTTTGTTTTAGAAACCGCTTTGAAGATGGTGGAAGATGCTTCTAAGATGGTGGAACTCCTTTTCTGCCTCAGAATCCATAATCCAGAGTGGATAGATAAGGCCTTCTTACCCATTTTTGCCACCAAATAGTTGTGCTTGCACTACTGTGAAATATAGAGTCAGTTAAATTATAGGCTGTGAGGCATTCCATCTTAGTTCTCAGAGATACCAACGCACTGTAGCCTTCTTTGTTTGAATTTGACTGCAAGTGTCTATGGACTGCAGTAGCCATTTTCCGTCGGGTGGGCTGTCCCGTGGGTGTCGTAAAAGGCGACAGAGAGAAGCAAACCAGGAGATTTGCATAATAGTTGTCCTGTTAACACCCAGTAAATTAACAATATGCGGTTGCCGACCCGCTTGCCAAACAAATATTATCGCATTATGAAGCAATATATTGGGAGGCCTATGTTTAGCAAAATATAGATAGGCTGTACTAAATAAATGTATATATAAAGTAAGATAGCTACAAACTGAATAAAATGAAATTTATAAATTAATACGCAAATGTTGTACTCTAACTGTAATTGTACTTTGAGTCTCATATCGTAAATTAAAATTACGGTCTCTTGACATATACCTACTATATTATACGAAAATTTAAATTGGTTAATTCAAACTGGGTAGTTTGAAAAGGCTCAGATTTACGTATTTATACGTTGTTTTCTAAAATTGCTAGAACGTATGGTTCGTAATTGCTACTCAGCAAAAGTTTTCAAGGCACAAAATATTTATCTATTATTTTCTTCACTCAAAATAATTTTTAAGAAAATAATGTTACTGTCTCACTCTTCAAAATATTGTTTTCTGTGCCAATGAAGCCACCCGCTGCAACGACCATAGTCACATAGTTCACGTGCCTTTTAACAACCAGTTTTTTTATAGAATAAAGTTAATAAACGAGGACACAATCCACCTAATGGTAATTGGATTCTGTAAACAATAGAAACTTAAATTTATCGTCGATTATGAAATAAAATGCAGATGAGTTTTCACTCCAGAGCACTAAGATGCCTGTAAGAATGCCTCATTTTCATTTACAAAGGTCCCCAGTTCTCTACACACACCATTGAAACGGCAGCATTGAGCTGCGAGCTAACGCTGGTATTCTGTTAGAGCGATGTCCTTCCCTGGTTGAGTCATACCATTCGTGTTAGAATATAGCTGGCTCTACCATACATAAAGCATGCTATTGATTAACGCTGAAACTCACTAGATGGTATGCTTAAGACATACTATATACTCGTACATAGTTTCGTTGCTACCCCTGAATATTTAAATGCCTCGTTACATAAAATGACTCATGTTAATTTTTTATAACAAAAATATTTTTAAGATATTGTTTGAAAACTGCACGAACAACGCTATTACTATATCTATTGAGAGTTTTTACATTATTTATAAGATTTATAATATTATAAGATTTATTAATAGAATCAGCTTTTACTTTGCAGAAATCTATTACATAAAAATTGGTAAAAATTACTTTACGTACATGCGCTCGATAAAATAATGTGTCTTACGTAGTTCGAAGAGCCCCTCCCACCCTTTCTTAATTTCGTGCACTATCCCCGTCACCACTACTACCAATACAACTACACTAGGAAAGAAACACCACTGACCACAATACGACACGTGTTTCACCTCCGAGGCGTCTACAGGTGAAGTTGAAGTAGACTCTGCGGTGGCTGAGCGCTAAGTGAGCGGCGAACCAAAACAGCTGCTATTTATACAACTCCCTGAAATAACTGCTCCCCACATAAGTAGCGAGCGACTGCGTGATGCGATAAAACATGCGACCAATTACCACATGACGTAGGTAGCCGCTTTTAAAAAAAATAACAAACCACCGCGAAACGCCCGCCTACCTTCCATACACCCAATCAATCGCCTCTCACCGTGAGGGTAACGAACGACCATATTGCGAGGCTGTCTGTTATTAGAAAGCAGGCTTGAAGATATTTAAGAGAGGTGAGTTAGAAACATTTGTTTGTTCCTTGAGCAGTGCAACGTTAATATTATTATTTTTAATAACTCTAACTGTTCCAGCACACAATCGCAGCTCCTTATTACACGTGTGTAAGACTTTAAAGGAGTGGTCGTTGGCTAGGTTGTGTCCGGTGTCCTTGAGATATTTAGCTTATACGCGGCTAAATGCTTTTTATAACGTGTCTCAAAGTTGCGACCTGTCTGACCCACGTAAGAGGCGTGGATTTCGTCACAAACAATTTTGTAAACACCCGACTTTTGAAGAATATAAAATTATATTTATTATTACAGATATTGCTAAGAGAATTTTTTGTTTTGAACGTTACATAAATGCCGCTTCATCGAGGAGTATTAGCTACTTTTTCAAATATTGGACCTAGTTAGGTCAAACTGCTCACATATCAATGTCAACATAACACTTTGATGTTGAACCGCGTAAAGAGTGTTGCGATCAACATGCTTCTGTTTCTTTTAATTACATTGATAATTAGTTTTTTTGAGAGACCGTTAGATACAGCTATTTTTTTACAAATTACATTGAGTTGTTTTAAATAATTTTCTTAACTTAATGAGACATCATCATCATCATCACCATCATTATAGCCCTTCACAAGTCCACTGCTGAACATAGACCTCCCCCAAAGATGCCACAAAACACGGTCCCGAGACACCTGCATCCATCGAATTCCTGCATATCTTACCAGGTCGTCACTCCATCTAGTGGTTGGACGCCCTACACTTCGTCCGCCGGTACGAGACTGCCACTCGAGAACCTTTTTTCTCCATCGGTTGTCGGTTCTTCGAGCTGGCCGGTATATTGCCACTTCAGCTTACTAATCCGTTGGGCTATGTCGGTCACTCTGGTTCTACTGCGGATATCCTCATTTCTAAGTTTGTCACGCAGAGAAACTCCAAGCATAGCCCTCTCCATAGCAGGATGAGCAACTTTGAGCTTCCTCATCCAGCCAGTAGTGAAGGACCACGTCTCAGTTCCATAGGTCAGCACTGGCAACAAGCACTGGTTGTATAGTCTCGTTTTCAAGTTTTGAGGTATACCTGATGAGAAGATGTGCCGTAATTTCCCGAACGATGCCCAGCTGAGTTGAATCCGTCGATTGACCTCTTGGTCGCAGTTGATCTTATCTAGTCGGACTATTTGTACCAGGTAAACATACTCGTCAACAACTTCGAGCTTAGTGCTACCAACAACTACCGGCACATGTGTGACATGGACATTAAACCTGATCTTTGTTTTGTCCATGTTCATCTTAAGACCTCTCCGTTAGGAAACACTATTGAGGTCATTGAGCATAGTGTTTAGGTCCTCCAGCAATTCTGCCATAAGGACTATATCGTCGACACTTCGAAGGTGAGTGATGTACTCGTCATTGATGTTAATACCGTATTCTTTCCAGTCCAGAAGCTTGAAAACGTCTTTCAATGCAGCGGTGAAGACTTTCGGGGATATAATGTCGCCCTGTATTACACCTTTAAGCAGTTGGATAGGTTTCGTACTCTGGTTCTGTACTCGGATAGCCATCGTAGCCCTACTGTACAAACACTTCAGCACTTCTATAAACCGATAGTCAATTTGGCACCGCTGAGGAAACTGTAGCACTGCCAAAATTTCGACGGAATCAAAGTATTTCTCATAGTCAACTTACGCAAGGCAAATGGGAAAATTGTACTCTTCTGTCTTCTATACAATTTGTCGAAGGGTGTGTATATGGTCCATTGTACTATAGCCTTTTCGGAAACCGGCTTGATCGGTAGGGTGGAAGTCGTCGAATCTGTGTGCGAGACGATTCTTAATGACTTTCGAAAACAGCACATAGACGTGGCTCAGAAGAGAAATCGGTCTGTAGTTCTTCAAGAGAGCGATATAAGCTTTCTTGAAGAACGAGACTACCGCACTTCTGCTCCACGACTCCGGAGTAGTACCACCATGAAGGACGGAATTAAAGAGCTTCTGAAGGACTTCAAGGGTTTTCCACCCGCTTTCAGAAGCTCAGCTATAACTCCATCCTCGCCCGAGGACTTGCCGTTTTTAAGGTGCTGGAAACCTATTCTAATCTCGCTCAGACTGACTTCCGGAATATCTTCGGAATAGTGTCGGATAAGACTCGCTCTTGGATCGTTATACACACTTGCGTGTGGCTCCAACGATGACGTATACAGCTGCTTATAGAACCTCTCAATCTCACTCAAAATCTCAGATGTCCTGGAAACGATGCTGTCACACTCGGTCTTCAGCTTTGAAAGTTGGCTCCTTCTGGCAAAACGATCTCTGGCAAAGACTTTGGAGCCTTGGTTCCGCTCGATCGCTTCTTCAATACAAGCTGTATTGAAGTGACGTAAGTCTTGACGCATGAGTTTGGAGATATATCTGTTCAGTTGCCTGTATGCTGTTAAATCTGTTGAATACCGCAGCATAATTTCCCGTATAACAGCCATGAGATTAAGAGTGTGATCGGAGAGCTTTTGTGTTCTTCTTCGGCAGGTCTTCCAGAACTTAGCTCCGACCGCATGGACAGTTTCCACGAGTTTATCATTTATATCGTCCACGTCGCCGGGGACTGTGGGCCGTCCTTTCGTAACTTTTTTCATTGGGGATATATTGCCATAGTTGCCACGCTTGCCGAGCGGGTTGGCAACTGCAGTTTTTTAATTGGGATATTGCTGTAATCAGGAAGATGCTTCTGCCTATCCCCTGCCTGTTTCCCACTGTCGCCTTTTACGAAACCCACGGGAAGATATGGGGTAGTGGATATTATTAACCGCCACTACACGGCACGGCTTAATGGGACAGCGAACAAACAATTAATATAACAATAAAAAGTGGCTAATTTATGTTACCACGGGTTACACGATAACGCAGAGATAACCGTATCGGTATGAGTTATGCGAAGTATGGCTTTCGAGAAATTTGTAAAACGTAATGACTCTTCTTTTGTTATCGTTAAGTTGAAGAAATTAAGGGAAAAATCTTGTTACAATTCAAGCTTAAATTTAATTTTGTCGTTTACTCTATTTATTTTAATATGGAAAACATCCAGTTTTCCCCTTGTACCAGTTACAAGCAAATAATTATGTTGTCTACATATGGATTGTCGTATAAGTTATTTTGATTGACAACTATATGTTGTTTTTCGTAATTATCAATGAAAATGTCCGCCATAAGGGGCCTTAGAGAGGACTCCATAGCTAACCCTTCTGATTGTATATAGAAACGGTTATTAAACCGGAAATCGTTTTGTTTCATACAGAGAGGTAAAGTTAAGAAGATCATTTATTTCCCCGGGATGTAGACGACATATATCAAAGAGACCTGCGAGTATACGCAAACAGTCAGGGGATAACGACATTTGTGAAAAGATTATCAACGTCTAAAATAACTACATGGATTTAGAAGGAATATGAATATCTTTAATTTTGGAAATGAGATCTAAACTATTTTTTGGACTGTAAGTGGGGTTAAGTTTAGATTTCTCTCAAAGGTAGTAGTATAATTTTTAGCAATAAAATAAGCTGAAGCACTTATATATAAGACAACTTGACGAATAGGAACATGTTCTTTATGAATTTTAGGCAACCCATATAAAATGGGTGCTTGAGGATTAATTGGAATAAGACTGCCCCGAGACAAGTTGTGTTCGGAAAACATATGATGACTGTTCTGTACATAGTTAAATATCTGAAGTAAACTTTTTGGTTGAATCAGACTCCAATAGCTTAAAGTCATCACCTTGGATAACATCGTTAACCTTCTGATTGTACCCGCTACTATCCATAAGTCAGCAGTATTGCCCTTATCGGCGTTAGTAACAGTAAGGTTATTTTCTTTTATTCTCTACTTTAGTGACTTAAAAACACGGAACTCAGGATTGAAATGGGAAAATGCGTGTACAGCCCAAATTTCATTACTTACAAAACTTTTAATGATGTTATCTTTCTTCCCGATCACAACGGCCATCTCCGCGTCAACGATCACAGTCTCTACGACTTTTGGGAGACCGAAGGTGTTAAATTATACTTAAGGCCTTTATTTGAATGGGACATTTCATCCGTTGGAAACTGGACATCGGATAAATTCTTAACTCGGGGATACAATTGGTGATATTCTGTACGTATGTCGTTTTTACGATTTTGTGATAAAGAGGATTCAAGTTGTTGTAACTTACGGGACTGAATTTGATTTCTCGTAAACAGCCATTGAAGCAAGTTCTCTGGCTTTTCTATCCAAAATATCAAATGCAATGTTATGTTATTTATATAAATGTTCAATTTATATTACTTTAAGATGGATTTATAAATTATCCCTATTGGAAAACCAACGTTGACACTCCTCATTAAGCCAAATGTTTAGAGCTTTACAAATAGCAATATTGCCCGTTCGACTATTTATGCTGGAACGTATTTGAATATGATTAGGAAAAATATGAAGTTGTTTGCACTGCTGATTGAACCATATATTTTGGGCAGCAATACGATTAATTTGACAAAGAGTCTTGCCCGGTCGGTCATGCTAGCCTTTTTAAGATAATTAATAGTATCAGGCGTAACTTTGCAGAAATCCGTTATATTAAAGTTGGTAAAAAATACTTTGCGTACATCCACTCGATAAAATAAAATGATATGACTTGTGTAGAGGCGAAACACGTTTACATTGCGAGAATGGTAGCTATCGATTGTTTATAAATACTTGTAGCATAAAATTTTGTATAGTTACTGCCGTCCTTTAAACTCCATTTTTTCCTTAACATGCAAATAAACAATTAGATAGCTGCATAATGCCGATCCATAAATCCATCTGCCATCCATTTTTTTTACAGAATAAGAATGGCAAACGAACACACATTTCATCCGATGGTAAGTGAATATTGTGGCCCATAGGCAAATGGAGGCAAAATGCAGAATCAGTTGTCACCTCTGAGGACTAAGATGGAATACCTCACTTTTATTAAAAAGTGGAATATATTTACTGGATGCAGAGAATTTACAGAAAGTAGAGGTGGTGAAGGACTTATCTACAAGTAACTCCTAAGCTTATTCACTCATATATAACATTCTCAACAAAAAGTCAAATTAAAAATATGTAACCCGCCGAGCCAGTCGTTTTATGTTACCTGCCGTAAGAACGAACTATGATAAAAATAACATAAAATTCGGGGGAGCACAGTTATACAATCAATTTTCAAAACTTGTTATTGCAAAGAGCACATATTATTGAAGGCGCAAATTTTTATTACAATACACCCCCAAATTAATGTCTTCTAGTTATTAATTATACATTTCAGACGTAAAGCAAACAATAATATGGAAACAATAAGTTTAGTATATTAAGAAGTTATTAAATAAATTTAATTTTTATAATTCTAAACCAAACAGTATTCCAGTTAAGTCAAATATGAAGTTGGAAAAAGGAGAAGGAGAAACAGAAAAGAACATTCCATATCGGGAAGCAGTTGGATCATTGATGCACCTAGCAACAGTAAACTGACATGATATTTCATTCGCCCTAAGCCTGCTGTGTCGATTTTTAAACTCTTTCAATAAAGCACACTGAAGTACTGCAAATTTTTTTAAAGTATCTGAAAGAGACTAAAATGTATGGTCTGTGCTACACGCCAACATCAGAGCCTAACGTAGTAGTTGACTACAGTAATGCAGATTTCGCTAACGACCCTGGAACAAGACGTTCGATCACAGGTTATGTCTTTACTTAAAATGGAGCAGCAGTGACTTGGGCTTGTCAGAAACAACAGCCAGTGGCCTTGTGGTCGACAAATAACCACTGGAGCAGAAATCACGGCAGCCTGGACTGCCACAAGACAGGCTATGTGGGTCAAAGAGCTGTTATGTGACATCGGTGAATTTAACCAAAAATCAGTCTGATGTATTATTTCGACAACTTTGAGAAAATTTGAAAAATTTTCATTGACATATTCAAGTCCATTGTCAGATCTAAGAATTTTAATACTGCGATTTGATTGATTTTCAACTTGCTTGTTAAATTCTTTAAACTTTTCTAGGACTTTTAACTTATTGTACATGGTATACACTAATATTTTCTTGTAGTATTCGTCGAGGAAAATCAGAAAATATCTGACTTTGCCCTAAGACTGAGTTTCTATCAGTCTGAAGACATCTGAGTGTATCAATTCAAGTAGATCTTTGCTCTGAGACCCTTGACTTTTAAAAGGCGAACGTGTTTGTTTTCCTTCCTGACACGTTATACACTTAACATTCTCTTTGACTTGACTTAAATTTAAATCTGCAGGCTATCGGTCAATTTCTTCATGCTCTGAAAATTCAGATGACCCATCCTCCGGTACCACAGGTAAGTCTCTTGTTCAATAATATCTAATATGCATGCATGCATTCATAGCCAAACCAGGCATGTTCAGTCGGTATATATTATTTATTAAACTTGCTGTTGCTACTATGACATTATTTCCATTAAGAATAACACAGCTACTATTGTTAAACTTCACTTGGCCACCATAAACTGCTGTCAGTAAGTCAGATTATTATCTGACTTACTGACAGCAGTTTTGTAGCTAGTTCAGGTACATATAATACATTTGTAAACAATATATCATTTTGTTGGCCGCTTCCATCATAAACACTCAAGCTTATTTATCAAAAGCTCAGGACAGATAGTGTTTTATGGTTAGAAACTTTGATGTTTTTAAAGTGTGAAAAGGTTCCTTCTATACAAATTATTGTTTGGTCATGTGTATAGAAGCACCAGAATCAACGTACCAGGCATAGGAGTTTTCAGAAGAAGCTATAAAGATGGTAACATAAGACGAAATGTTTTGTTTACATGTATTATTCTGATACTTATTGGATTTTGATGACTTTTATGATTGTATTTGTTGCATGTTTAGCAGGATTCCCTTAGAAAAGCTTTTGTTATGGAACTTCTGACTTGTAGCAGGAGCGGAAGAATCACTTTCATTTTCTTTAACGTCTTGTAATAATTTTTATTTCACTGATTCAGAGGAAATCTTCATACCTGAACTTTCAATGGCCATTATCATTGGCTTGTAACTTTCTGGAAGGCCGGACAGCAAAAGTGTGACTAGTCACTCATCGTTCACATTAAAGCAATTTATTTCTCTGTAGCTGAGTCTAATTATGAACAATTGTTTCGCTTAGTGGTCCAATTGCTACACTCAATTACAAATTCTCATTGTTCGCATAACGGCTGCAGAACTAAATTATCTAATAAATTTTGCAAGCACGCCATGAAAAGTGGTGATTAATGAACTTTCGTTGAGTAATGTTTGTTCATAACTTCCCGTTTGCATAAAACTGACGGTTGGAACGTCGTTAATTTTCTACAGTTTTTTTTTTTGTGTTAAAATAGGATTTACAAAGATTAATCACACTTAAACTCTTTAAGTATTTATAGTAAGTAAGTATTAGTACCAAAATTACTGGGTCAATAAAAGGTTCTTATAAACTGCCCATTGTAAAAGCTAAGGTCTGATTATACTAAAGCCAAAATTTTATTTTACTTAAAGTTACTGCCTATATACTTCTGTCTACTCTCATTTGTGAGAGTGTTTTTAGGACAAGGAAATGACCGCTTCCCCAATGCGTGTTAGCGAACTCTACATGTTTTCTAAATATTTTTTCTCTTATTTCTCAGGCATGCAGCAGATTTGCTCAGAATGTTTTCCTTCAACATCAAGCACGTGGTATTGCTTTTTTTATAAGAGTGACAAACGTGCCTTGCTATCATGTAGACTTTGTATTCTTTTGCTAAATGCAAAACAAACAGTATAAAATAAAATAGAATAGAATGATTTTTATTCAACACAAGACAATAAGGGGTTGTGGATCTTTTTACGCCGCTACTACACGATCCAAAAGTTATAGCTAACTAGCTGGTACCCAGCGCATTGCTGCTGCAAAAGCTTCACCTTTTTTTTTCACTTAATCCCCTATACCTGAGGTACACGAAACGGGGACTCTTTAGTTTGACCGGCGGTCGATAAAGAGACAATCAGGTGTTAAAGGTGTAAAAAAATGACCCAAAAGAACGTGATAGCAACACGTCTGCCGCTTTGACATTTTGAAATATTTAATAAAAGTTAAAAAATAACATTGGCAAACACCTATGACGGTTTCAAGGTCATGGCAGACAGGTTGAAAAGTACAATATTTTATTAATAATTTACGTTATTTCAATAAAGCAGCAATTTATATATATTGTTGATAATATTATTTGACATGTATAATTTTCTCAGCAGACATATTTTGGTTGTATCACCCAGGCAGACAATAAATTTCTGGGGGGCCATAAGCGCGTACTATAATAGCACTTGCTCTAATCCAGTCTTTTTTTTCTAGTTGTGTACGCTCTGATATGGATATCATAATATTCATGCTTGGTAATATGCAACATTTAAAAAATAGCTCTTCTCAAGTATGGATTCCCGTGAGAACAGAAAATAATGAACGATTCATTTCAATGACGACAAGAACGACAAAATTTCATTTCAAAAATTTATGAGCAACGTGGTGATTTATTGAGTGAAAGCTTGCTTGGTTTCTATGAATTTACGGGCTGTGATTATAATCCAGCGTTTTTTTTAAAGGAAGGGGTAAATGAGCATGCGGCTCACTTGATGGCAAGTGACTACCACCGCCCATGAACAACCACAACACCAGGGGAAACAGGAGAATTGCAGATTCGTTGCCGGCCTTTTAAAAATGAGTAGGCTCTTTCTTTGAAGGACCCTAAGTCGTATCCGTCCGGCAAAATCGCTGGTGGTAATCAATTCCACAAGGAAGTTGTGCGAGGAAGTAAATGATTAGTAGTGTGGATGGTATCAAGAGTCCTGCCGCGATGTACGTTCATGAAATTTGGGGGCTAGGATTATTCCGAACAATTTCTCAGAGCACTACCTGTGGTAAATGCGAAAGAAAATGCAAAGAGATGCAACATCTCTTCGCAGCGTCATTGACTCAAGCCGATTGGAAAGGACTCGGTCATCGACGATTCGAGCCACTCTGCGCTGGATGCGGTCAAGTGGAAGGAGCTGGCACTAGGGAGCCCGAACCCCAGAGATGGGAACAACCCTCCACCTCCCATGGCCCCACCGACCCTCAGGTCATACGGGCCGAATCTCGGGAGATGCGCGCGGTACTTGCACGTGGCTCTTTCCCGCGCACACTTTCTTGACTCCCTACAAATATTTAATCTATTCCTTGTCCCAGTTTAACGTCATTCTCCCCCTTCTGGGGCTGACGACACATTGACGCCTACGTCGTCGGGCGCTCCTACCAGCCTTCCATCCTGCCTTGTCCTGCGATCGTGCCACCTATGCGCAAACTCGCGCAACAGTCCGTAGTTTACCACATCGCTGACGAGATCCGAGTAGTAAACTGGTCCCTGAACCGGACGAACTAGTCCATCCATCATTTTCACTCTTAGGTCATCATACAGAGGACATTCCCATAGAACATGGTGAACATCCTCCTCCGACATACCGCACTCACACATACTAATTTCACACAGTTTCATATCGCTCAGTCTCTTCCGAAAGCATCCATGTCCGGTGAGAATCTGAGAGGTTTGGTAGTCCGGTGAGACCCAGGTATAACTGAGTCTCAACGCCACGTCCGGGAAAAATCGATGTAGCTCACGTCCTTTTGTATCACACGTCCATCTATCCTGCCAGGCGCCTATCACCTCAGTCCAGATATCGCGATTCCGTCTGCTCAACTCCTCTTTGGACGCGGTTAAACGTGCTATACCCATCCTACCAGCACGGATGACCTCTAGGTCAGCAGGGAGAACGCCAGCCAGCACCGGTAAGGCCGCCGTGCTAGTGGATCGCTACGCATTGGTTAACAATACAAGAGCGGATCGCTGCGATCTCAGTAGTACGCTACGAACTGTGTACATGTTTGCACGCTCGTACCAGCACTCTGCCGCATACGTAAGCGTGGACACAAAAACTCCTCTATAAATTAGATGGATGAGAGATGGGAACACTATTCCATGTGAAGCCGAACCTGCACCTTGTAAAGTTGCAGGCGTTGTGCCGGTATGAAATACTGTCCCGCTCTGCTGAGCACGCCAAGCTTCTTAGAGGCCAATTTGGCCTTCTCCTCCAAGTGACCACGAAACTGCACGTGACTCGATATGTGGACGCCGAGGATTCCGATACTGGCTGAAAGAACAAGGGGAGTGCCTTGTAAATGAGGAGATACGACAAAGGGGTTTTTTTACGCAGTAAATGCGCAAACTTGTGGCTACTGAGGATTAAACTAGACTAGATTTAGTCGCCCCCAATCCGAGACTTTGTTCAGCAAAGACTCGACTTCAGACACAAGTTTGTTCCGGTACTCGGCGACGTTTTCCCGAGAGATATTGGCACGGCCGGTGTATAGAGCATCACCAGTGCTGTTATTCGCATAGCAATGAGTGCTACCGGTTTGCAACATATCATTGATATACAGAAGAAACAGCGTTGGCAAGCAACCTTGTGGAACACCAGCGTTAATAGGCTTGTAGTCGGAGCATGCACTGTCTACAACGACCTTGATGCTCCGATCTGCAAGAAAGCTGGTGATCAAATTGCATTTCTCGGGAAGCCCATAGGAATGGAGCTTCGTAAGAAGCGCTTTGTGCCAAACCCAATCGAAGGCAATGTCCAAATTAACGGACAACGTCTTTCCCTTGGACTCTACTGCCTCCGCCCATCTATGAGCCAAGTAGACCAAAAGATCACCAGCTGATCGACCCCGACGAAAACCGTATTGACGGTCACTTACCAGCTGGTGATCCTCAAGGTACCGCATGAGTTTTCAGTTTACAACAGATTCCATTATTTTGGAGAACAAGGGGGTGATGGCAATAGGCCTGTAGTTGGATGGGTCTGAGCGGTCGCTTTTTTTAGGGATCGGGTGGACAAAAGCTGTCTTCCATGATCCCGGGACTACGCCTAGGGAGTAGGAGTACCGGAAAAGACGCGTTAGAACCGGTGCCAACTCCGGAGCACACGTCCTCAGCACAATTGGGGGGATTCCATCAGGCCCTCTCGACTTGCGCATGTCCAGGGAGAGGAGTGCTTTTCGGACCGATCGCTGTGAGAAGCGCACATCCGGAATGGAGCACTCACACCGCGGTGAGCACTCACACCGGTGATCCAATTGCACAATTTCTGGGGAAGCCCATAGGATGGGAGCTTTGAAAGAAGCTCTTTGTGCCAAACCCGATCGAAGGCGTTCGCAATGTCCAAACTAACGGCCAATGCGACCCCCTTGGAGTCTACTGCTTCCGCTATCTATGGGTCAGTCAGGTACAACAGAAAATCACCCCCCGATGAATACCAGTAACTAATCAGCTGGTGCTCCTCAAGGTACCGCATGAGCTGGCAGTTAATAATAGACTCCATTATTTTCGAGAACAAGGAAGTGATGGCGATAGGCCTGTTATTGGACGGATCAGAGCAGTTACCTTTTTTAGGGATCAGGTGCACGAAAGCTGTCTTCCGTGAATTTGGAACAACGCCTTGGGATAAGAAGTACCGAAAAAGATGCGTTATAACCGGTGCCAACTCTGGAGCACACGTCCTCAGCACAATTGGGGGGATTCCATCAGGCCCTCTCGACTTGTGGATGTCCAGGGAGAGGAGTGCTTTTCGGACCGATCGCTGTGAGAAGCGCACATCCGGAATGGAGCACTCACACCGCGGGATGGTCGGCGGTGTGTTCCCTATGTCATCAAGAGTCTAGTTGGACACAAAAAGGGAGCCTAAAAAGTCGGCTTTCTTTTTTGCGGCGTGGGCCAGTGAGTCGTCCTCCCTGTGCAGATGTGGTAGTGAAGGCTTACAGAAATTCCCTTGGACATCCTTCGCGAGAGACCAGAATGCACGGGTTTCCGAAGGAAGTCGAACTAGTTTCTCGCCAATTCTGCCTATGTACTTTGAATTTGCCTTGACAATTACTCTTTTGAAGGACCTAGAGGCGAAGTTATACTTCTTTTGAAGCATGCTGCCGAGCCGCCGAAGCTTCAGCCCAGGCCAGTTAGCACTCCTGCTTACTGCGTAATGCATTCTTACAGGAGCGACCATACCAAGCCTAAGATCTGCCTCCGATGAGTAGCACAGATGATGGAATAAATAGTTCCATTCCCTGTAGCACCACATCAGTGACAGAGTCAGCAACAGCGTTGGGATCATCCGGCGAGAAGCAAACCAGCCCCCATGGGTAGGATGCAAAGAAAGACCGCATTTCGTCCCAATCCGCCAACCTGTAATGCCAAACACGGCATGCAGAACGCAACCGCGAGGGGAGCGTGAATGACACCACACTATGGATCAGACAATGGTCCGAAGAGCCGTGAGGGGAATCGACGGAAATCTGATATCCGTTCGGATGAGATGTAAGCAGAAGTTTCAACAGGGTATCCGCGTAGGCGAAGTAACCAGCTGTGTTAGACCATATGTCAAGGCAAAGTCATATACAGATCTCCTCGCATGATCTGTTAAACGTGAACCGAGCCATTCGGCATGGTGGGCCAAGCATCACGATCTCTGCGGATGGAACCTGTTGCTGTTGTAGCGAGGAATCTGCAGCCATTTGGACGTGGTCGATAAGTCAGTCTGTTTCGGCATTACCGCTATGGGACCTATAGAGGTGCACCCGTAGACGCGCGGATACTCGTCGCTATCTACGCGTAGCCAAATGATGGACAGGTCCGAACCTTTAAGGCTGCCGAGGCGTCGAGAACAGATGTCCTCTCTGAAGTATACGCAAACTCCAGACCGAGGCACAAAGGAGTATTCCAATTTGTACCCTGGGTAGGAGAGATACGAAGTATCAGCCGGAGAGGAAACCTGCGTCTCGGTCAGAAAGAGCAAGGCTGGTTTCGCCATCTCAAGATGCTAATGGACGGCATTTAGGTTTGAGTGAAGTCCCCTTATATTGCGGAAATTCACGGATGGCGTGGCAGGGGTCGCCTTAGTCTTGTTGCTCAGTTTGCCCCTAACAGTTATTGTGTTGAGCGGAATGTTCAGGAGTAGATTAGCATAGTCATTGATGCTCAGCGAGGGAATCTCCAGGGGGGCTGGTACCCTCCTGGGGTAGTCTATGATTTAATTCCGCTACCATGTTGATGGGGGGGGGGGGGGGGGGAATTTGGCCTCCGGTCACCTGCACTCATCAGAAGAAACGCAGAAGCAAAGCTTCCAATTCACGCCGGTATTCTGTGAGGTCGTGGTACTAACCAGGCTCGAGCCGGCCCATACGTGCAACAGCAAACGCTGCTGCGTGGCTCTGCTACTGTTAAAGCTTTTTTCTAAAGGACTCTTTAACTTTCTACAGAAAACTCTGGCATACCAAGAAGCCTTCGCAGCTTTTGGTGACAGTAATTTAGCTGAGAACCAAAAACAACAGCTTTTTAATGTTGTCGAAAAGTTTAACTGTCAAATATATAATGCAAAGAAATCAGTAGATGTAGATGATGGCAGGTTCTATTTTTTTATAAATAATAATAGACCAAAAGATCTCAATGAAAAATTTAATAAGAAATTACACTGTTTTTAGAAAGCTCTTTACCACCGTGTAAACGTGAGCTGTATCAGCAATTTTTACGTACGCCTTATATTTGCAGCATTTGAAAAATGCTTTTGAAAAATGCTCACAATAATATCCAGTATTATTAGATTCACTGGAGCACGGCTGGATTGAAGAAAATGATACGTATATATTTAAATGGTTTGACGGAGATCAGTTGCCCAGTTTTGTGAACGAATTAGGAGTAGATCTACCAGGTAATTATCTTTTAAAAGAATTTATACTTTTAAATTATTTATTTTATTGTAATTGGCTTGATTTACAAACTGAAAGTTATTCTTTGCAGAAATAATTCCGTCTGATGATGAGAATGTTGAATTCGATGGAATTGATGCATTTGACGATGAACCTGAACTCCGATAGCCAAGAATAATGATTTGAATATTCTTAAAATTATTGAGTTTTTAATAAAATGCGTAATAAACATTTTCATAATTAAATTAATATTATAATGACATCATAACATTAAAACATAAACAAATAAATATTAACTATTGTGTGCTCATTCAGCATTTGTTTTTTATAACCCGTAATTATTATTAATTGCAATCAATATGATTGGATCGTATTTACTTTCAATATTTTTTTTTTAAATTGATCTAACGACTATATTAGAGCAAGCGCTATTATAGTACGCGTTTATGGACGCCTCAGAAGTTTGTTGGCGGCCTGGGTGATACAACCCCAATATATGTCTGCCGTGAAAATTATACATGTCAAAAAATATTATCAACAATATATATAAATTGCAGCTTTATTGAAATAACGTAAAATTATTAATAAAAAAGTGTACTTTTCAACCTGTCTGCCATGACCTTGAAACCGTCAATGTGTCTGCCAATGTTATTTTTCGGTAACTTTTATTAAATATTTGAAGATGTCAAAGCGGCAGACTTATTGCTATAACGTTTTTTTTTTGGTCAATTTTTTTACACCTTTTACACCTGAGCGTCTCTATATCGACCGTCGGTCAAACTAAAGAGTCCCCGTTTCATGTACCTCAGGTATAGGGGATTAACTGAAAAAAAAGTGAAGCTTATTGAAATACCGTAAGTCTGCCGCTCACTGGCTCATAAGCTATATTGTTTAATTAGTCATTGTCAATGCATTCATTGACATTGAATGATATACGTATTTCAAATAAATTTGTCAGTATCATACGCGCACTACCTACTGTAAGTTAATTGTGCTATGTCTTTAACCTTCGCGCAAGTGCAAGCAATAAGTTGAAAAAGTTTTATCTGATAAATGGTGTGGCTGCGCATAAAATATGAACAAACTTATATTAATTTATGTATATTATATAACTCACTTGCCAGAACCAAATAATAAGACTAAGATAAAGAACGTCTATATAAATAACAACATCGCTATATATTTATGACCAAAAAAATTGTTTTATTTATGAACATGAGTTCCGACTTGAAACAAAACTTCTCAAACCGCACGCAAATCAACGACAGCACTACCAACAAATTGCACGATACTGGTCCAATTGCTTTCGTTAGGAAAATTATGACCTTACAAATGAACCTCGTGGCTGCCTGGGGAATAATGTTTATAACGACAAAATGAACGCCTTAGTGGATGCGGATTAGCCTCAAATTAAAGCTTAGTTAGCGTCGTATTTTTAGCCAAAAGTAACTTATGTACGGTTTCTTTACTCATGTGCTTATGGTGTTAGTGTGGTGGGCTACTATTGATGCTATTGACTATAACTTAAAATCTGGTGCCACATCACTGCTGACCATTTTCGTCGAGAATTGCTAGGTAGAACCCCTTAATCCTTCCTCATCATATATGCAAACCTTGACCCAACAGACTTCCACGTTTTTCGAAGGTTAGTTAATTGGCGAAAATATCAATTCTAAAGAATCAGTAAAGAACATCTTTAACGAGTTCATCGATTCTTTAACTGCAGACTTCTATAATAAAGACATCGACAAACCTGGCTTTCGGGTTGGAAACGTCAAGAACATTTACAATTTAGTAAATAATATCCTAATTTATTTATGCCAATGGATAATGATTGTGAACTTATGTACGGTTTCTTTACTCATGTGCTTATGGTGTTAGTGTGGTGGGCTACTATTGATGCTATTGACTATAACTTAAAATCTGGTGCCACAATCACGCTGACCATTTTCGTCGAGAATTGCTAGGTAGAACCCCTTAATCCTTCCTCATCATATATGCAAACCTTGACCCAACAGACTTCCACGTTTTTCGAAGGTTAGTTAATTGGCGAAAATATCAATACTAAAGAATCATTAAATAACATCTTTAACGAGTTCATCGATTCTTTAACTGCAGACTTCTATAATAAAGACATCGACAAACCTGGCTTTCGGGTTGGAAACGTCAAGAACATTTACAATTTAGTAAATAATATCCTAATTTATTTATGCCAATTGATAATGATTGTTTTGGAACTTTCTGGCATTTTGTCTGATTGCCATTTGATTGGTCGCTTTTAGAAATCGTGGTTAAGGTAATTTATTTCAGTAATTATTTTATGAACCGTCCGGCATTCTGTTTTGTGTATTCACATAACTTTTGACTTTAATATAAAGTAATATTCAATACCCATAGACACAAAAACCTTAAAAATCTTTTTAAGCCCACTGTCATGACAGCTGAAAATGCATGCATTACTTGAAAAAAAACTCTGCTAAAATAGCATATAAATAAACCTTGTACAATAATTATAACCTTTTATACTTTCCATAAACATTTGTACAATCAAATAGTCAGTCACTTCGAAATCTCGTAAACAATTTAGAGGATGATATCACGACTTTATTGTTATTACCAGTACGATATTTTAACGAAAACTATAATAAAATACTTTATTACAGATTCTGATTATAATTTTCAATAATTACTGTTTTTCAATAATTAAGTATTTCGATTAGTAATATTTAAGTTATTATATAATTTTGTTCTTTTTTCATTTACGGAAATGTCTAATCATATTTCACTGTGAGCGGAAACTACAATTTATGCTTTAATTTAAAAAACAACTAATATAATTTAATATTTTTACGTATAACATGATAGTGTTAGTTAGTACTTCCTTTTCGCTAGCAATAATACTATATTAATTAATTAGTAATTCCTTTTCGCATAGCTTTACCTTAGTATTTTTATTTACTCTTGTTGTGAGTATAAAAATTACCTAAAGACCCTTAATTCGCGGATGACTTTAGATATCTAAAAGTATAAACTTATAAAAAACTAAGATCTACAATTCCACAATATTTCTATTATATTTCAATTTTATTATAATGTCGAAATGGTTTCTCTAACAATTACATCACTTTCTCTTATTTACTTTCTCGTTTCCTAGATAGTATGTAAAATTTTTGACACCTTTATAATTTTGACTGAACAATAAATTTTGTATCGCAATGTCGTATTTAGAATCAAATATTATATTTTAAGATAATATGATGATGGAGGAACTGAAAAGCTAATAATGTTCAATGTAATGCGCGGACCTCACCCGTGTCAAGTCAAAATGTCATTCGAACGTTTGGTTCGCTAAGAAAATATTACAACACCTGTGATACATTCATTACATTAATTTTAATATGTATCATTATTATTTATTTTTACTAGCCTGCAATGTCCTACTGCAGGGCCTCCTACTCTCTGCACTTCTCTCTCTCCAGAGGCACCGTAGACCAGTCCTTCATGAAGGAGTCTATTTCATCCCGCTATCTTCGCCTGGGTCTACCTCGCTGATGTTTGCCTTTTATAGGGACCCATTGGTTTGTCACTTTGGCCCATTGGTCGTTTGGAATTCGGCAGATGTCTCCAGTCCAGTAGCATTTCATTCATCGACGTATCTCATCTCCACACCTTCTACAGTAATCTTGTAATGTGTGCTGTTTGTAATCAAATTTGTTTTTGATATGTTTATTCAAAGTACAACCTCAAGGCTAGCCTTGTTATTTTTAATATTTTATACCTGTACTTTTTTTTTAAATTTATTCTTACGAAAAGTTTACGTTCTAAACTTTTTAATTTTGCCAAACTGTAAACCTGTTTGTTGGCAATTTTATTTTAATATATTAGTTTTTTTTTAATTTGAATAATTTTAGACCTAATACGGAAACTCCGTTCTTAAATTCTTGACACGAAATTTCTGTCAAGGTGGCTAGTCTCAAGGGAGAAAACCCATCACAGGATATGAGTGTAGTGCACGAGATTGTGTGCAAAAACAGGTGCACTTTTTGTTCCCTTATCCTTATATTATATGGATGAGATGGCAATCCAGTACGGATTGCCGTCTCATCCAAATCGGAAATCAGGAACGTAAGTGGCTTCACGTGTTTTTTGAGGCACGGCCAACTCTCTGACTTAAAGCTGCTACAGAATTTTTTTACCTCATGATCAGCAAGTCGCGCTTACAATGATTAGACCAACGAGGCAGTCAGTTATTAACCCTAGAGTACTAATCATCGCCTGACAGGCCAACCGCGGTTGGATTTTACTGGTTATTTTAAAATTGTAGGGACGTATCGCGCCATACACTTGCGCCAACTATATGTAGCCCATGATGCGGAGAGCAGTGTTTGCGCGCTCGACTGGGTTAGAGCATTGCCAAGATATTATAGCCTATGTGATCACCTGGGAGGCGATTATTAGTATTAAAGGTAGGTCTTTTACCGTTAACTTATTTTAAATTTCTGAATGATTCTTTGTTTATTGATTGTTATAAAGTATAAAATACATATTATTTGATAGATGGACCTCATCGAGGAGCAGATTGCAAATTTCATACAAGAGAACTTCTCTGACACTGAGACCAAGGATAATTTAGAAGTCGGGATTGCAATTCCGTTGACAATGTGGCTGATCGTACTTTATTTCTATACAGACCAGAAAATGACCAAAAAATTTTGTGCTAGATGGCACATATCCTCAAGACCGAAGCTCTCTAGTACCGTCAACATCCAGAAGCCGTAAGCCAGTTTTATCAGTTCCTAACTGCCATTTCTGTGATAAAAATAGAAGGTTTAAGTTTTAGTTAGTCTGTAGTAAACAATGTGATGATTGGAATAATTTTTAGTAATATTTATCAAACTTTATATATTATATTTTAGCTTTTATACCAAAATAGTGGTCCTAGAGTAACACTAATTATTTAATGAAAAAATCCCTTAAGACTGTGTTACAAAGTTTAGTATTATATTCGAGGCAGATTTTAATACAAATAATAGTATTAAAAACATAAATATTTATTGCATTTAAGAAAAATACCAGTATGCCTGTTATTGTGTCAAAAGTTTACTTAAACTTTAATAAAAGTTTAATACTAAAAATTTGTTTTATTTATAAAGTAGCCTCCCAGACGATCATTAGTATTAAGTAGAATTAAATTTATATTAGTACTTTAGGGTTAAATTAAGTATCAATAGTCGAAGCCCATATTCTTGTTAGTCAACGAAAATATTAGCTAGAAAAAAAGGTAAAGTCGGAAAACATAGCTTACTTTAGGAATACTTTTAATTTATTGTGTTAAGTCACGAAACAATCATTGGTCCTATGCCACAATATCGCGGCAGCCACAGATATCTTTTCTATATTTATGTGAGTGCCATTTTCAACATTCCGAAGTAATATTCATTTTATTAGCGGGTTGAGTCGACAGAAAAGTTTTACCAGCCTTCCAATAATCTCTAAGTCGTATCAGTCCGGAAAAATCGCAGATGGTAATCGATTCCACAAGGAAGTTGTGCGAGGAAGAAAACATATTCTAAATCGCACAGTGGTGGACCACCAGTCATCCAGATGATGTAGATGGTATCGGAAGTTCTGCCGCAATGTGCGTTCGTGAAATTTGGCGGCTGGGATTAATTCGAACAATTTTTCAAAGCACTCCTCGTGGTAAATGCGAAAGAAAATGCAAAGGGATGTAACATCCCTTCGCAGTGTCAATGAATCGAGCCGATCGGAAAGGACACGGTCGTCAACTATTCGAGCCGCTCTGCGCTGGGTGCGGTCAAGTGAAAGGAGCTGGCACTGGGGAGTCCCTGCCCAGAGATGGGTACAGTATTCCATGTGAAGCCGAACCTGCGGCTTGTAAAGTTGCAGGTGGTGTGCCGGCATGAAATACTGCCCCGCTCTGCTGAGCACGCCAAGCTTTTTAGAGGCCAATTTGGCCTTCTCTTCCAAGTGACCGCGAAACTGCACGTCACTCGATATGTCGACGTCGAGGATTCCGATACTGGCTGAGGCAACAAGGGGTGTGCCTTGTAACGGAGAACATACGACAAAGGTGTTCTTTTTAGGGGTAAACACGCAAACTTGTGTCTTCTGAGGATTAAATTGGACTAGACTTAGTCGCCTCCAATCCGAGACTTTGTTCAGCAAAGACTCGACTTCAGACACAAGTTTGTTTCGTTACTTGGCGAAGTTTTCTCGAGATATATTGGCACGGCCGATGTATAGAGCATCACTAGTGCTGTCATCCGCAAAGAAATGGATGTTACCAGTTTGAAACATATCACTGATGTGCAGAAGAAACCGCGTTGGTGATAGCACACAGCCTTGTGGAACACCAGCGTTAATAGGCTTGTAGTCGGAGCATGCACTGTCTACAACGACCTTGATGCTCCGATCTGCAAGGAAACTGGTGATCCAATTGGACAATTTCTCGGGAAGCCCATAGGAAGGAAGCTTCGTAAGAAGCGCTTTGCGCCAGACCTAATCGAAGTCATTCGCAATGTCCAAACTAATGGCCAACGCCTCTCCCTTGGACTCTACTGCTTCCGCCCATCTATGAGTCAGGTAGACCAGAAGATCACCAGCTGATCGACCCCGACGAAAACCGTATTAGCGGTCACTAATCAGCTGGTCATCCTCAAGGTACCGCAAGAGCTGGCAGTTAATAATGGATTTCATTATTTTGGAGAACAAGGAGGTGATGGATTACCATCACCTCCTTGTTCCTTAGGCCTGTAGTTGGACTGGTTTGAGCGGTCGCCTTTTTAGGGATCGGGTGGACAAAAGCTGTCTTCCATGATTTCGGGACTACGCCTAGGGAGTAGGAGTACCGGAAACGACGCGTTAGAACCGGTGCCAACTCCGGAACACACGTCGTCAGCATGATTGGGGGGATTCCGTCAGGCCCACTCGACTTGTAGATATCCAGGGAGAGGAGTGCTTTGCGAACCGAGCGCTGTGAGAACCGTACACCCGGCATGAAGCACTCACACTGCGGGATGGTCAGCGGTGTGTTCCCCCGTCATCGAGAGTCGAGTTGGACGCAAAAAAGGAGCCTAAAAGTTAGGCTTTCTCTTTTGCTGCGTGGGCCAATGAGTCGTCCTCGCTGTGCAGAGATGGTAGTGATAGCTTACAGAAATTCCCTTGGACAGCCTTCGCGAGAGACCAGAATGCACGGGTTCCCGAAGGAAGGCGAACTAGTTTCTCGCTAATTCTGCCTATGTGCTCTGACTGATTTATGCTGGTGTATACATCCCGAGTCGCCGAAGCCACAGCCCAGGCTTGATAACACTCCTGCTTACTGCGTAATGCAGTCTTACAGGAGCGACCAATGCAAGGCTGAGATCTTCCGACAATTGGTACCACAGATGATGGAATAAATAGTTTCATTCCCTGTAGCACCACATCAGTGACAGAGTCAGCGCAACAGCGCTGGGATCATTCGGCGAGAAGCAAACCAGCCCCCATGGCTAGAATGCAAAGAAAGACCGCATTCCGTCCCAATCCGCCGACCTGTAGTGCTAAACACGGCGGCAACCTGCAGAACGCAACCGCGAGGGGAGCGTGAGTGGAACCACTCTCTAGATCAGACAATGGTCCGAAGAGCCGAGAGGGGCATCGACAGAAACCTGATATTCGTCCGGATGAGCCACCTGCGTCTGCGAAAAATTTAATGATATCTCAGGAGATAAATTTAGCTCTTAATGAGTTCAAAAACGAGCTCACGCAAGCTACTGACTTTTTAGCTGCTGAACAGGTGGATTTATAAGTAAAGGTAGAAAAAAAGATAAAGAAATTAAAGAATTACAGATTCAGACTTTAAAACTTCATAAAGAAGTCTGTACCCTCTATGTCTTTCATTGAAAAAATCTCTCGTGATAATAACTTGTAAATCAACGGAAAACAGGAAAAGGCAAGCGAGGATCTTTTTGGATTATTTCACACCCTTTGCAACACAATTAATTCGCCAGTTGAGGACAGCGACATTCGTGCCTGTCGCCGTGTGGCTAAGATGGACCAATCTTCGAGCAGGCCCCGCTCCGTATTAGTGACACTGACGTTGCCGCGCATTCGTGATCGTATCCTCGAAGCCGTTCATAAGTTTAATTAAACCCAAAGTGTTAAACTTAACTCTAAACACCTAAACATTGTTGGTGCCACTAACAAAATATATGTCTCTAAACATATCTCTTCTGATTGTAAAGCATTATTCAGATAGGCTTGAAGAAGAAAAAAATTTAAGTTTATTTGGGTCAGAAGAGGAAATGTGTACGCGTGCAAAATTGAAGGTGCTCCTCCCGTGCTCATCAAAATTACTGATTGCTTAGCTAATTTAGTTTAGTTATCTTCTATTTATTTGCTTATTTTCTTTTAAAGTTCACTTGGTTTAAGTTTACTTTGAATTAACCTTATGTTATTTTATGGGTAAAGGAAAACAAAGAAAGTATTTTACATAAGGCTTTTGAATGTACGTTCGCTATATACCGGTTTGGAGGAACTCAATCAAAGTATTCAAATACAAGATCTTAATATCTTATGTCTTACCGAGACTTAGATTCACCATCGTTCTAATATTGACTTATATTCAATTGCTGGCTATAGACTGTTACACAACCCTCGTTTTGGTCGTGGTGGTGGTGTTGGTGCTAACATAAAATCCAACTTAAGTGTAAAGTGCTTAGATTACCCCCCTGGGGAACTTGAACAGATATGGTTTAGTGTTAAAATAGGTAATGAGACTGCTGTAGTTGGTACGGCGTATCGTCTTGAGTGTTGGTTTAGCTATAGACTGTTTGCATGAGTCCCTCTCTATTTTTATAGCGCAATATGATCAAATATTTTTTGTTGGCGAACTAAACATTGATTGTCTAAACAACGACGGCCAACGACATTTAATCTCCATCAAATCGTGAAACAGCCTACTCGGGTCACTTCTACTACAAGTACCCTGATTGATATTATCTTTACAAGGACACATTTTAAACCCATTTCTGTGGACGTTACACATAATGACGATCTCAGCGATCATGGACTGATTTCAGCAAAAGAAGAACGGTCATCTGTGACCCAGAGCTGACAGAAACGAGACATCTTAGTTTTTTGTTATTTTTTATACAGTCAAATTATATATTTTTTATTTTCTAAATCAGTGGTAACCAAAATATTGCCTTATGTTTTTTTTTTAAAAAACAGTGTACATGCTGGCTTACAGTATGCCCAAAACGTCAGCATGCTAATTTACAAATTACACTTTTAAATAATAAGTAATTGATTAAGATACATGTCCAAATAAAAAAAAATAAAAAATAGATGTAAAATAGATAAAAAAATAGATGCCAAATAGAAGATTATACTATGTCAAATAGAGTAAACAAAATATCATTTTCAAATTAACTAAGCTAAGATTAAATTAATATATTACAATATGTCAAAATTGAATGTCAAAAATATAAGGGCCTTATTACATAGTTGCCTAAAGCTATCAGCAAATAAGTCAGTCTCGTAATCATGTGCGAGCATATCTCCAATAAGCCGTATAGCGCGAGTAGTGGGCGCGTGAGCGCCGCACCTGGTTCGCGCCGGCGGCCGCCACAGAAGACGCGGCCGCCGCCGCGGTGCCACCGTCCCCTCACCATTATAGCCCAGCCGCTTCGGAGCCAATAACCCCACTCTGCTTAATATCGTCGGGCCATCTATTTTATTATGGATGATTGCTAGGTAGAATGTTATCAATTGCATAGTCCGCCTAAGTTTGAGAGTGTCCAAACTCACCATACCAGTAACAAATAAGGACGGATATAGATAGGGGTAATAACCGTAATTCTGCTTATATAGCCATCGTGTAAATTTGCGCTGTATTCTCTCTATCATCAAAATATATTTCTCCTCGTAGGGATTCCATACAATGGCACCGTATTCAAGTTTACTACGAACATATGCATTGTAAAGTACCAAAGCGACCCCTATTCCGTCGAACTGTGAAGAAGTGCGAATAATGTAGCCAAGCATTTTACTGGCCTTTTTACATACAGAAAGTCAAGTTTAGCATCTAATAATAATCCTAAGTCACGTATTTCGCTTACCCTTTCTAAGGGCGTGTCAGATAAATTATAGTCTTCATTTAGTGGACAGCGTTTACGCGTGAATGTTATTATTTTACATTTATTATCGTTAAAGGGAAGACGATTTAATACGCTCCAATCCAAAACCGCACTGATGTCTCTTTGCAATGCCTCGCAGTCAGACGGGCCATCTACGCCATTTGAGATCATCCGCGAACAACAGACATTTTGAGGAAACCACGTTATTCGGTAAGTCATTAATGAAAATAAGAAAAAGCAATGGCCCCAACGTACTTCCCTGACTTACCCCAGATCTTGTGTAATAGTCACTAGACTCAAATGCACCCACTCTAACAAACTGACGCCGATCACGTAGGTAATTTGAAAAAAATTCGACAAGTTTTGGGGCAAAGCCTATCACCAACAATTTACGTAACAAGATATCATTGTCGACCAGGTCAAATACTTTTTTAAAATCGAAGTACGCAGTATCTACCTGCCTACCAGCATCAAACTCAGCATATATATAGTCAAGATGAGCCACAAGATTAAAAGTGGTAGAACGGGCTGTTCGAAAACCGTGTTGACTATCATGTTTTGTTCAGACGATACACAAAAAAAAATACAAAATGCCTATTTATCTACAAAATTCGTAAATGTGTGTAACTAAATGACGACACAATAGCTATAGGATGTATCTAGGTGACCTGGAGATACAGCTGGATTATGTAATTTTTAAACTTCTAGTACAACAATCAACTTGGATTTAATAAAATCGTCGTATACGATGATCTTCAGAAATAGAGTATTCAACAAACATGTGCCGCATATATTTGAAGATTTTATTGAAATAATTAATCGAAATATACAACGCCTCAATCGACTGGCCGCGTATGTGGAGACTTAATTAAATTCTTAATTGGCACTTATCGCGTGAGGTTAGCACGGTTGTACTGCAGTGAGCATTTGAAAACCACGGGAGTATATAATATGACATCCAGCGTCAGTAGAGGGCCAAAACAATAATACTTTAATCAGGTGCAGAATTCATTCGCGACACGTTACGACAAAAATGTATTATACTTTTATTATGTTTGATGATATTCTCATCAAACATAATAAAAGATATAAATAGAATAAACGCAATAACAGAATATTACTGCTCGTGCTACCATGGTAAAAGGACATTGGTAAGTTGCTCATACCACATTAGTGTTGTCTATTACTTAGGGTGGGCTAGACATTGAGATCACTTTGACCACCCAACACTGGGTATGAATTATCTTTTAAGGGACATAGAAATTCAATAAAACTTTATTTCGACATATTGTTTTTTTTTGTTATAGATCATGAAACCCCAATAATGGGTACCTAAATCTCTGATGTCTCTTGAACAGGCATTTTTGTGCTATTTTTCAATATACAAGTTTTATATGGGTTCATTTGTAGGCCACATTTTCTGCTTTCTATGTCTAAAGACTGAACCATATATATAAGATCTTCGTGATTTTCGCTCAATAAGATAATGTCATCTGCAAAACGTAGATGACTCCAAATTTCTCCGTTAACGTTAATGCCTCGTCTGTCCCAGTCAAGTTTTGAGAAAATGTACTCTAATTCACAAGTAAATAGATTAGGTGAGATTGGGTCCCCCTGTCTCACCCCTCTCTCGATTTTAAATGGCTGTCCTGGTCTCTCCATTTTTATTGCTGCTGTAGTTCGACTATAAATTTCTATCAGTATTTTTATATATTGGTTCTATATACCATGGGATTCTAATGCCAACCAAAGTGACTCATGGTAAATAGAGTCGAAAGCTTTTGAGTAATCAATAAATGCAATGTAGAGAGTTTTGTTATATTATTCATATCTTTCCATTATCTGTGTTAAACAAAGATGTGATCCATTGTAGAAAATTTTGGACGAAAACCAGCTTGTTCTCTTGGCTGCATATAGTCTAATTTGGGTTTTAGTCTGTTAAGTAATATGCTTGTGAAAACTTTATAAATTGTTTGCAATAGGGATATAGGTCTGTAGTTGTTAATTTTTAATTGATCACCTTTCTTGTGTAATAAAATTATAGATTTTGCCCATTCTTCTGGTATTTGACTGAGGTCAAGTATGTCATTGCCAAGTATGTTATTGTGATATTGTTTAGAAAAAAACTGCGAAGAATGTACAGAGAGTGCAGAACGCATGCATGCGTTTTTGTTTTAATATACCGAAAAGGCATAAAATTTCACCTTTTTTAGTCAGTAATGGCATTTTAAATATGTCCGATTGTAACAAGTTAAAATATGCTTGCTTTCTGCATAAACTGTACCACGTAGAGTCTTCAAGATATTTGTACGATAAGATAGCTGTTGAACAAAAAAGTTTGCTCTCGGTCAGAGGAAAATGTCATCGGCTTTCACTACCCAGAATTAGACTCGCTAGAGCCAGGGGGTGTTTTAAATTTGCCGCTGCTAAAATATGGAACGATTTGCCACCACCAGTGCGGTCTACCCTATCTCCATATACCTTCCGGCAAAGATGCCGCAAGTGGCTGACTCAACAACAGTGCCTGGCTCTTAGTGGCTTATCCCGTCAAATTAGTGAACCTTTTTGTTTTTTGTATTTCATGTTTTAGTAACTATTATTTATTATTTGAATTTTTATTTATTTATTTATTGATGATACGAGGTTTCATCACTTGCCTAAGACCCTGTATGAATACTGCGTAAAGGCTGTGGCAGAATAGCAGGGGTAATGGGTTTCCCGTTACAACAGGTAGAGCCATGCTGCAGCTATATTAGTAGTATAGTTGTAGCACGAATGGGTCGGCTCGACCGGGGAAGGACCACGCTCTCACAGAATACCAGCGTAAAATAGCAGCTTAACAGTCCTGTGTTTCGTATGGTGAGTGTAGAGAACCGGAGAGCCTTTTTACTGGAAAAGAGGCATTCCATCTTAGTCCTCACGGGTGACAACGCAACGACATTTTGATTCGCATACGAGGAAAAATGTAGATGCCTATGGGCCACAGCAACCACTTATCATCAGGTGGACTGTGTGCTCGTTTGTCACACTATCCTTTAAAAAAAACTGAGTCACAGACCGTTTTGTCACAATTCATTATTAAGCTGTCTATTTAAATTTTAACATTGTATCGTTTTGTGGCAAATAAATACTTTTTATTATTATTATTATCAAAAGACCATAAAAAACACATTACTGGTGTTAAGAATCGACGCTCCGGGGAGTCTGCAGCCTGTGAACGTCATTACACGAACGTCATTACATTAAATTTGATAGACCATACATCCTCGCTAAAGAACACCAATTCAACAACAAAGAAGAAGGATTTACCTCCACACTTGACAGACAACGATATATAACGATATACAACATGTAACAAAAACCCTGTGGTTCCTATTAAGTACGTTATCAGGATCAGTATCCAAACCTTTAGAAATAACTTTTTTTTTAAAACTCGACCATATTCTTTTTAATTTTTTTTAATTTTATGTGGTTTTATTACCTCTTACTAACACTAGCCGATGCTAAAGCTAAGTAAAGCGGGGTTTTTGACAATCCTCTTACTCCCCAGACAATGCAGAGGTAATAAAACCATATGCAATTAGCATACATTTTTTTTAATAAAATAAAAAAAAATCTTGTTCGTGTTTTAAAAAAAAGCATTTCTATAGGTTTGAATGATGATCCTGATAACGTACTTAACGGGAAACACTAACTTCCAGGCATTCCCTCGGTTGAATTCTACAATACCCTCACTGAACAAGATGAGATGATAGATTTGCAACCATACAATGTTACCAGTCGTCAACATATTTAAAATGTATACTTTGAAAAGCTTATAAAACTTGCATCTAATAAAATAATATAATGTTTCCCAGACCGAATTCCGATAAAGGTGGCCATCTGCGCAGGACAGGATTGTACTTCCCAAGTGTATGCGCAAACACAGTTGCACTATCTATTCCCTCACTCTCATCATCGGATAGGACTGACCTAGGAAACCGACATGACCAAAGAGAGATTTGGCACAAGACCAACGGCTACTTCCTGACTCCGTCTGATTCTGAGAATTTGTTCACTAATAAACTCAATTTTTATTGATCCGACCCGGAATTCGTATCAGGAACCTTATGATCAGCAGTGGCGGTCTGCATCAGCATCAGTAGTGGTCGTAACACTAGACTAACTAGGCAGTGAACTAAAATAATAAACTTTTTACTAATTATTATGTATATAACCTACATGATCAGTAAGTTAATTGTTAAGTTATTATTGATATAGACAAACATATTACATAAATATAAGAAGTTGATTATTTTATTAAAATAATCCCAATTAAAAAAAATTCTTCAATAATAAATATGATAAAATTTACTTATTCAAAAATCGTAAACAATTTGTTTATGAAACTCTTTTTTATTTGAAAGTATTTATTTTTACTTTTCTTTTGCCTTCTTTTTTAAAATGGCGATCGTGCTCTCAAAAGCTTTCGGAAGATTATTCAATTAGTACCTCGGTTGAATTTTCATATAAATATTTATGAAGCGTTACCTTTCAAATACGGTAAATTTTTATATGAGCTTAACCTTGACAAAGTCGTCATTACTTCTCAATTAAATTCTTCTCTATCAGTCCATAATAATCCTCTACTAGATATTAGCATTATACAAAACATAGGCTTCATAATTGGGAGTATTTGCCATAAGCACCACGCTTGACAGGCAGACTAGAGGCCACTGGAGGCGGACACAAGACGTCTGGTACCTATTGTCAGTGTGGTTACGAGACGAAATGAAGTAACAGATACATGGCATATACAACGAATTTTTTGTATTTATCTTACTATTTGATGATCCGTTGGGATATGTTAGTTAATCTGGTTTTACTGTGAATATCCTCAATTCTAAGTCAGTGAAAGCTGAAATGGCAATGGGTCGGCCATGTACCTATAATCTATACATCGATTGATGAAAAATTCGCGAGTGGCAGTCTCGTACATGTAAGCGAAGTGTATGGCGTCCGTCCATTAGATGGAGTGATGACCTGTTAAGACATGCAGATAGTCGATACATATATTTTGTTATTGTGTCTTATCTACGTCTCTTGATCACACACATATAAATAAAATGTTTATATGATATTAATGATGATGAGAGACAGCGAAAAATACTGCGGTTGTTAACCCGTCTGATATAAATGATTGACTAACCTTATCATAGGATGTTGGAACCTGCATCCTAACGAATAATACATTTTATATTAGTGAAGGATTACAACGTTGTTTTTTTTTTTTTTGATAGAAAGATAATTGTATGCAAAAAATAAGAAGTACATATTATATTTAAGCACATTACTTTAGGGTTTATGAGAATATTTCTGCGGTTCAATAGAATACAGACTATATTATAGTCTAGATTTATTTCAGGATTATAAAAATAAATCGCATAAATGGGTAATTGGCAATACAAACAAATTCAATTTAATTTATTAAATAGAGTAATTTTAATGTAACAATAAGGTGAAGCAGAAATACTAGAAAAGCTTATTCAATGCACTAATCATGTTCGCAACTATGCAATATGCTATACTTCTATTGTTAATGTAAATTATGATCATCATGAATCGCATCGAACGCGGCGCCAAAACATGCATTAGCATGTTTTACTCAGAATATCTGCACGTCAATCAGCAGTTAATATTATGAATATATATATATATATATATATATATATATATATATATATATATATATATATATATTCATAATATTAACTGCTTCTGTTTTTCTCTTAAATCCGTTTAAAAATAAATTGGTGCCCATATAATATTCATCAACAATGTGATGCATATTATAAGTTTTATGAAAATGTGGTTAAAATCGCTAAAAAAACTATTTTATTTATATAAGTTAGTTTGTTACTTAAATTTTATAAAATAAATATCGAATCTATCGGAAGCTAAGTATAAGATTTTTCTTGCATTTCCCATTATTGCTTTTTACAGCATTCACGGTACTAAAAAAGGTGGAGGGGTTGTACCACTCGGCTTTCGTTGTACATAAAACGTGTGTGAAAGCGTGTGTTTGTCACACATACCAAATGGATCGCAAAATTTCATACATAGCACATGCACTACCATAAATGCAGTCTCGCAGTGACACCATCCGCAGTAGAAACAGCGTAACAGACATAGTCCAATGGATTAGTAGCCAATGGAATAGTATTGGGAAGATGAAGTGGCAATTGGCTGGCCATATAGCTCGAAGAACCGTCAACTGATGGGTAAGAATAGTTCTTGAGTAACCAACTCGTGCAGATAAGCGAAGTGTAGGGCGGCGTGTTTGGCACTATAGGTTAGCCGATTGGGATGGGATGCGGTCTTTCTTTGCATCCAACCCTTGGGGGCGGGTTTGCTTCTCGCCATCTGATGTGGAACTTCATGCTATGGTATTTTTTATTCCTTTCCCTGTGGTGCCCATCGGAGGTAAATCTCAGCCATAGCTTAGTCGCTCCTATAAAACAGCATCACGCTAAAAGCAGGAGTGCTATCGGGCCTGGGCTGACGCCTCAACGTCTCGGGATGTAACCACCAGCGCTCTTAAACAGAAGTATAGATCCGCCTCCAGGTTCTTCAAAAGAGTTATTGCCAAGTCAAAGTCAGAGCACATAGACAGAATTTTAACAGTGGTAGAGCCACGCGGCAGCTTTTGCTGTCGCACGGATAAGCCTGCTCGAACCGGGGTAGTACCACGACCTCACAGAATACCAGCGTGAAGTAGAGGCTAACTTCTGCGTTGAGGTTGGTGAGTGTAGGTGTCCTCATCAACATTGTAGCGGAATTAAATAAAAGACTACCCCAGGAGGGTACCAGAAGATTGGAGAATCCCTCGCTGAGCATCCACCACCAAACTACTCCACTTCTGAGCGTGGGTGCTCAGGCTGCCCCGCGTATTCTGGGGTAGGGGGGAGGGAAGATCCAAGAGTTGTTGCTGATGTGGTGCTACAGGGTATGGAACTTTTTATTCCATCCTCTGTGGTGCCCATCGAAGGCAGATCCCAGCCATGGTTTGGTCGCTCCTGTAAAATAGCATCAGGCTATAAGCAGGAGTGCTTCTGGGCCTGGGCTGACACATCAATGTCTCGAGATGTAAACACTAGCGCTCTTAAAAAGGAGTATAATTCCGCCTCCAGGTCCTTCAAAAGCGTCATTGCTAAGGCAATATCTGAGCCCGTCAAGGCCCGAGAAATTGTGCAATTGTGCATGCTTCGACTAAGAGCCTATTAATGCTGGTGTTCCACACGGCTGCTTCTTCTGCATATCAATGGTATGTTGCAAACTGGTAACATTCATTGCTATGCGAACGACAGCACTGGTAATGCCTTATATACTGGCAGTGCCAATATTTCTCGGGAAAACGTCGCCGAGTACCGGGACAAATTTCTATCTAAAGTCGAGTCTATGCTGAACAAAGTCTCAAATTGGGGGTGACTAAATCTAGTCCAGTTTAATACTCAGAAGACACAAGTTTGCACGTTTACCGCTAAAAAGAACCCCTTTGTAGTATCTCCTCAGTTTCAAGGCACTCCCCTTGTTACGGTCGACATATCGAATCGGAATTTTTCAGACTAAACCCAGCCGCCAAATTTCAGAAACGCACATGTGGCGGCGCTGTCGTTGCGCCACAAGCGAAACACATCGAAGCCTAAATTGCACTAATAAAGTTCCTAGGTTAAAGCAGCATAAATAGAATAGCTCCGAACTACCATTCGGAGCGTTGGCCGCTCCCCGGGCAGGAAACCTTGCCCGGTGGGAGATCTCCCCTTTTCCTTCTACCCGCCACAGTGGTGACCAACGGACGTGATATGAACACGCAACCAACAAACCTTCGGAAACTACACCTTCAAACCTTCATCTTCTTCAAGTACCCCATTCATTCGCTCCCGAACAGATATTGTCTGCAGTCTTCACATTCTGCAAGCCATCTAGCTTTACAAAGGTTCATCGCAGCACTGGAATAATAATGCTTCCTGTTTCTTCAAGCTACGGCACGGCACGGCTCTGAGCCTTACAGCTCGCCTCTGCTTCACGGCACTCTCGCAGATTACTTGCCTTCTTCTCGACTTACCGCAGACTACAAGGCAATTCCCTGGCACTTGCAAATTCGTCGACATCTAGACTGCCCTAACGAACTCCGGTCTGAGCAGGGGGGGTGATGTGGCGGCGCTGTCCTCACGGCACAAGCGAAACACATCGAAGCGTAAATCGCACTTACAAAGTTCCAAAGTTAAATCAGCATATATATAATAGCTCCGAACTACCCATTGGAGCGTTGGCCGCTCCCCGGGCAGAACACATTGCCTGGCGGGAGATCTCCCCTTTTCCTTCCACCGGCTACACACATAGCATCAAAACTCCCGATACCATCTGGATGCTTGGCGGTTCACCACTGTGCGTTTCACTAGGAGTTTTATTTAGTGTACGACCTCTCTGTGGAAAAGCTTACCACCGGCGATTTTTCCGGGCCGATACGACTAAGGAACCTTCAAAAAAAGAGCTTACACCTTTATAAAAGGCTGGCAACGATCTTGCAATTCCCTTGGTGTTGCAGTTTTTCATGGGCGGCAGTAGTTATTTACCATCAGTTGAGCCGTATGCCCATTTGTTCCCTCTCCTATAAAAAATAGTAGCTATGATTAAAACTTATTAATGAATTAGTAGCAAAGTTATTTATTTTAGTATTTAATAAAATCAAGGCGATTTTTTGTATATTATGTATTTTTAACTTTACTAGGTGGTAGGACTCCTATTATGCACAAGCGTCCTTGTAGGTAGGTATCATCCTCTTATCTATTTCTACAGCCTAACAGTAGGGCTCTAAGTCATCCAATCATGGTTCTAAGAAATGACTACGCATCTGCCGCCTTCATTTTTTTAGTTGGTCATTACATGAGATAGACTGCAAGTTGGTTTGTTGCTTCAATTAAAAAAATACAACTCTATTAGATTATTACTTACCCAACCGCAGTGCCATTACATTTTAATGAAGGGATAATCCAATTAATACCAAACTGCCATCGTACGCAATAAAATTTGTCAAGTGGATGACAATAATTATTTTAGTTCAAATGAAAACTGTTTTAACTTAAATAATTTCACAGAATAGAATAGAATAGAATATTTTTTATTCAATATACATTACATGTGTAATTCTTATTGAAAGTCATTTTTTACTTTACCACTGGTTCGAAAAAAAATTCTCTGTCCTGGGAAGAACCAGCAAGAAACCCAGCGGGACTTTTTTTTATTAAATTTTACAATATAAATGATTACGAACTATTTACAAAATTTATTTTAGAAACTGCTTGGAAGCGACCACCTCATTCCCAGGGGTTATTATCAACCATATATTCATTTATACTATAATAACCCTTTTTATATAGTTTCAGCTTAATAAAACATTTAAACTTGGTAATAGAGAGAACCTGTACACTTTCCGGGACCTTGTTGTAATAGCGTATACATTGCCCCAAGAATGAATTACTGACTCTGTGGAGTCGAGAAACTGGCATCACTAGCTTGTGTTTGTTCCTAGTGTTTACAGAATTTATATCACTTTTTTTACTAAAACTATCTTTGTTTTTGTGAACATACATTAAATTTTCGTAAATATACTGAGAGGCCAAAGTTAATATATTAATTTCTTTAAATTTATCTCTAAGAGACTCTCTCGGTTTTAGATTGTAAATAGCTCTAATGGCCCTCTTCTGTAAAACAAAAATAGTTTCTGAATCAGCCGCATTTCCCCATGGCAAAATCCCATAAGACATTATGCTATGGAAATAACTAAAATAAACTAATCTAGCTGTCTCGACACTAGTGAGACCTCTAATCTTTTTTACAGCATAGGCTGCAGAACTTAGTCTGCTTGCTAATTTGGATATATGGGGGCCCCACTGGAGCTTTGCGTCAAGAGTGATGCCAAGAAAAACAGTGGATACAACAGGGCTCAATTCCTCCCCATTTAAAAACACATTTGTATTCAGATTTTTAACATTCGTTGTTGTAAATTTAACACAATTAGTTTTATTTCCGTTCAAATGCAGATTATTAACGTTAAACCAATGCACTAATTTTGATATAGCATTATTCACTTCGTCACATTTAAATGATTGACGTTTAAGTTTAATCAGCAAATAATACTATATCATGACTATCCCCTACAAGGTGAGGTAAGTCATCATATATACACCAGAAACAGGAATGGGCCGAGAATCGAGCCCTGAGGAACACCCATTAGTACAGGTGACACGGGAGAACTTTTACCATTGATAATAACCTTCTGTTTTCTATTACTTAAATATGAAATAATAAGTTTAAGCGCTGTGTTCTTGACACCATAGTACTGTAGCTTCCTGATTAATGTCTCATGGTGAACACAGTCGAAGGCTTTGGAAAGGTCACAAAATATACCCAAAGCATCCTCTGAATTCTCCCATGCACAAAAAATATGTTTAATAAGCTCAACTACAGCGTCAGTTGTCGAGCGACCCCTTGTAAAACCGAATTGATTTTTATGTAGCAATTTATTAATATTAAAGTAACTTAACATCTGATCTAAAATAAGTTTTTCAAAAATTTTACTTAATGTTGGTAGTACAGAAATTGGTCTAAAATTGGCGGGATCTAATGTACTACCAAATTTAAATATAGGTATGACTTTACTATCAAGCTACATCTGCTATCAAGACACAATGCGTTATTTGTGTCTTGATAGCAGATGCTGCTATATTTCTGATAAAGGACGAGAATCGCAGACCCATTTACTGGAAACAAATATATATATAGTTACCTACCCCTTATTTTAATCACGTAACTACATAACCTTGGTGTGTGAGACGTTGGCGATATATCGATCTATAGAAAAAAACATATATAGAGGGGGTGAACGAAAATAAAACATTCCATTGTATTCGTCATTACTTTACTCTAAAATTTTAGAAAGTTAAACAAACAAAATTAATTATCAAATAACCAAAAATATCTCAAAACATTTAAAAAAAAAGAACGAAAATACAAATACCCTTAGAAAAATGAGATCTAGGATGAAAGAAACATAAATTAGGAACTTCTCCGTACTCATTTATGTTAACTAAATTATCACCTTATGCTTTCAAATACTTATTTCGGTAAAAAAAACTCTCGATTCACAAAAATTACAGGCCATGAAGTTACACTTTTTGCTACAGTGAATACACATCATGTTTGAGCATCTTAGGCAAATAGGTTTCTTGCATTGAAAACACAAGTACTAGGTCTTGCGTTTCTTATTCGGATTACACATAGAGGAAATCTTACGGATCTCTTATCTATCTATTCCATCAGTTCTATTTCCTGAAGCTGCAGGAAGCTGTTTCTCGTCGATTTGCAGCACTCAACGAAGGGAAAGTCCGATGTCCCGCTGAATCGACGTGTTTTTTTCTCCATGCTCTATAAAGGTAAACAGCTATCTTTTTATAAATTAAATCATGCTTTCAGTCATATGCAGTTAGGTGAATTAATGTTCTTGTACGAGAAGATACTAGTAGTGATAAGCACTGAAAGTGATTCTTACCGAATTATTTTCAGGGTCTGAATCGCAAATGCTCCAACAGGACACCTTTATCCGACGGTGATAATACCGTAGGCGTATTTTGAGGCTGAAAATTTATATTTTCTGATTCTTCTTTACCATCAATTTCGAAATCTGGCTCACGAAATTCCTCGAGTGCGAAATCGTCTCCTAGATCAGGTTCCACGTTACTAGTCTTCATTTGGCAAATCCTTTTCATCCGAGCATTTTTCCTTCAACCAGTGCTCAATACCGATCATTGACCGCCATTTTACACTCAAAGCAAAAAAATATTGATAAAAAATGTCACGTAACTACGTACCCGCGGTCTCTCAGACCAATAAATGTTTTACAAGTGCAGGCGTGGCACTATGGGTAGTGGGGAGACGGTATAAGGAGTAGGGATGCGCACACACTTAGATATTTATAAAAATAATAACGCTGGTGTCTGTGATGTTTTTACGTGGTAGAAACATGCTGCAGCAATATAAGTAATATAGTTGTAGCACGAATGGGTCGGCTCGATCGGCTTACGATCACACTCTCACAGAATACCAGTGTAAAACAGCAGCTTAGCACTACTGTGTTTCGTATGATGAGTGTAGAGAACCGGAGACCCTTTTTACTGCAAAGTAGGCATTTCATCTTAGTCCTCACGGGTGACAACGCATCTGCATTTTGAGTCGCAAACGAGGATAGATGTAGATGTCTATGGGCCACAGCAACCACTTACCATCAGATGGACTGTGTGCTCGTTTGTAACCCAATCCTATAAAAACGACCACGGGTACTTAGTTAAAGGTTAAAATCAATTGCCGTGCCTTAGTCTCACAAAAACTCGAAAATGGCTCGATCGGTTTTGATGACTTTTTTGTGTCTTTTTGAATGGGTCCCTTAATAGTTTAGATTCATAATTTGACGCGGTAGGTAGCGCTGTTGTCGAGATACAGAAATCACCCGTGTGAAACTGGGATGAATCACTAGTCGAAAATAAATGTAAGTGTCGATGGAAAACAGCACTCAATTATCATAAAGAGGACTGTGTGCTCATTTGTCGCCATTAACTATTATTATGAAAACATTAATTTATCCTAATTGAATTTATAGAATTTGCCTGTTCGCCGCAATATCAGCTGGCATCAAAACTAATATTCTAATTAGCGAAGCGTGACGTAGTGATTAATGGTTTCAATAATTATTTATCACTGACCTTTCCACCATCCGTTACAAAATCAATATCATCTGACGTGATCAAATATAAGTTTTCGAGTCTTTGGGTTTGAACTAACGGTCTAATGCGCTGGCTGCGTATAATATAACAGTAAAGCATAAATTAAAAAGTTTAAATATGCACAAATTGGTCAGCTCGACTGGACCACACTCTCACACAATACCACCGTGAAATAACAGCATAACAAACTACTGTGTTACGTGTGAGAAAGTGAATGATGTGTGAACCTGGTGACCCTTTTTACTGCTAATGAGGCTTAATACTATTTTAGTCATAAGGGGTGACAACACATCGCCATTTTGTTTTTTAATCAAGGATAACTGCAGATATCAATGACAGCAGCACCACTTACTACAAGGTTAAATATGTGATCGCTTGAGTCAACTTTGTTGTAGTTAGTAATATCTAGATCTTTATATAGATCGAGTTTAGCGGAATTGAAATTTCTGATCTTTAATTTTGTTTTTTTATTAAAAAATATAATAAGTACACTTGCACACCTTAGTACACCTGGTTAGAGTTCTGTATTCTAAGATGGATTTCAAGCCAAAGGGTCGGACACTTGTAGTCCTGTTTTTCGGTCAGTATTTGTAAAAAAATGTTAAACATTTATTATACTGTTTATATTTTTAAAAATCATATATAATTATGTTAAATTGCACTTCATTGCATTTCTGTTAAAAATTCTAGAGAAGCCTTTTTTCATAAGTGAATGAATAATGTCAATACTTAAATTTTAATATGAAATCATTCTGAAGACGGTATTGTAGCTTTCATTCCATGTATTCATTCAAGCATTTTGCGTTTGCAGAATGAGAACATTCTCAATTCAAGATATATTATTATTCCTCATATCGTAAGCAAGGTGTACTTCACGATATTGCTTTTCCTCGTCTTATGAAAGCCCATTCTGTAACAATACAACAAGTATATAATGTACAAAAATGAAGCTGAAAAGGTTATCAGAGCTATAAAATAATAGTTGTTCCGGATGATTCACATGTTGATTTCTTCCGTCTGTGACCAAAAAACGATAATAGTCTCCTGAACAAATACGGTCTTTGACAAGCAACAAATATGGGCTGTATTATTAGAATTTCCTAAGACTATTATGTTTGCGTAGCCTAAATGATGCTTTCTAAATTACTACACATAACATAAATTTTTGAAGATTTTCCTTTTTTTTATGATTCGAATCTGACTGAAGCACAAATATACTATATTTATTTTCTAATACAGACTTTTAAATGTAATACCTATAATTTTATTTAAAATTTGCGTCAAATATGGTCCTCATTTGTGCCAAAATACCGGACCCTGAAGAAGATCCCGACCTTCATGAAATTCTCAAAGCCAAAATGATCTATGGTCCTTGCGGAAATTTGAACAACAAATCTCCATTTATGAAAGGTGGTATTTGTAACAAAAAGTACCCTCTAACTCTTCTGAAAGAAAGTTGTATAGGTGAAGACGGTTACTCTAAATGCTGGCGAAGAGGTCCCATAGACGGTGGTTTCACGGTCGACATCAATGGTGTTACCCCAGAAAATCGATGTCAGTTTTATTTCAGAACTTTGCTGCTCACATAATCATAGAATATTGTAGCTCCGTAAAATCAATAAAGTATATATGTAAATATGTGAATAAAGGATCCGACCAGGCATCATTTTAACTTAAAAACGATAATGATGAAGTAAAATTATACGAAAGTGTTCGTTATATAAGCAGCTCTGAAGCTGTCTGGAGAATCCTGGCGTTTCCCATTCACTAGAGTAACAAGACAAGACAATACAAGACGTGAAAAGAAACGAACAGGTGACTGAGTTCTAGTAAACAAGTATTTTCAATACACAGAACTTGGAGATGCAACAAGATATTCAATAACAGGTGTAATCGAATGTTCTTCTATTGAGCTGGTACAACAAAACTTGATAATTTTGTGTCTTCACCCTCGAGTAATTTAAATATTTTTATGATAATTTAGAAATAGTTTTAAAAAACTATACCAACCCCAAGAAAAAAAATAGTTGTTTGCGGGGACTTAAATATAGAGAGGTTAAAATGAATTAGTATTTTGTGTTGGACTTTAACCTCAGGCTAGAACTTGATCAACCAACTCGGCTATCTAGTTACAGCTGTCTGGATAATTTTGCGCATAATTCTAGGAATAAATGTAAGTGTGAAACTAGATGAAATGAAATGAAATAAAACTAGTTTTATGAATTTTATCGCTTATATTAACTAATTTTACATTCCTGACGTGTCGAGTACTTTACAGCACCCATAGTCACGGGAGGGACTGAGGTTTTTGACGTACCAATGTCATAGTTAACCGCGGCTCCCTCCAGATTAAAAATTATAAATTTTTATTCCGATCTACGCAGTATGAACTTACAGTATCTTGAAGTCATGCAGTTCTATTCTTGGGTTGTTTAGTTTTATTAATTATAGGATTCCAAACAGATAGTAGCACCCAGCCATCTTTTCCATTGAAATTAGTATGTTTTTTGATATCAATAGCCTTGCGAGTCATTCTTGGAAGTAATCGGTGTTCTTTAGCGAGGATTTGTGGTCTATCAAATCTAATTTAGTGACGGGGGCAATTCTGTACGTGTTCACAGACTGCAGACTTCCCCGAGCGTCGATTTTACACATCAGCTATGTTTTCTTTAACGCGGGTTTTTATGGATCTTTTAGTTTGTCCTATATAAGAGAGATCACATTCAAGCTTGTATACTCCTGAATCTTGCAGAGGGACATTACACATGACTGTTGGTAAAAACTGACAAATCTTCTTCGGCGGCTTGAAATATGTTTCAATGGAAGCACGCTGTAAGATGTAGTCAATCTTGTCAGTGAGACCTCTGACATATGTATAGCAGTACAGCAGGTACTCGCTCGACTGTGGCTGGCTTCACTCGTTCACTGTTACGTAGACGTGGGACCCGAAGCTTAAAGTTTATCTTCGTACGTAAAATATCTATCTCAATACTTCACAGCAGTTAATAGGAAACAAATAAGCATTGTGATAATATTTCATTTATAGAGCAAAATGCATTCATTTAGGCCGTAAATGGTTGTGTTTCAGGAAATGATGCGGGATACAGCACATTTCAAATCAATATGAAGCTATGTAATATAAAGACTTTTTAGTGCTGTAGAGATCTGTTTATTTTTTTAATGAATATCTCTGCTCCGCTACATTCACAGCCGGATGTCCTACAGCGTCAAAATTGTATCGACAGTTGGCTGCTTAAATGTAAAAGGGGATTAAATATATACATTAAACGATGTCATAGTAAAAGTATTTCGGCTTGACAACTTACCGTATGAATTCTTTACCCTATTAGTAATTCCTCTAATGACACAAATTTTTCCCTTTTATTGGTGCAAATTTACAATTATGATCGTAATATACCAATGGTTAATAGAATTCCTAGAGGTGGATTCCTAGAGGATGCAGCTTGCTAAAGCATTGCCATGCACTATTCAAGATCGTTTCACTAATAGTGAAAAGAGTAGTGTTGAAGTAGTTCATGGGCGGTGGTAATCACTTACCATCAGGTGAGCCGCATGCTTGTTTGCCCCCTCTCCTATAAAATAAAGAGTTGGCAAAAATTATTTACTTTCGCTAATTCCCATTTTCAGTATGATAAAACAATAAATAAATCAATTAGGTCTTAACTAAAAGAGACATCTTTTCAAAATTGAGATTACTCAATTAATACTCATTTATATCAACCTCGTCCTTAATTTGATTAAAAAAAATATTTGAGTCGAAAGAAATGGATGGCGACTTAAAAAATGCACCCCGTATTTAATTCTCAGATGACATACCGGCTCCTCATAATGTCTAAACTCTTGAAGCTCTTATTACATGTCTTACCAGATCGTTACTCCATCTAGTGGGTTGACATCCTACAATTCTTAATGACCTGGTAACCGTGGTACCGTTGACCGCCCTACACTTCATACGCCGGTACGAGGCCGCGCCACTCAAGAACCTTTTTTCCCCATCGGTTGTCGCTACTTCGAGCTATGTGGCCGGCCCATTTCCACTTCAGCTACGTTAAGCTATGTCGGTTACTCTGGATCTACTGCGGATATCCTCATTTCTTAGCTTATCACGCTGAGAAACTCCGAGCATAGTCCCCTCTCTCCATAGCTCGGTGAGCAACTTTACTTTTCATTCCATTCATATATGGGGCAAGATAATGTGCCTTCAAAAAAAAGGATAACGGTATCCGTCCTGTTGCCGTTGGTTCCATATTTCGACGCTTAACTTCAAAATTAGTTTGCAGGTTATTACTCAACTAGGCTTTGACACTAGACATGGCAGTGAGGGGGTGATACATTTAGTGCGTACATTTTTAAAAAACTCGGATGCAGATTTTCTTGTGAAGCTTGACCTAAGGAATGCTTTTAACTCTATCGATAGGATAATCCTGCTGAAACAAGTTTTTCACTTTGGAAATTCTACCCATTTTTTCAAATTTAAAGTTCAAGCTAAATGTTTAGTACCTGGACGACGGTACACTTGGAGGTAGAGCATATTTCCTCATTGATCTTACTCACATTTTTCGAAATTTAAAAATATTGGTCTTGAACCAAATAGCAATCAATGTGAAATATTTTTTCCAATAATTTGTCTAGTTCTAACAAAGACACTTTAATTCAAAATTTCAATCATATTTCTCCAGGAATATAAACTCTCAGTACGGAATCGCTATACCTGCTAGGTGCCCCGTTGTTTTTCGATAGTATTAAACCTGTTTTAAAAACAACATTTGATCAGTTTTTAAACCACGTTAATAAATTGTATTACTTAAACCCCCACATTGCTCTTATTATTTTAAAATATTTTCTCCTTGTATCTAGATTTACATACTTACTCCGCTCGAGTCCGGTCTAGAAATTCTCGGATATTATAAAAGATATATATAATAATCTTAAAATAGCTATAGACAAAATTCTAAATTAAAAAATACAACAGTCTGGACTCAAGCTACTTTACTTATAAAATTTGGTGGTACTGGCGTGAGAAATCATTCTAGCTTTGCATTGCCTGCTTTCCTTGCTGCCGTGCATAATGTCAGTGACTAATGTAACATAATTTTATATAATAAAGTAGACCTCTGTTTTGCTACGGAGACAGGATAAACATGGCGAATACTCTGTCCCAGCGAAAATGTTCCACTGGAAAAAAAACAGAGGGATATTCTGTTGGTACAGAGCGTGCAGAAAGATTTGTTTCATAATTTCCATAGTGATAAGATCAGACACGCTTTTTAGCTATTCTGACTAAGGAACCTAGTCACTGGTTACAAGCCTTACCATCAAGTAATCTTGGCACATTACTTGATGGAGAAATCTTGCGCATCGCCGTAAGAATCCAACTACGAGCGGTGATTTGTCAAATCCATTAATACACCTGTGGCAGCGTCGAAATGTTCGGGCTCCATGATCTTTCATGTAAAAAGTGTGTAAAAAAAGGGCTGGTAGGTTTTCACGCCACGGTTCTTTGAACGATGTCATCCGAAGGGCTCTTGTCTCTTTAAATGTTCCTTCGGTTTTAGAGCCTTGTGGAATATTTAGAAGTGATGGCAAGAGACCTGGGGTTATGAAATTGATCCCTTGGGAGAGAGGTAAAGCCCTATTGTGGGATGCTCCTTGCGTAGACAGTGTTTAGTGCCGGGGCGGCATCAGAGATAGTTGAACTGAGTAAGCGGCGCAAATATGAGTCTCTGAGAGATGACTACATATTTTTGCCATTTCCTGTAGACACTATCGGTATCTGGGGTCCACGTTAGGTGAAATTCCTAATTGGAACTCTATCCATGTCTGGTCGTTGCTGTTGATGATAAGAGGCTGGTTCTTTTCTCGCTCAAAGGCTAAGTATAGCCATTCAGCAAGGAAACGCAGCCAGCGTTCTTGGCACGATACCGCGAGGAGTAGGGCTGTATGATAATGTATGATAGTAAAGTTCCTAGTTTTAGTTTATTTTATAGTTTTTAATACTTTATATAAAAAAATAAGTTAATATAATATGTAATTATCATCCATTTTTCTTTATGTGTAAAAACGTCATTGCTCTTGAGCTATACAAAAAGAAAACTGTTGTGCAATTATACAACATAATACATTTCACATAAAATAATTGATAATGAATAACTAATTCAGTTCATTTAAAATAACTAAAGACCAGTACCGTACAGTACAGAAATCATATAATACTTTATACAATACATTTATTTACTTATATCATTTAATTTTAATTTTAAATGGAATCAAGTATTTTGTGAAAAGAACATTTATTTTCTACTAATATTGTCAAATACGTATCACATTCATTTAATTGTTAAGCTTTCCATCAAATTTCTGAATTGCAGGAGAACTATTAGTAAATATACTTAATGTTTTCGACATTTTCACTTCACCCTTATCAGAATTAATTATTCTCCATCAAGCCTCGGATCAATTTAAGAAAGACTTAAACCTTGTTTCTAAATTATTCAGCAGTAAATATTAAATTATTCTCTTATATATATCTGAAAGCTGTGATAACTCAGGGGCATATCGCTCGCCGTAAGTATATAGCGACCCATGGTATCGAACCCGCTAGCGCTAATGAAATTGTTTATTGCGGCTTTAAGTGCTCACGTTTAAGTATCACGTTATGCTGGATTTGGTAACCATTTGGTAAGAGATGCACACGTAGGAAGTCGTCGTCCTTGGGTGAGGCCTATGTTCAACAGAGAACTTATCATGGGTGGTAATGATGGTAATATAATTCTATGAATATAAACAATGCTACTATAATAATATTTATGTTTATAATTTATTTATTTGTTAAATATTTCAATAAATATAATAACTATATTTTATTCATATACGATACGAACCAAATAATTTTAAAAATGTTGACAAATAACATTCTTGTTTATTTAACTGTTATAATGTGCTATAAAAATGTCGGTTTTGTCCAGGCCCACAGCAGCTATATGGAAGCTGAAGGTGAACTCGTCTAAGAAGTTTCTCTTGTGAATCCGATTTCGCTTAATGTGTATACTCTAATTATTTACCACTTACTGTTGTCATATCTGCGCATAATTCTTATTGTAAAGTGACATAATTTGTGTTGTCAGGACTGCATCCTGACCAATCCATGCTTCTATTATAGCTCTCTTGAATGAGGTTCTACACTGTCTTAACAGTATGAGTATGGATGCTTCTACATAAAATGACTCCTCCGAGAACATGTTTCTCGACCAATCATTTAGCGTCTAGTTTAAGTATTGCCGTGCATGTATTTGATCATGCAACACAATGCTCTCTCTGCCCAGTTGAGATTTTTTGGGTTTTTATGGCTTTTAACCAGCTTCAACAAGACATCCATTTTAAAGTCTAAGCAAAATATTTCTTTGTACAAATGTTGGTATTTACCGATTTCAGAGCACTATTACCCACGTTATCATGCACTGGGGTCTTTTTATTCCGTAGCTCCGTATATTAGATAACCAACTGTACAGTCTAAATAGGTACACCAACCTTCTACGTTACCACGGTCACTCCAGCCTTCTAGCAAAGTTACCTTTCTTGTACATTCGTATATATATATATGTGTGTGTGTGTGTGTGTGTGTGTGTGTGTGTGTGTGTGTGTGTGTGTGTGTGTGTGTGTGTGTGTGTGTGTGTGTGTGTGTGTGTGTGTGTGTCTATAATTTTACATATGAAACTAATGGACTTGTTGGTATAGTGGTCGTAAGCGCGACATTGATATTCCTGGTTTCTGTAGGTTAAAACCCCGGGTCGAACGAAAAAACAGTATTGCGTTTTTCCGTAAAAAAATAATCAGATCTCAGTAGCAGCCCAAAGTCCAGAAGTTAGCAGAGAAGACTTCACCCGATAAGTGGAAATGGCTACCAACAGCACAAAACATAGCAGACCTGGTGACACACATGAACTTTGCAACCAAATAAGGAAGCGACCAATGGTTCACCGGTCCGTGATTTATATATAGAGAAGAGTACAAATGGCCACAGCAACCGGAAGAAAGGGCAGAAAATGACAATATACAGAAATCGTGGCGCATCACAGCGTGTTATCAACAGAATTTTATCTTCCTACGAGGAGCTGATTCGAGCCACGGCAAGGGTTATGCGGTTTCTCGACACCATGCGAGGATGAGCTCAAGAATAAACCTTTCAGCATATAGAAAAGACAGATCGGTTGCCTTCTCTATGGATAGATCTCCATGGATAGAACGCAGTCTGCAGAAAAGTTTCCCTGGCAACATCAACCGACTCTGCCAGAAGAGGGACCTGATCAATGGCAGCAACCTGAGAAAGCTCGACCCAATACTGGAAGATGGTATACTACGGTCCAGGGGAAGAATAAATGCAGCCAACGTAGATGACGAGATTGAGCATCCTAGATGATCGACGCCAATTTGTAAAACTGCTCATAGAGAAGACACACCAGGACGCAAGCCATGACAATAGGGAAAGGGTGGTCAACGATCTGCGCATGAAGTACCACATCATCGTACTAAGAGCAATCGAAAGAAGATGTCTGAGCTGCCGATTACGAATGGCAGTACCACAGCCAGCGATCATAGGGGATTTACCTCCCGAAAGGTTATGGTCGTTCACGCAACCATTTACGTACACTCGGATCGACTATTTTGGGCCACTGTCGGTAGCCGTATGGCAGCGGCACGAGAAAAGATGGACGTATGACGACATGTTTGACGACGCGCGTGGTACATTTGAGATAGTAAATAGCCTAAACCACGGACTCGGCAATCATTGTGTAAAGGCGCATGGCGGCTAGGCGTGGGTGGTCAAGGGTAATATATTTAGATAATAGAAACAACTTCCAAGAAGCAGACACCGAACTACGATGGGTCATGAAGGAATCGAGACCACTGCTGAAGGACTTCGCGTTCGCGCGCAACGCACCGAGTGAAAGTTCATTGCACTAGGTGCGCCCAACCAGGGAGGCGCACACGAACGACAGAAACCGAACACACTGTCAACTCTCGACCTCTAACTCACGTGAGTTAGAGGTCGAGAGTTAGGGCTTCCTGATCGTCGATGCTGACTGGCCAGTCAGCATCGACGATCAGGAAGCCCTAACCCCAACCCAATACCCATCACCGCGACGTTCCTAACGGAGGATCGACAAACATGGAGGGCAGTGCAAGGACTGGCTGACGAGTATTAGAATACCTGGGTGCGGAAGTACCTACCTGCCCACTCTAGTCTTGCTAGGTAAATAACGTGACGCTCAGCGAGAGGATGTAAACGAAGATGACCTCGTCGTGATCGTAGACCTCAACCTCATTATCAACCTCCTTATGGCCACGAGGAGTCATCACCAGGACCTTTCCCGGAACTGACGACGTGGTGCGAAACGTGAAAGTAAGGACGGCGGTTTACTTAGAAGACTGTTGAGGAAGATCGCCGTCCTCCGAAGGAAAATAGGCTCGAGGACTACGATGGGGAAAAATTTTATGTTAAAGAAGTGTATCTGGCCGCCGGAATTCATTAATCAGCATATACCAGCAGTTTTACCCTTAAATTATTTGCGTCGCAATATTTTCATACGTTTTCAATTTTCCGATAACAATAATTGGATTTTATCGTACTTTTCCTTGGAATAATAACGAAACGCTTGAAGTTCTAAACTCTCGTTTGTAAGCCGTTTTCGGCGTATTATTGCCATTCTTACTCTATTTCTTTAATTTTCTCTTTCCCTTCGATCAGCTGAATGATGACGTCGAATAGAGATCTATTCGACGTCATCAATCAGCTGAGCTTTCTCGTCCGCATCTTTTCGTTAGATATTATTTTTTGTCCTTTACTTGGACTTCTTCTAGTTTACTGTACTCTTTTTCGATTTCTCGAAAGCCGTTATTATCATTGTTCTTCTGTTTCATTTTTACGCGATGTTTTTTTTTCTGAGCATTCACATAACATTGTGTACATAATCTTTATGCTTTGGAATTTTAATTTTATATTTTTATTTATATTTTAATTACTTATGGTCTTGACGTCATTCCCATATTGATTTTCTGATCGTAGCTGAGATCTGACTGACAAAAAATGCGTTGACACCCACATATAGTTTTTTTTTTGTTTTTTTCTTTTTTTTTGGTGGGTAGGTGTGAAACAAGTAACAGCTGACTAATTTAGCTCTTATATTTTATTTACATTTAAATATTTTAAACCAGTGTTTGGACTATATTTACTTATCAATTACATTTCTATTACCTTTTCTTTTGAAGTCCTATTAAAATATATGTCCAGATAAGATATTTGTGACTTAAACATACCACCCATTAGTGTAACTTTTATTGTAAACTATATCACACATTATCACTTCACTTTGTGTTCACTAATATCACTGCAAATATTGCAAGGAATGACAAAAGTAACTGATGTGGAGATTATCCAGAGAGAACTGGAAGGAAGCTGGAGTCGTAAGATGGCTGAATTTAAGAATAGATTAAAGGCTGCTTCTACGCCTACAAATTCCTCACTTAATCAACTCCGTGAGGAGTTTTATAAATTCAAGGACCTTGTCTGTTCCATTCTCAATCTCCTTCGGCAACAGATTCATGCTTGCATTAAGTCAATTGATGCTATTGATATGCAGCACAGGCAGAACATTCTTCTGTTTAATGGGATCACTGACTCTCCGGAAGTTAATATGGAACAAGAAATTCTGGGCATCATACATAAGACAATGGGTATCCCACATGTAACAAATGGGTCCTTATTACGTTGCCATCAAATTGGTGCTCAAAAGGATGGTCATTCACGTCCAATTCTTGTACAATTTCAAGAGCATCGCACAAAGTCTGAGGTGTGGAAAGCTAAAATTAAGTTAAAGGGCTCTCAAATATCTGTTTCTGAGTTTTTAACTAAAATGAGGCATTTTGTTCTTAAAAAAGCACGCAAGCATTTTGAAATGAAGAATGTGTGGACCTTAGATGGCGTAATTTTTATCAAACTCCCCAATAATGAACGGGCAAAGATCTCCACTGAAGAGGAGATTGATACTCTCGCTGAAAAGTTTCCTGTTGATTGTTCACCGGCAAGTCTTGGCATAGCTTCTAACAACGGTATTACTAATGCTGTAAAGAAACCCATTCAAGCACAGCATAGTTCTTCAAGCACAAAAATTCTGTCTGAGATTTCTCGACGCAATCAAGATGGTATAGTGGGGCAGAAAGAGGATCCTAAAAGGTCCCGTCGTTTAGTAGCCAAAAAATAGCTTGCTTAATTTCACATATTATGATATTCCTAGGTATCCTTTATTTTAATTATTTTTTCTCGTATTCTCGTGTATTTTTTTTTTTCTATATTATTAATTTACATATTAGTTATTTGTAGACCCGCATCTTCATGGTTGTTATGTCTATAGAACAGAACAATATTGTCTGTAATCATAAGTTGTTTGCCTTTTAATAGCTGTATTATTCCTTTTTTTTAAGTTAGGTTTTTTTTTGTCTAATAATATTATAATCTCCATATGATGTTTTGTTTTTCTATATTAATATTTAATAAGATTTTAATCATGTAGTACACAACTTCTTGCGTTTAGTTTTCTTTTGTTTCTTAGTTGAGGTGTCTTACTCAATAGGTTGGTTTCAAAGATATTTTATTTATTATTTACATTACATTATCTTTGGTTGGTTTATACTATGCTTGGTACATATATTGGTAATAATACGTGTTTTGCAAATGTACCTACCACATATTATTATTTTCAATTTGATTTTTGAGTTTTGATTTTGACAATAACATTTTTTTTAGCCTTTGATAGACAAAGGACACATGTGTCATTCAGCCAATATCGTTTTTTTTTTTTTACTTTGACTTAATCGATTTTCTTTTGGTAAACATTCTCTTGTACTATTTTGTGTGACACCTACTTAGAAATATTAACATTATTATTAGATAAGAATATCTTTGCCACTTTAGATATTATAGATCCTATGTTTGCATATAAAATTTATTTTATTAAGTTTACTCTGTAAACAGTGAACTGTTGGGTTGGTGATGTTTATGTTTAGTAAGTGTTAGTTTATAAATTAGTCTTAAGTGTACATTCCTAAATTTTTTTTGTGTATTTATTTTAATTTTTTTTATATTTATTTAATTTATTTTTATTTTAGTGCATAAACTATGTCTGATGTTGATTTGTCTCTGCAAATGAATCTTCTAGTTTATCTTTTCACTCTTGTGATGTATTCTTTCAATGATAGCGTTCTTAATTTACATGAACTACTCAAAGGAGTTTGTACATCTATTAACAACTCTCTGAACATATGCCATATTAACGCTCAAAGTATCCCGAGCCACTATTCCGAACTTGAAGCTTCATTTTTCCCCGAGTATATTCATGCAATATTAGTGTCGGAAAGTTGGCTGAAGCCTACTTTACCGTCAACTTTATATCTCCTTCCTGGCTTTGTACTCGTTAGAAGTGATCGTGTTGGAAAAGGTGGAGGTGGTGTAGCCATCTACCTACACGCATCAATTCCTCACAAAGTTGTTCTAACATCTCCTTCCTGCTATTCTGCTACTTCTGAGTTTTTATTTGTGGAACTCGATGTCAAGGGCATCAGGATGCTTCTAGGGGTAGTGTATTGCCCCCCTTCGACTGACTACTTCGCCACTTTAGATATGGCTCTCACTGATATTTGTTCTGAGTATACACAGTGTATAATCACGGGTGACTTTAATACAGATCTGTAGAAAAGCTGCCCTCGTTCCAAAAAACTTCTTTCAATTGTTGAGTCGGTTAATCTTTCTATTCTCCCTTTAAAGGCTACTCATCATAATATCGGGACCGATGACTCATTGATTGATTTAATCCTTGCTGTTTCTCTTGAACGTGTGATGATGCACGGTCAGTTACCCGCTTTGGGTATCTTTTTTTTTCTTTTTTATAGGAGAGGGGGCAAACGAGCATGCGGCTCACCTGATGGTAAGTGCACCGCCGCCCATGAACAACTGCAACACCAGGGGAATCGCAGTTGCGTTGCCGGCCTTTTAAAAAGGAGTACGCTCTTTTCTTGAAGTCCCTAAGTCGTATCGGTCCGGAAAAATCGCTGATGGTAATCGATTCCACAAGGAGGTCGTGCGAGGAAGAAAACATCTTCTAAATCGCACAGTGGTGGACCGCCAATCATTCAGATGGTGTGGATGGTATCGGGAGTTCTGCCGCGATGTGCGTTCGTGAAATTTGGCGGCTGGGATTAATCCGAACAATTCCTCAGAGCATTCCCCATGGTAGATGCGAAAGAAAATGCAAAGGGATGCAACATCTCTTCGCAGTGCCAATGAGTCGAGCCGATCGGAAAGGGCTCGGTCGTCGACGATTCGCGCAGCTCTGCGTTGGATGCGGTCAAGTGGAAGGAGCTGGCACTGGGGAGCCCCTGCCCAGAGATGGGAACAGTATTCCATGTGAGGCCGAACTTGCGCCTTGTAAAGTTGCAGGCGGTGTGCCGGCATGAAATACTGTCCCGCTCTGCTGAGCACGCCAAGCATTTTAGAGGCCAATTTGGCCTTCCCTTCCAAGTGACCACGAAACTGCACGTCACTCGATATGTCGACTCCGAGGATACCGATACTGGCTGAGGCAAGAAGGGGAGTGCCTTGAAACTGATGAGATGCGACGTTTTCCCGAGAAATATTGGAACGGCCGGTGTATAGAGCATCACCAGTGCTGTCATCCGCATAGCAATGAATGTTACCAGTTAGCAACATATCATTGATACGCAGAAGAAACAGCGTTGGTGATAGCACACAGCCTTGTGGAACACCAGCGTTAATAGGCTTGTAGTCAGAGCATGCACCGTCTACAACGACCTTGATGCTCCGATCTGCTAGGAAGCTGATGATCCAATTGCACAATTTCTCGGGAAGCCCATAGGAAGGGAGCTTCGAAAGAAGCGCTTTGTGACAAACCCGATCGAAGGCCTTCGCAATGTCCAGACTAACGGCCAACGCTTCCCCCTTGGACTCTACTGCCTCCGCCCATCTATGGATCAGGTAGACCAGAAGATCACCAGCTGATCGACCCCGACGAAAACCGTATTGCCGGTCACTAATCAGCTGGTGATCCTCAAGGTACCGCATGAGCTGGCAGTTAATAATTGATTCCATTATTTTGGAGAACAAGGAGGTGATCGCGATAGGCCTATAATTGGATGGGTCTGAGCGGTCGCCTTTTTTAGGGATCGGGTGGACAAAAGCTGTCTTCCATGAATTCGGGACTACGCCTTGGGAGTAGGAGTACCGGAAAAAACGCGTTAGGACTGGTGCCAACTCCGGAGCACACGTCCTCAGCACAATTGGGGGGATTCCGTCAGGCCCACTCGACTTCTGGATGTCCAGGGAGAGCAGTGCTTTGCGAACCGAGCGCTGTGAGAACAGCACATCCGGCATGGAGCATTCACACCGCGGGATGGTCGGCGGTGTTTTCCCCCCGTCATCAAGAGTCGAGTTGGACGCAAAAAGGGAGCCTAAAAGGTCGGCTTTGTCTGTTGCGTCATGGGCCAGTGAGTCATCCTCCCTGTGCAGAGATGGTAGTGATGGCTTACAGAAATTCCCTTGGACAGCCTTGGCGAGAGACCAGAATGCACGGGTTCCCGAAGGAAGGCGAACTAGTTTCTCGCCAATTCTGCCTATGTGCCTGACTTTGCCTTGGCAATAACTCTTTTGAAGGACCTGGAGGCGAAGTTATACTTCTTTTTAAGTGTGCTGGTGTTTACATCCCGAGTCGCCGAAGCCGCAGCCCAGGCTTGATAACACTCCTGCTTACTGCGTAATGCAGTCTTACAGGAGCGACCAAACCAAGGCTGAGATCTGCCTCCGATGGGTACCACAGATGATTGAATAAATAGTTCCATTCCCTGTAGCACCACATCAGTGACAGAGTCAGCAACAGCGCTGGGATCGTCCGGCGAGAAGAAAACCCGCCCCCATGGGTAGGATGCAAAGAAAGACCGCATTCCGTCCCAATCCGCCGACCTGTAATGCCAAACACGGCGGCAACCTGCAGAACGCAACCGCGAAGGGAGCGTGAGTGGCACCACACTCCGGATCAGACAATGGTCCGAAGAGCCGAGAGGGGCATCGACGGAAACCTGATATCCGTCTGGATGAGAGGTCAGCAGAAGGTCCAACAGGGAAGGTGTATGATCCTCCACATCTGGAATCCGCGTAAGCGAAGTAACCAGATGTGTCAGACCATATGCCAAGGCAAAGTCATAAACAGATCTCCCCGCATGATCGGTTAGACGTGAACCGAGCCATTCGGCATGGTGGGCGTTAAAATCGCCAAGGATCACGATCTCTGCGGATGGGACCTGTTGTAGCAAGGAATCTGTAGCCATTTGGACGTGGTCGATGAGTCGGTCTGTTTCGGCATTACCGCTATGGGACCTATAGAGGCACCCGTAGACGCGCGGATGGTCGTCGCTGTCTACGCGTAGCCAAAGGATGGACAGGTCCGAACCTTCAAGACTGCCGAGGCGTCGAGAACAGATGTCCTCTCTGACATACACGCAAACTCCAGCCCGAGGCACAAAGGAATGCTCCAATTTGTACCCCGGGTAGGAGAGATACGAAATATCAGCCGGATGCCATGACTTGATTTATGCTTCGTATAAGCTTAAACCACCCAAATATTCACCTACTGTAATGCATCTTCGCAGCTTTTCTAAAATAGACTTTGACAAGCTAAAGAATGACGCTCTTAATCTCGATCTAGCCTCTTTAATTGCAGCACCTACTGTTGACGATAAAGTCTTGATTCTTAACCACAATGTTCTCAGCCTCTATGATACTCATGCTCCAGTTCATAAGGTCAGATTGAAGCTTCCGCCTGCCCCATGGATGACGGAGGGCGTGAGGTTGGCAATGTCTAGACGAAATCGAGCTTTTCCTCGTTTCAAGAGAGATCATACTGAAGAAAATTGGTTATCTTTTAAAGCAGCCAGGAATAGGTGTAATCAGATGGTACGTGCAGCTAAACGCCGATGTTTCCATAATTGTATTAATAACTCTTCACCAGCCGTAGTGTGGAAATTTCTAAGATCTTTTGGTCTTTGCAGGCCAGCTACATTGGATTGTGGTCCTTCTCTATCACTCGATGAAATCAACCAACATTTCGCTTCTGTAAAAGCATTGGACCCTACAGTTCGCTCCCAAACTATGACATCCATTGCTTCTATGCAAACTCCTAACATTCCTACCTTTAATTTTTCTTCTGTTTCTCAGGATGATGTCAAAAAGTCTATTTTAGCAATCCAATCCAAGGCGGTGCGTTATGATGAGATTAGTAGACATATGGTAGTATTTATACTAGAGCACCTTCTGCCTGCAATTTCCCATATCATCAATTTTTCCCTTGATTCATGTCAGTACCCTAATCTTTGGAAGAGGGCTTTTATAAAGCCTCTCCCAAAAGGTCCTACTCCCATTCTTCCCAATCATTTTCGCCCAGTATCCATTCTACCCTTTCTTTCCAAAATTTTAGAATCCTGTGTTTACAAGCAAATCTCTACTTTTATTTCGAAACATAACCTACTGAGTATATTTCAGTCTGGGTTCGCCCTGGTCATAGTACCACTACTGCTTTAATTAATGTTACTGATAATATTAGACAAGGTATGGAAGAAAAAAAGATAACAGTACTGGTACTAGTTAATTTCTCAAATGCTTTCAACACAGTTGATCATGAAATCCTCCTTTCCATACTATCTCACCTGAATTTTGGTCCTACTGCTTTGGAATGGTTTGCATCTTATCTTCGCGGTCGACAGCAGTCAGTCTGTGTGGGGCAAATGTCCTAAGCTTGGGCTGATGTGGATGCAGGTGTGCCGCAAGGCGGTATTCTTTCTCCTATAATACTTTCAATTTTCATAAACTTTATTAACTCCATCCTCGACTGCTCGTATCATTTGTACGCCGATGACCTTCAGCTTTATGTGCAAACTGAATTTGAGGATATACATAATGGATCGAAAAACTTAACGACAACTTATCAGCTATCAAAGATTTGTCTACTCGTTATGGAGTTTTGGTCAATCCTTTGAAATGCCAATCTATGCTAGTGGGTAGCTCAAGAATGCTAGCTAAGATTAATCTGGCAGATTTACCTTCTATTTATTATGATAGTATTATAATTCCGTTCAGTAATTCTGTTAAAAATCTTGGCCTACATATCGACAGCACGTTGAATTGGAGAACCCAGGTTTCAGAAGTGAGTCGTAAAGTCATTGCCACTTTATGCTCTCTGTATCGTCTAAAACATTTTCTTCCCACAAAAACTAAAATCATGCTTGTCCATTCGCTCATATTACCCATAATTGATTATGCAGATGTGTGTTACCCAGATCTGTCCCAAGATCTTCTTAACAACTGTATACGATTTATTTTCGGGCTTCGTAAGTATGACCATATTTCGCAATATAGATCTAAACTAAATTGGCTTACAATCCGTAAGAGGCGCAATTCCAGAATATTGCTTGTTCTTTTTTCCATTTTAAATGACTCATCTTCGCCTTCTTATCTTAAGAGTAAATTTCACTATCTCTCCTCATCTCATGATAGGGTCCTACGTTCTTCTTCTAACAACAAAATCTGTATTCCTGTTCACTTCACCGAGTTCTATGGCAACTCCTTCACAGTTCAGGCTACACGCCTTTGAAACTCCTTGCCCGATGACATCAGAAAAACATCCAACAAGTATGTTTTTAAAAAATTGGTCCGTAACCATCTATTGAAGACAAAGCATTTTACTTGATTCATCCATTTGATATGTATTGCTAAACAGACACATATATTCATAGGTATTTGTATGTACTAATTATATATTATGTATTTAAATATGTATATTTGTATGTATATTTGTATGTATATATTTGTATATATGTTTGTATACGTCATATATGTATAGTTTATTTATTAGTAAATTGTATGTATTATGTAGTTAATTATTATTTTGTGTACAGTTATTTTATTCTATATTGTCGCACCTACGTCAAATTCTCACCACTCCATGGGTTGACTGGTAGAGAATGCCTCAAGGCATTAAGTCCGCCCTTTGTATTCTTTTGTTTTAAGGAATGCAATATAGAATAAATAAATAAATAAATAAATAAATAAATATATCTAGTTCCAAATCTTTCTAGACTGCACAACTACACTGAGATTAAAAATCGTTGAATCTCTGCACGAAATAACTTTATAAATATCCCAGAATATAATTTTCTAGATTAATCACTATCCAATATTCGTTTTTGTCTATTGATTATTACTTGAGCGTAGCTAAAATCTGACTGACAAAAAAAGCGTTGACTTGCAATTTGTTTATTGATTATCACTTGAGCGTAGCTGAAATCTGATTGACAAAAAAAGCGTTGACTTCCGCTTATAAAGTGTATATATAATCTTCGCGAAAAATTATCCATTTTTACCAAAGACGAGATGATACGATGGGTTAAACAAAAAAACTCTAATTTCAATAGAGAAGGCGGCTTGTGTGGCTTCCCCGTGGCTGTTTAACCTATTTATGGACAGTTGTTTGCAAACTTTGAAAGTTGAAGAATGTGGGTTGAGAATGGGTGAGTCAACCGTCAAATGCCTTTTGTACGCCGATGATCAAGTCATATTTGCATCGTCGGCGGCCGAGTTGCAAATGATGGTTACTTTAATGAATTGGTCATTGAAAGAAAGGGGTATGAAAGTGAACGCAAGTAAGAAGAAAGTAAAACTTTATGTGAAATAAGAATAGAAGGGGAGTTGATTGAGCAAGTGGATGAGTTTGTATTTTTGGGATGTGTATTTAGCAGGGTTGGTAGATATGATAAGGATATAGAACGACGAGTGAAGGCAGGAAATGGAGTGAATGGGGCTCTACACGCTATTATGAGGAGTCAGAATGTGTCAACTAAGGCACGTATGGCAATTCATAATGCTGTTTTAGTCCCTACTTTAATGTATGGTAGTGAAAGTTAGGTCTGGCAGAAGAAGCATGAGAGTAGAATAAATGCTGTAGAAATGCGTTCCTTAAAGAGTATGCTAGGGCTGAATCTGAATGACAGGTTGAGAAATAGTGTGATATGAGAAAAGTGTGGCTTGCAAGATGACGTTGTGACAAGGATTAAGAAAGGAATGCTTCGGTGGTATGGTCATGTAGAAAGAATGAACGAGGAAATAGTGACAAAGCAAATTTATGTTGCGGAAGTGAACGGCAGGGTCGGGAAGGGACGCCCTGGACGTAGGTTTATCGACCAAATCGGCGATACATTAAAAATGGGCCAGATTAGTAGTACCCTTAACCGACGGGCGTGTATGCGTAGATATATGGATGTAAAAGAGGCGAGAGAGGTGTGTCAGGATTGCACCAAATGGAAGTCCGTAGTCTCTGCCTAACCCTCTGGGTGACAGGCGTGAGTGTTTATGCTATGCTATGCTAATGCGGCTAGGTATTACTTACTACTAATACTAGCTAGGTAGTAGGTTTGGGATTCTGTAATTAATAAAATTAAAACCAAACCACTGCAAACTTTATAATTACAAGCGTTAACTATGACATCGGGATGTCAAACACCTAAGGCCCCCGTGACCATAGGTGCTGCAAAGCACTCGGGAAATTTATTCAACTCATTTGGTTGACTGAGCCCTTTTTTATTAAAGATAATTTTAATGAATATAAAGTATTAACGCTTAAAATAGTAATAGGGACCTAAGGCTGTACTACTTACTGAATCTTGTAGGCTACCAAAATATTTTAGCGAGATAGTTACAAAATAATATATATTTTTTGTATTCACCATTTGGTAAGGACAAGAACGTCTATTTTTCTTTACTGACCCGTGGCTAATGATTTCACCGCCGTTCGTAAGGGTAACAGGGTCTATATTTCAAGAACAGATGAGTAAGCAGTGAATGATGTCACTCATTTATTAATGGAAATGGATTGTGAATAATTTGTCAGCTTCAAACGTGTTAACATTTTACCATTTTATGTCTTTATTAAGTTGTATAGTAATTTTTTTTAGAATAGATTCTTAGTAATTTTCCTTTCTGTACTTTTATTTTATACGTGGTAGAGCCATGCTGCAGCTATATTAGAAGTATAGTTGTAGCACGAATGGATCAGCTCGGCCGGAGAAGGACCACGCTCTCCCAGAATACCAGCGTAAAATAGCAGCTTAACGCTGCTTTGTTTCGTATGGTGAGTGTAGAGAACTGGAGACCCTTTTTACTGGAAACGAGGTATTCCATCTTTGTCCTCACGGATGACAACTCATCTGCAGTTTGATTCTTTATTGAGGATAGATGTAGGTCTATGGGTTACAGCAAACACTTACCATTAGGTGAGCTGTGTGCTCGTTTGTGACCCTATCCTATAAAAAATATTATTTGTAAGTTCGTTAATTATTTGTATTAAGAAGAAAGTGAGAAACATTTCATATATTTGTAAATTTTAAGTAAGCAGATCAAATATTAGACGATGCTATGTAACCCAATGCATTTAGTTTTACCGTGTAATGGAATACCCATTACATAGTAAAACTTTATAATGAAGAACTTCGTGCAACCATTATTATGGCTGTAGCCAATTACCTCATTTATCAATCTTAGTGCTATTAACCTTTACAGCTACGTTATTAACTTTGCAATAAAATCCTTTTCTCTTTTTGCTGTCTTATACTCGTATAAATCAAGTTATAGAATACACTTTTTCAAGCTGTAGCATCTGATAAAAGCAACCCCGAAAGATTGTATCTGCCTCGCCAAGATTTGTAAATGTGCAAACGTGAATGCAGAGCCGATATCCACCTACTAGTCATGCTTCTCATGCATTAAAAGTCAGTGGAGTTTTGGTTTGATATTTACAACTTGATATTTCAACATTTGTCAGTAGTAAGTATGTCTCTCGTAATTTAGCCAATTGCGCAGTGTCGAAATTTACATGTCAAGGAGATTTTATGGCATCTAGTCTAGTCAAATTGTGATTTTTTCCTGATATAAAGCCGACAAAAGAGCACACAGTTAACCCGTTGATAATGACCCATAGGCACCTTAAACTATCCTTGATTAGGAATTCAAATGAAGATGCGTCGTCCGCCATGAGGTCTAAACCTTACCGGTAGAATGGTGCCAGTTCTCCATATTCACCATGCGAAACAAAACAGCTTCATACTACTATTTCAAGCTGGTACTCTGTTTGTGTGTTTCTCAGTCGAGTTGACACATTCGTGCCGCAGCGTAATAACAAGAGTGTCCTCCAGACCAAATTACTGTCACGCCCGCGAGTTTCAACGGAGACTCGATTACTGGACTCGATTCGTTGGACAGGATTATAGTGCACGAGTGTATGCGCAAACATAGGTGCGCTTCTCATGATCAGCAGTCGCTCTATCAACCACTAGACCAAAAAGACAGTCAAACTGTAACCATAAAATAGCTACAACGAGGCTCTACCGTGTTAAATATATTATATGCTACGATAAAAAATGATATACATATAACCATCTCAGAATTTCCAGATATAAGGCAACTAGACCACCGATGACAAGCAGCATATGGAGCGAGACATCTGGTAATACTAAAATCAATGCACATATTAATTGTTAGACAAATCCTACCTTGAAGAAAGAAGCGATGTAGGCAGTGAAATGTTTACAATGGTCCAAGTGAATCTTCCTAACCTACAAAAGTATACTGTAACTTTCAGACCTCTGCTTGAAATCAAACTAGATACGGTCGCCTATTAATGAACTTAAGGCGAACGCTTATTCTCTGAACTACCCCCTTTATTCCCTTGTAATATTTCTAAAATTTACCGAAAATTAATATTTTGAAAACTATAATAATAAGTGTTTTAATAATTAGAGAATACGTCAACCTAATTCCAATGTGTTATCCACTTACAACTTGCTATCGCTTGACATGGGATGGACAGTCTGATCGACATCAGAGCAAAACCTATTATTGAACATTTCCAATACAACGCTTGATTAATGTTGATCATTGTAATCAGTCCACGATATAGTAAACCAAAGACTAAACTTTTTTAGATTGACATACATTATGAGCAAGCGGCGTTTTTTTTATAAAATTAATCTTTAAGATTTTAAGATAAAATATAGCCTAGATCATATTTGGCATTGCTTTTTATCTGCTCGTCAATTTTCATTACAATCGATTCAGATATTTTTTTATAGGGTAGGACAACAAACGTGCACACAGTTCACCTGATGCTAAGTGATTGCTGTGACTCACATCCACATCTATCCTCAATAAAGAATTCAAATTCAGATGCGTTGTCAACCGTGAGGACTAAGATGGAATGCCTCTTTTCCAGTAAGAAGAGTCTCCGGTTCTCTACACTCACCATACGAAACACAGCAGTATTAAGCTGCTATTTTACGCTGGTATTCTGTGAGAGCGTTGTCCTTCCCCGGTTGAGCCAACCCATTCGTGCTACAACTATACTACTAATATAGCTGCAGCATGACTCTACCACATAAGCGTTCGTAAGATATTCCGAAGATTAGTCCGGATAGGCAGACATTGAAAATTTTTCAAAATGGTTCTTCACACCTGGCCTGCAAATAACCCCTAAAACTCAATAAAAGGCAGTTTAATGGTCTTTCATTATTAGCTTAAATCTAAATAACAACAAACTTAATCAGTGAAAGAGCCACGCGGCAGCTTGTTGTGTTATGCTACTTACATATCATTTTACACTATTTTAAATTCATTTTTCCATTCTGTTTTGATTTTCTGCATTCACCTGAAAACTGGATATTTAGTATCACCTTTATTTCCATAGGGTCCTGTAACGTTTTAAACCATAAGAACACAATAACAAATCATTTTCACTTCGTATTTTCACGCTATCATCACTTTTCAAATCGGTGTCGATGGAGTCTACCTTTTTCGATCTTTTATTTAGTTCTCCGTAACTCTGCAATTTCGGGCTTAGTGCGCGCTGGTGCGCTACCTTTTTCCCTATATCAACAATATCTCATTTTTTACTTAAATCTTCTCTATTACGAGCCTGAAACCAAAATTTGACTTGTTTTGACATCGTTGTTTATATGGTTGTCATGGCAATTTTTATTCGAATTCGTTACCGGTCTGATGTTTTTACTTCAATACTTCCACAAAAATACTCTTTTCTTCTTGGCCATTTACAAAAATTTGCTTTTAATTTAAATAATTTCCCGTCGAGCGCGGAGCTCACTAAAAAGTTATAAAAGCCGAACAATCGGCTAATAAACTCAGTCTCGCTTCAGCATTCAAACTTGAAGCATCTCCTAAAGGCCTTATTCCGGGGCCGCACTGCCCCGGGATCCTGCAAGCCTCTGCCTTCACCTGAAGTCGTCGCCTACTCCGGGCGCTGCGTGTGCCTACTCCAGGCGCTGCGTGTGCCTACTCCAGGCGCTACGTGTGTCTACTCTATTCGCTGCGTGTGCCTACTCCAGGCGCTGCGTGTGCCTACTCCAAGCGCTGCGTGTGCCTACTCCGGGCGCTGCGTGTGTCTACTCCAGGCGCTGCGTGTGCCTACTCCAGGCGCTACGTGTGTCTACTCCAGGCGCTGCGTGTGCGTACTCCAAGCGCTGCGTGTGCCTACTCCAAGCGCTGCGTGTGCCTACTGCAGGCGCTGCGTGTGCCTAGACCAGGCACTGCGCACCTAACACAAGGCAAGGCCTGTTCATACTCCGTGAGAGGTGAGCACCACCGCCAAGCGCGGTGTGCCACTTTGGTCTTGTAGAAAATTAAATTTTGCTAAAAAACATAAAATATCTACTTTTTAAAATAGCAATAGAGGTGGAGCAATTTCGGATTTTGCTGGAGCATTTAAGGTGAAATTAGTTGCATACAGTATAATTTAAAAAAAGAGATATTTTATGTTTTATAGCAAAATTTAATTTTCGATACTTAATTTTTTTTTAAATAATTATAAATCAACTAATAGCAATAGACGTGGAGGTATTTCCGATTATGCTGGAGTATTTAAGGAACAATTAAGTGGCATACAGTTTAATTTTAAAAAGTAGATATTTTATGTTTTATAGCAAAATTTAATTTTCGATACTTAATTTTTTTTAAACTTAATTATAAATTAACTAATAGCAATAGAGGTGGAACAATTTCGGATTCTGCATGAACATTTAAGGAGCATTTAAGTGGCATACAGTTTTATTTCAAAAAGATATTATTTTATGTTTTATAGCAAATTTTAATATTCGATACTTAATTTTTTTTTAAATTAATTATAAATTGACTAATAGCAAAAGAGGTGGAGCAATTTCCGATTATGCTGGAGCATTTAAGGAGCAATTAATTGGCATATAGTTTACTTAAAGAAAATAATGTTCTACGCTAACTTCCTTCTGGTTACAATCATGTACACAATTAACTACACAACAAATTAGGTTATTCCCAGCGGTTATTGTCATCCATAAATTCCTTAATATTATAATAACCCTTTTTATACAATTTTAGTTTAATAAAGTTTTTCTACTTTGAGCAGCTCACATTTAGTAAATTTAAAAAATTCCAGTTGTTGTAAAAGCTTATACATGGCCGCAAGAATGAATTACTGACTCGGTGGAGTCGAGTTACTAGGGCGTAACTAGACTAAGTATAATCTACTAGTTACTCTGTGGTGTGAACTGTGGAGTGAAACTATGGAGTGTAGAGTAGAAGGAGGACCATCTCTGTATATGAAAGGTGTCCCTAGAAACGCGTCCAATAAGGGTGGCGCTGTAGTAGCAAAGGATAAATTTACTTAATTACTTTTTTCGATACTTAATTTTTTTTTAAATAATTATAAATCAACTAATAGCAATAGACGTGGAGGTATTTCCGATTATGCTGGAGTATTTAAGGAACAATTAAGTGGCATACAGTTTAATTTTAAAAAGTAGATATTTTATGTTTTATAGCAAAATTTAATTTACGATACTTAAATTTTTTTAAACTTAATTATAAATTAACTAATAGCAATAGAGGTGGAACAATTTCGGATTCTGCATGAACATTTAAGGAGCATTTAAGTGGCATACAGTTTTATTTTAAAAAGATATTATTTTATGTTTTATAGCAAATTTTAATATTCGATACTTATTTTTTTTTAAAATTAATTATAATTTGACTAATAGCAAAAGAGGTGGAGCAATTTCCGATTATGCTGGAGCATTTAAGGAGCAATTAATTGGCATATAGTTTACTTAAAGAAAATAATGTTCTACGCTAACTTCCTTCTGGTTACAATCATGTACACAATTAACTACACAACAAATTAGGTTATTCCCAGCGGTTATTGTCATCCATAAATTCCTTAATATTATAATAACCCTTTTTATACAAACTTAGTTTAATAAAGTTTTTGTACTTTGAGCAGCTCACATTTAGTAAATTTAAAAAATTCCAGTTGTTGTAAAAGCTTATACATGGCCGCAAGAATGAATTACTGACTCGGTGGAGTCGAGTTACTAGGGCGTAACTAGACTAAGTATAATCTACTAGTTACTCTGTGGTGTGAACTGTGGAGTGAAACTATGGAGTGTAGAGTAGAAGGAGAGTAAAAAGTGTCCCATTATATACTGAAAATAGAGGTTCCAAAATCTATCACAATAGCGCTGGCATCTGAAAAACTACGATATGAAGATAGCTGTTGTAGACGGAGTGAAGTCAACTGAATTCAAATATTTAAAAAATTTCATGACTAGAGTAGTTAGTAAAATGCCAGTATACAAAACCTCAACTATTTACGTAGTACAAAACCAAGCGGATTGGTCGGTCCTTGTTTATTTCTTCATCTTATTATAATTAATTTTGGCGCTATTTTTTTAAATTTATCCTTTGCTACTACAGCGCCATCCTTATTGGACGCGTTTCTAGGGACACCTTTCATATACAGAGATGGTCCTCCTTCTACTCTACACTCCATAAGCGAAACGAAACTGTGGAATATATAGATTACATATATTTATCAAAAAAAAAACTGTACTTGTCAATGTCTTTTTGTATTTTAGCGCGTTTAAAAAAACAAGGTCTGTATGCAAAGAACTTTGTTGATAAATTTAATTTTTTTAAATATATAGTAACTGAAATGGCAAGTTTTGTGTTTAACATTACTGACACAGTTTTAACTCATCATTTCGTCATTTAACATATCCAAAGCACAATATTATACTTTAAATTATCTATCTGCTTAGACGCCTTGAGATAATATTGTCAACTATCTGCTGGCTCAAGTTGCCGTCGAAATCACCAAAGGGCTACGCAATGTGATGCATTAACACATTGTAAAGCAGTGTGTTATAAAGGGTTATAATCATTTAATACTGAGATAAATGAAAACATGGCTTAAAAGACAAGCATTCAAGTCAACAATTTTTAAAAAGATAAAAAATTCCACTGAAAGTAATAAAATCTTTTGTGGCATCGGAAAAGTGCGCAAGCAAAAATTTGAGATATTGAAAAGTATGAAATTGATATTGATAGATATTGATAGATAGAAATAATTTTTAGTGTTATATTAAAACAATTGATAAACAAAATGATAAATGAACGTATAAAGTGTTGACGTTTCGAAAATAATTAAATATATGTAGTTAAAAATTTGGTGAGGTTATGTTGACATCTGATTCGAGAATATATACACTGTAGTCTCACGCCTACACGTTTAAATATATATACATATGTTGAACGTGTACTTGGCGTGAGACACTACAGTGTCTCCGGATTATAAAGAATTTTAATGTTTTGATAACACATACTTTATTTTATATATATCTAACACTTTATTTTCAAGTATTTATTTGAAGGTCACTAGAGACCCCATGCGACTAGTTGTGTGATTTTCTTCATGCGCCTAATTAAGGGTTAAGATGCTTGGCGTGCTCAGCAGAGCTAGAAAGTATTTCATGCCGGCGCATCGCTTGCAACCTTACAAAGCGCAAGTTCGGCCTCACATGGTATACTGTTCTCATCTCTGGATAGGATGTGACGTTTGACCACGCCCAAAGAGGAGTTGAGCAGACGGAAGCGCGATATCTGGACTGAGGTGATCGGTGCCTGGCAGGGTAGATGGACGTGTGATACAAAAGGACGTGAACTGCATCGATTTTTCCCGGACGTGGCGTTGAGACTTAGGTATACCTGGGTCTCACCGGACTACCAAACCTCTCAGATTCTCACCGGACATGGATGATTTCGGAAGAGACTGAGCGATATGAAACTGTGTGAAATTATTATGTGTGAGTGCGGTATACCAGAGGAGGATGTTCACCATGATCTATGGGAATGTCCTCTGTATAATGACCTAAGAGTGAAAATGATGGATTGACTAGTTTGTCCGGTTCAGGGACCAGTTTAGTACTCGGATCTCGTCAGCGATATGGTGAACTACGGACTGTTGTGCGAGTTTGCGCACAGGTAGCACGATCGCAGAACAAGGCAAGATTGAAGGCTGGTAGGAGGGCCCGACGACGTAGGCGTCAGTGTGTTGTCACCCCAGAAGGGGGAGAATGACGTTAAACTGGGATAAGGAAAGAATTAATATTTGTAGGGAGTCCAAAATGTTTGCGCGGGAAAGAGCCACGTGCAAGTACCGCGCTCATCTCCCAAGATTCGGTCCGTATGATCTGAGGGTCGGTGGGGCCATGGGAGGTGGTGGGTTGTTCTCATCTCTGGGCCGTGGTACCACAGTGCCAGCTCCTTCCACTTGACCGCGTCCAGCGCAGAGTGGTTCAAATCGTCGACGATTGAGTTCTTTCTGATCAGCTCGATACACTGGCACTGTGATGTTGCATTTTCTATCGAATTTACCACGGGGAGTGCTGTAAGGAATTGTTCGGATTAATTCCAGCCGCCAAATTTCACGAACGCACATCGCGTCAAAATTAACGATACCATCCGCTTCATCTGGATGCCTGGCGGTCCACGACTGTGCGTTTTACTAGGAGTTTTCTTTCTTGTACAACTTCTCCGTGGAATTGTTTACCACCAGCGATTTTTCCGGACCGATACGACTTAGGGACCTTCAAAAAAAGAGCTTACACTTTTCTAATAGGCCGGCAACGGATCTGCAATCCCCCTGATGTTGCGTTTGTTCATGGGCGGCGGTAGTCACTTCCCATCAGGTGAACCACATGCTCGTTTGCCCCATCTTCTATATAAAAAAAAGTTATACCTTTGTTTAAATCTGGCAGTACTTTGGACACCACCAATTTTAGACCTTTTTTGTACTGCCAACGCTCAGTAAAACTTTTGCAAAAATTATTTTAGGCGAAATGACAAGTTTTTTTATGTAAATTACTACATAACAATCAGTTTGGATTTACAAGGGGTCGCTCGACAACTGATGCTGGTGTTGAGCTAATCAAACATATTTTCTGTGCATGGGAAAATTCAGAAATGCTTTGGGTATATTTTGTGATATTTCCAAGGTTTTGACTGTGTTCACCATGAGATATTAATCGGGAAGCTACATCATTATGGTGTAAAAACATAGCGCTTAAACTTTTATGTCATATCAAATTAAAGGAACGCAAACATTTGTTATTAATGTATGCAGTTTTTTGGACGGGTAGTATCTATGGGTGTTCTTTAGGGCTCAGTTCTTGGTCCCTTTCTGTTCTTAGTTTGTATTCATGACTTACTTCAATGATTTTTTATATTTACACGAAGACTACACATTTATTGAAACTAATTTTTACGAATTTAACCGCGTTTAATTTAATTTTTTAATTCCCGACGTTTCAAGTGCTTTAGAGCAACCATGGTCACGGGGAAGACTGATATGTTTGACGTCCCGATGTCATAGTTAGCCCGGCTACATTCAGTTTTTGAATATTAATTTTTGGTCCGATCTACGCAGAATGAACTTACAGTATCTTGAAGTCTTGCAGTGGTATGCTTGGGTTCGGATTTAGTTTTATTAATTATAGGATCCCAAGCAGACGGCAGCACCCATCCATATTCTCTATTGAAATTAGGATGTTTTAATTTCAATGGCCTCGCGAATTATCCTTGGTAGGAATCGGTGTTCTTTTGCGAGGATTTGTGGTCTATCAAATCTTATCTAATGGCGGGGACAATCTAGAACTAGAAAAGTCTGCAGTGTATGAACATATTTCATACATAATCTATTGAGTAGAAACTAAATCACGCGACAAGTTTTTATATCATATAAATTGTGTAATGACGTTATAAGTTGATAGTAAAAGTTTTAAAGAAAAAGTTTATTTTAACTAGCGCATTTAAATAAAATTGCATTAAAAAAAGTTTTTTTTTACTTTAACTTTATTTTTTACTTTTTAGTTATCGCTGGACAAGTTTCTCAGTCTAATCATCTTATTCAACGCATCATTGTTGCAAGGTCGTTTGTCGGTTAATTTCGAACAGTCTATCTCTTTAATAAGGATACCTTCTAATGATTTTATCTTACTTAATGCCACATATGCTTGACCGGCAGCGAAGAGCTTCGAACTTAAGTATACAACGGCATAGTCAACAGTACTACCCTATATTTTGTGTACTGTGCAAGCCCAACATAATATAATTGGCAGCATTCTTCGTTCTGCAGTGCCGTGACTTTATTTTGCTCTAAATTGTACAGTATTGGGTTTAATGAGATGAACACCGTCTTTACCGAAATCTATAGGGGCGGATTGTATGTCAATATCATACATTTGATGAAGCTACATTCTTCAACAGACTTGACAGCATACAGGCATCTGAACAGACAGATCTCCAAATGCATGCGGCGGGACTTACGCAACTTCAATACAGCTCGTATTGAAGAAGCGATCGAGCGGAACCAAGGCTCCAAAGTCTTTGCCAGAGATCTGTCTGCCAGAAAGAGCCAACTGTCAAAGCTGAAGACAGAATGTGGCAGCATCGTTTCCGGGACACCTGAGATTTTGAGTGAGATTGAGAGGTTCTATGGGCAGCTGTACACATCATCGTTGGAGCCACACGCAAGTGTGAGTAACGATCCAAGAGCGAGTCTCATCCGACACTATTCCGAAGATATCCCGGATGTCAGTCTAAGCGAGATTAGGATGGCTCTCCAGCACATTAAAAACGGTAAGGCCCCAGGCGAAGATAGAATTACAGCGGAGCTTCTGAAAGCGGGTGGAAGACCGGTACTTGAAGTCCTTCAGAAGCTCTTTAATTCCGTCCTCCATGGTGGCATTACACCGGAGGCGTGGAGCAGAAGTGCGGTGGTCTTGTTCTTCAAGAAAGGTGACAACGCTCTCTTGAAGAACTACAGACCGATTTCCCTTCTGAGCCGCGTCTACGTGCTGTTTTCGAGAGTCATTACGAATCGTCTCGCGCGCAGACTTGACGACTTCCAGCCTCCCGAACAAGCCGGTTTCCGAAAGGGCTTTAGCACCATAGACCACATACATACCCTTCGGCAAGTTGTACAGAAGTCCGAAGAGTACAATTTGCCACTATGTCTGGCGTATGTGGACTATGAGAAAGCCTTTGATTCCGTCGAAATTTGGGCGGTGCTGCAGTCCCTTCAGCGGTGCCAAGTTGACTGTCGGTATATCGAAGTGTTGAAGTGCTTGTACAGTAGGGCTACGATGGCTATCCGAGTACAGAACCAGAGTACGAAACCTATCCAATTGCAGAGAGGTGTAAGACAGGGTGACGTCATATCCCCGAAACTCTTCACCGCTGCATTGGAAGACGTTTTCAAGCTTCTGGACTGGAAAGGATACGGTATCAACATCAATGGCGAGTACATCACTCACCTTCGATTTGCCGACGATATAGTCCTTATGGCAGAATCGCGGGAGGACCTAAGCACTATGCTCAATGACCTCAATAGTGTTTCCCAACGGATAGGTCTTAAGATGAACATGGACAAAACAAAGATCATGTTTAATGTCCATGTCACACCTATGCCGGTAGTTGTTGGGAGCACTAAGCTCGATGTTGTTGACGAGTATGTTTACCTGGGACAAATAGTCCGACTGGGTAAGTCCAACTTCGACCGAGAGGTCAATCGACGGATTCAACTCGGCTGGGCAGCGTTCGGGAAGCTACGACACATCTTCTCGTCAGACATACCTCAAAACCTTAAAACGAAATTGTACAACCAGTGCGTGTTGCCAGTGATGACTTACGGAACTGAGACGTGGTCCTTCACTGCTGGCCGTATGAGGAAGCTCAAGGTCGCTCAGCGAGCTATGGAGAGGGCTATGCTCGGAGTTTCTCTGCGTGATAAACTTAGGAATGAGGATATCCGCAGTAGAACCAGAGTGACCGACATAGCCCAACGGATTAGTAAGCTGAAGTGGCAGTGGGCCGGCCATATAGCTCGAAGAACCGACAACCGATGGGGAAGAAAGGTTCTCGAGTGGCAGCCTCGTACCGGTAGGCGAAGTGTAGGGCGTCCCCCCACAAGATGGAGTGACGACCTGGTAAGACATGCAGGAAGTCGATGGATGCAGGTGGCTCAGGACCGTGTTTTGTGGCATTCTTTGGGGGAGGCCTATGTTCAGCAGTGGACTTGTGAAGGGCTGTAATGATGATGAATGATGATGATCATACATTTGTGCTCTCTGGATGCTGGGCCATATGATTTCTGTATATGTTCAATGGCACCTTTCACCAGACCTTTGGACAGTCAAAATTTACCAACCAATGCTACAGACTCGAGCAATTCGACCTTAATATTCGAGGACTCCAAAAACCCCAGTACACCAACATTTCAGACGGATTGACATCATGTTACACCCTGATGTTACTCAGTCCTCGGCACGGCCTCACCTTGACTCGGGTGTTTGGAGGAATGCACTACTTATTTCAGCTTGAAGCTTATTTGTGCCCTACGAAACACAGTTCAAGGTTTGACTTTGGAGTTACCTTCTCCTAGGCAGGTTGTAAACCAATGCTATTGACGCCTGTCTCGCAAAATTACACAAGTCAAAGTTAACCAACCGATGCTACAAATTCGAGCAATTCGATCTCAATATCATGATCGAGGACTGCAAAAACCCCAGTACACCAAAATTTCAGACTAACTCCGGAGCGAGTATGGTATGATTGGAATAAGTAACAACCATGGGTAACATATTGGCGCCGGTTGCGTAGATAATTTGAAAAAAGTGATAGTAGTTTCGGCGTAAATCCTATAGCGCATCACTTTAGTATCGGTATGTCATTGTCCTCTTTATCAAACGCCTTTTTAAACTCGAGGTATAGCACATCTACCTGTCTACCTTGATCTAGACCCTGCGAAATGTGATCCACAAGCGAGAGAAGATTAGTCCCTACTGAGCTACCAGGTTGTAAAATATGTTGTTTGTCGCATAAATAGGATTTTAACTGTTCGTAAATGACCTTATCTATACTTATAATAAATCTGTAGAGAGGTCAATTCTGTACATAAAATATATTTCCAAAATAACTATCAGGGGGTGATTAGTGATCGATACTGATGCCAAAAATGCAAACAGTGAAATTTTTGTCTGTCTGTCTGTCTGTATGTTCGTTATAGAAACAAAAACTACTCAACGGATTTTAACGTAACTTCCGTCGCGTGTTCAGCCTTAATGGTTAAAGCTACACAAAAATCATGTATAACGGAAATGTTTTCCTTAAAATTATATAAAAAATATCCCACGACAGCATATGTCTATCTTTTATGGTTGACTCATAATAACACGTGTAACTCCCGATAGTTTAGCAGTTCGGAGCTTTCTGATTATATTTGTCTACTCTTACGTTTATAACACTCTCACTCATCCGTAATTAAAAAAAGTTTACATTATTATCTATTCAATAAAAAAGAATCATATAAATCGGTATAGAAACACCAAAGTTATACATGAAATACGCTAATAAGCCATCGCGCGTGAATACTGAATCATGCTATAAGGATTATTTTTGTGTAACGGTCGCCGCGCTCGTCACGGCTCGCGGCGGGAGGTATAAAAAGGCGGGGGGGTCCGAGTGCTAGCTTCAATACAATATTTGGCTGTTGATGCGAATAGACGTTCAGAGTGTTCGACCTTATTGACAGACAATAATTGATTTTAACAAACCGTGCTTATCAGCGCGACTTTTAGTCTACTCTTACGTTTAATAATTTATTTTTAGATTTCTTTGGTTGTTATTTTATAAAATAGGTATTAGTTGTTTTGGTAGTGTTTACATATTTCTTAGTATTAGCTTAATTATAAATTAAACTTTTTTTTATTTAGCTGTAGTTTTAAATAGGTACTTAGGTATCAAATAGGTTATTTCATTCTATTAGACGTAGTTTAGGTACCTACTTATATATTTTTTTGAGAATTTAATTTTGGATTTAAGGATTTATTTAGGTTCCATTTTATTATTTAAGTAGGCATTTAGATTTTTTTAAGTGTATGATGAAACATATATTTTTTTTATGGATTCTATCGTGCTTAATTTAACTTTTTCATTCCCGACGTTTGATGGCAGTAGCCACCCATTTTCTCTATTGAAATTAGGATTTTTTTTTTAATATCAATAGATTGTAATCCTATAATTAATGAATGAATTTTATTTGAACGCGGTTCCTCCGCGGTCAAACCGACAATACGGGTTATGTGTGACTCAACCATGTGATCCCAACTACGTTATTTAAATTTTATGTGATCTTAAATAATTAGTACTGTAATATAATAATTAAATATGGTCTCCAAACATAAATAGGATGATGACGGAGTATCATCTGCAATGAAAAAATATTTTGAGGTTGCACATGCAACGTTTTAAATTAGTTTTACGTGGATTTTTTGCTATCACTATCACATAAATTTCACAATATTATTAATTTATCATAATAATGTACAGAATAATCAATAATAATAATAACTTTTATACCAAAAAATACCCAGCCTACCTCGTAACGGGAAAATTCAACTTCAATTTCATTTGCAATATTGCAACATTAACTTCAAGGCAGATCACATCGTGACATTTCTGAAACATTTTATCCCAAACCAACAAAGGTCTGAATGTTGGATGTATATTTGAATTATGAGCAAAAATTAGTTAAATTTGGCATTACAGAAACTTAATTATTCTTTCGACGTCTTATGCAATTTGAAAGGCTTTTCGCAACATGTTTTCATTTTTTTCATCTATAGATAAAAATAAAATTGAGTGTCTGCTTGCAATACTGAAATAACTGGCTCCTATTGATTTCAGTTGGTTATAAAGACATAAATAACAATGTTTAAAATTTTTGTCTTTCTATAAGGAATAATTGTCGGCTGAATCATTTATGATGACACTTCACGAATAGATAGAGACCAATGCCAGGAATGATCTTAACTATATTATATCCGAAAAATAAGAAGATTTTTTTGTGAAAACTAAAAGTGATAAAATTTTTTTGTTGATTATTTCATTAACTATAAGAGATATACAAGTAACTTTTGAACATAACTTTTTTGATTAGCAATTTTACACAAAAATGTATTACACTGTAAGTTCTATCACTTAAAATGTTGGTATAATATCCATTTAGAACATTTTTACTTCACCAAAATTAAAAGAAATTCTGTCATAAATAAAAATGTTATGTTAAATATAGCGCCAAATTATGTTTCTTAAATTTATGATGCCATGGTAACAAAACAAACAAATTACAATTCGCTTAATTCGCTCCAAAATCTCACTTAATTAATCTAGAATAAGTAATTAAGCTGAATTTATCATAATACAATTTAAAATATACTGCGAGATATTTTTAATGCACAGTAAAATAAATAAATACGGTGTAAAACAATTTTTCAGTGATTGATTATTGTAGTGTCCAACATACATATTTTTTTTCTTTAAAAAACGTTACCCCCACACTAGGATTTTCTCCTGTGTCGTGGAGGCAGTTTACAAACAAATTGCACAAAGACAAACATCCAGACCCGAAACAATTATTTGTAGGCCATACAAATACTTGTTCCGTGCGGGATTCGAACCCGTGGCCCCCAGCGCAACAACTGATTGCTAAGCCACAGCCACTTAATAAAGAAATTTGTTCATTTTGTCAAAGTCCATAAGTCATATCAGTCCGGAAAAATGGATGGCGACAGTAAATGCCACAGTGTGGTCGTGCGTGGTAGAAAATTCTGCGTAAATAATATACAAATATAACCAAAAGAACCGTGAACCGACGGAGAAGAAAGATTCTTGTGCGGCAACCTCATACCACCTTTAAATTCGGGCTTGATAAAACACACTAGTTCCAGACCTAGCCCTTCTGCAAATACTCATATTAATTTACAAATCTTTCTTAATTCGCTTTAAAAATATTATTACTACTATATCAATTAAACGTCCAAAATTCTGCAACGAGTGATATTTAATCATTTATTATATTTACGCAAACACTATACATTTAAATAAAACTAATTTTATGTATTTTATGTTACGTTCCTGACGTTTTTAGCACTTTACATCAACAATTTTTACGACGGGGACTGAGGTGTTTGACGACCCAATGTCATTGTTAACCACGGCTACCTCCATATTAAAATTATTAATTTTTGTTCCGATCTACACAGCATGAACTTACAGTATCTGGAAGTCCTGCAGTTGTATGCTGCGGTTGAGATTTAATTTGATTAATTATAGGATCCCAAGCAGTTGGTAGCACCCAGCCATCTTCTCTATTGAAATAAGAAGGTTTTTTGATTTCAATAGCCTCGCGAATCATCCTTGGAAGAAATCGGTGTTCTTTAGCGAGGATTTGTGGTCTATCAAATCAAATGTAGTGACGGAGGCGATCCTGCATGTCTTTCCGGAGCGTCGATTTTTCACATCAGCTATGTGTCCTTTATGCGAGTTTTTATTGATATTTTTGTTTGTCCTACATAGGAGAGATACACTCCTGCATCTTGTATGACAATTGACGGATGGTAAAAACTGACTAATCTGCTTCGGCAGCTTGAAGTATGTTTTAATAGAAGCTCGAGTCAAGATGTAGCCAATCATGTCTGTGACTCCTCTGAATAGAGTAGTACAGCAGGCACACGCCCGACTGTGACCGGCTTCACTCGTTCACTGTGCCGTAGGCGCGGGACCCGAAGCTTGTTGTAGTACGAAACTTGCTTGAAGTGTTGGAGCTCGGTGGCCAGGTTTTTACTGTCAGAGATCCCTTGTGCTCTCTGAAACAAAGATTATTCCATAATAGCTAACTGTGAAGGATGGTGATGAGAATCACCGTTTAAATATCCTATCTGAACAAAGACTGCACATCAAAACTGACCATAGTTTCATTATCTGCCAGATGTAGGTCTTTGTGTTCGTACCACTTCCCTTATCGAGGGAGAGCACGATGATGTGAACAGCTTCTTGAAACTGTCGGGCGAATACAGCGTGACACACCACGAACCCCTTCAGCGAGTAGTGGTGTGGTCCGTCGAGTCCCGGGCTTTTCCAGTTCGGGGCCCTACAGACAGTCTCAGATACGTCATCCGGTGTTGTGATGACATTGGCCATGGGCGTAACACTAGCACACTGGATCGCCACTACTTTCGTCCAAGGGCCCTCGCTTTGGTTTACGGGCTATGACCACAGGCCGCACCAGAATGCGACAGTGTTGGCCAGATTTGGTGCTGGCCCGTCCCACGTACTCTAATGTCTCGCTCCAATGATTCATAGAGCCTCTTCTGATCACTCTGAAACAGACGATTATGGTTAAACCGTATCGACCTCTTGGTATACTGCCGAATCCGCTTTCCCCAAGCAGCGATTTTCTGCTTCAGGTTGTCTATGCGCTCCGTCAGTTTTTGCGTTATATCCGGCTGGGAAAAACTCACATTTGTCCAAGCAAACGCCATTATGACGGTGCGCGCAATTCTTGGCCTATTATTGCCCGACCTGAAGCACATCAGTCTGCTGACGAGGGCCCTATCCCTTGCGATACAATTCTTTTTCTCCAGGCTGGGATGGCGCCACTTTGTCTTGTAGCATATCCAGCCATGAGGAGTTTGGCGCCAATAATAGGGCATACTGCCAGTGCGGCGCCAAAAAGAATTGAGTCCGTCTCGCAAAGGTCCCGGCTAGCTTCCAAATAGGTCACCAGCATTGGGTTCGGAGTCCTCACGACATCACGATTCCGCTTGCTTAGGGTTATGCGGGGAAGTAGCGGTCGATTTTCGAGAGCTTACGTTTCCACAATGGCCTTTTCCAATATACTCCTCATTTGCTCTAGTTCTAGTTCCTGGGCGACTGTTTCATCATCGTCTGAATCAACCACAACTGGGGGATTCAAGGCGGCATCCACGTGTACTGGTTGCACTGCAACTTGTGGCGCCGCATCCTCAGCTGTAAATATTTTCATCCGATGAGGGTACAGCCTCACGGCGTAGCCGTTCGAGTTCGGTGCCACCAAATATGATTGAGCGCAAGATATACCAAACTCGTTCTGCCAGGTTTTACTCGGTGACGGTTATAGAAGGCTCCAGCTCAGCAAAAAGTCGATGCATCCTAGCCCTGTACGCACTTCTCCCCTTTTCGCCCTAAAGTACGCCCGCAATGCGTTGCTATTCATCTGCAATATCCAACGCATGCGGCGTAGTCCACCAGTATTGGATGCCGATTGCTGGTCCCGCGAAGATCCTGCCGACACCAAGCCAGCTGGTGCGGATGATGGATGCGAGGGGCTGCTGGATGGTCTTACAGCACCTCACTCTCGGCTGTCGGTTCGCATTCTGTCGCGTCCAGCGCCAGCTCCAGACGTGCCTTGGCGTTCTCTAGGCTGCGGCCCTTTACGCGTTCTTCTTTGTTTCATCATCCATTTATGGGCATCAGTCAACGGGGATGCCCAGGCCCGGCACCGTTTCGTGGTGAGAGCATGTGCACAAGCGGGCCTTTGCACATTCAATTTTGCCGAGGTACGACGCTAACACCTCTTGGCAAGGTGCTGACTGACTACGTTGACGTAGCAGTTTTCTCACATAACCGTTACGTCAGCGGGCGATGGGGTCGTCACTTCCCTACGAATTATGAATTATGAATGTTCAGACAAAAAAACCGTAGTTATTTTAGGGATGCAGAACGTGGCATAATGCCGACGCTTGATAAGAACGTAATTAATGGCACGCATTACCTACCTTAATACTATTTTGCTTTTTGGTTTGTTACAAGATTACTTCCATCTTCATTATTAAAAAAATATATTGTTTTATTTTATATATGAACGTGAACGAACGAAAAGTTAAACAGTTTTTTTTTTACTTATTATAACCCAGTGCTTGACCAAAATTTCACCTGGTGGTAAGTGGTGATGTAGCCTTAGATGGTAAATCGCACTGTCTTATCATAACAACTCATTTGCCTTCACTCTTGCCTTGAAGATGCCCAGATTATATTTGGACGGAAAGATAGACGCCGGAAAATTATTCTACTCCTTTGCTGTATGCATTACAAAAAACGAAGCAAACTGTTTGGTTTTAATGCGTGGAATATTGACAAAAAATGGATGAAGACCCGCCGACCGCCTAGTTGTCCGATGGTGGAAAGGAGAGGGAGGCATTGAAGCGTGTAATTCATGCGCACACTCACCGAAATGTATCCTATAGAATACCGAGAGTCGCTACTTTGCGCCTGTGCTTGAAGCTGACAAGATTGGTTTCAAACAAATCAAGGTCACCAATGAGCCTCTTAGCACGTCTCTCCACTGAGTTCAATGCTGCCAAGTGGCATTTTGCAGCACCAACCCATATGTGCCGCACCAATTTTCCTTCCAGCTGCTTTAGCTCTGGACTCAATGAACCACCCATAGTTTAGGTTCCTAGAAGATTCAATCCCTAACAACTGAAGGCGGTCAGTTTACTCCAAGGATACATTTCGGAAAGTAGGAGCCAAGGTGAGCGGGCTCCTATTAGCGGTAAAAAGACAAGTTTGTGTTTTGGAGGCGTTAAATCTCATGAGATTGGCATCGCCCCATTCGGAGACTGCCTGTAATAAGAGACACACACGCTTAACCATAGCCTCTCTTTCTGACTGGATTTGATCCCGACTGGCCCGGGCACTTGGTTGGTATCTTTTCGCAACTGTGCTGTCGTCTGCATACCCATAGATACCGGGAATGAGCAAATCATTTATATGCAACAGGACGAGTGTTGCGGAGAGAAAGGACCCCTGAGGAACACTGGCGTTAGTCACCACAGTACCGGATGAGCAGCTATCGACGACGACCCGGAGAGACCGTTCACTCAAAAAGTCCTTCATCCAGGCAATTAGGCCATGTATCATGTGTCACGTGGCATGTTGGGTAGCTTAATAAATGATTTTTTTCATCTTCGTTGTCCTGTTTTTAAATGTAATTTCCTTTTTAAAATTAATTAGTATCATACCTTCCTTATAAATACAGCAATCTTGCTCTTTTACTTCCAACCAGGGGCGAAGCTAGGCAATTAGGCCAGGTATCATGTGTCATGTGGTATGTTGGGTAGCTTAATAAATGATTTTTTTCATCTTCGTTGTTCTGTTTTTAAATGTAATTTCCTTTTTAAAATTAATTAGTATCATACCTTCCTTATAAATACAGCAATCTTGCTCTTTTACTTCCAACCAGTGGCGAAGCTAGGGCTCCAAACTAGCCCAAAATATGGTTTAATTGTTTTTAGCAGCTTTGTAAAAACTCACCAATATTGATCAGTCTCCACTCTTCAGTTTTATATTCAGTGCTGTCGAGGACATGTTTAACAAAGCACACAGAAGGCATTCTACTGCTAGATAGACTGTATGACATATCAGCAATCGCATACCTTAGGTGGCTTTGAAAAAAGGCGTTTGGGTTTGCTTGAGCGAAAGAAAAAGTTATTTACATACAATACAAAACATGGACAAAAGAAAAGAATGAACAAAGTACAAAAAAACTATGTACAAAAAAAATTATATTCAAAATCGAATCGTCTCTCTTTCTTAGGGAAAGATTTGATTACGTCCACGTAAAATGTTGGTGAAAGATTTTAATTGTACCAATAACTGTTTTTCAATTGCGATAATTTATAAGTCTGAAAGACGCTCTTGACCTTGTGTATTTTTCAAATAAGTATGGATGCGCTTCAGAGATGAGAAAGCACGTTCCACGAAAGAACTTGTGGCTGTAATATTATAATATTAACGACGAGATAAGCTAACTTTAAAAGCTGCGGAAAGGCATCTTCAAGATTATTTTCGTTTATAAAGTCAATAAGTTCGAAGAAATTGCGGTCCTTTAATTAAGGGGAGGAATACCATGAAATCAATCAATCAATCAATCAAGCCCAATCCCCCTCTCCCCCATCAACATGGTAACGGAATTAAACAAAAGACTATCCCAGCAGGGCACCAGCACCTCTAGAGAATCCCTCGCTGAGCATCCACGACCAATCTACTTCACTTCTTCGCGTGGGTGCTCAGGCTGGCCATCGTATTCAGGGAGGGGGGAGGGGGGGGGGCAAAACTCCGCTCGCGACTAATACTGCTCGGGGCAAGCGGAGTAATAAGACCAAGGTATGCCCTGTAACACTATCCTTGAATTTTTGCAACATCAGGAGACTTCATTCCAAACTTAACGCGTTTCCTTATCATCTAGAGACGGATAAGCCGGCCTTGCTCTTTTTAACCGAGACACAGGTGTCCTCTCCGGCTGATACTTCATATCTCTCCTACTCGGGGTACAAATTAGAACACTCTTTTGTGCTCTGGGCTGGAGTTTGCGTATACGTCTGAGAGGACATTTGTTTTCGACGCCTCGGCAGTGTTGAAGGTACGGACCAGTCCATTTAATGGCTGCGCGTAGACAGCGACGACCATCTCCGCGTTAACGGGTGCTTGTATAGGTCCCATAGCGGTAATGCTGACACAGACCGACTTATCGACCACGTCCAAACGGCTGCAGACTTCGTGCTACAACAGGTCCTACCCGCAGAGATTGTGATACTCGGTGATTTTAACGTCAACCACGCTGAATGGCTTTGTTTTCATTTAACAGCGGGTAATCTGTCTATGACTTTGCCTTGGCGTATGGTCCAACACAACTGGTTACTTCACCTACGCGGATCCCAGATGTGGAGTAACGTGTACCTTCCCTGTTGGACCTTCTGCTGACCTCTCACCCGGGTGAATATCAGGTCTCCGTCGATGCTCCTCTGGGCTCTTCGGATCATTGTCTGATCTGGAGTACGGTGCCACTCACGCTCCCATCGCAGTTACGATCTGCAGCTTGCCGCCGTGTTTGGCTCTATAGTTCAGCCGATTGGGAAGTGATGCAGTTTTTTTTGCATCCTACCCTTGGGAGTGGGTTTACTTCTCGCCGGAAGATCCTAGCGTTGTTGCCGATTCTGTTGCTGATATGGTACTTCAGGGTATGGACAGTTTTATTCCATCCTCTGTGGTGCCTATCGGAGGCAGATCCCAGCCACGGTTTGGTCGCTCCTGTAAAATAGCATCAGGCTATAAGCAGGAGTGCTACCGGGCCTGGGCTGACGCATCAACGTCTCGGAAAGTAAACATTAGCGCTCTTAAAAAGAAGTATAATTCCGCCTCCAGGTCCTTCAAAAGCATCATTGCCAAGGCAAGGTCTGAGCACATCGGCCGAATTGGCGAGAAGCTAGTTCGCCTTTCTTCGGGAACCTGTGCATTCTGATCTCTCGCCAAGGCTGTCCAAGGGAACTTCTTTTTTTTCTTTTCTTATAGGAGAGGGGGCAAACGAGCATGCGGCTCACCTGATGGTAAGTGACTACCGCCGCCCATGAACAACTGCAACACCAGGGAAATCGCAGATGCGTTGCCGGCCTTTAAACTTCTGTCAGCTAACTCTTCTATCTCTGCACAGAGAAAATGACTCACTAGCCCATACTGCAAAGGAGAAAACCGATCTGTTAAGCTCTCTCTTTGCATCCAACTCGACTCTAGATAACGGGGGGAATACACGGCCGACCATCCCGCGGTGTGCCTGCTCCATGATTGATGTGCGGTTTACACAGCGCTCGGTTCGCAAAGCACTCTTCTCTCTAGACGTCAGCAAGACGGGTGAGCCTGATTGAATCCCATTGTGCTGAAGACGTGTGCTCCGGAGTTGGCACCGGTTTTAACGTGTCTTTTCCGGTACTCCTACTTCCAAGCCATAGTCCCGAATTCATGGAAGACAGCTTTGGTCCACCCGATCTCTAAAAAAGGCGACCGCTCAGACCCGTCCAACTACAGGCCTATCGCCATCACCTCCTTGTTCTCCAAAATAATGGAAGATGCCAATCATTATAAACTGCCAGCTCATGAGGTACCTTGAGAATCACCAGCTGATTAGTGACCGCCAGTACGGTTTTCGTCGGGTTCGTTCAGCTGGTGATCTTTTGATCTACCTGACTCATAGATGGTCGGAGGCAGTAGACTCCAAGAGGGAGGCATTGGCCGTTAGCTTGGACAAATCTAAGGCCTTCTATCGGGTCTGGCACAAAGCGCCTCTTTCGAAGCTCCTTCCTATGGGCTTCCCGGAAAATTGTGCATATGGATCACCAGTTTCCTTGCTGATCGGAGCATCAAGGTTATAGTAGACGGTGCATGCTCTTATTTTAAGCCTATTAACGCTGCTTTTCCACAAGGCTGCGTGCTATTAGTAACGCTTTTTCTCCTGCATATCAATGATATGTTGCAAACTGGTAACATTCAATGCTATGCAGACGACAGCACTGGTGATGCCTTATATAACGGCCGTGCCAATATTTCACGGGGAAACGTCGCCGAGTACCGGGACAAAAATTTGTCTGAAGTAAAGTCTTTGCTGACCAAAGTCTCGAATTGGGGGCGACTAAATCTAATCCAGTTCCATCCCCAGACGACACAAGTTTGCGCGTTTACCGCTTAAAAGAACCCCTTTATCTTATCTCCTCAGTTTCAAAGCACTCCCCTTTCTGGCTCAGCTAGCATCGGAATCCTCGACGACGACATATTGAATAGTGTGCAGTTTCGTGAACACTTGGAAGGGAAGTCCAAGTTGGCCTCTAAAAAGCTTGGCGTGCTCAGCAGAGCGGGACAGTATTTCATGCCAGCACATCGCTTGCAACTTTACAAAGCGCAAGTCCGGTCTCACATGTAATACTGTTCTCATCTCTGGGCCGGAGAACCCCAGTGCCAGCTCCTTCCACTTGACCGCATCCAGCGCAGAACGGTTCGAATCGTCGACGATCGAGTTCTTTCTGATTGGCTCGATACACTAGCACCGCGTAGGGATGTTGCATCCCGTTGCATTTTCTATCAAATTTACCATGGGGAGTGCTCTGAAGAATTGTTTGGATTAATTCCAGCCGCCAAATTTCACGAACGCACATCGCGTCATAATTCAGGATACCATCAATCACCATCTGGATGTTTGGCGGTCCACGACTGTGCGTTTTACTAAAAGTTTTCTTTCTCGTACAACTTCTTTGTGAAATTGTTTACCACTGGCTATTTTTCCGAACCAATACGACTTAAGGACCTTCAAGAAAAGAGCTTACACCTTTCTAAAAGGCTGGCAACGCATCTGCGATTCCCATGGCGTTGCGGTTATTCATGGGCGGCGGTAGTCACTTACCATCATGTGAGTCGCATACTCGTTTGCCCCCTCTTCTATAAAAAAAATCTATTGGTTTTTTAATGTTTGTTTATCAAAATGGTTTGCGTTATTTTCAAATAATTAATCTAATGCCTCTTAAGGAAAATCTGCACGATATTTTTCGAAATGTTTGTTGTTGAACAATTGGAAAAATTTAATTTGAAAATTTCACCATATCGGCCATTAATTTCTGAAATATGTCATCAATTATTTCAACAAAAAGTCGTTTGTATTCTGTCTGAGCACAGCGCACATTGCGTCTCAAACGAAGAGCAGATTTATTTTGCAATGAATTTTCATTTAAATGTGATCAAAATCTGACTGAAATTCAGTACGTAGCTATCTCTGAAACTCCTTTATTTTATTACTGCAATAACCGATATAAACTTTTGACTTTTGTAAAATATTGTACAAGCAGTAAGTTTTTTCAAATACCCGGTGGAAAATTAAAAGAAAAAATTTGAAATTAAATGAATACAATGTGTTTTCAAAATTTTCGGTGACCAAGATCGTATCGCCGTCACAGATCTGTGGATTGACGCTCATATCCGAAAACACATTAATTAGATTATCTTTTTTTTCGAATACTGTATTCACAATTCATGACGTATACGTCCACCGAGTTGCGGGGGCATTAGGCATTTTTCACATCATAAAAAGACGACCGTTTTGTGGTGTTATTAAAAAAAATAAAGCCTGAAGGGCTGAAAAAAAAGTGCTGAGTTCCTCAAACCTGTTACAATATTATACAAACAAAGAAAGTGTCTCATTTTTACTTAACAAGCACATAAACTACTAGCGCTTTGAACTTTACCATTATTTCTTATTGATTTAATCAAAATGTTATGATAAAACTAACGAAAGGTATAAATTGCTAATTAGTTAACGAAATTCTGAGTTTAGAACTGCGAAAAATTATCAAACATTATAATAGAAACCATCAAATTGGTTTTTTTGTTTAGGTGCCCACTTTTTATTAGCTTAATATTTAAATTGAATGTCTATTTAATAAATTATGTAGTGCTTTACTTTCCTTTAGTAAATAAACTGAAAAAACATAGAACTACAGTGGTTTATAGCTACTTAAACCACATTTCGGAATGCGCTTTAAGCAATTTTTTTTTGCGATCATCTAATTGGATATTATTACCATATATCTTGAATATTCATGAAAATATAAAATGACTTCAATTAGCATTGGGACTGGTTGAAATTTACATATAATTTCGTGAAATTGCATAATCACTTTTACAAAAATTGGTTATTCAGTCAGTTGAAAAGATAATATTATGTTTAAAACATTGTCAACATACAGCCTTGTTGAAATTCTTCTTTCTTCCGAAAAATAAAAAATAAAAGTGGAAGCAAGTTAAATGGACCGTACCAATGTTATATTGTGTGAACACTCTTTGTGATAAACCATATTCCTTTTTCGCGGAAGCTTGAAAAGAAACCTGCATATCTGAGAAATAATAAAAAAAAAATCGAATACGTATTGTGAAGTTCAGCAACACGTATTGGGGCAGCGCGGCGGACATTTCTTTACTCTAAAACTCATTCAGAAATGAGAAGAGGCATGTGCCAAACAGTGTGACTTATATATTATGTAATTCTAATTATTTATAGTAGGAATAATGTAAGGAAATAACAGTCACAAAGTACAATAAAACTTTCAAAATTTATCATTAAAATAAGTAAAGTAAAGTATAAGTATGTTTAAGTCTAAACTCGATTCTAAATAATTTTAATGGGTCGATAGGTCGCTTTGGCTAATTTTATATTGTTTTTACTACTTAAAAACGAGAATAAATAAGAATAGAGTATAAAAATCGTAAAAAAAATGTAGGTATATAAAAATACGTACTGTTTATAATATTTCTTTTGTTTGTTTTAGAATTTGATATGAAAATTGTTGTGAAATGGTTAGATGGTAATATATAACAGACATGTAAGTCAGCCTTGATCTTTAAATAATATAACATTTCTGCATATAACTAGCATTCATATGTTTTATGTTAGCAAATTAATTTTGTGTTCATTCATTCATTCAGTTATTACAGCATTTCAAAAAAGTCCACTGCTGAACCAGGGCCCATAGATTGCCCCATAGGGGAATATTTGGCAACCGCTATATGTGTAAAAGCCACGCTGCAGCTATCCAATGGTTGTAATACCAATGAGTCGGCTCTACCAGGAAATGACCATGGTCTCACAGCATACGAGTGTTAAATAGAAGCTTCATTTTGCTGTGTTTCGTATAGTAAATATAGAGAAACGGAGAACGTTTTCACTGGAAACCTGCTCTCCAATTTAATCCTTAGGGATGTCATGCATCTTTATTTTGATTCTTAATCGAGGAATGATGTAGATATCCATGGGCCACAACATCCACTTATCGTCAGCTGGACTGTGCTCGTTCATGTTCGTTTCACACTTATTGTATAAAACCGTCCAGTTTTTATTATTTGTTATTTCTAATGAGGCAAGGGCTGATGCCCATTTCATGTCAGTAACCATCTAACGCCTCTTACGTCACTCTCGCGATAATATGAGGTAGTGGATTCTGCTACGCCGCCTTTACACATTAATTTAGTGTTATTTTTATACAAAACTCAAACAAACAGCATTCTATCGATCGTGTTTACTTCTGCGCATAAAATACAAGCAATTTTCATGTGCCAGAAATCGAATTTCTAAATAAAGTTTCTTGAAAGTTGATATTTTTTTAATCTGAAAAAAGGTCCATATCCAGCTGAAACATATAGTATGAAAATGAGAAAATAAAATCTTATAATTACGAAGTGCTTAGACGCCCTTTGAGGTAAAAATTTGTTAATTAAATAATTGTTCATTAAGGTAGGACCTCAGTTCAATCAAGTTTTAATAAACGTAATGGCCTTGCGTCATCTTTAAACACAATTTTTGAGTGATTTGATTTACTTTAAATTTCCTTGTTAATTTTAAAATTATAAATTATAATTTTCGATAATTACAAATTTAAAATGAATATTTTCTTTTTCAATACTAATAATATACATATATTAATGTTCTACAGATCTCATTTCTTCAGCATCCAGTCTTAACGGAGACTAGTCATCTGCGCGGGACAAGGTTTATAGTGCACGAGTGTGTGTGCAGACACATGTTGTGTACTCTCTATTCCATAACATTTATAGTCTTATGAGGTGGCCATTCGACACTACCGGAGAGGAACAGGAACAGGATCTTTACTTACTTAGAGGTACGGGAGCAAAACACCGCCAACTTCGGGACTCCGGGCTATTACTGATAGCTTCTTAACAGAAAAACTGAGTAACTTATTTTGACCCGACCCTGGATTTGAACACGGAACAGCGAGCAGTCACAAGTTAATATTGTGATGATGATGATAATAATCTGATATAAGTGAAACAGGGCACTATAAGCATCTTTAGTAGAGTAACTATCATAAGCCATATACGATGTCACTTCTGAGGACTAAGTTGGATGCGTCTTTAACAGTAAAAGCAGCAGCATTATGCTGGTAGTTCTTTCAACGCTCTAACAGACTTATTCAAACTATAGGCATAATACAGCAGACTTATTTTACGCAAATAATGAAGCTATAATTGACAAAAAAAGTGTAGTGGTGGTGTAAGAATATCTATTACCCTATATCATCCCGTGGGCATCATAAAAGCTAAAAGAGGGAAACAAACTAAGATACAGACAGCAGTTTCTTCGTAATAACACCTAAAAATATTAAATCTGCGCTTGCAAACACGCCTGCTAAGCGTGGCAACTAGGGCACAGCAGAGCATGCAGTGGAGTTTTGATAGACTGTAATCATGATGATGAATTTTCGTAAATATAATTGTACCGAAATTTTATCCAATAAAGTTGCCAACTAATTTTCTTGCATTATAAGTTATAGAACGTAAGCACACTTGAGTCTGAAAATGTGAAATACATAGTTAGAATATTTTGCTGGTGCATGTTGAAAAATGATGGTAACTGACATTTCAATGATTAATAGTCGTTCGAAATTTCGTGCATGCCTACAGCAATATTCATTCCACAAACTCAGATGTTAAATTTGTAAACTAGATGGCGCTAGTGACAACTTACGACGCGCCTACATGTTTCATACTTGATTGAATATGGTTTCTGTATTGTTTTTATTATACGCTTCTGATTACACGTACTTGTAGTTTTATTAAATTATCAACCCTAGTGAAGTGAATACTGAGGTCGGTTTGGAACTTGTACATGGTCCATTCCGAGTCGGATTAAATAAAGAGGGCGCTGGTAGTAGCGAAGTTCTCTCCCGGCAATTTTTGCATGTACTGCACTGGAAAGTGGTAGCGGATCGTTATCGAAAGTGCACACCGAACGTCATCTGGTGACGTAACGGGTGGCTGTACGTGAAGTTGAAGTACTTCAGTCAGCCGATGAGTGTCATGCAAAATACAAGTGGTCAACGTCAACGGAGCATTTGGCGACGTCAGTAGTGACGGGTTCCAGTCGTGACGTCACAGCCCAGAGGTAGAGCGAGGTACAACTACAATCAACACATTGTGAAGTAAGTGAGCGAATCAGTGATCTACAGTGAAATCGTGAGTACATTTTGTTTATTGTGCAAAAAGTTCATCGACTTAGAATAAATTTGAAGTTTTTCTTGTGACTTAATAAAATAAGGACAGTAAATTTTAAGATTGCTTGCTTGGACTTGTAAAATTATAAAAAGTTTCATAAGTAAATAAATATTTGCATGTTCAATTTTAGACTTAGAATAGTTATAAGAAAAGTGAACAGACGGGGAACCTATGCCCGATTTTTCATTTTGTATTTAAATTCAAACACTTAGAAAATTTTCGATATTAATTGTGAATTTATCTGCTTAGTACTAAGTGAGCATTTCGTCTAGTTTTTATTGCAATTTTGTTTACAAATACTTAAAATGGCCGCTTTAATTAAGAGTCAAACAAGTTCTAAAGCTAGTATTGAAAAGTCGTATGAAAACTTTAAGAAATCGCCAAAGGATCGGTTAGCTAAAACGTCTTATCTTCAGACTAGATTAGATATATTAGAAGAACAATGGACATTAGTCACTGAAACTCATAGGAAGCTAAATATGGAGGGTTCTGATGCTATATTTGAAACAAAGTATTTTAAGGAAGACATTTTTAGTAGTATAGAGGAAACTTACATATTATATAAATCTGATTTAAAAGATGCACTAAGTTTGTTAACTCCTGCTGCAAGCTTACCAAATGAAGCAGCAAAAAATGAGAGTAATGTGAACCTACCCAAAATTTCTATTCCAATTTTTTCTGGAATGTATAATGAATGGCCGACATTTAGGGATATGTATGTATCACTTATTCATACGAATGCTTCACTAGACAATGTTCAAAAGATGCATTATTTAAAGGGGCATCTATCGGGTGAAGCGGCGCAGCTTTTGAGACATGTTCCAATTACTGCAGCTAGCTACCAAGACTCATGGCTCCTTTTAAATAATAGATACAACAATAAGAAATATCTTACTAATGGTTTATTAAAGCGTTTTATAAATCAACCTAACATTGGAACCGAGAGCTGCAGTGCCATTAAGGAAATGTTAGACCTAACCAACGATACTATAAATGGTTTGAAAAATTTAGGCATTAACGTCGATACATGGGATGTAATCATAATTTATATTATAAGTACAAAATTAGACAGCGAGTCGCGTAAGCAATGGGAGGCGAAAATAAGTGCTGTGGACGAGTTACCTACTCTTAACCAAATGCGTGAATTCTTAGAATCTAAATTTCGATCACTTGAATTTCTAGACGGTAAACAAAGGCTTAAACCAAATTTTTCAAATCATAAACCAAAGGCAATGCATGCAACCGCGACTGTTTCTAATGTAACACTAGAGAGTTGTGTATTCTGTAAACAGAATCATAGGCTATCAAACTGTAAAGAGTTTGCTAAGACAAATTATGACGCTCGATTTAATTTTGTTCAAACTAATGGTCTCTGTTTTAATTGTTTAGGTTCAAAACATTCTTCGAAAGTTTGTCGCTCACATAAAAAATGTCACATTTGTAAACACAAGCATCACTCATTACTTCATCCTAACCCCAAACCAACCTCAGGTCCGTGCAGTTCGGATTCTCAGAAATCTTTATTGGTGTCAGAAGTCAATGCAATGGTATCTAACGTAAAGGCATCATTAGATAGTTCTGAATCAGCTTCCAATTTTACATCACATTTTTCGAAGGAAACAGCACCTAATCAGATTCTGCTAGCAACGGCTCTTGTTGAATCAAGGGCAAGAAATGGCTATACCCACCTGTTCAGAGCTCTCTTAGACCAGGGCTCCCAGGCGTCTTTCGTGACAGAATCGGCGGTACAATTGCTTGGTTTAAGGAAGATACCAAATAAGAGTATCATATCAGGTCTTGGCGGTGATAATACGAGTGTTATGGCCTCGAAGTACATCGTTATGATGGATATTCAATCACGTCATGATCCAAGTTTCCAAGTAAGTGTACGTGCGCATGTTCTCGGTGCAATTACGAGTCTCCTTCCGTCAGAGAAGGTATTAAATTTTGATTGGCCAGAATTAAACAATATAACTTTGGCTGATCCACAGTTTCACATCCCTAGCAAAATTGATATTTTGCTTGGAGCTGATATTTATGGTGACTTAATAAGAGAAGGATTGATAAAAGGCCCCAGAGGTATGCCAACTGCTCAGAACACAGCTTTAGGATGGATACTATCGGGTCCGACCCATCAAGGTAAGAGCATTCAATCTCAATCAGCACATTGTCATCATAATCTTATTGTAAGTTCTCACTTTCACAATGATGACAATGAATTGCTCAAAAAATTTTGGGAAATTGAAAATTATTTTTTTGATACAAAAATCCTCACTAAAGAAGAACAACTCTGTGAGGATTTATATGAACAGACGACCAGACGAGATGCATCCGGTCGGTATATTGTTCGCTTGTCGTTTCGTGAGGACGATCCAAAGTGTAAGTATGGCAATTCAAGAGAAATTGCCATAAAGAGATTTCAACTTCTAGAAAAGCGCTTGAAGAAAGATGCCGAACTCAAGAACAAGTACTCAGAGGTAATTCATGAATACTTGGACCTGGGTCATATGGTGCGTATATCGGACGATGACAAAAGGAAACACCTTTCTGTGTATCTTCCACATCATGCCGTTATACGTGAAGACAAAAGCACAACTAAGGTCAGAGTTGTGTTTGACGCTTCATGCAAGGGTAACAACGGCATTTCCCTCAATGACACTTTGATGGTTGGTCCTAAGCTTCAACAAGATTTACGGCACATTATACTGAAGTGGCGTATGCATCCTATATGCTTGAGTGCGGATATAGTTAAAATGTATCGCCAGATAATAGTCGCAGAAGAAGACGTAGACTTTCAGAGGCTTGTGTGGAGAGACAGTCCGGAATCTGAAATGGAAGAATATCGCTTGGAAAGAGTTACTTTCGGCACAGCATCGGCGCCATACCTGGCTGTGAAGACGTTACAGCGCCTTGCGATCGATGAAGGCAGCGCATATCCTCTTGTGGCTGAAAAGGTTAAAAAGGATTATTATGTAGATGATCTCTTGACAGGATGTCAAACTGTTGAAGAAGGAAAGCAAATCTACAAGGAAATGAAAGAACTATTAAGCAAAGGTGGGTTTCAGCTACAGAAATGGATCACGAATAATACGGAATTAGCAAAAATAGTTATGGAAGAACGTGGAAATGAAGAGAGAAAGATTAATATAAAGATAGATGAGATAGTGAAAGTGCTAGGTCTTACCTGGGATAAACAAACCGATTCGTTTCATTACTCGGTGCAACTTACCATGCAAGAAAATCCCATCACAAAGAGAAAAGTCATTTCAGACATTTCACGTCTTTTCGACCCTTTAGGATGGGTGGCTCCTTGTGTCATTACAGCCAAGGTGATGATACAGAAGTTGTGGTTGTCTGGGATTGATTGGGATGAAGAGTTGCCAGATGATCTTCTTGAAGAGTGGCTTACTTATCGGTCAGAATTAGCTAACATCCGAAAGGTATACATTCCTCGATGGGTCGAAACAAAAGTTGATGATACTTGCACAGAATTACATGGTTTTAGCGATGCGTCCAATGTTGCATACGCTGCAGTGATTTACGTACGGACTATTGACACAGCTGGTAACATTCATGTGTATCTAGTTGCTGCTAAAACCAAGGTAGCTCCAACTATGCAGGTGTCTATTCCTCGCCTCGAGCTAATGGGAGCCGTTTTATTGGCCAGGTTAGTTACTGACGTGGCAAACATGTTGCACATTAGTCGGGATAAAATACACGGTTGGACTGATTCCACGGTGGTGTTAGCATGGCTTAGTAGTCACCCCAGCCGCTGGACAACTTTTATTGGCAATAGAACGTCTGACATTTTATCAAGGCTTGATAACACCCAGTGGTCTCATGTGTCATCGGGCGAAAATCCTGCAGACATTGCATCTAGAGGATGTACACCTCTAGAACTTGTACAAAATAGTATGTGGCTGCACGGTCCACCTTGGCTCAGCGAGGCAGAAATTAAATATAAACTATCCAAACGACCCTCCACTAACCTTGAACGCAAAAAAATTAAGGTTCATCTGTCTACGAAATCAACGACTGATGATTTCATCTGGAACCGATTTTCTTCACTTTCACGTCTTGTTCGCGTTGTAGCTTATTGCAGAAGATTTCTTAAACTTAAAAAACCTAAATCAGATCGCAACATTGCTCCTTTTCTAGAAAGCTCTGAGTTAAACGAAGCCCTAAACGTCTGTATCAGAATGTGTCAAGTGCAGGAATTAAAGGATAGTCGACTAAAATCACTAAATCCATATCACGATGACAGAGGACTCTTAAGAGTCGGCGGAAGAATCTCAAATGCCGACATTCCTGAATTAGCTAAACATCCTATCATTCTTCCACATAAAAGTCATTTTACAGATCTTGTCATTGACGACGCCCACAAAAAGACAATGCATGGCGGTCCATCTCTTGTCATAAATTATTTGCGCTCACGTTACTGGATTATTTCGGTTAAGAGTCGTGTAAAATTGCATGTGCGTAAATGTGTCATCTGCGCGAGACGTGCAGCAATTACAGCAACGCAACTTATGGGTCAGTTACCAGCGTGTCGAATTACTCCAGGAAGACCATTCCTCCGCAGTGGAGTAGATTTTGCTGGACCCATTAATATACGCGTATCAAAGGGACGAGGCAATAAGTCATATAAGGGCTATATATGTGTTTTTGTGTGCATGGTCACAAAGGCTATGCACCTGGAAGCCATCAGCGACTTAACATCCGAAAGTTTCATTGCCGGTTTTAAAAGGTTTGTAGCCCGTAGAGGTCACGTGAGAGAAATATGGAGCGACAATGGGACTAATTTCGTTGGAGCATCCAAGGAGCTACAAAAATTAGTCACTATAGAACAATCAGCAGTTGCTCTCGAGATTCGAGAATGGTTAAATGATAATGGTGTCTCATGGCATTTCATTCCTCCTCACGCTCCACATTTTGGAGGACTGTGGGAAGCAGGAGTGAAATCCACAAAATATCATCTCAAACGAATAATCGGGGATTCCACTCTAACTTTTGAGGAAATGATCACAGTGCTGGCACAGGTTGAAGCGTGTCTTAATTCTAGACCATTATCGATCTTAACAGACGATCATAATGACCCTTCACCCCTTACACCAGGTCACTTCCTCGTAGGTGAGCCGTTGATAATAGTACCCGAACGTAACTATGAGCAATGCAATATGAGTACTTTAAGACGTTGGCAAATGACACAAAAGATGTTACAAGACTTCTGGCGTAGGTGGTCCAATGAATATTTAGTGCATTGTTTGCAAAGGTACAAATGGACTTAAATTACTCCGGAGCCAAACATCGGTGATATCGTTCTTGTAAAGGAAGATAATCTTCCTCCGGCTCGATGGTTATTAGGTAGGATAGTAACAAAACATCCAGGTTTGGACGGAATTACTCGAGTGGTGACATTAAAATGTAACGGTTCTGAAATTAAAAGACCCATAACAAAACTTTGTATATTACCTGTAACTGTATGATAAGATGTATTTGTTTTTACACTATTTTTGCTATTATACTATAATGACTTGCTTTTAAGGAATTTTTCATGTTTAATTTTATTTTTGTGTTCATGAATTCTTGTGTAAGGAGCCCTTGACCTCATGGTGGGCGGTGCTGTGAAGAACGATCACTATCGTTCTTGGTGGGCGGCATGTTAAATTTGTAAACTAGATGGCGCTAGTGACAACTTACGACGCGCCTACATGTTTCATACTTGATTGAATATGGTTTCTGTATTGTTTTTATTATACGCTTCTGATTACACGTACTTGTAGTTTTATTAAATTATCAACCCTAGTGAAGTGAATACTGAGGTCGGTTTGGAACTTGTACACAGAAGTTGATAATTTTTTCGGGTATGGTATGGATATATTTTGTAATTCAAAACCATGTCAAAATCCTTTTTTATTAATTCTGTAGTCCTAATCTTCATTGACTGGTTTATATAATAGTGAAGAGAAGAATGTTTATACAGTTTGTCACTATAATCACACAATAATCACACAACACCACATTGTTACGATCCATTAAACTTGCTTCCACTTTTATATTTAACCGATTTCATGACCGATTTTTGTAAAAGTGATAATAATACAATTTCACAAAATTCCATATAAAATTCAACCAGCCCCAATGAAGTCATTTTATATTTTATTAAGTATTAATGTGGCATACGATATATTGCTAATTTAAGATACATAATATTATATATGTAGGTACTTTGAGAGGCGTACTGACGACTGGCGGAAACAGTACCAACACGGCTGGAAGGAGCTACAACACCTTTTCTTTTTATTTAATTTAAAATCAAATTAGAAGGTCAAATTTAGAATGTACAGTTTTTTTATCAATAAGAGGTTACAGCGTTTATAAAGGTTTTCTGCGGTGAATCTATAAGTCTTAAAATGCATAACTTTAATATGTCATCTTTGTGCCCTTTCAAGTTCAATTAATTTACTTTTTGTAGCACTATATATTTTGTTAAGGTCACTTGCCTCGTGGCAATAACGTAGTGTTTTGAATATCCAGATGAAATTTCTAACTCGGCTAACTACCAAATCAATGTGTCGATGCCTGGATAATATTTAGTCCACCAACATCTCTCAACAATAATAAGACAAAAAAAATTAACAAAGAATAAAAACAAATTTTGAGAACAATTTAACAATGATAGAGCCACGTAGCAGCTTTTGCTGTCGCATGTATAGGCCAGATTGTACATGCTCGGGGCAACCGTGCAGATAAAACAAAGGCAACCCCTGCCACGCAATGAAATCGTAAAATAAAATTTTATGGACTGATTTACCACGACCTTGGTGCGAAAAATTACATCGAAAACGCGATAATAATCCAGCAACATGCAATAAATTAATTCGACGGACTTATTACTCCATAGGCCTCCCAGAGATGAGAGGAGTGCAGTTGGATATTATTTTAATAAAATGATGGTGACAAATGAGTACTCAGTCCATTTGATGGTAAGTGGTTGTGTTGCCCATATATATCTACACCATTCATCATCATCATCATTACAGCCCTTCACAAGTCCACTGCTGAACATAGGCCTCCCCCAAAGAATGCCACAAAGCACGGTCCTGAGCCACCTGCATCTATCGACTTCCTGCATGTCTTACCAGGTCGTCACTCCATCTCGTGGGGGGTCGCCCTACACTTCGCCTACCGGTACGAGGCTGCCACTCGAGAACCTTTCTTCCCCATCGGTTGTCGGTTCTTCGAGCTATATGGCCGGCCCACTGCCACTTCAGCTTACTAATCCGTTGGGCTATGTCGGTTACTCTGGTTCTACTGCGGATATCCTCATTCCTAAGTTTATCACGCAGAGAAACTCCGAGCATAGCCCTCTCCATAGCTCGCTGAGCGACCTTGAGCTTCCTCATACGGCCAGCAGTGAAGGACCACGTCTCAGTTCCGTAAGTCATCACTGGCAACACGCACTGGTTGTACAATTTCGTTTTCAGGTTTTGAGGTATGTCTGACGAGAAGATGTGTCGTAGCTTCCCGAACGCTGCCCAGCCGAGTTGAATCCGTCGATTGACCTCTCGGTCGAAGTTGGACTTACCTAGTCGGACTATTTGTCCCAGGTAAACATACTCGTCAACAACATCGAGCTTAGTGCTCCCAACAACTACCGGCATAGGTGTGACATGGACATTGAACATGATCTTTGTTATGTCCATGTTCATCTTAAGACCTATCCGTTGGGAAACACTATCGAGGTCATTGAGTATAGTGCTTAGGTCCTCCAGCGATTTTGCCATAAGGACTATATCGTCGGCAAATCGAAGGTGAGTGATGTACTCGCCATTGAAGTTGATACCGTATCCTTTCCAGTCCAGAAGCTTGAAAACGTCTTCCAATGCAGCGGTGAAGAGTTTCGGGGATATGACGTCACCCTGTCTTACACCTCTCTGCATTTGGATAGGTTTCGTACTCTGATTCTGTACTCGGATAGCCATCGTAGCCCTACTGTACAAGCACTTCAACACTTCTATATACCGACAGTCAACTTGGCACCGCTGAAGGGACTGCAGCACCGCCCAAATTTCGACGGAATCAAAGGCTTTCTCATAGTCCACATACGCCAGACATAGTGGCAAATTGTACTCTTCGGACTTCTGTACAATTTGCCGAAGGGTATGTATGTGGTCTATGGTGATAAAACCCTTTCGGAAACCGGCTTGTTCGGGAGGCTGGAAGTCGTCAAGACTGCGCGCGAGACGATTCGTAATTACTATCGAAAACAGCACGTAGACGCGGCTCAGAAGGGAAATCGGTCTGTAGTTCTTCAAGAGAGCGTTGTCACCTTTCTCGAAGAACAAGACCATCGCACTTCTGCTCCACGCCTCCGGTGTAATGCCACAATGGAGGACGGAATTAAAGAGCTTCTGAAGGACTTCAAGTACCGGTCTTCCACCCGCTTCCAGAAGCTCCGCTGTAATTCAATCCTCGCCTGGGGCCTTACCGTTTTTAAGGTGCTGGAGAGCCATTCTAATCTCGCTTAGACTGACGTCCGGGATATCTTCGGAATAGTGTCGGATGAGACTCGCTCTTGGATCGTTACTCACACTTGCGTGTGGCTCAAACGATGACGTGTACAGCTGCCCATAGAACCTCTCAATGTCACTCAAAATCTCAAGTGTCCCGGAAACGATGCTGCCGCATTCTGTCTTCAGCTTTGACAGTTGGCTCTTTCTGGCAGACAGATCTCTGGCAAAGACTTTGGAGCCTTGCTTCCGCTCGATCGCTTCTTCAATACGAGCTGTATTGAAGTTGCGTAAGTCCCGCCGCATGCATTTGGAGATCTGTCTGTTCAGATGCCTGTATGCTGTCAAGTCTGTTGAAGAATGTAGCCTCATATCCCGTCTAACAGCCATGAGATTAAGAGTGAGATCGGAGAGTTTTTGTGTTCTTCTGCGGCGGGTCTTGCAGAACTTAGCTCCGACCGCATGGACAGTTTCCATGAGCTTGTCATTCATATCGTCCACTTCATTGCAGTCTTCTAGGCACTGAAAACGGTTTTGTAACTCGAGCTGAAAGGTTTCGGGACTTTGGAACAGAGCACGAGGGGAACGGAGCGTTGACTTCATTAGACGAGACCTCTCCAACTTAACGTTTTGGTTCAGTGTGCCTCTAACCATTCGGTGATCGCTACCAGTTTTCACCCTCGCGATCACGGAGACATCACTGAACAGTTGTCGTCTGGTCGTCATAATGAAGTCAATCTCATTTTTTGTCGAACCGTCGGGGCTCGACCAGGTTCACTTCCTGTGGGGCCGCTTCTGAAAGAAAGAGTTCATCATAAAGAGTCCCTCTTTCTCCATGAAGTCGGCCAGCTGCTGGACCCTTGGGTTCCGTTGCCCTATTCCAAATTTCCCTACTTTCAGCTCACCGTTCTCTCTTGTGCCTAGTTTTGCATTGAAGTCTCCCATTAACACCGTATATTGGGTTTTGGAGGAATGCTTGGCTCTAGAGATATCCTCATACATTTCCTCCACCTCCTCATCGGGGTGTGCCGAGGTTGGTGCGTAAACCTGTATGACCTTCAGCGAATACCGTTTGGTGATTCTGAGTATAAGGTACGCAACCCTCGTCGACACACTCCCGATCTTTACAACGTTGTTAACGAGAGACTTGTGGACGATAAATCCGACACCTCCTCGGGACAGATGGTCGCCCTCCCGGTGATAGAACAAGTTGCCGGATTCGAGGATTACCGTGTCCTCCCCCTCTCTTCGGACTTCGGATAATCCTATAATATGCCAGCGCAACTTGTCTATCTCTTCTTCCAGCTCCACGATCTTCTCGTCAGTCCTCAGGGTGCGTGCGTTGTACGTTGCCAGGTCAAGTCGTCTAAGGTGGCAACCGAACCTCCACCGGAGATTCTTAGCACCCCCTGCCCCGCCGTTACCATGGTCGCCACCGTAGCCAGGAATAGCGGGGCCGCCGGGGACTGGGGGCCGTCTCTTTGTTACATTCATAGGGGGGGTATTTGCCATAGTTGCCACGCTTGGCGAGCGGGTTGGCAACCGCAGTTTTTTTTATTGTTAGTTTGTTGTTATCAAGAAGATGCTGCTGCCCATCTCCTGCCTGTTTCCCTTTGTCGCCTTTTACGACACCCACGGGAGGATATGGGGTAGTGGATATTCTTGACCGCCACTACACGGCAATCTACATTTATCCTTAATTAAGAATCAAAATACAGAATCGTTGTCATCATTGAGGACTACGATGAAGTGCCTCATTTCCAATAAAAGGGATCTCCGTTTGTAGAGACACTCACCATCACACATGTAGAGACAATCTCGCTTGTATTCTCTGAGAGCGTGGTTCTTCGTTCGAGCTATCATATTTCTGCTAAAACCATAATATAGCTGCAGCGTGATTCTACCACGTAAGATAGTTGGATGTGTAGGCTGTAACTTTGATTTTAACTAACAAAATCATTGTAAACAACTTTAACCTTTAAACATGTTATCATTAGATATACTTGTCTGCTCACAAGCTTAACTTGCAGTTAATTATAGTTATTTCAATGAGCCGAATTTCAATCAAAAATAATAGAATCAGATTTTTCAGGAGAAAATCAGATAATGAATGTTTAAAAGCTATGTCACCATCAATGGAAGGATTTAATATATTTCTAGCATTCTTTTTACAACATTTTACGGCACCCACGGGATAAAATAGCGCGATAGGTACTCTTTTGTAGACTCCAGGTAAAATATTTGTTGTTTGCCGAACAAATTTATTATTAACTAAATAATCATGCATTCCAAAAATAAAAATAAATAAAATGAGAAATAAAGATGTAAAAGGAATAAACTCACAAAACTGCAATGTTGTATACGTGGATAACATTATTAATATCATAATTTTGTTGGAATGTGTGAGCCTAACTTTTTCGCACAGGCTACGGATTTGTACAAGTATTGATTTTCTTTGAATTAGAAAATATAAAAAAAAAACTATAGCTAAACTTTTTTTTTTCATAGTTGTAAGATTCAGTACGATATATTCATTGTGGATAACATAAAATACTGGAAGAGAAGATTGACAAAGAGAAGAAATTTTGTAGGCCTTCTTCCTACAATCTAAATAACAGATGATATTTTATTAGAAATCCAAAAGTGACTGGAACCATGGCGCTTTGTGCTAGTTGTGACAGATGTATGTTATTTACGTGGTAGAACCTTACTATAGCTGTATAAGTAGTATAGTCGTAACACGAATGGGTCGGCTCGACCGAAGAAGAACCACGCTCTCACAGAATACCAGCGTAAAATAGCAGTTCAACACTGCTGTGTTTCGTACGGTGAATGTAGAGAACTGGAAATCCTTTTTACGGAAAATGAGGCATTCCATCTGAGTCCTCACGGGTGATAACGCATCTGCATTTAAATTCGTAATTCAGGATAGATGTGGATGTCTATAGGCCACAGCAACCAATTACCATCAGGTGGACCTTTTGCTCGTTTGTCACTCTTATCTTATAAAAAAAAATGTATGTTGAGGTCGGACAATTTAATTTCGTATAACAGCTAAATAGCAGCAGGCTCCGAGTTTTTGAACATTAGCCATTTAAGTATTACATAATATGAGACCAATTTTGTAAAAGAATATTTATAAAAAAATATGAGAAAACAATTAACAGGCAATAAGAACCGAAATTAAGTCAAGTATAAAAATCAATTAAGGCAATTCGACGATACATTGAACACAGACAACAAAGTTAATTATCGTTTTGTTTACGTGGGGAACAATAACACCGACACTTTGTGAATTCACCATCAAACAAAAGTAGCTTATTTTTAATTAAGTTATACAAAAATTGGAAAAAAATCAACGAGACGTGCGATAAAAAAATAAATTTACTGCATGTTTATAAAAAAATAATTTGGAATTTTTGCTTCTTTATTATTTTGTTATACTTATGCACATATTATAGTACTGTTGGAATTGGGTTCACACTATAAGTTGTTACGCATTGTATGGTTTCATAGGAATATTAAATTTTTTATATGTGTCTTTGCTTACCGAATTCCCATGCCTGGTTTTTAACTCTCTTAAGCTCAGCGGGAGTGACATTAATATAAAATTCAGATGTAACTTTGATCCCTTACTTAATTACAAACGAAGCTGGGGAAACCAAATTTAACTTTTTAAATAAGGTTCTTATAAAGTTTTATTGAAATGTTAATGTTGTAATTCCAACGCAGTATTATTACAACGGATGTCTAAGTAACAATTTAGCAAAAAAGTTTCACGAGTGGCAACCTCATAGCGCTTAGATAAGTGTATGATGGACCTTCCACTTCATGGAATGACGAACTCTAAAACATGCAGGAAGAGTTTGCATGGCTTACTATGAGTGCTGTGATCCTTGTTTTTCTGGTAGTGTGTTTTGTAGACCTTGCGGCCTTTAGAACTTGTGCGCGCCGATTCTGCTAGCAGTGACTGTAGTCACAAAACACCCCATCTCAATCGCTTAGTACATTTGCTGCAGCTTGGAATCAAATGCAAGCCCAAAGAGTATTGGCGAATCATCTGCACAAAATGTAAAATCTGGTAATATCGGGATATCGCTCGCGTAGAGTGAGTAGAGAGTAGGGGAGAGCATCGAGCCATGGGTCTGGAAGAAGAGAAGGTCCGAAAGCGGAAGGATTGATTATCTAAGTAATATTGTATGATTTTTTAGACTATGGTAGACTATTATGTAGAAGTTTATAAACTAACCCATTGTGCCCAACTTTGTCAAGAGCTTTCACCCCATCAAAGAACAAAGTGTGGCATAACATAAGATGTGCTCCATGAAGTGGTGCACCTGTTTGATACGTGAGTAATAATAATAATAAACATTCCCTATCTCTTGTCTTGTTTGCGTGTGAAAGTCGATAACATCTGCTTCTTTCCATATATGTATCTGGGAAAATGCGGTTTGAAACAAGTACGTTAAATAGGTATTACCACTAAAAGGCTGATCAATTTGGAGGAAAAAGATTTTAAAACCGGCGACAAAACAAAGTCAAAGGTGCGTAACATCTAAATTCATGATGGAAATACAAAGAGAAGGTGTTGTTATTAGATTTAACTATGCACCAACGCGAGATAATTTGCAATGACACAAAGTGTCGCCATCTACATGTACTCACTATTGACGCTAATACCGTATCCTTTCCAGTCAAGTAGCTTGAAAACGTCTTCCAATGCAGTGGTGAAGAGTTTCGGGGAAATAACGTCACCCTGTCATACACTTCTCTGCAGATGAATAGGTTTCGTACTCTGCTTCTGTACTCAGATAGCCATCGTAGCCCTACTATACAAACACTTCAGCACTTCAATACACCGAAAGTCAACTTGGCACCGCTGAAGTGACTACAGGACTGCCGATATTTAGACGAAATTAAAGGCTTTCTTCTAGTCCACATACATAGTGGCAAATTGTACTCCTCGGACTTCTGTACTATTTGCTCAATGGTATGTATGTGGTCTATATAAGCCGGTTTCTGAAAAGGCTTTACCTTTTCAGAAACCAGCTTGTTTGGAAGGCTGGAAGTCGTCAAATCTACTTACGATACGATTCGTAATGACTCTCAAAAACAGCACGTAGACGCGGCTCAGTAGAAAAATCGGTATGTAGTTCTTCAAGAGAGCGTTGTACCTTTCTAGAAGAACAAGACCATCGCACTTCTGCTCCATGCCTCCGGTGTAGTGCCACCATGGAAGACGGAATTGAAGAGCATCTTTAGGACTTTAAGTACCGGTTTTCCACCCGCTTTCAGAGGCTCCGCTGTAATTCCAACCTCGCCCGGGGACATGCCATTTTTGGTGGTTTGGATTTAGGTGCTGGAAAGCCATTCTAATCTCTCTCAACTGACGTCCGGGATATCTTCAGAATAGTGTTGGATAAGACTTACTCTTAGGTCGTTACTCACACTTGCATGTGATTCGGAACCATTCGGTGATCGTTACCAGTTTTTACCCTCACGATCACTGTGACATCACTGAACAGTAGTCGTCTGGTCGTCATAATGAAGTCAATCTCATTTTTGTCGAACCGCCGTGGCTCGATCAGGTCCAATTCCTGTGGAGCCGCTTATGGAAGAAACAATTCATCATAAAGAGTCCCTCTTTTTCCAAGAAGTTAGCTAGCTGCTGGCCCCTTGTGTTCAGTTGCTGTATTCTAAATTATCCTACCTTTGTTTCATCGTTTTCTCTTGTGCCTAGTTTTGCGTTAAAGTCTCCTATAAGCTTATTTCATTTCATCATATTTACAGCCCTTTACAAGTCCACTGCTGAACATAGGCCTCCCCCAAAGAATGCCACAAAGCACGGTCCTGAGCCACCTGCATCCATCGACTTCCTGCATATCTTACAAGGTCGTCACTCCATCTAGTGGGGGGACGCCCTACACTTCGCCTGCCGGTACGAGGCTGCCACTCGAGAACCTTTCTTCCCCATCGGTTGTCGGTTCTTCGAGCTATATGGCCGGCCCATTGCCACTTCAGCTTACTAATCCGTTGGTCTATGTCGGTCACTCTAGTTCTACTGCGGATATCCTCATTTCTGAGTTTATCACGCAGAGAAACTCCGAGCATTGCTCTCTCCATAGCTCGCTGAGCGATACTGAGCTTCCTCATCCGGCCAGCAGTGAAGGACCACCTCTCAGTTCCGTATGTCATCACTGGCAACACGCACTGGGTGTACAGTCTCGTTTTCAAGTTTTGAGGTATACCTAACGAGAAGATGTGGCGTAATTTCCCGAACGCTGCCCAACCGAGTTGAATCCGTCGATTGACCTCTCGGTCGAAGTTGGACTTACCTAGTCGGACTATTTGTCCCAGGTAAACTAACTCGTCAACAACTTCGAGCTTAGTGTTCCCAACAACTACCAGCATAGGTGTGACATGGCCGTAAAACATGATCTTTGTTTTGTCCATGTTCATCTTAAGACCTATCCGTTATATTGAGGTCATTGAGCATAGTGCTTAGGTCCTTCAGCGATTCTGCCATAAGGACTATATCGTCGGCAAATCGAAAGTGAGCAATGTACTCGCCATTGATGTTGATACCGTATCCTTTCCAGTCCAGAAGCTTGAAAACATCTTCCAATGCAGCGGTAAAGGGTTTCGGGAATATGACGTCACCTCTCTGCAATCGGATAGGTTTCGTACTCTGGTTCTGTACTCGAATAGCCATCGTAGCCCTACTGTACAAGCACTTCAACACTTCGATATACCGACAGTCTACTTGGCATCGCTGAAGGGACTGCAGCACCGCCCAAATTTCGACGGAATCAAAGGCTTTCTCATAGTCCACATACGCCAGACATAGTGGCAAATTGTACTCCTCGGACTTCTGTACAATTTGCCGAAGGGTATGTATGTGGTCTATGGTGCTAAAGCCTTTTCGGAAACCGGCTTGTTCGGGAGGCTGGAAGTCGTCAAGTCTATAAGTTTATTATATTTTAATTATTAGGGAGGGCGGGAGGTGCTCTTCAAACTTAGTAAGACATATCATTTTATTTTATCGAGCGGATGTGTGCGAAGTAATTTTTTACAAACTTTAATTTTTTCTACCATTCGTTCTGAAAAAAAAACGAAATTAGCATTGTGTTTGTTTATCAGACATTCTGATCGTAAAGGAAATTTATGGACTTTCCGTTTGTTTGCGTTAATCTTGGGAATAGATTTAGAAGTGAAATTATCCTTACCAAATCACTTTCTTGAAAGTTTAATAACGTTTTCTACGACATAAACATATATTAGTATATCAATTATTTATTTTTGCCTTACTAGGTAATGATTAGTTGCGACATGTAACAATTGCATATTTTCTCAATAACCCCTTGGCCAGGGTAGGGCCAAGGGACTTATCACAAGACTACGGAGGGGTCGTGACACGTGTCATGTATTTAAAACGCAGCAGAAAAAATGTGGGTTTTCAAATCCTTATAATATTCCTATTGCTGTTGTCTCCACAACATTTACATTGTAATAATACCTTCAACGTAATCGATTTTTTTATAGATTTTTTTTATAGAAAAGATAATGAAAAACGAGCATATATCCAACCTAATGGTAAGTTAAAGTAATGCGTTGTACCAAAGATAAAATATCAAAATGCAGAGGTCTTGTCTCATCTCTGAGGACTAAGAAGAAATTCCTTCATACTAGTAAAAATCACGAGCCGTGGTAGCTCAGGTGGTTAGCGCTCGCTGTAAGCTTCACAGTACTCGAGCAACCTGGGTTCGATCCCCGCAGACACCAATGAAATTGTAAATTGCAATTTTAAGTGCTGATTTACCACGTGCTGGGCGGTGAAGGAAAACATCGTGAGTAAACCTTTCATGTCTGATAAATAAGAAAAAAAATATTTCGAAGACATGTGAAGTTCGCCAACACGCATTGGGGCAGCGCGGCGGACATTTCCTTGCCCTAAAACCCTCTCAGAAATGAGAGGAGGCCTGTGTCCAGCAGTGGGACGTAAATAGGCTGCGACTTTACTTTACTACTTTTACTTTAGTAAAAAGCGTATCCATCCCTCGTTTATTTTTAATAAAAATATTATAATTACCATACGAAACACAATATGAATATGAGTCATTTTACACCATATTTGTTAATAACTTGATTACACCACCACAAATCGCATCCAACCATAGCTAGAAGTCTTGAGAAAATATATTATGCGAAATGTTCTCAATCTATCAAGTCGTTCAGAAGTTACTCGATCAATAAGGGACTCACCATATATATTGAATGAATCTAATTTTAAGGAAATAATCGAGTTTTATTAAGTTATTGGATTTTATTAGTTTCTTCCTGAAAAATCATTTAATATATAGCGCACGGTATGAAAAATAGATGTGTGGTAAAATCAAGCCTTAACAAAAAGTGATATTTTTATGATATATATAATCAAATCACTATAAATAAATATATGGGTTGATTTACCCTTTGCCTATTGTATATTTTAAGACAATCCTTTTTCAGGAGTCAAACTAAAGTCACGTGTCAGAGCTGACATGCACATTTTTTTTATATTCTCGACGTTTCAAGCACTTTACAGCACCCATGCTCAAAGGCGACTAAGGCGAACGTCATTTAAGGTCCGATGTTCTAGCTGGATTTAATTTTATTAATTATAGGATGCCAAGCAGATGGTATCACCCAAACAGTCAATAGAGAATATGGAAACTAGGGTGTTTTTTTTTTTCAATATCCTTGGTAGGAACGAATGTTCCTTTGCAATTATTTATGGTCTATTAAATCTGATTTAATGGTGGGTCTTGGTTTGAATAAGATCGAGAATTGTTTTGGGTATAGTATAATAATAAAACTAAACACGTATGTTTTGTTCAACGATCTATTGGTCACTAAATGAAAGAAATGAATATGTGCGTTATAAACAAAGTTATTGGAAATACATCACTTAGTCCCTCAAAAAGGGCCTTAAGACTGTTCAAAATAAACTTATTAATAAAACAAATTAACTTAATTACTAACTGAAACAATAAATGCTACTAACAATGATTATACCTCAAGTTATTCAATGCTTCACTTCCAATTTAAAACTTTACTATTTAATATTAGAATTTGAATAATGTTAATTGATAAATAGCTATTCATCATTACAGCCCTTCACAAATCCACTGCTGAACATAGGCCTCCCCCAAAGAATGCCACAAAGCACGGTCCTGAGCCACCTGCATCCATCGACTTCCTGCATGTCTTACCAGGTCGTCACTCCATCTCGTGGGGGGACGCCCTACACTTCGCCTACCGGTACGAGGCTGCCACTCGAGAACCTTTCTTCCCCATCGGTTGTCGGTTCTTCGAGCTATATGGCCGGCCCACTGCCACTTCAGCTTACTAATCCGTTGGGCTATGTCGGTCACTCTGGTTCTACTGCGGATATCCTCATTCCTAAGTTTATCACGCAGAGAAACTCCGAGCATAGCCCTCTCCATAGCTCGCTGAGCGACCTTGAGCTTCCTCATACGGCCAGCAGTGAAGGACCACGTCTCAGTTCCGTAAGTCATCACTGGCAACACGCACTGGTTGTACAAATAGCTATTACTAAATATAAAACTTAAAACAAACGAATAAATAACTTCACAGTAATACTAATTTGATACTGAATTATTGTTACGGCCCGCAGCTGCCCTGCAAAGATCGTCTTGGCTGGGGCCCATAGTATCTTCCTCGACGGGTAGACGCGTGTCGGGCCCAATGGCCATATGGTAGAATGTCCTATCATACTAAACTATATGAAATAATGCTAGGAAAATAGAGTACGTACCTGTTTCCGACTCTCAGATCGCTCCAAGGCTCGGGCAGGCCGTAAGTGGGTTTAAGATGCATGGCAAGTAGTGTTTAGTGATGTGTATATGTCTGAGACCTGGACTAGCTTAGGTGACCAGCAGCGGCCGAGCTCCAGGCTGCCCCACAATGCTGCATCGCTCCAGCAGGCTCCACCGCTGGACCATTTCTTTTTTCATTGTCACTATTTCAGTCTATTAGCTTCATTGTACATTTAACTAACTTAAACTCGCCTAATTCCACATTCATCGTGGAATCGAATACGTGTTACCCGACACAGTACGGACAGTAGTTCAAAATTCGACATTCAATGTCCCGGATTCACTTATCACAAAATTATGAATAGGGAACTAACGCGATCTCTTCATGAGTCACACGGTACAGCGTTAAACAAAACTAAGTTCCTTCGTTCGATAGCAAAACACCACGCTACGATAAGAATTCAATATACGCCTCGTTGACACGTAAAACTAACAAACCAGCCAACACACAAAAAAGGGCACTTAACGCGACGGCACAATTATAATGATTTCCAGACAATCAACCGGGAGAAGCTCTCGAACAAGAAATGCGCGGTTCGAATCCTAGACCGTATATAAGACATAAAGACATAAAAGTGCAAAATTCCGCATCATCTGAGCAAGTTAAATATTGCAAAATTCACATATCCACGTAGCGAAGTAACACGCACTAAATCTAACCATCTGGACCCTACCAGTCGCATGAACTTCTGCCGCGATAACCGAGATACGCGGATTCACCGCATCGCGGCCATCGAGCTACTCATCTCTTTGCCCACGCGTCGAGCCACTGCAAGCCGCACACGGCCGCCCCACCTGGCGGCGTTTACCTCACCTACATACCATCGGGTGATGCGCCAGCTCGAACGCGATTGGATGGCGTTCAAAATGACCAATTGTAGGCATAAACAGTTATAAAATAAAATTTAAAATATTAATTTTTACCCTAAACCGGTAAAGCACACGAATTAAAGACGGATCTTCGGGTTAATATACCATTATGACGCACGGTATACACTCGTGTTATGTTGTCTTTTCCAGGATGTTTTTCAGTTATCCGTGACAAAACCCACTTGCTAGGGAGAAAATTTTTATCTTTTATCAATACTATATCACCAACTTCAAACTCAGGTGTTATTTTTAACCATTTAGGTAGCTGATTAAGTTGGGATAAATATTCAGTCTGCCAGCGTTTCCAAAACGCTTGAACCAGTCTTTTAGTATTGTTACGCGCCACTATTAATGTCTTGTACATGGCAACACTAGTTACACTAGAACCCCAAGCTCGTAACAGTATGTTGCCATCTGGATAACAGACTGCGGTTCTCAATTGTATAATCGCGGTCTGGTATCTTGACTGGTGTTTCTCCAACTATGAAATATCCAGGGGTGAGTACTTGAATGTCGTCTATCATGTCCACATCTGAGGATATCGGTGTCAAAGGTCGAGAATTCAGACATGCTGTCAGTGTTTTTCATAAGTGCTTCTTGACTGATTTGACACCAACCTTCCAGAGTCCTCCAAAGTGCGGCGTGTATAGTGGTGTAAAATACTATTGCGTATCACAACTTGCTAATTTATCTGCTATGTGTCCAGACATATCTAGTCCTACCTCTCTCCATATTTTAACTACTTCCTTGTTGGTTGCAACGAAGTTGGTTCCGTTATCGCTCCAGATTTTATTACTATTTTTTTTTATTTATGCTAGGGGGGGGGACTCGATGTGATTCAAGGGCCCCTCACAAGGAGGTACGAACTTCGGCTTGAATTGCATTCGCAATTTGGTTACGGGTCGCAAAACTAAAAAGGCCTCGTATTACGGGTGTTGAACCTCGTGTACGGGGTGTGTGTGACCTCGCGTTCGCCGGCGAACGCGGTGTGCGCCAATATTCTGTACTAGAGTAGTGTCAAGGAACAGGTTTCCGGTACAGACAAATCTGTGCTGGTCGGTACCGATAGGTGCAGGTAAAATATTTCTATCTTATGTTATGCGGTCACATAAAAAGAAACAGGTTTAAACTTGTCGGTACCGACTACCTGTACCGAGCCATACGGGTTTAAGCGTTTGCCAGTGTAGGTGTATATGTTTATGAAAATGGATGTGGATAACAGAGGTTTCACAGCCTTGGTATTTGATAAACAACCTTTATGGGACAAAAGAAATAAGTTCCATAACAACAGAAATATCACCGATAATTTTTGTAAAAAGATTAGTTTGAAAATGAAACAGGATGGTAAGTACATATAATAAAAAATTGATTTGTTTGTATATTTAGTTTTTAATAATAATTAAGTATTTTACAATAAGTGATTATGTCTGAAATATTGAACACAATTATTTCTGACGTTTGTAGCTACATTCGAAGGTGCCCATCTTTCTTCAGGTTTTGGTTGTGTCATCTTCGCCGTACAAAATTTATAGGAGTCAATATTCTATTAATACCCTCTTTATCAATAATTATATTATGCTACAAATACATAGTTTTCACGATTTTGTCAGCTAGTTCAATATCAGTTTCAATGCATTTAGAAAAATATACGCCACTTTGAATATAATCTACCAAATGCACATTCCACCCTTTTTTCTCGCTCGCAATAAGCGCAGCAATCTTTCTTCGGGTGAAATGGGTTAAACATGCCAGTTACACCATCTTTAAACTAAGCGATATTCTATTTAATTTAATATGTAGTTTAATGTTTCTCGTGCAATCCTGTCAATCAAACTTTGTCTTTTATGAACAAATTATAATATGACCGATATTTTTTTATTTTCCTGGCAATATTAGAGACACTAACTGGTCTTTTCTTTGTACATAAAAAAAAACATTTTTCAGGAGAAAAAAATCATCGTCCGACGAACTGGGGGCCATAGTTGTCAATAAGGCCAAATTAGCCTGTTTCTTTATGTAGGTTAATCCTGCACCGATCGGTACCGACCAGCACAGATTTGTCTGTACCTGAAACCTGTTTATTTATGTAAGCACCCTAAAACAGATGTTATACTTATTAATGCGGTATCTAACTACGCGGTATCGTATCTCGTATCTTTTAAAAGCGGTGAGCTGATAATATCTAATATTTCTTCCGTAATGTAGCCAGTAAATACTGAGGACTGGCGTGAAAATTCTTATAGTGATAATAATCAATTATAATATCAATAATATGTATCTTTTTGGTAGCAATAGTTTGTGCTTTTGGGAATCCGATAAAGATGAATGATGTAACCGACCACCTATTTGAAGCAGACTGTCCGTGATAACTAGCGATAATCTGCGTTATGTTATGAGCACAGTTGTCTTTTTTAATACTTTTTATATCGTCGGCAAAAGCGATACTTTGCACAATTTTAATGAATGTGTTTCAGAAATCTCTATGTCGGACTCTGTTATAATTTTATTGATGCGTAGTAACTTTTTAAAAAACCTAAAAACATAAATAATGGAACTTATATATTTATTCCAGTTAGAAAATTTTAAGATTAACGAGATAAATCAGACAATAATAAGGCACGCCTTACAACGTCAGGGAGTGCTTTACTCTCGATATGTGACCATACCTCAATCATGCTACATAAAATCGTTCTTATGCCTTTAGCTAGACATTAAATCCATATGATTACTAACGTTACAATAATTACAGACATTAAGTTATAAGATTAGTTTATTTGCTAATTGATTCCCTTTAGAATACATAACAAAAAATGTAATTGAAGAAATATATGAACTGCCGTCCGTTGGTCTGTGCGTTGATGAGTCTTCCCGCCTAATAGAAATGTAAGATTAGATATATAGTCTTTAATAAGATTCCATATGTTCTAAGGAGGATGCCTACTAATTTTTGTTATTGAAAACACCGTTTAAAAGTTATTAATGAAAGTCGTTCAGATTATTTGTATTTTATTTTCTTTTAAAAATTATCGTCACTATTTTTATTTTTTTTCATCAAAATTAAATGAAACGCTCATGAGGCGTGCTCTATTGCGTTTTCCAAGTGTATTCTAGTAAGCTTACATGTGTGGGTGCAAACCTTTGTACAGACCTTTCTTGGACATCTTGATAAGGAAACACACGGGTTTCCTTGTCGTGTAACCAAAGGTCCCAATTTAAAATTTGTGACATTAATAGTCCACGCGAAATATGATCTGCAGGATCTGCGAAAAACGGTTAGCGGTGTTAAACTTATGCGGTGAAGAACACGCCCAACAAAGTGCGACTTCCGAATCTGAAAATGTGTAAATGTTGTCAATCGGGTGCCTTATTGACAAAGAATCGTAAACGTTGCGTACTAACTTAGCGAGCAAGACTAAGGTACATATCTGAAGCCTAGCTAAAGTGATCATTTTTAGTGGTGACACTATATTCTTGATTTTAATCAGGTGCTCACTGACAGTCGCATTGTTTTGAAACTCAACCTTCCAAGTGCTCCACGTTTTGGAGGATCCTGGAATTCTAATATTAAGGTTGTACAAACCCAACCCTAAATCCTCGCGTATGAAGAAATGCTCAATAAACGCTGTCAGATCAAGTGTATCTTAAATTCTCGCCCGCTTTATGTATTAAGTAGTGACTCCTCAGAATCTACAGCACTCACACCCACACATATTCTAAATTTAAAACCGTTAGAATGCTTTAAAGCCCCTGATTTAAGTAAAGAGCGTATTAATCTTTTATCACGCTTTTTAATAGATTCTTTAGTTACGATACGTGGTAGTTCATACTGCAGTTATATTATGGTTGTAGAACGAATGAGTCTGCTCGACCGGAGAGGACCATGCTCTTACAGAATACAAGCGCAAAATTGCAGCTTAATGTGTTTCGGTGGTGAGTGTACAGAATCGGGGAGGCCCTTTTATTACAAGATATTCCATCTTAATCCACAGGGGTGACAACGTATATGCATTTTGATTTTAATCGAGGAAAATTGTAGATGCCTATAGTCTATAGCAGTGTTGCACAGACTTATTAAGAATAGGGGCCACTCGGGAAAATTATGAACTGATGGCGGGCCGCCAGAAGTATAGGTAAATAAAGACAATAAAGAATTGATAATAATGTATTTAAATTGAAAAAGAATTTATTAATTGGAAGCGTGGCATTGCATAGTGCTTACAATCTTTTTTATATTTGGCTCAAATTTACTTGTAGCAACACGTAAAACTGCTTCCAAACTTTCATTTGCAAGGCGGATTCGATTTTTTGTTTTATTATTATTTAGTATTGAAAAGGTTTGTTCACATATATAGGTAGAACAAAATAAGCTGGCACATTTCAGACCGTTTATGCGCAACTCTTTGTACGTATTTTTATCAATGCAGCGGTAAAAGTTCAGCAAGTCTCCTTCGTTGAATTTGTTGCAAAAATCTTGGTCGTTTTGAATGTCGATAATTTCTAACTGCATTGACTCGCATTTTCAACTGAAAACGTGAAAGGATTGCTGAATATTTCCAACAGAAATTTCACTTTTTTAAACTCCAAAAATCTGTCTTGAAAAGATCGAATCAAAATATCTAGCTTTTCTACATAACTGAAATTAATCGCAGTTTTGTTGAATTTTTCAGCCATTTTATTTATTTATTTATTTAAAAATCTTTATTGCACTTAAGATGTACAATTGGCGGACTTAATGCCTTTAGGCATTCTCTACCAGTCAACCACGAGCTAAACAGAGAAACTTAAGCAGGTGCCATAAAAACTTGAGAATATATACGTGAATGTAAATATAAACATATACATACTATACTTGTAAATACAAAAATAAATATATATAACTACAAATAACATAAATGCTATACTCTATACATGATACATAAACATACATAATTTTAAACAATACATAATACATACATTTTAAGCATACTTACATACAAACATATTATACAAAAACAACTTAAGTAATTTATAATACTCATTATACAGAAACATTTAATTAAGAAGGTCAATTGCTGAAAGAACACAGGTAGTGATCAGTCACCATTCTTTTAAAGGCTGCAACAGAAGTCGGTTTCCTGATATGAGGAGGTAATTTATTCCATAGCCTTATGGCCTCAGCGGCGAACGACTGAGACATAAATTTAGTACGGCGAGGAAAAACACATAAAGTAGTTCCCTCGGAGGATCTCAGGTTACGATCGTGGGAAGAACCCAAATACTGAAACTTGCATTTCAGATATTGAGGAGTGCATGGATCATATAGGATTGAAAATAGCGTGCGAAGAATTCTGATGCATCTACGCTTATGAATAGGGAGCCATTTAAGCTTGGAACGATATAAGGATACATGATCGTATTTACGAAGGCCACAAATAAAACGGATGCAATTATTTAACAAACGATCCAATTTGCACAGAAGTATTTGACTCACATCGTGGTAACACACATCAGCATAATCAATGACTGGTAAAACGAGTGTTCGCACCAACATAGCCCTGGTCTCGGTTGGAAGGAAATTCTTGAAACGATAGAGGCCACGCAGGGTGATTGTCACTCTCCGGCTTATTTCAGCTACCTGAGATTGCCAACTTAAATTAGCATCAATCATTAGCTCAAGGTCTTTAACTACATGTCTAAGAGGAATATTTGTGCTATTGTAAACAATAGGCTCCAGTGAATTGAAGTCTAAATTAGCTAGACGACGAGGGCTACCGAGAATTATGGCTTGACATTTAGCAGGATTGACAGCAATTCCATAACTTGTGCACCAGTCGCAGATAGCCTGAAGATCTATATTTAAAATTTCAATCGCAGAGTTAACCTCTGCTGGATCAATCTGAGCGTACAGCTGTAAATCGTCAGCATACAGATGGTAGGAGCATTTGAAATTTACAGTTATGAGATTTATAAAAATAGAAAATAATAAAGGAGAAAGAATTCCGCCTTGTGGAACGCCAGTAGCAAGATCAGACCAATCAGAGAAAGACTGTTGATTGACCTTAACTCTTTGCTGGCGACCACGAAGATAAGTTGATAACCAATCCAAAACAGACGAAGAGAAACCCATGTATTTACAGATAGCAAGAAGAATGTCATGATCGACTGTACAGAAAGCATTAGAGAAGTCAATTAATACGAGAACTACTACTTTTGACTCCTCCATACTCTCTCGTACGTCCTCGAGAACTTTAAGGAGAGCTGTGGTTGTACTATGTCCGGGACGAAAACCAGATTGTAAGGGACTAAGAAGTTTATTTTTATATATGTAGCTGGATAGCTGTTTGTGTGCAGCTGATTCTAAAATCTTTGAAAGAAAGGGAAGTATAGAAATTGGTCTAAAATGGCTTAAAGAAGTGGGATTATTTAACTTGGGGAGAGGAAGAACAAATGCTTTACGCCAAAAAGATGGAAAAACCCCAGTAGAAAAAGAAAAATTAATGATGTGGGTAATGATTGGGAGAATGTAATCAATTACGGGAATAATCATATTTCTACTTATTTCATCATAGCCAGCTGCTTTAGATTTAATGGAAAAAATAATTTTACGAACATCTTCGTATTGGAGAAAAAGCAAAGCAGTTTGCATCGATTTTAGGAAGGGATGAGATGAGTGAAATGGTTTTATATTTAGTTGAGTTGTCGACTATAGGTGCCGAGGAGAAGTGCTTATTAAGATCATTGAGAGATATTGCCCCTATATCAGGGCAATTCCTTTGTTTACCTAACCCAAGTGAATTAAGAAACTTCCAAATGCCGGCTGGCGAAGAGCTTAAAATGTTCTTATGAATATGTCGGCGTTTTGCAGCTCGAACCATCTGATTGCATTTGTTTCTGGTAGCTTTATATATATTCCAGTTGGCATCACAGCGATTGTTTTTAAATCTTACAAAAGCCCGATCACGTTTTGCCATTGCTTTACGGATATCACTGTCCATCCACGGTGCTGGAGGGCGCTTGATCTTTACATTGCGTATCGGGGCTACTGCATCGAATAACTGAAGGATATTACTAGTCAGTGTCTCTACCATATGATTTACATCAGATGTATAAAAAATATCTGACCAGTCAATTGAGGCAGCCTTCCGTTTCAACAACTCCACATCCATAGTCGCAAAGCTACGCAGGCGCAAAACAGGTGCGGTAACTTTTGGCGATTTGATTCGATAGGTAATAAATAAAAAATCATGCCGCGAGAAGCCAGAAGCCGGAAACTGCCCATGATTTACAACATGTTCAGTAGACGAAACGATTATCAAATCTAACCATGAATCAGCAGTGTTAATATTAGAATGCGTGGGCCCAAGCGGGAGAATAGAGAAATTTACTGAATTCATGATCATTCGTAGTTCTCGTGATCTAGAGGAGCTGAGCAAAAGGTCCGTATTGAAATCGCCCATAATTATGTGATGTGCGTACTCAGATGCAATTTTCGAGAGAGCGGACTCAAAGTCATGAAAGTAGTTAACTGAGGGCGGAGAATACACAACTCCAAGAATAATTTTGTTTCCATTTAGAAGAACTTCTACAAAGAGATACTCAAGAGATCCAGACGCTATAGAGGGAGAAGATGCAATAACTTTATAAGGGATACCACAGCGAAGGTAGATCGCCACTCCACCACCTCGATTTCCTAATCTATCATTACGTAATAGCACGAACCCGGGCATACTAAATGAAGTCGAGAGTAAAGAAGGTTTGAGCCAGGTTTCGGAGATTAGAATAGCGTGGATCGTATCAGTAAAAATATGCAAAAGCTCTGAGAAATGTTGAGGTAGGCTCTGCGCATTGATGTGACAAACATTAAAATGTTTATAGGAATTTGTTATTTGTTGAGCAATAAACGTGTTTAGGCTAACCGATTCTATTACCGAATCTTCAGTGGACTTGAATGATAAATCTGAGTCAGAAACTGAGTGAAAGGAACCATCGTCAGACATTGTATTGTATAACGAATTAAAGTAATGTATATAAAATAGATAGGAAATATGTAAATATATAAATTAAAAATATATAAATATAACGGCACGCAGTTAATATAGGTACAAACCCGCCGGTCGACTGTTTACAATAAGCAAATAAGGCGTCTACAAAATTCATAATTATGACGTGATACAGGGTCATAACATCATTACATGGGTAGCGTGAGTTAAATTCAACATAAGCTGAACAGCATGTTGAATTTAACCAGCACAGAAAAAAAAATTGCTAATATACAAGAAAAGAGAAAAAAAAAATCACAAAATATTCAAATATTACTTTTTGGCCAAAAGCCCGGTAGGCACCGATACATGTATGAACGTAGACATTAAAGGAAAAACATTTCATATTTAACCTATGAATATGGCGCTATCTACTCTCACCCAAATGTACTCTGTGCAGACACATCTGTTCTGTTTATAAAGTCATAAAAATTATAATTTATAATCATGGACGTATAAATTTATAATGTGTACATACATCCTTCCTTATATATTATTATTACCCTCTGACATGCACAATAAACTATGACTCCTATGTATTTCTATACAACACACATAAACATTTCAACGTATATGTACTAGCAATAATATTTGATACCAAAAATTAGGTACAAATTATTATAAGACATTATTTCACAATCAGTATGATAATTAAAAGTATACAGAATTATCAAACAACGCAGGTATCCAGTTGTATTATTATATTCTAAGTGCCACTATACTTTTAAAATATACAATATAGTGACCATAATCCTAGTTAACTAATGTGCAATGAAATCAATATAACTAAAACTTGTAGGTTAAGAATAGAAATAATAACTACCAAAACTGGTGCAAGAGATAATACAAGACACTGTAAAGAAAATTAATGATCGTAGTTTAAATTAAACAAGTGCTTATTACCTATTTACTGAAACACTGAATTGACCAAAAATTGTCTTCTTATGTTACACTAGATAAGATAAAAATACAGGATAAAGTATATTGAAAGAAAAAGGTACAATATGTAATTTTAAGCTAATGAGGTAACAGAACTTAAACACTAAGTATAAAAAATTAAAAATATGGTGGAATGACCCTAGGGCCTGAGTGTATAAACAACTTATATTGCGATAAGATTACCAGTGATACAATAATGATTGAGATTTCACCACATTGATTACACAAATAAAAATCACATTACTTGATCTTCCCAGCACGTCTGCTACGAGCCAGTTCAGACTTTCCTGATGCCCGAGCTGCATTGTCACCTGATACCAACTGCACTACCGGATCCGAATCCTTACCACGAACAAACTTTTTAAGATCTTCTGAAGTCAGCACTTTATACCGGTTTCCATCTGGCAGTTTAATCGTGATGTTCCCATCCAGTGTCCAAACGTTACGCATACCGAAAAGTTTGCGTGCTTCTATAAATACAGCTTGGCGTTGTTTAGTTAGGAATTCAGATAGTACGTAGGGTGTGCCCTTAAGTGAAGCCTTTTTCTTCCAAACAGTATAGCGGAGGGATGAATCAGTAAGTCTGAAAAGTACAGGCCTACTATGGCCCGTAGATGCCGATCCAAGTCTGTGTGCAACTTTGAAGGACGAGGGTGTAATATCGTTGAGACCAAGGTTGTTTTTTAATATTGTGGTAACAATACCAGCAGTATTCTCTTCAGCCTTTTCAGGTACTCCACTAAGGATAAGGTATTTCTTTCGGTGTCTCATTTCCAATGAATCGGCTAACTGGCTCAGCTCATAAATTTGCTGTCGCATTAGCTTGAAGATCTCCTGAACATAGTCGCGAAAAGCATTAAATTCTTTATTAATCTGAACAAGATTTTCTGGTCTGGTTGAGGCAGTGCCAAGTTGCTGCTCAAAGTCATCCATTCTTTTTCGAAGTGTAGCTTCTATTGTTTTTTGTGTTTCAGAAATATCGATAAGGTTAGTCATTTTATGTAAGTAGATCACCGTAATTTAAAATTGATTTTAGATAATATGGTATTGACACAGTCGCCGGCAGGTATATTCACTGTTATTACCTTGACATTAAATTATGTCTATACAATACGAAATGATATCGACAATAATATTAAGATTAAACATGAAATTATGCAAGATTAATACTTTTTTACACTAAATACAATAAATTCAATCACAGAAACGTGTGTTAACTTTTTGAGCACCTACCCACTGCCATTTTCTTATAATTCTGAAAATGATTGTAATTTCCACAATTCAATTGCGATCTGAAAAGTGTCAGCTTGCATTGAAAGGGTGATACATGAGCGTAGAGCCCCAGCTCTATCTATCTAATATCAGCTGATTTTTGCCTTGAAGCCGTGTGTTCAAGACATTCAAATGATTTGTAATATCAACTAAAAAGCCAAATCACACAAACAATCAGGATTTTTAAGTTCCCGGGCATCCCTTTGCTTTTCCGCCAGAAATATTCCAATTTCTTCTATTAAATTTAGAAATCTTTCCAGTGTCAATCCACGACTTAGCCACCTTACTTCTGTATAATACAGTAAATCTCCATATTCGCTTTCGATGTCATCAAGGAATTGTTTGAATTGCCTATGATTGATTCCTCGTCATTTTATGAAATTTACAGTCGAAACTACCACTTTCATGACAATTTGAAATTCAATTTTTTTAGAACAGAGGGCTTCTTGGTGTATAATGCAGTGAAACTGCATGAGATCTTCAGCGTCTATGTTGTTTTCTAGCAGATGCTTTTTCAGCAAAGTAACTAGTCCAGAATTGACACCAATCGTCGAAGGAGCACCGTCAGTCGAAATTCCCGATAATTTTGATAAGTCCAAATCAGATTTTTAACACTCATCCAAAACAACACTGAGTATATCAACTCCTCTGGTTTGACCTTTCAATGAACACATTCCTAATAACTCTTCTAAGAGTTCAAAATCTTGAGTAACACCTCGTATAAATATCAGAAGTTGAGCTGTAGAACTAATATCAGTGGATTCGTCGAGTGCTAATGAAAAAAATTCAATGATCTTAGTTTTTTCATTTAATTGTTCCGCAATATTACCTGACAAATACATAATTCGTCTTTGGATAGTCATACGATACAGTTGAATTTTCTCAAACTTTTTTGCTGCTTCTGGACACATTTTCTTAGCGGCAATTCCTATGCATTCTTTTACAAAATCCCCATCATTGAAGGGGCGACTTCGCTTTGCTATCATTCTAGAAATTTCATAACTTACTTCTGTAGCTGTTTCTGAATCTTGAATGGGTTTTGTAAACATAGCTTGCTGACCAATAAGCTCCCGTTTTAAAGACAACATTTTTTGCTTTCTTAATTCGCCTGTAAACTTGGTAAAAGTAGGATGCTGCGTTTCATAGTGCCTTTTTGCGTTATATTCCTTTTCAATCGCAACAAAATTCTTGCAAATTAAACAAACGACTTTGTTATGCGACCATACAAAAAAGTATTTCTCAGTCCAAATTTCTTGAAACTGCCGATTTTCATCTTTAACCTTACGTTTTTTACTAGGTCGTGGCTTGTCCATGTTGCGTTCTAATCCTGGCTAGGATTAACACAGAACCTAAAAACAATTTCAGTACCTAGTTAAATTACCCATCCTTTTTTTAATTACCAAAAATAATAGCTTAAATAGGTAGGGAAACACTTATTAATAACAGAGATTTACTTACGATTTCACAACACAATTATACACGGCACTCGACGGGAAATCTACGTTGAATGTGGATCAAAATATATGACACCGGCTAGTCGAGTTAAAATCTACACTAAAACTATTGACACTTCACTCAAATTAAAACCGAACTGTCGGTTGCTGCGGTTAGCGTGGCTTTTATACCGCGCGTATAGAGTCGAAAACTGTCTGGAGAAATCACGAAACCGACTCTCGAAGCTTCGAGTATCTACCTACGCGAGCAATCGGGAATTCGGGACTATTGCTATCTCGCTTGCTCTAAAAATATAACCCGTGGATAAGCGGCCACCGCGCTGCCGTCGTCGCCGCGCCGCTGGCCGCGGCGGTTCCCCAAGAAAACGAATTTAACCGAGATCTGCACGAACATTACCGACCGCTGTTACCGATGCATGCACGGCGCACCGATAAGCGCACTTAAGAGCGCGCGCGTGAGATTTAATTTACTTTTGAACATATTTTTTTGGTTTTATTCTGGAATATAATTCAATATTTTTCGAATGTACGAGAGTATTATTTTGCTGTCGGCGGGCCACCAGTATTCGAATAGCATCCGTCCATTTACTATCAGGTGGACTATGTAAACTTTTGTCTCCCCTTTTCAATAAAAATATAAGCCGATAACTTTTTTATAAATAATCTCATTTTATGATACAAATGGTAATTATAATGAAAAAGCGTATAGCTGATATTATTAAGTATTTGCTTTCAGCTTTGAACAACCGACAACTGCAAACAGCTTTTTTTTAAATATCTCTCATAATTCGTTATATCCAAAGACATCAAAGTAATTTATGTGAAGTACTAAGTTTCTTACTGAATAAATTACTTGGCATCTTGGTATAATTAACAACAACTTTGCATTGAAGCGCTAAGTTGGTGAAATTTTGGAGTGAAATGTCACTAGTATGATTAATAGCGTATTACGTTAATTATTGAATTATACATATTAAGGAGAAAAGTCGTATAAAATCACGATTTGTTGTAATTTCTATTTGATTATGTGCGAACCCATGTAGTCGCGGTGTAAGAATATCTACTACTAAATAACATCCCAGGGGTCGCAAGAGACGCCATATTAGAACAAACTCGGAAATGGACAGCGGCAATATTCTCGTTTTTTTTATGGAAAAGGAGGCAAACGAGCATGCGGCTCACCTGATATGATGTAAATGATTACCGTTGCCCATGAACAGACGCAACGACAGGTGAATTGCAGGTGCAGGTGGTAGCCACATGCTTGCCAAGGCACAGGCAAATCCACGGGACGATATGGGGTGGTGGATATTCTTACACGACCACCATCCCCACGAGGCAAACAATAGGGAAGGCATATGTTTGCCATTTCACATTTATAGGCTTTGATGAAAGAGATATCAGGCGTGGGACCGATGGATTTACGCGGTTAGTGACGCACGGGAGTGAAACACAAACAAATTTATTACACTAGGATGCTACTGAGAATTTCTTGGCAGGGAATAAGCAATAACTGATTTCCGCCCGACCTGGAAATCGATCTAGAGATCACACGATCAGCACTTACACCAACGGTTAATTAGATCGACTTGGCAGACAAGATTATATTATAAAATTTTACAAAAATAGAAATGTTTACAATAGTCCAAGTGAATCGTCTTAATCTAGCAAAGTAAACTAAGAACTTAAGACCTCTGCTCTTCTCAAAATCGAACTAGTTATGATCGCGTACTATTGAATTTGAGGCGAACGCTTATTTCTTGAACTACCCTGTTTATTTTTTCATAATATTGTTAAAATTAACCTTGAACTAATATTTCCAAAATTGTAGTAAATGTGTTTTAATACTAAGATAATATGCTAACCAAATACCAATTTGTTATCCATTTACAACTTGCTATCGGCTGACATGGGGCGGACAGTCTGACTGACATCAGAACGAAACCTATTATTGAATATTTTCATTTACTTACAGGATTAGGTTAACAAACGAGCACATAGTCCACCTTATGGTAAGTGGTTACTGTGGCCCATAGACATCTATATCTATCCTCGATTACGAATCAAAACACAGATGTGTTGTCCCCCGTGAGAACTAAAATGGAATGCCTTGTTTCCAGTAAAAAGGGTTTTCGGTTCTCTACACTTACCATACGAAACACAGCAGCATTAAGCTGCTATTTTACGCTGGTATTCTGTAAGAGCGTGGTCCTTCCCCAGTCGAAGCGACCCAATCGTGCTATAACTATACCAGTACATCGTAAAGAAGTCCATTACTACGATTGATTATTGTTGATCATTTTAATCAGTCTACGATAATAAACCAAAGACAATAAAGTTTTCCAAATTTATGTACACCACGAGTCAGCAGCGATTTTTTTTTATTAGTTAAATCTACAAATGTTTAAGATTAAATATAGCCTAGATCACTATTGGCATTGCTCTCTATTTGTTCGTCTGGTTTCATTACAATTAATTCAGGTATTCCAAAAATTAGTTCGGACAGACAGGCAGACAGACAGACAAACATTTTAAAAATGGTTATTCCTATCTTAATGGTATTCAAATAACTTCCTGAGCTCTATTAAAGGCAGTTATTTCGATAAACAATTACATAAATGATGATTGTCATAAATCTAAATAACACTAAATTTATAGATCCTATTAAGGCGAAGCGAAGATTCTTTTCCCTAGTCTTTAATATGATTCATTCATAATTCATTCATAACAACTTATCGAAGTCCACCACTAAACATAGACCTACAAGTGAAACACCATGGGGTTTTATTCGGTGTGAGCCGAACATAACTGATCGTTATCTCTTCGAGGCGGATCATGTAACATAAGCATTTTCTTATGAATGTACCTCCCACAAGGAACTCTCCAAAGCAGTTTAGCCCGCGGATCTTAATAGGCATTTCCCCATGTAAGGCCTTAACAGTGGTTGAAATGCCTAAATCATGGATATTTAATTAAAAAAATCTCAAAAACTGTTCATTTAATCTACAAAAAAAAAATATAGGGTAACAGAAGAGGATTTGGTAAATGTTTTAAATTGAACAAAATTTTATTTTTGTCAACCCCTTATTAGAAAAAAAAATCCCCAATGAGTATCTATTTTCCAGCACACACAGCCGCAGCCCTTTATTACACGTATGTAAGACTTTAATGGAGTGGTCGTTGGCTAGGTTGTGTCCAGTGTCCAAAAGATGTTTGGCAAAATGGGATTTATCGGGATTGCAATTCCTGTACGCGGCTAAATGCTCTTTATAACGTGTCTCGAAATTGCGACCAATCTGACCCACGTAAACGGCGTGGCATTAGTCACAAACAAGTTTGTAAACACCTGACTTTTGACGAATATCCAATTTATCTTTATTATTACAGATATTTCTAAGAGAATTGTTTGTTTTGAACGCTACATAAACGCCGTTGAATAAAGGGTTGCAGCCGTGTGTGCTGGAACAGTTAGAGATATTAAAAAGTAATAATAGTACCATTGCACTGCTGAATGAACAAACAAATGTTACTAACTCACCTCTCTTAAATATCTTTAAGCCTGCTCTCTAATAATAGAAAGCCTCGCAATATGTTTGTTTGTCACCCTCACGGTGATCGGTGATTGGTTGCGTGGTTGGAGGTGAGGGGGGCGTTACGCGGCGGTTTGTTTTTTATTTTACAAACGGCTGCGTAAGTCCGGCGGTGATTGGTCACATGTTTTATCGCATGACGCAGTCGCTCGCTCCTTAAGTAGAGAGCGGTTGCGTCAGCGGCCTGTATAAATAGCAGTTGTTTTGGCTCGCCGCTCACTTAGCGGGTGGGAGGTGCTCTTCATACTAGGTAAGACACATCATTTTATTTTATAACGCGGATATTTGCGAAGTAAATTTTTCTAAAAGCTTTTGTACGTTTCATCAATTAACCATTAGTAAAAATTAAAACATTATTAGTTGAACCTTGCATCTTGTTCATTATTTTTATTATAAATACCTATAAATGCATATATTATTAATAAATAATTCCCATAATATTTTGTATTATTTTTTATTTTGCCCTATCTGCAATGTTCTATGTTCTAAAGAAAATGTGGCGTAGGACATGACTGAAAATCTCTCGAACGTTTTATCTAGGTAAAAAGATGTTTTCCGTTTTCGTCGCCTCCACATGATATTTTTGTCAGCATAAGGTACCCTTCTGTATCTGAAATGAATATGAATATTGCTGCAAAGTAAAGTAATAGGCTATACAAGTCCCTCTACTGGGCACAAGACTCTTTTTATTTCTGAGAGGGTTTTAGAGCAAGGAAACGTCTGCCGCGCTGCCCCAATGCGTGTTGACAAAAATTGAAATTACAAATTTCTTTCGTGCTGTCGGGGATCAAACCCGGGAAAAATTTACAGCGAACGCTTTGACCCAGGTCTACTAATAAGACGCAAATAAATACGATTTAACATATATAATAAAAAACTCTTACGTACTTGAAACTTGAACACTTGATAGCTCGTGACGCCTACCGAACAAAGCTACAGTACCATGTAATTGAATATGCGTAACCGGGACATAACTCTCAGTGATGCGCAAGCCTAACAAGCAGTATGTCACTTATAATTGTCATCTCTGCAGTCTATTAATCTTTGCAATTTTATAAGTAATACAGAACGTAGTTGCTAGACGGTGTTGACGTCGGCTAAAATCTCTACGATCGCCGTTTCGTCAAGGTCATTCAGGCTAGTTAAAGCCGTAACTCCCACAAGGAACTCCCCAAAGCACAGTCCTGGGCCACCTTCAACCATCGACTTCTTGCATCTCTTACCATGCTAACGCACGCACCTCTGAAATTATTAATTACAATTTCATTATCACATTGTACAAAACAATTTGGGTGTCAGAGAAATTTAAAGGAAACAAGACATATTAATTGAGGTTACGTCCGTCAAACACGTTGCAGCTCAGCGTTGAACTCTTTCACATTCCAATTCTCACAAAAATGGGAGCCTATGGATATATATATTTTTTTGTATATTGTAATTTTTACATTTCGTGGTCGTAGATTAACATCATGTTTGCATGTAGCAGCTGGATAATGTAATCAGCCTGTTAACTAGATAGATATTCTATTAAAATGCCGACATTTAAACTATCCACTAGTTGTGTTTTGGCCGTATGGGCTTGTCATCAAATTTTCCTGCCACGACAAGGTAGTAATTTTTAAATTCCCGAAAAATTTAAGAGTAGCCACGACTTTGTCATCTAGGGTGAACTAAGAAGAACCTCCTAAGTTGCCCTTTTCTGAGGAGAGATCACAATGTAGTATTCGGCGCTAGTGAGGCAGCGGATGTGTGTGAAACGTTCCCGTGGCTCTACCAATATGCGGCATAGGCAAAGCACCATGGGGATTTTTCGGTGCCAGTCCAACATAATCCATCGTTGTTTTTTCCCGCCCCTCTGACATTGCATCCTAGCCTGCACCTAATCTTATCGCATGTTGTGCACAGAGTGAAAGTACATTTGTATACACTTGTGACACTTTTATATAATAAATTAAATAAAATAGCCTTTTATTTCCAAAATTAGTAAAATTCAATTAATTTTTATTTATATTTCGGAGCGTCTATAAAATACCCGGTTGGATCAAGGTGAAATGGTGGGTATATCGAGAAACACCCGCTTGTTTGTGCAGTATAAAGTTCACTGTAGGTGCCGTGCGCAAGAGATTCCGCTTAAGTCATTCTACGAGTGTGGTCATTCGACTGGTGCTAAGATAGTGTCGTGGTTCTGTTCGTTATAGTAATTCTTCTAGTACAGGCAAGGAGGATTGGTGTTGCTGAGAGGCTGCCCTGAGATAAGTAGTGTTGTTGTTGGTTTGCATATTTTGGTGTTATCATGTAATTACGTACGTCACGTTACACTGGTGTGTGATTGTGGCGAAGACGTTTAGTTAGTTACGTTGTATATATATATATATATATATATATATATATATATATATATATATATATATATATATATATATATATATATAAATTAACCTTATTCAATATCAATTATGAACATTATTTAAATATTTTAATATAATACATTATGACATTAAAAATTAACTAATTAATGAATAAGTCTTTGATGTTACATTTTATATAAATTAATCAGTACAATTACATTTTTTTTTTGGTTTATTGTTATGAAATATTTCAATTAATTAAAACAAGACTTAGCATAACAAGACTATTAGCATAACCATATATTTAGTATATAAAGTCCCTGATTTCGCAATATCTATTAACAAAGGCCTCCTCCAGACTTTCCCATTGTTTCCGGTCGAGTGCTACTCGTCGCCAGTAAGGTCGAGCCATATTTTAAGTCACCTTCCCACCTTCTACGCTGACCACCCCTGCTTCTTTTGCCATCTCTTGTATACCAATTAGTGACAATTTGGCTTAATTTTTCTTGACGGTTCCTAAGCATGTGTACAGTCCATCTCCACTTTTGTAAGTCTATTCTTTGTAGAATATCAGATAGTTGGGTTTTGTTTCGAGTATATTCGTTCCTAACCCGGTCGGTTTTCTTTATACCAATCATGCTTCTCTCCATTGCTCGTTGGCATGTTAACAATTTATTTCTCTGTGAATCTGCGAGTGCCCAAGATTCGCATCCGTATGTTAAGCAGGTAAGGATAGACATTTCAAACACTTTTCGTTTTCCTGCCCAATTCTTTGCTCTTCATTATTTCTTTTAATGACCAATATTTTTATTTCTATTATTATTGGTATATTTTTATTATTGGTATCTGATCTCTATTGGACATTATTTTGGTTTTTTTGTGTTCATTTCCAAACCAGCTTTTTTACTTTCATTTGATAGGTCATGTATCATTATTTCAAGTGTCTTAGGATTCTCTTCGAATAAAACGATGTCGTCGGCGAATCTGAGGGGGTAAAGTCTTTTTCCATTTATGTTCAAGCCCATTTTATCCCAGTTAATATGTCGAAATATATGTTCTATAGCCGAAGAAAATAGCTTTGGTGAAACAGGATTACCTTGTCTGGCCACTCTTCTTATAGGAAACTCGTCTCCTAGTGTATAGAGGTAAATTCTTGCTGAGCATTTATCATAGACTTGTTTTAATATGTTTATGTTTATGTATCATGGACTTGTCTTAATATGGTTTTGTGAATCTAATCCTATCTAATCCTAATCCTAGCCTTTCTAGACTCTCCCATATGATTTCTTGGTATAAACTAGCAAATGCTTTTTTATAATCTACAAAGGATAATAAGTAGAGTGGTTTATTATACTCATTGTACCTTTGAAGAACCTGTTTTACCATGTGCATATGGTCAATGGTCGAAAGTTTACGTCTGAAACCTACCTGTTCTATTGGTTGATTTTCGTCTAATTGAAGAGTGATTCTGTCAAGAATTTTTTTTTGTGAATATTTTCTAAATGTTCGACATTGAGCTGATTGATCTGTAATTATCTATTTAATCTTTTGCTCCGTTTTTGTGTATTAATATAATATGTGATTTTGATCATTGCCTCGGTATTTGACCTCCATATAAGAATTCAGTAAACATTTTTGCTATTATTGAACAAAATTCCTCAGATGTTCTTTGTAGAGTCTCATTTGTTATCTTGTCTGGTCAGGGTGCTTTATTTAGTTTTTGTGAGCTTAGCCTTTTTTACCTCGCTACTTAATATAGATAGCAGCTTGTCATGTATTGTAATAATTGTTTGAAACTTTTTATGCAATTATACTTCTCTAATGGGGAGTTGTCGGTAGAAATCAGTGGCATACTCTATGAAGTCCTTACGTTTAGTATAGGCTTTATCTTGCTTTTTGATTTCGGGTATCCGTTCCTTGGTAACTTCCCGCAATTCTTTGAGTTCCTTTCTTACTTCACCTGATTTTATGATGTGCTTTTCAATAACTTCCAATCTCTGTTTCTTCCAGTCATGTTTAATGGCTTTATAAATAGTTTTACTTAATACGGCAAGCTCTTTTTCTTTAAGTTTTCTGTCTTTCCAAGTTTTTGTCATTAAATTTTTTCTCTCCTTTATAAGTTTGATTGTTTTTGTACTCATTTTATGTTTATTCTCTTTTGAGGAAACAGATGGGTCACTCAATTGATTTTCTATTAAGGTGTATCTTGTTTATAGATCTAGTGCTTTCAGGTTCTCCCTTAGAGGGGTGCTATATTTTGAATGAGACGATTAAGACATTTTTATTTCTTTAATTTTGTTACTTATCCCATGGTTTATTGTTATTATTTTTCGTGATTTCTTTGTAGGTAACAACAGAAGAGATGGGCGAACCATACGATGGTTAGTGTTGAAATTTAGTGTTTGGATTACTTCAGTGTTTGTGAAAGCTCTACGATTATTAAGTAATATAATCTATTTCATTCCTATATTTTCCATCCGGTGATTTCCAAGTCAATTTGGTTTTGAAGTTCTTTTTGTAGAGGCTATTTAGTACAGATAAATTAGCTTCAAGCATGAAATCAATCGTTCTTTGCCCTTTCTTGCTTCTTTTACCGTGACCGAATTTACCAAGAACATTCTTTTCGCCGCTACTTCCTACTCCAACCTGTGCATTAAAGTAACCCATTAGTATAATATGGTTATTTTTTTACTTTATTTATTGTTTCATTTAGGGTTTGATAGAACTGCTCTAAGTCTCTGGGGTTAGTTTGCTTTGTTGGGGTATATATTTGTATGATAGTCCAATCCTTGCTATAGTCAGGTAACGTCATATTAACATAGGCTATACGGTCAGATATGCCTCTGAATTCCTTTATTTGGTTGTTTAGCGAGGCTTTAATTAGGAATCCTTTATAGTAGAGTATATACTGATTACGATCTTCAATTGATTCTCCAAATCTACGTATTTCGCTAATCCCCAAAATTTCCCATCGGGTTTCTTATAGTGCGATTTCAAGCTCTTGAAAATGTTCTTCTGTTCTTAGATTTCTTGTATTAAGAGTTGATATTTCGATTGTACCTCTTCTTTTAAAATGTTTTTCTGTTAGTAGAGTTTCTTTTTTTTTTTGATGTTAGTAGAATTTGTTTTTTATTAGATGTGAGTAGTTTGTTTTTTATTATCTGAACTATCGCTGGAGGGTTCTGGTCTAAAGCTCCCGCGGCGACCACCCGTGGTGGGAGCTATGTTTTGCGTTTCTGTAGATTTTTCTTTCTGCTGCTTTAAAGAAGTGGAGGGGGCACTGCTTGTTGCTATTCCGTAAATTCCACCGTTTCCTTTACCTTCCTTGTCATATTTTGTTTGGTTTTGCTGTCGCCATAAATCCCCTAATAGTTCTATTTCTTTTTGAAGTCTGAGTAATGTTGTTGGTAAGTGTAGAGTTGGATATGCCAGAGTTTCTGGTCAAACCGATAAAAGGGAATGCCCACCGTCCATAGACACTTCGGCCATTGGTGCCCACATATAAAAGCATATGGAAGTGATAATATGCAATTAAAATAATGAGATGGTTAAGGAATTGGTTTAAAAAAAGTCCGGATTTTTAAGATATAAAGGTTTTTTTATTTTCACAAGAACAATTTTTTTAACAACAAATGACTCCGTATTTTCGTGACATTTAAACCACAATTGACACAGCGTAAATGTCGTCTTGAATGAGTTACTGAGAGCTGGGAAGAACTCTGGCCGGTGTGAAAGCTGGGGTCATCGTTAACAGTGGATATCGAGTCAAATTCGTGCAGAGGTAATCGTAAGAAGTGGGAACGGGATCCATTTTCAGGCCGTGGTCAATAGGGTGAGAACAATTATCGGAGTCCGTTTAGAAAGCTTATTAGTTGCTTAAATAACAAATCCGCGAGAAAACAAACAAAATAACACAGATGCAAAGGAATTCGACTTGTGACTATTTAGTTTTGATAATTATGACATGGGCCTAGCTCTCAGTTCGATGTTGCCAATTAACAGACATAAAATCGATAAATAGATAGGATTTTTTTATTCGATTTATAATTTCATAAAAAATAATAATCTTTGATTCGCTTTAAGTTCTGCAGGCCTTTTAAAATATGTTTTGTTTTATTTATTTAAATTCCATTTTAAATGTATTTTTAATAACAGATAAGAATAACAGTTAAATTGTGCAGTAGCGTTTTTGTTATGGTCTAAAGAATTAATGGTAAATCAACTAGCAATTCGCTTGTTTAATAATCATAACATCATAATAATTATCGAAAAATAATATTACCATTATAATAATGACCCCATAAAAATCGTTTGAAAAAACAGAATCGACTTTTTTAACGAGTTTTATAATTGGCAACACTTTTTATTTTGTACACAAACTTATGACTTGCGGATTTACCTAATTTCATTTTTATCTTTTCAATACTTTTTTTTTGTGCAAAAATATTGCAATCTTTTATGGATACATAAATACCGCGATTAATTACCATAAAAAAGATGTATTTTTTTAACAAACGCAAATTGTTGGGCGTATCATGGCCAGAATTGGGCATTCCCCTTTCGCTTGTTATTTTGCTGCGGTGCTTTTTTGTTCTTAAGGATTATAATTTTATCGTACCTGATTGTTGCCTTGTTCTATTTCTTTTGCCAGATTTTCCTTTACCTGTTTTCGTTTTTCTAGTACTTTCTTGGTATCATCTTCCATAATATAGTAAGAAGAGTTTTTTAGAGCGTTTTCGTTACTTAAAACCTCAATTTTCCGACCCATTGTTGTAAACGATACTATAATCGGTCTTGCTTTCTCAACTATTTTGCCTATTCTTCAAACAGACCCTGTTTCTTGTTTTTCGCAATTTATTTTCATATACTTTTTTATTATTTCCAAAACGGTATCTATCAGATCAAAGAATGAACCCTTTTTTTCCTCAACTCCGAACAACACTAAATTTTTCTTTCGCAGTTGTCTCTTAATTTTTTCCAGGACTATTTCTTGTTCTGCGAGTTTTTTTCTACAGTTGTTCAGTTTTTGTTTACATTTTTTTTAATTTCTGTTTATATTTTTGTTGATATTTGTTGTAATATTTATTTCAATACCTTTTTTTTTTAAATATCATATCAGCTTGAATTTTAAGAAGCATATTTTTTATTTCCTCCATATTTAATTAGAATAACAATATACTTATTCCGAAAAAATGACCTCTTGTATTTAGTAGTGATAACCTAACTGTGTTAAACCATAAAGTAGTATTGTAAATTTTCTATTTAGCGATAGATGGCGCTGAAGTGGTTTTAAATCGATGCGTTACTATTGTTTTATCTTTTTTTTTAATTTTTAAGTTATTAAATCACTAATATAGCCGTTTAGGGTTTTGAGTCTGACACTTATGATTTTGGTATTCAAGTCAATCAAAAAGTTCTACACTAAGAGTTTTGAGATATTTCACTAAATTACACACACACAATTTATAAAAGTCTATGACCGTTGCAATCACTTTTTATGCTTTTTACTTCAATTGTTTTCAATATTCTCGATTTTTCACTATTTCACTATAGGTCACTGTTAAATCCACTTAACTTTTATATTTTCCTTACAATTTGCTCTCTTAACTTGATAATTTAACAATAAAAACAACGAAGCAGTAATATTTATGTGCGTTACAGCTTACATCGCCCTCTCGATATTTATAGTTTAAAATGTACTATGTTATAAATCACTCTATATCACGATTATTCACGAACAGACACACTTTAATATACAGAAGGTTGTATAAAAAGAGTTATTAAAATATTAAAGAATATATGGATGATACTCCAGCTGATTCGTGAGTAGCATGCATTTCTCAGGTATAAAATATTTCAAGGATATGTAAAGGGAGCCAATTCATACTGGAGTGGCGGGGCGGAATTGCTCCACCCTACCATCCCTCTCAGATATGAGAGAAGGCATATACCCAACAATAGCTTTAGCAATAAATAGTATTTAGGCTACAAATTTTACTAAATCATATATGAATTAACCTTACCTCTTACTTACTTTGTCTTAATACTAAAAACTAAATCGTAGTACATAGAAGGAAAATAAATCATGACCTGACTTCATTAAAATGGGTTCACTTCCGTTGTTATATTAAGGAGTTCATAGATGATACATTAGAATAAAGAATGGAAAATAGCAGTTAATATTGTACCGATTTTACCTTACACTCGAAGGAAACAGCATAAGAATTTAAATAAACACTAAAATTATATAATGACAAAGGTCTATCACAAACGTTCTTTATTTTCTTTGTTTGTTAACAATTTTAATGGATGGAATTATGAGTAGGTCGTTTAAGCCTTTAAGAAGTCCTTTAAGATTAAACAAGCTTTGTTAAAATCTAAAGTAGATGAAATACTTATTAAGTAAAAACAAAACTTTATTTAGTCAAGAATTTCTTTTTGAATATACTTAAATTAAATGAAGTTACTTGCTTCAACAGAGCTTGAATAATTACCCATACTATTATTGAAATGGTATTCCGCTGGACTTCTTGTTGGTTCTTTTGAGGTCAAAAATAAAGTACATTAGTACATTATTAAGAAGTTAAGAACATTATTAAAAAATAAATTACTTTCAATATGTATTACTTGTAATCTATTAATGCATTCATTCATTAATAAAGAATGCTTTATAGCTATCAAGTTTTTTTTCTGAACATAGGCCTTCCTTCAGAATTCCTAATAAGGGAGATTTATGCCATAGTAACCACACTTCGCAGGCGAGTTAGCAACCGCAGTTTTTTTCCAAGTTGTTATTTAACAGACGATGGTACCCATTTCCTGGGATTTTAACCTCTGTCACCTTCTAAGACATCCATGGGAAGATATGTGATAGTGGATATTCTTACACCGCCACAGCAAGGTAAACTCTTAAAAAAAATAACAACTGTACACGCCCCTAGCTGCCCCAACCAAGAGTAACGGGATTAGGGCTCATGAGTAATCCCATCGACGGGCAGCAGAGGGGCGGGGCCAGAATATGGCCACGTGGAATATGTTCTAAATACAATAAACTATATGGGAGAAAGCTAGAAACACATAGTAAGCTAACTTCGTACCAAGGCTTGGGCAGGCCGTGAGTGTGTGTAATAGTGGATGGCGAGTAGTGTACAGTGATGTGTGAATGTGTGGGGCCTTGTCAAGCATAGGCGACCAGCAGTGGCCGAGTTCCAAGCTGCCCCAAAATGAGCTAATCTTCCGCAGCGCTGTCCACAGTCACTTTCTTCGTTCGTCACGATGACAGTCCATTAACTCTATCGTACGATTAACTAACTTACAGAAGCCACTAACTCTAATTTGTTATAAAGCGTAACACCCAAAACAAATACAGAATGTCGGTATATATGAAATCCCGTTACTATAAGCAAAAACGTAACACACCGCACGAGCAATCAATATTGTCAGATCACTTATATACGCTATCAAATTAGAATAACCAAATTCGCGGTAAATTAGGTGCGCCTAACACGCAATTCAGACTTTGATCGCAGTCAATGTTAACTTCCTAACAATTTGTCAGCCCGGCGTCGAATACTAGACTTAACAAAGAAACCTTCGTCGTTGCAGCGTCTGCTAACAAAACCGAATCCAAAAATGGAGGTTTCCCGGGCGTCCTTAAACGTGCTCTCGTTAGCACAGTATTATAGCAACTGTTCGACTCGACCCCGCCGCCGGTAGCAAAAAACTCTCTCGCGCGAACGTCAAACCGGTACGAATGCACCGCGCCGAGCGCCCCCTGGCGTTAGTTCCTGAAATTAGCGTTTGGCGCGAACAACAATTATTCTTTTCTATTATATTCCATCTAGAGTTAACCTATTTATAAGAGGATACTGTGGCACATACACAACTAGTAACTCTGTCATCGATTATTCTTCTTTCTCCCGAATGAGTTCTCGAATTTTCATGGCGTGTAGGTGAAGGGACAGCCAGAGGTGGCCACTCCGAGTGGACTCAGCAAGCCAACTTCAGATGTGTTTTGGTGGGCTGCTGCGAGAGGGATGCCCTCTCCCCCTACCACTGCAGTCGATATGGAGTTGCGGAGGAGGAGGAGTGTTGGTATGGCGATGCGCCACTTGCCCTATCCTCCACGACTCTAACGAGGCCGCATCGTTGATGCGGTGGTGGTGGGGCCGCGGGGTGTCAGGAGTGTCGGTATTACGAGGCGCTGCTCTCCCTACTATCCACAGCCGAATCTTGGATTGCCGCGGAGCTTTATACCAGATCCGCCCCTGGGTTCAGAAAGCTAGTGCTTCTTGACGCTTGTTTTCTTGGCCCCGTGGATTTCGCGCATCGGATACGGGGGCGTCTATTGCGCAGGTGAAGTTGGAGGTCGCGGTGGGAGGCACTTCTTGTGTCCTGGTGCGCCTTACCTGAGAAGGATATGGGGAGGAGTAACTACTCTCTCCATGGGGTCAGTCGGTGCAAGTTTGACATAAACCATCCGTGCCGTAATGTCCGTGTCCTCCATATAATGTCTCATTACCAGTAAAAAAAATTCTGTGTACACTCAATATATGAAACACAGCCGTATATTAATACTGCTATTTTACGCTGGTATTCTGTAATAGCGTGGTCTTTTCCAATTAAGCCGACCCGTTCATCCCGTAGCCATAATACACTAGCTACATAGTAGCTCTAAGACGTAGAAACTAAAGAGAAGAAATTAAAATGTCAACAAAAAATGAAAGCAACATTTTTACTTAAAGTAAAGGATCAAAGTTACACCCAACTTAAATATTAAGGTCAGACTCGCTAAAACGAGGGTTGAAAATTACGAAAAGAGAGGCGTTGCATAATTAGGTTTAAATTAAAAGTATTTTCATATAGTATTAGCATCTTTTCATATATATCTGTTAATTGAATTAACATTCAAATTCTCCTTGATTCAAAGGTATACGAAAAACATCCTCAAAATTAGAAGTTAGTCTTACTTTTATTATTTTACTAACCGTCTTCGAAAAAGGAGAAGGTCTATATTCTAAGCGTAAATTTCGTAAGAAATCGCCGAAACGATTTGTATGATTGTTTTTTACCAAGCAAAATATTTTTTGTTTTGAATTAGTTTTTTATATATATTATTTTTAAATATCAACAAAAAAGTTAATAGATCATTCAAGCAGCCTGTTGACAGAAGTGCTGGGTACCAACATTTACTAACCAGCTTGTTCGACTGGCTTTCCGTTTCGGTGCAGTTGTAATAATATCCACAACCCCTTATCGTTCCGTGGGCAACATACTTATACCACGCCTCACTCCGCGCTTAGGCATGAAAATGTATATTCTGTCTATATAGACGCTGCGTGGTCACCTAAATGAGGCTAGCTCTGCAAGGTTGTCACGCGTACGCTCGAGCTGACGCTCGCCTTACCTTAACAAAAAGTATTTTGCTCTTCCAAGTATTAAGAAACTTTTGATATTTATTCTTGAGTTTTTACTCAAGTATGGCCTCACAAAGAGCAAAAGGTAAAGCATAGCATGCGGGTGCTTAAATGAAAATAGGAATGACGACTTTTCATTATTTGCCTTCGGTTCCGGGCAGGTCTTGTTTTCTCTCTAGCTTTTCCATTCCTGTTCTCCGTCCATGCTGTCCGAACAAAACGGTCCCTACCGTCCAAGAGATCTCGATAGCAGACCAGATCCATCCTTCCGCGTACTATTCCGTCCACGATCTTGCATCTCAGGTTTATGGTGGTGGGCAGGTACATGACTTTGTGGAGGAAAAAAAAAGATGACTTTTCCCCATTACTCTACCAGCTCCAGTGCAGACTCTGCCGTTCTTTTTATGACACCCTGAGAGTTTGTCTCAATCAGGAGCATTAGGTCGTCTGCATATGCTATCATCTTCACGTGGGTGGGGGAGGGGGGGGGGCATAGCAGCCTCAACAAATCGTTAAGCAGTAAATTCCACAGGGTCGGTCCTCAGGCCGATCCCTGCGGGCAGCCCATGGTCGAGCGTTTCCATTCCACACATTCACCTACAAAGGTGCCCACCCAAAAAAGCCCCAGTTAACCCCCCGGTCCCGGAAACGGGCAGGCACTCCCACCAGCCCTGGGAGCCTTGCATGGGATATTTCTCCAACTGTATAGACTATAAGTCTGTGGTTGCTTGAGCTGACGCAATCCAGGACTTGCCACTGTAAAATCAAAACCCCTCTGGATGAGAGAGTTACATCTATATTGGACTACCCCATTGCTCCCGAAAAGGTTGGCCCTGAACGTTGGGCACCACAAGCCCCTCCGAAAATATGAAATCTTCCATGGCTTTTCTTCGATGTTCTGTTTTGTGGCCCCATCCTATTATCTGTTCTGCAATACATACCGATTACAACGCGCTTGCCTTTCAACTGGTCAAGTACGGTCTCTAGATGTTATGAAGGTTGGTCGATGTTATCGTTGTACTTAAAGCATACTGAGACGACGTAGAGACCGTACTTCTCCACATGGCACACAACGCAATAAGGGTTACTGGGGTGTGACAGTCCAGAAACACCTATATTATTATTGCAGACCTTAATACCGGCCTGTAGCCCCTCGCCGGGATTCAAAGTACCGCCGTTCGATGGGACTTCTTCCTGGTTGGATTACAAAATCCAGGTCAAATCTATCGTGGAGGCAAACGGCTGGAATAAAAACAGGCCATGACTGCCTTCATCCCTCACACTAGGCCTGCGCGACCTGCGATACCTTAACTGTTATGGAAGCTCTCGGTAAGTAAATGACTAACGAGCAGCTCCATGAGACATAGGAGTCCTCAGGGTGCGTACGTTGTATGTTGCCAGGTCGAGTAGTCTTAGGTAGTAACCGAACCTCCACCGGAGATTCTTAGCACCTCCTGCCCCGCCGTTACAATGGTCGCCACCGTAGCCAGGAATAACGGGGCCACCGGGACTGGGGGCCGTTTCTTTGTTACTCTCATCATAGGGGAGTATTTGCCATAGTTGCCACGCTTGGCGAGCGGGTTGGCAACCGCAGTATTTTTATTGTAAGTTTGTTGTTATCAGGCAGATGCTGCTGCCCATCTCCTGCCTGTTTCCCTTTGTCGCCTTTTACGACACCCACAGGAAGATATGGGATAGTGGATATTCTTGACCGCCACTACACGGCATATTATAAACAATATTAAAAATTATAATAAAAAAACACTTGTAATTTAATTATCAAACAGTCCTACTCCCCGCAATATCGTGTCAAGAACGCGGGCTGCATTTCCCCGCTGAATGGCTATACTTACCTTTGAGCGAGAAAAGAGCCAGCGTCCTTATGACCAGCAGCAACGACCAGCTGCGGATGGCGTTCCTTAAGGAACTTCACTATACGTGGACCCCACGGACCAATAGTATCTACAGCAAATAGCACAAATATGTGGTTATCTCTCAAAGACTCCTATTTGCGCCACTTACTCAGTTCAGCTGCCTTTGATGCCGCCCCGGCTCTAAATGAAGTACTCCTGAGATGAGAAGCCGCCAGAGTGTCTACGCAATATGTAAGGATGGAGCTGGAAGAAGAGATAGACAAGTTACGCTGGCATATTATAGGACTATCCGAAGTCCGAAAAGAGGGGGAGGACGCGGTAATCCTCGAATCCGGCAACTTGTTCTATCACAGGGAGGGCGACCATCTGTCCCAAGGAGGTGTCGGATTTATCGTCCACAAGTCTCTGGTTAACAACGTTGTAAAGATTGAGAGTGCATCAACAAGGGTTCCGTACCTTATACTCAGAATCACCAAACGGTATTCGCTGAAGGTCATACAGGTTTACGCAACAACCTCAGCACACCCCGATGAGGAGGTGGAAGAAATGTATGAGGATATCTCTAGAGCCAAGCATTCCTCCAAAACCCACTATACGGTGTTAATGGGATACTTCAATGCAAAACTAGGCAGAAGAGAGAACGGTGAGCTGAAATTAAGTAAATTTGGAAGAGGGCAACGGCACTCAAGGGGCCAACAGATGGCATACATCATGGAGAAAGTGGGACTCTTTATTATTAATTTTTCTTCCAGAAGCGGCCCCACAGGAAGTGGACCTGGTTGAGCCCCGACGATTCGACAAAAAATGAGATTGACTTCATTATGACGACCAGACGACAACTGTTCAGTGATGTTTCCGTGATCGCGAGGGTGAAAACTGGTAGCAATCACCGAATGGTTAGAGGCACACTGAACCTAAACGTTAAGTTGGAGAGGTGTCGTCTAATGAGGTCAACGCTCCGTCCCCCTCGTGTTCGGTTCCAAAGTCCCGAAACCTTTCAGCTCGAGTTACAAATCCGTTTTCTGTGCCTAGGAGACTGCAATGAAGTGGACGATATGAATGACAAGCTCGTGGAAACTGTCCAGGCGGTCAGAGCTACGTTCTGCAAGACCCGCCGCAAATGAACACAAAAACTCTCTGATCACACTCTCAATCTCATGGCTGCTAGACGGGAAATGGAGCTACATTCTTCAACAGATTTGACAGCATACAGGCAACTGAACAGACACATCTTCAAATGCATGCGGCGGGACTTACGCAACTTCAATACAGCTTGTATTAAAGAAGCAATCGAGCGGAACCAAGGCTCCAAAGTTTTTGCCAGAGATCTGTCTGCCAGAAAGAGCTAACTGTAAAAGCTGAAGACCGAATGTGACAGCATCGTTTCCGGGGCACCCGAAATTTTGAGTGAGATTGAGAGGTTCTATGGGCAGCTGTACACGACATCCTTGGATCCACACGCAAGTGTGAGTAACGATCCAAGAGCGAGTCTTATCCGACACTATTCCGAAGATATCCCGGACGTCGGTCTGAGCGAGATTAGAATGGCTCTCTAGCACCTTAAAAACGGCAAGGCCCCAGGCGAGGATGGATTTACAGCGGAGCTTCTGAAAGCGTGTGGAAGGCCGGTACTTGAAGTCCTTCAGAAGCTCTTTATTTCCCTCTTCCATGGTGGCGTTACACCGGAGGCGTAGAGCTTAAGTGCGGTGGTCTTATTCTTCACGAAAGGTGACAACGCTCTGTTGAAGAACTACAGACCGATTTCGCTTCTGACCCGCGTCTACGTGCTGTTTTCGAGAGTCATTTAGAATCGTCTCGCGCGTAGTCTTGACGACTTTCAGCCTCCCGAACAAGCCGGTTTACGAAAGGGCTTTAGCACCATAGACCACATACATACCCTTCGGAAAATTGTATAGTCCGAAGAGTACAATTCGCCACTATGTCTGGCTAATATATGTGGACTATGAGAAATCCTTTGATTCCGTCTAAATTTGGGCGGTGCTGCAATCCCTTCAGCGGTGCCAAGTTGACTGTCGGTATATCGAAGTGCTGCAGTGTTTGTACAGTAGAGCTACGATGGAATAGAATAGAATGAATAGAATAGAATAGAATAGAATGAATAGAATGATTTTTATTGAATATGGATTATTACATAATACTTATTGAAAGTCATTATTTTATTTACCATTGGTTCGGAAAATACCTCTGTCCTGGGAACAACCAGCAAGAAACCCAGCGGGACTTTTAATTAAGATGGCTATCCGAGTACAGAATCAGACTACGTAACCTATCCAACTGCAGAGAGGTGTAAGACAGGGTGACGTCATATCCCCGAAACTCTTCACCGCTGCATTGGAAGACGTTTTCAAGCTACTAGACTGGAAAGTATACGGTATCAACATCAATGGCGAGTACATCGCTCATCTTCGATTTGCCGAAGATATAGTCCATATGGCAAAATCGCTGGAGGACCTAAGCACTATGCTTAATGACTTCAATAGTGTCTTCCAACAATCAGGTCTTAGGATGAACATGGACAAAGCAAAGGTCATGTTCAATGTCCATGTCACACCTATACCGGTAGTTGTTGGGAGCACTAAGCTCGAAGTTGTTGACGAGTATGTTTACCTGGAACAAATAGTCCGACTTGGTAAGTCCAACTTCGAACGAGAGGTCAATCGATGGATTCAACTCGGCTGGGCAGCGTTTGGGAAACTACGACACATCTTCTCGTCAGACATACCTCAAAACCGTAAAACGAAATTGTACAACCAGTGCGTGTTGCCAGTGATGACTCAGATTCGAGACGTGGTCCTTCACTGTTGGCCGTATGAGGAAGCTCAAGGTCGCTCAGCGAGCTATAGAGTGGGCTATGCTCGGGGTTTCTCTGCGTGATAAACTTAGAAATAAAGATATCCGCAGTAGAACCAGAGTAACCGACATAGCCCAACGGATTAGTAAGCTGAAGTGGCAGTGGGCCGGCCATATAGCTCGAAGACCCGACAACCGATGGGGAAGAAAGGTTCTTGAGTGGCAGCCTCGTACCGGTAGGCGAAGTGTAAGGCGACCCCCCACGAGATGAAGTGACGAGCTGGTGATACATGCAGGAAGTCGATGGATGCAGGTGACTCAGGTCCGTCCTTTGTGGCATTCCTTGGGGGAGGCCTATGTTCAGCAATGGACTTGTGAAGTGCTGTAATGATGATGATGATGATGATGATATAAAATTAAAATAATAAATATTATACAAACTTATATGTAAAAAAAAAAAACTTATCAGTTTGCGCTATACATTAGTAACAAAATATGTTATTTACATATATAGTTTAAATATGCCAGTTATTACTTTTAGGTTGGGAAATAATACAAAATTATGTGATAAATTGGCCAATGATTATTCGGCGAAATAAAATTCTGCGAAACGTTAGTTGGCAAGTGATAATCTGCCAAACAATTTTCGGCGAAAAGGCAGAGATCCCGGCTGCATTAAGATCTGTGCTGTCCGATTGCATATTTTATTGACTTTCAAGTCTTCGAAAGTTTTCTTTTTTAAATTATGAAGTTAGTTTTTACTTTTTAAAGTTCATTTTTTGACCCATTGTATATATTTGTCCAAATAGTTACATAAAAAATGTAATTTCCTATTTATTTACTCTTGGGGATCACCCTTGAGATACAAATCATTTTAATTTTTTTTTTAAACCAGCTGCAGATCAACAAGCGTCAACTAAAGAAATTGTTCTATTTTTAAAACATTACGTATGCAAGAATCACCCTCTGTTTAATATCCATGTAATTTCCGTGTTTCTTCTCGTGTACATAAAAATAATTATAACAGGCAGTTTCTTGTTAGAATAAATCCATCATATCGCATTTGCGTATTGCTCGGAAGCAGCAATATACGAAGGGGATGCTTTTCTTCATTTGGTTGACAATAATAGTAATCACGCGATTTCATCCGCTTGTCGGTTTTGGCATTCACCATTGTTATTAATCAGACATTCTTTTACAGAAATTTATTACATTTGAGATGAGAAAATGAATTTGCTAACATTCTTAATTATTATAAAGCTTTCATTCATAACATTGAAGTATCAAATGAAATAAATAAAAATTAAGTAAATCACTTCCCGCTATTTACAGAAATATAAGCGTCAGGTTTTCCAGCATATTTTAATATATATGAATCGTATAAAATAAAGATTATCTACATTATAATCGTTTTTTTTTTCTTTTATATTTCCGCTTCATCGTCAAAATTGCAGCCTTTCACAAGTCTAATGCTGAACATCTGCCTTGAGACAGATCAGGCACAGGAACTACGGCTTTACGTACTTTCCGAGGCACTAAGGGAAAAAACACCGCTAACTACCTGACTTCGGCTGCTCCTGAGATTTTCTTGAGTGAAAAACCCAACAACTGATTTTGACCCGACCCTGAATTATATCATCACGGCAAATCTCTTCTCAAAATCCATAAACAAGTACGACTTTTGTCTGTATACTAACGATTTTTTTTAATATTTATTTTAAATGGGCTGCAATCAGCACTTATGTGGCCTATTTTGAATATTGTTTGGGAAAGTTTTTATTTTAATATATAAATGTAATTATATTTAATGTGTTGTTTTTGCGTAAATATAAAAACTATCACATTCTAAGCATTTACATTATCACCAAATAAAGACATAAAAACATTTATCTGTATACTTAACCCGACTGTACTCGTTTATTTTATCGATTTGCAAAAAAGAGATTAAATATCTTATTTGTATAATGACTGTACTTCAAGTACTATCCATATATAAATGTTAAAGTTAAAGTTACAACATATATAATTCTCACTGCTGGACACAGGCCCCCCTTCACGTGTGACAGGAATTGAAGTGTCCAATCGAAAGTGTCCCAATGCGTTTTGGCGGACTTTTCATGTCTTAATTTCTTATTTTTCAAACATGCAAGTTTCCTCAAGATGTTTTGCTTTCCTTCATCCTTCATCAGTGTTTCCTTCATCGCCGAGCACGCGGTCTTTATATAAATGAGATATTAACTTTTAATAACGTTTTGCTCATACTATAATTAAAGTTACGTGCCTACCAAACTATTTACGTTATTACTCTAATTATCTTATATAATGATTTTAATACTTCGTAAAAGTTCATTTCAATTATCTAGATGTTTTAATGGAATACTGTCGAAATATTTTTCGCGTCGTTTTGTAAACCTTATCATCATATCATATATTATATCAACCATATAACAGAACAATATCAATTCCACGAATCTCACTTTAGGGGAATATAATATTTCGTTTTTAATTTGATTCTATATCTCTAGCTTTTTCATTTGTATTTTATTATTATATTTTACAAAATGACATAGACTCTTGCTTATAACACTGTTATTTATTTTTGTACTTATTATAATTTAGTGTCGGCTTATTATCACACCTAATGGTAAGTGGTAAAATTAATCTCGTCGTATATTCTCTGAGTTGTCTACCAAAGTCCAGCCTTCAGATATTTATGACATCCGTTGTCTTCCCTTCAAGCAAGATGGCACGACCATACTTGTAACCCTCAACTCGGTCATCTTAAAAAACCAAATCTTAAAGGCCTTCAAGGAATACAATAAGAAGAACTCGGGCGGTAAGTTGAGCGCAAAGGTTCTAGCCCCAGAATATCCTGGCCAACTGATTTATTGTAACCCTCAACTCGGTCATCTTAAAAAACCAAATCTTAAAGGCCTTCAAGGAATACAATAAGAAGAACTCGGGCGGTAAGTCGAGCGCAAAGGTTCTAGCCCCAGAATATCCTGGCCAACTGATCTATTTATCTGAAAATCTGACAGCTCGTACCCGCAGGCTTTTCTATCTGGCCCGCTAGTTCGCCAAAGCGAAAACTTCAAACACTGTTGGACAGCAAACGGGAGGGTTCTACTCCGCAAAGAAGACAACGGCAAACTCATTGTCATTACCAGTGAATCCCTACTATCAAACTTAAAGTCAAAAAACTGATTGATATTATTTTTAGTTATATTAATGTAGTTCTTAAACGATGTTTCTTTTGTCTACATATTTCAAAAACGAAGTACATACTTAATTTCTTTCACACACATCCACATCAAACTTCACACACTAACATAAACACCTTTTACGTAAAAATATTTCTCCACACAAACACAATACAAAAATACCTACCAATATTTACTCTTGTTAAATTTACTACTGCTAACTCTGAACTCCCTCGATTAACTCGTCATAATTACCCCGTTGTATTATTCCTGCCCGTTTTGTTATATAGGTTTACACTTTGTTTTTCACATTATAACTTAACATCTTTTTTGGTTGTCCCGTCGTCTCGGCCGACTCCCCCTTAAAATATCGCCGCACAGTTCCTCCTCCTCTCCCATATACCCTGCACTTGGAGGTTACACCCATTGTGGTCACCATTTTAGAATCCGGTACTTTTTACCCCTCATACTAAAATTCACATCCGATATCGACCTAATTAAAAATATAGATAATGTGACTATTTGTAGTGTATTTGCTTGTGATCCACATGAAGTTTCAAACGCTCTTATATCTTCTGCAAATAACCTGGGTCCTAAAGCATTAAAAATCCTCCCCCTAAATATTTGCAGTATATCGGCCAACATACATAATTTATCAACTCTGTTACATAATATGAACACTGATCTGGATGTTTTAATATTGACAGAATGTTGGCTCTGCATCGAGCCAGCTATTCCCATTCTCCCTGGTTTTATATCCCACTCTTCACCTAACCCAGTGAATTGAATGATATGAAATGAAAAGAACGATGGCGTCGTCGTATTCTACAATAACTTAATCACTAATGTTTCTATTTCCAACCCGAAGATTGTTGACGCCAGCTCGCTCCTTATTCAAATACAACAAGAAATTGTAATTTTAGCTATATATCGACTCTGCCAGGTCTGCCAGGTTTTGCTCGGTAACGGTAATACACGGCTCCAGCTCAGCAAATAGCCGATGCATCCTAGCCCGATACGCAAAACCTCCAATTTCTCCCCATTTCGTCCCAAAATACGGCCGCAATGCATTTCTGTTCATTTGTATTGACCAACGCATGCGGCGTACTCCACCAGTGGCGGGTGCTGATTGCTGGGTCCGCGAAGACCCTGCCAACACCAAGCCAGCTGGTGGGGATGATGGATGCGAGGGGCTGCTGGGTTGTCGTGCAGCACCTCGCGCTCGGCTGGCGGTTCGCCTGCTGTCGCGTCCAGCGCCAGCTCTAGACGCGCCCTGGCGATCTCCAGGCAGCGGCCCTTTGCGCGTATACCTATTTTGCATCATCCATGTAGTGGGCGTCACTTAACAGGAGACGGCCAGACCCGGCACCGTTTCATGGTGAGACCATGTGCACAAGCGGGCCTTTGCACCTTCAATTTTGCCGAGGCACGGCGCTAACACCTCTTGGCAAGGTGCTGACTGACTGCGCTGACGTAGTAGTTTTGTCACATAACCTTTACGTCAGCGGGCGATGGGGTCATCACTTCCCTACGCCTATTTATTATTATTATTATTATGGGGTATTTGTATAGTTTTCTCATCTGGTTGGGCTGTATAAATATATAATTGTAAATGAAAATGATAAACTTACATAAATATCAATAAAATAAAATAAATACATAAAAATTACATAAATATATAAAAACCCAACCAGATGGAAGCCCTCGGCAGGGGAAACCAAACGGCCGAGGGTTAGGGAGAAAGGGAAAGAAACCGGCGGACGATGCGGGCGGTATCGAGGAGCACCGCCTTCTGCATTTGAGCTTGGAGCGATCCGTCACGGAGTCCCAGTCGCCTCAGATGACCCGAGAGGCTGACTGGGATTAACCCGTTCGCAGAGACGACCACAGGAATAATTTCGGCCGGCAGACCACCCCACATGTCGGTCACCTCGTGAGCCAGGTCCAGATATTTTGTCAACTTATCTGTTTCGGCTTTCACGAGGTTCTCGTCATAAGGAATGGTAATGTCGACCAAAAATATCCTTGAATGTGCCTGGTCCATCAGCACAATATCAGGCTTATTCGCAAGAATAGTCCTGTCCGTGATGATGGCCCGGTCCCAGTAGAGCCTGGCGCGGTCATTTTCGAGCACGGCTTCCGGCAAGTAATTATAATATGGCAGTTTCCGATCCACGAGACCATATTTCAGAGCGAGCTCCTGGTGTAGAATCCTGGCTACTAGGTTGTGTCTGTGCAAATACTCAGAGTTAGAAAGCGCCGAACAACCGGAGATGACATGCCTAAGTGACTCACCGGGATGGCGACAAGCTCGACAGATGTCGACGGCGCCATCCTTTAGGATGTATTTCCGATAATTGTTGGTCTAATAACCTGATTCTGTATCGCACAGACAAAACCCTCGGTTTCCCCAAAGAGGTCACCGAAACGTAGCCAGTGGAGGGAGGCGACTGTGTCTACGCAATGCTCATGTAGAGCCTTGTAGAACCTCCCGTGGAGCTCCTTCTCCTTCCATACGGTCTCCCGGTCGGAAATGCTCTGTACTGCCGGGTCTTGCCATTGCTCGTTGGCTAAGGATAGAGGGGTAAGTCCTTTATCACAAGAAATAACGTCCCTATAGAATGGATCATCCGCTCTCGTCAGAAAGTAATTACGCACTGGACCCGTATGGTCCAAATGGAGCAATTTGAGCCCGTCATTGAAAACTTGAAGCGTGGCTCCGTTATCAAGGACGCCCTGGCCCGCCTGAACCTCTTTCTGGATAAAGCGGGGATGATGCGCGTTGGCGGACGTTTAAAAAATTCTCAACTGCCGTGCGGGGCTCGACACCCGTTGCTGCTCCCTAAGGACGGCGCCCTGGTCCGGTTGCTGGTAGCCCACCACCATGGTAAGAATGCCCACGCTGGGTGCAACGCTCTTTCGGCTATTTTACAGCGGGAGTCTTGGATTTTGGCTGGCCGACGTATCATCCGGAGCGTCATCTTTAAGTGCATATCCTGTTATAAACTGAAGGCCACCATATCGCAGCCCCTCATGAGTGACTTGCCGCCCGACCGCGTCAGGGCCATCCGACCATTTGCTGGAGTCGGAAACGACTTTGCTGGCCCCTACCTCGTCAAGTCCTCTAACCTTCGTAACGCTTCGCGATTATGCATGGTAAGCGCGCTTAAAAAGCCTTGCCCACCATGCTTCCGCGGCAAGTACAGCCTCATTACTGACGATCTCGGATGATGCATACTGTGGGACGTCATTATAGTGCGGACTTTTATGTCCAGAGCGTTAAGTTCGGTCTGAGTCCACCTGAGCATGCCAAAGCATTATTACATGAGAACAGGCATGATCCAACCGTTATATGCATGTGTCTTATTAACGCCCGACAAAAGACTGTTAAGCACTTTTGTCAAGCGTGCATAAAACACACCGCAAACTGACCGTTTCATGTCCGCCTCATCGATACCTATGTTCTGTGACATACCCAGGTATCGGTATGTTTCAGCCTCGGATAGGGTCTTTATGTTGATGGGCATAGATAAGTCTATGCTCTCAGAGTTAGCAACCCTACCCCTTTCGACATGGAGGACCGCACACTTATCCGTCCCCAGCTCCATTCTAATAGAATTGCTAAAATCACAAGTGATGTTTAGCAATTCCATAAGATGAGAGCGACTAGAGGCGAATAACTTGAGATCATCCATATAGAAAAGGTGGGTCACTTTTGTACCTCCTCTCCGAAGCTGAAATCCCCTCCCGGAACCCTCCAGTAAGGTACTAAGAGGGTTCAGAGAGAAGCAGAACCAGATTGGACTCAGACAATCGCCCTGGAAGATACCCCTTCTTATCCTTATGTGGTTCTCCGCAGCCGTCATCCGCTCGCCTAGATGACAAAGGATCGTACTCCACTGCCCCATACACTGCCCGAGGAAGTCTCGAACTGTACAGTCAACCTTGTATAGCTCGAGGACCCTCTTCAGCCATGTATGAGGCACCGAGTCGAATGCCTTTTTGTAGTCTATCCAGGCGGCGGAGAGGTTCCGACGGTTGCGTTTAACCACCTTGCCAATGACCGCGTCAATGAGGAGTGGTTCCTTGGTTCCACGACCGCCGCTCCGACATCCATTTTGAGCGCGCGACATCACCTGATTTGAGTTCAGGTGACGAGTGATTCTCGCGCTCAAAATGGATGTCAGTATCTTGTATATGGTAGGTAGACACGTTATGGGGCGGTATTTGCTCGGGTCTGTGGAATGTCGGTCTTTAGGAACCAAATGAGTGATCCCAGTAGTGAAGAGGCTCGGGAGCGACTTTTGGTCGAGAGCCTCTTGAAACTGTCGGGCGAGAACAGCGTGACACACCACGAACCCCTTCAGCCAGTAGTGATGCAGTCCGTCGAGTCCCGGACTTTTCCAGTTCGGGGCCCTACGGAACGCCTCAGCTACGTCATCCGGCATAATGATGACGGGGTCCATGGGCGTAACATTCGCACACTGACTCGCCACAACTTCCGTCCAAGGGCCCTCACTGTGGTTTACGGGCTCTGACCACAGGCCGCGCCAGAATGCGATAGTGTCGGCCTGATTCGGTGCTGGGCCCGTTCCACGTACTATTGGTCGCTCCAATGATTCATAGAGCCTCTTCTGATCACTCTGGAAGAGACGATTCTGGTTGAACCGTGTCGACCTCTCGGTATATCGCCGAATCCGCTTCCCCCAAGCAGCGATTCTCTGCTTCAGGTCGTCTATGCGCTCCGTCAGTTTTTGCGTTATATCCGGCTGGGACAAACTGATATTTGTCCCAGCAAACGCCATCCTGACGGTGCGCACAATTCTCGGCCTATTATTGCCCGAAGCTTATCAGCCTGCCGATGAGGGCCCTTGCCTTTGCGATACGGTCCTCAATCCTTCTTCTCCAGGCTGGGATGGCGCTACTTTGTCTAGTAGCGCGTCCAGCCTTGGGAAGTTTGGCGCCAATAATACGGCAAACTACCAGTGCGGCGCCAAAAAGAATCGAGTCCGTCTCGCAAAGGTCCCGGCTGGCTTCCAAATAGGTCACCAGCATTGGGTTGAGAGCCCTCACGACAGCCCGATTCCGCTTGCTTAGGGGTATACGGGGAAGTCGCCGTCGATTCTTGAGAGGCGTACTGCGCGTTTCCCTAATCGCCTCTTCCACTATGCTCCTCATTTGCTCTAGTTCTGGGGTGACTATTTCATCGTCGCCTGAGTCAACTACAAGGAGATCTACGGCGGCATCTACATTTGCGGGTTGCTCTGTAACTCGTAGAGCCGCATCTCCTGTCGTAGCATTTTCATTCGACGAAGGAATAGCCTCACGTCGTAGCCGTTCGAGTTCGGCGTCATCAAATATTTTTGAGCGCATGATGTACCGAACTCGGTCTGCCAGGTTTTGCTCGGTAACGGTAATAGATGGCTCCAGCTCAGCAAATAGTCGGTGCATCCTAGCCCGATACCCAAAACCTCCAATTTCTCTCCCTTTCGCCCCAAAATACGCCCGCAATGCATTTTTATTCATTTGCATTGACCAACGCATGCGGCGTACTCCACCAGTGGCGGGTGCTGATTGCTGGGCCAACGAAGACCCTGCCAACACCAAGCCAGCTGGTGGGGATGATGGATGCGAGGGGCTGCTGGGTGATCGTGCAGCACCTCGCGGTCGACTGGTGGTTCGCATGCTGCCGCGTCCAGCGCCAGCTCCAGACGCGCCCTGGCGACCTCCAGGCAGCGGCCCTTTGCGCGTATTTCTTAAATCCATCATCCATGAATTGGGCGTCAGTTAACGGGAGACGCCCAGACCCGGCACCGTTTCATGGTGAGGCCATGTGCACAATCGGGCCTTTGCACCTCCAATTTTGCCTAGGCACGGCGCTAACACCTCTTGGCAAGGTGCTGACTGACTGCGCTGACGTAGCAGTTTTGTCACATAACCGTTACGTCAGCGGGCGATGGGGTCGTCACTTCCCTACGCCTTTATTATTATTATCATTATTATTATTATTATTTTACAAGTATACATTTTCTTACATACAACAATTCTTTACAAACAATTACTAATAAGTATGTGACAATCCCTATAAAGACATACAACAACTGTTTATAGGACAATAAACAATTACTAATAAGTATGTGACAATCACTATAAAGATATACAACGACTCTTTATAGGGCAATAAACAATTATTAATAAGCTTACGTACATTTGGAAACTTACGTGACTAAATCTTAAACAACTACATAGATCGTATTAAAAGGCATTCAACATTAATAACGTATTAAATCTAGGCTGTTATTTACATAAAATGTACACCACATAAAACAAATCAAGTAGAGAAATACATTCTACATGTTTGCGAAATTAATATATAAGTACCACCTATTACAGAAGTAAACAGAGATAATGACAGAAGGCAAAAACGATGAAGAAAAGTAAAGGGTAAAGTACAATTTTTGTTATTTGCGCTTAAAATTTGTGAGAGTTTTTGATGATGTCTGTCACCTTCTTTTTGAAAATTAACTTGCTTGAGCGAAATAAGTCAACCCGGCTAAACTTTGCATTATATGTTCGGGGTAACCTAATCATGACAGTATTCAAACCGTAGTTAGTGCGACGTTGAGGCACATTGAATAGCGACGTGTGACGTGTTCGACGCCTAGGAACGCAGAATGCTACTTCATGCAACAGACCTAAATAGTCTACTCTGTCCCGAACAATATCAAATACGAAGCAGATATCTAGTATATCCCGTCTTTCTTCCAAAGTTAATAGATTATTTTCGTGACAGGCTCGAGTATATGATTCGTGCGACCGACGACACCGGTACGAGATGTGTCTTAGAAATATTTTTTGTATGCGCTCAAGGCGTTCTTTATAAACCTTGTATCGAGGGGACCAAATCTGACTAGCGTATTCTAGCAGATTACGTATATATGCATAGTATACAACCTTCAGTGAGCCTATATTCTTAAATGTCTTGCATGCTCACAAGACGAATCCCAAGTTTTTATATAACTTTTTCGTGACTTAGTCAATGTGATCAGTAAATAACATTTTGCTATCGAGGTAAAATCCTAGGTCACGAACCAAATTGACTCTTTCAATGTGAACACCATTAAAATTAGCTACAGGAACTCCTCGACGAGGGGAACTAGATGTGCCGAGTTTAGGCTCGTTTTGTTAATTATGATGAGATCTTAGCCCCGGAATTGATAGAGTAACTTGAAAGTGTACTTTGAAGACTGCTTCTGGAACTCCTCTGCGAGGAGAACTAGATGTGCCGAGTTTGGCATTGTTTTGTTATTCATGATAAGACCTTACCTCCGGACTTGATAGAGTGACTTGAAAGTGTACTTCGGTGAATGCTAAGTAGTAAGTGGTTGCTGTGGCCCATAGACATCTACATCTATCTTCGTAGCGAATCAAAATGCAGATGAGTTGTCACCCGTGAGAAATAAGATGGAATGCCTCTTTTCCAGTGAAGAGGGGCTCCGGTTATCTACACTTACCATACGAAACACAGAAGTATTAAGCTGCTATTTTACGCTGGTATTCTGTGAGAGCGTGGTCCTTCCCTGGTCGAGCCGACCCATTCGTGCTACAAATATACTATTAATATAGCTGCAGCATGGCTCTACCATGTAAAAGCATTCACTCACTCTTGCTTCGCTCAAGCTATGTGCTCATGAAGACCATAATTCCCTCAAGTATAGGGCCAAAATTTTTTTTAGTGTAACCAAATTAGTACCTACATGCTTGCAAGTTTCTATATTAAATCAATTTATTTAACCAATGTTGGGTGATCACAAATGATCTAGCGGTTTGTACTACGAGTGAGCTACAAAGCCAGATGGCTGTGGTTCGATTCCCATCCAGTATAAAGATTAGGGTGCCTGAACACATGAAAACATTTGTATATACTGTTGGAGACTTTTTTTTCTTCTTTTTTTCTATGTGTAACTAGCGAGCGTTAGCGCTTCAGGCAATCTATTATGATTGAGTAACAAACATAAAAAAACATCTAACATACACTTTTATGTTTATGTTATTAATTTGTTTTTTTTTATAGAATAAGGGTGACAAACGAGCACGCAGTCTACCTGATGGTAAGTGTGGCCCATAGACATCTACATCTATCTTCGTAGCGAATCAAAATGCAGATGAGTTGTCACCCGTGAGAATTAAGATTGAATGCCTCTTTTCCAGTAAAATGGGTCTCCGGTTCACTACACTCATCATACGAAACACAGCAGCTTTAAGCTGCTATTTTACGCTGGTATTCTGTGAGAGCGTGGTCCTTCCCCGGTCGAGCTTATAATACTCGTACTATCATAGATATAAGTTGCTTAGGAGCTCCCAATTTAAATACTCTTTGTAAACTTTATTGTAAAGATACTTTACTGTATAACTGTTTTACTCGTAAGAAAATATGTGCGTTAAAAATGTTTTATGTATTAAGAAATGGTGTTTTGAAAACAAAATGATTGTTTGATTTCCAATAAAATATATCTATGTGTTGTTGCCTTCAGTTTAAATTGAAATAAAAACTAAAACATTTAAATTCAAATTCAGATCAAATCGAAATAATTAGTTTTAATAAATACATTCGTTGTAACAATAAATGTCTTTTTTTTCCTCTACACAATTGAATAATAATGATGCATAATAAATTAACAACAGAATTCAATGTATAACTTTTATTATATTTTACAAGCTACATTACTTAAATTACTAGGTCTCACACCAATTGTTCACCTATTTTTTTATAAGACAATTTGTAGCATCTAACACTTCATCATACATTGAATCCACAACATATTGAACACTTATATTAGCACTAAGATCGTGGATGACATTTTCTTCTTGCTCGTTAAGTTCGCAAAGCTGATTTTAATCAGACGATGACCTCGTTTATTTTCATCTCCTCGGATAATGTATGATGATGATGATGATGATTATTGAGAGCGGTTTCTCTTCCTGTAACATTTCTTTGATTTCGATTGCCGCTCTTCATTAATAGCTATTCTATTTGGTAGTAAATCGTGAAGCTGCTCCTTTCGTTTGTAATAATTTAGTGTAAATTTATCCACATCCTGTGCATAGTAATACGGATTAGTGATAGAATTCGAATCATTGTGTTCCTCAGTGTTGACCATGATCTGCAGTTAACAAAAACAAGTATGAAGTCAAAAAAAAGTAATGGCGGCTGAATTTCTAAATAGTAAAAAAAAAATTATTATACTCATCAATATAGGTGATATTTAACTAGCGTTGTAATCAACGTGCACTCGCTATGAGAATAAAACAATAATGAAACAATTGAGGGAGTGTGGGAGACGCTCTTCAATCCAGGTAAGACACATCATTTTATTTACTTAGCGGATGGATGCAAATTAATTAATATCTTTATTGTAATGGATTTACGATGTTAGGTTTTGAGTCTTAGGTTTTTTTTCGTTACGGAATTTCTCGATTCGGTCGCCGCGCTCAAAGCACTCGATAAAAGCTATGCAATAGCTTAAAAACCTTTATCAACTATTTATATTAGCACTAACCACAATGAAATTAGGCTAAACAAGTTGTATTATTAGAAATTAATCATATAGATGCGGCAATACCATCAGTATCTCGCAAACGCTCTGAATATAATGCTCAGTAACTCAACTGGAAGTGGAAGTACACTTGTTGCCGTAGGATAGAACTGTGAGTATGTAGACGTTAATTTGGTTAAACTAAAAATATTGTACCTCTCTAGAGAGAATTATGGTCTTCAGCGGCATGTAACTCGAAGGAATGCGAGAGCAAGTGACGCAGAAGCCCCAATTCACTCCTACTGACGGGAGATGAAGCTACATTCTTCAACAGACCTGACAGCATACAGGAAACTGAACAGACAGATCTCCAAATGCATGCGGCGGGACTTACGTAACTTCAGTACAGCTTGTATTGAAGAAGCGATCGAGCGGAACCAAGGCTCCAAAGTCTTTGCCAGAGATCTGTCTACCAGAAAGAGCCAACTGTCAAAGCTAAAGACCGAGTGTGGTAGAATTGTTTCCGGGGCACCTGAGATTTCGAGTGAGATTGAGAGGTTCTATGGGCAGCTGTACACGACATCGTTGGAGCCGCACGCAAGTGTGAGTAACGATCCAACAGCGAGTCTTATCCAACACTATTCCGAAGATATCCCGGACGTCAGTCTGAGCGAGATTAGAATGGCTCTCCAGCACCTAAAAAATGGCAAGTCCCCGGGCAAGGATGGAATTACAGCGGAGTTTCTGAAAGCGGATAGAAGACCGGTACTTGAAGTTCTTCAGAAGCTCTTTAATTCCGTCCTCCATGGGGGCATTACACCGGAGGCGTGGAGCAGATGTGCAGTGGTCTTGTTCTTCAAAAAATGTGAACAACGCATTTTTGAGGAACTAAATACCGATTTCTCTTCTGAGCCGCGTCTACGTGCTGTTTACGAGAGTCATTTTACGTAGTAGAGTCATGCTGCACTATATTATTAGTATAGTTGTAGCACCAATGGGTCGGCTCAAACGGGGAAGGATCACGCTCTCACAGAATACTAGCGTAAAATAGCAGCTTCATGCTGCTGTGTTTCGTATGGTGAGTGTATAGAACCGGAGACCCTTTTAACTGGAAGTCTTAGTCTTTACGGGTGACAACGCATCTGCATTTTGATTCGGAAACGAGGATAATGTCTATGGGCCACAGCAACCACTTACCATCAGGTGGACTGTGCTTGTTTGTCACCCTATCCTACTAAAAAAAAAGAATCGTCTCGCGCGCAGTCTTGACGACTTCCAGCCTGCCGAACAAGCCGGTTTCCGAAAGGGCTTTAGCACCATAGACCACATACATACCCCTCGTCAAATTGTACAGAAGACCGAGGAGTACAATTTTCCACTATGTCTGGCGTATGTGGACTATGAGAAAGCCTTTGATTCCGTCGAAATTTGGGCGGTGCTGCAGTCCCTTCAGCGGTGCCAAGTTGACTGTCGGTATATCGAAGTGCTAAAGTGTTTGTACAGTAGAGCTACGATGGCTATCCGAGTACAGAACCAGAGTACGAAACCTATCCAATTGCAGAGAGGTGTAAGGCAGGGTGATTTTATATCCCCGAAACTCTTCACCGCTGCATTAGAAGACGTTTTCCAGCTACTAGACTGGAAAAGATACGATATTAACATCAATAGCGAGTACATCACTCACATTCGATTTGCCGACGATATGGTCTTTATGGCAGAATCGCCGGAGGACCTTAGCACTACGCTCAATAACCTCAATAGTGTCTCCCAACGAATAGGTCTTAGGATAAACATGGACAAAACAAAGATCACGTTTAATGTCCATGTCCCACATATGGCGGTAGTTGTTGGCAGCACTAAGCTCGAAATTGTTGACGAGTATGTTTACCTGGGACAAATAGTCCGACTAGGTAATTCCAACTTCGACCGAGAGGCCAATCGACGGATTCAACTCGGCTTGGCAGCGTTCGGGAAACTACGACACATCTTCACGTCAGACATACCTCAAAACCTTAAAACGAAATTGTATAACCAGTGCGTGTTGCCAGTGATGACTTACGGATCTGAGACGTGGTCCTACACTGCTGGCCATATGAGGAAGCTCAAAGTGGCTCAGCGAGCTATAGAGAGGGCTATGCTCGAGGTTTCTCTGCATAATAAACTTAGAAATGAGTATATCCGCAGTAGAATCAGAGTAACCGACATAGCCCATCGCATTAGTAGGCTGAAGTGGCAGTGGGCCGGACATATAGCTCGAAGAACCGACCACCGATGGAGAAGAAAGGTTCTTGAGTAGCAGCCTCGTACCGGTAGGCGAAGTGTAGGGCGACCCCCCACGAGATGGAGTGATGACCTGGTAAGACATGCAGGAAGTCAATGGATGCATGTGGCTCAGGACCGTGCTTTGTGGCATTCCTTGGAGGAGACCTATGTTCAGCAGTGGACTTATGAAAGGCTGTAATGATGAAGATGACGATGATGTATATAGGCTGCAGTAACCACTTATCATCTGGTGGACTGTATGTTTGTTTCACACTTCAATTTTATTTAAAAAGAAAACCGCCTTAAACGGAAGTCATAAAATCTTTCTCGTATATTCCATTTATTAATGAAGACCTTTTACAATACACCAGAGAAAGTATAATTAGTATTCATAACAATATCGATTCATCTTTTGTTACAGGTATACAATACAAATTCAATTACAACTTCTTTTAAACTAACTTCTAAGAACTTCCCAGCTTCTTGCCGTAATTAACAACTTTGTATTGACGTGCTAAGTCAATGAGATATAAATGGACTTAAATGTCTCTATTGCGAAATATTCAATATTTATCTGGTTGTCACATAATATGAATGTTTAAGTGAATAATAGATCTATTTATATAATTATTCTAACGATATTCTGAAAAGTTCCGACACATTATAATATTGAGTTCTGAAAACAACCAATTGATTTTCTTATGCTAACGGGATACATGTATAACTAAGTCAAGACTTTGATCTGTTTGATAATACTACTGCTATTCCTTTTCTGCTCAGAAATGTCTTGTTAGCTGCGGTAAGGTTCTTTTCGGGGGTTTTGAAAATCTTCGGATGACATCGTTCCATGCCGTGTAAACCTACTAGCATTTTTCTTACATGAAAGTCCGTGGAACCCAAACTTGTCGACGCTGCTACCACAGGGGCACTTGGGTTGACAAATCACCGCTCCTAGTCGGATTCCTACGGCGATGCGCAAGCTTTCCCAATCAAGTAATGTGCCGAGATTACTTGATGGTAATTCGTGTAACCAGTGACTAGAGTGCTTAGTCGAAACTAAGTCTCTAAACTAACTGGAAACAAACTCGTCTGAGAATAGAATTAGGGATGCATTTTTTAAGTCACCGTCCATTACTTTCGACTCAACTAATTTTTAAAATCAAATTTAGGACGAGGTTGAGATAAAAGAATATCAATTGGGTAATCTAAAAATTTAAAAATATGTCTCTTTTAGTTAAGACGTGACTAATATATTTACTGTTTTTTTTAAAACGAAAATGGGAATACGCGAAAGTAAATAATTTTTGCCAACTCTTGTCACAATTAGTAAAACAAATTTGAATAATGCATGATAATGCTTTAGCAAGTTGTATTCTTGCACCTGTGGAATTATTTTAACAAATTAACTAAAAATTTGCGTCATATTAGAGATATTGCTAATGGAGTTTTTGAATTTTTGTTGAATTTTTACGGTATACTGTGAATTAGAAATACTTTTACTATGGCATCGTTTAATATGTTTATTTCATGCCCTATTAATAAGGAAATCCGGCTGTGAATGTACTGGAGCGCCGATATTCATTTAAAAATGTTAAAAAACGTAATAAAATGTAAACAGGTCTCTATTAAGTCTCTATATTATTCAATTTCATATTTATATCTTTCTTGTTCAAAAATAACTTCGCACTAGAAATCTGCCCATTGCTCGGTACTCGATTATGTATTTCTCAGTCTTAATGGTCAAAGGGGTCATAGTACAATTATTTGCGGTATTTATATTCCGCCTAATATGAACGGATTAATTTATGAATTTTTTTTAACATCCTTATGTAACAAAATTATGGAGATTAACTATCAGCATGTTTACGTCGTTGGTGATTTCAATCTTCTCAATCTAAAATGGCTGGGCAAATAGTGATCAAATGGCATTAAATATAACATCTACATCTTCTTACCCCAACCTTACTAAAAACGACAAATCACTGCTTAACTTTATATCATCATTAAACTTCAAACAGTTAGACACCATAAGAAACCCTTTGGGCCGTATTTTAGACTTGTTTTTATCTAACGACGATAATTGTGTTTGTGAGCTGCCTCCAAATCCGCTACTGCCATTGGATCGTCTATATCCAGCTTTTTCTACGTGAACCACACGAGATCTGTTTATGACTTTGCTTTGGCATATGGTCTGACACAGCTGATTACTTCGACTACGCGGGTTCCAGATGTGGAGGATCATACACCTTCCCTGTTGGACCTTCTGCTGACCTCTCATCCGGACGGATATCAGGTGTCCTCGGCTCTTCGGACCATTGTCTGATCCGGAGTGTGGTGCCACTCACGCTCCCCTCGCGGTTGCGTTCTGCAGGTTGCCGCCGTGTTTGGCATTACAGGTCGGCGGATTGGGACGGGATGCGGTCCTTCTTTGCATCCTACCCATTGGGGATGTGGTTTTGCTTCTCGCCGGATGATCCCAGCGCTGTTGCTGACTCTGTCACTGATGTGGTGCTACACGGAATGGAACTATTTATTCCATCACCTATGGTACCCATCGGAGGCAGATCTCAGCCTTGGTTTGATCGCTCCTGTAAGACTGCATTACGCAGTAAGCAGGAGTGTTATCAAGCCTGGTCTACGGCTTCGGCAACTCGGGATGTAAACACCAGCACACTTAAAAAGAAGTATAACTTCGCCTCCAGGTCCTTCAAAAGAGTTATTGCCAAGGCAAAGTCAGAGCACATGGGCAGAATTGGCGAGAAACTAGTTCGCCTTCCTTCGGTAACCCGTGCATTCTGGTCTCTCGTCAAGGCTGTCCAAGGGAATTTCTGTAAGCCATCACTACCATCTCTGCACAGGGAGGACGACTCACTGGCCCAAGACGCAAAAGACAAAGCCGACCTTTTAGGTTCCCTTTTTGCGTCCAACTCGACTCTTGATGACGGGGAGGGAAACACCGCCGACCATCCCGCGATGTGAGTGCTCCATGCCGGATGTGCTGTTCTCACAGAGCTCGGTTCGCAAAGCACTCCTCTCCCTGGACTTCCAGAAGTCGAGTGGGCCTGACGGAATCCCCCCAATTGTGCTGAGGACGTGTGCTCCGGAGTTGGCACCGGTCCTAACGCGTCTTTTCCAGTACTCCTACTCCCAAGGCGTAGTCCCGAATTCATGGAAGACAGCTTTTGTCCACCCGATCCCTAAAAAAGGCGACCGCTCAGACCCGTCCAACTATAGGCCTATCGCGATCACCTCCTTGTTCTCCAAAATAATGGAATCAATTATTAACTGCCAGCTCATGCGGTACCTTGAGGATCACCAGCTGATTAGTGACTACCAGTACGGTTTTCGTCGGGGTCGATCAGCTGGTGATCTTCTGGTCTACCTGACCCATAGATGGGCAGAGGCAGTAGAGTCCAAGGGGGAGGCGTTGGCCGTTAGTCTGGACATTGCGAAGGCCTTCGATCGGGTTTGGCACAAAGCGCTTCTTTCGAAGCTCCCTTCCTATGGGCTTCCCGAGAATTTGTGCGATTGGATCACCAGCTTCCTTGCAGATCGGAGCATCAAGGTCGTTGTAGACGGTGCATGCTCCGACTACAAGCCTATTAACGTTGGTGTTCCACAAGGCTGTGTGCTATCACCAACGCTGTTTCTTCTGCATATCAATGATATGTTGCTAACTGGTAACATTCATTGCTATGCGGATGACAGCACTGGTGATGCTCTTTACACAGGCCGTGCAAATGTTTCTCGGGAAAACGTCACCGAGTACCGGAACAAACTTGTGTCTGAAGTCGAGTCTTTGCTGTACAAAGTCTCAGATTGGGGGCGACTAAATCTAGTCCAGTTTAATCCTCAGAAGACACAAGTTTGCGCGTTTACCGCTAAAAAGAACCCCTTTGTCGTATCTCCTCAGTTTCAAGGCACTCCCATTCTTGCCTCAGCCAGCATCGGAATCCTTGGAGTCGACATATCGAGTGACGTGCAGTTTCGTGGTCACTTGGAAGAGAAGGCCAAATTGGCCTCTAAAAAGCTTGGCTTGCTCAGCAGAGCGGGACAGTATATCATGCCGGCACACCGCCTGCAACTTTACAAGGCACAGGTTCGGCCTCACATGGAATACTGTTCCCATCTCTGGGCAGGGGCTCCCCAGTGCCAGCTCCTTCCACTTGACCGCATCCAGCGCAGAGCGGCTCGAATCGTCGACGACCGAGTCCTTTCCGATCGGCTCGATTCATTGGCACTGCGAAGAGATGTTTCATCCTTTTGCATTTGCTTTCGCATCTACCACGGGGAGTGCTCTGAGGAATTGTTCGGATTAATCCCAGCCGCCAAATTTCACGAACGCACATCGCGGCAGAACTCCCGATACCATCCACACCATCTGGATGATTGGCGGTCCACCACTGTGCGATTTAGAAGATGTTTTCTTCCTCGCACTACTTCCTTGTGGAATCGATTACCATCAGCGATTTTTCCGGACCGATACGACTTAGGGACCTTCAAGAAAATAGCGTACTCCTTTTTTAAAAGGCCGGCAACGCATCTGCAATTCCCTCCCTGGTGTTGCAGCTGTTCATGGGCGGCGGTAGTCACTTACCATCAGCTGAGCCGCATGCTCGTTTGCCCCCTCTCCTATAAAAAAAATGTATTAACTATGTATGTGTAAATGCGTGCGCATGTACATTCATATATATATATATATATATATATATGTGTGTATATATATATCAGTTTCATTTTCTCTGTATCTACTAGTGAATGGGTCGTTTTAATAGAACATGAAAAATTTAATTTTAATTGTTTAGTACACTGGCCCAATAGTAATATGTGGATAACGGTGTTGATTGTATGATTATTAAGCTTAAATATAGTGTTGTGTTTAATAATGTGATTATATTATACGATTGTTTGTTATCTCATCATCATTCATCATTACAGCCTTTCATAAGTCCACTGCTGAACATAGGCCTCCCCCAAGGAATGCCACTAAGCACGGTCCTGAGCCATCTGCATCCATCGACTTCTTGCATGTTTTACCAGGTCGTCACTCCATCTCGTGGGGGGTCGCCCTACACTTCGCCTACCAATACGAGGCTGCCATTCAAGAACCTTTCTTCCTCATCGGTTGTCGGTTCTTCGAGTTATATATGGCCGGGCCACTGCCACTTCAGCTTACTAATCCGTTTGTTATCTATTACAAATTAATTTTAATAGATTAAAAATCAGCATTTCAAATTATGGTTTACAACTTAATTTGACCCCCGTGGTTGTTCGAATGCTATGAAATTTATGTCAAACGCACAGCCATTGCGCTGCCGTAGCTCACAAAGAATCATCATCATCATCATCATTAGAACCCAACAACTTGTCGTCTAAACAGTTACATTAAAAATTTATCCCCATTTGACCAAAGTTAGGGGTGAAATTTTCCTCCGAATCTATTATTGACCACCACTAAAGTATAACTAATTTTAAAATAAATGCACAAGGCACAGCTATAAATTATGCAATGTAGCACACATTCCATAATTTATAGCTGTAACACGAATGCGTCAATAACTGTAGGTAACATAATAACATTTGCCCTCGGTTCCTCTTGCATGGATTTTGGTTGCTACTACGTTTTAATTAGTGTTCCAGGCTAAAATGATCAAAACGGAACCCCTAAGATATCACTGTGTTATATGTCTGTCTGCTTAATACAGGAGTTTTTGCAGGGGCTATTTCCACATAATATATTATATTGATAATATCTCAAATTTAGCATTACACAGGCATTTAGACCTGGAAGAGGATGCACGGATCAAATGTTTTCTCTCCGCATGATCACGGAGAAGCTTCTGGCTGCTAACCAGAAGATTTTCTGTGCTTTTGTGGATCTTGAGAAAGCATTTGATAAGGTTGTAAGGAAGAAAATGTGGGAACTGTTGCGGGGGTATGGTGTGGATGGTCGATTGCTAAGGGCTGTGCAGTCTCTTTACTGTGACTGTAAAGCCTGTGTGCGGGTAGGGCATGACCTGTCACCCATGTTTAGCATCCAAACGGGCGTAAAACAGAGTTGTGTCATGTCTTCCTGGCTGTTCATACTGTATCTCGACAGCTGTTTACACAAGCTGAAAGATAGCTGTTTGGGTGTGAAATTGGGTGACATAAAAGTAAATTGTCTGCTGTATGCTGATGATGCAGTGCTTATTGCACCATCAGAGGCAGAACTGCAGGCATTAGTCACGTGTATGAAAGAGAAATGTGAAATTAAAGGTCTTCGTTTGAATGCTAATAAAACTAAGGTTCTGGTATTTGAAAGGGACGAAGAGAGAACGAAGTGTGAAATATGGGTAAATCAGGAATGTCTAGAACAGGTAAATGAAATTGTATACTTGGGGAGTGCTTTCAGACGGGATGGAAGATGTGATTTAGATGTGGACAGGCGTGTCGCTGCCGGGAACAAAGTCAATGGTGCCCTGACTGCGTTAGTCAAAAGGCAAGGCGTAGTGAAGAGTGCACGCCTTGCAATACATAACGCAGTGTTGGTACCGACTTTGTTATATGGCAGCGAAACCTGGGTATGCCAGAAGAAGCATAAAAGCAAGTTGAATGCAGTGGAGATGCGATCTCTTCGTAAAATGTGCAGCGTTACCATGGCCGACCGAAAGTGAAACGAAGAGATTCGCAATATGGCAGGTTTGAAAGATGACTTTATCACAAAAATTGATAAGAGCGTGCTTTGGTGGTTTGGGCACGTTGAGCGAATGAGTGAAGACCGAATGGTGAAGAAAATATATACCGCGAAAGTTAATATTAAAAGGTGTCGAGGTAGACTGAGACTAACTTTCGAAGACCATGTGAGCAAATTGCTCGAAGAGGGTAGGGTCAAGAGTACTCGGATACCTAGACGTGCATGTATGAAGAAGATAATGAATCTGAAAGAAGCGAAAGAGGTATGTAAGGATCGTGACACTTGGCGATCTGATCTCTCTGGCTACCCCGTCAGGGATTGTGCGTGAAGATAAGTAAGTAAGTAAGTAACAGGCATTAAAATTTTTGATTTTTTGAGAGAAATACGATAAATACTCGTGTGGGTTACTGATGGGAAGAAGACGCAGTTTTATGTAATATTTCAAATTTATAATAAATATTGACTTTTTATTTAATATTATTTCAATTTTTTAATTGCTAAGAAGGACAGTGGACCTCCAGGGATCAATAAAAATTCTGTGGGTGGGAAGGGGGAATCATCTATATAAATAAATTAAATTTAAGTGTCTATTATTAATGTCAAAATGACAGATTTTTACTAAATGCATATGAAAGTATATACCGTACTTATATAAAAAATAAAAAAAACAATTTTTAAAATTTTTGTATATCTGTCTGTTTGTTCCGGCTAATCTCCGAAATTACTGGACAAATTTTGCCGGGATTGTCACTGGCAGATGCTGATGTTATATAAGGAGTAACTTAGGCTGCTTTTATTTTGTAAAAAGAATTAGGGATCAGCGCAAAAAAGTTAAACTTTAAATTACACGCGGGCGAAGTCGCGGGGAATAGCTAGTTCATTAATTTGCATGTAATAGATACTTTCATTATACCTTATATTAGATTTTATACTAAGCAATGAGTAACTGTTTCTACATGTTGACATGGTATTATGTGAACATTTAATAGAGCAGGACATCGTTTATTAGACTTTTTCGACAAAATTTTATTAAATCCTGCCGTAGGGGATTTCTAATGCGGGAATTTCTGAAAAATTATGAACGATTGGCCACCATACTAATCAGTTCTACTTGGATTTTTAGAAATAAGCCTTTATAACTTTTTGTGAATAAAACCATAAGAATGCTTTAATAAAAAGGCATATTTATTTCATTTAGTCGCGTATCAAATATTCAGCAAAACGAAATTTTATATTTGTTCTTTTCTCGTAATAACTAGAAAGGTTGCTTAACTGCTTGGTACGTTAACGATTCAACATTAATTTCCGTAAAGGTCATAATAAATCAACCAAATGTAGTTGGGGTTGGTTATAATGGTATTCCATAATATTCATATAATGTAAGTTTAAATAGTTATAGCTTCATCAGGTATTAATTACTGCTATGCTAAATCAAATTCGTAGATTTCTAGTCACCTCTTAATTAGTTTCGGCGTTTAAGGCGAAGGCTTAGCGTTTGGTTGTGGCACTGCATGGCCTTGGGTTCACGCTCGATAGAAGTGTTTGTATGGTCTGTCTGTTTGTCCATTTGCGATTTATGTATATATTCCTCCACATTACGTGAAAAAATCTTAGTGTGTGGTACATGAAGTTTTTTTTTTAATATAATCATTATTATCAGCATTACAGCCTGTCAAAGTCCACCGGTGAAAATGCTTGTACCCATAGATTGCCTCATAGGGATCATATTTGTTATAGTTTCTGCTATGAAACGCACTTATTTAATATTTAGTGTAAAAAATTTGTCTGTGTGTCTGAGCAATAAGCAAAAAATAATAGAAGTGATCTAGAATATGTTTTATCCGAAAATTTCGGAGTATTTTTTGAAAAATCGAAAAATTTATGAAATAAATGGACGCCACATTAATATATCCCACCCTGGTGAATCTGTCGCTAATATTAATATAAATCTTCAATATATGAATGAAAAAAGATTATTTTTTAATAAAACTGGTAAAATATATGCCTGAATCGTCACGCTTTAGCAGGCAGATTGACGAATCTAATACAAGACGTCTAAGATCTAAGATCTTTGACGCTGCTCCCTATCGTCGGTCTGTCTATCACAAAGAATTAAAAAAGGCCATAAGATCTTTTTGGCAAAAAGTCGCTTATTACGACACCAACAAGACAAATAGAATAGAATATCATAAAAACGTCATTCAATTCATTATATCGCTTACAAGTTATTTTTATTCAAAGTGATTGTTTCAATTTTACCATTGATTCGGAAAAAACCCTATGTTCTGAGAAGAACCAGCAGGAAAACCAGTGGGACTTTTATATAACGAAATGGGTACGAATGGGGGTGAAATGGGGTAAAGGATTCTCTTGCATCGTCACCACACGGTTAAAACTAAAAATAAAATAAAATACTGGATAGTAACATAAGATTATTAGTAATGATGATGATAGTGATGAAATAATCAAATAACTTCGTCACTCAACGTTTATAGAAACAATACTTTAAAGTCAGTGTATAGTCTTTACCATGTCAGCCAATGATCTCCTACTCGTATTATTCGACTTTCAGGGGATATTCCTCTTTAGCCCACAATATCTTATATTATGTAAAAAGAGTTTAATGATCTTTGTTGCTGTGTGCTCAATAAATTGATTGCATTGTTACTAACTCGTGAAAGGTCATTTAGTAATTTCCACCAAGCAATATAAGACGTTGCATAGCAACCAAAAAAATACACGTACGCTTAAAAATAAGAGTATGGTCGTATCGCCTTTTGTCGGATATTTCAGTCCCTGCGTAGACTCATTTTTCTACGACAAAGTGATCAGCTCTTGCGATATAAAGCTTTGCTTTGTAAAACAAAATGGTAATTGCCTCGTATCCTTATCAAAGGGCTCGATAGAAAATCTTTTTCATACATTTCATATGACGCGTAGCAATAATATAGTTATGAATAATGTATTAAGTTTAACGCTTACTTTTTTTGAGTAAGCTTATTTGATAAAGACTTGAATATTTATATTTTTGCATATATTTTTTTATTTATTCTTTAGTTTTATTTAATATTTTGTAGATATTTTCTGTCATTAACGTTATTTAAATTGCAGTGCCCTATAACAGGTTTTCGGACGATACTATAAATACAAAATAATATCCGTAGACTTAGAATATACATGGTAATATAATTTGATTTGTTTTGATATAATGAATGACATGATTTGATTTAATTTACTAATTATATCATTCAATGCCTCATTGGTACAGTGAAAGTAAACGCGGTTGCTTATCATTAGGTCCAACATCAGCTATTGTGTTTTTCTGTCAGTAGCAGCTCAGAGTCAAGAAGATAGCGATGTTTCACTGATCATCGTGCATTTGATATCACGTAAAGCCGTTGGTTCTGCACCTGATCTCTCTCCGGCTGTATCGTATAACCGTCAGATGAAATGTCATTTGAGCTCATGATGTGTCCTCCCCGTTGTTTGTGTATACTTAAGTTGTTAAATAAATAAATAAATGCACCCGTGCTTGCGCACATTATTACCGTTACAGCATATAAAATGTCCACTATTGATCATAGGCCGCCATAGATTGCATGATAGGGATATTTGCCATATTTGCCTGCTGCCCCTGCTGCCCATTTCCTGGTTGTTTTCCTCTGTTAACTCTAACGACATACACAGGATAATATGGGGTAGTGGATATATTTACACCGCCGCTACAGGGTCACTCACTTGCGCTCACACTCGCACACTATAATCCTTTCCTGTGTAGATTGCCGCCGTGACGGAAATTCAGTTGGGATTAAATATCGATGATTATCCTAATAATTTTTATCTATTTGGATCATCACTAATACATTTTAATTATTGCTATTTAATTGGGTGCACAAAATTAGGTATTGATAATAAACATACCAGAAACTCTACAATAGTATAGTAGGTTAAGCAACATAAAGACACCTCAAGAAAGAAAAACGGAATATCCAGTTTTTAAAATTCAATGTACCACGAACAATGTTCCAATAAGAAGCAACTTGAGTAAAGGCAAGAAAAACTTCAATACTTCAAAAAATGTGTAGTGATTACAGCAACACTAATCAATATACAGTGGGATATGTGCAACATAACGGAGGAAGACCAAAAGTATTTTAAAAAAAACTATTGGTAAATCCAATTGTGCATGCCTTAAGCGCACTAAAAAATAAGGTATAAAATGATTATACCTAAATTTTTTAAAGGAGTTTAAATACATAAAAATTTTCACTAATATGTAATAACCTTATTACTGTACTTCCAATTTTCCGTTAATTTTATTTCAAATTTCAATTAAAAAGTTTGGAAAATCTAAAAGTGCACGACTCATAATTCTCATAATATGATAGTGAAAAAAATAAAAATAAAATTAATTGTAGTTCCATTCGTCAAAGAGTTCCAGTAGCATTCACCGAAGTACACCTTTAGGTTACCCTATCAATTCCGGAGGTAAGGTCTCATCATAACTAACATAACGAAGACAATCTCAGCACACCTAGTTCTGCTCGCCGAGGAGTCCTGCAGGTCTACCTTCAGGTTTCCATAAAGTCCAATATGTATAAGTATATTTATAAATAAATCCTGCGTACTTTAAGCGAAAAAAAAATTGTAACAAAAATCTGTGATTATAAAAATTATTATAATATCTTACGATAGTCAATCAACACGAACCGCTGTTAACAAACGGCTTAGCCCAGATTGAAAAAAGGACTCTGTGGCCGGGAGTGAGGCAAAGTGTATTTAGTAAAATAAATTAATACACGGCTGCTCAAAACACATAAATATTGCTATTTCTAAGCCGACAAAAATTAATTATTACTAAAAAAACAAAATTCAACTGCCATTTACATTCCATGGCTTCCTACATGATAAATGAAGAGTTTCAAAAATAGATTTATTTGAAGGATTGATATTTTCAAAAGTTATCGTGTTTACGCCTCCATGCGGTGCCACTAAAACAAAAATAAAAACAGCAACTAAAAACTAAACTAGAGTGAAAATAGCAATTGAACGATTAAATAAAATAAGTTCAACAATTATTTATCTCGTTGACAATGTGCTTTTATATAATTTGTATGTTCAAAATGATTGTTAGATACGATTTCATGCGACAAAACGTTGGAATCTTTATTTTTAGGCGCTAGTAGAACGTACCAACGCACTGTGCGCTTAAGTCATGCTACATATCTAGAACTAGTAGGTATTTCTAAATGTCCCATATTGATTCGTTACCTATAAGTCTCATATTTATGTAGGATTGATAACAAAAAGGAATGCGCTAAATGTGTTACATCGTAAAAGTCGTCTAATAGATATTTGTTCCTAATCGTAAATCAAAATGCCGGCAACGCAACTGCAATTCCTCGGATGTGACTGTTATACTAGTCACTTACCAACAGATCAGCCGCATTCTCGTTTGCTCTCTTATATACAAAAACGGACAACAAGGAAACCCCTTATATAAAATATTCGTTTAACTATTTTCCATCCACTTTTTGTTTGTTTAACAAATTTCCAATAACGGTAGTAGAGCCACGCGGCAGTTTTTGCTGTTGCATGTATGGGCCGGCTCAAGCCGGGTTAGTACCACGACCTCACAGAATACCGGCATGAAGTAGAAACTATGCTTCTGCGTTTCGTCTGGTGAGTGCAGGTGGCCGTAGACCCAATTCCCCCCCCCCCATGAACATGGTAGCGTAATTACATCAAAGACTACCCCAGGAGGGTACCAGCACCCCTAGAGAATCCACGACCATGTTATTCCACTCCTGAGCGTAGGTGTCCCGCGTATTCTGGGGGGGAGGCAAAATTCCGCTCAATACTCGAAAACCTCTGCTACGCTATTCGTGAATTTCTGCAACATCAGGGGACTTCACTCGAACTGAAACGCCGTCCACCACCATCTCGAGACGACGAAGCCGGCCTTGCTCTTTCTGACCGGGACGCAGGTGTCCTCTCCGGCTGATACTTCGTATCTCTCCTACCCGGGGTACAAATTGTAGCACTCCTTTGTACTTCAGGCTGGAGTTTGCGTGTATGTCAGAGAGGACATCTGTTCTCGACGCCTCGGCAGTCTTGAAGGTTCGGACCTGTCCATCCTTTGGCTACGCGCAGACAGCAACGACCATCCGTGCGTCTACGGGTACCTCTATAGTGGTAATGCCGAAACAGAGCGACTCATCGACTACTTCCAAATGGCTACAGATTCCTTGCTACATCAGGTCCCATCCGCAGAGATCGTGATCCTTGGCGATTTTAACGCCCAGCACGCCGAATGGCTCGGTTCACGTTTAACCGATCATGCGGGGAGATCTGTTTATGACTTTGCCTTGGCATATGGTCTGACACAACTGGTTACTTCGCCTACGCGGATTCCAGATATGGAGGATCATACACCTTCCCTGTTGGACCTTCTGCTGACCTCTCATCCGGACAGATATCAGGTTTCTGTCGATGCCCCCTTCGGCTCTTCGGACCATTGTCTGATCCGGAGTGTGGTGCCACTCATGCTCCCCTCGCAGTTGCGTTCTGCAGGTTGCCGCTGTGTTTGGCATTACAGGTCGACGGATTGGGATGGTATGCGGTCTTTCTTTGCATCCTACCCATGGGGGCGGGTAAGCTTCTCGCCGGATGATCCCAGCGCTGTTGCTGACTCTGTCACTGATGTGGTGCTACAGGGAATGGGAGTATTCATTCCATCATCTGTGGTACCCATTGGAGGCAGATCTCAGCCTTGGTTTGGTCGCTCCTGTAAGACTGCATTACGCAGTAAGCAGGAGTGTTATCAAGCCTGGGCTGCGGCTTTAGTGACCCTGGATGTAAACACCGTCATGCTTAAAAAGAAGTATAACTTCGCCTCCAGGTCCTTCAAAAGAGTTATTGCCACGGCAAAGTCAGAGCACATAGGCAGAATTGGCGAGAAACTAGTTCGCCTTCCTTCGGGAACCCGTGCATTCTGTTTAAATTTGTTAGTGAGATAAAAGACCTACATCTCGCTGACAATGAAACTATGGGCAGTTTTGATCTTCAGTCACTATTTACATTCCTACCTATTGAAGACTGCATCTCAATTGTTACTAGAAAGCTAGAAGATAATAACATGCCCACAGAATATGCAGTATTACTCAAACACTGCCTCACATCTGGTTTTTTATCGTGAAAAGAAGAGTTCTAAATGCAAGTAGACGGAATGGCAATGGGCTCACCTGTTTCTCCCGTAGTCGCCGACATATTCATGGAGGACTTTGAGGAGAAAGCCCTTCTTACTGCTCCTGTAAATCCAAGATTCCACAAGCGTTACGTAGACGATACTTTCACAATTTTACCATCTTTTTTTTATAGGATAGGGGGCAAACGAGCATGCGGCTCACCTGATGGTAAGTGACTACCGCCGCCCATGAACAACTGCAACACCGAAGAGGGAATTGCAGATGCGTTGCCGGCCTTTTAAAAAGGAGTACGCTCTTTTCTTGAAGGTCCCTAAGTCGTATCGGTCCGGAAAAATCGCTGATGGTAATCGATTCCACAAGGAAGTCGTGCGAGGAAGAAAACATCTTCTAAATCGCACAGTGGTGAACCGCCAATCATCCAGGTGATGTGGATGGTATCGGAAGTTCTGCCGCGATGTGCGTTCGTGAAATTTGGCGGCTGGGATTAATCCGAAAAATTCCTCAGAGTACTCCCCATGGTAGATGCGATAGAAAATGCAAAGGGATGCAACATCTCTTCGCAGTGCCAATGAATCGAGCCGATCGGAAAGGGCTCGGTCGTCGACGACTCGAGCCGCTCTGCGCTGGATGCGGTCAAGTGGAAGAAGCTGGCACTGGGGAGCCCCTGCCCAGAGATGGGAACAGTATTCCATGTGAGGCCGAACCTGCGCCTTGTAAAGTTGCAGGCGGTGTGCCGGCATGAAATACTGTCCCGCTCTGCTGAGCACGCCAAGCTTTTTAGAGGCCAATTTGGCCTTCTCTTCCAAGTGACCACGAAACTGCACGTCACTCGATATGTCGACTCCGAGGATACCGATACTGGCTGAGGCAAGAAGGGAAGTGCCTTGAAACTGAGGAGATACGACAAAGGGGTTCTTTTTAGCGGTTAACGCGCAAACTTGTGTCTTCTGAGGATTAAACTGGACTATATTTAGTCGCCCCCAATCCGAGACTTTGTTCAGCAAAGACTCCACTTGAGACACAAGTTTGTTCCGGTACTCGGCGACGTTTTTCCGAGAAATATTAGCACGTCCGGTGTATAGAGCATCACCAGTGCTGTCATCCGCATAGCAATGAATGTTACCAGTTAGCAACATATCATTGATATGCAGAAGAAACAGCGTTGGTGATAGCACACAGCCTTGTGGAAAACCAGCGTTAATAGGCTTGTAGTCAGAACATGCACCGTCTACAACGACCTTGATGCTCCGATCTGCAAGGAAGCTGGTGATCCAATTGCACAATTTCTCGGGAAGCCCATAGGAAGGGAGCTTCGAAAGAAGCGCTTTGTGCCAAACCTGATCGAAGGCCTTCGCAATGTCCAGACTAACGGCCAACGCCTCCCCCTTGGACTCTACTGCCTCCGCCCATCTATGCGTCAAGTAGACCAGATGATCACCAGCTGATCGATCTCAAGGTACCGGATGAGCTGGCAGTTAATAATGAATTTCAAAAATACAAAGTAAAAGTACAAAGTAACTGTATTTTTAAACCACCTTAATTCCATAAACCCTAAAATACAATTCACAATGGAGTTAGAGGCAAACAATACTTTAGCTTTTCTAGATGTTTTAGTCATCCGAAGTCCTAACAAAAACTATTGGTCATACAGTGTACAGAAAAAATATCCATACCAACCGATATTTAAATTGTGAATCGCACCATCATCCTTCACAGATAGCTACTGTGGGAAAATCTTTGTTTCAGAGAGCACGAGGGATCTGTGACAGAAAACATCTGGCCGCCGAGCTTCAGCACGTCGAGCAAGTACTGCAAGACAACAAGCTTCGGGTCCCGCGCCTTCGTCAAAGCGACCAAGTGAAGCCAGCCACAGTCGAGCGTATGCCTGCTGTACTACTCTGTGTCAGAGGAGTCACAGACAAGGTTGGCTACATCTTGAAGCGAGCTTCCATTAAAACATAGTTCAAGCCGCTGAAGAAGATTGGTCAATTTTTACCATCCGTCAAGTGTCATATCCCTCTACAAGATGCAGGAGTGTACAAGCTGGATTGTGAATGTGGTCTCTCGTACATAGGACAAACAAAAAGATCTATAAAAAACCCGCGTTAAAGAACATATAGCTTCCGTAAAGCACCGACGCATCGGGAAGTCTGCAGTTTGTGAACATGTTTAAGATCGTCCCCGACATTACATTAGATTTGATAGACCACAAATCCTCGCAAAAGAACACCAATTCCTCCCAAGGATGATTTGCGAGGCTATTGAAATTAAAAAACATCCTAATTTCAATAGAGAAGGTGGATGGGTGCTGCCATCTGCTTGAGATCCCATAATTAATAAAATCAAATCCAAACCCAAGTATACCACTGCTATACTTCAAGATACTGTATACTCATTCTGCGTAAATCGAACCAAAAATTAATATTAAAAAACTGAAGGTAGCCGGGCTAACTATGACAGCAGGACGTCAAACACCTCAGTCCCCCGTGACCACTGGTGCTGGAACGCACCCGAAATGTCGGGAATATAAAAAATGAGTTAATATACGCGATAAAATCCATAAAATTAGTTTTATTTAAATGAGTAGTGTTTGCGTAAATATTAGAAATCACCGTGCATTCTGGTCTCTCGCCAAGGCTGTCCAAGGGAATTTCTGTAAGCCATCACTACCATCTCTGCACAGGGAGGACGACTCACTAGCCCACGCCGCAAAAGAGAAAGCTGACCTTTTAGGCTCCCTTTTTGCAACAACCTCGACTCTTGATGACGGGGGGAACACACTGCCGACCATCGTGCGGTGTGAGTGCTCCATACCGGATGTGAGGTTCGCAAAGCATTCCTCTCCTTGGACATCTAGAAGTCGAGTGGGCCTGACGGGATCCCTCCAACTGTGCTGAGGAGGTGTGCTCAGGAGTTGGCACCGGTTCTAACGCGTCTTTTTCGGTACTCCTACTCCCAAGGCGTAGTCCCGAATTCATGGAAGACAGCTTTTGTCCACCCGATCCCTAAAAAAGGCGACCGCTCAGACCCGTCCAACTATAGGCCTATCGCGATCACCTCCTTGTTCTCCAAAATAATGGAATCAATTATTAACTGCCAGCTCATGCGGTACCTTGAGGATCACCAGCTGATTAGTGACTACCAGTACGGTTTTCGTCGGGGTCGATCAGCTGGTGATCTTCTGGTCTACCTGACCCATAGATGGGCAGAGGCAGTAGAGTCCAAGGGGGAGGCGTTGGCCGTTAGTCTGGACATTGCGTAGGCCTTCGATCGGGTTTGGCACAAAGCGCTTCTTTCGAAGCTCCCTTCCTATGGGCTTCCCGAGAATTTGTGCGATTGGATCACCAGCTTCCTTGCAGATCGGAGCATCAAGGTCGTTGTAGACGGTGCATGCTCCGACTACAAGCCTATTAACGCTGGTGTTCCATAAGACTGTGTGCTATCACCAACGCTGTTTCTTCTGCATATCATTGATATGCAGAAGAAACAACAAGACACACAACAAGACACACAAGACATTACAACAAGATGTCGCAAGAAGAAAAATAAAACTGGATTTGCGTACAGTGCCGCTGCAAGGAACGTAAAGGTGACAACACAAACACTCCAGTTCGTAGTAATCCGCCCCCGTCACCGAAGCCTCAAAACGTTACAAAGCGTGGCAAGGCACGCACCACCACTACAATCTGTTCTTGTCTGTCGGCTAGTAGCATTCGGGACATCATCCGCGAAGAGTTGCAACAGTTATTCAACCAACAGATTCACTCGCATCTTTTAGAGGTCCAAACGCAGTATCCTCCCTCGAAGCATCTATGACTCATTATAACGAGGAGCTTGAAAAAATCAAGGCTAGCAATGCCGCACAGGTTTGCATGATTGAGAAACTAAGATCTGAGACAGAATCTTTGCGGGCAAGTAATTTATCCTTATCGTCACGAATAGCCCAAATAGACCAACAATCACGCAGCTCAAATATTAAAATCCAGTGTGTACCTGAAAATAGGCAGGAGAATATTATCAACACTGTAGTGCAACTGGGCAAAGTTATAAAATGCCCCATCAATGAGTCACATATTCATTACTGCTCTTGACTAGCCAAAACGAATAGCTCAAGTCCTCGCCCTCGATCCATATTAGTGAAATTCGGCAGTCCGCACCTGCGCGACGATTTTCTTGCTGCGACCGTAAGTTTCGACAAAACCAATCGGGACGACAAACTCAATTCGAGCCACTTAGGCATCGGAGGAGATAAGTGGACTGCTATCTACGTCATGGAGCTTCTCTCCCCTGAAAATAAGAGCTTGAACGCTGCAGCGCGAACCAAAGCCCGTGAATTGAATTACAAATTTGTATGGGTGCGTGATGGTAGGGTATACATGCGCAAAAATGAAGAGTCAAACTATGTCCATGTAAAGAAACTCGCCCTTTTGAATCGTTTGTCATGATTACGCTATATCTGCTATGTTTGTACTATAAGGCACTTTTACTTGTTACTACCTAAATGTTAGGGGTCTGAGAACAATAACTATTGAACTGTTTAATAATGTAGTTTCTTGTAATTTTGACATTATTGTTTTCACAGAGACATGGTTGAATGGCACAATTTTTGATAATGAATTATTTGATGACCGTCACACGGTCTACAGACGCGACCGCGAAAACAGCGGGTTTCATGGTGAAAAAATGGGAGGTGGTGTTCTCATTGCTGTGTCTAAACGCTTTATATCATGCCGTTTGTGTGCGCAGGAGTCAGATTGTGAGGATTTATGGGTTAAAGTGGAAATATATGATAGCTTTAATAAAGACAGACACCTTTACATCTGTGGCGTATATATCCCTCCTGCAGTAAAAATGCATATACTTAAGCATTTTATTAGTAATGCCAATCGCATATTAGAAAACCACAGTGGGAACGCTATTATACTTGGTGACTTCAATTTGAGTAGCTTATGTTAGACTAGGACTGTCAGTCACACACTCAAACCTGCAACATCCAATAGTCTACTCAATAACATGCTTGTTGATTTCATGTCTCTTAATAATCTAGTTCAGCACAATTCCTGTTTTAATTATAAAGACAAACTGTTGGATCTGATAATGAGTACATTGGATATCACCCGCCTTTACGTAAGTACCGACCCATTATCGGTGATTGACCCGTTGCATCCTCCTATCGAATTCTGTGTGGGACTTAAAAGTGACAATAATCTCCTAACCAAGCACGAACCCAAATTTATGTTTTATAAAGCTGATTATATTAAAATTGTAAATGAATTGAATAGTATATCCTGGGAAGACGAATTGTCGCGTTATGAAAACATGACATGGTAGCACATTTCTATAAAATTCTTCAATCCATCATAGTTAAACATGTACCTAAGTCCAAAACTCGTAATAATAATAAATACTGATGATTTCTTATATTTACGCGAAGACTACACATTGTATAAAACTATTTTTATGGATTTTATCGCGTTTAATTAACTTATTTTATATTACCGACAGTATCATCCTTGGCAGGAATCGATGTTCTTTCGCGAGAATTTGTGGTTTATCAAATCTAATGTAATGGCGCGGGCCGTCTAGGATATGATCACAAACTGCAGACTTCCCGGAACTTTGGAGCTTCACGTCAGCTATGTGTTCTTTTACGCGGGTTTTTATAGATCGTTTTGTTTGCCCTATATATGAGAGACCACACTCACAATCAAGCTTGTACATTCCGGAATCTTGTAGAGGAATAAAGCACTTGGTAAGAACTGACTAATCTTCTTCGACGGCTTGAACAATGTTCTAATAGAAGCTCGCTTCAAGATGTAGCCAATCTTGTCTGTGACACCTCTGACATACAGTAGTACAGCAGGCACACGCTCGACTGTGGCCGGCTTCACTCGGTCACTGTGACGTAGGCGTGGAACCCAAAGCTTGTTGTCGTGCAGAACCTGCTTGACGTGCTGAAGCTCGGCGGCCAGTTGTTTGCTGTCACAGATCCCTCGTGCTCTCTGTAACATACCCCATATGGTTTTCAAACACGTTAATTAAGGTAATCAAGAAAAAATATAAATATAGATCTAAACACCGTAAGTTTAACAACCCTCGGGATTTATTGACCTTTGAACTACTTAGAGATACATGTACGAAATTACTTAACCAGAATTATAAAACTTATTTACTACGATTAGAGACATCTTCGAAATCAAATCGTAAGCTACTATGGAGTTTCATTAAGCACAAAAGAGGCAGTAGTAGTACCTACCCAGCCCAAATGTCTTTTGGAACTACTCTTGCCACTACTGGCCCGGATATCTGTGAACTCTTTGCTTCACAGTTCTCTTCAGTATACAATATTGATAAACTATCCATTCCAGATGAGTGCTATGCAGATAAATCCCCTGCCTCTAACTTTATTACTGGTATTTCAGTGACTAAAGACCAAGTATTTAGGGTCTTAAAGAGACCTGACTCCACTAAAGGCGCTGGCTCAGATGGAATACCATCTACCTTTGCTGTAAGATGTGCTGGTGCTCGAGCTGTACCTCTGTCCTTGATAATTAATAAATCTCTCTGTACTGGAACTTTTCCCAGCGCTTGGAAAACTTTTCTTGTTATACCGTTACACAAAGGAGGTGATATAAACTCAGTGAAAAACTATAGGCCAATATCAATTATTACGATGTTTGCTTAAGTCTTTGAGAAACTACTGTGCCCTATAATGTCTTGGCATTTAAGACACTTAACTGCGCCGGAACAGCACGGTTTTATGAAAGCCCACTCTACCACGACTAATCCGATATCCTTCGTTGAAAGCCTGGCCGAATGTGTGAATCATGCGCAATCTTTCGATTTCATATACACTGATTTTAGTAAGGCTCTTGATAAAGTCAGTCACGATATGTTATTGCACAAATTATCATGTGTCGGTATAGGCGGTAATCTCTTGCGCTGGTTCAGATCTTACTTAACGAATAGACTGTCTGTGGTGGTAGCTGGGGGTTTTAAATCTGGCTTTTTACTGCCTTTTCCGGAGTTCCTCAAGGATCCCATCTGGGTCCCATGCTGTACAACGTTTTTATTAATGATATCGGTAAGTGTTTCCAAAATTCTAAGTTTTACATGTTCGCCGATGATTTAAAGTTTTTTACTACTTATCTTCAAGCACAATCCCTGACGGGGTAGCCAGAGAGAACAGATCGCCAAGTGTCACGATCCTTGCATACCTCTTTCGCTTCTTTCAGATTCATTATCTTCTTCATACACGCACGTCTTGGTATCCGAGTACTCTTGACCCCACCCTCTTCGAGCAATTTGCTCACATGGTCTTCGAAAGTTAGTCTCGGTCTACCTGGACACCTTTTAATATTAACTTTCGCGCTATATATTTTCTTCACCATTCGGTCTTCACTCATTCGCTCAATGTGCCCAAACCACCGAAGCACGCCCTTATCAATTTTTGTGATAAGGTCATCTTTCAAACCTGCCATATTTCGAATCTCTTCGTTTCGCTTTCGGTCGGCCATGGTAACGCCGCACATTTAACGAAGAGATCGCATCTCCACTGCATTCAACTTGCTTTTATGCTTCTTCTGGCATACCCAGGTTTCGCTGCCATATAACAAAGTCGGTACCAACACTGCGTTATGTATTGCAAGGCGTGCACTCTTCACTACGCCTTGCCTTTTGACTAACGCAGTCAGGGCACCATTGACTTTGTTCCCGGCAGCGACAAAACAAAAAAATCAAGAATCTTTATTTAAAATAAAGTTTTTTAAATCTGGAAATTCATTAGAGGATGTATTGTTGCTTCAAAAATTTAAAATAAAGTTTTTTAAATCTGGAAATTCATTAGAGGATGTATTGTTGCTTCAAAACGACTTGGACAATCTATTATAATGGTGCAAATCTAATGGTATGAGCTTGAATATTGACAAATGCCACGTGGTACGCTTCACTTGAAAAAAGCTCTTAGTGACTAGATATTATTGTATTGACGATGTATCATTAAAAGATGTTGATAATATTAGAGATTTGGGTGTAATTCTTGATACCAAATTACGATTTAATTTACATGTAGATAGCATTACTGAAAAAGCCTTGAAGTCCTTGGGGTTTGTCTTACGTACCTGTAGGGAGTTTAAAATATCCGAGCACACAAATCGCAATCTATACGTTACTTGTGCGTAGTAACTTAGAATACTGCAGCGTGGTGTGGAACACGCACTATGACGTATACAAAAAGCATATAGAAAGTGTACAAAAAAGATTCCTCTGGCACTTGACGTACAGTTGTAATTTAGCAAAATTATTGCCTAGCTATAATGATCGTTTGAAATACTTTCATATGAAGCCTGTCAATGAGTGCAGAGCGATGTCGGACATCTTGTGTCTCTACAAAATGATAAATGGCTACATCGACGCTTCAGACGTTATATCTCATTTAAATTTTTCTATTCCCAGAAGATCGCCCAGGTATAAGAAATACACCCCACACGTCACAAAATTAGCACGGTCGCATTTAGGCCATTATGCTCCTCTAAACAGATTAATGAGAAGTTACTACGAGATACATAACAAAGATATTGGTAATACCGGGAGTGAACAAATTATATTCAAAGGTGGTCCATGTACTTCGAAAAAACGTCGAAAGACACAAACTTTGGGTATTTTCTCAGAGCCCTTCCGTCGCTTTAAAAGGGTAGTGTCTATTATATAAACGATCTTTAAAATATTTATTGTGTTACTTTTTAATGTTTCTTTTTTTTATTACTGTATAAAGAATTTTAATCCTAATGATTGTATTTTAATAATTGTATTTTAATTTCTTTTTAATTAGTTATTCTAATTGCAATTATCATTGACATTACACTAACATTTTTTTCATTATTTTATTTATTCATAAACATTTTTTTTCTTTACATAATAACATTCTAATTCTTTGGCATTGAAATTTTGGTATTGTTCTATATTTTCGTAAGCAAAACGTAATGTTTAAGAAATGTGTATTTGTAAATCTGATTTGTATTGTTTTTATTGTAATGTTTCCTTTAAGATAACTATTTATGAAGCAAAAAGCAATGTGAGTATGACGCTCAATATCAATGTAGTTTACACCTATAAAAGAGGTATTACTTAGCAATGAATTATGTATTTGTTACACCAACAAGATATACACTTAGAAAGCTTGTAGTGTATATCTTGTTGGTGTGACAAATAAATAAATAAATATGTTGCTAAATGGTAACATTCATTGCTATGCTGATGACAGCACTGGTGATGCTCTATACACCGGCCGTGCCAATATTTATCGGGAAAACATCGCCGAGCACCGGAACAAACTTGTGTCTGTCTGAAGTCTCGGATTGGGGGCGACTAAATCTAGTCCAGTTTAATCCTCAGAAGACACAAGTTTGCGCGTTTACCGCTAAAAAGAACCCCTTTGTCGTATCTCCTCAGTTTCAAGGCACTCCCCTTCTTGCCTTAGCCAGTATCGGAGTCTTTGGAGTTGACATATCGAGTGACGTGCAGTTTCGTGGTCACTTTGAATAGAAGCCCAAATTGGCCTCTAAAACGCTTGGCGTGCTCAGCAGAGCAGGACAGTATTTCATGCCGGCACACCGCTTGAAACTTGATAAGGCACAGGTTCGGCCTCACATGAAATACTGTTCCCATTTCTGGGCAGGGGCTCCCCAGTGTCAGCTCCTTTCACTTGACCGCTTCCAGCGCAGAGCGGCTCGAATCGTCGACGACCGAGTCCTTTCCGATCGGATCGATTCATTGGCACTGCTAAGAGATGTTGCATCCGTTTGCATTTTCTTTCGCACTTATCACGGGGAGTGCTCTGAGGAATAGTTCGGATTAATCCCAGCCACCAAATTTCACGAACGCACATCGCGGCAGAACTCCCGATACCATCCACACCATTTGGATGATTGGCGGTCCACCACAGTGCGATTTAGAAGATGTTTTCTGCCTCGCACAACTTCCTTCTGGAATCGATTACCATCAGCGATTATCCGGACCGATATGACTTAGGGACCTTCAAGAAAAGAGTCTACTTCTTTCGGCAACACATCTTCGATTCCCCTGGTTCCCCTGGTATTGCAGTTGTTCATGGGCAGCGGTAGTCACTTATCATCAGGTGAGACGCTTGCTCGTTTGCTCCCTCTCCTATGTATAAAAAAAATCTAAATTCATACTAAACGTGGTCCGGGTAGCTCGCTGCTCTTTGGATCTCGCCTTAACCCTCGGGGATAACAGTTCTTTGTATCATATGTCATATGCTACGTATTTTTTGAACCTGACTCTTATTTTACTTTTCATTTAATTTTTGGTTAGTTTTTATTAAGGAATCAGTTTTCTTCTTTGCACTTTATTTTGCCACTAATAATGCGGTTTCATTTTCTTTTTCTACATTCAACTTGCTTCCTTATCTAACAAGTGAGCTGTCAAGTTAACTATAGTTTCATTCTGAGAATCAAGTGACATCCAAGTCAGGCGTAAAATTTGTACTTGGGAGGTAGTGCACTTAATATTTTAGTTATGATCGCAGTATCACTGAAAACCTCTCCATTTTCTTTAAGGTGTTTACCCCAACTTGCTACTTTAGCTGTATGTTGAACAATGTTATCTGCTTGTGGCATCTTATATTAATAAAAACGCTCATATATTATCATTTTAGTCATCTCGGATTTTTGTTTATAAATGGACTCAAGTTTGGTCATCAACCCAAGCACAGATTCGCATATTTCTATGAGTGACATTTGATTCAAATGCATAGCCGATGTTAATATAAACCTTGCCATATCATCATCCTTATTCCATTAAGTTACATTTCCTTCTGGTTATGGCGTGCTAATATCTAACCATTTGGGGCGGAGGGCACATTTTATTTGGAACTCTCATTATGTAAAATTCGTTCCATATAATTCTTTTAAGTTTATGGTCTTTCCAAACTCCATTTTAGGTTTAAGACAACAAGCGTTTCTACTATCAAAACACAAGTATTTTACTGTTTTCTCTGCTGAATGCTCTTTTTTGATCACTAATTAAAATTAACGAGTACCTGGGCTCATAACCTATTAAAAATAAGATAGTAAACAAGATTTCAATTTTTGAAAAACACACAATACATATTGCAAATTAAGTAAACGATACAATATATATAGTGGCGGCTTTCGGCGTTACCAGTTACTTTATAAAATCAAATAGGCAAAACCCTCGTTACATACATCCAAGTTGACCCATTAATATAAAATTTAATTAAATAGTGACAACCTGGTAAGAAATGCAGGAAGTCGATTGATAGATACATGTGGCTCAGAACCCTGTTTTATTTAATTCTAAACATATGCCGCCACTGCTGAATATAAGCCTCCCCCATAGATTGTTTTATAGAGGTAATATTTGCCATAGTTGATACACTTGGAAATCTAGTTGGCAACCACAGATTTTAATTTTAAGTCGTTATTAGGAAGACGCTGCTCCCCATCTCCTGATTTGATTATTTGTTTTAAATTTGTGATTGGTTGTAATGACGATGTAGATATTACAGTATATTTAATTTTTTTTGTTGTTAAAGTTATTTATTAAAATAGGATAAAATTCTACATAATACTTAATTTTATCTACAATATTAAAAACTATGACAATAAAAAAAAAACTAAAACTAGAAACTTAATTATTATATAGTCCTACTCCCCGCGGTATGGTGCCAAGAATGCTGGCTGCGTTTCCCCGCTGAATGGCTTTACTTAGCCTTTGAGCGAGGAAAAAACCAGCCCTCTTATCACCAGCAGCAGCGACCAGCCGCGGATGGAGTTCTTTTAGTAACTTCACCGCACTTGGACTCCACGGACCGATAGTCTCTACAGCAAATGGCACAAATATGTAGTCATCTCTCAGAGACTCATATTTGCGCCACATACAAAGTTCAGCTGCCTCTGATGCCGCCCAGGCTTTAAACGAGGTACCCCTGAGATTTGAGGCCGCCAGGGTGTCTACGCAAGTAGCATCCCACACTAGTGCTTTACTTTTCTCCCAAGGAACCAATGTCATACCGTCGGGTCTCTTGCCATCGTCTCTAAATATACCACAAGGCTCTAAAACCGAGGAAACATTTATAGAGGCAAGAGCCCTTCGGATGAAATCGTTTAAAGAACTGTGTCGTGAAAACCTACCAGCGCTTTTTTTACATGAAAATCCGTGGAGCCCAAACTTGTCGACGCTGTTACCACAGGGGAACTGATGGACAAATCGTCGCCCCTAGTCGGATTCCTACGGCAATGCGTAAGCTTTCCCTATCAAGTAATGTGCCGAGATTACTTGATGGTAAAGCGGGTAACAAGTGACTAGATTCCTTAGTCGCAACAGCTAGAAGGCGTGCCTTATCTTGGTCACTATGGAAATTATGAAACAAATCATTCTGCACGCCCTGTACCAACGGAATATCCCACTGTTTTTGTTGGTTAACTTCCAGTGGAACATTTTCACCAGGACAGAGCGTTTGCCATGTCTGCCCTGCCTCCGTAGCAAAGCATAGGTCTACTTTATTATTTAAAATTATGTTACATAAGTCACTGACACTATGCACGGAAGCAAGGAAAGCGGGAAATGCAACGCTAGAAAGATTTCTCACACCAATGCCACCAAATTTATAGGTAAAGTAGCTTGAGTCCAGGCTGTTGTATTTAAAGTTAAATTTAGATCTTGTAAAATATCCGAACATTTCCAGACTGGACTCGAGCGGAGTAAGTATGTAAATCTAGATACAAGAAGACAATATTTTAAAATAGTAAGAGCTATGTGGGGGTTTAATTTATACAATTTATCAACGTGGTTTAAAAACTGATCAAATTTTGATTTTAAAACAGGTTTAATACTATCGAAAATCAACGGGGCACCTAGCAGGTATAGTGATTCCGTACTGACAGTTTTTATTCCTGGACAAATATGATTAAAATTTTGAATTAAAGTGGCTATATGAGAAGTAGATAAATTATTGGAAAAAATATTTCACATTTATTGCTATTTGGTTCAAGGCCAATATTTTTAAAATTTCGAAAAATATGAGTAAGATTGCTGAGGACGTCATCTGCTCTACCTCCCAGTGTACCGTCGTCTAGGTACCAGACATTCAGCTTGGATTTCAAATTTGAAATAATGGGTTGAATTCCCAAACTGAAAAGTGCTGGACCCAGGGGGTCACCCTGCTGAACACCGACTGGAGAATCGATAACATGGTTTTCGTAAAACAAGTTAGTATTTTGACTATAACATTGCCAAACGTAATGACAAATTTCGGGGGTATTGTAAGCCATTTCTTTCAGCAAAGTTACCCTATCGATAGAGTTAAAAGCATTCCTTAGGTCAACCTTCACAAGAACATCTGCATCAGAGTTTGTTAAAAATGTACGCACTGAATGTACTGCCGTCTCACAGCCACCTCTAGTGCCAAAACCTAGTTGAGTAGGCTGAAATTTGGTCTTAAGGTTAGAGATTATTTGCCTGCAAGCTCATTTTGAAGTTAAGCGTCGAAATGTGGAACCAACGGCAATAGGATACCGTTATCCTTTTATTTGAATCTTGTCCCATATAAGAATGGAATGAAATTTGGATTAACATAACCAGAAAGCATAAAGTTACATAATTTTGTAATGTCTTTAAGAAGTACTCCGCCGGCGTCACCGGCAGAAGTGCTTACAAGAACTTTAAGATGTTGAGGCGTAATTCCGTCAATGCCGCTAGCAGAGCCATTCGAAAATGACATAATTGCTTCTAAAGTGTCTTTTTCCGAAATTTGTAAAGGTTGCATAGAAGTCTTGGGAGGCAGCGGTAAACCCTGAGGCGGTTTGACCGAAGGATGCTTTAGACGAAGGCTTTCAAGAGTTTCAACATTAAAAGGAGCCAGGATGTCGTCTGAGAATAAAATACGGGATGCATTTTTTAAGTCGCCATCCATTATTTTCGACTCAATTACTTTTTTTAAATCAAATTTAGGACGTGGTCGAGATAAATGAGTATTAATTGGGTAATATAAATTTTGAAAAGATGTCTCTTTTAGTTGAGACGTAATTGATTTATTTATTGTTTTATCAAAATGGAAATAGGAATACGCGAAAGTAAATAATTTTTGCCAACTATTTTCACTATTAGTGAAACAATTTTGAATACTGGATGACAATGCTTTAGCAAGCTGCATCCTCGCACCTCTAGGAATTATTTTAACCACTGGTACATTATGATAATAATCGTAAATTTGCTCCGAAAAAAGGGAAAAATTTGTGTCATTAGAGGACTTGCTAATAGAGTTATGAATTTCTACGGCAGGCTGTGAAGCCGAAATACTTTTACAATAGCATCGTTTAATATGTATATTTAATCTTCTTTTACCTTTAAACAGCCTACCGTAAGCACAATTTTGACACTGTAGGAAATCCGGCTGTGAATGTAGTGGAGCAGAGATATTCATTAAAAAATCTAAACAGATCTCTACAATACTCAAAAGTCTTTATATTACATATTCATATTAACTTGAAATGTGCTGTACCTCGCATCTTTCCCTGAAACAATCATTTACGGCCTAAATAAAAGCACTTATAATTTAAATAACTTACATGCACACTATATGCTTACATAAATTCTTCGTTTGCACTTCATAAGCACGTAGTAGAAGTAATTTTAAAAGTTATGAGAGCAACGGTGTAATATATTTTGTTGAAAAGACTATAAAAGGAGTATATAATAAATTTTAATTTTATATTAAGCAGACAACATATTATGTAGTTCATTCTGTTCTTTTGTGAAAATAGCGTTTTAGTTTAAAACACTTCTATATGTTCGCTTCTATTTATCTTTTCTCTCCATTCTTGAAGAAAAATCGGCATAGTGTTTGTTTATCAGACATTCTGATCGTAAAGGAAATTTATCGACTTTGCGGCTGTTTACGTATATCTTTGGACTAGCTTTATAAGTGGAATTACCTTTACCAAATTACTTTCTTGGAAGTTTAATAACGTCTTCTATGGCTAAAAAAATGTTAGTTTATTAATTTCAATTTATTGACTAACCCGGTATCAATTTTAGTTGTAATACATAACAACTTGTTATTTTCACAATACCCCATAGCTTAAGTGGTGAGAATATTAGACTAAAAGGAATACTAGCCTACGATAGTGTATTTGAAACACAGCTGAAAAAAAATAGTGTGATTTTGAGTCCGTATATGGCTGTTGTCACCGTATATTTTACGTTGCAACATTACCTTCAATTTTTTTTATAGAAAAATGTGTGAGAAACGAGCATACATGTACATTTTGGTGAGTTTATGCTGTGGTTTATAGATATCTATTTTTGATAAAGAATCAAATGCAGATGCGTTGTAACGTGTGTAATATGTAATGCCTACATACTAGTAAAAAGGGATTCCATATCTCGTTAACTACTACACGAAAAACAACAGCTTATTGTTGTGAATAGGAGCCAGTTTATCCCATTAATATAGAATTTATTAATAACTTTATTACACCTCCAATCGGATCCTAACACAATTATGAACCATTGTTTTGAAAAACAAATATATCATGTGAAATGACCTCAATCGGTCGTTTCATTCAGAAGTTAATCAATAAGAGATGTACCGTATATATTGAATGAATCTAGTGTTACGGATTTAATCACATTTTATTTTATTTTTTATTTTCTCGAAGTTTTGAATACTTTACAGCATCCATGTTTAAGGCGCACTGAGGTGTTCGACGTCCCAATGTTATTAAGGTCTGAATTTCTCCTACGATGACGTCGGTCGCGTACGTCGGCCGCGCGTACTAATGTACATTGTGTTCTATATAGCCCCACACTACGACGCTGATGACAGCGGCGCGTAGTTTGCTACGTACGCGTACGCGACCGATTTATGTTTGTTTTCAATAGCCTTGCCAATAAGCCTTGGTTCCAACCAGTGTACCTTTTCGAGTATTTGTTGTGTATTAAATCTGATATAATAGAAGGAGTGATTCATTCGTTTTCACATGGTGGAATCATCACATCATCTTTATGATATTTTAATATTTTAAATATAATAAAATAGTTTATAAAATATATTTTTATGCAACTAAGATTAATAAACGAACACACAGTAGTAGTGCGTAGTAGATCTACGTCTAATTGAATCCTCAACGTTTTTATATATGTATTATGTATGTGCGTTTATGCTGCGACTGTCTCCGTGTCTCTTACAACGAAACAAAGTTATTCTTTTATATAATAAAAATTATACGGGATTGAAGTATTTGGATGTGTAAGTGCCTGTATAAATGAGCGTATAATTGTAGCACTATAATATGCTTTGCTTCTAGATATTTTGCCGTAATGTCGGAGATGAATAAGCGATTATGTATAAACACTTTTTCTTAGAATAATGGTGACAAACGTGCATATATTCTAATTGTTAGTGCGTGGATACTATGGCACATAGACATTTACACCTATTATCGATTAGGAATCAAAATATAAATGCGTTGTCACCCCTGAGGACTAAGATGGAATGCCTCGTTTCCAGTAAAATAGTATCTTGTTCTTTATACTCACCGAACGAAACACGGCATCATTAACTAGCTATTTTACGCTGGTATTCTGTGAGAGCGTGGTACTACCCCGGTCGAGCCAACCCATTAGTGATACAACCATAATATTGTAGCAGCTTGGCTCTACCACGTGCGTTTGTGCAAGATGTAGCCAACAGAGTAAAGATGAGCACCAAAATAAAAAATAAAACATTAAACGTTTTATTTGACGTGGTCCTTCACTGCTATCCCGGGAGTTATTACTTTTTACATTGAGAGTTTTTTTTAAATATAAAACAAGTGTTACGGCCTACGGCTGCTCCTCCAAAGGTTCAATCATCCGGGGCCCATCAGCGAAGACTTCACGAGCAGACGCAGGTTGAGCCGCAATATGGCCGCATGGAATATGTTCTATCACAATAAACTATATGGGAGAAAGCTAGAAACACATAGTACTTACCATTGTCCGAAGCTAACTTCGCACAAAGGCTTGGGCAGGCCGTGAGTGTGTGTAATAGTGGATGACGAGTAGTGTACAGTGAGGTGTTAATGTCTGCGACATGAGCAAGCTTAGGCGACCAGCAGCGGCCGAGTTCCAGGCTGCCCCAAAATGCTGCATCGCTCCAGCAGGCTCAATCGCTGGCCCATTTCTTTCTTCATTGTCATTAATTCAGTCTCTTAGCTTCATTGTACATTTAACTAACTTAAATTCGCCTAATTCCACATTCATCGTAGAATCGAACACGTGATACCCGATAGATTCAGCGTTAAACACAACTAAGTTCCTTCATTTGACACCAGAACAACACGTCGCGTAAGACTCAAAATACGCCTCGTTTACACGCGAATTAATCTAATTAGCCAACCAAAACACAAAAGGCACTAACTCGGCAAACCCAATTATAACGATATCTTGCCAATTAACCGAGAGAAGCTCTCAAACTAGGAATGCGCGGTCCGAATCCTAGACCGTATATCTAGTCGACGCGCGTACACTATTTCGCACACTCGCACGAGTTAACTATCGCACAATTCACATATCTACGTGACGAAGAAACATGCACTTCATCTAGCTAAGATGCACAATTACTTTCAAAGAATTTACTTAAACCGTAAAACCCCAAAAAGGCCTCTGGTACGGGAACCTAAATCCTAGACCACCAAATCCGAGGCGGATTTCACGAAACCCAATTACGTAGCGAAGCCGTGCCCAAACCCAAATTCTAGACCCTAATCACACGAAACCGGTCTCGCGCAAACTTCCGCAGCGGTAGCCGAAACACTCAGCCTAACTGCGTCGCTGCTCCCAAGCTACTCTCGTCACCTACCGTCTCGCCCGACCGCCAAGACGCTAGGAAGCTCCCTTCCGCTGCCCTCTCTCCGACAGACGCGTGACACCTGGTACGATCGGGCGATTGTCAAAGTCGAACGTGATTGGGTGCCGTCCTAACATAACCAAATTTGGGCATAAACAACAAGCTTGACATATAAGCACACTGTCCACCTGATGGTAAGAGGATGCTGTGACCCATTGACATCTACGTCTAACCTCAATTAAGAATCAAAATGCAAATAACTTGTTACCCCCGAGGACCAAGATGAAAAGTCCGGTTTTCAGTAAAAATGGTATCCGGTTCTCTACAGCTACTATACAAAACACAGAAACATTAAGCTTCTTTATTAAAGTTGGTATTCGGTTATAGCGTGGTCCTTCCCGAGTCGAGCCGACCCATTCATACTACAACCATATTGTACCTGGAACATGGCTCATCCACGTATAAAAGAAAGTAGCACATGTCCCTCATTCACATGATACATTGTCATTTATCAAATTCTTCTTTACCTTTAGAAGAAAATAGAAAATGAGAAGCTTCTTAAATATGAAATAGGCGAGACATAGAATTTTTCAAGACCCTGCCGTAATCCACAGTTGACAAGTAATTTTTCGCAGTATCAGACATATAGCAATTAGATTTCCTATTTCATTTGTAGAAGGTATTACCTTTCTTTAATTTTAATCTGTTGGAAAGAATGTGTTTTTTATAGAAAAAAGAAACGATGTCATTAATGATCATCATTGTAGGGACACAATATAGGTATATATAATATACTGGCTCTTTAGATCGCGTGTCCAGTGTCCTACATCATATCCATACTCATTTAAGTATAACAGCTATGTGTATGTGTAATATGTATAATAGTTATAGGAGTGGCGGCTGCGTCCGCCACGTTAAAAATTAGTCGCAAATATATCCCCGTTTACACGACACGTGTCTTCATTTATTGCAACCTTAATTGTACACCTTAGTGAACTTAGCAATGAATAAATTAATTAATTAAACACAGTATTCATAAGACGGTACAATCATATTCTGAATAAGTCAATAATAAAACAATACATTTACAATTTTCTGCTAATAACGTAGAAAAAAATGCTGATGACTACTTCAATCAGCAGCTCACACAGATAATCCTGATAAATCCTCTTTCTTTCAATCAATTACGTAAATATCCTTATGTCTTTCTAGGCTCAAGTGTTTAAAATAAAATCGGCAAGTTTTAATAATATACTGACTGATAAATATTTCTGCTTTACATTCAAACGATTGCAAAAATGATTGCAAATGACGTGACAATTTAAGGTTAATATTTTTTTTTACTTTTTATAAGCCAGCGTTTGAACACAATATACTCGTAATATAATTTTTGTAGCTACTATGGCTACTTGATACAGATCTTTCATTAGAATATTGTCTGTGGTTATATGATTAAAAACATAATAAAATTTCATCAGTTTAACAGTGGAGAGTCACATGGCGGCTTTTGCTGTCGCACGGATTGGCTGGCTCGAACCGGGGTGGTACCACGACCTCACAGAATACCAGCGTGAAGTAGAGGTTTACCTCTGCGTTTCACTTGGTGAGTGTAGGTGGCCGGAGGCCCTCTTTACTGGAATTGAGGCATTCCATCTTAGTCCTCACGGGTGACAACGCATCTGCATTTTGATTTGTATAGAGGATAGATGTAGATGTCTATGGGCCGCAGCAACCACTTACCATCAGGTGGACTGTGTGCTCGTTTGTCACCCTTATCCTATAATAAAAAAAAAGTTTCCAATCAATGTAATTTATGTTCAAAAGGCGTTAATGTTATCTGAGTTTTTAATTTTACAAACTTTTCAAACATATTTATCACAAATATAATTATCATCATCATCATTACAACCATTCACAAGTTCACTGCTGAACAATTTCCCAAAAGAATGCCACAAAGCACGGTGACGAGCCACTTGCATCAATCGAATTCTTGCATGTCTTACTAGATCGTCATTCCATCTAGTGGGGGGCTGCCTCACACTTCGCTACTCGAGAACTTTGCTTTCCCATCGGTTCTCGGTTCTTCGAGTCATGAACCCTGGCCAGCCCATTGACACTTGATCTTACTAATCCGTTGGGTTATTTCAATTACTCTGGTTCTACTGCGGATAACTTCATTTCTAAGTTTATCGCGCAGAGATATTTCGATCAAAGCCCTTTTCATAGATCGCTGAGCGACCTTGAGCTTCCTCACACGGCCAGCAATGAAATACCACGTCTCAGATCCATAAGTCATCACTGTCTACACCCACTGGTAATACAATCTTGTTTTCAAGTTTTGAAATGGCGAGAAGATGTGTTGTAACCTGTCGAACACTGCCCAGCCGAGTTGAATCCGTCGATTGACCTCTCGGTCGAATTTGAACTTACCTAGTCAGACTATTTGTTCCAGTAAAATATATCACGATTATAATAATGGTATTAGTGAAATGAAAATTAATAATTTAAGAGGGTACTAGAAACGTGTATTACGATGGTACGGAACCGCGAGTCCGACTCGCACTTGATCGGTTTTTTCAAAGATTCCTGAGTCGTATCGGTCCGGAAAATGCGTCATCATCGTGGTAAATGATTCCATAAAGAAGTCGTGCGAGGGAGAAACTCCTATCAAATCGCACAGTAGTGGACCGCCAAGCATCCAGAATGTGCATATAATATCGAGATTTTTTTCGTGATGTGTGTTGGTGGATTGTAGCCGCCGGAATTAATTCAAAAAAATTCCTCTGAGCAATTCCCGTGGTAAATTCGATAGAAAATGCAAAGTGATTCGCAGTAGATGACGATGCCATATATATTAAATTCCATTTGTTTCGTATTACCATGATTTTTAGCACAAACTTATTCATACATTTCTTATATGCATAATTATAATTAATACTTTCTCATTCTTAGATTTATTAATGTTATTCATAATACGAGGGACACACTGAAACGATCGGGAACAAGAAAAACCACATGCACGGTAGAGCTAAATTATATTTTATTGTTTTTCAAAGTATTTTCCGTTCAACTTAATGCACTTTTCCATTCGTGCAAACCAATTCCAGTCTGAGTTCTGAGTCTGAACTTGATGTTGACAAAATGGCTGATTTGTACGCTTCCACAGCTGCTTCGGGGTCTTCAAACCGTTGACCGCGTAGTAAGTCTTTCATTCTAGGGAATGTAAAGAAATCGTTTGGGCTCAGGTCAGGACTGTACGGAGGATGGCTCATCAGCTCAATGTTTTCCTGCTTCAAAAAATCATTTGTCTTCCGAGCCGTATGGGAGCTCGCATTATCTTGATGTAAGATGATGTGAAGTTTCGGGTTATTTTTTCGGAGTTCGGCTATCATATCTGGCAAACAAACCGTGATATACCACTCAGCGGTAACCGTCCTGCATTCCTGTAAAGGAATTGTAGCAAAAATGCCCCTTTTTCGAGACAAACGTAGTGACCATTTTCTTTGACACGCTGCGGGAGCGAACCACTTTCGTTGGTTTGACCCCGTCTTCAAAGAGCGAAGCTGCTGACTGATGTTTTCTCTCAGGTTCGTATGAATAAGTTCATGATTCGTCTCCTGAGACGATACTATAAACGGCATTTGACTTCCCTCCGTTGAAGCGTTGCAGATTATTTTCCGGCACCAATCTAAATGAGCCGCCTTTTGCTCTTCGGACAAATTTTGGGGAACCCAGCGGGAAACTAGCTTTCTTACACACAGCTGCTTTAACGTATAGTCGTGTTTGCTCTCGTTTGGGTTCTATGCCTGTTCGCAATTAATGTATGTAGATACAGGAGAATTCCTAGTGCGGGAGAACGTTTCTTTTTTTCTTTTTCTTCTTTACCAACCAGAAGAAGTCCTCGTTTAATTCCGCAACTTGACATACTCGTTTTGCTCTTCCAATGTAGGGGCGATTTGCCTTAATCGCCAGGTTTGACATAAAGATAGGCAATAACAGTACTAGAAGTCTCGAACCTTTAGCGCTTCTCCATGTTGCCGGCTTGGGTATTTTACATCTGGTGTAAAAGAGATAGATATACTGCCATATTTTTCTAGCATAGTCGCTTCATCCAGAGTCATCCTGATTTTTTAAGGTCATGTCGGATCCTTACCATGTAATGTAATCGAACTATGAGATTTAGGGAATAATGAGTTCACCTATGTTGGCGCGTACACTTATGCACTATAATACTGCCCTGAGCAGATGGTTTGTCTTTGTTGAAACTGATCCCGCGACAGAATTTGATATTACACAATATTCTCTAAGTGTTCATTCAATCAGTCAGAAATTATTTCTTGGGAACTTTTTAAATTTTTTTGGCGACAATATCTACCAATATCTCTACTCAAAGTGTCAGTTTTCTGTACTCCTTCTGCATATAAACATTAACAATATCTAATTTAACGTTCCTCCTTGCACTCAATATGCTTAAATAACTGTCACACACGACACTTTGTGTTGTTTTTTTCTTATTTCTTTATTTTTTTTATAGAAAACGGGGCAAACGAGCATGCGGCTTACCTGATAGTAAGTGACTACCGCCGCCCATGAACAACCGCAACATCAGGGGAATTGCAGCAAGATGCAACCTAGCAACCTAGCAAGATGTAACCTATTTTCTTGAATATATAATAATATAATATAATATACTAGCTGACCAGGCAGACGTTGTTCTGCGATTTCCGAAGACCATTTGCTTTTCTTAAAAAAAACTCCTGAGATTAGCAATAAAAAAATTGAGAGTCACTTATGGTCGTTGGACCAAACTGCACACAGTGTGAAAAATTTCATTGAAATCAGTTCAGTAGTTTAGGAGTTCATCGCGGACAAACAACGTGACACATGATTTTTATATATAAAGATTATAATAGAATATATAATACATAAAGGTTTCTTTAGGATGTTTTCCTTCACTTAAAATTACAATTAACAATTTCATTGGTGGCGGCGGGGATGAAACCCGGTTTGCTCGCGTAATGTGATTTTTATAGCAAGCGCTTAGCTTATGAGCTACCACGGCTCTCAGTAGAAGTTTACGTTAAAATTATTTATTATGTTAGCATAATATTATTCAATTGAAGAAATTTCAACTGGATTAAATTTTAAGTTAAACATTAAGCTGAATATTTCAGTAAATTCAAGAAGAGTTATAGTTAGTAGTTGAGTGCCCGCTGCAAATTTCATAAATTATTATGAAATTGTTAACTGCAATTTAGAGGAAACTTTTTAAGGAAACCTACATTTTTAGAAATAAAACATATTTTACAGACGTAGTATGAAGTCAAGGCAATTAGATATGGGAGGAGGCCTATCCCAAGCAGAGGGAATTCTATTGGCTATAACTTTAATTTTTAGCTGCCTTCAAATAAAGGAGGAGGTTATCTACTTATATATTTATTTAATTAAATATTTATGCACAAAAGAAAAATCGTACGTATGTCGGACTTATGTCTTAAGGCATTCTCTCCCAGTCAACCATTAGGCTAAGCAGAGATAAACATATGGGAGGTAGTGCAGCAAAAGTAAACTAATAATGATAAAAAAGGAAACGGAGTTCGAATAAACCGAATATATATTTACAATATGTAACAAATACCCTGTGGTTCCCGTTAAGTGCGTTATCAGAGTCAGTATTTAAACGTATAAAAATAACTTCACTTCAGAAAACACGACATAAAAATCATCAAACTAAATTTTAATTAAATAATATTTGTAAATTTTATCTGGATTGATTACCTCTGCCTGGAATTAACAAGCAACTAAAGCGAAGCAGCAAGCAGCGGCGGCCAGTGGCGGCGTACATCAAAGACTGGGCGCGCGCGCGCGCGTGATAGCTACACTAACTTCATTACCGTCATGACCTCGGCACATCACTCGATTATCACAACTTTTAAAATTGTATTTCGACGGATTGTGGTAATTATACACAAACACTAATTTATGACTATGTCTACTTGACGACCACGAAGATTTTTTTTATAGGACAAGGTCGACAAACGAGCACACAGTCCACCTGATGGTAAGTGGTTGCTGTGGCCCATAGACATCTACATCTATCTTCGATTAAGAATCAAAATGCAAATGCGTTGTCACCCGTGAGGACTAAGATGGAATGCCTCGTTTCCAGGAAAAAGGGTCTCCGGTTCTCTACACTCACCAAACGAAACACAGCGTTAAGCTGCTATTTTACGCTGGTATTCTGTGACAGCGTGGTCCTACCCCGGTCGAGCCGACCCATCCGTGCTACAACCGTAATATAGCTGCAGCATGGCTCTACCATGTATACGCCATCGTGTTGAAATCATATGCGACGAACGAGGTCTAGATAAGATAAAATATTGTTCAATATGTCCGCCTTGTACCTCGATGCATTTGCGACACCGACTTATAATGTCTAAATGCACGCGTTGCATAACAGATATTTTTAGGACTTTATTTTTTCAAAGGATGCGACTATTCGTGTACGCATTTCCGCCTCGGTATCGCATGTTTTTTGGAATACAGACTGTTTAATCGCACCCCAGAGATAAAAATCTAAAGGTGTGAGATCAGGTGATCGCGCCGGTCAGTTGACCGCCCCACCACGGCCAATCCATCTCGCACCGAATTCAGTATCCAAAAATTTCTTACACAACGGAAGAAATGCGGTGGTGCGCCATCGTGTTGAAACCACATGCGACGAACGAGGTCTAGATTTATTTCGTCAAGTTCATTGCTTAGTTCTTCTCGCAAAAAGCGTCCGTAGTTTTCACCACTCATTGTGTGGTCAAGAAAATACGGACCAATAATTTTGTCACCTATTGTTCCCGCCCAAACATTGATTTTCCATCGGTATTGAAAGTGGCTTGGTTTATAGGTATGCGGGTTATTCGTCGACCATATGTGTTCATTATGAGCGTTAAATACGCCTGTTCTAACAAAAGAGCATTCATCCGTGAAAGGTACGCGGTTCAAAAACTCAGGATCTCCTTCAGCTTTATCGAGTAACCATCTACAGTAATCCATTCTCGGCTCGTACTCGTTGGCAAGAAGACACTGAACTCGACGATAATGATGCGGGTGCTGGCCATCATCTTTAAGGGCTCTCCAAACACACATATGGTTCACACCTAGTTCACGTGCCACCGAGTGCGTGCTCCGCGTCGGATCTTCCTCTCCAAGCGATGTTCATTTATTGGAACAAACACAACTTTTTTATTTTTCTGTTTCTTGTGTATGTAAGGCAATGATACCAACTATCCACAGTGATCTTAACTTAAATTTTGAATAATTGATTTATGCAAGGGCTTAACATCTGCAAAATGTTATCTATACAGGTCTCACTAGGCCCAGCAATACGTGTTGGTTCTAAGAATAAATTAACAAGATTATACGATTTAAACAATGAGCTAAACTTAATACTAATGGAAGAAGTTTCAGTGAGATTGATGTTAAAGTCTCCACATATTACAACAGACTTGTTCTTTTTACTAAGTATGAGCAAAACTTCTTCCACAATCCTTTCAACGACAATGGTACTCGTAGAATTACAGACTGATGCCTCTTAATCGCCTGTGCGATACTTTATACTGCTGAAACAAGTGGGTGGTTACCATTCTACCTTTATTTGTTTGTATTTCCTTTAATTTTTTTACCCTCATTCTCAACAATAGATTGTAATATAAATAAAAATTTACTTCTTGAATTTTCCAGTAACAAAACGGTGTACGGCATGTTATTTTTTCATTGTTCTTGTGTCGTCTTCAGCAACAGTTTTTGTTCCCAATTTCGTGTTTAACTATAAATCGATCATTTTCCTAACATAAGGAAGACTCTTCAAACGCAGCACTCCACAACAACATTAACTCAAATTTCCGCGTTCAAAAAGAACATACATTTGAAATGATTACTTTACACTTTAATTGTACAATAATCCATCTACAATACAATAATGAATGGATGAAATAATCCATCTGAGTGGATTATTTCATCCATTGTAATAATAAATCCCAAATTGTACTTGTCTCGAAGCGGCTTATAGTTCTATGTTATTTGAAAGCATAAAATATTAATTAGAATTATATAAGATATTATAATATATTCTCAAAGAAATTCATTTCATCAAAGACTTAGCACAGATTAATCACTAATTACATTTCTCTTATCATCAAAGCGTGTTTCGTGACTTCCTTTCATTGTTGAAGCACTTAAGTACTTCTGTGTTAATAATTTTAAAATTATGTATTAGAAAATCATATTAAAGTGAAACTCTTTTTGATGGATTAAATTATAATATTTGATTTTTTATTAAATTAGCCTATTGTAAAGGCGTAAGAAAATGCATCACTCCACATAGGGCCAGAGGCCTTAGAGGTTTACTTTTACAGGCTTATGAAAAATAAGAAAAGATTATAACCTCATTTTTTACGTAAAAGAATAACGATTATTACATGTAAAAAATTATAGATAACAAATTACTAACTTTTTGTTCTTCGCCACTGTTTAGTAAAGGATGGGATATTTTAACTTTTTGTAAAAATATTATTTAGCTAGTTGCATATTATTATGCTTCTGGGATGACAAAATTACGTTTTGCATATTCACATTTATTCTTCATAAATAATGTTTTACAAGCTGGACGCTAAAAGACGCTTTCATACATTTTATATAAAAATATATCAAAGAGACGCTGCGTGTTGGTTAAGCTAAATGAATAAACAAACATTTCTGTAGTATAATGGCGACACTAGACGCTCCATTGCGACTTGGGAAATTCTACTATATACAAAATGATGACTCATATACATCTCAAATTTCATTTATTCTTGATTCTTCACCGAGGTTAGATGTGTTTATATGACATATTTGTCCTTATTCTCCATATCAAAAAATATCCTGCACGTATGAAATATGAATGACAGGGGCTATGAACTATTGAAACCCATAATTAAATTATTACACGTTTAATAATTATTTACTCGTTTGTTTCTTGCATATTGTATAAATGTTGACAATCTGTCATTTAATAGTCCATTTTACGTGCTTTAAGTTTTGTTTTACTTTCTATAGGCCCCCAATCTTTAAGTGCGCTTGGCCTGGGTACTATTTGTCATGTTTTAGTGTCGGGTTTTTGGTCGTAGACGATAGCTGGATATGAATCGCGGTGCTCCGCTATCTAATCTTAGGTAGCAAGCTAAATATGTGAACTAGCTACTCTCGAAAGGCTACCACGCCAACTAGTGAAAAATCACCACGATGGCTCCATTGTGGCATTTAACGACCGAGCGAGAGTGCCATGCTATTTTCCATCCCTGGAGAAAATTTTCTAAACTTCAATTTACATGTAAAATCTATGTCCTATTATAAAATTATATAATTAAAATATATAATCAAAAATTACAATAATCCAAAATAAATTAATTGAAGTTCTATTTGTATTTGCTTCGCTCTTTGTTTTTTCGTTTTTCGACTTTATCATAAGAAACATAATGTAAAAAAACTGATTTTAATGTTTTAGTCTAAATCGTAACCAAAAGTAGAACATTTTAACATTATATCTAGTGATAATAACCTAATTGCCGTACTAACGAGGTCAATCTATTCTTAGCGTCACAGAACTTAGTCGGTTAAAATTAAAATCATGCTGAGTACTATGCATAGGCACATGTCAATCATATTAATCAAATATACAAAATTAAACAACTAGCTACGGTATGTACAGGTTGAAATTGAAATGTCTCACCAAAATTGCGAATGCATCTTATTTACTCTTTGTTAGTATAGTTATAAAAAATATTTTAATTGCTATAATACAATAAAATTTACATAATTTTAAACAAAGAGCGATGTTATAGAAATTACAAAATCATTGAATTATAGAAAAAGTGAAAATACGTGAGGTATATAGGTTTGCGTAAATAATTACGCAATTACGATTTATATGTTAACTAACATATTTAAATACTGTTTTTCAAAATAATCCACATAAAAATTTTAAACACTTTTTCATTTATTTGTTTAAACGAATTTTGAAAACATAAGGATCATTGGTCTAAAAGAACTAAAGACAATTTTTTCATGTGCAGGTTGAAAGCTATCATCTTCTTGTTTCGTAAATGTCACGCCTCTTATCAAATTTTTGATTTTCAAGAAAATAAGAAATCCCATGGTGCGGGGTCTGGGACGTGTGCGTTATGCGTCACGAGCTCCATCTTTTCCGAAGCCAAAAATGACTTTGCCTTGTGCGCCGAAGCATTGTCATGATGTAGTAGGATGCGAGTTCTTGGCAGATTTTCCCTAACTTTTGCAAAGATACTGGGCAAACAAATAAATGTGTACCACTCAGCGTTAACTGTCTTTTGCTCATCAAGTAAGATCATGCAGACCGTAGTATTGTCCACGTTTCTTACGTGCCTCAATTTTGTTGGTTTGCTGTCGCCTTCGAATACCCATACAGAAGACTTTTACTTTCTTTCTGAAAAGTTAAACGTTAGTTTTGGAGGAATGCATGACTTTAGAGATATCCTCCTACATTTCTTCCACCTCCTCATCGGGATCTGCCGAGGTTGGTGCGTAAACCTGTATGATCTTCAACGAATTCCGTTTGTTAATTCTGATTATAAGGTATGCAACTCTCATCGACACACTCATAATCTTTACAACTTTGTTAACGAGAGACTTGTAGACGATAAATTCGACACCTTGGGACAGATGATCACCATTCCAATGATAAAACAAGTCCCTGGATTTGAGGATTACCGTGTTATCCCCCTCTCGTCCGATCTCGGATAATCGGATAAGGCGTTACTTATCTATCTCTTTTTCCTAGCTTCAGGATCTTTTTGTCAGTCCTAAGGGTGCGTGCGTTGAATATTGCCAGGTCAAGTCTTCTCAGGTGGCAACCGAACCTCCACCGGAGATTCTTAGCACCCATTGCCCCGCCGTTACCATGGTCGCCACCGTAGCTAGGAATAGCGGGGCCACCCGGGACTGAGAGCTATCTCTTCGTATTTATCATCATGGAGGGATATTTGCCGTAGTTGCCACGCTTGGTAAGCGGGTTGGCAACTGCAGTTTTTTTATTGTAATATTGCTGTTATCACGAAGATGCTGCTGCCCACCTGCCTATTTCCCACTGTCACCTCTAACGATACCTATTGGATAATATGGAGTAGTGGATATTCTTAACTGACACTACACGGCAAAACATTTACATATGAAAACACTTAAAATATAGTAACGATCACCTGATTCCTAGGCGTTATTATCAAACATGTACTGTTTACCGTTATTAAATAATGTTTCTTAAAAAAATCCAGTATCAGACCACTATGACAATGCTGTCCGTAGCCGGTTTAGTATTTATGTCTGAAATAAACGACATTGCTACACCGTTCTCTGTCAGATGTTGTAAGATTTTGTGGCATAGTCATATGGAATAATTACAACATTCGCGTGAATCGAATGAATATGAGAATCTATCTCTCCGTTTCGGTGTTAAATTCGTAAAATTCGTATCATTAAGGCATAAAAATATTAATTTAGAAGAATTATCTAGAATCGTATTAAAGAAAACGATTAATATTTCAATATAACTTTTGATATTTTTATATTTATTACAAAAGTAAAACAAGCTTTCGACAGTGGCAATTGTAATTAAGTTAGGGATCAAAGAAACATTTACCTCGACTATGAGGTGGTATTTCATAAAAAAAGTTAAGCGCGTGTCTAACTCGAAAAGCAAGGGTTTACTACAGTAATAATTTAAAAACCTTAGTAAAGGAATTATTCATTAAAAATACAAAGAAGGCATTAACAATAACTGTAATTTATAAATGTAGACATAATTCTTTCCTACTTAAGAAACCTTATTAGATATGTTAATACGCCTGTATGGGACAAGTACAATATAGTATTTTTGTTTTTCACTAACGAAGAATTTTTGCGTTTTTGTGTTTTTTAAAGAATATGACTGATAAACGTACACACTGTTCACCTGATGGTGGAAGTGGATTCTAGGGCCCATAGACATCTAAATCTTCTTCATCTATCAAAACGTAGATCCATTTCACAAAGAATCCCCAGTTCTCTATACTCACCATACGAAACACAGCACCATGGAGCTGCTATTTTACGCGGGTATTCTGTAAGAGTAGTGCTGTTGCATGCACAGCAGCAAAGGTTTCTGACAATGGAGTTGTGCAAGCATATACATTTAACATACACATTTCGAAGATATAATATGAAAACAACAGCGTTACTTTGTTTATGATAGGTGGTAAGACTTTTCATCTAGGAATCTGTCCAGGTAGGTACAACACTATACCCTTTTCCTGCAGCCACATAGCAGTGCTTGCACTGTTGTGTTCCGGCCCGATAGATAAAGAGAACCAGTATAATAAAAGGCTGAGAGGCATCCCATCTTTCTTCTCACAGGTGACACTGCATCTGTTATCTTCTTTGTTTGAAGTTGGCTGCAGGTATCCATGGACTGCAGTAGCCACTTACCATCAGCTGAACTATGAATTCGTTTGTCACTTCAGTTTTATGAAAAAAAAAATCAGTTTAGAGTTCCTAAAAAGGTGCATTATTGAGGGCCCTAATTTTTTTTCGAAAGCTTTTTTTTTTTTTTATAGGAGAGGGGGCAAACGAGCATGCGGCTCACCTGATGGTAAGTGACTACCGCCGCCCATGAACAACCGCAACACCAGGGGAATTGCAGATGCGTTGCCGGCCTTTTAAAAAGGAGTAGGCTCTTTTCTTGAAGGTCCCTAAGTCGTATCGGTCCGGAAAAATCGCTGATGGTAATCGATTCCACAAGGAAGTCGTGCGAGGAAGAAAACATCTTCTAAATCGCACAGTGGTGGACCGCCAATCATCCAGATGGTGTGGATGGTATCGGGAGTTCTGCTATAATTGTTTTCACGGTATGTTACCACAGAAAAACATAATATCGTAAAAGTAGAACATATCCAATATATAATGAGATTTTCTTCCGAAAGCAGCTTTTTAATTAATAATTGTATTTATTAACGAAGTAACACTCTCCCAGAAATGAGAGGAGGCCAGTGCCCAGCAGTGGGACATATATAGGCTATAACTTTAACTTTATTAGCTATGTAGTTTTGATTGTCTATGACTGAGCTTGTAACTCAAAAGGCAGAAAAAATACAATTTTAGTATTATAATAGCGCAACGTGGATATAATTACTAACTATATGTATACCCCTTGTACAGAAGACCGAAGAGTAAAATATGTCTTGCGTATTTGGACTATGAGAAACCTTTAATTATGTCTGAATTTGAGTGATGTTACAGTCCTTCCAGCGGTGCCAGGTTGACTATCGCTACGACGGCTCTCCGTGTACAGAACCAGAGTAGAAAATTACAAGTATAAAACAGGTTGACTTTAAATCTCCGAAATTCTTCTTGAAACCTACAACCACTGCATTAGAAGGTGTTTTTAAACTACTGACTAAGATGTGCTACTTCCATGATGACAGTAAACGAATCCAACTGGACTGATCAGCATGTTGTGATTACAACACATTTTCACTGTAAGTCGTAAATTTATTTTTAATGTTTGCTCTGACAGACATATGATATTAATAAAATTCGAGAGTTAATACATTTCTAAGCATTCCGTTATATATCATTACGAATAAATGTTTGTGTGTGGTTAGCGTTTCATGTGTTCATTAACTTAAATTTTCTTCTCAAGTTTTAATTTATTTGTTGCGTAATTAATCCACATTTAAATAGGATTCTGTATATATTTCAATATAAAATATTTTATTCACACATTGACTTCGTTTTAAAACGTAACAACTTTAATAGTAAAATTTAAAGCGTCGTTAGATGAATGATCGTAGATAATACTAACTGCGTGGGTTCAAATCCGCCATTCGACAACTGTCGCAGACTATTTACAGAGTCTTAGGTTTTTAAGGTAGTTTTCTTAGGGTAGGATACGTTTTCTGTAAAGGGTTTGCGATTCATCGGCGATAGTTTTAAGGCAGGTAATATGGTGTAAGCTCACCAAGGAGAGTTGCAATAAGCATTTTGCTTACAAAGGAATGTTCCCGTTTATCTCCAAAACGTTTTGACCGATTCAGATAAGGTTTTCTTCAAAGTGTTTGTGCCTCGTCAGCAACGGTTTCTAGCTAGGTTTTTTTATAGAAGAGCAAACGAGCATGCGGCTCACCTGATGGTAAGTGACTACCGCCGCCCATGAACAACCGCAACACCAGGGGAATTGCAAGTGTAAGCTCTTTTCTTGAAAGTCCCTAAGTCGTAACAGTCCGGAAAAATTGCCGGTGGTAAGCAATTCCACATAGAAGTTGTACGAGGAAGAAAACTCCTAGTAAAACGCACAGTCGCGGACCGCCAAGCATCTAAATGGTGAGGATGGTATCGTGAATTTTGACGCGATATGCGTTCGTGAAATTTGGCGGCTGGAATTAATCTGAACAATTCCTCAGAGCACACCCCGTGGTAGATTCGATAGAAAATGCAAAGGGATGCGACATCCCTAGGCAGTGTCAGTGTATCGAGCCGATCAGAAAGAACTTGGTCGTTGACGATTAGAACCGCTCTGTGCGGGATGCGGTCAAGTGGAAGGAGCTGGCACTGGGGTGCCCCGACCCAGAGACGAGAACAGTATTCCATGTGAAGCCGGACTTGCGCTTTGTAAAGTTGCAAGTGATGTGCCGGCATAAAATACTGTCTCGCTCTGCTGAGCACGCCAAGCTTTTTAGAGGCCAATTTGACCTTCTCCTCCAAGTGACCACGAAACTGCATTCGCACAGAAATTAATATGTCGACGCCCAGGATTCCGATGCTAGCTGAGGCAGCAAGGGGAGTGCCTTGAAACTAAGGAGATACGACAAAGGGGTTCTTTTTAGCGGTAAACGCGCAAACTTGTGTCTTTTGGGGATTGAACTGGATTGAACTTTACAATAATTATGACTTTATGATGATAAAAACTATTATCATAAGATAAAAATTGCCACAAACACTGCTCCATCCATCGATTTGAAATTTCGTCATTATAGTACACTTTTGTTTTATGAATTGGAGGAATAAGGGAAGATTATTTGTTGTATTTTCCTGACCGCCGCTCAGAAGAGTTGGATACGCCTTTTGATCTCTAGTTCGAATTTGGAATTGAATCGGAGAGTTTGCTTTAGTACTGGCATAAATATGACATGTTAGACATAATTTACATCGTATATATGTTAGGAAGTAGCAGTACTATTTTTATCATATTCTAATTATATTAAACATAGTAGTATTTCAACTAAACAATTGCAGCAGTTTATAAGTTTCGATAAACAAATCATTAGAATACATATTCATATATAAAAAAAATATTATTAAACGCGATAGAATACGTAATAGTAGTTTTATTCAATGTGTAGTGTTCGCATAAATATAAGAAATCATTATGAATAAAGTATTGTTTTAAATATATTATTTATAAAATCCCTTAATCCATTGACCCGCCCTATATAGTGACGAAATCACCGTATTAGCAGATTACCATCTACTCTTCAAGAAGCACTCGAGTTTAGAAAGCAATAAGAAAGACATAATATTTTCGAAATATTTTATTTTTTGGGATAAAGGAAGCTTAACATCTTGGTGTAATAAATTATATTTTTTATTCATTACAGTCCAATAAAAGCCCATATGAGCTTCCCCATAGATGGCCTCATGATGGGGTAAAATTTCTTTATGCCTGGCAAACTGGTTAGCAACAGCATTTTTTTATTATTGAGTATTTATTAGGAAGAGACTGCTACCCATTGCCTGTTTCAATTTCTCTTTGTCGACTCTTTCGACACCAGCAGCAAATTTCTTTTCTATTTCTAGAATTATTATTTACGTTGAAAATTAAAATCTCTCCTTTAAAAAAAAATTGCACACTCACACATGAGTCGGTTCTTCATCATGAGCGACCTTGAGCTTTCTCATACGGCCAGCAGTGAAGGACGATGTCTCAGTTAGTTGCTGGCTTTATATTCCAAAAATATATAATATAGGCACCTTAGAAGCCGTTTTTACAGTTATGAGATTTTTATATACTCTTTATTTTTGAATAAAACACCAACATTCATTGACAATAAAAGACAATTTATTTCTATAATATACTAGCTGAACAGGTAGACGTTGTTCTGCTCTTTCCGACGACCATTTGCTTTCCTAAAAAAACTCCTGAAATTAGCAAGAAAAAATTGAGGGTCACTTATCGGGATAAAAACTATCCTATCTCTCAAGTTGAACCTAACTGCATACAGTGTGCAAAATTTCATTGAAATCAGTTCAATAGGTTAAGAGTTCATCGCGGACAAACAATGTGACACGTAATTTTTATATATAAAGATTTAACTTGTGGTTCCGAAAAGAATCAATTGGTTACGCGATTCACAAAGGGCGCGTTTCTTGCCATCTATGGAGAGTTTTTAACTAAAATAATCGTAATGTATACCGTGTTAAATGTTATTGGAAACTATCAAGATATCTGTTTAAGATGAATTGATATTAATTTATTGTACAATAATTAGGATATTTATTTAACAACGAGACATTCCGCCAACCATGGCCGGAATGGTCATTATTCCCGCCCACCATAAATCAACAATCAACGAAAGTGGACTGTAAATAGGTAAGGTAAAATGTGAAAGTGTGTAGATCCAAATGGTTGAATCATGGTGCATAGGTAACAAAAAATCAAATAGATAATCATTAAATCCCTAAAAGTCTTATAAAATAAAGGATTCACAGATATTTAATCTAAATATTTGCATTTACAACATGCTCAATTAACCAAACAAAACACAACTAAAACTTCAAAATAACAATAAACGTGTCAGGCATTGACTGACACGAAAGAGAATAAAAAAGTAGGCATTATTCTGCCACTGGCAAGACACACAGTTTTACAATAGGCCTTTTAATTATGACATATTTGCATTTGAAACTCACAACCCGCGTAATATTGTCCAAACCCTTATGACTTTCTGTAATAATACCCATAAGCCATTTTGCTGGAGGAAGATCATCCTCCTTAACTAAAAATAAGTCCCCAATCTTAGGCTCTGGTGTTTGGTTTCCCACCGGTGACGTTGCGGAAACTGAGTCAAATATTCGTTAGACCACCTTCGCTAAAAGTTTTGTAACATTTTCTGGATCGGTTGCCAGCGTTTCAGAGAAGATATTGACGAAGTTTCATAATTGGCATCTGAGACAAGCACCAAGGGTTCACCGATTATAAAATGTCCTCGTGTGATAGGTGTTGGATCCTGTCCATTGGTGCTAACCTGTGACAATGGCCTAGAATTAAGGCATGCCTCAATTCGATACTTCAGGGTAGATATCTCCTCGTAAATTAGGGTCTCTGTGCCGATCACACGCTTCAGGTGATGTTTTGTGGACTTTATCCCACTCTTCCAAAATCTACCGAAGTGAGGAGCCCTCGGTGGGATAAAATGCCAGGTAGTCCCAGCAGTAGCTAAACTCTTAGCGATTTCTCTCGTCATGGTTGAATTTTCCTGAGCTACTAGGGTCCTTAGGACGCACGCAGCACCCACAAAATTTGTTCCATTATCGCTGTAGAGATCAGCGCCATGGCCACGTCTAGAAACGAACCTTTTAAAGGCTGCGAGGAATCCCTGTGATGTAAGATCGGTTACGGCTTCAAATGTACGGCTCTTCTAGCCATACCTACGAATAGGCATATATAGCCCTTGTACGCTCGATGACCTCTTCCTTTAGAAGTCCTTATCTGGATAGGTTACAGCATAATCCACGCCACTTTGATAGAATGGGCGTATTGGAGTGACCCGAGCTACAGGTGTCCACATTGTGCTGCATATCGTATACATGTGACACATTTGTGTACAAATAATTTGGTACGATTTTTTACATCGAGGATCCAATATTTGGATCGTAGGTAATTGATCATCAATTGAGGACCTCCGTCTAGGGTTCTTTGATAAGCATCTACAATGATAAGATTTGTGAAATGAGATTTCGATGGCAGGATAATCGGTTGTTTTTTCATCACTTACATCAGCTCTCTCAAGACGACCACCAACTCTCAAAATTCCTTCACCCTTCAGAAAAGGGGTCAAAGTGGTAAGTTTGCTTTTCTTATTAACTGCACCTCTAAGCTTAATATCTTTGATTTCCTGTGCAAAGTACGTAGCTTGACACGCCTTTATGCTGATTTGAATTGCTTTTGATAGTTCCTTCAGTGTTGTTGCTTCAGTAGATGTTTTCAAACAATAAGCTATAACTCTGGTCAATTTCTGTAAAGACAAAAACTTGATATATATATATATATATATATATATATATATATATATATATAATAATTCACATGACAAACTTTCTTTCCTTTCTTTTCCAAATCCGTGTCACTTACCTCTTTCCTGTTATTTTCAATATTCGTGTCTTTTAACCATGCAGGTCCAGCTTTCTACAGGGGAATTGCTTCACATTTCGGCGCGTTGACTCCACGGGAAACGCAAACTGCCGGGTTGTCGGTAGATGACACATGTGACCACTGATCTCTATTCAAAGTGTTCAAAATTTCTGAAACTCGATTTGCAATGAATGTCTTCCAGCGGCTTGGATGACTGTTCAACCAAGCTAAAACCATTGTGGAGCCCTTTTATGCATATATAAAGACTTCCCTTAATAATCTCGCCAAAAGAACGCCACCGCACATCTCTAGCCTCGGGATAGACACTTGCTTTATTGGGGCTACCTTGGTTTTACACATAATGACAGTAACCCTGACAGTTCCAGATTCATCTACTACACAAGCGTAAACAACAGCAGCATTCGCATCCGCAGAGGCGTCGCTGAATCCGTGTAACTCCAGTTTCATACATGTCTTGTTCATACAAATCCAGCGCGGCAGGCGAAATTGAGTAAGTTCTGTAAGTTTACCTCGGTAAGAAATCCAATCATTGAATAGTTTCAGTGGGAGCTCTTCATCTTAAGTGATCCCCGCTAGCCACAGCTGTTGAATGAAGATTTTTGCTTTTATATTGGCTGGAGCAATCCATCCCATAGGATCGAACAGTCTTGCAATATCTGATATAACCTTTGTTTTTGTTATAGGATCCACGAGTGTCAGAGAGTATTCGAAGTCGTCGGTACATCGTTTCCAGGTAAATCCGAGTATTTTAATAATTTCATCTATTTTGAGTTCCAAATTTCTTTCTGTTGTTTTTGTTTCTTTGCTTATTTCCTTTAACTGAATTTCATTGTTGCTTGACGATTTCTGATGTTCAAACCCCCCTTTGCATAGTAATTCGTTGATCTCTTTATAGATTTGTTTTCCTTCCAGGACTATTTCGCAGCCAGTAAATAAATCATCCATATAAAAATCATTTAACCCTTTCGCTGTCCCGTGCACTACATATAGGTCATTGCTATTGTGTCTGAAAGCCGGACAGTGAAAGTGTTAAGATTCTTTCAGATGTTAAAGGAAACGGTTTTCCTTCATCATACACGAGCTGGTGCAGTCTTCTAACTGCGAGATTTGGGCCTGCAGCAGTACCAAATATGACGCACAACAATCGAAAATGTTCAATAAGATGTTCCGGTGTGGCTCGCCAAACCAATAGTTGGTAATCTATATCTTCACTAGCCATCAATATTTGGCGGTACATTTTTACTATATCGGCGACCAAACATACAGGGTGAAGTCTCCATCTTATCACCAAGTGACGCAGATCAAATTGACGAGTTGGACCTATCATCAATTCACTGTTGAGAGATACATCATTGCTATCGCAACACGAAGCATCAAAGACAACTCTCAGTTTGGATGTTGTCTTGTTAAGATTCACTACGGCATGATGAGGTAACTACACATTATCTGATTTGTTAATCTCATCTTTTGGTACCTTTTCCATGTGGCTATTTTCCAGGTACTCATCAATAACGTCGGAATAGAGATCTTTAAAAGACTGTAAAGACCTAAGTGTCATAAAAGATCCGTTGTTTGTTTTAGCTTTTACTAAAGCGGTTGCTAAAAACACTTGACTCTTGTTGTTAGAAAAATAAGTGGTAATTTTGGTCTGATCATTTTTGTCTGATGCTGTCGCTCTTGCCACGACAACATTGTTATTATTCGATTGAGTGGTTACCTTTACATTATTTGATTGAAAGTTGGTGGTGGTTGAATGCATAGCAAGTAGTGTTTCTTTTTGCAAATTCTACATCTGGTGAGCAAACGACACATTATGACCGAATGATTTGCGCCTAAGCAGTTTCTTTTTCTTTAATTTTTTTTTTTTGATTTTTTAGTCAAAATTACATGCCAATTGCATCATACCTTATACTAATTACTGCTAACACTAGAACAAAATAAAAATGTATAATTATGAGTCCTAGTTAAATTACTATCCTAAAAAAAACTTATAATGAAAAAGAAAAGAAAATTTTTCCGTCCTAGAAGCAAGCCGGAATAACCCTCTTGACATCTTTGATTTGGGATTTGATAAAACCATTTGCACTAGACTGACATCCAAAACATTTGCGTTAAATTCTTTCAACACAGCCTGTCTATCTTTTTCATTCTTGATACACTCCATCAACAAATGATAAACATCTTCAGTTTTGTTGCATGCATCACAATTAGTTGAAGGCTTTTTTCCCATTAAAAAGCGAACTTTGCTGATGAAATATGACCAAACCTTATATGCAGCCTTAAGGCTAACTTAACAACATTTCTGCAGAGATTACAATCATTAAACCAAGGTACGCGATAAGGCTCGCTTTGACTTGTTCTATACCAGGTGCCTTTCGTTTTAGATTTCTCTTCAAAATAGTTTTTCCAATTTTGGTAACATACACTTTAAAATTTAGAGACATATTCAGTCGGATCTGGTATTAAACTAATGACATCACCCTCTACTGCAGCTAGCTTAGATAAGCGATCAACCTCTTCATTGTTCTTAAGGCCCATATGACCCGGGACCCATTCCAATATTAAAGGAACATTCTGTTTGTTATAAATATTAATAAGTTTTAAAATATCATAACCTATCGAGCTGCCTCTAAAACCAGATGCACACCGAGCTATTTGCTGTAAAGCACTTTAAAATAATAATTTTATTAACTTTATTTTTAAGTGCAATATAATCAAAGCTTGAAAAATTGCAATGAGCTCCAGCGTCATTATTGACACATCACCATTTAACTTAAATTTAGCCCTGTAACCTAAATATTGATCAAAGACATCAACTCCTAAGCCATTTTTATTTTTCGAGCAGTCAGTGTATATTTTATGCCGCCCCAAATACCTTATGTTAAGTTCAGAAATAACACTATGAATTAAAAAATTAGGTTCATAACAATTTTACATAAATTTACACTGTTTACATTTAATTACATAACATTTTTAACGTCTATGGCTGTTACCCAAATACCCAAATATACTTTCTTTAGAATCGACGAAGAATTAATGTAGCGGTTTTTTTTCTTAACCCAATAATTTTGTTCACAGAGAAATTTCAGCTCATTAATATGTTTGGTGGATATGTTGTTAGACCAAGAACAATTTCTTTCAAATTCAATACTTTAATCTGATTTTATATGCCAAAAAATGTCTTCCTAAAAATCGTGGTAGAACTGCTTACTCACTTTCCATAACATGACAAGGAGAGCTTTTAATGAAACCACCTATCGTTCTTAATGCTTGATTTTGAATTTTGTCATATTTTTATTTGTACTACTATCATAAATAAAACTACCGTAGTCTATACGACTTCTGATTAGTGAGAGATATAATTTACGTAGGTGTTTAATATCAATACCCCAATTGCTGCCTGCTAACAATTTTAAAATACTTAACAATTTGGAGCACTTAGCAATAATTTCATTTATATAAAAGTTGCAGCCTATTTACGTCCCACTGCTGGGCACAGGCCTCCTCTCATTTCTGAGAGGGTTTTAGGGCAAGGAAATGTCCACCGCGCTGCCCCAATACGTGTTGGCGAACTTCACATGTCATCGAATTTTTTTTTTTATTTCTCAAACATGCAGGTTTCCTCACGATGTTTTCCTTCACCGCCGAGCACGTGGTAAATCAGCACTTAAAATTGCAATTAACAATTTCATTGGTGCCGGCGGGGATCGAACCCGGGTTGCTCGAGTACTGTGAAGCTTACAGCGAGCGCTAACCATCTGAGCTACCACGGCTCAAATTTCATTTATATGCTCACTCCAATTTAAGATTTTATCCAGCCACATACCTAAGTATTTAATGCAGACACTATAAAGTAAAGGCTGATCATTTAAGCATACCATAGGCAATTTCATCCTTCGACCTCTACTAAAGAAACAATTTAGATATATATATATATATATATATATATATATATATATATATATATATATATATACGTGGTAGAGCCTTGCTGCAGCTATATTAATAGTATGGTTGTAGCACAAATGGGTCGGCTCGACCGGGGAAGGACCACGCTCTTACAGAATACCAGCGTTAAATAGCAGCTTAATGCTGCTGTGTTTCGTATGTTGAGTGTAGAGAACCGGAGACCCTTTTTACTGGAAATGAGGCATGCCATCTTAGTCCTCACGGCTGACAACGCATCTGCATTTTAATTCGCAAACAAAGATAGATGTAGATGTCTATGGGTCACAGCAACCACTTACCATCAGGTGGACTGTATGCTCGTTTGTCACCCTTATTCTGTAAAAGATTCGCTTGAAGATAAACTCAAACCAATTTCACTCAACAACTTAACCATATCATTTAAAGCTTTCTGCATATACCTTTCACATATTTTAATGTTTTTATTGCTAATAAATAACACAAACTTATCTGCATACTGTGAAACTACAAAATTTTGTATTTACTTACATATTTTATGCGTTATAAGATTAAAGAGAAGGGGAGAGAGGGGATCACCCTGAGCTAAGCCCATACAGCTTTTTCGCATAAGTAAAGGTTTACAGTTTTCTGTTGATTTAATTTTTAGATACCTTTCACTGAGAAACGACCACAAATATGAACACATTTTTGTAACAATCCCAAAACTGTCCAATATTTTTATTGCTGCATCAATCGACACATTGTTGTAAGCATTATCAATGTCAAGAAAATAGGCCACTGTGGGGATATTATTCGAGAATCCAATTTGAATATATGTTACCAAGCGAGATAATGCATCCAGGCAAGAATGAGATCTTCTAAATCCTACCGTAAAGGGAGAGAGATTTTTTTCTCTTTCACATTACCGTTCCAAACTTCTGGCTAACGTTACATAATATATCGAAGGCAAACAAAAAGCAAAAATTATTTAGCGTTATCTGGTAAATGATAAATCATTGAATAAGTTACCCTATCTTCACCGTGCGACGTGTCTATCTTTTTCAAACAACTACCTAGCTCATGACTTTGGACGACGTACAAGACAATGGATAACTCCGACCTTGTGTAATGAGGTTGCTGGTATTTATGACGAAAACATAACTAAGTCGCAGCTCAAAACAATCTTGAGGAAACATTACCTGTCGTTGTGTCCTTAGTAGTGAGTGTTTCTTTAATTATGTGTGTGTTAATTTAAGTATTTATAAGGAACTTATATTGTTATATAGGAGTGTGAAACGATAAACTGTTGCGTTGCCGACAAACTGGCATACAGTTTGGCAAAGTTTGAAATGTAAATTATGTAACACTCTTTCTATGAATAAATAAATAAAAAAAAATGAATAGCAAAATTAGATTCCAATAGAAGATTTTTAGACAAAAACAAAGGCTTTTCATTTACAACGTAGTCCGGAGTTAGGGAATGTAATAATTGTTTATGGTTTTCTATTGGAAGGTACATGTTTTTTGTTTATATCCTTTAACACACTTTAAGCGGCGCCACATGTTACATGTCACATCAGTAACTGAAACAGTGTAATTTATGCTATCACAAAATTGCTGCCAATATAAATATTTTGCCTTTTTTATTAATCTATGAGATTCCCGAATTTTCTCCTCCAGTTTACATAGATTTTCTGGAATGGGGTTTCGACGAAAATTTACTAAAGTTAACCTGCGTTATGCTATGACTTTAGATAATTCCAGAGACCAATATTTTTTTGGCTTAAAATGGGATTGAGGCTTATAACAAATATTATAAAGAGGGATATTATTATCAGCTGATTTGTTAATTTGACTAAGAAAAAAATTATACATTTATTGCGACGTCTCAAATCTATTTTCTAATATGTTAGAAAAGGTTTCGGAAATTTTTTCTGATTATAAGAAGTTGGCTTTTTTAATGTTCCATTTCTTTACCTTGTTAAAGTTATTAGGAATATCGACAGACATTTTAAGTGCTAAATGATCATTACCTAATTTTCGTCACTCACTGACCAATCAAATTCGATACCTACCTAGAAACAAAAGATACATCAGGTGAAGATATTTGTACAATACCATTGACCATTTTTAGCCTAGTGGCCGTGACATTATTAAGTAACATAAAACCGTTTTCCATAGCTGCATCTCTGATTTTTATGCCTTGCGTATCAGTTCGCGTCGACCAATCAGAATGATGTCCGTTAAAGTCACCTACAATTATTGTTTTCATCCTAAAATATGAAAATAATTGTCTGTTGGTAACGCACAGACAATGGATAGTAAACAGTTACGATATTTTCTACATAATTACAGTTAGTAAGTTTTACACAGATTATTTCTATGCCTGAATTGTTAGTACTGATTAAATTTAGATGCGATATAATCGATTTATGTACTACTTACGCAACACCTCCATAAGAATTATTTCTGTCTTATATATATATATATATATATATTATAATCTTTAATATATACGTCTGAATTTGCCACTAGCCAAGTTTCAGAGATAATTGCCACTTGTATCTTCTCTTGACACAATAAGTCTGCAAATGTAGTTAATTTACATTGGCTTAAGACTTTGTGCATTCCATTGTAATATTTTAATCTTAACATGTTGATTTGTCTAATCCATTAAATAGGTTAATAACACTGTAACATCACTCCTCTTAGTAGAACATTTTTCAAATTAGAATTCATCAATATAATAATTTTAAATACTAATATGCATTTTTCTTCAAATGTGTTTTCCGACAAGATAATATTTTTAAGCCGTAACAGTATTTTTTTAGTTCAAATTTATGTAATACCTCTTCATTCCTATTACCATTTTGTATTTCTTATTCACGATATTGTCCTCTCGTTTCTTTAATTATTGCTTCTTCATGGTGGCTTTTATTCTTATTTGTGGTCTGGGATAAATTATTATTTTGTTTCTTTTGTTTTTGATGTTTAAAATTCAACCCATTTCTTGATGTTACAAATTTATTCCGCCGGTTGTTCAATTTCATAGGCATTTGCCAAACCCAGGGACCTCTTTACTACGTTACTATACAAGTGTGTAAAAGTTCCATCTATTAAAGTCACGTGATGAGTGGGGTTTTCTTTTTGCTTTTTATCACCATAAATTTGAAGCGCAAAGAAATATGTAATTTGTTGTTCACTCTTAATTTGTCTAATTGCTTTCTCTTTCGTATAGAATCGGCATTTTTTATCTAATACAAAATGATCGCCTTTACAGCTTAAGCATTTAAAATCCTTTGTCTTACAATTTTCATACTTTTCACCGCATTTGGGACATGACTTTACTTTTGTTGGACAGAATTTGAATATGTAGCCAAACTTTCAACAACCAGAGCATTGAGTTACCGGAAAAATATAGGGCTCAACTTTTAGATGTAAACTATATGCATAAACATATAAATGCAATGTTTTACTCTTAAAACAAACTCTTACCGATTCTCTGTCAATCCATTTGCTATCTACGTTTAGGCGTTTTAATCTCTTTATAGACAACACTTCTAAAGTCGACCCTAAGATTTTTATGATTTGTTCTTCAGTTAAATCAAGATCAACGCCTTTATCTACACCATAGGATAAAGATAGCTCACTAGTAAGTTGACATCTAACACCCATCTCCGTTAACTTCGTACAACTCATCAAAAGTAAAGCATCTTTTTTTTTTGCTTGAACTGAAAAAAGTACTTTATATGGACTCTTATACCTAATTCTAGTAATATTCTTAATACTTTGTATTCGAAGTAATTTTGCAAGCGCCATTTGTTTCAGTAAATTTTCCAAAGATGTAGTTCATAGTATTCTAAACCTTCCACAGTAGTTTTCTCATTGTTATGTTACTCCTCACTTTCTTGAGGAACCCTGTCAATCTGTTTAGATTTTCTTTTAGTTCCTCCTCTTCGTTGTCTTCATCTTCTCTTGTTTTCCTCTTTATTACACACTTTTGCTTATCTCTAAGGACCTATCATCTTCTACATATGACGTTACGGGTATTTCACAAGTCACTAAGTCGGAGTCACTGATATCTTGATCTGAATTATTAGATTCCATTTCTTAAAGAATTAAAAGAAACTCCGTGATTAAAATTCGTGTTCATAAAGTTTGGCTTTGCGACGTCAACGGCCTAAGTAGTTAAAATACAAGTTAGAGGTTTGGACAAAGTTACGGCGTGCTAATAGAGTTTCATTTGCGAACTTCTTACAATTTCCGAGTTTATGATCAGTATCGGAACAGTAGGAACATGAAACAGATACTTTGTCATTATTTTTCGTGAATACATGATGGGATTGAGTACATTTTGTGATTTTAGGATTCAAATATTCGAGTGACCTGTACCTGTGTTCTAAAAACTCTAAAAATTGCTTTAATGTAGGCAAGTAGTTTGTAAAGTCACACATTTTTGCTTCCCACTGCTTGCGAGATTCACTATCAAATTTTGAGGACAAAATATAAATCACTATAATATCCCTATTTTAAGTTTTCACGCTAGTATTTTTCAACGCACTTAAACACTCGTTAATAGTATCAAACATTTCTTTAAGAGCACTTCAATATTTATGAACAATATTTCTTTGGCTAAAAACCTTTTTAAAATACAGTTAATTACATATTTCGTATTGTTAAATCTTTTCTCCAAAAGATCCCAACACACTGAATAATTGTCACTTGTTATTGGTAGATTTCGCAATAGTTGTTCCGTTTCACCGGTTAAATAGCTATTAGGTATTGAAGTTTTTGCACCTTTTGTAACGAATTATTATTGTGAATGAGTGATAAAAAGAGGTCACGGAATGTGGTCCACTCTGAGTACCTTCTGAAGAAACTAGGAATAGAAATCTTTGGAAGCTGCACACTAATTTGCTCTTCATTGCTGCGCAACGCGTCCTGGGTTTTGGTCGTTACGCGAGTACATTTTTCTAAGCTTTCTTTTAATTCTGCTTTATAATCTGCGTATAAGTCTTCTGTTTTGGTGTAAAATTCCTCATAAAAGTAATCTAATTTTGCATAATCAGCATCACTGACTTTACTAATAAGTTGTTCATGTACATTGTTAAATGTCTCCCACTATCCATTCAAAATGTCAATTCAAGTTTCTATGAAGTTTGAAGTTAGTCCGTCTTTAGGAGATTTCTTAAAATTAACTCTAGCATTTTCCATTCGGTTGTACATATCTGACTGAGCTCTTATTTTGCTTTCCATTGTTACATTTATTTCTTTGGAATTCAACAATATTTGTATTTCAAGTCCCGTTGAGGGGAGAGAGCAAGTTATTTTTTCTGTGTCCAGTATGTGCGTGATTTTTTCTAAGTATTTTGGTTTTTTTATAGGAGAGGGGGCAAACGAGCATGCGGCTGACCAGATGGTAAGTGAATACCGCCGCCCATGAACAACCGCAACACCAGGGGAATTGCAGATGCGTTGCCGGCCTTTTAAAAAGGAGTAGGCTCTTTTCTTGAAGGTTCCTAAGTCGTATCGGTCCGGAAAAATCGCTGATGGTAATCGATTCCACAAGGAAGTCGAGCGAGGAAGAAAACATCTTCTAAATCGCACAGTGGTGGACCGCAAATCATCCAGATGCTGTGGATGGTATCGGGAGTTCTGCCGCGATGTGCGTTCGTTAAATTTGGCGGCTAGGATTAATCCGAACAATTCCTCAGAGCACAACCCGTGGTAGATGCGAAAGAAAATGCGAGGGGATGCAACATCTCTTCGCAGTGCCAATGAATCGAGCCGATCGGAAAGGACTCGGTCGTCGACGATTCGAGCCGCTCTGCGCTGGATGCGGTCAAGTGGAAGGAGCTGGCACTAGGGAGCTCCTGCCCAGAGATGGGAACAGTATTCCATATGAGGCTGAATCTGCGTCTTGTAAAGTTGCAGGCGGTGAGCCGGCATGAAATACTGTCCCGCTCTGCTAAGCACGCTAAGCTTTTTAGAGGCCAATTTGGCCTTCTCTCCCAAGTAAACACGAAACTGCACGTCACTCGATATGTCGATTTCGAGGATTCCGATACTGGTTGAGGCAAGAAGGGGAGTGCCTTGAAACTGAAGAGATACGACAAAGGGGTTCTTTTCATCGGTAAACGCGCAAACTGGTGTCTTCTGAGGATTAAATTTGACTAAATTTATTCGCCCCCAATTCGACACTTTGTTCAGCAAAGACTCGACTTCAGAAACAAGTTTGTTCCGGTATTCAGCGACGTTTTCCCGAGAAATATTGGCACGGCCGGTGTATAAAGCATCACCAGTACTGTCACCTACATAGCAATGAATGTTACCAGTTAGCAACATATCAATGATATGCAGAAGAAACGGCGTTGGTGATAACACACAGCCTTGTGGAACACCAGCGTTAATAGGCTTGTAGTCGGAGCATGCACCGTCTACAACAACCTTGATGTTCCAATCTGCAAGGAAGCTGGTGATCCAATTTCACAATTTCTCAGGAAGCCTATAGGAAGGGATCTTCGAAAAAAGCGCTTTGTGCCAAACCCGCTCAAAGGCCTTCGCAATGTCCAAACTAACGACCAACGCCTACCACTTGGACTCTTCTGCCTCCGCCCATCTATAGGTCAGGTTGATCAGAAGATCATCAGCTGATCGACCCTGACGAAAACTGTATTGGCGGTTACTAATCAGCTGGTAATCCTCAAGTTACCGCATGAGCTGGCAGTTAATAATGGATTCCATTATTTTGAAGAACAAGGACGTGATAGCAAAAGGCCTATAGTTGGACGGGTCTGAGCGGTCGTCTCTTTTAGGGATTGGGTGGACAAAAGCTGTCTTCCATGAATTCGGGACTACGCCTTGGAAGTGGGAGTACCGGAAAAGACGCGTTAGAACCAGTGCCAACTCCGGAGCACACGCCCTCAGCACAATTGGGGGGATTCCGTCCACTCGACTTCTGAATGTCCAGGGAGAGGAGTGCTTTGCGAACCCAGCGCTGAGAGAACAGCACATCCGGCAAGGAGCACTCACACCGCGGGATGGTTGGCGGTGTTTTCCCCCTTTCATCAAGAGTCGAATTGGACAAAAAAAGGGAGCCTAAAAGGTCGGCTTTGTCTTTTGCGGCTTGGGCCAGTGAATCGTCCTCCCTGTGCAGAGATGGTAGTGATGGATAGCCTTGGCGAGAGACCAGAATGCACGGTTTTCCGAAGGAAGGCGAACTAGTTTCTCGCCAATTCTGCCTATGTGCTCTGACTTTGCCTTGGCAGTTACTCTTTTGAAGGACCTGTAGGCTAAGTTATACTCCTTTTTAAGTGTACTGGTGTTTACATCCCGAGTCGCCGAAGCTGCAGCCCAGGCTTGATAACACTCCTGCTTACTGCGTAATGCAGTCTTACAGGAGCATTCAAACAAAGGCTGAGATCTGCCTCCGATGGGTACCACAGATGATGGAATAAATAGTTCCATTCCCTGTAGCATCCACATCAGTGACAGAGTCAGCAGCAGCGCTGGAATTATCTGGCGAGAAGCAAACCCATCCCCATGGGTAGGACGCAAAGAAAGACTGCATTCCGTCCCAATCCGCCGACCTGTAATGCCAAACACGGTGGCAACCTGCAGAACGCAACTGCGAGGAGAGTATGAGTGGCACCACACTCCGGATTAGACAATAGTCCGAAGAGCCGAGAGGGGCATCGACGGAAACCTGATATCCGTCCGGATGAGAGGTCAGCAGAAGGTCCAACAGGGAAGGTGTATGATCCTCCACATCTGGAATCCGCGTAGGCGAAGTAAACAGTTGTGTCAGACCATATGCCAAGGCAAAGTCATAAACAGATCTCTTCACATATCGGTTAAACGTGAACCGACTCATTCGACGTGGTGGGCGTTAAAATCGCCAAGGATTACGATCTCTGCGGATGGGACCTCTTGTAGCAAGGAATCTGTAGCCATTTGGACGTGGTCGATGAGTCGGTCTGTTTCGGCATTACCGCTATGGAACCTATAGAGGCACCCGTAGACGCGCGGACGGTCGTCGCTGTCTACGCGTAGTCAAAGGACGGACAGGTCCAAACCATCAAAACTGAGGCGTCGAGAATAGATGTCCTCTCTGACATATACGCAAACTGTACCCCGGTAGGAGAGATACGAAGTATCAGCCGGATAGGACACCTGCGTCTCAGTCAGAAAGAGCAATAGTGGACGCGTTTAGGTTCGAGTGAAGTCCCCTGATGTTACACAAAATTCATGGATAGCGTGGCAGGGGTTGCCTTGCCCCCCCCCCCCCCCAGAATACGCGAGGCAGCCTGAGCACCCACGCTCAGGAGTGGAATAACATGGTCGTGGATGCTCAGCAAGGGATACTCCAGGTGTGCTGGTACCCTCCTGGGGTAGTTTCGTGAAATTCCGCTACCATGTTGATTGGGGGGGGGGGCGGGAATTGGGCCGGTGGCCACCTGCACTCACCAGACGAAACGCAGAAGCAGAGCTTCTTCTTCACGCTGGTATTCTGTGAGGTCGTGGTACCAACCCGGCTCGAGCGGGCCCATACGTGCAACAGCAAAAACTGCTGCGTGGCTCTACCACCGTTGGTTGTACACACTTAGGCGAAATCGGGCATAGATTCCCTGTCTCAACTACAATTCAACATAAAATTTTACAAGTCTTAGTGGTGGTCTAAAAATAATAATAATTCATTTTTCTGACCAATTATCCATATTAAAAAAAAACAATCCGAAGATCTGGTAGTACCAAATATAGTAAACTATAAAATAAACATTACATTTAATCAAAATTTAAATAAAATTAACATACTTAACCAAACACAGGGCGTGTCTGCAGTATGCAGTTTTATTCAAAGCTCCAACATTGGTGAATCTTATCTGTCTGCTTTTACGCTCAGGATAATGGTGGTGCTTTATGTGTCTCGCAGTCCATTTTTTCTGCCCACGCGGCGGTGATAATATCGGTGATAATATCCCCACTGCAAAAGACGAAAGTATTTTAATGTTAGACTCAAACGTATAACATAAAATTCACGCGTCATATTCGTCGCCTTAATCCCTTAAATATAAAACAGTCACTACAAGATAAATAGAATTTTAAAGCTAACCGAGATATAGAATATTTTGCCTCTAAATATATACTTAAAATTTATTTTCGTCGTTGCTTTCGATACAATTTAAATAAAAGGGATTATTATGTAAAACAGGGAATGTAGAAAATATACTTTTGTGCAAATAGTTACTTTAACCATTTATATGGCAGATTTTTTTTTTTGAATTTGTATTTTTGGTATCGGGATATGTTAAGGGGTGGAATTAGTGTAATATTCACTAGCTGATTTATTCGGGTTTGGCTATAGGGGATGATTCCATAGGAAACCAAAACCATTAATTTAGGGAAAACAAATTGGTGGTTTTATTAGAAACTGTGACCGTTTAGGTAAAAAAAAAATGTAAATAAAACTAAATCATAATTAAATGATTTTTATTTGAAATAACAATGTAGTTGGTATTTTTTTATCTTAAAAATCTTAAATTATTAACCAAAGTGACTAAGTGACTACAATTACAAAAATGACTCCCTTATCTCATAAAACTGACAAAAAGTCTTCTAAATCTTATAGAATAAAACAACTCTTATAAATAGTTCCTATGATAAACAACAAATATTTGTAAGTAACTTTTCATAGAATACCTATTTTTGTAATTTGTATTTCTTAGCAACAACCTTAGGAAATGAACAGCCTTAGGACACTGTCTTGGGAATCATAATTTTCGGGAATGGAAAGTCTTATAAATCAATAGCCTTAGGAATAAAAATCTCTTAAATTAACAATCTTGCTAACTAACAGTCTTAGTTTTAGGAACCTGTAACAGCATAATCAGTCCTACAGCCGCTAATCTCCGTGACATGACGTTCAAAGGATGATCTGCTCAGGATCTGAGTCTCTTCTAATATCTGAATATTTGGACGCCATTTACGCCCGCGATCAAATTGACTAGCTGATCGTAGGGCATATTAGAAAACAAACAGAAAATACATAAGTGTGACGATTTATTTAGGTTGCACCTAACGCACAAACCTCACCGATCTCCATACCTACACTTTGACACCTAATATCATCTTTGTGCAAACACATCTAAATATAATTTAAAATTAAAAATTTTGTACAGCCGACTTCAATATAAGTTATTTAAGAATAACTTAAAAACTATTGGTCTGACCTTGATCAAATTCATATGGGACCACACGAGAAGTACCAGCTTTCAAATAAAAAAAGAATCATCGAAATCGGTTCACCCAGAAAAAAGTTCTGAGGTAACACACATAAAAAAAAAAAAACGAAAAAAAAAACATACAGTCGAATTGAGTACCGGCTCCTTATTGGAAGTCGGCAGAAAATAACTATGTTCTGGCATAAAGTGATAATTCAACTTTGCAAAAATTTACTGTAAAAGCCCCAAATACATACAATAAAGAAATGAAAGTCTGAAATATGCCCTTGTTCAAATTTAAACCCAAAATCGTTTTTTTCTACCTGTGGAGTTCAAACCGTTATTGTACTTTATAGATACAGTTTCACATTAAGATTTATATAAGAAATTGAATGAAAATAACTAAATTATTCCTTAACTTACCTCGAAACACGAAAATACCACATTTTACTATATTTTTTTAATAATATACAAGACACAGTCACTTCCCCAGGTCGTATACACTTATGAGCCAGTAGGCACAAACCTAACCACTTCTATTTACAATCTTCACGAGTGAAATCCCGAAAGATTCAGTAGTGAATACTGCTCTTTTCGCTGATGACACGGCACTTTTCGTTGCCCATCATAGTAAAATAATCCTCACCTAGATGCTCCAAACAGCCGTCAACCCGTTAGGCGATTGGTTCCGCCTATGGAGAATCGAAATGAATCCTGCGAAAATTGTAGCAATACACTTTCAAAGTATCCCCATTTACAATCGTTCAAATCCGTTGACGAGCGCCCCGCACACCCTTTTACACCGCGTACACCATGTATACATGCGTCCCTGGGCTGTTCTCACCGCCCAGAAAACTAGCCCACGATACGAGTTAGCCATCAGAGCCCACGTTCAGACGGCGGTTAAGATAACTCATCCATGTTATATACATATCACCCCAAGATTATCGATTTTAGTACAACGTTGCAGAAACGACTACTAAAATTAATAATCTCCCCCCTTTTATAGCCCTGAGTCCGAAGATACTGTAAGAACCGCATATGCTAACAGCATTAACATCACAGAAAATAGACGAGCGAAGACAATGTCCAGTAGTGGACTTTTACAGGTTGATGCATTTGTAGGAAAAGCAAGTAGTATATGAAGAGTCATCATCATCATTACAGCCTTTCATAAGTCCACTGTGAACATAGTCCTCCCCCAAGGAATGCCACAAAGCATGGTCCTGAGTCACCTGCATCCATCGACTTCCTGCATGTCTTACCAGGTCGTCACTCCATCTCGTGGGGGGTCGCCCTACACTTCGCCTACCGGTACGAGGCTGCCACTCAAGAACCTTTCTTCCACATCGGTTGTCGGTTCTTCGAGCTATATGGCCGGCCCACTGCCACTTCAGCTTACTAATCCGTTGGGCTATGGCGGTTACTCTGGTTCTACTGCGGATATACTCATTTCTAAGTTTATCACGCAGAGAAACCCCGAGCATAGCCCTCTCCATAGCTCGCTGAGCAACCTTGAGCTTCCTCATACGCCCAGCAGTGAAGGACCACGTCTCAGATCCGTAAGTCATCACTGGCAACACGCACTGGTTGTACAATTTCATTTTAAGGTTTAAGGTTTCGTTTGAAGAGTAATTATCAATAATTTACAAAAATGATAAATTAAGTTCTAAAAGACTAATCAATACATAAGAACAATCGATAACATGAAAAATATTTTAATTTTCTCTGCTATAGACCCTACAGGTCCCGAGCTCGATTTCCGCTCGGATTTTATCTAATTTGGGTAAGTATTGCCTGCAAATAATTGTTCCAGGTCTCGACTTATGTCATTTGTTCATTACGGCCTATAAAAAAAACCAGTTTTGTTGTAAAGACCTTTTGTATTACAGGGAAACATTTCAATAATACGTACATGTATTACATACGTATGTATTTAACATAAAATTAAATACATATGTGTCACAGTGCATCATCTTCTTCGATCTTAAGGCCTGAATTCCTCCTACGCTGACGTCGGTTGCGTACGGTCGGTCTCGTACGCGTACGTAGCAATCTACGCTCCGCTGTCATCAGCGTCGTAGTGTACGGCTATATAGAACACAATGTACTTTAGTACGCTCGACCGACGTACGCGAACGACGTCAGCGTAGGAGGAATTCAGGCCTAAGAAGAGAACATATCGGTTTAGGCAACACTAGGACTCACCACAGTGAATGAAGTAATTAAAACAGATCCCAGTATATAACATAAATTTAAAGTTTTTTAATCAGGTAATTATCTACTTTTTACGTAATATTTATGAAATTTTATTTTAATAATAATAATAATATGTTTATTTGTAGATCACAAGTAATACATTAAAAGATGTTAACAATTACTTATTGTGTCATTTATGATCCACCATTAATTGGCATACAAATATTTAAATGAAAATAAATTGTCCGATTAATTGTAATTTCAAACAACAATTCATAACTGTCTAATTTTATTAAATGTCAAACTAAATAAATGAAAAAAAAAACAAAAGAAAGAACTATCTTGTGAATAATACACATTGAGTAGTAATCTTTTTTAACTAATAGAGCGTTTAGCTTTTACTTCTTTAAGTCTACTATTTATTTTTCTTTAATAGTACTAGGCAAATAATTGTAGATAACAGAATCCATCCATTTATACTATGTCGTAATAATGCTGTTTTACATGGTACACTAAACATTTAATGTTTAAACGTTGAGTTTTTCTTTTTAGCTCTAGGGAAACAATGACAGGTTTGAATGCACAAATGTTGCTACTTCATTTATGTACAAGCTAGGAAGTGTCAAAATTTTATATTTTTAAGTATAGATTAGAGCTATCAGTAGATTTAAGCCCAAAATATCGTTATAATACATTTTTATGAGTTATAAATATAGTATTTTTTCCGAACAGTTGCCCCATAATATTATACCATACCTTAATATTGACGGAACATAGGCGTTATAAGCTATTAATGCAGTTTTATAATGTGATACCTTTGAAAGTCGTCTCAGAGCAAATATGTGACTATTTAGGCGTTTATTTAGTGTCTGAACGTGTGCTTTCCATGTCATATCATTATCTTTTTATATGCCAAGCAATTTAGTGGAAGTTACCTCTGTAATAGGCGATACATTATAGTTAATATTTACATAGTTCAAGCGGGCTAGTACTATTTTAGTGGAACTGCATATAGGTAGTTTTTACGTAACTGATTTTCTGTAAGCCAGTGAACAATGTCACCAAGTGCATTATTTATTTCATTTTCGTAAATATTTCTATCCGTACATTTTATTAGTATCGTTTTCGTAAATATTTCTATCCGTACATTTTATTAGTGTCTTACTATGATCCGAAAACAATATCATACGATGTCTTATGTTCTTTTTTAGATCATTAAAGTATACAAGAAACACTAAAGGCCCAAAGACACTCCCTTGTGGTACACCGTTAACGATGATTCTGTAATTTGAGCAGAATGTTTCCTCCGTTTTCGTTCTATGACTTATTTTAGTTATTTGGGTGCATTGATTTCTGTTTGACAGATATGATCCCATTAATTTCAATGTGTTCCCCTTAGACCATACATTTCTTGTTTATCTAGTAATCGTAATGCTTAACAAGATCAAATGGTTTAGTCATATCCGTAAATACAGCACTAACGGGTATATGTTTATCAACATTAATTGTAGCATATTTAACTAATTAATTTAGATGAAGTAGATCAATTTTTACGAAAGCAATTTTTACGATAGAAAAATAGTAAAAATGTTGTGTTGTTTAAAGATGGAATACAACCTATTGTATAAAGCTTTTTCTATTATTTTTGAAAATAATAGGAGTGGTATCGCCATGTAGTTTCAAGTTTATGTTTCTCAGCTCTTTTAAATAGAGGCTTCACAACCGTTTTTTTTAAGTTTTTTAGGGAAAATACTACTTTCTTGTTAAGGAAACTACTAATTCATCCGCACAAAATGTTTATAACCTTTGTTTTTATTTCATCATATCCACAGCTAGTTGCATTTTTAAATGTTTTAAATTTTATATATTTCACATATTGTACATGGTGATAGGAAAATTTAGTTACTAGGCTTGATAAAATTTTTATTTTGTGAGATGTTTTGAGCAGCACAATTATTAAAAAAATTAAAAATACAGCCTTGATACGTCCCACTCTTAGGCACAGGCCCCTCCTCATTTTTGAGAGGGTTTTAGGGCAAGTTAATTTCCGCCGCGCTGCCACAATGTGTGTTGGCGTACTTCACACGTCTTCGAAAATTTTTCTTATTTTTCAGACATGCAGGTTTCCTCACGATATTTTTCTTCACCAACGAGCACGTGGTAAATCAGTACTTAAAATTGCAATTAACAATTTCATTGGTGCCAGTGAGATCGAACCCGGGTTGCTCGCCTACTGTGAAATTTACAGCGAGCGCTAACCATCTGAGCTACCACGGCTTTTTATAATAATAATAATAATATGAGGCAAATAGAACTGACATTGTGGTGATAGACCGAACTACACGCAAGGCAATAATAGTAGATATCAGTCTTCCTCATGACGAGAATCTCTTGAAAGCAGAGAATGATAAAAAAATAAAATACATCGACTTGGCTCATGAGATTGTCGCTATGTGGGACGTTGATTCTACTATTATTGTCCCAATAGTTGTATCAGTCAATGGGCTTATTGGTAAAAATATGGACGATTATCTGTCCATGTTAGGTTTGGGCAAATGGCTGAAGGGATTAATTCAAAAATTGGCCTTATTAAATACGGCTCGAATGGTAAGAAGGTTCCTATCTTTGGATGCCTAACTTCACCGATGGCTTAGGATTCCTCGCCGCGGTGGATAATAGCCGAAATAATAATATAATTTATATAGATTGTATTTATATTTATAACATTATAGTTTTGTGACAATATATGTGATAATGTAATAATAATATAATATAATATAGGCATAATTATTACAACAATATAATTCTGTCAGATCTAGTAATTTAATCAATTAGCTATGTTAAATGGTTTAGTAATTACACTGTTATCCTCTAAAATTATTTTTTGTATATTTTCTTTCGGTTTTGTTAATTTGTTATTGTTTATTATTTTCTAAATTTCTCGACATTTTTTGCTTGAATTTTTTATGTTATACTTGTTTTGCACTCTATGTGTGAGTGTGATAATCCTTTTTTAGGGGTTTTCTATACGTTTCGTAATTAATTTTATTTTCATTGGGTGGTTTTAATGTATAAGGCCAAAGTTTTTGTCTTTTTATTTTTGTACATTTTCTTATATCGAGATATCCATCTTAACTTCGTCTTATTATTCATTTTAATTCTAATTAAACCAACCAAGTTTATATAAGGTCAACAAAAATTTATTTAAACAAAGATTTACAAATTGTTATTTAAAACAAACGCTGCTCTGCCTTATTGGACTTAAAAAATTACTCCATTGTTCATTTTTTAATAGCGCCATCTATTACATTCTATAAATAAAGTCACTTTATCGAACAAAAATTGATTAACTATCATGGTAGTGTGTAGAAAATGTAGTAGATGGCGCTATTACTCAAATGAGATCACTCTTTCAAAAATAAATACGTGTGTACCTTGGCCTTGAATAAAATTAATAGATTGATATTTGAACGAAAGACCGTTATAATATTGTAATTGTAATTGTATTACTATGTACTTTATGGTATGCGATCGCGTTTTGAATGATCGACCAGTCGACCTGAATGACGCGGTACGTAGTTTTTACCTCCAGCACTTTTCGTCACACAAAAAGTTTGCGGATCAGAATATCAAAGCTTTCCCGTAAATAAATTCACCCCAAAAGTCTTCAGCTGAACATAGGCTTCCAACATAGATTACTTCATGCCGGGATTTTTTCATAGATACCACGCTCAAAGTCGTCAGATTTTTGTCCATATTTGATTTTGACATATCTCCGATATAGGAGTAATTACTAGCTTTGAAGTAACGAAAAAAAAAGGAAAAATAATAAATATTAATGATATTATAAAGTATAGATTGTATTATCATCATCATCATCATTATTTAATCGGGCCACCACAAATCCACTGCTGAGCATAGGCCTCCCTCAAGTAATGTCACAAAGCACGGTCTTGAACCACTTGTATCAACCAACTTCCTGCATATCATAAATAATATAGTAAGGCTAGATTAAAGTAAGGTTAAAATCGTCATATTTGAATGATTTATCGTAGTAATGATCATTACAGCCCCCCCACAAATTTACTCCCCTACAAAAGCCTCTTGTAAACAATGCCACAAATCACGGTGGTTGCGAAAGAATCTTTGGATATATGATTTAAAATGTTTGTATAATTAACGGTGAATTACTGATAAAAACTAAATTCACATATTTTTGTTTTTATTGTGTAACAAAAGTTATAAGAGTTAATTTTATGAAATTATACGGCATTCAAAAGTAAATTGTCATTATGTAAACACTAGGTTGCGTTCAGTATTTTCGCAAATGAATACCTTAGTATGTAATCAATTGTAATGTTGAAAGTAATAAGTGTTTTATTTCATCTATTGAAACGTTCACATTTAATGCATTAAGAAGGTTTGATATTTTAATATTTTTTACTATTTATTAAATATGAATAACGATAAGTGTAGGGCAGCCCCCTACTAGTTGGTGTGGCAACCTGGTAAGTCATTCAGCAAGTCGATGGATGGAAATTACTCGGGACCGTGTTTTGTAGCATTATTTGGAGGAAGTCTATGTTCATCAGTAAACTTGTGAAGAACTGTAATGAACGGAAGATTGAAATGAGAAGATAATTAGACGGGACAGTAAGTTGAAAATAATCTTAAGTAATGCATAAATTATAAGACCATAATATACACCTATACGGGTACATATGGTAGCGATACAACATAACTTATCACTCGATTTTGTCCCGTGAGTGTCGTGAGCGACAACTCTAGGAATTGTGCGACAGATAGCGGCATAATCTACAGCGTACGCCAAAGGCAAAATAACTAGGCCTGTCACAGGGACTAGCTTCAAAGGTGCGAGACGTCTGGTACTGCGATCGGTAACTTCCAAGTGCGACGATTAGAGTAAATCCTACCTATAACGAAAAAGGCCTTATCAAGCAGTGGTCCTTAGTAATTTGTGATAATATTCTATACCATACTTTAAAAAAATTCACAGAGAATACGTGGATTGAAGAAGTTCTAATCACACATGCTATTTATATCATGCTTATGTAAAAATTTTACTTTATAAATTTGATACAAGTTGTTACCCGCTTGCTGTGGTGTGCGTAATTATGACCTCGCTCTGAATATTTTTATAAAACATATCCTTCTGTACTTAAATTTCATTAGAGTTCGTCCGTTCATGCATGTTTGACAAAGAAACGTACTCTATAATATTTATAACATTAGAGAACGATAATGATTTCTTATATTTACGCGAACACTACACATTGAATAAAACTATTTTTACGGATTTTATCGCGTTTAATTTACTTATTTTATATTCCCGACGTTTCGGTTGCTTTCCAGCAACCGTGGTCACGGGGGACTGAGGTGATTGACGTCCCGATGTCAAAGTTAACCCGGAGTACCTTCAGCTTTTTAATTATTAATTTTGGTCCGATCTACGCAGAATGAACTAACTGTGTCTTGAAGTCTTACAGTGGTATGCTTGGGTTTAGTTTTAATTTTATGAATTACAGGATCCCAAGCAGGTGGTAGTACCCAGCCTCCCTCTCTATTGAAATTAGGATGTTTTTTAATTTCAATAGCCTCACGTATCATCCTTGGCAGGAATCGATGTTCTTTCGCGAGGACTTGTGGTTTATCAAATCTAATGTAATGACGGGGGCCGTCTAGGATATGATCACAAACTGCAGACTTCCCGGAACGTTGGTGCTTCACGTCAGCTATGTGTTCTTTTACGCGGGTTTTTATTGATCGTTTTGTTTGCCCTATATATGAGAGACCACACTCACAATCAAGCTTGTATACTCCTGCATCTTGTAGAGGAATATTGCACTTGACGGATGGTAAGAACTGACTAATCTTCTTCGGCGGCTTGAAGAATGTTCTAATAGAAGCTCGCTTCAAGATGTAGCCAATCTTGTCTGTGACACCTCTGACATATGGTAGTACAGCAGGCACACGCTCGACTGTGGCCGGCTTCACTCGGTCACTGTGACGTAGGCGCGGAACCCGAAGCTTGTTGTCGTGCAGAACCTGCTTGACGTGCTGAAGCTCGGCGGCCAGGTGTTTGCTGTCACAGATCCCTCGTGCTCTCTGCAACAAAGATTTGCCCACGGTAGCTAACTGTGAAGGGTGATGGTGGGATTCACCGTTTAAGTATCGGTTTGTATGGGTCTTTTTTCTATACACAGTGTGACCTACGGTGTTATTAGGATTTCGAATGACTAACACATCTAGGAAAGCTAAAGAATTATTTGCCTCTAACTCCATAGTAAATTGAATTTTAGGGTTTATGGAATTAAGATGTTCTAAAAATGCAGTTACTTTGTCTGATGGTAAAATTGTGAAAGTATCGTCTACGTACCGCTTGTAGAAACTTGGAGTTACTGGTGCAGTAAGCAGGGCTTTCTCCTCAAAGTCCTCCATGAAAATATCGGCGACAATGGGAGATACCGGTGAGCCCATCGCAACACCATCTACTTGCTTGTAAAACTGTTCCTTCCACAATAGGTAGCCAGATGTAAGGCAATGTCTGAGTAATACTGCATATTCTGCTGGCATGTTGTTTTCCTCTAGTTTCCTAGTTATAATTGAGATGCAGTCTTCAACAGGTAGGCATGTAAATAGAGACTGAACATCAAAACTGACCATAGTTTCATTGTCAGTAAGACATAGGTCTTTTATCTCACTGACAAAATGGTATGAATCCTTAGTGTGTGCTCTTGTATGTCCTCTGAGTGGTGATAGTACTTTTGCTAAGTGTTGAGCCAATCTGTAAGTTGGCGAATCGATCTGACTCACTATTGGACGTAATGGAGCGTTCGGTTTGTGTATTTTTGGTAACCCATACAACTTCGGCGGTTTGGCACACGTAGGTATTATCGAATTTACGTCTAGATTCAGTTTCTCGGAGTATTTCTTTATTAGATCGCTAGTTGTTTTAAGCGTATTAGTTGTAGGATCTGTTTTGACCTTTACGTACGTACTTTCATCCGATAAAAGTTGTTGTATTTTAAAATTGTAATCCGACGTATCCATTATAACCGTAGCATTACCTTTATCTGCGCGGAGAATCGTAAGATCTGGTCTGTTGCGTAAGTTTTTCAATGCAGTAAATTCATCTTTGGGAAGATTTAATTTTGGCGCTGAGCTTCGACGTAACAAGGACGAAATGTCTTGACGTATAGCCTCTAAATCTTCTTTACCAATATTATTTTTATACAGACAGTCCTCAACACTACAGATAATGTTTTCATACGGAATTTTTCGCGGTGTTATAGCGAAATTCATACCTTTGGCCAAAACTTTTATCGTCGCGTCGTCCAGAGATTGTTTTGACAGGTTATAGACCGCACGTTGTTTATTACTCGCGTCTGTTGTCAATGATTGCGTTCCGTTATTACGTTGACATTGGCGTTGGACATTTGATTTGGTTGTTAGTTTTTGGTATTTATCTATATGTTTATTTTTGCATTCATTGTATTTAGTTGTTTCACGTTTGTCTAAAGTTTCCATGCAATTCTTATAATCAAATGTCGATAAAACTGTCTTTAGATCACTGGACGATTTGTCTATGGTTTTATTAATGAAACATAGATCGGTACGTTTTTGCTGAATCACCGTTATTAACAATTTTTTGCTTGCCTGATTTAAGATCTTAGCGCTTCCTCGAATGTCTTTTTTAGTAGATATCTTGACACACGTAGGAATGAGATTATGGTCTCTGCATCTCTTCAAGAAGTTTAAAGCTGTTATGTATCTTGCGCGCTTGGTTTTGAGATCTTCTAGTCGGCGTATTTTATTTGCTATTTCCAGTCCGTACTGGTTTACATAATGATTTCTTATATTTACGCGAACACTACACATTGAATAAAACTATTTTTACGGATTTTATCGCGTTTAATTTACTTATTTTATATTCCCGACGTTTCGGTTGCTTTCCAGCAACCGTGGTCACGGGGGACTGAGGTGATTGACGTCCCGATGTCAAAGTTAACCCGGAGTACCTTCAGCTTTTTAATTATTAATTTTGGTCCGATCTACGCAGAATGAACTAACTGTGTCTTGAAGTCTTACAGTGGTATGCTTGGGTTTAGTTTTAATTTTATGAATTACAGGATCCCAAGCAGGTGGTAGTACCCAGCCTCCCTCTCTATTGAAATTAGGATGTTTTTTAATTTCAATAGCCTCACGTATCATCCTTGGCAGGAATCGATGTTCTTTCGCGAGGACTTGTGGTTTATCAAATCTAATGTAATGACGGGGGCCGTCTAGGATATGATCACAAACTGCAGACTTCCCGGAACGTTGGTGCTTCACGTCAGCTATGTGTTCTTTTACGCGGGTTTTTATTGATCGTTTTGTTTGCCCTATATATGAGAGACCACACTCACAATCAAGCTTGTATACTCCTGCATCTTGTAGAGGAATATTGCACTTGACGGATGGTAAGAACTGACTAATCTTCTTCGGCGGCTTGAAGAATGTTCTAATAGAAGCTCGCTTCAAGATGTAGCCAATCTTGTCTGTGACACCTCTGACATATGGTAGTACAGCAGGCACACGCTCGACTGTGGCCGGCTTCACTCGGTCACTGTGACGTAGGCGCGGAACCCGAAGCTTGTTGTCGTGCAGAACCTGCTTGACGTGCTGAAGCTCGGCGGCCAGGTGTTTGCTGTCACAGATCCCTCGTGCTCTCTGCAACAAAGATTTGCCCACGGTAGCTAACTGTGAAGGGTGATGGTGGGATTCACCGTTTAAGTATCGGTTTGTATGGGTCTTTTTTCTATACACAGTGTGACCTACGGTGTTATTAGGATTTCGAATGACTAACACATCTAGGAAAGCTAAAGAATTATTTGCCTCTAACTCCATAGTAAATTGAATTTTAGGGTTTATGGAATTAAGATGTTCTAAAAATGCAGTTACTTTGTCTGATGGTAAAATTGTGAAAGTATCGTCTACGTACCGCTTGTAGAAACTTGGAGTTACTGGTGCAGTAAGCAGGGCTTTCTCCTCAAAGTCCTCCATGAAAATATCGGCGACAATGGGAGATACCGGTGAGCCCATCGCAACACCATCTACTTGCTTGTAAAACTGTTCCTTCCACAATAGGTAGCCAGATGTAAGGCAATGTCTGAGTAATACTGCATATTCTGCTGGCATGTTGTTTTCCTCTAGTTTCCTAGTTATAATTGAGATGCAGTCTTCAACAGGTAGGCATGTAAATAGAGACTGAACATCAAAACTGACCATAGTTTCATTGTCAGTAAGACATAGGTCTTTTATCTCACTGACAAAATGGTATGAATCCTTAGTGTGTGCTCTTGTATGTCCTCTGAGTGGTGATAGTACTTTTGCTAAGTGTTGAGCCAATCTGTAAGTTGGCGAATCGATCTGACTCACTATTGGACGTAATGGAGCGTTCGGTTTGTGTATTTTTGGTAACCCATACAACTTCGGCGGTTTGGCACACGTAGGTATTATCGAATTTACGTCTAGATTCAGTTTCTCGGAGTATTTCTTTATTAGATCGCTAGTTGTTTTAAGCGTATTAGTTGTAGGATCTGTTTTGACCTTTACGTACGTACTTTCATCCGATAAAAGTTGTTGTATTTTAAAATTGTAATCCGACGTATCCATTATAACCGTAGCATTACCTTTATCTGCGCGGAGAATCGTAAGATCTGGTCTGTTGCGTAAGTTTTTCAATGCAGTAAATTCATCTTTGGGAAGATTTAATTTTGGCGCTGAGCTTCGACGTAACAAGGACGAAATGTCTTGACGTATAGCCTCTAAATCTTCTTTACCAATATTATTTTTATACAGACAGTCCTCAACACTACAGATAATGTTTTCATACGGAATTTTTCGCGGTGTTATAGCGAAATTCATACCTTTGGCCAAAACTTTTATCGTCGCGTCGTCCAGAGATTGTTTTGACAGGTTATAGACCGCACGTTGTTTATTACTCGCGTCTGTTGTCAATGATTGCGTTCCGTTATTACGTTGACATTGGCGTTGGACATTTGATTTGGTTGTTAGTTTTTGGTATTTATCTATATGTTTATTTTTGCATTCATTGTATTTAGTTGTTTCACGTTTGTCTAAAGTTTCCATGCAATTCTTATAATCAAATGTCGATAAAACTGTCTTTAGATCACTGGACGATTTGTCTATGGTTTTATTAATGAAACATAGATCGGTACGTTTTTGCTGAATCACCGTTATTAACAATTTTTTGCTTGCCTGATTTAAGATCTTAGCGCTTCCTCGAATGTCTTTTTTAGTAGATATCTTGACACACGTAGGAATGAGATTATGGTCTCTGCATCTCTTCAAGAAGTTTAAAGCTGTTATGTATCTTGCGCGCTTGGTTTTGAGATCTTCTAGTCGGCGTATTTTATTTGCTATTTCCAGTCCGTACTGGTTTACATAATGATTTCTTATATTTACGCGAACACTACACATTGAATAAAACTATTTTTACGGATTTTATCGCGTTTAATTTACTTATTTTATATTCCCGACGTTTCGGTTGCTTTCCAGCAACCGTGGTCACGGGGGACTGAGGTGATTGACGTCCCGATGTCAAAGTTAACCCGGAGTACCTTCAGCTTTTTAATTATTAATTTTGGTCCGATCTACGCAGAATGAACTAACTGTGTCTTGAAGTCTTACAGTGGTATGCTTGGGTTTAGTTTTAATTTTATGAATTACAGGATCCCAAGCAGGTGGTAGTACCCAGCCTCCCTCTCTATTGAAATTAGGATGTTTTTTAATTTCAATAGCCTCACGTATCATCCTTGGCAGGAATCGATGTTCTTTCGCGAGGACTTGTGGTTTATCAAATCTAATGTAATGACGGGGGCCGTCTAGGATATGATCACAAACTGCAGACTTCCCGGAACGTTGGTGCTTCACGTCAGCTATGTGTTCTTTTACGCGGGTTTTTATTGATCGTTTTGTTTGCCCTATATATGAGAGACCACACTCACAATCAAGCTTGTATACTCCTGCATCTTGTAGAGGAATATTGCACTTGACGGATGGTAAGAACTGACTAATCTTCTTCGGCGGCTTGAAGAATGTTCTAATAGAAGCTCGCTTCAAGATGTAGCCAATCTTGTCTGTGACACCTCTGACATATGGTAGTACAGCAGGCACACGCTCGACTGTGGCCGGCTTCACTCGGTCACTGTGACGTAGGCGCGGAACCCGAAGCTTGTTGTCGTGCAGAACCTGCTTGACGTGCTGAAGCTCGGCGGCCAGGTGTTTGCTGTCACAGATCCCTCGTGCTCTCTGCAACAAAGATTTGCCCACGGTAGCTAACTGTGAAGGGTGATGGTGGGATTCACCGTTTAAGTATCGGTTTGTATGGGTCTTTTTTCTATACACAGTGTGACCTACGGTGTTATTAGGATTTCGAATGACTAACACATCTAGGAAAGCTAAAGAATTATTTGCCTCTAACTCCATAGTAAATTGAATTTTAGGGTTTATGGAATTAAGATGTTCTAAAAATGCAGTTACTTTGTCTGATGGTAAAATTGTGAAAGTATCGTCTACGTACCGCTTGTAGAAACTTGGAGTTACTGGTGCAGTAAGCAGGGCTTTCTCCTCAAAGTCCTCCATGAAAATATCGGCGACAATGGGAGATACCGGTGAGCCCATCGCAACACCATCTACTTGCTTGTAAAACTGTTCCTTCCACAATAGGTAGCCAGATGTAAGGCAATGTCTGAGTAATACTGCATATTCTGCTGGCATGTTGTTTTCCTCTAGTTTCCTAGTTATAATTGAGATGCAGTCTTCAACAGGTAGGCATGTAAATAGAGACTGAACATCAAAACTGACCATAGTTTCATTGTCAGTAAGACATAGGTCTTTTATCTCACTGACAAAATGGTATGAATCCTTAGTGTGTGCTCTTGTATGTCCTCTGAGTGGTGATAGTACTTTTGCTAAGTGTTGAGCCAATCTGTAAGTTGGCGAATCGATCTGACTCACTATTGGACGTAATGGAGCGTTCGGTTTGTGTATTTTTGGTAACCCATACAACTTCGGCGGTTTGGCACACGTAGGTATTATCGAATTTACGTCTAGATTCAGTTTCTCGGAGTATTTCTTTATTAGATCGCTAGTTGTTTTAAGCGTATTAGTTGTAGGATCTGTTTTGACCTTTACGTACGTACTTTCATCCGATAAAAGTTGTTGTATTTTAAAATTGTAATCCGACGTATCCATTATAACCGTAGCATTACCTTTATCTGCGCGGAGAATCGTAAGATCTGGTCTGTTGCGTAAGTTTTTCAATGCAGTAAATTCATCTTTGGGAAGATTTAATTTTGGCGCTGAGCTTCGACGTAACAAGGACCTATTGTGGAAGGAACAGTTTTACAAGCAAGTAGATGGTGTTGCGATGGGCTCACCGGTATCTCCCATTGTCGCCGATATTTTCATGGAGGACTTTGAGGAGAAAGCCCTGCTTACTGCACCAGTAACTCCAAGTTTCTACAAGCGGTACGTAGACGATACTTTCACAATTTTACCATCAGACAAAGTAACTGCATTTTTAGAACATCTTAATTCCATAAACCCTAAAATTCAATTTACTATGGAGTTAGAGGCAAATAATTCTTTAGCTTTCCTAGATGTGTTAGTCATTCGAAATCCTAATAACACCGTAGGTCACACTGTGTATAGAAAAAAGACCCATACAAACCGATACTTAAACGGTGAATCCCACCATCACCCTTCACAGTTAGCTACCGTGGGCAAATCTTTGTTGCAGAGAGCACGAGGGATCTGTGACAGCAAACACCTGGCCGCCGAGCTTCAGCACGTCAAGCAGGTTCTGCACGACAACAAGCTTCGGGTTCCGCGCCTACGTCACAGTGACCGAGTGAAGCCGGCCACAGTCGAGCGTGTGCCTGCTGTACTACCATATGTCAGAGGTGTCACAGACAAGATTGGCTACATCTTGAAGCGAGCTTCTATTAGAACATTCTTCAAGCCGCCGAAGAAGATTAGTCAGTTCTTACCATCCGTCAAGTGCAATATTCCTCTACAAGATGCAGGAGTATACAAGCTTGATTGTGAGTGTGGTCTCTCATATATAGGGCAAACAAAACGATCAATAAAAACCCGCGTAAAAGAACACATAGCTGACGTGAAGCACCAACGTTCCGGGAAGTCTGCAGTTTGTGATCATATCCTAGACGGCCCCCGTCATTACATTAGATTTGATAAACCACAAGTCCTCGCGAAAGAACATCGATTCCTGCCAAGGATGATACGTGAGGCTATTGAAATTAAAAAACATCCTAATTTCAATAGAGAGGGAGGCTGGGTACTACCACCTGCTTGGGATCCTGTAATTCATAAAATTAAAACTAAACCCAAGCATACCACTGTAAGACTTCAAGACACAGTTAGTTCATTCTGCGTAGATCGGACCAAAATTAATAATTAAAAAGCTGAAGGTACTCCGGGTTAACTTTGACATCGGGACGTCAATCACCTCAGTCCCCCGTGACCACGGTTGCTGGAAAGCAACCGAAACGTCGGGAATATAAAATAAGTAAATTAAACGCGATAAAATCCGTAAAAATAGTTTTATTCAATGTGTAGTGTTCGCGTAAATATAAGAAATCATTATGTAAACCAGTACGGACTGGAAATAGCAAATAAAATACGCCGACTAGAAGATCTCAAAACCAAGCGCGCAAGATACATAACAGCTTTAAACTTCTTGAAGAGATGCAGAGACCATAATCTCATTCCTACGTGTGTCAAGATATCTACTAAAAAAGACATTCGAGGAAGCGCTAAGATCTTAAATCAGGCAAGCAAAAAATTGTTAATAACGGTGATTCAGCAAAAACGTACCGATCTATGTTTCATTAATAAAACCATAGACAAATCGTCCAGTGATCTAAAGACAGTTTTATCGACATTTGATTATAAGAATTGCATGGAAACTTTAGACAAACGTGAAACAACTAAATACAATGAATGCAAAAATAAACATATAGATAAATACCAAAAACTAACAACCAAATCAAATGTCCAACGCCAATGTCAACGTAATAACGGAACGCAATCATTGACAACAGACGCGAGTAATAAACAACGTGCGGTCTATAACCTGTCAAAACAATCTCTGGACGACGCGACGATAAAAGTTTTGGCCAAAGGTATGAATTTCGCTATAACACCGCGAAAAATTCCGTATGAAAACATTATCTGTAGTGTTGAGGACTGTCTGTATAAAAATAATATTGGTAAAGAAGATTTAGAGGCTATACGTCAAGACATTTCGTCCTTGTTACGTCGAAGCTCAGCGCCAAAATTAAATCTTCCCAAAGATGAATTTACTGCATTGAAAAACTTACGCAACAGACCAGATCTTACGATTCTCCGCGCAGATAAAGGTAATGCTACGGTTATAATGGATACGTCGGATTACAATTTTAAAATACAACAACTTTTATCGGATGAAAGTACGTACGTAAAGGTCAAAACAGATCCTACAACTAATACGCTTAAAACAACTAGCGATCTAATAAAGAAATACTCCGAGAAACTGAATCTAGACGTAAATTCGATAATACCTACGTGTGCCAAACCGCCGAAGTTGTATGGGTTACCAAAAATACACAAACCGAACGCTCCATTACGTCCAATAGTGAGTCAGATCGATTCGCCAACTTACAGATTGGCTCAACACTTAGCAAAAGTACTATCACCACTCAGAGGACATACAAGAGCACACACTAAGGATTCATACCATTTTGTCAGTGAGATAAAAGACCTATGTCTTACTGACAATGAAACTATGGTCAGTTTTGATGTTCAGTCTCTATTTACATGCCTACCTGTTGAAGACTGCATCTCAATTATAACTAGGAAACTAGAGGAAAACAACATGCCAGCAGAATATGCAGTATTACTCAGACATTGCCTTACATCTGGCTACCTATTGTGGAAGGAACAGTTTTACAAGCAAGTAGATGGTGTTGCGATGGGCTCACCGGTATCTCCCATTGTCGCCGATATTTTCATGGAGGACTTTGAGGAGAAAGCCCTGCTTACTGCACCAGTAACTCCAAGTTTCTACAAGCGGTACGTAGACGATACTTTCACAATTTTACCATCAGACAAAGTAACTGCATTTTTAGAACATCTTAATTCCATAAACCCTAAAATTCAATTTACTATGGAGTTAGAGGCAAATAATTCTTTAGCTTTCCTAGATGTGTTAGTCATTCGAAATCCTAATAACACCGTAGGTCACACTGTGTATAGAAAAAAGACCCATACAAACCGATACTTAAACGGTGAATCCCACCATCACCCTTCACAGTTAGCTACCGTGGGCAAATCTTTGTTGCAGAGAGCACGAGGGATCTGTGACAGCAAACACCTGGCCGCCGAGCTTCAGCACGTCAAGCAGGTTCTGCACGACAACAAGCTTCGGGTTCCGCGCCTACGTCACAGTGACCGAGTGAAGCCGGCCACAGTCGAGCGTGTGCCTGCTGTACTACCATATGTCAGAGGTGTCACAGACAAGATTGGCTACATCTTGAAGCGAGCTTCTATTAGAACATTCTTCAAGCCGCCGAAGAAGATTAGTCAGTTCTTACCATCCGTCAAGTGCAATATTCCTCTACAAGATGCAGGAGTATACAAGCTTGATTGTGAGTGTGGTCTCTCATATATAGGGCAAACAAAACGATCAATAAAAACCCGCGTAAAAGAACACATAGCTGACGTGAAGCACCAACGTTCCGGGAAGTCTGCAGTTTGTGATCATATCCTAGACGGCCCCCGTCATTACATTAGATTTGATAAACCACAAGTCCTCGCGAAAGAACATCGATTCCTGCCAAGGATGATACGTGAGGCTATTGAAATTAAAAAACATCCTAATTTCAATAGAGAGGGAGGCTGGGTACTACCACCTGCTTGGGATCCTGTAATTCATAAAATTAAAACTAAACCCAAGCATACCACTGTAAGACTTCAAGACACAGTTAGTTCATTCTGCGTAGATCGGACCAAAATTAATAATTAAAAAGCTGAAGGTACTCCGGGTTAACTTTGACATCGGGACGTCAATCACCTCAGTCCCCCGTGACCACGGTTGCTGGAAAGCAACCGAAACGTCGGGAATATAAAATAAGTAAATTAAACGCGATAAAATCCGTAAAAATAGTTTTATTCAATTAGAGAACGAAGTAAACTTTGATGACTCCGTGACGCAGTGGCAGAGTTGAGGCGCTGAAGGCCGTTTGTCCGAATCACGCGCAGAATAAGTATTTTTTGCATGGTCTACATTAATTGTTCCGAATTTTTTTAATTAAAATAAATAAATAAACATGTTACCCTAGACTCAATTTATAATAAAATGAAAAGCTTATTTTGGCTTTTTTAATGTTTTATACTTTGATTTGAAGTTTGAAAATATATTGTAAGAACATTATTTTTGGTGCCTTTTCATTTATGTGGTTAAAATATATATCAGCATAAATATGTCCCGCTGCTGAGCACAGCTCACCTTTCTTTTTTTAGTTCCAAAGCAGTTATTCTACCGCCCTACTCGAGTGCGTGTTGGAAAACTTCATACGACCTGAAAATATTTTATTTCTCAGACACGCTGACCTCTTCACAGTGTTTCCTTAACCGTCGAGCTCACGTAATGCTCAGGTAGCTCACGTACTATGACAATGTGACATAGGCCATGAGCTACCACGTCTTTTAACCGTTAAACATATTTTTAAAGTTGTAATATTTTGGATACATAGTACTTTTAAGTTTTAAATGTATCGTTGTATTTAGAAGAATGAAACTTTAGCTATACCGTTTTAATTTTTATGTTCAACATTCGCCTATGATCAAATGTGGACTTGTGATGGACTCTTAATCATAATAAAAATGTAGCATGTATGGCATTTATTTCTTTTTTAAATAATTCAATAAATCTTTAAAATGTGTCATGGAACGCTATTGTACTTCTAAACTCTATGGTTCGATACATAAACATGCCTTAAAAGCGCGAGCACCACAAATTCAATGTATTCTTGTTCTCAGTCAGTATTGCCTCTCAGCAATGAATGACCAGAGTATCATCAATCCTGAATTTCTTAGACAATATACAATGATTTTGAAATATTTCAAATTTACCGGGATAGATTTGTTGGATCAAGAAAAATGGAGTTTTATCAAATATTCGTATATTTTGCAATTATTAATTTTAATTTTGTGTACGATTTCTCATTGTGGGTATATAGTAGAAGCGATTGTTCGAGGTATTCATTTAATAGATTTGTCTGTAGACGTATCGTTTTGTTTATCAGCTGCCGAAGGTATGCAATAGCTTAATTTTTTTCTTCACTAAAACTAAAAAAAATATTTTTTTCCTTAGATTATCATTTTTCCCATGTGTGTCGTAAATGTGAACTTATGTAATTGTTAAAACTTTGGCATGATATCGTAGAAGAATAATTTAAAATACTGGCAGATCCAAAATATCTAATCCTGGGACGTGAAGTGGCATTTAGGATACAGGGCGTATCTTTCAATCCTGGCAATAAAGACTTGATTGTCTTCACAAACGACTTTAATTTATGGTTATTAGCAATAGACAACGCATCGAATTATGTTCCTTTATGCTTATAAAATAATCTATACAAAGTAATAAATTTGAAGTGTCTGTTTGTAATGCAAAAATTACAGCTTTTTACTAAATGCATATGAAAGAGTATAGAGTACTTATATAAAAAAAACTACAATTTTTTAAATTTTTGTCTGTCTGTTTGTTTCGGCTAGTCTCCTAAACGACTGGACTGATTCTGACGAGATTTTCACGGGCAGATAGCTGATAACATAAGGGGTAATATAGGCTATTATTATAGAAGTAAAATTAGGGGACCGCTCAAAAAATTAAAACCCTAAATAACACGCGGGCGAATTCGCGGGAAACAGCTGGTTATAATATATAATCGCACTGCGGAGAGCCTTTACTTTTTCTTAATAAACTTTTACAGGCTGATTAATAATTACTTTCCATACCAAGGAAAAAAACTTAAAAATAAAATACTTACTTTTTACCTTGCTTTTTAGGTACCATTCTATATGTAATTTTTTGCGTTCACAAGAAATATATAAAGACTTGCATACTGGAAATTAGCAAGGCATGGCGCAGTAATGACACCTTACGACCAGAAACAATTTTAATCAAAAAAAGTCATCTCAAGCCTATGTTATTATTTAGTTATTGTAAGTTAAAAGTACTTTTTTAAAATTTTATTAAATTAACCATAATTCATTGTTTAATTTCATTAAAATTAGTTTGACGGCCTATGTTCAGCTCCCGTTATTTTCCAAAGAGACATTCGCCTGAACGTGCATGCATTTCACGTGCATGTAATATTCCGATCGATCAGATTCTTGCCAAACCTTACCGCTTTACGAAACTTTACCGTCATATGTTTATAAGGGTGTGGGTTTGTCCGTACAACATTACTGAAGGCGTCTAAGTGTAAATATTCTTGAGGGGCTTAGTAGTTAAGCAGATAAGATGTCTGAAATGACTATTAATAATTAAAAATGCAGTGAATAACTGTAAACTCCTTTTAGGCGATCCCTTGCCTAATTTCATCGGCGAGATACATCACAGATAACTTACAAGACTGCTATGGGTAGTCGAGAAAGTATCTTTAAAAAAAATCCTATAGATATCTAATAAAAGACTGGATTCACCAAGGGCAGTATAGATATTAATTCGCGGCTGTTTTGCACACTACATCTACATATCTGTAACCAACAGACAAGAAATTACGGGAATTAGCAGACCCGTCATCATCTCTCGAATTAGACAAATCAACCCATTTTCACGTCGTACACTTACCCTGCACTGAATAATGACTGATATTTGAGTATTGACAACTCGTGTGAATAAAGCAGAAATTAGATATTACAAAAAAAACGACAAATTGTTAATTTTTAATGGCTTTAAATTTAATATTCAATAGAATCGCATTACGCTATTTTTTGTGACATTATGCCATGCCGTGGAGGCAAAATGATGTTATCTCATACAGCCATGAACTTAATTAAAATTCTTTCATCTCATTGGTTTAAGGGGTTTTTCTGCCGACTTCCAAAAAGGAGACGGTACTCTATTCGACTGTATGTTTTTTATATGTGTTACCTCATAACTTTTAACTGGGTGAACCGATTTCGATGATTCTTTTTTTATTTTAAAGCTAGTACTTTTCGTGTGGTCTCATATGAATTTGATCAAGGTCAAACCAATAGTTTTTGAATTATTCTTAATAACTTATATTGAAGTCGGCTGTACAAAATTTTTAATTTTTAATTATTTTGCTTATTATAAGCCAATACTTGACTATAATCTCACCTGGAGGTAAGTGGTTATTAAATCTTAGATGCATTGAAAGATAAGACGGAAAAAACATGGCGTAGGTACTTTCACACATGATTTTCTTGTTTGTGCACGTGTGTCGTGGGCATAGTATAAGTTTCATATCTACTTTTATAATTATAAATATATATACTAAAAAATAATAACTGTATATATATATATTTTTGTTGCAGGGTACGCTACATTGCTTACAATATTCATATTGATTTATCTTTTGAGTCCATTAGTTCAAACTACTATGGTAAAATTTTTATTTACGGGAGATGTACCTTTCGGTACAGCCTTTAATTTTTTGCTGCCTTTTAATTACAAGGGCAATTATTTTTTGTACGTAATTGTGTACTTGTTTGACTTCATAGCAGGTACGTGGTAATACACCTAACTATTAATTGTAAAGTAATAATATATTCTGAGGACGACTCAAACAACCTGGTCATATGAATCAGCAATTAGTATACTTACGAATCCTTTAACAAATGCACCATTTAGCGCATTCTTGTAAAGGTCTGTAATCAGCAGTGAATTAAATTAACTTTATAGGAGTATAAAAAGACAATTGTGCTCATTCAACAGTATGCTAATTTGGGATTTTTATTGTGATTGTTGTGACAACAGTAGCACTTATTTATTCCGTTAACCATTAATTGAATAAACACAATTGCTTTCATATTGCACCAACTTCAAAAGGAGAGGTTTTCAATTCGGCTGTATTCTTTTTCTGTATTTGTGTAACGTGATATCTCCACCAACAATTCCTGTTTTATTATGCTTTTTCTATGAAAAAAAATACTAAACTTTAACAAGGCGGGATGAATCCGTCCGTATTTCAGCGCAAATATCCGCACGCAATACATTTTATACACGAAACTGCGTCGACGCATTGCTCAGCCAGCTTTTTTTGCGCCATTGCGATGTCGCTCACCTCGCTTCACCCTAGTGGAAGCGAACTGTGATCAAACACTGACTGGTTTTATGCAACACTTAGTAAATGAATAGGAAACTATTTTGTTTATGTAGATTCATGTAACATGGTATTAAGTGTGTATTTTTTTAAATTTTCGTATGGCATGCGAAATTACTCAAATATTTTACCGAGCCATTTTTCATTAGTCAGATCAAAAAACGTGATAATTTTCACCACAAATATTCGCTAGACGACTAGTATTAAACAAATTATGACCTCATTTAAATTTGAAGAAAAAATTAGATGACATTCTAGCTGTTAACTTTCATCCATCTGATGGTGGATGTGATATTGCTTAGTCCACTGAAAAGTCCAATTTTAATTTTCACATAATGCAACAGCTGTAATAACTTCATACACATATATAATTCTTCTGTCCGCGTGTATGTAACTGAACTCCTGTGTGTGTGTTGATTCGAGAATCGTTTAGATTTATAATTGGAATACGTAGGTGGTGGAGATCTAGAAATCACCTGGGCGAATCGGGGGCGGATAGCTAGTATAAATATATAATATATATAACAGACACTTCAATCAAATCAAATTAGTTTAAATGTGTGTGTGTGTGTGTGTGTGTGTGTGTGTGTGTGTGTGTGTGTGTGTGTGTGTGTGTGTTTTGTAAGTAGAAAAATAATAGAACTTAAAGAATAGGAAAAACCGTATTCAATAAACCGAGAAGTTAAAATAATTCACACAAAAATATATTTAAATACATTAAAACCCCAACTTTAAAAGCTATATGCAGTTGGTGTTTATTCTTCGAAACAGTATTTCTTATCATTTTTATGTTCTACGAGGACGAAGTTGTGGGTAAAAGCTAGTCTCCTATAGGAAACAACAGCGTAAACATTAAGTCAAAACCACTTTACAGACACAGATTAATTAGCTTATATTTTAACACCATGTGTATGGAACTGTGTATGGTAATAAAGAATAGATTAATTAAAAGCGAGTGTGTTTTTAATAAATAAAATGATTTTTTTACTGCAGTTGTGAATTTAACATGTCTAATAAACCTGGGACTTATGATCTTAATTATAACAATGAACAATTTGAAAACTCTTTTCGTTTTGTTACAAAACGACTTCAAAATATTATTTGATTCTGGAAAAAACTTTCAAGAAAGGGAGATGAAAATAATTATACAACGACATATAAATTTACTGGAGTAATTATTTTCTTTCTTTATTTATTTAGTAATATTTTTTGGTTTAGCCAACATACAGGCAAATGATTTTTTTATCGAAATTTTTTGTTTTTGACAGAATGTTACACAAAGTTGGTACAGCCTTTGGAAGCATATTTGCGGTACATCTAGTATTTGTTTCTGGTACAATAACCTTCTTCAGCTTATCTGCTCGGGTAAGTTTAATTACATTAAGAAAATACATTGCCACTATAAGATTGTATTTCGAACCGGTTGTTGTTTTGAAGTAATTTTTTTGTTAAAAAAAATCTATTTTTTACTCAGATAAATGGAAATCTGGAAGACTTAAAGAATATTGGTGCTTCTTTTGTTCTTGTTATAACTTTATTTTTCTGTTGTCTCTACGGCCAACTACTTTCTGACTCCGTAAGTGTATAATTTTCAGTTTTATATTATGTAAAGATTAAAAATTAGTAAGGGTTTCCACACGGAAACATATATATATATACAGATATTATATGTATGAATGTCAACGTTACTCCATAATTAAATAACATAGACTCATAAAACTATTTTTGTGAATAAGATGAAGCTCATTTGATTTATAGTACTTACACTCCGATTCCTAACACGTGTCTTGTACGTGAGTAGTGCTAAACTGTGTATCCAGTATTACGAAGTCATGTTTTAAAATTACAATTGTGGTGTTCCGGTATGATACTTAATGGCCTATTGAGGAGGATGAAGAGTTGCTTATATAGAGTTGAGAAGGGAGCATCGGTTTTAGCTGTGTGTGAATGCTTGGTCACGGAGAGTAAGGGTAAAAGGTTTCTGGCAAAAATCTTACTGATACGATAGGCTAAGGTATCACTTTGCTCAATTTCCGTTTTCCGTCTCTATTTATCTACCGACTTCAAAAATGAGACTATACTCAATTCGATTGTACGTTCTTTTTTATGTGTGTGTGTTACTTCACAACTTTTTTCTGGCTAAACTGATTTCAATGATTATTGTTTTATTTGAAAGCTGGTGCTTCTCATGTGGTCACATATAAAGTTGGTCAAGGTTAGACAAATAGTTTTTTTTTTGTTATTCAATATAATTTATATTAAAGTCGGTTGTACAAAATGTTTAATTTAAAATTATTTTTTAAATACAACTTTATCAAAAGTGAGTCTCTCCAATATTTGCGGACTAATTTCAAGTTACAGCGAAGTCTTTCTTTATCTTGATACTGACAAGCTGCACCTAATTTTCCTGATACAAACGGACGCAAATAAATCTTGATCAATCTGACTTCTTGTCACAACATAACTTCCACCCTCTTGCAGGTGTCCGTGAATTCGTGTCCGCTTACTAGGTTAATGCGGTAAATGGCCGCCGCCATTATAAAGGTCATACACACTTTATTTACTATTAGGGTATAGGCACGCAAAGGTATGAGATTCTTTATGCCTTGTGTTGTAATTTGAATGCTGCTGCTTTGGTCCTAAATTGGCACCCCTGGAAGACTGGAAGATAACGTGGAATTTTTACATCACGGAGCAAATTTGTTCCATGATTTACACACACCAGTATGCAGACCTGGAACAGTTATTGCAGAGCTTACAAACAGTTACTACGTGCAAACATATCCGCGTTTTTGCTAGTTGGTTGCCTATACGTTACATTACGTGGTAGAGCCATGCTGCAGCTATATTACTGGTATAGTTGTAGCACGAATGGATCGGCTCGACCGAGGAAGGACCACGCTCTCACAGAATACAAGCGTAAAATAGCAGCTTACTGATGCTGTGTTTCGTATGGTGAGTGTAGAGAACCGGATACCCTTTTTACTGGAAAAGAATCATTCCATCTTAGTCCTCACGGGCGAAAGCTCATCTGAATTTTGATTCGTAATCGAGGATAGATGCAGATGTCTATGGGCCACAGCAACCACTTACCATCTGATGGACTGTGTGATCGTTTGTCACCCTTATCCTATAAAAAAATACAGTAAACAATATAATTTTTGATTTTTAATAATAATTTACTTTTTACAGAGTATCGATGTCAGTGCTAAAATATTTGAAAGTAAATGGTATAATTTGCCCAAAAAATACAAGCATACGATGCTTATTGTAATACAACGGTATTCAATGATTTATATTTTTTTTTTTTAGTAAACTTAGTGAACAACTAAAACATAAATAATTGACAAAAATACTAATTTACAGGTCACAAAGGCGCAGATATATTAAGTCAATAAGCCTTGCGGAAATATCGCTTAACATTTTTGTAAAGGTAAAACTATTTCAATAAATTTAAATTATTTTTATATTAAGGTTTAATGGAAAATATTAAAATGTCCGATGTTTTAAATAGGTAGCAATCATAGTAAATTTTTAATGAGTAAAAAACTATACATAGTTATAATTTTAGTTTTTATATTTGCACTATAAACTACGTATTAAGAGAATATCTGGGCAAGGTGAAATTTGGAGATTTTTTTTAACGATCTATTGTGATCGCGCTGTGCCCAAAGGACCAAACTAGGCAAACTGAAAAATACAACTGCAGCTCAGAATGATTACAACTATGAAAAATTTATGAAATCACTGTCCGGTACTCTGTTTCGTGCTCTAAAACTAAACTAGTACTGACCACAAATTGTAGTCCAATTGGTATAGTATATAGGCGTTCATAACGAAATACACTTTTATGGAATTCTGGATTTACTCTATTTTACGTAAAATTCACCAAAGCAAAAGAATCACACTGGTTCTTCTGGAAATATATTTCAAACTCAGTAAATGACAGTTAACAAGCAGTCACTAAAATTTTAAATAGTAATTCCTATCATATCATCTCTGAACCAGATAATGCTGGTGTTTTTGAATTTAGGCTAGAATCCTCACAAAAAGAGGCTTTACCTCCTAAAGTTTTACCTTCCTAAAGCCACAAATTATTTGTAGTCACTAATTATCACCGATTCTAACTAATTATTAACATAATAAATTACTTAGAACAATATAAAGAGTGTGGTTGTATTTGTAAATATCTTTTTTTTATGTTCGTCAAATTAGTTTACTGGATGTCTGATAACGACGGTATAACTGTGCCGTTGAGGTTAGTAATTTTAAGAGAATCCTAGTTTTTACAATTATTGATGAATGAAAATGAAACAAAACAATATAGAAATATGCAGTAGTAGGTATAGATAGAATCTTATCGTAAAATATTTGCTTTGTGATCATTATCCAGACATGAATATAAATACAAGCTTATTCTTATGAATATAAGCCAAGGTATGAACTAAAAGCTGCCCCGATATCCTTTAGAAATTATGTGCAACTTAAAACATTTCAAATTGATTTCTCCTTCATTTCCTATTTATTTAACTAATTGCAGGATTTTTTTCTATAACAACCCAATATAGGTTGTTATAGAAAAAAATCTAGGTATAAAGGTATAAAGGTGATCCTTTGGAATATTCACCACGCCTTCCCAAGTATTCACCACCTGGGGTGTCTATTATCAATCTGTCAAAGTAAAAGTAAAAATATTTTCATTCAAAAGGACAATAAACTGCTGTATTGGCTTTTGGAGTTTTTAAATAGATATACCACCATGGTTATCAGTTCATTGGACTACAAAGAAATTATTATGCTTCCAATACATTTTTAACAAGTTTTAGTTTTTACTAATACCACTAATAAATAGATTATCTTTTGTTTTCAGGTGATGAAAATGACGTGGTCATTAGTTTCACTGACCTCAACTATATACCAAGAAACTTAAATTTAAATACTATTTTAACATTATACACTTTTTCAATTATTATTATTAAACTTGATTTTATATCAAATAATCTCGAAGCACGGACAATATTTTGCATTTAACAGTACGTGTGTTGATCATCGTATATGCTTATTATAGTAATCACCTGCCTAATATTCTAAATACAAATGTGAATTTCAATGTAAAAATGTGTATTATTATTTTTTCACAACACTTTGAATTTTATATATTATTTATTGAAATTAAGTTTTAAATTATTTGCACGATGAAAATAAATCTCTTGATCGGCCCACAAAAGTTCACTTCTAAACATGGGCCTCTCCCAATGAGAAGATTTGCCTTAATCGTCATGCTTAGCAGCGATCGCAGTATCAGACAATACTGCAATGGAAGCTGTCAATGTTACGAAAAATGTCTCAGATAGTTCTTTTTGCTTCAATATTATTTAAAATTATAAGAAACAACTTCGCAATGAAACGGCTTATCCAAATACCAGTAATCGTTTCCAAATAAACGCAGAAAAAAATTGTATACATTTTACACTGTCTTATTCGCCTCCGAACGCATTATTAAAGGGTAATCATTGAAATTTTTAAACTTCTACTGTATTTATTGTAATTCCTAATAATTTCAAGCTCTAGCTGCGAGCACTTATTAAAAAACTGGCTCTGAAATGCAATAGAAATTTCTGCAATATTTGCTATTTCCAACTTCATCATCATCATCATCATTACAGCCTTTCACTAGTCCACTGCTGAACATAGGCCTCCCCCAAGGAATGCCACAAAGCACGGTCCTGAGCCACCTGCATCCATCGACTTCCTGCATATCTTACCAGTTCGTCACTCCATCTAGTGGGGGGATGCCCTACACTTCGCCTGCCGGTACGAGGCTGCCACTTGAGAAGCTTTTTTCCCCATTGGTTGTCGGTTATTCGAGCTATATGACCGGCCCATTGCCACTTCAGCTTATTAATCCGTTGGGCTATGTCGGTCACTCTGGTTCTACTACGGATATCCTCATTTCTAAGTTTATCATGCAGAGAAACTCCGAGCATAGCCCTCTCCATAGCTCGTTGAGCAACCTTGAGCTTCCTCATCCAGCAGTGAAGGACCACGTCTCAGTTCCATAGGTCATCACTGGACACACGCCATATTGAATAATATATATTTATTTAATAAAAAATGGTCTGCCTCTTGTAAAATGAATTGCGGTGATTAAGTAACCTCTAGTGTGGAGATTCCTTAATTTATCTAAGCTATAAAATTCCCAAAAATAATTATGTTGCATTTTTTCATCAGATACAAAATTTCATAAATGGGTTAAGGGAATAACGTTAAAAAACCTAACAATGTGTTTACATAAATCTTACTGTGCACTTGCATATACCCCTGGCGACTGATATTATTATTTCAACTGATATTATTATTTTAAAACTAACATCTAAAAACTATTTACTGACCATTCTATCCTTGACATTATGTTATTTTACTATAAGTTGTAATTTTAAATAAAATTGTGACAATGAAAGATAAACAAGAAATACCCTAGAATTTCCTGTCTTTGTTCTTCTATGTGTCCGATTTGCAAAACCGCGATAAGAAGGTCTTGTCTTTGCGGACCGGTAAAGATTCTGACGTTCGTAGGAGCTTTAAAAAAGCCCAAATTGAATAAAAAGTTTCGACTTTGACTTTTACTTTTAAAACGTTTCGTACCTTTGACACTGCTCCCCGTTACCGTCCTGTAATATGTTTGTCTGGATATGTTTATACCGCCATTTATGAGAAGCTGTGAGATCTAATTAAGGTATCCTACAGTCGCTGCTCCCGACACCAAGGGGATGAAATGGGGTGATGGATTCGCCTAAGATACCGCCCCATTGCCACTAATTAACATTAAATCATTCACTGTGAATTATTCACAGAAACATGATGTTATGACAAATAAATATCTACATAGAACACGAACTAGGTAGAAATCCTAAATATTTGTACACAGACATTTCTAACAAGCGTAAAAACTCTTCTGGATACCCACCATCACAAGGTATTTCAAATGTCCACTATATGCATATTCCAAAAAATCATAACAAACAGATTAAAAGACTTGATAGTGTAAGACCTGACAATGTGCCGCCTATATTTTTAATTAAATGTGCGAATTCAATATCCTACACCTTACAACTAATTTATAACGCTTCACTTAAGACCGGGAGTATTCCCGATAAGCGGAAGCGAACACAAATAGTACCTATTTATAAAGATGGAAAAAAGGAACTTGTATCTAATTATTGACCTTTATCAATCCTTCAATTCCATCACGGCCATCAATCAATCAAGCCTATGTCAATGTCCTTTTCTAAACTTCAATTTACATACCAAAATTTATCCAAATAGATTTTTTGGTTTAATCAAAAAAAAAACGTAGCAGTCTGAGAAACAGAATTACTTTCAAATTTTTAACATTAGCAGTGTCATTATTACATCTATTTAAATTTATTTCATATTTTTATTTTTTACCGTACAGAATGGCTGACGGTAGATCACGCTTGTTGGAACACCAATATAAAAAAAGGAAGACTTCAAAAACATGCAGAGCGACAAAAGCAAGCAGGGGCATTAGAGTGCTTTTTGAGAAAAGGTGTGCTAAACAAACCTTCGTCAGCCATACCAGAAACCGATGCTATAGCTGAGTTTTAAACCTTGAGACGAAAATACATCCGATTCCAATATTATCTGTGAACCTGGTGCTTCACTTCTGAGTTAAGGGCTATTGCAGATGAAGGTGCTATTACAGGTGAAGCTGCTATTGCAGGTGAAGGTGGTATTACAGGTGTAGCTGCTATTGTAGGTGAAGGTGTTATTGCAACTCCAAGTGTTTCTACAGAATCAACATCTATTTTAGATGTCGACCTAGCCCAATAGATTAACAGATGCAGAAAAAAAAATTTGGTAAATAAAGGTTCTCCAGACACAATGTATGAATTTGAATTTTCACAAGATATCAATAGTCGGAGAAAGCTTAATAACGGTGAAGAAATTTTGAGAGATAGGCTTGTATATTCTGTGGCATTGTATTTCTTTTGCTGTAAAGTCTTCAATACAACTACAACTTCCGGTCTATATGAAGATGGCTACAAAAATTGGAAACATGTAGGTGATATGCTTAAATCTCATGAGACATCGCGAAAACATGTTGAAGCTGTAAAATCTTGGGTAGAAATTTAACGTAGGCTCAAATCGTGCCGTACGATAGATGCCGAGTCGCAGAAAATAATTAAATCACAAATAGAACATTGGAATAGAGTATTGTTACGAATTTACACAATCATCATAATTTTGGCTAAAAATGGCTTGGCTTTTTAAGGTACTTCTGATAATCTGTATCAACATAACAATGGTAATTTTTTAAATCTAGTAGATTTGTAAGCCGAATATGATACAGTTGTGCAGGAAAATGTACACAGAGTTTTGAATAAAGAGGAGAAATAAGCAACCTACTGAAGTAAATCAAAATGACTTCATTAATACAATTTCAGACGGCATAAAAACATGTTATGGAAGCTATCATTACATCGAAATATTATTCTATTATTTTAGATTGTACTCCAGACGCTAGCAAAACTGAGCAGATGACCAAGATAATTTAGGTATATTTCTATTATTCGATCCCATTCAAGAATGTCGGAGATTGTAATAAATGAAAGTAATTTAGGATTTATACCGATAGAGAAATCTACAGGTCAGGCACTAACAGAAATTATGGTATAACAATTATCAGCTTGGATTGTCTTTAAAAAACATAAGAGGGCAAGGGTAAATAATGGATCTAATATGAAAGGTATTCAAAGTGGCGTCCAAGCCAGGATTAAAAACATCAATCCACGGGCATTTTACGATCCTAGCAGTAGTCATTCATTAAACTTAGTGGTAAACGACATGGCAAAGTCCTCACTGGAAGCAACTTTTTTAATACTGTGCAAAAAATATGTTTTTTTTTTTTCACTTCAACATTAAGGTTGTCAATTCTTTTGAAGAATGTAATAGATATTACTCTAAAATTACTTAGTGACACTAGATGGGAAAGTCAAATCGAAGCAATAAAACCACTAACACATCAAATAGGACAAGTTTACGATACATTGTTTAGTGTTTACCAAAACACAGATATGGATACCTCCACACGAGACGAAGTTTCGGGTTTGTTCAACCAAAATAAACAGTTTAAATTTTTTGTTATATTATAATTTGGTACGAAACTTTGAATCCCATAAATCCTATTAGTAAATTAATGCAAAGTGAAGATTTTGACTTAGTTTCCGTCATGAAATTAGTTAGAAATACAATAGATTACTTTGATAACTCACGTTCAGGTGAATATTTTACTCAAATTTTTGAAGACGCCAAAGCCTTAGCTTCTCAAATTAATTGCGATGTGTCAGACTTTGAAAATGTGGCTAGATCTCGTGCAAGATCCAAGGAAAAGCAATTTATTTATAAGTGTGTTGACGAACCAATTATTGAGCCTCTTCAAAAATATAAAATTGAAGTATTTTTTCACATTATGGATACAGCCATAAGCTCAAGCGATATAAATGCATTTGAACTTTGTAAGGAATTGCCAGTCCTTTGTATGTTTTTAAATAGTAATTTATCTCCTTAAAAATGTTTTGAAATTTCTAACAGATTTAAGATTTGGTCCAAATATCAGTATTGCGCTCAGGATCCTTTTAACTTTACAACAAACAGTTGAAAATGGTGAAAGAAGCTTTTCTTAATAAAAAGTAATAAAAAGTGTCTGCAATCCACCATAACACAGAATAGATTATCTGGATTGGCTATGTATGATTTCAATAGAAGACAAAGTTTGCGACGGTATAACTTTATCAGATATTATTAAAGATTTTGCAAAACCAAAAGTGCGAAAAAAATACTATAATTACGAGGTAGGATTGAAATTTCTCCGAAAAACTGTATAATTTACACAATTTCATTATTTAAATAAATTACTGATTTGTTTTGTAGAAAGATCGTTTTTTATCATTATTAAATTTAAAACTAATTTTTTGCTGTGTCCTTTTTATACTTACCGTATGAACCTTAACTTAAATACATATGAATCGATTGACCATAATAAACAATTAAACAGCTTGGTCTATTAGACTATTATTATATTAGCTAATCTTTTTAATCAATCAAATAATATAATTATTATTATAAATATAATAATATAATCAATCTTATTGTTCATGGGCGGCGGTAGTCACTTACAATCATGTGAGCTGCATGCCCGTTTAAAACCAATTCGGGTTCGTTACAATTTGGTGCCGTGACTAGGATAAAGGATAAATTTTAAATAGGAGGCCGGTAATATAAAATTACGAGGTAGGCTATATGCCTACAATTGGTTGTCCGTGAAATGGAGAGGTGTCTTGCAGAGTGGTGTTTGATGGGGGTGGTTGAGAGTCTGGGGGTGGGGCTTTTATATTAAAATTGAGTAATAATATAGAAGGTGTGTGCATAACGGAGCGAAATAATATTTTAAAGTGAAATAAGTGGAAAGACTCAAGTAAACTAAGTGGAGGAGACAAAAAAGTGTAAAAAAAATGGCTAAAAATAAGAAAACATCACATTCAATTACGGCTAAGCCTAAAAATAAGATGAAAATGCTTCAGAAATTAATTAAGAATGCAATGAAAACCTTTGAGGTTAAAATAAGGGATCTTGAGGAAAAATTTATTAACCAAACGAAAGGTCACCAAATTAAAATAAATCAAGGAGAGGTGTCCGGGGCGAGCACCTCTTATGTAAATGATCCTAGATAAAATATTGTATATAATGTACATAATGTAACCATAGAAAAGCCGAAATTTGGAGATGGAAATACTCATCCAGTATGATTTTTGGAAGATCTTACCATTTTTAAATAAAACTAATTTTACGGATTTTATCGCGTATATTAACTTATTTTTTTTATATTCCCGACGTTTCGGGTGCTTTCCAGCACCAGTGGTCACGGGGGACTGAGGTATTTGACGTCCTGCTGTCATAGTTAGCCCGGCTACCTTCAGTTTTTTAAATTTTAATAAAAAAACTTTAATTTTTAATAAAAAAACTGAAAAAAAAACTGAAGGTAGCTGGGCTAACTATGACAGCAGGACGTCAAACACCTCAGTCCCCCGTGACGACGGGTGCTGGAAAGCACCCGGAACGTCGGGTATATAAAAATAAGTTAATATACGCGATAAAATCCGTAAAATTAGTTTTATTTAAAAAGATCTTACCGATTATTTAAAGAAAGTTCCATCTAATGGTCTCGAAATGACAATAGCACAAAAGTTCTTAGTAGGTGAAGCCAAGTATTTTGGGGTGAAGAAGAACAAAATGAAGTAAAGAGTTTCCTTGTGCAAAATAAATGAAATAGAAGTATACATCCCACCATGGTTAGTTATTTTCTTTATGTTATTGAAAAGGCACAAACATTATCATATCCGATACCTGAAAAACAACTAGTAACGGATGTCATCAGACGTTATCCTAAAACGGTGCAGCAATTATGGAGAATAGCTAAAATTGAGGCAATAATAGACACGACAGATTTCTTAAGAAACTTAGATGACATCGATAAACAAGATGAAGGTCGTGAACCTTACTATAATGAGACAAGGAGAAAATTTAATAATGATACGGAGCAAAACATAAAGAAATACAACAATCATACAAAACATGGCGTAAACCCGAAGAGGGAAAAGAGAAGGTTAATAAAGTATATGAAATATATGTCACCAATGACCAATCTCATGTTATGGCCCCTAAGCCAAATTTAGAGCTGTAGAGGTTGAAGTAGCTCCCGATTCGATCCCTTATAATGTAAAAGGGAACAAAGCATTAAATATATTATTAAAGCTGGTCAAACACTGGGTAAAAATGATAGAGGTTTGCGAAAACCTATCTCTTTAAAAGCAAATTTTAACAGAGAAGGCGTTGGTTATAACGACAATGCAAATAGTATTTTTAACACCTTAAAAGCCAGATTAGACTTGCTCATAACAGAGTAATTCGTGCAAACCGTCTTCGAGGAAGACGAAGATAAATACTAAAGAGAATTTATATGAGATGTCTTTTGACAAAGTAATTTCTAAAAGAAAAGACAAACATAATGTCGAACAGTTTAGACAACAAGTGCGTTAAAATTTAAAAGAGACAAACGAAAGTAGAGGAATTTTCAATGCTATTCACTTATTAAAATATTTTAAATAATAGTTTCATTTTGTATAAATTAGTGTAATTAAATAAATAGTGTAACGTAAGAGGGTCTCGTGGGTGGCTCATATAACTATTAAGTAATGGTCTAAAAGGATTGAAGTTATGAGCAAGAGATTTGTTATATGATAGAAGAACGTTATTAATAAATAATGAAGAGTTGTAAATATAGATCGTAAGATAATTTTGATATCATTTTTATTAAATAAATATGGGAGTTGGGTCAGGGTGAACGCCTCAATCACATTTATTCTGTGTGGTACCCAACTGATCTCAACAAATATCCGACTGGATTGTACGCACATAAAGTGGGACACTATTGTAATAATGTTTCAAAGATTTAAAGATAAATTAATAAAATGAGAAATCGACAATTGACTGCAAACTTTATTAACAACACAATTTACAATAACTTCAATTATGATGTTTTCACATTGTGATGGACGTGGTTGAAGGAGTATTTGTGGCGGCCATTCCCTAGGGTAGGGAAATTTGATAGCATATACTGTATTGTAACAGATTAAAAGAGGAAAGAACAGATATATAAACAATTATTTGAGTGTAGTCTCAAAATACTAAAATTTAATATTAACAACTCCACTATATGGGTCATTAATATAAAATTTGGGGGTGGATTGTGACTCCTCATAATTTTTATTAATGAATAATAACTAAATTCATTATAAAGACATTTAAAAATGTCATAGAAATTATATTTTAAACAATTAAAATGCAAATAATAAGCATAAAGTTCAAATATATTCATTTGGAATATTATAGTATTAGTAAACGCATAAATTTTCTCTAAAAATCTCTAAATTTATCAAAATCCTGCTTAAAATATTCAAAATGTACTAAATCATATAAATACAAGTCGATTATATTGCAATAATAAAGATAAATAACATTTGTAATATAATAGAAAAAATGGATACAATATGCAGAAGAAAGAGCGTTCGTGATAGCACGCAGCCTTGTGGAACACTAATAGGCTTGTAGTCGGAGCATGCACCGTCTACATCGACCTCTATGCTCCAATCTGCAAGAAAGCTGGTATTCAATTGCACAATTTCTCGGTAAGCCCATAGGAAGCTTCGAAAGATACTTTGTGTGCCAAACTCGATCGTAGGCCTTCGCAATGTGCAACGGCCAATGCCTCCCCCTTGGACTCTAATGCCTCCGCTTATATACATGAGTCAGGTAGACCAGAAGATCAACAGCTGATCAACTCCAACGAAAACCGTATTGGCGGTCACTAATCAGCTGGTGATCCTCAAGGTACCCCATGAGCTGGCAGTTTAAAATGGATTCCATGGATTCCAGTTTGTAGATCTCTTCTTTATTTGAAATTTCTTCATAAAATTTTCAATGGTAAAATTGATGACAGTGAGATCCTAGCCGGCACAAATAAAATTGTCAATAGCTATTTTAAGTGCTGGTTTACCAAGTGCTCGGCGGTGAAGGAAAACATTGTGAGGAAATGTCTGTCTGTCAAGTCTAGAAATAAGAACTAAAAAATATATTCCAAAGACATGTGAAGTTCGTCAAAACACATTGTTGCAGCGCGGTGGACATTTCCTTGCCCTATAAACCCTCTCAGAAATGAGAGCTGCCTGCGCCCAGCTGTGGATCGTGTATAGACTGTAACTTTATTTTATTTTTACCAAAAGTCCATTTTTTTCAATAAGGGCGACAAATTGAGCATAGCGGTAGGTACATCTACCGCTATGCCAAACTTAACTCCTCCGCCCCTGAGAGAGAAATATTTTGCTTCCAGATGATTTCGTTTTAACAAAATAATTTTCTTAAAGACCTTAAATTTAATGCCCAAATATACTAATATATATACATAGACATTATTATTATAAAACCTACTGTCCATACACTTATATCTTGAGTTATTAAAATGTCATTTGTATCAAAACTTTCACTGTTGAATTTTGCACTGTTTAAAATGTCTTTGATATCATTGAGGACCACGCCGCAAAGATTGACTTGGCTGTCCTTCATCTTGATTTCTTGTTGTAGCTCAGACATGTTGACAGGTCTAAACAGCAAGCTGGCCTCGGGTCTCCTTGTTTCCGCTGGTTTACTGATGATTTTGTCTCCAATTTGTATCTCGCAGGTTCTCTTGGGGATTACTGGAAATGTTTCTTTGAGGTTGGGTTTCATGAGTTTTTTATTACAATTTTCGGTAAGTACTATATTTCTCTTCGTAAAAAGTAACCATATTTCATCGGCTACGATGTGGATTTTTACGTCTTCAATTCGAATAAAGTTCTTATGATATGCAGAGTATTTTTAAGTTGCATTATTTGTTTTACGACGTGTCCCAAAACTTATCACTCAACTCAAACTCAGCGGGTACAGGGCGAGAGTGTGGGGGGGGGGGGGCTAATACCAGCCCCGAGAAAAATAAAAAATTAATGAGATCATGTGAGTAGATCTTTTCACTATCCTTTAAACCACCCTTGAATTTTCCTAGCGATTTTTAAGCTGAATTTTCCTGTGATGTGTTCCGTGTGATGAAGTACAAAATGAGTATATTTTTAATGCGATTACAAGTAGATTAAGTGGGGAAGCAGCAAATTTAATTGGGGAACAAGATTCAATACATTCTTGGATAGAATTAGAACAGGTTTTACAAGATCATATTGGGGACCCAAGGACAGAAAATTGTTTTGTTCTCTATTTAAAAAGCTTAAAAATAAATAAAGGTTAAAGTTATTTATATTTTTGTCATCGTATGCAACAATCAAGAAGCATTATAATTGCAAAAATTAATCAGTCTGTTTAAGATGCAGCGGCGAGGTAATCTAAGTAAAATATCTACACAAATATTTCAATGAATATTTTTTTATTAAATTTGCCAAAATAATAAGGTCGGAAGAAAAGTTTCTTCGTATTTTGTTTGTATAAAATTAAAGTAGCATCTGGTTATGCATCCCGGTATTCCCGGAACTGAACCACAGACGATCACAATTCAAGCGTAAGAGTGGGCGTAGATTGCAGAATTGCGACTGGAAGACGGGTGGTCTTTAGTGTGAATACTATTAACTATTCCTCAGCTTAAACATCTAGAATAAGAATTGGGATAGTCATAGTTAGGCTCTCACATGTATCGGACGTGTAGCTTTAAGTTAGAATCCATCGCGGATTAATTAAGTAGTATTTAAGTAATGCATCGCACATTAACAGTAATAAGTTTAAAATAGTCTTTTTAAAAACGTCCTGAGTCAATTTCGAATCTTAACTGGCGCAGCCGGTAGGATTTCGCGTGTAAAGCTTGCTCATATAAGAAGACTCCCAAATCAGTCGTCGTGAAGCAGTTTACGGTGCTGTCTTGCACTTGCGCGAAATCTACGAACCGAAATAAATTTGTCGAATTCGAATCAGGATATCAAGAAAGAAGACTTCCTAGCCCAGGCGGAAGGATGAGTTCGAGTGTACTGTGAGTAAACCTTTTCACGTCCATCTCCCATCTATTTTTGCTTGATAGAGTTTTAGTGTTATTTGATTTTTCCTAAATCGAACAAAATAAATTGCACAGGCATAGGCAATTTATTATATATCATTAAGTTTAATAATTAAATATTGAAAATTAATTTTAAATGAATAAAATTTATAAAATTGTGTTATAAAAAAATTACATAATTAAACAAATAAAAGGATATATTAAAGAAATAAAATTTGAAAATTATATAAATTGTTATATTAATATTTAATAAAATGGAACAATTACGTGTAATAACTAAGGATTTATTTTGTCTTATACCTAAGTTTGAAGGAGAGGAAGGATTATTAAATTTATTTATTAAGAAAGCTCAATAAATATATAGGTCTTTCGTAGACCCTAATAATGCCACACAAACTTTATATGTATTCCATGAAATAAGCAGCCGATTAACAGGTAGAGCAACACATTTGTTAAGTGAGCGTGATGATATTAATTGTTGGAATACTCTTAAAGATATTTTAAGGCTTTAACTAGCCTCAATAACCTTGACGAAACGGCGATCGCAGAGATTTTAGCCGATGTCAACACCGTTTAGCAACTACGTTCTGTATTACTTATAAAAGTGCAAAGATAAATAGACTGCAAAGATGACAATTATATAAGTGAAATACTGCCTGTTATGCTTGCGCATCACTGATAATTATGTCGCGGTTACGCATCTTCAATTACATTGTGCTGTAGCTTTGTCCGGTAGGCGTCACGAGCTATCAAGTGTTCAAGTTTCAAGTACGTAAGAGTTTTTTATTATATATGTTAAATCGTATTTATTTGTATCGTATTAATAGACCTGGGTCAAAGCGTTCGCTGTAAATTTTTCCGGGTTTGATCCCCGACAGCACGAATGAAATTTGTAATTGCAATTTTCGTCTACACGCATTGGGGAAGCACGGCGGGCATTTCCTTGCCCTAAGACACTCTCAAAAAGCTTGTATAGCCTATTACTTTACTTTGTAGCAATATTTATATTCGTTTCAGATATAGATGGGTACCTCATGCCGACAAAAATATCATGTGGAGGCGACAAAAACGTAAAACATCTTTGTACCTATTATATAAAACATTCGAAAGATTGTCAGTCATGTCATACGCCACATTTTCTATAGAACGTAGAACGTTGCAGATAGGGCAAAATAAAAAATAATCCAAAATATTATGGGAACTATTTATTAATAATATATACATTTATAGGTATTTATAATAAAAATAATGAACAAGCTGAAAGGTTCAACTAATAATGTATTTTGTAAACACAATCGTAAAATTCCTGTTTTAATTTTTACCAATGGTTAATTGATGAAACGTAGTCAAGATCACTTCATATAAAATATATTTAATTAAAATCGACACGTGACCTATTTGGCCTTCTACTTACAACTCAGCGGAAATTTGAAAAGAAGATTTTGTCTTTTCACACAAGTATTGTTTACAACTGCCGTGGTTTCGAAAATCGTGATTAAGTGTCAGCGGTATATAATCAATTAAATACTGAACTTTTTTGAAATTTATTTTTTAATTATTTTTGTTATATGTTCTTAAAAACTGACGCCATCTCACTATTTTATTATTTGTTTTTTTTTTGGAACGCATAAGGATAAGTTAGACTAAGTAAGATTAACTTGGATAAGTCTATAATTTTTTTAACTTTATCACAAAATTTCCGCAATAAATCATTACCTTTTCTACAGTCTCCTCTTAGTTTCGGCGTGACTGTAGGATGTTATAGTGAGTCACCGTCAGTTACTAAGCGGCCATAAATCATTATATGTATGTATAGACATACATGTATACATTTTTTGATTTTAATATTTATGTTTTTTTGAATGTTGATTGATTTTTTGAAACCTGGTAAAATTATTTTTTTCCATACCAATTGATGGGCCTGAGTATAATGCCAGTTATGCATTTTGGCTGAAGTTATTTTTTATTTTATGCTCAATTGCAGAGAAAACAGTATTGATTGCGCATTTTTAAAACAAAATTTTACCTCTTCTCCATCTAATAATAGCTTCTGCACCTAACACGGCAGAATAGTTATTATTATCTATATGACCATTTGCGGAAACAGTTTTTGTTAACAGTTATGAGAGTAACATTTTATCAGCTGCTTTGTTTATAGTGCCTTGAGCAATACTTTGCAATAATTCTGTACAAAAAATGATGCTGGCTTTGCAAATATGGATGGCCTCTACCATTGAATATAATACCCGCTATGTTACACTTATTTACATAAAAACTTTAATTATCATTTGCATAAAATTCTAAATAGCACTTTTTACACCAGAAAGTAAAATTTTAGATCTTGTTTTTCATTAATTAAGTAAAAAGTAAAACAAACCAATAGGGCCGTGATTTAAAATTTCTTGCAACTTTTTATAGAAAAGCATGACCTTATCATAATATAAAAGTCAATCATTTAGCCATGTAATAAAACTTTTAAGTATGCCAGTCAAACTTTAATGATGATATTCGGGTCATTATACTGGAAATAGTCGTTTCAATATTTTGTAGTACAATTGATAATCTTCAGTATGATTGACTTTTATAAGTCTATGTTATTTTTGATGAAAATTATTATTGCAGATAAAATCCCTTTCACATTTATTTTAGTCTCGAATTAAATTAATCAAAATGAAAATAATAACTTTGGCTCTTTATAACTGATCTTTAAATGTAAAACACTGACTTGAAATTATATAATTATTGACATTTTTTTAATTCATTGAACCTTTTTTAAGATTTTGTTGAAACTCTACCGGTAAAAAATATATATATATATAATAGTTCTTTATGAAAATAATGTATGCGCGTTACATCGCATCCCATCAAGAATTTCTAAAGTAATTCTTGGTGTAAAGCTAAGAAGTGATAATAACTGTAAACAATAGAATAACAAAATAATGAAAACATTTACATTTACATACAAAACACTTACAAAAATACTTGCTTTATAACCTAATAAATATTATTTGACCGTAATAAAATAAAACAAGGTAGTCTTCGGCATGAAATTAAAAATAAATATTTTCGATTATTTTTGCAATATCTAACAGCCGGATCAGCGCGCGATTCTAATCCATCTAAAGATGCTAAATTTCAGCAACCACTGTTAAATTCAATAAGAGTGTCAGAAAAACGGTTCTTGATATAGAAAGGTAAATAAATTATTTAACCTATAAATTAAAATCACTTTATTACAAATCAAAATAGCCCAATAGCTTTATTAACATAAGACATAATTGTACGAGTGCTTACAATACTTAACATTATTTTACTGAAATCTCAGAAAGTTTTTTTTAATAGAATAAGGGTGACAAACGAGCACACAATCCACCTGATGGTAAGTGGTTGCTACGGCCCATACACATCTACATCTATTCTCGATTACGTATCAAAATGTAGATGCGTTGTCACCCGTGAGGACTAAGATGTAATGCCTCGTTTCCAGTAAACAGGTTCTCCGGTTCTCTACACTCACCATACGAAACACAGCAGAGTCAAACTGCTATTTACATGTTATTCCGTGAGAGCGTGGCCCTTCCCCGGTCGAGCCGACCCATTCGTCATATACCTACTACTAATATAGCTGCAGCATGGCTCTACCACGTAAGAAAAAATTGACGTTGAAAATTTAAGTATTTTTAAAAGCAACTTTGCAATTATTTTCTATTGAGTTAATTTTTATGGAATCGTGGTTTGCAAACTGCCACCTGAAATACGTACAATTTTTTTTTCGATAATGACGTGAAATTACAAAACGATCCCCATGCATGTCAATGTGGCTCTATTCAGCCTCTTAATATGAACATCCCTCGGGATTCAGAGATTTTAAAAGTTTTCATGCGTAAATAATGGAAGATATAATATTATATTATTACTGTCCCGTGTGAGGCAACCTCTATACTTATTCTATTTTATTATATTCTCATCATATTTTTATGGTTGGTTAGAAAAATTATATCTAAATGCAAACTTTCACAGGGTAAATTTTTTTTACTATTTTTACCCAGCAAGTAGTAAATCAACTACAATCCCATCGGTAAGTGGTTATGTAGTCTAAGATGGTGAATTGCACTGACTTAACAAAAACCTATTCACTCTTGCCTAATAGTACTAGGTAAGTATTATTTGCGACCTATTTGTGTGTGTGTGTGCGCGTGCGTGCGTGCGTGTGTGTGTGTGTTTGTCTCTCTCTCTCTCTCTCTCTCTCTCTCTCTCTCTCTCTGTGTGTGTGTGTGTGTGTGTGTGTGTGTGTGTGTGTGTGTGTGTGAAGAAAAGCGTATGAGAATACGTGAAGAGGAATAAAAGTTGAGTACTAATTCGCTTACCTGTACGAGGTTGCCACTAGAGGACCTTTCTTCCTATTTTTTTATCTATTTTCCAAGTTATATAGCTAGCCCATTGCCATTTCACTGTAATATTCCGTTGGGCTATGTCATTTACTCTGGTTCTAATGCAAATATCTTCATTTCTAACTTTATGGCGTAGAGAAACCTCTCTCCAATTTAAAATTTTTACATTTTTTAGACGATAGTTTGTCTAACATAAAAAACCATAAACCCAAGAATAAAATAATAAAATAATAAAATAACGTTTAGTAGCAACGAAATTTTTCTAGATACAAAGGAGCTCTGTCTCCTGAACTGAGGTTATCACCTGTATCTCAGGAAACAGTGCCTTCCCTAATTCTTAGTGCTAAGTCCATATTCGGTAAGTACATAAGATGATTCATTATTCCTTAATTAATATTATTTTATGGCGGTTACTGCTAGGTAATGTTTAATTTGGTGTGTGTGTGTGTGTGTGTGTGTGTGTGTGTGTGTGTGTGTGTGTTTGCGCGTGTGTGTATGTGTGTGAGTGTGTGTGTGTGTGTCTATGTTTGTCTATGTGTATGTGCGTGTTGTAATAGTAGAATTTTAATATTGATTTTATTTTATTTTAATATTGTAAGAAGATTTTCAGTTTGGACATAATCAAGATCTTGCAGCCATTTCAGTATATATTTTTTAAATCTATTGGTACTTAGAGTTATAAGGCTAACAATATTCTCGGTGGGAATTTTATTATAAATGTATGGAGCTATGAAATTGTAGTGTCGTTGCATAAAGGTAGAAGAATGTTTTTATATAGTTATTTATACTTAGGTAAACAACATTCTTTTATTTATTTAAATTGTTTGATTTAATTTGATAACAGTGTACCTAAATAAGTAAGTATCTGTATCTTTATTCCCTCCCCAATAATATTTTATAAAGTCATACTCATAAAAACAGCGTTTTATTGTAAAACATAATTATAAAATTCAGTATCAACTAATTAATAAAAATATGCAACAATAAAATTACATAGGTATTAAAAACTATCGAAATCTAAGTAACTAGAGCATGTTCGTCGTTCCACATCTAAATTATATAAAAATGCATTTTTCAATTTTACTAATCAACGTCGCCGCGAAAATTTCTTCATCTTTGGGCACTTTAAAAATTCATTTATTTAGAAAATAATATTTATAGTTACCAGTGTACAGATTTTAACTAAAATAAGTATTTCTAGTCATAAAAATATTTATTATTGAGTATATACTTTTAAAAAACTAATATATATTTGAACGAAGTCGCTCCAACACCGACGTGCGGTCCACCCTCGACGATGTCCGAAAACGGACTGTGACAGAGCATACATGGCGATGGAGCATGCGCGCTCGCGTAAATATATTCATTTTCAGGGAAAAATGATATATTCTCTTATAAAACGGGTAATAAAAATAAAACTCTCAATTAAAAATATTAATATTTTTAAGACCTTTTTTTTAGTGTAAGAACTATTTAAAAAGCTTGTGCCGGTTTGGAGAAATTTTGCAAAATATGACAAAGATAGGTACTCTTTGGGGATTTTTTTTTCTAATAAGGGGTTGACAAAAATACAATTTTGTTAAATTAAAAACATTTACCAAATCTTCTTCTGTTACCCTGTATTTTTTCTTTGTGGATTAAATGAACAGTTATTGGGATTTTTTTACTTAAATATCCTAGATTTAGGCATTTCAACCACTGTTAAGGCCTTAGCGATCCGCGTTTGGAAGATTGCATAGCTATCGAGTTGGAACAAATGAAAATTAAGTCTGGCGAATCATTTATCGATTTTTGTCATAGGATACAACATATGCAAAAGCAGCTAAAATGATAGTGTATAATAACATGTTACTAAATGTATTCCTTTATAATTTACCTGAGGATTTAATTCGTATCATGCGTCTTAGACAGTGTACTAGTTTAGAATCCGCTTTAAGTGTCGTAACCGAGGAAGTGAACTTCATGAACCAATATAATGCTAAAAATAAAACGAAACAGAATACAGCATCCCAAAGTTTCAAACTCCAACAAAGTGCAAATATTTTATTTAATAATAATCAATAGTATTTTAAATTTGCAAATCCATGATTTGGACCACAGAGTATATTTAAATTTGGTATCCCTCATCAGCAACAAGGTCAAAGATTTGTTGCTCAAAAAAAATTTAATAATGGCCCAAGATTTAATAATGATACGGGACCACAGAACTTTAAGCTTGGTGTTCCGAACCCGCAATCTAAATTTAAATTTGGCTTACCTCAACAACATCAGGGCTTTAAGCCACCCATGAATAATTATGCGCGACCCCCACTAGCTTTTACAAATCAACCTCAAAATAATTTTAAATTTGGTATACCCAATCAGAATTTCCAGAAACAAAATTTAAATGAAAATACCGATGTCTCTATGCGTGCCGCACGTCAGCTAAGACAAAATATGCTAGATGACCGTAGGGTTCCCCAAAATAACGAAATATTCTATAGTAACGAACCCTAGATACCCGTGAAACATTATAAGCATGATATAAATTACTGTGACGAAAATAATTACACATATAATTTAGAAGTGCCCCAATTCGAAGTAGAACCGTGTAGTAAAATAGAAGATGTAAGTTAAAACCCTGATATAATTTCGCCCCCGAAATAATACAAATAAACTGTGATACGATTTTAAAACTCCTGCACATCAAAATACCGGAAATTCAGGCTCGTTTTATGATAGACACCGGGAGCACGAGATCTTTTATAAGTCCAGCTAAGGCAGAACAATATTTCTCCGCTTTCAAATTATATGAACCTTTCGAAGTTATAAGTACGCATGCATGTAGCCAAGATAACGAAACTATATATCCCGCTCTTTATAACAATTAAAAGTTTAGAAAAACATAAATTCTCTATATACGACGACGATAGTAGATACGACGGTTTGATATGTTTGGATCTTTTAAAACAGCTTGACGCTTCAACATATATGAAAAACCAAGTATTGCACACACGTGACACAAATATACCTATTATTTATAACCTCCCACATGAAATAACATTTTTTTTTAATTCTCTGTTACTGCTGCTATACATGCAGCACCATTTGTCACTATCGTTGTTTATTTCGTATACTTATATATCCTTTTTTTTTAACTTAACTTTAAATATGCTTATTACTTATATCCTACTAACTCTTATATACTTCCTAACTTAAGATTTAACTACTTTTGCTTTCTTTTTTTTATCCTTATCTTTTACTGTTTACAATTGTATGTATTCTTATGTATGTATTCTTACAATTATTAATTAAGTTATATAAAATATGGTACTTAAGTTAAGTTATTAAGTGCGCCACCCGTTATCTAATATAATATACATCTATATCTAACATATTTTGTTATATTTTCTTTCTTTCTTTTTTTTTATATTTTTTTTTGCCTTTTTCCTTTTATATTTCTTTTCTTTTCTCTATGTAGCATTTTTTTTTTGTTTTTATTGCCAATGCTTTTCTTATGAATTTCTGTTTTTTTCTTTCCTTCCATTTTTTTTTATTTTTTTTTATATATTAATTTTCCTTGGCTATATATTATACATATTATTATGTTGTTATGGAATACTATTACAGCAAGTACTATTTACAACCATTTCCTATACTATATTATACAATAAAAAGTATTTATTGCTCTATATGTTTTTATTAATTGCTCGTCTACATTTATTATTAATATCTAACACATTTAATATTATATAATTATTAATCTACATTTTTATAATTAAATATCTACTTTCGATCCATTTGCTTTTCCTGCACACCTAACAACATATTCTGCATATTTAAGAAAATGGATACGGCAGTCATCATTGTTAATTACATACTTTAAATTTGTTATATTGATTGCAATTCCCATCTTATGCTCGCATTCCATTCTTTGAATAGTGAATCTAGGACAATCTATTAGCAGGTGTTCAATTTTTTCTTCTATTTCATTACTGCAAACACAAGATGGGGATTGCGCCAACTTGAACTTAAACAAATAAGCCTTAAATCCTCCATGACCAGTTAATAATTGAGCTTTAATATTGTCCATTCTTATCTGTTTCAGTGTCTTGTGAGCTTCTCTTACGTCAGGGAAGAAATTTTTCGTGACTGCTCCTGTTGCTGCTTCACTATATCGTTGCTGCCACTTCACGCAGGTAGAGTCCCTGGTTAGTCGCTTCGCGAAGGATAGCGGACACTTGTCATAAACTGGTGCTTGTTTGTTGAATAGTGCAGCCTTTTTGGCAAGCTCATCAGCCCTTTCATTGTCAGGTATACCGATATGTGCCTTTATCCAGTAAAATTTAACCTCGCCGTTTTTATTTACTAATGATCTTATGCGCTCTCGTATTTCAGCTGCCAAAGGATGAAGGGACGAGCTGTCCGTTAGACACTCTAGAGCTGAACGTGAATCGCTTAGGATTATTCCTTTCTTCAATTCGCCGAACTTGCACATCATATCTAATGCTTTTAATATTGCGGTAAGCTCTGCCTGATAAACGCTACAATAACTTTCTAGCCGAAAGGTAGACTTACGTATTTCGCTGCCATCTTTTCATACACTGACAGCGCCACCAACTTTCCCTTCCAGCTTGCTTCCATCCGTATATAACCTTGGCTTTAGGCAGTCTATTGCTTGTTCCTGATCTAGAGAGCTTATCAGCTCAAAAGACATGCGACATCTTTCAGCAGGATGGGGTAGGCAAAAAGGACTTATTGGTTTTTCGATGTCTCTTCCCGGAAGTTGGTCCAGTGGCTTTCCTTGTTTTATTTCGTAGAGCGAAAGTCGTTCCATTGCTCTTAAGTCGAGAGGGAATATTCCTGCCAGTATAACGCTAGACGTGAAACAGACTGTTCTGTGACCTTTACAGATTTTGATTGCGAACATTCTTGTTATGCGCTCCAGTCTTTTCTTCATATATTCTTTTTTCACCGTCATAGCCCAGACATTTGCTGCATAAAGAATGGTTGGTTCAACTACTGCTATATATATTGTTTTTACCATATCAGAATGAAGTCCCCAATGAGCTTTAGCTGTTCTTGCTATCATTTTGTAAATTTTTATTGCCTTCCCGAGGACTTCATCTAGATGTTCTACGAAGTTTAAATTTTTATCGATGGTGGCGCCAAGTACTTTTAGACTTGTAGATGGTTGTATAATAATTTTGTCCATTTTAATTATAGGTAATTCGTAAGATAACTTTTTGGTTATTACGATAGATTGTGTCTTATGTGGTGCAAAATTTAATTTGTGCGTTTTGCCCCATGTTACTATTTTCTCTAAAGCTGGATTAAGTTTGTCTTCTACATCTTTTGCTGAGTTTCCTTTTGCGATGATAAGAATATCGTCAGCAAATGCCTGAAGATGTACATCCATATCTGAACTTAATTCAAGAAGGGGGTCGAGAAGGATGTTCCAGAGTATGAGTCCACAGGTCGATCCTTGTATGCATCCTTTAGTTGTAGGTTTGGTGGCTATTGCTCCTGCATATTTCACTATAACACTCCTTGAAGACAGATAGCTGGTAATGAGCCTTAGGTTGTGTATGTTCACATTCTTCCTTTGGATTTCTTTTATTATTTGGGGCCACCAAGCATTGTCAAAAGCCCCTTCTATGTCGAGGGATACCATCATAACTATCTTCTTTTCTTTTATGCCTTGTTTTATCACTGTCATTATGTCATATAGTGCGTCCTCTGTACTACGTTGTGGCATAAAACCATATTGTCGATTGCTGAATTTTCCTTCCCTTCCAAGCTGCCAGAGTAATCTGCCTACAAAGAGCTTTTCTAAAATTTTTCCAAATACTGGCAACAAGCCAATTGGACGATATGCTTTAGGTACAGTATAGTCTACTTTTCCAGGCTTCGGAATAATTTTTATGATTGCTTTTTTCCATATCTTTGGGAAATAGCCTATTTCAAGACATTTATTATAAATAGCCAAAAGGATCGATGGTGTTGTTTTATAGCTCTCATAACAGATATCCAAGGTCATACCATCCTCCCCAGGAGCCTTTTTGGGATTCATTTTTTGAAATACCATCTCTATTTCTACTTCAGTGAATTTTATATAAGTAGTATCTGTATAATTTTTGAGGCTTCTTATTATTATATCAACTTCCGCTCGGATGTTTCTTTGTTCTTCAGTATCTTTATTATAGTATACTCTATACGTGGTAGAGCCATGCTGCAGCTATATTATGGTTGTAGCACGAATGGGTCGGCTCGACCGGGGAAGGACCACGCTCTCACAGAAAACCGGCGTAAAATAGCAGCTTAACGCTGCTGTGTTTCGTATGGTGAGTGTAGAGAACCGGAGACCCTTTTTACTGGCAAAGAGGCATTCCATCTTAGTCCTCACGGGTGACAACGCATCTGCATCTTGAGTCTTTATTGAGGATAGATGTAGATGTCTATGGGTCACAGTGACCACTTACCATCAGGTGGACTGTGTGCTCGTTTGTCACCCGATCCTATAAAAAAAAAAAAAAAAAAAAAAAGTCATCATCAGGGTAGAACGTTTTTGCTAACAAAGAGGCCGACTCATTTGGGCTCAGAGTCCGTTCGCCAAAACAAGAGCAAGAGCTTGTCCTCGTTTGTAGTGCTGCATCTCCTAATAACTCTATAGATACTCTGCCATATTGTTTCTTTTTCCTGTTTTGAGCACAGTTCTTTCCAGCTCGTATTCATCGTTGTTATTATGCTATGAACGTATTTTTCTTTAGCTGTAATAAATTCTTGAACTACGTAGGGCTTTCGATTTTCATTTGCATATTTTATTTTTCTTCTAAGTCTAATAACTTCTTTCCTCTCAATATCTAATTCTTTAGTCCACCAAGGGGTACTAGTTGTATATACCTTCTTGGAGATAAGTGGAATTGCTGTTTGGCATGCGATGTGAACCTGTTCAATATATCTATTTACATTTTCTTCTAATTCCTCTGTTGTTTTTATAGAGTTGATTTTTTCTTCCGTAATTTGTTGTTTCTGTAACCCTTCCTTTAGTGTGTCCCTAAACAGTGGCCATTTTGCTTTAGCTGTATTATACAGACGTGTAGAATTTCTGAAAGCAACACTTTTCTTATCTATTTCAACGTTTATCTGAAACTGGATAGCTCGGTGGTCAGAGAGTGTAGAAAAATTCAGATCTACTCTCCATTGTTCTAACTTGTGTAGGAGGGCTGAAGAGCAACAAGTCACATCTATTAAACTACTATGCAGTTTCCCAGCTCGGTATTGATAAAATGATGGTTCATCGCCTTGATTTAATACATTCAGATCTAATTCTGCTATCATTTCTGACAAGAGCATGCCTCTACTGTCCTCCCCTCTGCTTCCCCACCAAGGACTCTTTGCGTTGAAGTCGCCCGCCAGGATGATATTTTCCATTTTCATGTCTTGAGCGATCTTCGTGATCTTCCTAATGTCTTCTTCCAGGTTGCCATTTTTTTCCAAATATACATTGATTATGCCTATGCTATGCTTTCCTACTTTAGCTATAAAACCTACAATATTCTCGGTTATATATTCCGAATTTTCTACAATTGTGTAAGTGGGATTAACAACGATGACTGCTGATTTAACTGGCTTGTCAACGCTATTAGAGACTTTTTGTATTACGCGACGGTTACAGGTAACATGAGCTTTAGAACCAACGTATGGTTCTTGAAGTAAAAGAAATGCAATACGTTGCTTAACCGCCATTTGTAATGATTTTTTGTAGGCCGCCATCCCTCGTCCAAGATTAACTTGTACGAATTTGATGGCTTGTGATTCACTTGGGATTGTGCTTTGTGTGATAGGTATATTATGTGGTGTGGTCAGAATCAACTGTGGTTGATCAATATTTATTGCCTGTTCAACTTTAGCAATATGCTACTAAGGATCTTGCTATTCTATCCCATTTCTGCCATATTGGGCAATCGGCACTGTATGCTGTATGGCAATAGTCCCCCTTAATTTTGTTTCTGACACAGTTCACACAAGATGGTGCTCCGTTGCTGCGTAAACATTCCCTACTGTCATGATCCTCCGCACAGTAACCACAAGTTTGTTTGTCTGCCACGCATTCTTTCGCTCTGTGACCAAATCCCATGCATCGGTAGCATTGGATTACTGGTGACTGGTCAATGGCTGGAACTATTTGATAGCCAACGTGCACTTTTTGACCTTTAAATGCTTTCCAGACATTAGGGCTTACCTCCATTATGATATTATTGACTGCTGATGTGCGGCCCTTGATTCGTCTTAAGACTTTAATTTTAGTTTTTTCCTTTTCCACGTCTTTTAACAGCTTAGCATTTTGCTTAAATAGTGCTTCTTCTAACTTTGCATTACTTAAGTCATTTGTTACTCCTATTAATTTTAATAGGGGTTTTTTTGTGATTGACTTAGACACTGTAAGCTTTTTATCTGAATTTTTTATCGCCCTTTGTAATGTGTTACGGTCTTCATCTGTGTCACACGTAATAACTACCTTCTGGTTTCTGGCTCTTCTAACTTTAATGACTCCCACTCCCAATTGCACCACATCAACATTAGTCTTAATAGCACTAACAACATCCTCACTTGTATGCCGTGGGTCAGAAGATTCTATTACGAGAGAAAAGGTAGGGTTAGTGAGAACTTCAGCATAAGATCTTTTTGGACCGGCCGCTTGCTGCTCTTTAGAAGCATGGTAGTTTAGGTTATCAGTGGTTTTGTTCATCATCATAGAGCTATTATTACATGCTTCTAAGTGCTCTAGTTTTTCCTTGATTTCTGCTATTGCAAGCTCTGTGCCTAGACCAGAGTTGTTTTGGTATGCCCACTGACTAGTTCCACTTTCTTTTAACTCCCTTATTTCATTCGACAGTTTATCAACTTTTAATGTCAAAGGTTCTACAGCTGTTAATATGTCGTCTGCCGATATTACCTGTGAAGATTTGGAGCACTGAGGTCTTGTTTGCAACTCTTGAATCATGTTTTTAATTACTTTGATATTGTTGACATTAGGGTCTATTTGTGGCTCTTTTAACTCATCCATTGCCAAAGTAATGCTCTTAATACTTTCCTTATCTGCCATTTTATCCCTAAGGTCACCAATATTACGGCTAAGCACTTTTATTTGTTCAATCACCTCCCTTATCTGATTCGTAAATACCATTGTGTTCTCGATGGGTAAAGTTTCTCGATTAACAGTGGAATAATTGGGGGTTTCATTAGTACTTCTAGTGGATATTCCACTAATATCCTGTCGAATTTGGTAGATAGCCTTAATAGGGTCATCCATTTCATAGTTAAGCCATCCCCTTATTGACTCTACGGATTTTTGAGTTTCTTGGATGACTTGTTGGATGTCCCTGAACTTTTGAAGCTGTAAGGATTGCAGGTCTGAGATTTGTTTGTTATGTGCTCTCTCGACTCTTACTAGTTCTTTTGCTGCTCGACTACGCTCTTGTTCTAATGCGAGCCGGTGTCGAGAGCGTGAGTCCGAGAGCGATTACACCGTTTCATAAAGTCCTTGAAGGCAATCGTGAACTTCCTGTTTATACTCGCGCTTCATCTTTCCCGCTCTCTCTAATGCTTCTTTGCCTGAAAGCAAGAACTCATTGGCGCGTTGTGTTGCAAGGTCCATTGAAATTCCAGCCCGTTTATATGCGGGCGGTAAAATGCTTGACCTCCTGCTTCCACCACATGCCACACTATCAGAATCCGACAAGTCGTCATCAGTACGGAGTACAGGCTTGCAAATTCCTAACATGTCAAGCTCCGCCTCCATATCCATCGTAATAGAGGTGTTGTTTTCAGAGGCAGTGTCATGTTGATGTGTATTTCTGGCAGTGATATTTTCCTGCTCTACATGTTCCTTCGCAATTATAGTACAATGTAAATTGTCTGGATTTTTGGACCTGGATGTTTCAGTCATGGCCCTTTGGGAACTCTCCGTATCTGGGGCAGAGCTAGTAGTTTTTTGCGTTGAGGTTGCATTTTGTAAAAGAACCTTTTTCCGTAGAGTTGGTGCTGATACCGGGCTAACACCTCTAATAGTTCTACTGGGGGGTTTGGATTTTGCTAATTCTATGCATGATTTGGTGGATTTTTTTGACATTTTTTTTTTGTTTTTGGTAGAGTTAAATTCTGATAATATGACTAGGGACAGATATCGGTACAGTGTCTACGCTAAAAATCGCAGTGTGACACAAGGCTTTTAAAGTTTTGGGTGCAGACTCTACGTAGAGTCAGAAGGTACTTAAATTGATAGAGCTGAGTCAGCCAATAACTTAATTGAAAACCGCAACTCGATACGAGCCTCCGTTCCAGAGTTATGATAAAATGTAATTACATTGTAACCAAGGACGGAAACGCGAGTCAAGGTCCCAACGGATATGCAAAATGGAAATGCGATAATAGATTATGTCGTTCTTGGTTCAAGGAGTTAGGATGCCAAGCGCTATAGTAAAATGAGTTAATTCGGTTGAATACACGATGATACGAAATGCGCCCGACGATAGGGTTACCATGATGTTCTTTAAGCCCCTAAAAGTGACCAAGTATATAGCTGAAGAATGCAGACCGAACTTCATGAGAGATAATTACAAGATAGATGAACCGTTAAAACAAAACTTGTCGAAATTACGTCTGTATCATGTAAATGAGGAAGAGCGTGAATGTATCAAAAAACGGTGCTATGACTATCGGGACATATTCTATTGCGACGATGTTCCGCTCTCATTCACCAACAGTGTAAAAAACAAAATCCGTACTAAAAATGAAGATCCCATATACATTAGGCCATCAGACATCCACCTGCAATAAATGAAGAAATACAGAAACAAGTCAAAAAGCTTCTCCAAAATAACGTCATTAAAGAATCTCACTCACCTTGAAGCGTACCTGTCCATCTGGTTCCCAAAAAAGTCGATGCTTCAGGTGAAAAAAACATATCGTATGGTAATTGATTATAGGCGTTTGAACGAGACCACTATAGATGATAAGTACCCATTGCTAAATATCTCACACCTGTTTGATAAATTAGGGAAATTTATTTATTTTACAACGTTAGACCTGGCAAGCGGGTATCACGAAATAGAAGTTGAGGAAAGTGATAGACACAAAACTGCATTTACAACCCAGTCAGGCCATTACGGATTTGCACGTCTCCGGTTCGGATTAAAGACAGCCCCCGCAACAATTCAGCGTGATATGGATAACGTCTTGAGAGGGTTGCAAAGGTTGCATTGTTCAGTATATCTCGACGATATAATTGTATACTCTTCAAGTCTACAAGAGCACATAGAAAAGTTGAAAATGGTATTCGATCGACTACGGGAAACAAATCTCAAAGTTACCCTAGATAAATGTGAACTTCTTAGAAAAGAAATCCTCTATTTAGGCCATACAATAACAAAAGACGGACTCAAACAAAATAATGACAAAATCCAAGCCGTAGTAGATTTTCCGATACCAAGAACCGCCACCGAAATCAAAAGATTTTTAGGTCTAATAGGATATTAACGCAAATTCATTAAAAATTTCGCTAAATCTACCCAACCACTCACCAATTGTCTCAAAAAAAGGAACAAGATTGAAATTACAAAACAATATGTAGCCGCTTTCGAGAGATGCAAAGAACTTTTGGTAAACGCACCCATTCTCCAATTCCCGGATTTTTCGAAACCATTTATACTCACCACTGATGCCTCAAATTATGCTCTAGGAGCCGTATTATCTCAAAGCGCCTTCGGAACCGACAAACCAATAGCTTACGCTAGTAGAACTTTAAAAGATGCAGAGACCAGATACAGTACTATCGAGAAGGAACTGTTGGCAATAGTATGGGCCGTAAAACATTTAGACCATACCTATATGACCGAAAATTTACCATTTTCACGGATCATAGACCTTTAGCCTGGTTAAATTCTATCAAAGAACCCAACAGTAAACTCACGAGATGGAAGTTGCGGCTTGCTGAGTTCGATTATGACATCGTTTATAAAAATGGTAAACAAAATTTCGTTGCCGACACCTTATCCCATGTTAAGGTAAACGCCCTGGGAGAAGACCAAAAATCAATGAAGGTTAACGTGGATAGGGATGAACAACTGCATAGACACATAGACAGCTTAATCGAAGAAATTCAAAGATTACAAAATAAGGACACAAGTCCGATAGAAATGTCATCGGATACGGAGAGGATCAATCCCGTCCGCTAAGAGCAATAAATCACCATATTTTATACCATCATCGACAAGTAGTACCGTTTCAGCACACGAAACATTTGATAACTCACACACCTTTACAAGACACTCAGCACATGAAATAGATACAGATGGTATTCCAATTCTAGAGGAAGCCATAGATACTAAGCCTTATCAATTATTTATTTTTACGTGGTATATAGAGACGAAATAGCCCTTAAAAATTTATCGAGAGCAAAAAAAAAAAGACACTCGAAGTTCATATTTCCCTAAATAGACCTGACCTAGTAAAACCATTCCTTAAGGAGTACACCAAACCTAAAATAAAACAATTCATTTACTTCGAGAACGACGCACATCGGAAACAATTTTCAGAGGCCATAATTGAGTTATTTAAAAAGGGTACAGTTAAGATCTTTGAATTCAAGCGAAGGGTAGTCTATGTAAAGGATGAAAATGAGCAGCGTGAAATAATAAAAAATATCATATTGGTTAAACATGTCATAGAGTTATAAAAGAGACAATAATACACTTAAAACGTACTTACTTCTGGAACAATATGGACCTAACAGTAGCCATATTCATAAACTCTTGTGAGGTGTGTAAGCGCATAAAATATGACCGTAAACCTTTAAACCTGAACTTCAGTTAACCTAAACACAAAATAAACCATTTCAGGAAATCTTTATCGATGTTTTAACCATAGAGGGAAAATCCTATTTAACAATCATCGATTCCTTTAATATAAGCTTGGACAAGCAATAGAAATAAACAATAGGTCAACCCCAGAAATAATTAGAGCTCTTATTAAATATTTCTCTATGTATGGCGTACCACATAGAGTAAGTGTAGATTTAGGAACCGAATTTAACCCTTAATTACTCGCGTGGGGTATATTTAACCCCACGGCGTATTTGAAGCGTCGTATCTCCGCCATTTTTAAAGTTACCTCCATGCCGTTCTTAGTAGCTGCCTAAATACCTCCCCCCGCCGCGAATCAGTCACGAGCGCCGCGTGTCGTGTGGTTGTGTCAGGAGATCGTGTCTGGGGTATATATTGCCCCACGCGAGTATTCGTGCAACTTTTTTTGGACAAGTGAGTATTTTTATTTTTATTTTTTAATGTGCAGTACAGATACTAAATGGTTAGGTTTTTTTACTTATCTTTGTTTTCTGTTCTTTTTTAGGTTATAACACCTAAAATGGCAAGTAAGCGTCTTTCTAACTACCAGATTCTTGAGTGTATATTAGAAGACGACGAAGAAAGCATCATAGATAGTCCCGATGAAGATGAGGGAGACGATGAAGTGATCCAGAGTGACCACAACTCAGAATCTGAAGAAAGTGCCAATGAAACCGAGTTAGAATGGAGTGATGACGATAATGAACCGCTGAGTAGACACGCAAGTAAAGATTCTGATAGCTTTTATTTATCAAAAAAGAAATGCACAAAGTGGGCAAAAGAGCCGCCGCGTACTAGCGTTCGAGTTCGTAGACACAATATTATGAGGGAAACACCAGGACCTAAGGGAGCAGCCAAGGAGATACATACAATGTCAGAAGCATTCTTTTGTATGTTTTCAATGGATACTGTCAATTTAGTACTGCAACAGACCAACGATTACATAAAATCGATACAAGGAAAATTTCAACGCGAACGTGATTGCAAATTCCTAGAATACGAAGAACTTTTGGCTTACCTAGGTTTGCTTTACATGTCTGGTGTGCTGCGTTCATCTCACTTGAACTTCAAAGATCTGTGGGCTACCGATGGAACAGGCATCGAGTTTTTTCAAAACACAATGTCATTCAACAGATTTCTTTTTATATCAAGATGTGTTCGTTTTGATGACAAAAATACTAGATCTGAAAGGCAAAAGACAGACAAACTAGCAGCAGTCAGAGAGTTCACTGATTTGATGAATAATAATTTCATCAATAATTACTCTGCATCTGAAAATGTCACCCTAGATGAACAATTACCTGCCTTTCGAGGAAGATTTTCTGGTGTTGTTTATATGCCCAACAAACCCACGAAGTACGGCATAAAGCATTATGCACTCGTAGACTCGGCAACATTTTATTTACTGAAATTTGAAATTTATGCTGGAGTACAACCTGAGGGTCCATATCGAATGCCTAATGATACAGTAAGTTTGGTAAAGCGCATGACAGAACCCATCTGGGGTACTGGTCGAAACGTTACGATGGACAACTGGTTCACTAGCGTCCCTCTTACAAATACGCTTCTAAAAGATCACCAGCTTACTATGGTTGGAACTATTCGCAAGAATAAGCCGGAAATTCCAACTTGCTTCCAGCCCAAACGAACACGAGCTGAGCATTCCAGTCTGTTTGGTTTCCAAGAAGACGTAACACTTTGCTCTTACGTTCCAAAAAAATCTAAAGCTGTACTGCTGATTTCGTCAATGCATCATGACAATAAAATAGTTGAAAGTGAAAAGAAGAAACCGGAAATTATTTTATACTACAATCGCACGAAAGGTGGCGTAGATACCAACGACCAAATGTGTGCTAACTATAACGTCGGCAGACGTACAAAGAGATGGCCTATGGTTATATTTTATCACCTTCTCAACGTTGCTGGTATCAATGCATATGTCATTTATAAAAATAAAATTGACCACGGAATATCAAGAAGGGAGTTTTTGAAGCATCTTGCAGTTGATTTGGTAAAGGCTCGCCAACAAACTCGAGCAACTATACCACAACTGCCTAGGGCCGTACAAAAACGGCTAAAAAGAAATGCTCAAGTTCAGGATCCTAGCCCCACTTCCAGAGGTGGTCCATCGACAACTTATAAAAGGTGCCATATCTGTCCAAGGTCGAAGGATAAAACAATAAGATTTATGTGTGCCAAATGCCACCAGCAAGTTTGTCACGACCATTCCACTATGATATGTGATAAATGTATTGATTAAAAAGTTCCTAAATTTAAAGTTTCATATCTTTAAAAGTTTTTAAGGATACTATTACAATTTAGAACAATGTTGCCTCTTTCAAATTTTTATAATAAAAAAAAAGTATGTCATTAAAAATATGTCATTAAAAATATGTTTTATTGTACCTTTACAATTGGGGTTATATATTCCCCACGCGAGCGTAAGTGTAACTATATGGACGCGAGTAATTAAGGGTTAATAACGTATTAATGAAAGAAACCCTTAGTTTTTACACAATAGATTTGCATATAGGCACTCCTTACAATTCTAATTCCATGGCACATGTCTAAAGTTTCCACTCCACCCTATTAGAAATATATCGCTTAGCGAAATATGAAAGAAAAATTACAGATGCTGCATCTGTAATGACATATGCCATCATGTCGTACAATCTACCGATACATTCAACAACAGGCCTTACGCCTTTCGAAGTAGTGTTCGGTCATACTGACTCCTCAAGTACTTTTGACGTTGAATTCCATAAAAATTACACACAAAAATTATTACAAGAACATAGACGATGAACTCAATATTTATATGTATATTTAACTAATAATGCCATTGATAAGAAACAAAGTATTAAAGAAAAAAGAGGAGGTGAGAAGGAATTTAACATTAAAACAGGGGACACAATATTTATAAAGGGCACAAATGGTAGGAGAAGTAAAGATAAAGCGCGTTATGAAAAAGCAGAGGTCATAGGAGATATAGTTAGAAATACAGTACCAATTAAGTATGACGGTCAAAATACAAGGGCCCCAATTAAGGATATAAAACGTCCTTCACATGTTCATTCTGTTCCTGCTGCAAGTCTTCAGGACCCAGGCCCTTCTACTTCAACCGATTGTCTGAAATTCCAGCATACTACCAATAAAGGAGGGACAAGTTCTCGTTAGTAACCATAAGTGGTCCTTAGTTAAGATATTAGACTTAAGCTTAATACGTGAGGATCTAAATTTTAATAAGAATCGATACGATGACCTAAATACTCATGTGACACGTTATTTTGGTAAAAAAATAATTAACTCTGAAATAAATAATTTAAAAACTCTAACAGATTATATTCAAAATATAAAAATTGAAAAAGTAAAGCAACTATTACCATAGAAAAGGGCTAAACGCGGTATTATAAATCCTCTCGGGTCTCTTATTAAAATTGTGACAGGTGATTTGGACAATGATGATGCCATAAGGTACGATGCTTTAATAAATGATGTAAAAGTAAATCAAGGTCAGCTAAATAGAAAAATAACAGTGGTCGCCGAAATGATGAAAACCTTTATTAATGTTACAAATAGTACAAAATTCAATTTCATACAGTTGGATAAAACTCTTTGGGACATGAGAAAAAAATGAATATAACAAGCAACTCTCAAGCGGAACTTAAAATAGCTAACGTATATAACCTGTTTCTACATAAACTTTAAAAAAATTTATATATCAAGCTGGATGAAATTAAAACAGCGGTAGCTTGTAGTAAACTAGGAAAATTGCATCAGTCTATTATTGACACCGACGAACTTTTGTCATTGTTAAAAATTATTGAACGAAGAAATAATCTTGTATTTCCTGAAAAAGTAGAAAACATTGTAAAATCAGTGCAAAGTATAGATTTAAAGGTATATGCAAAGGAAAATCAAATAACCTTTATTCTAGATATACCCCTAGATGATTCGAATACATACGTATATTACAAAATTCTTCCTTTACCTACCACTAATTCCATGAACCAAACATCACTTATTGTACCCAAATACCCCTACCTTCTGATGAAAGGGTTGAAAGCGCTGTCACTCCTTCACCCATGTAAAGAAATTTAAGACTCACTGTTCTGTGTGAAGAGGATTATTCATCCATGTTAATTAAAGATAATTGTGTTACCAGCCTAATGAGTTTTGCAGCTAACACCACCCAATGCCGGCCCTTATTAGTAGAGTTTGATGATTAAAAGATAATGAAAATAGAAACCGATCGATGGATGTTCTAATCAAGATTTATACCAATAGAGAAATCTACAGGTCAGGCAATAACAGAAATTATGGTATGACAATTATCAGCACTTGGATTGTCTTTAAAAACATAAGAGGGCAAGAGTAAATAATGGATCTAATATGAAAGGTATTCAAAGTAGCGTCCAAGCCAGGATTAAAAACACCAAACCACGGGCATTTTACGTTCCTTGCAGTAGTAATTCTTTAAACTTAGTGATAAATGACATGGCAAAGTCCTCACTGGAAGCAACTTTTTTAATACTGTGCAAAAAATATGTTTTTTTTCACTTCTGCAATAAGGTGGTCAATTCTTTTGAAGAATGTAAAAGGTATTACTCTAAAAGTACTTAGTGACACTAGATGGGAAAGTCGAATCGAAGCAATAAAACTACTAGGACATCAAATAGGACAAGTTTACGTTACATTGTTTAGTGTTTACCAAAACACAGATATGGATACCACCACATGAGACGAAGTTTCGGGTTTGTTCAACCAAAATAATCAGTTTAAATTTTTATGTTATATTATAATTTAGTACGAAACTTTGAATCGCGTAAACCCTGTTAGTAAATTAATGCAAAGTAAAGATTTTGACTTGGTTTCCATCATGAAATTACTTAGAAATACAAAAGATTTCTTTGAAAACTCACGTTCAGATGAGTCAATTCTACATTATTCCGATTGTAGTAAGAATATGGGACGCTTAACATGCGGATTGTCAATCACCTTCCTTAATATCTTGCACGCATCTGCCTTTAGGTTGAATAATTTTACCGATATCTATAGAAGGACTGATATCTCTAGAATTTTCAATAGTAGCTTATTACGACACCCACTGGAATAAATAGGCTTGTAGCCTTTTTTTTTAAACTTATTATAAGCCAGTGTTTGACCACAATGCCACCTGGTGGTAAGTGGTGATGTAGCATTAGATGGTAAATCGCACTATCTTATCGTAACAAAAGCCTATTCACTCTTGTCTTAAAGACGCCTGTTCGCGCAAAACTCTGTTGTCGGAATCGACACCAGATGTCACTCGGCTCGGCGCGATTCCGGTCTGAAGTTCTTCCGAGCGTGGCAGTGGCGCGCGGGTCGCAAGCGCGTCAGTCGTCCATAAGCGGTGCCAACGATTGGCACGCTGTACTCTGTTAGGGAACTCGGAATAATTCGGCGCGGCCAGTAAATATACGGTCAATCATTGTGACGCGTATTCCTACTGGAGAGCTTCCCGGGACTTATTGTGTCTGACTCAGAACCTGCATAAGTGCATTCGGCAATATAAGATAGTGCGGCCTCTGATATTCTAGAATTAACTATTGCTACGCGAAACGGTTGTGACCTTTGACCCTTTAAACTCCGTGTGCGTTTGTGCGGTAACCATTATACCCAGCGATAGTTAGTGGCTTCTGTAAGTTAGTAAATCGTACGATAGAGTTAATTGACTGTCAACGTGACGAAAGAAGAAGGTGACTGTGGACAACCTCGAAAGGCGCCCTCAAGTTGGAGCGGTGTCGACGCTCGGGCTGCTGCCGACGGCCAAGGTCTAGGTTCAATCACCATCAGTCACACCCAGATACACACCACATCACCATTCCTTCCCTTGCACTACACAACCACATGCGACCTGACCGACTCCGGAGGGACCAGTCGCCTTGGATAGGTAAGTAATCTTCATCCAAATTCCTTCCGGTCGACTGGCCGTAGTATAACGCTCCCCCATATATTTTAATGTAATTAGGAATTTCCACGTGGCCACATTGGGGCTCGACCTACGTCTGTTCGGGAAATCTTCAGCTCATGGGCCCCTGAAGATTGGATCCTTTAAGGGAGCAGCCGTAGGCCGTAACAAACTGGTAGCAGAGCGCGGTTCCGGGTTCGATTCCCCGGTCGATCCCGACCATAGTGTTTGATAAACATTAAACAATTCTGGTGGCATGGAGCGTTGGTTTGATTGGTTTAATTTGTATCTACAATCACGCCCGTCCGTAATAGGTAAAAATATTTTTTGTACGTAATAATAGAATTATTTCCCTTTGTTCTTTGTTGCTTGCCTTTTTTTGGTTAGTGGGTAGATTTGAAAAGCCGCGCCCTAGGTTGCGCAAGCGGGAGTTTTTCTAGAGACATACGTCATGTAGGTAGATGGTTATTTTTACGTAATCGGTTAATTATCGTTGTCGGATAGTAGTAGTGGATTACTTATCGAAGGGTCGATTTCCGAGCTAGGCATTTTTTGTTGATCGGCCGTGATGTGTATCTTCGTTTATACTGTAATATGTATTTGAACTAAAGAGTAATAATTGTATTTGCGCAATTTGAATTTAACTTGATTTGATCGCACTAGTATTTGTTATTTGTCAATTTGATTTGTGTCTTTTCTTTTGTGCTAACTTGTATTTGGTTGATACGTAGTAATTCGTATTTGTGTAATTTCTATTCAACGCGATTTGATAGGAACTGCATTTATTAACTGTTAATTTTTGTTGTATTTTTTGTTTGTTATCTTTGTAGTCTGTGCTCAAGCCGCGTCGTAATTTTGCATTTAATAGTGATGACATCGCCCAAGCTACTGATCCGTTGTTTGCGGACTGAGCTACGCTGGGCCACAAGCGCCCATGCTTTGATAGGTCGACCGGATAGGGTCCATAACTTGATGAAGCGGTTCGAGCAGGTGGATGCTCGAAGGGCCGCAGTGGAGGAGGCTTACGCTGAGCTCGAGGATTCGGATGTGGAGAAGGGAGTCCTGGACTCCTGCTTCGCGGACTATGAGCAGTTCTTGTGGCTTACGGACGAGTTGATCGAGGCTGAAGGCAGGTATGCCGAGGAGGCGCGTGAAGCTCGGATGAGTGACCTGTCCGAGTCCTCTCTGAAGCAGCTTCAGCCGGAGCTGTTGAGACGACTCCCAACTCTGGACCTGCCAAAGTTCTCCGGGGTCCTTTCCGAATGGCTGACCTTCGTTGGTCTTTTCGACAGCCTAGTGGACGCCCGGAGTGACTTGACCCCGAGCCAAACGATGGTGTACCTCCTGGCCTCACTGGAGGGGGAGGCCCTGGGCGTCGTCGGCCACTTGAGATTGTCGGACGACGCCTACCAGACTGCTCGGGACCTCCTAGCCAGAAGATACGCCAACGTCCGGCGAATTGCGGAGGAACATGTTAAGCAGCTTCTAAGCCTCCCGCTGCTTAGTGACCGGGCCAGACTGCGTCCGGACCTGTTGGATCCAGTCTTGGTGGCCTGTAATACGTTGAGGCGGCTGGGTTTACCAGTGGGCGAATGGGCTTTTTTGTTGCTCCGCATAGTGCTGTCCCGTCTACCTCTCGACCTTCGAATCCATTTTGAGGAGAGGTACGGCGGGGACGAGGCCTCCTATATTCCGCCCTTCTATGACCTGCTGCGGTTTTTTGGAGGAGTAGTGCCGGCAGATCGAGAACGCGGCGGGCACCGTTGACGACTTACGAGACGTGCCCAGTGAGAGGCTGAACCCGCCAGGCAAGTCGTCGTCAACCCCCCCCTGCTCCTATTGTCGAGCATCTGATTATCGGGTAACGTCGTGCCCGAAATTATTAGGTAAGCCGGTTCCTGCGAGGCGAACTGTCGCCAGGGGGCGCCGCTGGTGCTGCTCATGTTTGGGAGGACACCTCCAGCGAGACTGTCCGCATCGGCGGCCCTGTCTGCATTGCCAGGGCAATCATCATGCCGTTTTGTGCCTGAGTGCGAACGGCGTCTCCTCTCGGGGCTCTGCCAGGCCCTCGACCCCCACGGGCGGGGGCGCTCAGCCACGCCCTCTGCCGGGCGACTCTCGGCGCCCGCCGGCCAGCCATCAGGCCCCTAAGTTTGAAAGGGGTCCCTTTTCCAACCAGTCGGGGGGTAATTCCCCCAGGGGCGGGGGTGTCATCACCCCCCCTAAGCGTGTGGAGAGGAACTTCACGGCCACTCATCGGTCCGCTGGACCCTTCTCACTCCCGTTAGCTGAGTGGCCGCGACTGGTGTACCACTGTTCCCCATTTGATGGAGGCGGCCCTGGCTAGCTGCCGCCTTAGCTCCTACCAGGGCCGCCTCCACTGAGCCTTAAGCCGTCAACAGTCCACTTGTCAAAATATTCTGTTGCCGACGGCCTCAGTGAAGGCGTACAACCCGAGTGGCAACTGTTAGAGGTTGTGCTCTATTTATCTCGGGTTCACGCCATGTGGCCTCCCCTTGGTAGTGGGAAGATTAGGGCCCCCCTGGAGCGTTGACTCACGCTGTCAAGGGGTATTAGATTTGGTTTGGTCGAGCACTTAGTTAAAAAATACTTTGAATTAAAATTAAAAAATTGCTTTGGGCTTTCCGCGAAATTTTCCTATTTGTAGCGGTTTAAATTAAAATAATTGAATTTAATCTACTCCATTAAATGCTACTGCATGTGTTTTGTACATATATTTAATCACTGTATTTGATTGTTGCGTCTGTTTGCTGAAAGGAAAATTTGAATTCATCTGAAACTGAATGGCGCACTATTTGAAAAATTATGTTTATGTTTATGATAGTGTTTAATCATTTTGCTTTACGAAGAAGTAGGGCTGTCCCTTACGTTATTGTTTTGTTTAATTTGCAAGTTGACCTATGCGCATCGGTGATTAATTTGGTTGAATTAATTCTGTAGTTGAACATTGATGCTTTTGAAAAATTAGTTAAAATATGAGCATAGGACTACTTGCCTAACAGGCTAGCTAGTTTTGGAGATTATCAGATTGAATTCGGCTGCCGCACTATTTTAGTAAATGATAATATGGTGGGTGGGCTGGCTAGGCCTACTTGTTGAAAATTCATACTAGGGACTATCTGTGCGTTTCGTTCGGCTCTTCACAGACGACGTTCATGTGGAATTTGTGGGTGCTCTCTGCACTGAAGCTTAGGAGGCCGCTCGGGGCCGCTTCGTGTCGCGTCGCTGTTTGCAGAGCTGATCCGGTCAGATTGCGGAACTAATCATAGGGGCACAGATAGGTGTTTGAAAGAGGTCGTCGGACTTCTGTCCAGTACAGGATTTGTTAAAGTGCTGCGATGCCCAGGAGGGGCATCCAGTGGAGGCTGACCCTCCGGCTTGCCACATTAGGGCTATTTTTTGAGGCGCTGGTTAGGGTTGCAAGATCTGATGGGGTGCCTAAGGTGGCCTAGTTTGGTTGTGGATTCGGTCTTGCAACTTGCCTTCGCGACCTTGTCCCGCTGACCGGTTTGCTCGCGGACCTAAATCCTTATGTCCGGGACGGGGGTTTGTTCGCGCAAAACTCTGTTGTCGGAATCGACACCAGATGTCACTCGGCTCGGCGCGATTCCGGTCTGAAGTTCTTTCGAGTGTGGCAGTGGCGCGCGGGTCGCAAGCGCGTCAGTCGTCCATAAGCGGTGCCAACGATTGGCACGCTGTACTCTGTTAGGGAACTCGGAATAATTCGGCGCGGCCAGTAAATATACGGTCTATCATTGTGACGCGCATTCCTACTGGAGAGCTTCCCGGGACTTATTGTGTCTGACTCAGAACCTGCATAAGTGCATTCGGCAATATTAGATAGTGCGGCCTCTGATATTCTAGAATTAACTATTGCTACGCAAAACGGTTGTGACCTTTGACCCTTTAAACTCCGTGTGCGTTTGTGCGGTAACCATTATACCCAGCGATAGTTAGTGGCTTCTGTAAGTTAGTAAATCGTACGATAGAGTTATTTGACTGTCAACGTGACGAAAGAAAAAGGTGACTGTGGACAACCTCGAAAGGCGCCCTCAAGTTTGAGCGGTGTCGACGCTCGGGCTGCTGCCGACGGCCAAGGTCTAGGTTCAATCACCATCAGTCACACCCAGATACACACCACATCACCATTCCTTCCCTTGCACTACACAACCACATGCGGCCTGACCGACTCCGGAGGGACCAGTCGCCTTGGATAGGTAAGTAATCTTCATCCAAATTCCTTCCGGTCGACTGGCCGTAGTATAACGCTCCCCCATATATTTTAATGTAATTAGGAATTTCCACGTGGCCACATTGGGGCCCGACCTACGTCTGTTCGGGAAATCTTCAGCTCATGGGCCCCTGAAGATTGGATCCTTTAAGGGAGCAGCCGTAGGCCTGGCTAGGCCTACTTGTTGAAAATTCATACTAGGGACTATCTGTGCGTTTCGTTCGGCTCTCCACAGACGACGTTCATGTGGAATTTGTGGGTGCTCTCTGCACTGAAACTTAGGAGGCCGCTCGGGGCCGCTTCGTGTCGCGTCGCTGTTTGCAGACCTGATCCGGTCGGATTGCGGAACTAATCGTAGGGGCACAGATAGGTTTTGAAAGAGGTCGTCGGACTTCTGTCCAGTACAGGACTTGTTAAAGTGCTGCGATGCCCAGGAGGGGCATCCAGTGGAGGCTGACCCTCCGGCTTGCCACATTAGGGCTATTTTTTGAGGCGCTGGTTAGGGTTGCAAGATCTGATGGGGTGCCTAAGGTGGCCTAGTTTGGTTGTGGATTCGGTCTTGCAACTTGCCTTCGCGACCTTGTCCCGCTGACCGGTTTGCTCGCGGACCTAAATCCTTATGTCCGGGACGGGGGTTTGTTCGCGCAAAACTCTGTTGTCAGAATCGACACCAGATGTCACTCGGCTCGGCGCGATTCCGGTCTGAAGTTCTTCCGAGCGTGGCAGTGGCGCGCGGGTCGCTAGCGCGTCAGTCGTCCATAAGCGGTGCCAATGGGCAGCAGCATCTTCCTGATAACAGCAAAATTACAATAAAATTGTGGTTGCCAACCCGCTCGCCAAGTTTGGCAACTACGGCAAATACCCCCCATGATAAAAGTAACAAAAAGATGGCCCCTAGTCCCCGGCGGCCCCGCTATTCCTGGCTACGATTGTGACCATGACAACGGCGGGGCAGGGGGTGCTAAGAATCTCCGGTGGAGGTTCGGTTGCCACCTAAAACGACTCGACCTGGCAACATACAACGCACGCACCCTGAGGACTGACGAGAAGATCGTAGAGTTGGAAGAAGAGATAGACAAGTTACGCTGGCATATTATAGGATTATCCGAGGTCTGTAGAGAGGGGGAGGACACGGTAATCCTCGCATCTGGCAACTTGCTCTATCACCAGGAGGGCGACCATCTGTCCCAAGGAGGTGTCGGATTTATCGTCCACTAGTCTCTTGTTAACAACGTTGTAAAGATTGGGAGTGTGTCGACGAGGGTTGCGTAGATTATACTCAGAATCACCAAACGGTTTTCGCTGAAGGTCATACAGGTTTACGCACATCTCGATGAGGAGGTGGAGGAAAAGTATGAGGATATCTCTAGAGCCATGTATTCCTCCAAAACCCACTATACGGTGTTAATTGGAGACTTCAATGCAAAACTAGGCACAAGAGAGAACGGTGAGCTGAAATTAGGGAAATTTGGAATAGCGCAACGGAACCTAAGGAGCAAGCAGAGGGACTCTTTATGATGAACTCTTTCTTCCAGAAGCGGCCCCACAGGAAGTGGACCTGGTCGAGCCCCGACGGTTCCACAAAAAATGAGATTAACTTCATTATGACGACCAGACGACAACTGCAGCGATCACCGAATGGTTAGAGGCACACTGAACCTAAACTTTAAAGTTGGAGAGGTCTCGTCTAATGAAGTGAACGCCGCGTCCCCCTCGTGCTCTGTTCCAAAGTGCCGAAACCTTTCAGCTCAAGTTACAAAGCCGTATTCAAAGCCTAGAAGACTGCAATAAAGTGGACGATATGAATGACAAGCTCGTGGAAATTGTCCATGCGGTCGGAGCTAAGTTCTGCAAGACCCGCCGCAGAAGAACACAAAAGCTCTCCGATCACACTCTTTATCTCATGACTGTTAGACGGGAGATGAAGCTATATTCTTCAACAGATTTGACAGCATACAGGCAACTGAACAGACAGATCTCTAAATGCATACGGCGGGATTTACCCTACTTCAATACAGCTTGTATTGAAGAAGCAATCGAGCGGAACCAAGGCTCCAAAGACTTTGCCAGAGATATGTCTGCCAGAAAGAAACAACTGCCGAAGCTGAAGACCATGTGGCAGTATCGTTTCCGGGACACGTGAGATTTTGAGTGAGATCGAGAGGTTCTATGGGCAGCTGTACATGTCATCGTTAGAGCCACACGCAAGTGTAAGTAACGATCCAAGAGCAAGGCTTAGCCGACACTATTCCGAAGATATCCCGGACATCAGTCTGAGCATGATTAGAATGGCTCTCTATCACCTTAAGCACGGCAAGGCCCCGGGCGAGGATGGAATTACAGCGGAGCTTTTGAAAGCGGGTGAAAAACCGGTACTTGAAGTCCTTCAGAAGCACTTTAATTCCATCCTCCATGGTGGCACTACTCCGGAGGCGTGGAGCAGAAGTGCGGTGGTCTTGTTCTTCAAGAAAGGTGACAACGCTCTCTTGAAGAACTATAGACCGATTTCCCTTCTGAGCCGCGTCTGCGTGCTGTTTTCGAGAGTCATTACGAATCGTCTCGCTTGCAGATTTGACTACTTCCAGCCTCCCGAATAAACCGGTTTCCGAAAAGGCTTTAGTACCATAGACCACATACACACCCTTCGGCAAATTGTACAGAATACAGATGAGTACAATCTGCCACTTTGCCTTGCGTATGTGAACTATGAGAAAGCCTTTGATTACGTCGAAATTTAGGCGGTGCTGCAGTCCCTTCAGCGGTGCCAAGTTGACTGTCGGTATATCGAAGTGCTAAAGTGTTTGTACAGTAGAGTTACGATGGCTATCCGAGTACAGAATCAGACTACGAAACCTATTCAACTACAGAGAGGTGGTGTAAGACAGGGTGACTTTATATCCCCGAAACTCTTCACCGCTGCATTGGAAGACGTTTTCAAGCTACTGGACTGGAAAGGATGCAGAATTAACATCAATGGCGAGTACATCACTCACCTTCGATTTGCCGACGATATAGTCCTTATGGCAGAATCGCTGGAGGACTTAAGGACCTCAATAGTGTATCCCAACGGATAGATCTTAAGATGAACATGAACAAAAATCATGTTTAACGTCCATGTCACACCTATGCCGGTAGTTGTTGGGAGCACTAGGTTCGAAGTTGTTGACGAGTATGTTTACCTGGGACAATTTTTTTTAAACAAATAGTCCGACTAGGTAAGTTCAACTTCGACCGAGAGGTCAATCGACGGATTCAACTCGGCTGGGCATTGTTCGGGAAACTACCACACATCTCCTCGTTAGACATACCTCAAAACCTGAAAAAGAAATTGTACAACCATTGCGTGATGCCAGTGATAACTTACGAATCTGAGACGTGGTCCTTTACTGGCCGTATGAGAAAGCTCAAGGTCGTTTAGTTAGCTATGGAGAAGGCTATGTTCGGGGTTTCTCTGCACGATAAACTGTGAAATGACGATATCCGCAGTAGAAACAGAGTAAGCGACATAGCCCAAAGGATTAGTAAGCTGAAGTGGCAGTGGGCCGGCCATATAGCTTGAAGAATCGACAACTGATGGGGAAGAAAGATTCTCGAGTGGCAGCCTCGTACCGGTAGGCGAAGTGTAGGGTTACGCCCCACGAGATGGAGTGAAGACCTGATAAGACATACAGGAAGTCGATGGATGCAGGTGGCTCAGGACCGTGCTTTGTGGCATTCCTTGGGGGAGGCCTATGTTTAGCAGTGGACTTGTGAAGAGCTGTAATGATGCATTCATCATTACAGCTCTTTACATCACATCATGAATACCAAAATGCAAAATGAGATTTCACTTCTGATGACTAAGATGGAACACCTTACTTTCAGTAAAAAGGGTGATCCTCTTTACTGAAAATAAGTTATTCCATCTTAGTAAATTCTCTACACTCACCAATCGAAACACTGCGGTATTTAACTGCTATTTTACACTGATATTCTGTGAGAGCCTGTTCCTTCCACGGTCAAGCCGACCCATTCGTGCTTCAGCCATCATAAAGCTGCAGCGTCGCTCTACCACCTGTAATATCTGCAAATGATATAAGACATTCACAGAACGAGGTTAAGTAATGAATTTGGCACTATCACAATTCATGAATCACAATGTATCTTCAGCAACAATAAAGATAAATTGTGGTAGATAATGTGGTGACAAAATGATGATGACAGACTCCATCACTGCATTTTGTCCCGCAGATGTTGTAAGCGGAGACTAGAAATTAGAAAGAGATATGCCATAATGAGCTTCTTATAAGTGGTTTTAGTAAGCCTATAATATCAATACCGGCGATAGTGAGCAGGTTCAAGGTGTGAGGCTTCTGGTACTTCAATTTCCAATGAGTCGGTTAAACACGACTATCCAGGCAAATTATTTCCACAATGAAAGAATGTACATAATTAATGAATATTGAGTATAGAAATATTTCGAACGTATCACTTTGATACGATCACTGCACGTACACAGGATCTATGATAAACCTACAAATGATTCTGTCATAATCCTGATGCCGATCCAGTCGAAAAAATTAAAACCACGAACATTCACAGATCCTTCACCTTTAAAATTTTATCTTAATATATATAGAATACTAGCGATCCAGATCCGGATTTCAGAATTACGACAACAGCGCCACCTACCGGCTCCTATTGTAAATCTAAACCATCCAGGCACCAACTCAAACATATAAAAATTTCAACAAAATCGGTCGAGTCATTTTCGAGACTAACGGACAGCAGTTGATTTTTATATAATATAGATATTGTATGTTACATTACATTACTTAGTTAACTTTTTATAAACACAATATGTTAGTTTTTTTTATTTTATACTTATTAATATTATTTTATTATATTACATACAATTTATTATGTTTTTATGTTACAATCAAACTCAAATCGAATCACTTGACTCAATAACCTACACAATAGGTCACAATCGACCAAGTCGCTAGGGATGAAGGGTCACAGGTCTAATCAATTTGAAACCAAGCTTATAATATGACAAAACAATATCAGTGATTTAAAAACTCATTGAAATCTAAAATACCGTAAACCAACTCTAGTATAAATTTGTTCTTAATATCACATATGAATGAATTGTCATCATCATTAGGTATTACAATTCATCAATAATCCAATACTGACTTGATACGAGTACATCTACCTATCGACTCTGGGATTGCTCTTCGCTTATTTTTTTTACTAACAACCTATCCCGGTTTTACCTAGTTCGGATCTATTGATGTGATACAAATAAAGAAAAAAAATCATCAAGTTTTTAGCTAACATATAGCCTAGATCCCTTTTAGCATAGCTCTCTATTTGTTCGTAAATTACCATTCCGTTGTAGCCTGGACAGCCAGACAGACAACATTTATACAAATGGTTATTTATGACTTCGTAGCATGCAAAATAACCCCCTGAGTTTAATAGAAGTCAGTTATTTGAATTTTACAGACTATTAGTAGTAGAGGCTACTCTCATGTTATTTATTGTGTGTCTAATTTGTATACCTTCGTAACAGATTACTGCCACACAAACATCGAGCGTAAACCTTTCTATAAACCGGTGAGTAACATTGAACGTCTTGCTACGTATGAAAACTTGCTGAAATAGGAATATGCCATTGTTTGAAAAAAAAATAAACAATTGAAAATTTTCTTTAAATTATCTAATGGATTTTATACTTACACTGTGTACGGTTTCACAGATATTCATTATTTATTCCTCTGTGCCTCTACCTGACTGCAAACTATTGTTTCGTTTAGTGAAACAATCGCTAGACAAATTAATAAATAAAAATACAAATTCTCATTGTTCACATAAAGGCTGCAAAACTAAACAATCCGATACATTTTATAAACGATCCATGAAAAATGGTGATTATCGAAATTTCGTTGAGTAATGGTTGTCCATAACTTCCCTTTTGCATAAAACTGATGGTTGAAACGTCGTTCATTTTCTGCATTTTGTTTTGTGTTAAAATAGCATTTACAAACACTAATTACACAAAAACTAATTCATCCTCATCATCATTACAGCCCTTCACAAGTCCACTGCTCAACATAGGCCTCCCCTAAGGAATGCCACAAAGCACGGTCCTGAGCCACCGGTATCCATCGACTTTCTTCATGTCTTACCAGGTCGTCACTCCATCTGGTGGGGGATTAAACCCTACACTTAGCCTGCCGGTACAAGGCTGCCGCTTGAAACCCTTTTATCCCTATCGATTGTCGGTTCGTCGAGCTATATATGGCCAGCCCATTGCCAATTCAGCTTACTAGTCCGTTGGGCTATGTCGATCACTCTGGTTCTACTGCGGATATCCTCATTTCCAAGTTTATCACGCAGAAAAACCCCGAGCATAGCCCTCTCTATAGATCGCTGAGCAAACTTGAGCTTCCTTATCCGGCCAGCAGTGAAGGACCACGTCTCAATTCCAAAGGTCATCAGTGGCAACACGCACTGGTTGTACAGGCTCGTTTTCAAGTTTTGAGGAATACCTGACGAGAAGATGTGCCGTAATTTCCTGAACGCTGTCCAGCCGAGTTGAATCCGTCGATTGACCTCTCGGTTGAATTTGGACCCAGTCAGACTACTTGTCCCAGGTAAACATACTCGTCAACAACTTCGAGCTTAGTGCTCCCAACAACTACCGGTATAGGTGTGACATGGACGTTATACTAAGTTTTAGTATCAAAATAACTTGTCTAATCTCTTATAAACTGCAATATATAAAAGCTAACGTCTAACCTACACTCTTCTGATGTTGGTGTACATTCCACTGCTGAAAACAGCCCTCTTCTCATTTCTGAGAGAGTTTCAGTCGGCAAACTTCACATATCTTCGACATATTTTTTCTCTTATTTTTCGTACATGCAGGTTTCCTCACGATATTTTGAACTTTCAATTGTAAGTAGCAATTTCGTTGGTGCCGACGAATTACAGCGAGCGCTTAGTCCCGGATCTACCACAGTTCACTTATTTAATTAACGATTTCTCAATTACACTAAATAAAACTATTTTACCGAAGTTAATTGTGTTTAATTTTAACATATTTCTCATTCCGATGTTTTATTCTATTCTCAGTGGTGCATTACGTTTTGAGGAACCCTTGAGTTTCAAAGTGAAAATAAAATCAGTGTAAAATTAAAATAAATCGCATATTTTAAAATAAAAGCTACTTAAGCTTTTTCAATTTCAAAGTTAATCTTACCTTGCCGTCTAGACTTTGTAATTGTTTGCTTAATGCACTTTACTGTTATTTTTAGAAATTCATGTACAAACAGTTGTTATGAAACAAACTAACTAATAGTTAAATCAAAAGGCCAGTAGGATATCATACATTTATCAGTTTCCATTTCAGTATAGCAAAGTTCCACTGCTTACCTTTGCTTAATCATAGGCTGCCTCATTTTGGCCATAGTTGCCACGTTTGTCAAGTGGGTTGCTGTCCATCTCCTGGTTTTTTCCTTTTGTCGCCTCTTACGACACCCACGAGACGATAAGGGGTATTTGGATCTTTTACACTGCCATTTAACGATCAAAATGTATAGCTTACTAGCTGGTACCCGGCAAATTGCTGCCACAGAAGAAATAATTGTGGAAATATTGTTTCAAATTTGGAAGAGTTATATTGTTGAAACGTTTAATGTTAATACATATTGTTCGCGCCAAACGCTGTTTTGTTGTATCGACGTCAGAGGGCGCGCGGCTCGGTGCCATACCGGTTTTGACGTCGGCCGAGCGGTGGGTTGAGAACGCGTAAAGGCGAGAGAGTCGTCTGCCAGCGGTGCTTGGGACAGCACGCTGTCATTTTTTGTCGGGAACCCGGAATAATTAGGCGCGGATAGTAAATATTCTGTCTAGGATTTGTGACGCGCATTCCTTGCTGTAGAGCTTCCCCGGGACTCATTGGGTTTGACTCAGAATCTGTATAAGTGCATTCAACAATATTAGCTAAAGCGGCCTTTGATATTCTAGAAATAACCGTTGCTACGCGAAACGGTATTGACCTTTGATCCGGACACTCCGTGTTCGTTTTGTGCGTTAACCTTATAACAAACGAGAGTTAGTGGCTTCTGTAAGTTAGTTAATCGTACGATAGAGTTAATGGACTGTCATCGTGACGAACGAAGAAGTGGTCCGGCGCCGAAGCAGTCGGAAGCGGTGCAGCATTTTGGAGCAGCCTGGAACTTGGCCGCTGCTGGTCGTTAATGCTTGCCCAGGCCCCACACATTCACACCTCACTGTCCACTACTCGCCATCCACTATTACACACACTCACGGCCTACCCAAGCCTTGGTGCGAAGTTAGTTTCGGATAATGGTAAGTACTACGTGTTTCTAGCTTTCTCCCATATAGTTTATTGTAATTAGGAAATTCCACGTGGCCATATTCTGGCCCCGTCCCTTACTCATGGGCCCCAATCTCGTCACTTGGTTGGGGCAGCTAGAGGCGTGTACACATATATTGAAATTGAATGATATATAACTTTTAAATAAATTTGTAAGTACAATACGCGATCCACCTAATGTAAGTTAATTGGTTTTTTTTTATAGGAGAGGGGCACACGACCATACGGTATCGAGAGTTTTGTCGCGATGTTCTATGGTGAAATTGAGCGGCTAGAATTAGTCCGAACAATTCATCAGAGCACTCCCGTGTTACATGCGATAAAATACGCAAAGAGATACAACGTCCTTACGCAGTGCCAGTGAGTCAAGCCGATCGGAAAGAACTCGGTAGTCGACGATTCGAACCGCTCTGCGCTGAATGCGGTCAAGTGGAAGAAGCTAGGCACTGGGGAGCCCCTGCCCAGAGATGAGAACAGTATTACATGGGAGGCCGAACTTGCGCCTTGTAAAGTTGCAGGCGTTGAGCTGGCATGAAATACTGTCCCGCTCTGCTGAGCACGCCAAGCTATTTAGAGGCCAATTTCGCCTTCTCTTCCAAGTGACCACGAAACTGTACGTCGCTCGATATGTCGATTTCGATACTGGCTGAGGCAATAAGGAGAGTGCCTTGAAACTGAGGAGATACGACAAAGAAGTTCTTTTCAGCGGTAAACGCACAAACTTGTGTCGTCTGGGGATTGAACTAGAATAGATTTATTCGCCCCCGCTCTGAGACTTTGTTCAACATGGTCTCGACCTTAGACACAAGTTTGTTCCGGTACTCAGCGACGTTTTCCCGAGAAATACTGGCACGGCCGGTGTATAGAGCATCAGCAGTGCTGTCATCTGCATAGCAATGTATGTCAACGGTTTGCAAAATATCATTTATATTGTGACGCCTCATAATTATTATTAATAAATAATAATTAAATTCACTATACAGACATTTAAAAATGTCATAGAAATTATATTTTAAACAATTAAATGCAAATAATAAGCATAAAGTTCAAAAAATATCCATTTGGAATATTGAATATTATAATATTAGTAAACGCATAAAATGTCTCTAAAAATCTCTAAATTTATTAAAAACCTGCTTAAAATGTTCAAAATGTATCAAATCATATAAATACAAGTCGATTATATTGCAATAACAAAGATAAATAACATTTGTAATATAATAGAAAAAATGGATCAAAAATTGATAAAGGTGTTCTTGTAATGTTCCCCTATATTGGGCCGGAGACACATACCCAAGGTTGTACATATATATGGGGTGGTCGGATGACCGACTGCTAGTACTAAGATTGCACAATGACTGGTCCTATTTTAGGGACTTATCATAGTAAGGTCTAACGAATCAAAGCATTAATATAGAAGGTCTCTATGATGCATAAGCATTATGATAGCAGAGCTATGACTTGAAATCCCATATGAATAAGAGATACAATAGTATGGTCTATGAAATAAAGCAAATATGTGGAAGGTCTCAAATATGTAAAAGCATTATATTGAAAGAAATGGGACTTGAAAAGAATTATTATAGTGGCGTGTAGGTTGCTTCGCAGCCTCTGAGACCGAGGTAAACTTGGACTCACTAACCGATGTGTCCTAGACATAACATCTTAGTGCCGGTGGTATGCGGGTTTGTTGTAGCAATATGACTTGCCCGTGGACATCGCATATCCCTACCGTCTGTGGGCGACGTCTTAGCACATAGCGTTATGATACGTCGGCTATGTTTCGGATTAGGGTGAGTGTGTTTGGTAGTACTTTTAAGTGCAGCAAGCATACTCAACTTCATGTCTTAGTGCAATAGCGCTATAATACGTGGAGTTTTGGCTACTGACGTCTTAGTACCGTGCTACTATGATACGTTGGTGGTATTTTTAGTTAACAACATTATCAATTTTGTTACGAAAGTCGATGGGGATCATGTGGGTGTGTTGTGAGGGGGCGCCAAGCATATGATAGTTGCATTGATGCTTACTGCTAATTGCAGTATTTTGTCTTGTGATGGATCTGCGGGTGTGCTGCACCTGATTCGACACATCTTGTGGTTCTGGTCGGATGGAGGTATGTGGGTGGTGATGTCTGCTGGGACTGTATGGGGGAACTTGGGATGGTGTAAGCCCGACGATAGTCGTATTGATGCTTGTTGCGTTCTGCAGCATTGCGTCTCTACGATGGTTGTTTGGCGGGTCGCTATTCTCAATGGCGCTACCTGCGTCTTAGTTTGACTCACAGCCTAAGTAGCTTTGCCCAAGTCGGGTCCCTTCATTGCGGGACTGCAGACTTTTGTTTGCCCTCCATGATGTTTTATATAACAACATAACAATATATCTCTATAAAGTTCCCACCTTTGAAAGATTGAAGGCAACTTGTTGGTAGGTGAGACAAACATGATCGAAAAATGCATATACTCAACGTCAGTGACACAAACCCTTTCTAATGGCGAAATATTACTAATATCTTATAACTGCCTATTGGCTATATCTGCCATTGTATTGGTTGGTGGAGCATATGTGTCGACCTCATGCGGGTGGTAGCTGGAGGGAGAATCTGAGGAGGCTCTCAAGGCTGCGGCCGAAAGCCGCGCAACGTGGGACCCCATTCCCTTGAGGTGAGCGGTAGACTCATGACACGCTCTGCGGCCAATTGGCCGTGCTGACCATGCAATTGGTGGTGATGCCTTATACTTACATAACGTCTGCTGTTCGTTACAATATGCATAAGAAACAGCGTTGGTAATAGCATGCAGCTTTGTGGAACATCAGCGTTAATAGTCTTGTAATCGGAGAACGCACCGTCTACTACGGCATTGATGCTCCAATCACCCAGAAAACTGATGATCCCACTGCACAATTTCTTGGAAAGCCCATAGGAAAAAAGCTTCGAAAGAAGAGCTTTCTGCCAGACCCGATCGAAGGCGCCTACTATGTCCAAACTAACGGTTAATGCCTCTCCCTTGGAATCGATAGCCTGCGCCCATCAATGTGTTAGGTAAACAAGAAGATCACCAGCTGAGCAACCCCGACGAAAACCGTAATGGCAGTCACTAATCAGCTGGTGTTCATCAAGGTACCACATGAGCTGGCAGTTAATAATGGACTACATTATTTTCGAAAACCAGGAGGTGATGGCAATAGGCCCGTAATTAGACGGATCAGAGCGGTTACCTATTTTTAAGGGATCGCCTAGGGAGTAGGAGTACCGAAAAAGGTGCGTTAGAACCGGGGTCAACTCTGGAGCGCATGACCTCCACAATTGGCGGGATTCCTTCACGCACACCCTACTTGTGGATGTCCAGGGAGAGGAGTTCTTTGCGTACTGAGAACTGTGTGAATCGCACATCAGGCATAGAGCATTCACACTGCGAAATGTTCGGCAGTGTGTTCTTCCCGTCATCAAGAGTCGAGTTGGATGCAAAACGCAGTGAGTCATTCTTTCTGTGCAGAGAAGGTGTTGATGGCTTACATATATTTCCTTGGAAAGCCTTGGCGAGAGACCAAAATGCAAGGGTTCCCGAAGGAAGGCGAACTAGTTTGTCGCCGATTCTGTATATGTGATCTGACTTTGCCCTAGCAAAAAACTCTTTTGTAGTACATGGAGGCGAAGTTATACTTCTTTTTAAGCATGCTGGAGTTTACATCCCGAGCCGCCAAAGCCTCAGCCCAGGCCTGATAGCACAGTAATAAAATTACAGGAGCGACCAAACCAAGGCTGAGATATGCCACCGATGGGTACCACAGATGATGGAATAAATAGGTCCATTCCCTGTAGCACCACATCGGTGACAGAGTCAGCAACAGCGCTGACATCATCCGGCGAGAAGCAAACCCAACCCAAATGGGTAGGATGCAAAGAAAGATCGCATTCCATCAGAATCCACTGACCTGTAATGCCAAACACGGTGGCAACCTACAGAACGCAATCGCGAGGAGAGCGTGAGTGGCACCACACTCCGGATCAGACAGTAGTCCGAAGATCCGAGAGGAGCATCGACGGAAACCTGATATCCGTCCGGATGAGAGGACAGCAGGAAGGTCCAACAGGGATATTGGACTTCCTGCTGTCCTCTCATGATGGTGTATGATCCTCTACATCTGGAATCCGCGTAAGCAAAGTAACCAGTTGTGTCAGACCATGTGCCAAGGTAAAATCATAAACAGATCTCCCCGCATGGTCGGTTAAACGTAAACAGAGCCATTCAGCGTGCTAGGCGTTAAAATCGCCAAGTATCACGATCTCTATGGATGGGTTCTGTTATAACAAGAAATCTTTAGCCATTTGGAAGTAGTTAACGAGTCGGTCTCTGTCGGTATTACAGCTATGTGACCTATACAGGCACCCGTAGACGCGGGGCCAAAGGATGTACAGATCCGTACCTTCTCGACTGCCGTGGCGTCGAGAACAAATATCCTCTCTGACGTATACGGAAACTCCAGCCCGGGGCACAAAGTAGTGTTCTAATTTGTACCCCGGGTAGGACAGGTACAAAGTATCAGCCGGAGAGGACACCTGCGTCTCGGTCAAAAAGAGCAAGGCCAGCTTCGCCGTCTCTAGATGGTAGTAGACGGCGCTATAGTTCGAGTGAAGTCCCCTGATGTTGCAGAAATCCAGGGATAACGTGGCAGGGGTCGCCATGGTATTATCGCTCTGTTTGCCCTGTGCAGTGTTAGTATAGAGCGGGATTTTGCACATCCTCAGAATACGCGGGACAGCCTGAGCACCCATGCTCGGGAAGTAGAGGGTAGCTTGACCGTGGATGCTCAGCGAGGGATTCTCCATTACCAAGGGTGCTGGCATAGCTTCTACTTTACGTTGGTATTATATGAGGTCGTGATTCTGTCCTGGTTCGATCCGGCCCATCCATGCTAGTGGTAAATCCACGCTAACGTGGCTTCAGTATCCATATGTAATATCCTAGCTTGTGTTTCCAAAAAATATCTTGTAATAAAATTTAAAAAGTATCTTTTCAGTTCTTTAAAGTCGCTTTTTACTATTAAAGAAAAGTTATTTTTTTACCCTTTACAGTGGACTAAGGATACTCTTTACTCTTTGCCAAACCTCAATATCATTTAAATTCTTCTATATTCTATATTTTTATTTCTAATTTTTCATCCCCTATTTTACCACCCTTAGCGGTGGATATTTTTACCTAAATTATAGTATATTACATAAAGTATAACCTATTTACTAAATCGGAATTGACAAAGATACTGCGTAACATACATAGAATATAATCACATCTACAACTTTTGTTTAGACTTTTTAAATATGTATACATTTTACGAGAACAACTTCGAACGCAGGTTCTATTACCGCGAACAATAGCACGCAATGAATCAGCGTGACCATGACGGACCCTATTTTTATTTCATTAATTAGGAATGGCTGAGCGATACTGTGACTTGACTTTCTTTATTTCCGTTGCGATTTTCTTTATATCGTTATTTCATTAGTGCTACCAAGTGTAATTAATGTTTAGATTATAGATAAAGCCGTAACGTAACGTTTTCAAATTGTACTTTTTCGATTGTTTTAACCTGTTTTTGTTTTGCCGTGTAAAAGGTGGTAGATATGAAAAAGTTTGTTGTGTGAAAAAAATGTATTAAGGGGGTGTGATTTCTTTTGATTTTATTTTGTATTGTTATGCAAATAAAACAAATACCTTTTATATAATGGTTTAATTTCATAATCCTTACCCTTAATGTACAAGAACGCGGCAAAATTACGTCACGCAATATTGAAATGAGAATTGTAATAATATAAAAGAAACATTTGATATTTATAAAATAGAATTAAATAGCTTGATTTATAACAAACATACGCGTATAAGTTTTATATATAGGTGGCATACAAAATTACAAAGATATCATTGTTTACTTTAACGCCTACCGGTATCGTGCGACCTTCTGAACGGCCCCTGATACTTGCGGGGTTGCGAGGCTGCCACCCCTCTCTGTCCTCTTTATTTATTAATGTATCTATTAATTATCTTTAAAACAAGTAATTAATGTTCGTATTAATCTAATATTGCTGTTGCATGAATAGATTTTTTAAAGAATAAGGGAACATAGTCCACCTAATGGTAAGTGCATACTGTCGCCTATATCTTCGATTAAGATTAAGAATGTAATTTGTTGTCATGTCAAATGGAATGACTCGTTTCCAATAGAAAGGGTTTACGGTTCCCTACACCCACCTTACGAAAATCAGCAGCATTATGTTATTGATTTACGCTAGTGCCAGTACTGGTGCTAGTTATCAAAAAAGGTATTTCGAAAATTATTATACTAACACGATTCTCTTGATCTAGTATCATCATCAGATGGACTATGTGCTCGTTTGCTACCATTCTATAAAAATAGTACAGACATTCGTACATGTTGATCTGCTCCTATTACATTAACCTCTGGGTTATGAACATATTTGAGCCCCAAAACAGTACATATTTTTAGAGCTGAATAATATTTTCTTTTATTACTAAATTCAGTCTAACTATGATGATTTCATTTTCATTTAAATTATAAACAATATCAAGGCCCTTCAATAGCGGACAAACTAGAATAAAATAATATTTTACGATTCATTTTTTTTATATACATGTCGGAGATTACAACAGAGGATCCCAATTTTGATCTTGGAAATACATCAGGATAGCTTTTATTGTTAAAAATAATAAAAGTGTGAGAGCGGACGTTCAACTTGATCTCTTGCTTACGCAGTTTAATCATTATCGGTAATAAGACAACCTCACACACTATACATTCAGTATAGTGAAATTACAGTTCGACCACACCGTAACACGTCTCCGCCACAATCACACATCAGTGTAACGTGAGATACGTAATTACATGATAACACCACAATATGTAAACCAACAGCAACACTACTTATCTCAATGTAGCACAGGGCAGCCTCTCAGCAACGCCAATCCTCCTTGCCTGCACTGGAAGAATTACAACAACGAACAGAACCACGACACTAGCACTAGTAGAATGACCACACTCGTAGAATGACTTAGGCGGAATCTCTGGCGCACGGCGCCTACAGTAAACTTTATACTGCACAAACAATTCACCCTCAATTCCATCTCGATCCAACCGGGTATTTTATAGACGCTCCGACATACATAAAAAATTAAATAACAATAATACGTTGACAATTTTACCCTTACACCGCAATTCCTCAATAACGTAATGGATAAAACTTATATACTTATATACTTAGTAGACAATACTAGCTTGTTTATGAAACTCATTTTTATTTTAAAGTATCTTTATTCTTTTTCCGTTATAAGAATCACTTAGCGATCGTGCTCTCAAAAGCTTTCGGTAGATTATTCAATAAGTAACTCGGTTAAATTTTGTCATATAAAAATGTATGAAGCGTTACCTTTCAAATACGGTCGATTTCTATATAAACTTTACCTTAACATAGACATTATCACTTCTTATGGACGTAGTTACATTTTTGACGTGCTCGAATTTAGATATTCTAATTGCAAGCTGACTTACGCATGCATCTTTTTTCTTTATCAGCCCGTAAAAGTTTACTGATGAATGCACACACGGATGCACTTAAAACCAAGTCAATGGTTGCAAATTATTTTAAATGAATACATGTGTGTGTGTTCTTGCAGTAGGGTGACCATGGTTTTGGCTTAGTTTTTGTATCTCTTGAAAGGTACGCAGCGCTCCGTTTTTCTTTCTTTGTTGGTATGAGTATACTTGAAGTTTTATTAATTTTAAAAGTAATAAATTAAGTTGGTTGGCGAAACTTTGCAAACGCATTTGGTATCTGGCATGAAAATAATGATTATATTATTTGTAAATTTGAGAGTGGGGTGCGGATGCAGCATTATTAAAAAATATTAATTTGTATAGGACGCCACGAGTACGAGTGGGCTTGTGGCTGTTGTGCCGTACATGTACCGATTATATATATATATATATATATATATATATATATATATATATATATATATATATATATATATATATATATAAATAAAATATATAAATTAATCAAATTTAACTTTACGACCGCCTATCCTCAGGCGACATATATTTTAACCAGTTCGTAATTGACACTGAACTTGGTAGCACTTTCCCTTTTTTTTACTATGAAAAAGTCAGAGTTATACATCCAAAAGTCAATTTCTTTTGTTTGATTGCTTTTTCGGGTTCTATATTATAATCGAATCATGGGAATTTCTCTTCTAAAGAACCTGGTGCACATTTTTCTTCTGGACTAGCACCCGGAAATAAATATTTGTGGTATATTTGTAAACTAGTCATGTCTGTTAACATTTAAAGCCCTTTCTAATTCTGACGATTTACGCTCGTTGTTCTTGATATTTTTTATTGATAGCACATTGTTTAAATCGCAACCACACCGCAATTGCTTGACAAGGAAGGCACATTTGGTATTTTTAAGCCACTTGCAGTCTGGCAAACCACGAAGCTGTCATCTTTTCTTCTAGTTTTCAAGAGCGAGTTTGCACTCTTTAAAACAGTGTTGCTTTCAATAAAGTTTTTCTGTTCTGGGGACTTAATCCTTTAACAAGCATTGGAAACTAAGCAGAACAATATCAAACAGGGTAGTTATTATGTGTAATAACAAGTTAACCAGTGTATCGATTTAAAAAAAAATATTATAAAAATCCTGTTACATAGTTTTTCAAGCGTGGCATAATATTTGTCTGCCCATAAGGAAATTTTTCTGTACATTATATTGCCAATTCTTGAAGAAAAATAAAACAATAATTACATATATACTACAGGGTGGGCTATCTAACATTTGGAATAGGAACTATAGGTTATTTTGAGGTTGGAGGTTTGATGACATTTCCGATGTCGCAGTTACTTTTATGTTTTACATTTATAAAATGGATCCCTTTCCGCTTGAACAAAGTTCGGAAATAATAAAAATTTATTTCCAAAATGGTGATTCTTCTACTCAAACTGTAAGAAATTTACGAAAAAAATTTGACAAAAAGGTTGTGCCAAAAACGCAGTTTGTGGAGTTCGTGAAACTAGATCGTTATTGTATAAAACAACCCGTGTACGGATTTTTCCAGTGAGCTCAACCGAAATCATCGCTGCTGTTGCTCAGAGTGTGCGTGAATAACCATCAACATCAACTCGTCATCGTTCTCAAGAATTCAACATTTCGCGCACTTCTCTGGGAAGAATTTTGCATAAAGATGTTAGTACAAATGCGTACAAAGTTTAATTTAGTGCTAGAGCTGAAGGCGCATGATCATCCGATACGTTTTCGGTTTTCCGAAGACTGCATGATCGAAGATGAACATTTTAACCGAATAATCATCTTTTCAGGTGCAGCTCATGCCCAACTCAGAGAATTCGTCAATAAGCAAAATTGTCGTATCTGGGGCTCAGAAAATCCACACGTTATCGTGGAGAAACCAATGCATCAACAACGAGTAACTGGAGTGAGAGAATGAAGAGTGTGGATTTTGGTCTGGTGGCATTATTGAGCCATTTTTCTTCTAAAATGAGCAGGAAAATGCTTTTACAGTAAATGGCGATTGCTACCGTGTCATGTTAAGCGGATTTTTGTTTCCCGAAATTGAAGAGGATGACATAGACGACATTTGGCTTCGACAGGACGGCGCAACGTGCCACACAGCCAACGTAACAATCGATTTTAGACTCCATTAGACTTTTTTGTGGGGAGCCGTTAGAGACAAGTATAACGCTAACCATTGGAAGATGATTGACAACTTGAAACATAAAATCGAAGTTGCCATTGACGAAACAAAGGATTAAACAATCGAAAATGTACTGAAAAATTGGACTAATCGAATGGGGTTTTCATTAGGTTTTTTATAGCTGATTCAAATTTCACATCTTAAATGGTCCACCCCTTATGATCATGTAATCATGAAAAACAGTCTTATTAATATTGTTTATGTTAATGCTATGCCCGGTGTGATGCTTCATAATTATTATTAGTAAATAATGATTAAATTCGTTCTAGAGACATTTAAAAATGTCATAGAAATTATATTTTAAACAATTAAAATGCAATATTAAGTATAAAGTTCAAATATATTTATTTAGAATATTGAAGTTGATGAAGGTGTTCTTGTAATAATCGGAAAAATTTTTAAGTCCATGAGGGTGTTCATGTAATGTTCCCTAAGACTAATAGAACACGTTTTTTTGTTCAATAAGAGGGGCGTTGCTGGAGACACATACCCAACGTTGCACATATAAATGGGGTGGTCGGCTGACCGACTGCTAGTAGTGAGGTTGCACAATGACTAGTCCTATATTAGGGACTTATGATAGTAAGGTCTATGATACGAAAGCATGAATATGGAAGGTATCTATGATGCATAAGCATTATGATAGCAGAGTTATGACTTGAAGTCCCATAGAATAGAATAAAATAGAATAGAATGATTTTTATTCAATGTGAATTATTACATAATACTTATTGAAAGTCATTATTTTATTTACCACTGGTTCGGAAAATACCTCTGTCCTGAGAAGAACCAGCAAGAAACCCAGCGGGACTTTTTTATACATATGTATAGGACATTAATAGTATGGTCTATGAAATTAAGCAAATATGTGGAAGGTCTCTAATATGTAAAATTTCTTTGCGGGACCTAACAAAGAGCACAAACTCACCGTGTTGTTTTCTTCCGATTACAGTCGATTACAAACGCCTGATGACCTTAGCAATCCATGCACGTATCGTGTAGCTTAACATGCTGCTATTTTACGATGACGTATTCTGTGAGATCGTGTTCCTTCCTAATCAAGCTTGCCGGACATATTCGTGTAGCAGTCATAAAACACCTGCAGCATGGCTCTAAAACTCTAAAGCTTTTTAGTTTCGTTTAATATAATTGAAGTTAGTAAAGTGAAAATCATTTAGGAAAAATAGAGATGGGCAGCAGGACATCGATAGTTTTCATTAACAATATATCCAATTTCTATATGTAAAAATCAATTGCTGTAGTCGATTGCGTTAGTCTCGTTAAAAATCAAAAACGGGCGGACAAATTTTAATGATTTTTTTTGAGTTCCCACTTGAGGGACCCACTCAAATAGTGGGTCCCTCGATAGTTGCGATAGTGATGTGCATTCTGTAAACAATTGGAACAAACACAAGCTAGTGATACCAGATTCTCGACTCCACAGAGTCAGTAATTCATTCCTGGGGGAATGTACACGCTATTACAACAAAGTCCCGGAAAGTGTACAGGCTCTCTCTATTAGCAAGTTTAAATGTTTTGTTTAGTTGAAACTGTATAAAAAGGGTTATTATAGTATAAATGAATACATGGTTGATATAATAACCCCTGGGAATGAGGTGATCGCTTCCAAGCTGTTTCTAAAATAAATTTTGTACTTATATAATTTGTAAAACCATTATTGTAAAATTTTCTTTAAAAAAAAGTCCCGCTGGGTTTCTTGCTGGTTCTTCCCAGGACAGAGGTTTTTTTTTCGAACCAGTGGTAAAGTAAAAAAAATGTCTTTCAATAAGAATTACACATGTGATCTATATTGAATAAAAAATTATTGTATTCTATTCTAGTTTAAATTTAAAATTGAAGCCGGTAAGTTGGAAGGGTAGGAGCAGATCGCTAGTTATTAATAAATAGTACCACGTGGTAGAGTAATAAGAAAATCCATCCTTTATTAACGTTGGTTTATGTTTGTTTACATTGCAATTTATAAAGCACATATAAGCCTGAAAACGTGAAATACTTACTTGGAATATTTTGCTGAAGCATGTTGAAAAATTATGATAAACGACCTGTCGCTAATTTATAGTCGTTCGAAATTTCGTTTAGGAGTAAAGTCCGTACCTACCGCAATATTCATTGTACAAACCCAGAATTATATAATTTTTGCAGGTCAAAAAAGTCTAAACCTCGTCAAAATATTTACTCTTTTTTATTAATTCCGAAGTCTTAATCTTCATTGACTGCTTCATAGACTAGTGAAGAGTAGAATGACCCCGCGAAAAAAAAACGATTTATCACCATAATCACACACAACATTGGTACTATCCATTAAACTTGTGTCCATTTTTATCGTTTATTTTTCGAAAAAAAAAATTTAAACACGACTGTATGCTAATTATGTTTAAATCTAATCTAATGTAATTTAATGACCGATTTATGTAAAAGTGATTATACAATTTCACGAAATTCCACATATATTTCAACCAGGCCCGATGGTAATTGAAGTAATTTTATATTTTCTTGAATAATGCAATTATATGGTAATAATACTCAATCAGGCGATCGCAAAAAACATAATAGCGCTTGCTTAAAGCGGACTCCGAAATGTAGTTTTATTAATTAACTATTAAACCACTGCATTTCTATGTTTTTTAGCTTGTTTAACAAAGAAAAGAAAAACATTACATAATTTATTTAATAGACATTCAATTTAAATATAAACTCTTTTGCATAAAAATGAGCACCTAAATAAGGAACCACTTTTATTGTAACTATTATAATGTTTGATAATTTTAGGTAGTCTCAAACTAGAAATTTTGTAAATTAATAAACAAGTTATAGTTTTTGAAATAATGTTAATATTCAAAGCACTAGTAATGCCAGTGCTTGCTAAGTAAGAATAGAACATGTTTTTTTTGTTTATTTATTCTTTAACCTCCCTCTTGCTGAAAGAAAGGGAATATAATATTTCTCCCTTTGACGGAGTATGAATAAACATTGGAATAGAATTGATAGATGTAAATGGGTAAACACTAAATAAGAATTCCTATGTGTATTTAACAAGTGTATTTCATTAAATTTTAATATAATATATTATAGAAACTAAATTTCGTATTACCTTATGGTCAAACTAGTGTAAGATGGTAGAATGATAAATTATGATAAGTTAGAGAACGGAAGGCAGAGGTTAGAATTATAAGAGCAAGACGACTGTATACATATAAGTAAAGGGATGATAATAATGATATGATGTAAGATGGCGAGTCCTAACGTGGTATACTCGTATGAAAGAGATCAACGAGAGTGAAAAATCGTGCCACATTTGGTGGATAATAAAATGAACGATTCTTTTCACTTTTTAACATTTCCACGTTCATATATAAAATTAAACAATATATTTTTAAACAGTGGTGATGGAAGTAATCTTGTAACAAACCATAAAGCAAAATATTATTTAGGTAGTTAATGCGTGCCATTAATCACGTTCTTATCAAACGTCGGCTTTAGGCCACGCTCTACATTCCTAAAGCAAGTGAGGTTTTCTTGTGTGAACAAGGTATTCATGATAATAATCACGTATAATAAATTATATCAAGTAATATTTCAAGCTAATTTTCCGAAATATCATTAATAATAACCGAAACTGGCATTAGAAATACTTGATTAAAAATATATATTGACCATAAGTTTTCGTTCGTCAAGTGACTATTTGGAAGAAGTTCAGCGATAGTGAGGTATTTAAACGTTCTAACTTCCGATGACATTTAATGAATCGTGGTGTAATCGGATTATTTTAGCTTTAACGTAATAACGCTGATTAATAATTTATTCATAATTTGACCTTATTAAATCTATATGCATTCTAAGTTATTAGATGCTTTAAGAAACTCTATATGGAGTGTTAAAGTTAAAGAGGGTGTGTCTCAAAGATTTTAATTAGGAATCGATTTAGATCGGAGACTAAATTACGCCTTTGAGTGTCCGAGCAACTCTGACCGAAGACTAAATCATGCCGTCAAAGTTTCTGAGCAACTCTGTATTTATGTCATGTTCCAATCTTAGAATCTGGCATATTGTAATATAACGAAGCATTTCTTGATATGCCGCCATTTCATGATTTGGTCGATGATTTATCTGCCATAGTACTTTGCCCTTAATTCATACTCTTAACCCACTACATCACTAGATAGGTGCTTTTGCATTGTATTCCTTAAGCGCAAAGCACGTAGGATTTTTTTAGTAGCACCTAAAAATCAAGATTACAACGTTTTGTCGCATGAAATCTAGCAATTATATTATACATACAAATGATATAATAAGCACATTGTCAGAAAGATAGATGATAATTTAACTTATTAATTTTTTTAAGTCCATTAATTGCTGTTTTTACATAAAAATGCGTTTTAGTGGCTTATGGTGTGGATTTGTCAAGGCCGTATGACTTCGTAAACACTTTTGGAAACATCAATTGTAACTCAATATATTTTTTAAACTCTTTATCTATCATGTGGGAAGCCATTGAATGTAAATAGCAGTTTAATTTGGTTTTGTTTAGTAATAATTCATTTTTTTCAGATGCAAAATATTCTGCGAAATTTTCGGTGTTTTAGCAGCCTTGTATGAATTTATTTTTTACTAATAGAGACTTCCTCACTCACTTAGTTAGTTCAGCGTCAACCGCCGTCATGAGTGGATACTGTATCGGTTGTTTGCAGCGGCCCTAAAAGATCACTGTACAAATACAAAATATTCGAAAAACTAAATTTCATACATACTTGATTATTAAATAATCAGAGATTTTTATTGCAATATTTTAAAAGCACAGAATAAATAATAGTACTACCTACTAAAAGAAATTAGGATGCAATATTTATATTTAAATACATCTTGGACTTTATAGAGTGACCTGAATAATGATATGATGATCATAGGAGCATACTGAGTCGTGCACTTTTGGATTTTCCATATTTTTTTTAAATTGAAGTTTGACATAAGTTATCGGAGATTTGGAAGTATAATAAGGTTATTAGTAAAAACTTGTGTGTATTTAAACTTCTTTCAAAAAATTCCGTATAATCATGTTATACGTAATTTTTTTAATGCGCTTAGCATGCACAATTGGATTAACCAATAGTTTTTAATATATTAACAGAAGTCAAAGTTATAAGTTATTGGCCAAATAATTATATGGCAGCGTATCTTAAAATGCAGGCAGATTAGAATCTGCCTAATTCCATCGATAGGACTACGACATATATAATATGCTCCGGTACTACCAAACGGAGCTGCTCCTCGGGCTGAACACCTTGCAGTTTCCTTCCTTGACCAAAACATTAAGCTTTAAAAAGACTTAAACGTATAGGAATAACCTTAGAAAAATTATTTTATAAATTGTTTTAGTACGGTATAATTTTTTTTATTTTTAAAGAAAAGAAATTAGTATTATTAGAGTCGCGCTGCAATTTAACACTATAAACCATCAAACCAACAAATTTACTTGTATCGTATGGACATTTTAAATACATAAGTTGCACAAAGATAATCAGCTAGACCTGAAACTATTATCTGTAGGCTATATACTAAATACTATTTCTGTGCAGGAATCAAACCTTCGGCGTTTAGCGAAGTTTTTGAGCAACAGTAACTCACGACACTCTAACTCAATTACCTTGCGCGTACTATAATATCAAAACGTGTGCTTTTCCTCAACGCCAAATGCTCTGCATCATTAAGCCTAGTGTCAATAACTGAATAAATTACACCTTTATTCTAAAAAAAAAACTTTTTTAAGAATAAGGGTGACTAGCGAGCACACAGTCTATCTGATGGTAAGCGAATGCTGTGGCCCTTAGACGTGCACCAATATCACTTCTGAGGACTAAAATGGAATGCCTCGTAACCAGTAAAAAGATAATTATTCAGCTGTTTCACGCTGGTAATCTATGAGAACGTAGTCCGACCCTGGTTGAACCAATATATTTGTGCTGCTGCTATAATATAGTTGCAGTGTGGTTCTCCCACGTCAATAAATTCTGCATTCTGCCTATTTGCAGTGATTACTTCAAAATACAAATTGTGATTATTTACAACACTACATCTTTTAGGCGAATTTCAAACACTATTAAATAATATTAAGAGCACTTAAGATTTAATTATGAAAAACACTATAAGTTGAATAAAACTACTTTTATTTAATTTTAAAAGATAAGGAGTCAGGGTACTATCAACTAATGAGAATCCTGTAATAATAATAAATTGAAATCCAAGCATACAACTGTACTGGAAGTGGTCGAGCCATGCTGCAACTTTATTAGTATTATATTATGTTGTAGCACGAATGGGTCAGTTCAACCGGAGAAGGACGCTCTCACAGAATACCATCGTAAAATAGCAGCTTAATACTGCTGCTGTACTTGCCATGTATTGGCGGTTAAGAATATCCACTACCCCATATCTTCCCCTGGGTGTCGTAAAAGGCGACAAAGGGAAACAGGTAGGAGATGGGCAACACCATCTTCCTGATAACAGCAAAAGTACAATAAAAAAAACTGCGGTTGCCAACCCGCTCGCTAAGCGTGGCAACTATGGCAAATACTCCCCTATGATGACAGTAACAAAGAAACGGCCTCCAGTCTCCGGCGGACTCGCTATTCCTGGCTACGGTGGCCACCATGGTAACGGCGGGAAAGGGGGTGCTAAGAATCTCCGGTGGAGGTTCGGTTGCCACCTAAGACGACTCGACCTGGCAACATATAACGCACGCACCCTGAGGACTGACTAGAAGGTCGTGGAGCTAGAAGAAGAAATAGAAAAGTTACGCTGGCATATTATAGGATTATCAGAAGTCCGAAGAGAGAGGGAGGACACGGTAATCCTTGAATCCGGCAACTTGCTCTATCACCGGGAGGGCGACCATCTATCCCAAGGAGGTGTCGGATTTATCGTCCACAAGTCTCTCGTTAACAACGTTGTACAGATTGAGAGTGTGTCAACGAGGGTTGCGTACCTTATACTCATAATCACCAAACGGTATTTGCTGAAGGTCATACAGGTTTACGCAGCAACCTTGGCACACCCCGATGAGCAGGTGGAGGAAATGTATGAGGATATCTCTAGAGCCATGCATTCCTCCAAACCCAATATACGGTGTTAATGGGAAACTTCAATGCAGAACTAGGCACAAGAGAGAACGATGAGCTGAAAGTAGGGAAATATGGAATAGGGCAACGGAACCCAAGGGGCCAGCAGCAGCCGACTTCATGGAGAAAAGGGGTCTTTTTATGATGAAATCTTTCTCCCAGAAGCGGCCCCACAGTAAGTAGACCTGGTCGATCCCCGACGGTTCCACAAAAAATGAGATTAACTTCATTATGACGACCAGACGACAACTGTTCAGTGATATCTCCGTGATCGCGAGGGTGAAAACTGGTAGCGATCACCGAATGGTTAGAGGCACACTGAACCTAAACGTTAAGTTGGAGAGGTCTCTTCTAATGAAGTGAACGCTCCGTCCCCCTCGTGCTCTGTTCCAAAGTCCCGAAACCTTTCAGCTCGAGTTACAAAACCGTTTTCAGTGCCTGAAAGACTGCAATGGAGTGGACGATATGAATGACAAGCTCGTGAAAACTGTACATGCGGTCGAAGCTAGCTAAGTTCTATAAGACCCGCCGCAGAAGAACACAAAAACTCTCCGATCACACTCTAAATGTCATGGCTGTTAGACGGGAGATGAAGCTACTTTCTTCAACAGACTTGACAGCATACAGGCAACTGAACAGACAGATCTCCGAATGCATGCGCGGGACTTGCGCAACTTCAATACAGCTTGTATTGAAGAAGCGATCGAGCCGAACAGAAGCTCCAAAGTCTTTGCCAGAGATATGTCTGCCAGAAAGAGCCAACTGTCAATGCTGAAGACCGAGTGTGGCAGCATCGTTTCCGGGATACCTGAGATTTTGAGTGAGATTGAGAGGTTCTATGGGCAGCTGTACACGTTATCGTTGGAGCCACACGCAAGTGTGAGTAACGATCAAAGAGCGAGTCTTATCAGACACTATTCCGATCATATTCCGGACGTCAGTCTGAACAAGATTAGAATAGCTCTCTATCATCTTAAGCACGGCAAGGCCCCAGGCGAGGATGGAATTACAGCGGAGCTTCTGAAAGCGGGTGGAAGACCGGTACTTGAAGTCCTTCAGAAGCTCTTTAATTCCGTCCTCCATTGTGACATTACACCGGAGGCGTGGAGCAGAAGTGCGGTGGTCTTGTTCTTCAAGAAAGGTGACAACGCTCTCTTGAAGAATCTAGACCAATTTCCCTTCTGAGCCGCGTCTACGTGCTGTTTTCGAGAGTCATTACAAATCGTCTCGCGCGTAGACTTGACGACTTCCAGCCTCCCAAACAAGCCGGTTTTCGAAAGGGCTTTAGCACCATAGACCACATACATACCCTTCAGCAAATTGTACAGAAGTCCAAAGAGTACAATTTGCCACTATGTCTGGCGTATGAAGACTATGAGAAAGCCTTTGATTCCGTCGAAATTTGGACGGTGCTGCAGACCCTACAGCGGTGCCAAGTTGACTGTCGGTATATCGAAGTGCTGAAGTGTTTGTAAAGTAGAGCTACGATGGCTATCTGAGTACAGAACTAGAGTACGAAACCTATCCAATTGCAGAAAGGTGTAAGACAGGGTGACGTCATATCCCCGAAACTCTTCACCGCTGCATTGGAAGGCGATTTCAAGCTTCTGGACTGGAAAGGATACGGTATTAATATTAGTGGCGAATACATCACTCACCTTCGATTTTTCGACGAGATAGTCCTTATGGCACAATCTCTGGAGGACCTAAGCACCATGCTCAAAGACCTCAATAGTGTCTCCCAACGAATAGGTCTTAGGATGAACATGGACAAAACAAAGATCATGTTTAATGTCCATGTCACACCTATACCGGTAGTTGTTGGGAGCGTTAAGCTCGAAGTTGTTGACGAGTATGTTTACCTGAGACAAATAATCCGACTAGGTAAGTCCAACTTCGACCGAGAGGTCAATCGACGGATTCAACTCGGCTGGGCAGCGTTCGGGAAACTACGACACATCTTCCCGTCAGACATACCTCAAAACCTTAAAACGAAATTGTACCTGTATTGTACTGTACCAGTGCGTGTTGCCAGTGATGACTTACGGATCTGAGACGTGGTCCTTCACTACTGGCCGTATGAGGAAGCTCAAGGTCGCTCAGCGAGCTATGGAGAGGGCTATGCTCGGAGTTTCTCTGCGTGATAAACTTAGAAATGAGTATATCCGCAATAGAACTAGAGTAACCGACATAGCCCAACGGATTAGTAAGCTAAAGTGGCAGTGGGCCGGCCATATAGCTCGAAGAACCGACAACCGATGGGGAAGAAAGTTTCTTGAGTGGCAGCCTCGTACCAGTAGGCGAAGTGTAGGGCGACCCCCTACGAGATGGAGTGACGACCTTGTAATACAACATGCAGGAAGTCGATGGATGCAGGTGGCTCTGGACCGTGCTTTGTGGCATTCCCTGGGGGAGGCCTATGTTCAGCAGTGGACTAATGAAAGGCTGTAATGAGGATGATAATGAATACTGCTGTGTTTCATATAGTAAGTGTAGAGAACCAGGGACCCTTTTTACTGGAAAGGAAGCATTCCATGCTAGTCCTTACGGGTCAAAATGCATCTGCAATTTGATTACTTATTAAGGATAATCGAGGATAAATGTAGATGTCTATGGTCCACAGCAACCACTTACTATCAGATGGATTGTGTGCTTGTTTGTCACCCTTATCCTATAAAAAATACAACTGCAAGTCTTCAAGATACAGTAAGATTATTCTACGTATAGCGGACAAAAATTAGTAATTAAAAGGTGACGGTGCTCTAGTTTAACTATGACATTGGGACTTAAAACACCTCATTTCCCCCCTTTGATCATGGGTACTGTAAAGTACGTGAAACTTCTGAAGTTATAAATTAAATAAAACGCGGTAAAGTCCATAAAAATAGTTTTATTCGCCCTGTACAACTTTAAAGAAAGCAAGCACAGCGCGAAATTAAAGCACCCTAGAATAACAGAATCAATAAGTTGTAAGGACTCCTTTTCTGTCTTACTTACTTAGCTATTTCTGCTGTAAAGCATTAGTACGCCTGGTACTATCCCGATTTGAAGGCATTTCATTTTAGTCGTCAGAGATGACAGCGCATGTGTAGCGTTCTTTTTTTAGAGTTGGGTGCCATCTCCATGAGCTACAATAACCACTCACAATCATATGAACTGTTAGCTCGTTTGTCCCCCGAATTTCGTAAATAATATCTTCATCTACGGTACGCGTTAAATTATAAAACTTTTATATTTTAAATTAACGTTGATTACATTTTCATTGGGGAATATCAAAGATTGAATAATGATTAACTTTTATACTATCATTTTAAATAACAAGAAAAATGTAAAGAAATCTCCAATTTGTTATTCCGTGCACGCAATTAAGTGATTTCAAAGTAATTTGTGTCGATAGGCATTACATAAATCGGCTTATAAGCTTTCAGTAAAGTCCTAATGTAAAAGCATTTAAATAATAAAACGTATGACGTTTTTAATTTAAATATTTTATTCCTTTCATAGAGATTAAAATTTAAAAAAAAAACTACCTAAGGATAATTCCACCGCCTACCTTTTAGAAGAAAAAGCTGTTACTAAATCGATTAGTGACGGTTTCGTCTTAATTTTTTCATTTATTAAACGAGGGAAAACAAACGGCATAGTTTGTTTCCTCAATTGAGATATATACTTAAGGTAAAATAGGCGTTATCGTATACGAGTTAATACAATTTCAATGGCGGTTATTTGTTTTAATTTATTTAAAAGTTACACCTTTACAGCATAATACTTAAACTTTCTTCTTACTCTAATCAAGCAAATTAAACGTTTTCATTATAACCTTTATGTGACATATAACCTATACATAAAATAAAACTGTAACGAGGTAATTTCTGTTCAGTAGCTATAAATAAAAAATTCTAAATTAGAGGCTAAATAGTAAATTACAGTTCACCTGGTGGTAAGTGGTTGCTGTGACCCATAGACATCTACATCTATCGTCAATAAGGAATCAAAATGCAGATGCGTTGTCACCCGTGAGGACTAAGCATGTGAGCTCGTATAATATATGATAAAACAATGCACGGATTTTGATGAAGATTTTACTTTTCTCTAATAAATAGTATGATCGTTGTATTTCACTATAAATTTATATTTATTTAATTTCACCGTTCTATAGTTTAAGGTCTCCTAAAAATTAGAGGCCTAACAGGACTCAGCTGCAATGACAAAAAAGCAATCATTCTGAAGGTAAGTAGTTACTGTTGCATATGGACATCTGCAATTCATTCCAAACAAAGAATGCCACAGATTGTTACATCTAAGGAATAAGATGGAGTGCCTCGTTAGCAGTAGGAGTAAGATGGGATATCCTTTTCTCGTATTGTATTATCTGAGAGAGCGTAGTCCTCTCTCAGTCAACTACACCCATTCGTGTTGCAACCATAATACATCTGTAGTGTAGCTCTACTATATAACAAAAACTAACTATCACGACAGTCTCGAGAGTATCTCGATTAGGTCTGGGATGGCATCTGAGATGCCTGAACTGAGTAAATTCTAAATGAACCTGTAAAAGTCAACAGGCTAACAGCACTAACATCACAAAAACTAGATGAGATGAGTAAACTCAGAAGTATTAGTCTATTAGAGATGACTTTGTATTTGTTTCATTTATTGAAAGACTATCTGCTTAGGGGCTGCTAATGGAACTAGTACGTTCGAGACTGGTCGTCACCATAATGTAGCCATAATGCGAGTAAGAATATATGAAAATTTTGTATTTAGCTTATATTGTTTTGCAAAATATCGTTATTTAAATAATTTAAACTATTTAAATTTTAACAATTTAAATAGTCAATTACAATGTTCTTAACCGTTAACTTATGACACCGTTAATTGATGCGGTGGTGGTGGGTCTGAGAGGGGAGAGGAGTGTCGAAATCGCAAGGCATCGCTCCCTCTACCTCCTGCAGCTGAATCTTGGTTGGTGGCGGAGCCATAGAGTTTGCAAGTGCTTCTGAGTGCTCGTTTTTCCTGGCCCCATGGCCTTCGCGCATCGGACACGGGGGCGTCTGTTGCATATGTGAAGCTAGAGTCGACAAAAGGGCGCATCATGATTTCTGGTGCGCCTTATTTGAGAAGGATATGGGTTAGGAGTAGTCCTCTCCCGAAGAGGAGCCACCATGAGGCTCCCAGCTCTGGTGGGGCCGCGGACACATCCGCGAAAGCTTTCCCGGACACCATAGGATTTTAGTCGGTACGAGTCCGACATAACCAGTCCTTGCCCTAGCGAGGCGGGTATGCGTAGGCATGTAAAATAAAAAAAGACCTCCCATATAGATTGCTGGATAGGATTGACTGGATATTTATACGCAACGTATTTGAAGAATTGAAGATTCATTCCACGAGTAAAGTCATTCTACGCGTGCTAAGACAGAGTCGGTATAGTACTAAATGTGTAGTGCGTTACGCTGTCCTATTATTGATAATGATTGAACAATTGATAACGAATGAATGAACAGTTGGAAGTCATTCAATGAATGGGCGACAGTAGGAGTCCATAAGAGCAGACATAGGTTATATGATCTTTACCATGAAATGTCATATAATCATAGTGTCGAATTTAGGAAATATGTAAAAAAATATTCAAAAATATTTAAAAGAGCGTGCTCCACAGCCAAGTTTTTGCATTTGAGCAACAAAATTACGGCGGCTTCCAATAAAATTAAAATGACATGGAGTATGATTAATAGCAAAACTGGTAAGATCAACTCTCGCAATTCAAACTACCTGTTAAGTGTTAACCACAATTTAACTGAATCAGATCAGGACATTGCAATGGTTTTTAAGAAATATTTTACTGATATTCCGATATTAATCACTACGTCACTGAATTCTTCTCCTGCTGTCACCAAACCATTACTTAAAGAAAATGTAATGTGTACACGCAGAATCTTATATTTCATAAAGTATCATCAGAAGATATTTTAAAATATTTTAAATATATTGATGTTAAGGAAACTGCGGATCTGTGAGGGAGTTCCGTTATTGCGTCTATAATAGATGCAATCGCGCCTCAATTAGTTATTATTTTTAATACTAGTATCAAATCTGGTGTGTTATCCTGATTTAATGAAGTAAAGTAAAGTAATACATTTATTTAAATCTGGTAGTACATTAGACCCCGCCAATTTTAGACCTATTTCTGTACTATTAACACTTAGTAAGGTTTTTGAAAAAAATATTCTTGATCAAATGTTTAATTTCTTTAATATAAATAATTTACTTCATAAAAATCAATTTGGTTTCACAAGGCGTCGCTCGACAACTGATGCCGGTTTTGAGCTGATTAAATATATAGTTAATGCATGGGAGAATTCACAGGATGCTTTGGGTATATTTTGTGACCATGAAACATTAATCAGGAATCTTCAACACTACGGTGTAAGAAGTGATACTCTTAAATTAATTATTTCATATTTAAGTAAGAGAACGCAAAAGGTTGTAATTAACAGTATGAACTCTTCCGGGTCGATGGTACAAATGGGCGTGCCTCAAGGCTCAATTCTCGGCCCCTTTCTGTTTCTTGTATAGATTAATGACTTATCTTACATAGTTGGGGATAACCATGATATAATATCATTTGCAGATGACACTTCTTTAATTTTCAAATTAAGTAACAATTACTAAAATATGACGAAGTAGATAATGCTTTATCTAAATTAGTAAATTGTTTCAATGATCAATTATTTGCAATTAAGTGGCACTAAAACAAAATGTATGAAATTCGTGACTCCAAATGTAAAACAATTAAATACTAATGTAATTTTAAGTGGGGAGAAAATGAGTCTTGTAGATACCACCATTTTTCTTGGAATCACACTAGACGCGTAGCTTCAATGGAGCCCCCTTATATGAAAAATAGCAAGCGGACTCAGTTCTGCAGCATATGGTGTAAAAAAGATTAGAAGTCTAACCAGTGTTGAAACAGCTAGACTTATTTAATTTAGCTATTTCAATAGGAGACTTACTAGGAGTTTTCTTTCTCACACGATTTCTTAATAATATAATCGTTTAGTACCGGCGTTATTTCCGGATTAATTCGACTAAGAGACTATCAAGAAATGAACTTACTCCTCTATAAGAGGTTGGAAACGCACCTGCGGATCTCCTAGTATTGCTGCTGTTCATGGGCGGTGGTCAACACTTATCATCAGATGAATTTATTGCTCGCTTGCTCCTTGTAATAAAATTTTCCAACCACTTTCAATATTAAATAACGAGATTTACGCCATAGGAAAAGAGATAATGTGAAATTCGATAATAGAAGGTAGGTATTTGTATAATGATTTTCGTTTCTTGTAGGAAATTTTATCCATGAATCAATAGCGCTAATGAAGCAATCCGCAGACGGGATATTGAACTACAGACCTCTCGAACATCTGTTCCCTAGCAATAAAACCGTAATCAAACATTTATTGTAAATAAAATGTATATTAAATATTGAAAGAATGTGAACAATTAGTGCTAAGTCCTTTTATCTGCTTACAATTAGCACACAGAAAAAAGTAACAATTTAAAGAAGCACAAAAGAAGCTTAATTATGTATTCAATCGAATCGACTTATAAATAGTGTTTTAAGTAATTTGTCTAGTGTGTTTAACACTCTAAAGTTGTTTAATAACAAAATAATCAAAGTTACTATCTCAATTTCTGGTGTTTTCTTCATCCGCTTATTGCTTTATGTTTAATATCATCATCATCATTACAACCGCTTACAAGTCCACTGCTGAACATAGGCCTCCCCCAACGAATGCCACAAAGCACGATCCTGAGCCACCTGCATCCTTTGACTTCCTACATATCTTACCAGGTCAACACTCCATCTAGTGGGAGGACGCCCCACACTAAACGAGCACACAGTCCAGTCGTTAGCAAGTAGAGGCTGTGGCCCACTACATCTACATTTTCCTCGATTAAGAATCAAAATGCAGATACGTTGTCACCCCCGAGTACTTAGATAGAATGCGCGGTTTCAAGTAAAAAAATATCTGCAGTTCTCTGTCTACATTCACACTATGAAACATAGGAGCATTAAGCTGCTATTTTACGCTGTTAGTATGTGAGACCATTGTCTTTCCCCTGTCAAGCCGACACATTAATGCTACAGATATAATATAATTGCAGCATGGCTCTATCGCGCATTAAAATATTCCTCGGTTCTCTCCACTCACCATATGAAGAACAGCAATATTCAGTTGCTATTTTACGCTGGTATTCTGTATGAACATTGTCCATCCATGGTCGAGCTGACCCATTTGTGCTACAACTATATTATAGTTGTTTTACAACTCCCATAACAAATCCCAATCGAAAATATGGTTCCTTCTATTTTAAGAAATAAAACTGAAATGAAACAACTCTCAAATCAGCTACACTCATTTAAAGGGTCGTATGTGACGACCTGATAAGTACAATATACACTGCCGTAATGCATTGGAATAAATACCGTGCTATGTGGTAGTCCAATGTCTTTAAGTTTAATGTGATGTGAATATCTCCGGATCTCTATCTTAGTAAACTCAAGTTGTCCTTCTCTCAGATTATGGATTCAGGTTTTTTTTTTGCCCACTATGTGTAGGATAAGGTAAAAACTAAAATACTTACCACACAGTAACATTTACAGGCGTCTTGCAAAAAAACTAAAACTATCCTCAGATCGAACTTAGATCATGGCGGCCAGTCTTTACCTCATGATCAGCTGTCGACCGCTAAATCGACAAGGCAGTTAAATTGTATTATTAATTTTAAAATTGTTCATATATTTAATATTACTACCAAAATAATAAATATTTTAACCAAAGATTATATACAAGGTCACTGTATACATTTAACATTTGTTACATCTAAGACAGTACAAACTTATCACATAACTCTGACGTCGTATTTCTACTCTCGCAAAAATTCGTGGCGGTATATTATTATATTCTGATAGCATTCAAAACATTTGCCGCCTTTATACATTTACATGACTGTGAATAATATTACACGATACATGTGAAATTTGTTAACCTGCAGTTACACGAAGTGACAGAATATTTCCCACCACGGAGACATGGAAAATGATAATATTATTTATTAATGTTGCTTGTGTCGAATTTAAAATTTACCTTTACGCATTTCGTAATTTTTTTTATATATGTGTTTTATATATGACCATGAGTGACCATATACATGACCATTGGGTGAAAAAATCAAACCTTCAATAAATTAAAACTGCTTTATAATTCTAAAATTAATTTTGAAATGTTTGATGCTTCAGACATTCATAAATTCAAATTTGGATTGAATTCTCCATATTACATGTAATGAAAAACCAGAGCGTTAAATTCAATTTATGAATGCGTTTTGATACTCTTCCCGTATCTTGGAATTTGTAATCGATCCTCCTTCCCGTACATCATTATCTGAGATCGGCCAGAAAATCATCCTATTTTAAAGGCGTGTGTAATAATGGCGTTTTAAAGTCCCACTTGTTTAAAGATATGCTTCCGTGGCAAAAGTAAAACTAATAATTTTAAATAAGTATACTCACTAGGTGGTAGGACTCCCGTTCTGCTTAGATGTCAGTCTAGGTAAACAGCACCCTCTTATTCTGCTGCCAAATGGTAGTATTTGCACAGCAGTGTTTCGTTTTGAATGTTATATACAATATGTATAATTATACGTGGTAGAGATATGCTACGGCTATATTAATAGTATAGTTGTAGCACGAATGGGTCGGCTCGACCGGGGAACGACCACACTCTCACAGAATACTAGCGTAAAATAGCAGCTTAACAAACGAGCACACAGTCCACCTGATAGTAAGTGGTTACTGTGGCCCATAGACTCTCTATCTTCTTTGAAATTTAAAATGCAGATGCATTGTCAGCCGTCAGGAGTAAGATACTCGTAGTATGCCTCTTTTCCAGTAAAAAGGGTCTCCGGTTCTCTACACTCACCATATCTAGTCTACTGAATAATCGATAAATTGCAGATACGTTTAAGTTAAATATGAATCAAATCATTATTTCATAGTAGGAAATATTTTTGAAGAATATTTTTCAGCTGAGTTAGGACTCTTGTCACGTATTCAATCTAAGATCGCGAATTTGATTCGTCAAATGATTTGAAACGGAATTAATATTTTCTATTATTCTATTCTAGTAGAGTCTATAAAGTTCATTGAACATAGGAAAAGGAAAAAAGAAAAAAATAATAATAATAAAAAAATAATAATAAATCCAGGAAAATCTCCGGGCCACGATAACCTCAGCATCGAGCACTTGCAGTATGCTGGAGTACACCTACCAAGAGTACTTTCTATGTTTTTTAATTTGTGTGTTGCCCATGGCCATCTCCCTGAAAAATTATTACGAACAATTGTTGTACCTATCATAAAAAACAAAACTGGAGACTCCTCAGATATATCCAATTACAGGCCAATTTTACTAGCCACTATTATTGCTAAAGTTCTGGACAGTCTGCTTGACGAACAATTGAGTAAGCACTTGAAGCTTAACGATGCACAATTTGGCTTTATGCCTAAACTTTCAACATAAAGTGCTATATTGTGCCTCAAACAGACTGTACAATATTATACAGCAAGAAAAACACCGGTATATGCCTGTTATTTGGACATCAAAAGCATATGATATGATATCGTATAATTAACTGTGGAAAAAGCTACAACAAGACACTAGTTTACCCCAAGAGATTATATCTCTATTGAAATATTGGTATAATAATCAGAAAAATTGTGTGAGATGGGCTAAAATACTTTCCAAAGAGTACTTTTTAGAGTGTGGGGTAAGTCAGGGTGGGTTGACCTCTCCTCGTCTTTTCAACCTATATATGAATCAATTGATCAAATAACATAGTAGCACCAAAGTCGGATGTCATATTGACGGTGTATGCATCAATAATATAAGCTATACAGACGACATGGTCTTGCTAAGCCTATCAATCGGTGCATTGAAGAGACTGATAAAGATATGTGAGTCTTACGCCGCGGCCCACGGGCTCAAGTACAACACACAGAAAAGTGAAATAATGATTTTCAAATCAGGCAGCAAGTGCTACTCACTACCAAATGTCACACTCTGTGGTAGTAGTCTGAATAGAGTTGAGAAATTTAAGTACTTGGGCCACTAGGTCACTGAAAACCTAACTGATAATACTGATATAGAGCGGAAGCGCAGGTCGTTGGCTGTCCGATGTAATATGTTGGCTCGGAGGTTTTGCACGCTGCACAAAACAGGTTAAGGTTACGCTTTTCAAAGCATATTGTCAGTCCTTCTATACATGCAGCCTGTGGGTTAACTATACACGGAGGGCATGCAATGATCTGCGCGTCCAATACAATAATGAGTTGAGAATTATAATGGGGTTTCCTCGGTATTGTAGCGCCTCTGGCATGTTTGCAAGGCTCATGTTGATGGGTTTGAAGCCATAATGCGCAAAAGATGTGCCTCCATGCTGAATCGCATGTGGACGAGCACCAACATGATTCTTAGTGTACTAGCGGACAGATGGGATTCTCCAATGTTAGGGCGTTGGATATATCTGCATACTGTTAGACACGTCACGACCTAGAGTAGTATTTTAATTATAATTTTAATTTTAAATGGTATTTTATTTAATGTTTTATATTTATTAATTTTAATTTTCTTTAATGTTATAGGTATTAAGATTATAATTTTTAAAGAAATATAGATAATTGGTCTGAAATAAATGAATTATTATTATTCTTATTATTATTATAGGCCTCCCCTTGGATCATAGATAATGATTTCTTATATTAACGCGAACACTACACATTAAGATAAAACTAGTTTTACGGATTTTATCGATTTTATAACAACGGATAGCTAACTGGTTTTTTTTTTTCACCTGACCGCCGAGCTCCAACACGTCAAGCAAGTTTTGCACGACAACAAGCTTCAGGTCCCGCGCCAACATCACAGTGAAGGAGTGAAACCAGCCCCATTCGCGTGACTGCCTGTTATACTGCCATATGTCAGAGGTATCACTGACAAGATTGACTACATCTTGAAGCGTGCTTCGATTAAAACATACTTCAAGCCGCCGAAAAAGATTAGTCAGTTTTTAGTATCAGACAAGGGTAATGTCCGTCTGGAAGATGCAGGAGTGTACAAGCTTAATTGTGAATGTGATCTATCTTATATAAAACAAACAAAAAGATCAATAAAACCCTGCATTAAAGAACACATAGTTGATCTGAAGAATCGACACTCCGGGAAGTCTTCAGTCTGTTAACACGTACACGTACACGTCACTACATTAGATTTGATAGACCACAAATCCTCTCTAAAGCACACCGATTCCAAGGATGATTCGCGAGGCTATTTAAATCAAAAAACCTCATATTTTCAATAGAGAAGATGGCTGTGTGCTACCATCTGCTTGGGATCCTACTCGTATAATTAATAAATTAAATCCCAACCCAACCCAAGACTTCAAGATTTATAATTAATGAAGAAAAATTAATCATTTTAATCTGGCGGTAGCCGTGAAACTATAACATAACTATGACATTGGGACGTCAAACACCTCAGTGGCCCCCGTGACCATGGTGTAAAGTGCTCGAAACGCCGGGAATATAAAATAAGTTAATGAACGCGATAAAATCCGTAAAACTAATTTTATTTAAATTGCCTCATAGTTTTTCAATCAAGTTAATTTTTGACGTAGTTGCCACTCATGGCAGGTGGGTTGGCAACCACATTTTATTTATTCAGCTGTTATTAGGAACATGCTGCTGCCGATCTCCTGTTTTAGTCTCTCTGTTGCGTCTTATGACACCCACGGGACGATATGTTGTAAGGGTGTGAGTGAGATATGGAATCATAAAAATGTTAATAATAAAAAGAGTTAAGAAAATTTTATGTTTGTATACCGGCAGTAAAGAAACTTTTATAGTACCTTGCTTGAAATTATCTATAAAACTGGTGTTGACTACAAAGTTTGTTAAATGTGCTTCAAGTTTTCTAGATACAACTTTTTAAAAACAAAAGAAAGTTGGGACATATATTATAAATAAAAGCGTATAAAATGTATAGCTTTAGTAACGAGAGACTAAGAACAGCAGACTCGTAGTTCTGGTTCCCACAGTTGACTGGTAGAGATTAAAGTAAAAAAAAACTTCTGCCTAGCACCCAGCCCTTGAGCGACCACATCGATATTCTAATAGAGCAGACACGAGATACTGAGTCCACCTATTTTTATCCTTATTTCAAAATGAATGATTTCTCACAGGTATCTTTAATATTATTAACCGGCATATTCATTTATGATTAGATATTTAAATATTAAGTTACAGTTTTTTATAAGGAAAATTATAAAAATCAATGACAAAATCAATACACTCATTAATCTTATATAATCTATACTTATAGACATATATACACTAAGCCTGACTGACTCACTGGCAGATCTATCAATGCACAGCCTAAACCACCGAAGTTAGATACTTGAAATTTTGACATCAGTTTTCTTTTATGACGTAGGCGAGCATTAAGAAAGGATTTTTTGAAATTTAACCTCCAAGGGGGTTAAATGGGGGATTAAATTTTGTATGAAAGTGCGTGATTTTTCAAGTTATATACATGAAACTCGGTATTTAAAAACAAAGAAGCACGTATTTCACACGTTTTTGAAAATTCTACCCCCAAAGGGGTTAAATAGGGGTTGAATGTTTGTACGATAGTCCTTCATTTTTCAAGTTGTTTATAAGTTATGTTTATGAAACTTGGTATTTTGGTTTTTTTTTAATAGCATAAGGGTTACAAACGAACACACAGTCCACCTGATGGTAAGTGATTGCTGCGGCCCATAGACATCTACATTTATCCTCTATTACAAATCAAAATGCAGATGCGTTGTCACCCGTGTCACACTAAGATGGAATGCCTCATTTCCAGTAAATAGGGCCTCCGGCCACCTGCACTCACCAAGCTAAACGCAGAGGTAAACCTCTACTTCACGCTGGTATTCTGTGAGGTCGTGGTACCACCCCGGTTCGAGCCGGCCCATCCGTGCGACAGCTACCGCGTGTCTCTACCACTGTTAAAAAATTTAGTGTTTGGAATTAGTATGAAATTCCATAATTTTTCAAGTTATATACATGAAACTTTTATACAGGATACAATACTCTTTATTGTACATCAAGAAGAGTTATAAATAACAAAACATAATAAATAAACAACTATTGAGAGAAATACAAAGGGCGCTCTTATAGCTACATAGCAATCTCGTCCAGACAACTAAGAAGAAAAAATAAATGAAAAAAATAAGAAAATGAACAATGGGTAAAGTATGCACTATAATAAAAAATAATAATAAAGATACAAACTTATACACTAAAAAGACAACATTCTTCAGGTCTCTATCTGGAAGACATTTAAGGATTGAGCACTTTTAATTGACTGGAGTAAGGAGTTCCAAAGTCTTGTTCCAAGAACAGAAAATGAAAGTCGAGGAATGCACAGAAAATTGAAGGGAAATATTTTCTTTGGACTGTAAGGAAAAATTATGACAGAAGCTGAGCAATTTAAAACGTTCTTTTAGATAGGAAGGACTTGATATATTAAATAAGACGCAGTAGAGAGCAAAAAAGTATATGAGTATTCTGACAAAGACGGATTGGGAGCCACTTGAGCTTAGTGCGGTATTTTGAGACATGGTCCATGGTCTTATTTATGATGCCCAAATATGAACCGTATACGAGATTTTGGAGTCACTCAAGTTTGTTAAGTTGCACCTCGGTGATATCAAGGTAACAAATGTGAGCATAGTCGAGGATAGGGAGTAGTATAGATTGTGCAAGCGTAATTTTTGTGGAAATGGGTAAAAAAAAGTAACGCCTCCGGATTGAAGCATATGCTGCAAACATTTTACGGCCCACTGCATCAATTTTAACAGTAGCTCGCGCAAAAACAAAACTTAATTATATGGGTCATGGATACTTTTGATCTTTTTTTTTTAATAATTTGTTGTTATTACGGCAATAGAAATATACATTCCGTGAAAATTTCAAGTATATACCTATTACGGTTAATGAGATACAGCCTGCTGATAGACGGACGAACGTCTATCAGCAGGCTGTATCTCATTAACCGGTCCGTTGGAAACCTTTGTATGCGGAACCCGAAAAATGTAGGTGTGTGTTTCACATTATATGTCCATGTAAAATGGTAAGTAATTTATTTTAGGGTTAGGGTACAAATCCACTCCAAGTAAGATTTGGATACAAATATACCTATCTACATACTACTACTACTACGAAATAATCAACATCATCATCAACAACATCATCATCATCAACAGCAGCTGCACCAAAAGAAGCCTGTCATCGGCTCAATACTGAGTGCAGATCTTCTCCAAGATAATGGTTATAGACCCTAGTTCACCACACTGGGCCAATGCAAATTGGAAGACTTCACACAACTCCGAGAATATTAAGGAAAACTCTTAGGCGTTCAGGTTTTCCACGATGTTTTTCTTCACCGTTGAAACATGTGATATTAATTGCTTAAACGCACATAATTATAATTCCGAAAAGTCAGAGCCCGAAATCGAATTCGCGACCCCCTAGGCTGCGTAGGCTGCACATAAACGTATAACTATATACGTACACACAAGAAAAACATTTCCATATTTCAATCAGGTAAAAACAGTTCTCATAATATTGTTTACATTGATTTCATTTCTATGCACACCATTCTGTTACTTGGTTCATGGCTTTTAGTTTTACAAACCCTGAAAGATCATTAAATATTATATTAACATATAAGTTAATTGTAATTTAATATTATGTGCACTACCGCTGTGACGTAAAAGTAAAGAGTTAATATAAATACATTTTGATAATGTTTACAAAGTTGTAACTATGTCGTTGAAATTGCGCTATTCCTCCATTCACAGAAAGTGATATGAAGGCTATTGATGTAACGTTTTCATTTCTAAGAAACTGGGGTTACCTTTGTTCTGTTTGCAATAGATGCCTCGTGGATTTTATCATAAAATATTTAAATTCAATGTTATTATCTAAGGTAATAGGTATAGGTATATAATTATTATATTTTTTATGTGTTAGTTTCACTTTACTATTATGATTGTAAATTTTTGATTGTGGATATCGGATTTTTGTAGGATTAGGATTTATTCATAAAATACTTTAAATTCAATATTATCTTAGGTAATAGGTGTAGGTATATATTGTATTTTATTGTGTGTTAGTTTCTCTTTAGTATTAGGGTTGTAGATTTTTGGATAATTTTAGTATTAGGAGTTATTCGTATACTATAATTATTATATAAAAATTGTGTGGTAGTTTCTTTTTACTAATATGGCTATAGAAATTTTATGCGTAAACGGCGCAATGGTGCCACATACTATCGTATGTGAGTGTACTTATTACAATCCATAGCATACATATTATATGAATATTCAAGTTATGGCTCGGGAGATACGTGAGGAAATAGTAAACCAAATGATGGAGCATTGGGACGAGATTTCCATCATGTCCCATGACAGAGATGGGAATAATTTTAACACTTCTGCTGACTACGAATTGTTGTTTTAGTTGTTGTTTGTGCGAATTAGTGGCCTTGGGCAGATTTTTCCTAGTGTCTAGTGTAGTTTTGGTGGAGAATAAAACCACGTACATAGATTACGCTTTGGTACTTCGCATGATCTCTCTAATGGACATTTCCATTTTTACCTTCCTGTAGATATGTCGAATCCAGTTACTACTTCTCAGATTGAAAGTTCTTCTACTTCTCAAATTGAAAGCTCTTCTACTTTTCAAATTAAAATTTCTTATACTTCTGAGAATAAGGAGTGTCGCCGAACTAGATATACTAATAAAACGCTTTGTCGGATCGGAAGCGACCCTCTTTTGGGAGAAGAGGGCGCATATATAGAAGAGGGGAAATTTTTACTAATTCAAATGCATTTTATAAGTTGGTCCGACTATAACTGTGTTAACTTCTTAATTTTACATAGCCGTGATAGTTTTCTTCTTAACTTTATTATATATTATGCTACTGTCTGGTATACTATTCTTCTTATTATGATTCTATACTCAAACTAGTTAGTACTCGTAGAGGGAGGGGGACACATGACTAATGAAAAATACTACTTTAAAGATAAATATTTTGCAAACGGAACCCTGAATCGAAAAGACTACCCTACGACCACTCTGGCCGTAGGAAAGAAAAGGAGAGATCTCCCGCCGGGCAAGGTGTTCTGCCCAGGGAGCGGCCAGCGCTGCGAGTGGTAGTTTGAAGCTATTCTATATATATTGATTTAATTTCGGAACTTTGTTAGCGCAATTTAGGCTTCGATGTGTTTCGCTTATGACGCGACGACAATGCCGCCATATCACCCCCCTGCTCAGACCGAAGGTCGATAGTGCAGTCCAGATGTCGACGAATTTGCAAGTGCCAGGGAAATGCCTTGTAAGTCTACGGTGAGTTGAGAAGAAGACAAGTAATCTGCGAGAGTGCTGTGAAACAGAGGCGAGCAGTAAGGCTTTGAGCCGTGCCGAACACTGTAGCGCAGAGAGTAGCTTGAAGGAACAGGAAGCATTATTATTCAAGTGCTGCGATGAACCTATGTAAAGCTAGATGGCTTGCAGGACGTGAAGACTGCAGACAATATCTGCTCGGGAGCGAATGAATGGGGTACTTGAGAATGATGACGAAGGTTTGAAGTTGTAGTTTCCGAAGGTTATTGGTTGCGTGTTCATATCACGTCGGGGTCACCACTGTGGCCGTAGGAAGGAAAAGGAGAGATCTCCCGCCGGGCAAGATGTTCTGCCCGGGGAGCGACCAGCGCTCCGAGTGGTAGTTGGAAGCTATTCTATATATATTGCTTTAATTTCGGAACTTTGTTAGCGCGATTAAGGCTTCGATGTGTTCTGCTTGTGGCGCGACGACAGCGCCGCCACATCAATGTTCCCCACCCCCAATGTTTTTGAAAAAACTATCCAACGATACCCCATATGATAACCCACATGATGGTATTCAAAATAAATCAAAGAGGGTAAAAAAAATCATCCTCCATTTACTTGTATGGGCAGTATCCAAAAATATGATAATGTTTTTTAAAATTTTATATCACAGTTTTCTAGGCCTGATTAACATCTATACCTTAGCTAAATTAGAGATTTGTAGCACCTAGGGTCTCTGAGCAAAACCGCGGCAAGACGGACGGACGGACGAACGGACATGGCGAAACTATAAAGGTTCCTTGTTGTGTAACTACGTAACCATAAAAAACACTAGATTAGAGTGAGTGCTATAGTACGCGCTTATGGACGCCCTGAAGTTCATTATCTGCCTGGGTGATAGAACCTCAATATACATATATCTGCCATGCAAAATATATATGTCAAATAATATTATGAACATCGTACATAATTTGCAATTTTTTTTAAATAACGTAAATTATAAAAAAATTGCACTTTTAAACCTTTTCAATCTGCCATGACTCTCAATGTTATATTTCAGTAACTTTTATTGAATTATGAAATTTGATGTCTCTCAGTGTTATATTTAAGTAACTTTTATTGAATATTTCAAAATGTCAAAGCGACAGACATGTTATATCTTTTTTTTTTTGGTCTTTTTTTAAACATTTCACACCTGAGCGTTTCTATATCAACCGCCAGTCAAACTAAAGAGTCCCCATTTCATGTACCTCAGGTATAGAAGATTAATTTAAAAAAAAAAACGTGAAGCTTATTGAAATACCGTAAGTCTGCCGCTTACCGGCTCTTAAACTATACCTTGAAAAATAAATGTCAACTGTAGTGAAGAAAATTAATTCGGTAATATTAAAATAATTTTACCACTTACCATCAAGTGGGGTAACAATCCGGCACATCACGTCTTATAATAAGTAAAAAAAATGTTATAAATAATATTCTATGCCATTTGTAAATTATTTAACGGTGCCACGCGGCAGCTTTTGCTGTCGCACGTATGGGCCGTCTCGAGTCGGGTTGGTACTACGACCTCACCGAATACCGGCGTGAAGTGGAAGCTCTGCTTCTGCGTTTCGTCGGGTGGGTGCAGATGGCCGGAGGCCCAATTCCCCACCATCCCTCCCCCCATCAATATGGTAGCGGAATTAAATCAAACACTACCCCAGGAGCGTACCAGTACCCTTGAAGAACCCCTCACTGAGCATCCACGACCATGCTACTCCACTCCTGAGCGTGGGTGCTCAAGCTAACCCGCATATTTTGACCTGTCCATCCGAGCGTTTACGGTTGCCTCTATAGGTCCCATAGCGGTAATGCCGAAACAGACCGAATCACGTCCAAATGGATACAGACTCCTTGCAACAACAGGTCCCATCCGCAGAGATCGTAATCCTTGGCGATTTCAAAGCCCACCACGCCGAATAGCTCGGTTCACGTCTAACCGATCATGCGGGGAGATCTGTTGACTTTGCCTTGGCATATGGTCTGACACAACTGGTTACTTCGCCTACGCGGATTTTTTCTTGTTTTAAAAAACGTTACCCCCACACTAGGATTTTCTCCTGTATCGTGGAGGCAGTTTAAAAACACAAATTGCACAAGAACAAACATCCAGACCCGGAACAATTATTTGTAGGCCATACAAATACTTGTTCCGTGCGGGATTCGAACCCGCGCCCCTCAGAGCAGCAACTCATTGCTAAGCCACTGCGCCACGGAGCCGTCAAATTTTCCAGATGTGGAGGATCATACACCTTCCCTGTTGGACCTACTGCTGACCTCTCATCCGGACGCATATCAGGTTTCCGTCGATGCCTCTCTCTGCTCTTCGGACCATTGTCTGATCCGGAGTCTGATACCACTGGCGCTCCAATCGCAGTTGCGATCTGCAGCTTGCCGCCGTGTTTGGCACTATAGGTCAGCTCATTGGGACGGGATGCGGTCTTTTTTTACATCCTACCCTTGGGCGAGTTTGCTTCTCGCCGGAAGATCCCAGCGTTGTTTCCGATTCTGTTGCTGATGTGTTACTTCAGGGTATGGAACTTTTTATTCCATCCTCTGTGGTGCCCATCGGAGGCAGATCCCAGCCATGGTTTGGTCGCTCCTGTAAAATAGCATCACGCTATAAGCAAGAGTGCTACCGGGCCTGGGCTGACGCATCAAAGTCTCGAGATGTAAACACCAGCGCACTTAAAAAGAAGTATAATTCCGCCTCCAAGTCCTTCAAAAGCGTCATTGCCAAGGCAAGGTCTGAGCACATCGGCAGAATTGGCGAGAAGCTAGTTCGCCTTCCTTCGGGAACCCGTGCATTCTGGTCTCTCGCCAAGGCTGTCCAAGGGAACTTCTGTCAGCCATCTCTTCCATCTCTGCACAGAGAGGACGACTCACTGGCCCATACCGCAAAGGAGAAAGCTGATCTGTTGAGCTCTCTTTTTGCGTCCAACTCGACTCTAGATGACGGGGTGAACACACCGCCGATTATCCCGCGATGTGAGTGCTCCATGCTGGATGTGCGGTTTACACAGCGCTCGGTTCGCAAAGCACTCTTCTCCCTGGACGTCAGCAAGTCGAGTGGGCCCGATGGAATCCCTCCCATTGTGCTGAAGACGTGTGCTCCGGAGTTGGCACCGGTTTTAACGCGTCTTTTCCAGTACTCCTACTCCCAAGGCGTAGTCCCGAATTCATGGAAGACAGCATTGGTCCACCCGATCCCTAAAAAAGGCGACCGCTCAGACCCGTCCAACTACAGGCCTATTGCCATCACCTCCTTGTTCTCCAAAATGATGGAATCCATTATAAACTGCCAGCTCATGAGGTACCTTGAGGATCACCAGCTGATTAGTGACCGCCAGTACGGTTTTCGTCAAGTTCGATCAGCTGGTGATCTTCTAGTCTATCTGAATCATAGATGGGCGGAGGCAGTAGAGTCCAAGGGGGAGGCATTGGCTGTTAGTTTGGACATAGCGAAGGCCTTCGATCGGGTCTGGCACAAAGCGCTTCTTTCGAAGCTTCCTTCCTATGGGCTTCCCGAGAAATTGTGCAAATGGATCACCAGTTTCCTTGCTGATCGGAGCATCAAGGTCGTAGTAGACGGTGCATGCTCTGATTTCAAGCCTATCAACGCTGGTGTTCCACAAGGCTGCGTGCTATCACCAACGCTGTTTCTCCTGCATATCAATGATATGTTGCTAACTGGTAGCATGCATTGCTATGCAGACGACAGCACTGGTAATGCCTTATATACCGGCCGTGCCAATATTTCTCGGGAAAACGTCGCTGAGTACCGGGACAAACTTGTGTCTGAAGTCGAGTCTTTGCTTATCAAAGTCTCGGATTGGGGCCGACTAAATCTAGTCCAGTTCAATCCCCAGAAGACACCAGTTTGCGCGTTTACCGCTAAAAAGAACCCCTTTGTCGTATCTCCTCAGTTTCAAGGCACTCCCCTTGCTGCCTCACCTAGTATCGGAATCCTTGGCGTTGACATATCGAATAGTGTGCAGTTTCGTGGTCACTTGGAAGGGAAGGCCAAATTGGCCTCCAAAAAGCTTGGCGTGCTCAGCAGAGCGAGACAGTATTTCATGCCGGCACATCGCTTGCAACTTTACAAAGCGCAAGTTCAGCCCCACATGAAATACTGTTCACATCACTGGGCCGGGGCACCACAGTGCCAGCTCCTTCCACTTGACCGCATCCAGCGTATAGCGGTTCGAATCGTCGACCACCGAGTTCTTTCTCATCGGTTCGATACACTGGCACTGCGTAGAGATGTTGCATCTCTTTGCGTATTTTATCGCATCTATCACGGGGAGTGCTCTGAGGAATTTTTCGGACTAATTCCAACCGCTCAATTTCACCATCACACATCGCGAAAAAACTTGCGTTACCATCCATGAACATCTGGATGGTTGGCGGTCCACCACTGTGCGATTTAGAAGAAGTTTTCTCCTTCGCACTACTACCCAGTGGAATCAATTACCACCAGCGAATTTTCCGGACCGATACGACTTAGGAACTGACTTAGTATCAACTGAAGCTGCTCTATGTGCATATCACGGAAAGGTATTTTATTGTGGGGCAATTCTGTGGATATAATAAAAGTGTTTTGAGTACAAAAGAAATGAGAGCGTGCAATCTATGGAGCGCGGTGTACGAAAAACTGGCAAGCCTTTGTTTAAAAAGTACAATATCTTGACATTACCATGCTTATACATTAAAGAAGTATGCCTATTTGTTAAACAACATCCGAAACACTTTGAAAAGCATATAAATGTAAGTAAACGAAATGTAGCTCCTAGAAATAAACATAAGCTCTATTTACCTCAATGCAGGCTCGAATTGTATAAAGGGAATTCTTATGTTAATGCTATAATGGTATATAACAAATTGCCCAACTCATTTAAAGAGTTACCTTTAACCATGTTTAAAAAAAAGTTGACACAATGGTTAAAGGAAAAATGTTTTTACGACTTCAAGGAATTTATATCTTTTTGCGAAAAATAAATCTGACATCAGTAATACTGATACATATATAGTAACTAACTAGTACGTTTATGACAATCTCAAATTTAAAAATTTATCATTTAAATTGATATTATAATTATAACTGCAATAAATAATTTGTTTTAATAATCATAAATATATACACACAATTGAGTTTCTATTCGTTGTTTAAAAATTTTGCAACCTTACTAAATAATCTAACATTTTAAAATTTATCGTTTGAATTGACATTATAATTTTGACTCCAGGCTAATTATTTTTTTTTTATTATCATAAATGTACACAATTGAATTTCTATTTCTTGTTTAAATAATTTTTTGCATGTATACCTGTAAAATATTTACACACCACATATAGTGGTAGAATGTAAACAGGCCATTAGATATACTTTAAGATCATACTTTATCTATCTGACAAATAAATGAATTTGAATTTGTATTTGAAAATTTCTTTCTTTCTCTGAACTTCCATATTATGTTCTGAGTGTTGGTAATGTAACCTAATTGGCATTCTTTTGTTTTATAATTCGTAACGATGAGATGAGATGCCATAAGCGTACTAAGTGATTTTTGTTTTCTTTGTAATTTTAGTCGTAATATTTATTTTGGCATTGCGTTGTTTTCTCTGTTTCGTTTATTTAGTTCATGTAGTTTCGTTTTAAGTTTATTAGTCGTTAGTACCTAAACAGCCGAGCTCAAATTTTTCTTTTTTCAAAGGATGGACGGCACCTATCTAGACAGACTTGCAAATTAAAACAAAATCTTCAAAAGCTTATACGTGGTAGAGCCATACTGTATCTATATTACGGTTATAGCATGAATCGGTCGGCTCGACCGGAGAAGTACCACACTCTCACAAAATAAAAGCGTAAAATAGCTGCTCATTGCTGTTGTTTCGTATGATGAGTGTAAAGAACTGGAGACCCCTTTTAACTGGAAACGAGGCATTCCATCTTAGGTCTCAGGGGTGAAAACTCATCTGCAATTTGATTCTTAATCGAGGATAGATGTAGATGTCTTTGGGCCACAACATTCACTTACCATCAGGTGGACTGTGTGCTCGTTTTCCGTCCTTATTCTACAAAAAACATCCAAATCATTAAAACCACTTTCGACAAACCAGTAACGCACATACATACATAAGAAAGAATTGAAGAATTGCTCACTTAAAGTAAATCGGATATTTAATATAAATAAAGAGAATGCCCCTTTAAGAATATACTACTAGAAGATCATCGTTTTCAATAGTATTGTCATTAAGAAGCAACAAATACACATTTTGAAATACGTTTTTTGAATTGATTTGGATTTTTGTGTTTATTATCGGTTGTACTAGAAATGTATTCTTTATTGCGATGATTAAGTTAAAAACTCAAAATTGTACGCTCATTGCTCCTATTATAAATGCTTATTCCTTTGTGTTGCGTTTTTGTGTACAGTTTATTATAATCGTAATAAAATTGATGTTTTATCGCAATAAAGATGATTTAACACAGAAGTTCAAAGTTGGGCTATGGCAGATGTACAAAAATAAATAGATCACTGTAATGAATTCAGGAGAAATCCCTTGACCAATAGCTTTTGTGAATTACAAATCAAGTAACCTTTTAGAAATCATGGAGAGAAAGTTTGATTTCAGTTTTACAATGATAAAAAGAACCGCCCTCCATTACATGTCTACATTTTTTAATGATTCATGTTTTTCTTGTATACTTCAATGTATGTATTTACGTATATGTCAATGTTTTTTTTATTATTACTACAAATATATGTTAAAACTCACACATTTTATACCATAAAGTGGTATACTCGTACTTTAAAGGTATTATGCAAAATGTTTATACCGTGCCGAGAAGCATAATGCAGAAAAATGAGTATGAACATTAAGAAACGGCCTGCAAAAATGTATAATAAGTTACTAAAGCCTTCGGATGATCACTCGTATAAAGTGCGATAATATATACATTTACCCGTTAAAAATCAAATGCTTTAATATTTATATAATACTTTATTTTCACCATTTCGGAATTTATTCATACTGAATTCAATACATCACTACATTTACAGTAAAATTCCTTTATATTTAAAGCTACTTTTAAAAGGAAAACAATCTGTAGAAAATTCACGCAAAAACTACTGGATGAATTTCCATGAAATTTTATATGTAGGCAGTAAACTTTTTATCTGCCTACGGAAGAGTAAAAAAGAAAAGTTATGTTTATTGTTTAAGTATATTATAAGTCATAAAAAGGATTAAGCTATAAATGACATAAGTCTATAAAGTGCGTTTTCGAAAATGAAAACATCGCCCCACTTACCAGAAAGGGCAAAACAACGGTTGCCGGACCAGCTAGCAATAGAATAAAATCCTACTTTTAAATTACCTTATTGTTAATAAACTTTTCTTTTTAATTTTTTCTAATAATTATATAAATTTAAAAGTTGAAAACATATATTTTTTATCTTACTTTGCCCATATCCGCTCAATAAAATAAAATCATGTGATTTACCTAGTTAATTATTATTTTGATTAGTTAATAATTAATTTGATCCAGCACCATTACCATTATAGCCTATAAAAGTCTACTGATGAACACTAGCCTCCCCCAAAGATTGCCTTATATGGGAGATATTTGTGGTAGTTGCCTCGCTTGGCAAGCGGGTTGGAATATGCAGTTTATCCCCATCTCCTGGTTCACTTTCCCTCTGTCGCCTTTTTCATCACCCATGGGACGATATGTGGTAGTGGATATTCTTACACCGCCATTACACACTTTAATTTTTTTACTAAAAGCAATTCAATTCTATATTTAAAAAAAGCATATTATTGTCTTTTTCGCGATGAAAGCGGTAATTTAAATTACACAGTCCTCTAGATGGTGTGGTGTCACTGTTGTTCATTGTAATCGCCGGCACATGTCTCGTTGAAGGATTAAGGTATATATAGTGTAGCCTCGCTTCAGGATTTAAATAGAATTGCTTGCTTCAAGTAAATTTTACTAACATCTCATTTGAAAATCATTATAATAGGAATATTTGAAATTCTAAACATAATATCCATCTATGTCCTCGCGTTTTTAGGTTATTGTAATTGTTCCGTCTCACGTACCTATCTCAAAAATAAATGCAAATATCGCTTTCAAAATAATTAAAGTTGTCGTTTTATTGTTTATTTAGTGAGATTCACTACCAATTCAATTTTTTTTTTGAATTTTATCGTATTTAATTATATATTTTTAATTTCACAGCATTTGGATTGCTTTACAGTATCCATGGTCATGGGAGGAGTCAATAAAAGGAAATTAGTTTTATTTTGAAGTTATTTTCACACCTTCCCCTGAACTGTGGAGCCGTTTTATATACATAAATTGCACAGTAATATCCATTCAGAACTTTTTTTAATATAATAAGGCTGAAAAACGAGCACACAGTCCACCTGATGGTAAGTGACTGCAGTGGCCTATAGACATCTACATTTACCCTCGATTAAGAATCAAAATGCAGATGCATTTTCACCTCTGAGGATTAAAATTGAATGCTTCGTTTCCAGTAAGTGAGTTTCCGGTTAGGGAACCAAAGTGCAGAGACACTCACTATACGAAACACAGCAGCATTAAGCTGCTATTTTACGCTGGTATTCTGTGAATGCGTGGTCCTACCCCGGTTGAGCCGACCCATTCTTACTACAACGTGCAGGATTCGATTTCGTGGCTGCCGAACACTTACGAAACAGCCACTACCGAACCATCAATAGCGGATTTCATCCATTATGACTCCGTCCTTTGTAGATTCATTCTTTCACAGTACTTAGGGAGCAATGCTCTGCCGTCGGAGCTCGTCGTTAAACCGGGTTAACTCAGGGGCTTAGCGCTCGCTATAAATATCATATTATGCGAGCGACCTGAGTTGGATCCCTGCTATTACCAATGAAATTCTTAATTGCCCTTTTAAATGCTAATTTACCACATGCTCGGCGGTGAGTGACAACTTACTTTTCCATCCTTTCCTTCTCTATAACTGTCTTGGAAATGAGAGGAGACCTGTTCCGAAGAGGGGGACGTATGTAATTTTACTGCTTTTTATATTTATCACAATGGCAAATTACTACCTACCGTTTACTTTTGCTACGATTGCCATAAGTGCTACGATTAATATTTTTGGTAGATAGAGATGAAAATAAAATTACAAGAGCCTTTATTTCATGCGTGTCTATCGTTTTATGCGCCTTCATTTGCAGCCTATGAAAGTCCTAACTACGTAAGCAAGATAATTATACTAAGATCGAAAAGAAGATAGAAGAGTCAGAAACCATGAGATCTTTTTGAAATTTCCTACAGTCGTTTCTTACTTTACTCATATAATGGAACAAAAGGTGTGATACTCGTACATTCTCTAATTCCACACCACTCGGTATTTGTGACGTTCTAATATAAAATTCCACGATAAAACAATATGCCTCCATTATTTTATCTGTTTCTACGTGATTTCTCAAGCCACTGACCAGTGAAATCCATTCGATATCATTTGTTATGGAAATTTGAAGGCAGTTGTTTCTTATCGTCTTTATTAATAATGTAACTCAATGAAATTTACGAAGAAAACAATGTTTAAATGTGTAATCTTAAAACGTTGTTATAAAATATAATTAGTATTTTTATTTTTATTCCAATTGTGGAATAAATACGTAATAATTTTCTTTACTTTCATGCTATTTTGATAATATTTGCATTTTAATAATTTCATATAATATGTGATTTCGTAAAATGATTTAAACAGTTTCTTTTTTGAAGACAGTGCTGATGCTAGTGTATAGAACAAATAAAGCGAATATGATATCATTTTATTCCTTTTAGTTCTTTGATTTTTTGCAATTACATTTAATTAAAAATTATACTCTCAAAAGAGTAAGAACAAAATACTATATTTTGTCTACATTAGATGTTTTTTTATATGATAAGGATGACAAACGAGCATACAGTCCACCAGATGGTGAATAGTTGCTGTGGCCTATAAACATCTACATCCATCCCCAACTACAAATTAAATGCAGATGCGTGGTTACCCGTGAGGACTAAGATTCTATCTTTTCTCGTTTCCAGTGAAAAGGATCTCCAGTTCTCTACACTCACCATACGAAACACAGCAGCGTTAAGCTGCTATTTTACACTGGTATTCTGTGATGTAGAATTGTTTCTCCAAATTTATCCACGCCTAAAACTTCAAAAAATAATCACCAAAATCGTTTCTTAATTACGAAGATATCACGTAATATAAATTCAATAACATACAGTCAAATTGTAAATTTTCCCCTTTTTTGATATATGCAAATAACTTGTATATGCATTAGTGTTTGAATGTTATTTTGGAGCACGATAATACTTTTTCTGTTTCAACTATAATCGGAAGTAGCCACTGTAGTCAAAATCGACAAGAAGAAATCATCATAATCATCATCATTGCTTTGTGATATACAAAATTATAATAAAATAACTAATCACATTTTGTGATAATTGCTCAGCTTAACCTTAATTTTGGAATATAAGAAAGCCAGGTTAATTTATAACAGTGTTCAGATTACCTGGCGAATTAATAAGGAATATTATACGAAGTTATTTATATTGTTCTTATTATTTGGCGTAAAGTCTTAAGGACTATCGGTGTTTTAGAGTAACATTTTGGTGAGTGTACCCAGGAATGAATGCTATGGAGAAAACTATGCTTAGAGTTTCTCTGTGTAGTAAAATAAATAAATAAATTATCTAAAGTAGAACCATACAAACTGACTAAGACGGTTGAGTACCAACTATAAAGATATACAGCTATAAAAACTGACAATTAATTGGGACAATAGGTGGTGAGGAAGGTGAGGAATGGACGCAAAGGTTATGAGTAGCGTAACAAGCGACATAATGAGACACAGAGAAAGTCGATAGTCTCAGATGTCTTAGGAAAATTACTCGTCGCAATCTTGAAGTGAAGTTTCTTGTTCAACGGTATTCTTTGTGCTAGGCTGTTTTGGTGAGGTTTTTTGTATAGAATATGGGAGAAAACGAGCACACAGTTCACCTGGATGTAAGTGGATGCTGTGGCTGTTAAGCACATTACAAAATACTTAGACATCTATATTTTTCTTCGATAAAGAATCAAAATGCAGATGCATTGTGACCCCTGATGACTACAATAGAATGCCTAGAATGACGAAAGTGTAAGAAAAATATAATCAACCAATGCCTTTGTATGGAGGAAATCGCTTGAGTATTAATGGCTACTAAAGCTTTTTCATACAATAGCTTATCACGCAGTTAATATCTCAACTTCAGCGCTATGAAACGTCTAGCGTCTGGTAGTTTTTAACCGCAATTTTATTTGCTCGCACTATCTGCGGGAAAAACAGAAAATACTTGTTTTTATTTCTAGACTAGCTGTTCCCCGCGACTTCGCACGCTTGTAATTTCGGTTTTTAGTTTTTTGCCCGGAACCCTAATTCTTTTTCTAAAACAATATTAGCCTAAGTTACTCCTTATAACATCAGCTGTCTGCCAACGAAAGTCCCATCAAAATCGGTCCAGCCGTTTTGGAGATTAGCCGGAACAAACATACAGACAGACAGACGGACGGACATACAGGCAGACAGACAAAAATTTTAAAAATTGTGTTTTTGTTATAAGTACCATATATACTTTTATATGCATTTAGTGGAAAGCTGTTATTTTGACGTTACAAACAGACACTCCAATTTTTTTATTTGTATAGATAAATAAATTAACCTTCTGCGGTTGTTGTGTAGGCCTATGATTTGTAGCGTAATATTGAAAGGTTATAAGGAATGAATCAATGAAATCTACGATACAAGAATAAAAAAAAATATTTCGTAAAGATGTAAGCTTACGGTATAATATATAGTTTAACTGGATTAAATAATTATACACTAACTTATTGTGTCGTATGGAAACAAAAAGGTAGTGTAATATTAGGACTTTAGAGAATCCATCAACCCGTATCGTCACGTGGGTGTCGTAAGAGGTGACTATAATAAATCAAGCGGAAGATTCTCACCAGCATCTTCCTAAGTTCCTAATAAAAACTCAAAATAATACAAAAATGAAGTTGCTAACCAGCTAGCCAAGTCTGGTAATGTTAGTAGGGATTTCTTTAAGGAAGTCTAAGGGAAGGCTTATATTTAGTAGTCTATTTTAAATAAAACTAATTTTACGGATTCTATCGCGTATATTAACTTATTTTTATATATTCCCGACGTTTCGGGTGCTTTCCAGCACCCGTGGTCACGGGGGACTGAGTTGTTTGACGTCCTGCTGTCATAGTTCGCCCGGCTACCTTCAGTTTTTTAATATTAATTTTTTTTGGTTCGATTTACGCAGAATGAGCTTACAGTATCTTGAAGTCTAGCAGTGGTACACTTGGGTTTGGATTTGATTTTATTAATAATGGGATCCCAAGCAGATGGCAGCACCCATCCATCTTCTCTATTGAAATTAGGATGTTTTTTAATTTCAATAGCCTCGCGAATCATCCTTGGGAGGAATCGGTGTTCTTTTGCGAGGATTTGTGGTCAATCAAATCTAATGTAATGGCGGGGACGATCTTGAACATGTTCACAAACTGCAGACTTCCCGATACGTCGGTGCTTCACGTCAGCTATATGTTCTTTACCGCGGGTTTTAATAGATCTTTTTGTTTGTCCTATGTACGAGAGACCACATTCACAATCCAGCTTGTACACTCCTGCATCTTGTAGAGGGATTTGACACTTGATGGATGGTAAAAATTGACTAATCTTCTTCAGCGGCTTGAAGTACGTTTTAATGGAAGCTCGCTTCAAGATGTAGTCAACCTTGTCTGTGACTCCTCTGACATAGGGTAGTACAGCAGGCACACGCTCGACTGTGGCTGGCTTCACTCGGTCACTGTGACGTAGGCGCGGGACCTGAAGCTTGTTGTCTTGCAGTACTTGCTCGACGTGCTGAAGCTCGGCGGCCAGATGTTTTCTGTCACAGATCCCTCGTGCTCTCTGAAACAAAGATTTTCCCACGGTAGCTAACTGTGAAGGATGATGGTGAGATTCACCATTTAAATATCGGTTGGTATGGGTATTTTTTCTGTACACAGTATGACCAATAGTGTTATCAGGATTTCGGATGACTAAAACATCTAGAAAAGCTAAAGTATTGTTTGCCTCTAACTCCATTGTGAATTGTATTTAGTATTGTAGAGTTAGAGGCAAACAATACTTTAGCTTTTCTAGATGTTAAATGGTGAATCTCACCATCATCCTTCACAGTTAGCTACCGTGGGAAAATCTTTGTTTCAGAGAGCATGAGGGATCTGTGACAGAAAACATCTGGCCGCCGAGCTTCAGCACGTCGAGCAAGTACTGCAAGACAACAAGCTTCAGGTCCCGCGCCTACGTCACAGTGACCGAGTGAAGCCAGCCACAGTCGAGCGTGTGCCTGCTGTACTACCCTATGTCAGAGGAGTCATAGACAAGGTTGGCTACATCTTGAAGCGAGCTTCCATTAAAACGAACTTCAAGCCGCTGAAGAAGATTAGTCAATTTTTACCATGCGTCAAGTGTCAAATCCCTCTACAAGATGCAGGAGTGTACAAGCTGGATTGTGAATGTGGTCTCTCGTACATAGGACAAACAAAAAGATCTATTAAAACCCGCGTTAAAGAACATATAGCTGACGTGAAGCACCGACGTATCGGGAAGTCTGCAGTTTGTGAACATGTTCAAGATCGTCCCGGCCATTACATTAGATTTGATAGACCACAAATCCTCGCAAAAGAACACCGATTCCTCCCAAGGATGATTCGCGAGGCTATTGAAATTAAAAAACATCCTAATTTCAATAGAGAAGATGGATGGGTGCTGCCATCTGCTTGGGATCCCATTATTAATAAAATCAAATCCAAACCCAAGTATACCACTGCTAGACTTCAAGATACTGTAAGCTCATTCTGCGTAAATCGAACCAAAAATTAATATTAAAAAACTGAAGGTAGCCGGGCTAACTATGACAGCAGGACGTCAAACAACTCAATCCCCCGTGACCACGGGTGCTGGAAAGCACCCGAAACGTCGGGAATGTATAAAAATAAGTTAATATACGCGATAGAATCCGTAAAATTAGTTTTATTTAAAATGTGTAGTGTTCGCGTAAATATAAGAAATCATTTAGTAGTCTAGTTCAAATTGTATAATTGAATAGTCTAGTATAGTTGAAATTGATATAAAATTATTACGGATTAGTAAGCTGAAGTGGCAGTGGGCCGGCCATATAGTTCGAAGAACCGACAACCGATGGAGAAGAAAGGTTCTCGAGTGGCAGCCTCGTACCGGTAGGCGAAGTGTAGGGCGTCCCCCCACGAGATGGAGTGACGACCTGGTAAGACATGCAGGAAGTCGATGGATGCAGGTGGCTCAGGACCGTGCTTTGTGGCATTCTTTGGGGGAGGCCTATGTTCAGCAGTGGACTTGTGAAGGGCTGTAATGATAATGATAATGATGATATAAAAGCACTCCTGAACCGATTTTTGATGATTTTTTTTGTTTGAAAGGTGTCTGAATCGAAATTATCTTTAGCTATATTTTAAGAAAATTAGATCAGCCGTTTGAAGTTCATCAGCTCTTTTTGTTTCGGGGGTTTTAATTTTTTTTTTCGTTTAAGTTATTGTCTAAAGACTATTACCAATAGTCAAAAGTAATTTTATTTACCAAGACTAAAATTAAAGAAATCATTATGCGGAAGTTGTGTAGACTATATATTTTCTTTTTTTGTATGTAACATTTTTAATTAATTCATTCATATTATTCTGAGGATCCTCATCACCCATTACAGTCCTCTATCAGACAAGGATCCCTTCCTAACTAGAAAAAAATTTCCTTCATCGGAACGCTTGGGAGGTGGTTTGGGTTTGGGGTTACATTAGGTACCACACGTCTTGCACCTTAAACGTTGCTTCCTATCATCGATCATGGAATTTTATATTTGGTAGCGGCAAATATATCGATATCATCGCAAGCGTCAAGATCTCATGTACGTGAGATGGGGTGATGTTTTTTCCTACGTTACTCGGTCAGTTGATTAGTTAACCTGTAAGTTTATTTGTTTTATTTACAAGTCACATATACATATCTAATAGATGCGTTGGTATAACAGCAAAAAATTTATATTGTAAAAGTAATAACTCCATATTTAAACAAACGTATAGTTTTACAAAAGTAATAAATACAAAAAGAAAATAGTGTATAGAACACTAATAGATATCTTGTTATTATGTTATAAAGTAAAAGCCCCTCGGAAGTCACCTGTTGACCTAGTTATACAAGTAGTTAGAGCACGGTAAATCCTCGTGAAGCACCCGAGTAACGTATTAAGGATACCACAAGTGGATAATATGCTGAGTGAATAAACAGTCTTAACATTAATGATTTTACTTGTAATATTAGTAGAATGAAGAAATGAAGAGTATGACGTAAAAAACAACTAGAATTATCTCTTAAATTATTTATAATTTTATTATTTCATTTATTTATAGACGATCACCAACAGTGTTTACAATAATTATTACATATTTAACATATTCACTTGGTTTAGCCACGTTGAAACTATAATATGGTTGTAGTACTAATGGCTTGGCTCGACTACTTGTACTATTATCTACCTGTGGCTCAACATAGGAAAGAGAACGCTCTCACAGAATAATATTGTAAAATAGCAGCTTAATGCCGATGTGTTTAGTGTAGTTAGTATAGAGAACCGGAAGAACTTTCAAAAAGGAGACGGTACTCAATTCGACTGTCTGTTTTTTTTTTTTAGGTTTAGGTTTAAAGATATTTATTCTCATAAAGACATTATATACGCCACTTACATGAGAACATAAATAAAAGTAAATCTAAATAACAAAATTATTTAGATTTATTTTTATTTGTGGTTACCTCATAACTTTCTACTTGGTGAACCGATTTCGACAATTCTTTTTTTATTTGAAAGCTGGTACTTCTCGTGTGGTTCCATATGAATTTGATGAACGTCAGACCAATAGTTATTGAGTTATTTTTAATAACTTATGTTGAAGTCGGATGTACAAAATTTTTAATTTTCAAATATATTTACTTACGAATATTCATTTTGATTCTTAATCGAGGATAGATAGATATACTTAGTTATCTGTGAGCCACTATCCACTTACCATCAGGTGGACTGTGTGCTCATTTTTTACACTTATTCTTTAAACAAAAAAGTTTAAAATTACTATTTTAATTATAGTTTTAATAATGAGCGACCACAGCATAATCAAACTACACTATCAAAACTAAGAAAACTACAAAATTAAAGTTTCAGATAATTTTAACTTAAATATAAAAAATATTAGTTAGATCAGTTACTGTGAGAGCTCAATAGGAAATGTTTAATATTTTCTTTATGAATTTAGAGAGTAAGTCATTGAATATGTCAAGGCTATTCAGATTTGTTAGCGAATTTATTGTATAGACAGGCCACTTGAGTTACAGGCGGGTGCTTCCTAAATTAGTTCTGTTAAAGCGACAATGGAATAAAGGACTGGGATGGCCGCGGTATTCTACTTGCTACTTTAAGAGAAAATTTACATAGAAGGGACGGACAGTCTATTTTGCTATTTTTGATTTTATTTTATGTTTAATATTTAATTGATCACGTCTCCCACTAACTTTTAGCGTTTAAACATATTTAATTACACGTGTATGAGGTAGAACATAGTCTTAGTGGCTTAAAACGGTAGGATATGTATCGAAGCAATTTCTACTAGATTCATATGTATATTGCGTTAGTTGGAGACTAGATAAGACAATTTTCAAGTTTTCTCCATTTTATTTAACAATAAAATTATATACCATTTCAAAGAATAAATCATCATCATCATTACAGCTCCTTAAAAGTTCACTGCTGAACATAGGCTTCATCGAAGGAATGCCACAAAGCACGGTCCTGGGCCACCTGCATCAATAGATTTCCTGCATATCTTACCAGGTCGCCACTCCATCTTGTGAGACACCCTACACTTCGCATTACGGTACGAGGCTGCCACGCGAGAACTTTTCCTCCCCATCGGTCGTCGGTTCTTCCAGCTATATGGCTGCTTCATTGCCACATAATCTTACCTATGTGTTGAACTATGTCGGTTACACTGGTTCTACTGCGGGTATAATTATTTTTAAGCCTGTCACGCAGAGAAACGCCGAACTTAGCTCTCTCCATATCTCGCTGATCGACCTTGAGTTTCCTCATTCGGCCAGCAGTCAAGGACCACGTCTCAGATCCATAGGTCATCACTGGCAACGTGCACTAGTTGAATAATCTTGTTTTCAAGTTTTGAGGTATAACTGACGATGATGTGTCGTAATCTCCCGAACGCTTCCCGACCGAATTGAATCCGTCGATTAACCTCTCGGTCGAAGTTGGACTTAGTGAATCGGACTATATGTTCTAGATAAAAATTCTTCGACAAAGACGAGACAACAACTTCGAGCACATGGGCGTTATACATGACCTCTGTTTTGTCTATATCCATCATAGGACCTATCCGTTGGGAGAAACTTAAGTCCTCCAGTGATTCTGCCATAAGGGCTATATCGTCAGCAAATGGAAGGTTAGTGATGTACTCGCCATTGATGTTAATACTGTATAATTACAGAAATAAGACTTATTGTAAATATTACAATGATATTAATATGCTTTATGTTGATTCATATTATAATATTAACATGTTTTCATATTAAGTTTAGTTTAAAACGCAATAAACTTGAAACAAATTATAGCATAGATGTTCTATAAGAAGTCAATTATGTATATGCACACACATATCATTAATACGGTAAAAAACCTCACCGAATAAGTATAAATAATAAATATTTATTCCTATTCGGGGATGTTATATCCCAGAAGCTCTTCCTCGCTGCATTGGGCGACGTTTTTAAGCTATTGGACTAAAAGGGATAACACTCTATAATATATATTTTTTTGAGTTGTTATCAGTAAAAAAGGATCATATAAATCTGTTCAGCGGTTTCCCACAAAATTTATGCGTAGAATATAGGACCTCTTCCTTTTTAGAAGATGGTTAGTATAATAATAAAAGAACGAGATCATCATTTTTGATTTTTATGGATGTTTTTCCAGAACCTTTGTATCAATGAGCACTTTTATTTATAGGAAAGAGGGTAATCAAGCATACGGCTCAACTGATGCTAAGTGACTACCGCCGCCCATCAACAACTGAAACACTAGGGAATCGCAGGTGCGTTGCCGGTCCTTTAGAAAGGAGTAAGCTCTTTTCTTGTAGGTCCCTAAGTCATATCGGTCCAGCAAAATCGTCGGTAGTAAGCTATTCTACAGAGAGGTCGTACACGGAAGAAAACTTCTAGTGAAGCTTACAGTGGTGGACCGCCAATTATCCAGATAGTATGGATGATATCGGGAATTTGGCTGCGATGTGCGTTGGTGAAATTTGGCGGCTGGGATTAATCCGAACAATTCCTAGCTGCTCTGCGCTGGATGCGGTCAAGTGGAAGGAGCTGGCACAGGGGAGCACCAGCCCAGAGATGGGAACAGTGATCGTGTGATCCATGTGACGTCGAACCTGCACCTTGTAAAGTTGCAGGCGGTGTGCCGACATGAAATACTGTCTCTCTCTACTGAGCACTCTAAGCTTTTTAGAGGCCAATGTGTCCTTCTTTTCCAAGTGACCACGAAACTGCACGTCACTCGAGATGTTGACGCTGAGGATTCCGATACTGTCTGAGGCAACAAGGGGAGTGCCTTGAAAGACTATGTAAATAAACTTTTAATTAAATTCTAATTATTCAACGCTTCTCTTTTCATTATTTTCAACTCTCGTTTCAGCGAATCTGACCTAAATATTTAAGTTGGGTGTAAATTTGATCCCTTAACTTAAGTACAAATGTTGCTGTCAAAAGCGAATTAACTTTTGATAAAAACGATTTTAAACGTTTATTGACATTTTAATTTGTTGTCATTCGACTTTATGTCAATTGTTTAATGAATTACCAGTTTTTAGGCCTTAGAGTTACGCTGTAGCTGATATGGTGTATTATGACTGTATTATGGGTCGGGTTAACCGGGGAAAGACCACGCTCTTATAGAATACAAGTGTAAATTGGCAGTATTATTATGCGATATCAAGAACAAGTACATTCCGGCAAAGATGGGTTATGTTGCACTTGGACCGACTAAAATCTTATATGTTCGACTTTCACTGCATATTGGCAGGGCCAAGGGAACGCTTTCGCACACATCCGCGGCCCCCCTCAGTGCCACCCACCTTATGGCGGCCTTTCCTCTGGAGACGGCAAACACAAGGCGTGCCTTCCTCCGCGGGCTCTAACTTCACCTGCAAAATGGACGCCCCTATTTCCGGTGTACGAAGGCCATAGCACCAAGAAAACAAGCGCCAAGAAGCACTGGCCTTCCTGACCTCAGCAGTGGATCTAGTCTATGTCTCCGCCACTAATCAAGATTCGACTCAGGATGGTAGGGAGATCCGCGCCTCGTATCAACTAGGCGGCCCCGTCAGAGTCGTGGAGGATAGGACGAGTTGCACATCGCCATCACCGAACTCCTTTGCGTCCACGACTGCGGCAGTAGGGATAGAGGATACCCATCTGCTCGCAGCTCACAAACGCATATCCGAAGTTGACTTGCTGAGTCCACTCGACGGGGCCATCTGGGGCCGGCCCTTCACCTCCACGCCCACCCGCCACGACAAGGCGGGAACTAATTCGGGAGGGAGATATTCAATCCTAATCTTTAGGGTAGACAACGCACATCTGCATTTTGATACTTAATCGATGAACGAGTTCGTAGTTGATTATGTGTCACACTATCCTCTTATAAAAAAGTTGGCTGCAAATAGAATAAAATAGAACAGAATAATTGTTATTCTATATAATGTCCACTACCGTATATCCCAGTAAAAAGGGTCTCCGGTTCTCTACACTCACCATACGAAATACAGCAGTTTTAAGCTGCAAATTTTTGCTGGTATTCTGTAAAAGCATAGTCCTTCCCCTGTCGAGCCGATCCATTTTTGCTACAACCATAATATGGCTGCAGAGTGGCTCTACCATATATACCATATCCCCCTTATAAGGCAATCTAAAGGGAGGCCTATGTTGAGCAATAGATCTTGATTAGCTGTAATGAATTAATAAATTAATAAATTAATCGGTTAGAAGTAACACTTATTCAACGTAATTTATTTTTTACCACTGGTTCTGACCTGGGAAGAACTAACTAGAAATACAGCGGAATACTTTTACAATAATAGTATGGGTAATTATTCAAGCTCTTAAACAAGTTACTTCATTTAATTACTATCTTCTTTCTCAAAGGCATTCTTGAAGATTTAAATAAGGATATATTTTTTTACTCTTAATATTTCACTCATTTTAAATTTTAACAAAGTTTCTTTTTATTTAAACCGTCGGCATTATATCTTAAAGTACTTACTCGTAATTCCATCCATTAAAATTATTAACAAACAAAGAAAGAAAGTTCGTTCGTGACAGAAATTTTCATTACATTATTTTAGTGTTTCTTTAAATTCTTATGGCCTTTCCTTTCAGATTAAGTAAACATCGGTAGAAGGTTAAATGGATCAAATAGGTCAAATCTCTCTCTTGAATATAACAATGGAAACTAACCCATTTTAATCAAGTCAATATGATTTAATCAAGTATATCTTTCTATGACAGTTACTAATTTTATTATACTTTCATAAAAGTTGTAGCCTAAATACACCCTATTGCTGAGTATATTATGACTCTTCTCATTTCTGAGACGGAGCAACTTCGCCGCGCTACTCCTTTCTGCATTGGCGGCTTTAACATGTCCTCGAAATATTTTATAACTTAAACATGCATGTTACTCATGAATCATCAGCTGGAGTATTATCCATGTATTCCTTAATATTTCAATGGCTCCTTTTACACAATCTTCTATATATTATAGAGTCACAAGTATACATAAATGCACACTCACTCTGTGCACAATATGCAATAAGATCCGAAGCAGGCTAGGATGCAAACTTGGAGAAGCGGGGAAAAGCAACAACATGTTATGTTGCACTGGCACCGACTAAAACCTAATGGTGGTCCACCTAGCTGCATATTGCCAGCGCCACGGGAACGCTTCACACACGTTTGCAGTCCTACCAGCGCCGAACGCCCCACGGTGGCCCCTTCTCAAGAGATTGCCCTCTCTTGAAAAGGGTGGAGGAGGTTCTTTATGGTTGGTAAACAACCGCAGTGAACAAATAACCTCCTCCGTTGGCCCCAAATTCCAAAATTTGAAAATCGCTACCTTATCTTGGAGGAAAATTTGATACTTAGCCCATACGATCAGTGACACAACTAAAGAGTAATTGAATATCAGCATTTTCAACAAGGAACTCCCCAAAGCTTAGTCCTGGGCCACCTTCAACCATCGACTTCCTACATCTTTTACCACACTAACGCATACGCCACTGAAATCATTAATCACAATTATATATGCTGATTTATATGTAAAAATATGCGTGTCGGCGAAATTAAAGGAAACCATTACAGCGCCACGGTGATTTCTCTCACACTCCATAACTCTCACAAAGATGGAAAAGGGCCTACGACTTTCAATTTTATATTTTTGTTGTATATTGTAATTTGTACATTTCATGGTCGTAGATCAACATCATGTTTGCATGTCACAGCTAGTTAGTTTAATCAGCTAAAATTTAATTTACAACATCGTTATTCTTTTAAAATATTCAATTACTCTTTAGTTGTGTCACTGATCGTATGCTCTGATTTCAAGCCTATCAACGCTGGTGTTCCACAAAGCTGCGTGCTATCACCAACGCTGTTTCTCCTGCATATCAATAATATATTACAAACTAGTAACATTCATTGGTATGCAGACGACAGCACTGATGATGCCTTATATACCGGCCGTGCCAATATTTCTCGGGAAAACATCGCCGAGTACCGGGACAAACTTGTGTCTGTAGTCGAGTATTTGCTGAATAAAATCCCGGATTGGGGGCGACTAAATCTAGTCCAGTTCAATCCCCAGAAGACACAAGTTTCCGCGTTTACCGCTAAAAAGAACCCCTTTGTCGTATCTCCTCAGTTTCAAGACACTCCCTTTGCTGCCTCAGCTAGCATCGCAATCCTCGGCGTCGACATATCGAATAGTGTGCAGTTTCGTAGTCACTTGGAAGGGAAGGCCAAAGTGACCTCTAAAAGCCTTGGCGTGCTCAGCAGAGCGAGACAGTATTTCATGCCGGCACATCGCTTGCAACTTTACAAAACGCAAATCCGGTCTCACATGGAATACTGTTCTCATCTCTGGGCCGGGGCACCCCAGTGCCAGCTTCTTCCACTTGACCGCAGCCAGCGCAGAGCGGTTCGAATCGTCGACGACCGAGTCTTTTCTGATCGGCTCGATACACTGGCACTGCATAGAGATGTTACATCTCTTTGCATATTTTATCACATTTACTACGGAGAGTGCTCTGAGGAATTGTTCTGACTAATTCCAGTCGCTCAATTTCACCATCGCACATCGCGACAAAACTTGCGATACCATCCATACCACCTGGATGATTGGTGGTCCACCACTGTGCGATTTAGAAGATGTTTTCTTCCTCGCACAACTTCCTTGTGGAATCGATTACCACCAGCGGCGCCTACTCCTTTTTAAAAGGCCGGCAGCGCATCTGCAATTCCTCTGGTGTTGCGGTTGTTCATGGGTGGCGGTAGTCACTTACAGCGGGTGAAGCGGGTGAGCCGCATGCTCGTTTGCACCCTTTCCTATAAAAAAAAAATATAGACCAGTCTCGCAAATGCAACGATCAGTTATCTTCGGCACGCACCGACTAAAACCCCATGATGTTTCACCTCTAGGCCTATTTTGAGTGGTGGACTTCGATAGTTTGTTGGAATGATGAATGATTCATATTATTAGATAGATAATTGACTTGCGAATCATACCGGCTTCGCCTGGATAGGATCAATAAATGTAGTGTTATTTAGATTATCATCAAAGACCATTCTGATGTATACACGTGTGTATTAAAATAACTGTATTTAATCGAGCTCAGGGTGGTATTTGCATGCCATTAAATACGAACAAACATTTTTAAATTTTTTATCTGTTTTTTGGACTTATCTTCGGAATATCTGTATACCAGAATAATGAAGTAATAAAACTTGACGAATCGATAGAAATCAATGCCACGAGTGATCCAGGCTACATTTAATCTTAAAAATTTGGACATTTCATTAATAATAGAAATCACCGCTTAGTCTTGGTGTATATGAATTTAGAAAATTTTATTTTATTTGGTTTATTACATCGTGGACTGATTACAATGATCAACATTAATCAAGCGTTGTAATGGAAATGTTCCATAATATGTTTCGCCCTGATGACAGTCAGACTGATGTCAATTGTCGCCCCATGTCTCCACTACGCCCCGTGGCAGCTCTAAGTACTTATTAAAACACATATTACTACAAGTTTAGAAATTTTAGTAGAAAATTAATTTTAGAAATATTATAAGGAAATAAACGGGGTGTTTCTGGGCATAAGCCTTCCCTTTAAATTAACTAGTATGTAACCATAACTAGCTCGATTTTAAGCAGAGGTCTGAAAGTTATATTTTACTTGGGTAGCTTAGGACGATTCACTTGGACTATTGTATACATTTTACTTCTTGATAAGCTTCTTTCTTTAAAGTGGCATTTGCTTAAATTGCGACAGTTAGCAGGTGGAATCCTTTTAGCAGCACACAACACTGCTTGTCATAGGTGAATTAGGTAGTTTTTAACTGGAATATATGAGATGGTTATATATCATACTTTTATCGTAGCATATCATATATTTAATGAGGTAGAGTCATGCCGTAGCTTTATTATAGTTGCAGTTTGACTGCCTCGTTGGTCTAGTGGTCGTTAGAACGACTGCTGATCATGAGGTCTCGGCTTCAAATCCCGGATCGGTCAAAAACTCAATTACTTTGTTTTTATATCTAGAGCCTACTCCTTTTTAAAAGGCTGGTAATGCATCTGCAATTCCCCTGGTGTTGCAGTAGTTCATGGGCGGCGGTAGTCAATTACCATCAGGTGAGCCGCTTGCTCGTTTGCCCCCTCTTCTCTATAAAAAAAAGTTCTCAGTAACAGCCCGGAGTCAGAAAGTAAGAGGTGTTTCCTCGAAATGCACGTAAAGATGGGGGATCCCTGTCGTGTCGGGTTATCGTCTCATCGGCCTATGAGAATGGTGAAATAGAGAGCGCCACTGAGTTTGCGCATACCACGTGACAAAAATTTAGTCTAGAGGACAGTATTATTATTATGGTTGCAATACGAATGGGTCGACTCGACCGAGGACGCATCTGCTCTCATATAATACCAGCTTGAAATAAAAGTTTAATGCAGCTGTGTTTCACATAGTGGGTACAGAGAACTGGTAACGTTTAGTCCTAAGGGGTAACAACGTGTCTCCATTTCTACATAGCACGACCAGTACGAGGACATCGGCTCTGCGTTCATGAACACTTTGGATAAGTTTGGTGTTGCCGTAGCTTTTCTTTCAGCAAAATTTCTATTTCTGGCACTTGATTTAAAGTTTATAAAAAATAGAAAAGGGTTTTATTGCAAATTTAATAAGGTTAGAGAATGTAGTTGTAAAGTTTGACAGCACTGAGTTTGATAAATGTGATAATTGACTACATAATAATGGTTGCACGAAGTTCTTCATTGTAATACATTACTATGTAATGGAATACTAAGTGCGTTCAGGGATAAAACTTGGATAGTTCGTAGAATCGTCTAATGTATAATTTGCTTCCTTAAAATTTGAAAATGAAGGATAAAAAACGTTCTATTTTTGTTCGTATATTTTTAAAATAAAATAACGGTAACAAACAAGCACACAGTCCACCTGATGGTAAGTGGATGCTGTGGCCTATAGACATCTACATTTATCCTCAATTCAGAATCAAAATGCAGATGTGTTGTCACTCCTGAGGACTGAGATGGAATGCCTCGTTTCAAGTATCAGAAAAATTTATTTGCTTTAAACATGGTAGTACAAACATGTTTACATAGTGGTATGTCCTCATGTTTGGCTTATAGTTGTCATGCAAATTTAAAAGTAGTTACATTTTAATCTACTTAGAGATAAAAATAAGTTAATAGACTAAATAGACAACTAATGGTAGACATGAGCCACAGACAGAACAAAACATGTCATCATTTATAAATTGTATAATATTTTATGTAAAATTATTCAAGTCATAAATAAAGTAAGCACAGAAAAACTACAAACACAAATAAATTCAAAAATCTCTTGGTCATCTAAGTATTCCTGGACTGAATAAAAGCTATTTTACATTTATTTTTATAATAAAGCCTATTCAAAAGCCAGGAATGTATCTTTCTTTTCAATAATGGTAACGGCAGAGCTTTGAAAGTTGGATGAAGTTTATTATATATTTTAATAGCCGTACAATAACAGGTTCGTCTATATAGTTGAAGTCTTATTCCAGGTTACATGATCCTTTCTCGATGTCTGGTAGGTTTTTTTGTATTCCTCTCTAGTGACAAAATAATGAGAGTATTTTCGTATAAATATACACATTTGTTTTATATACAGGCACGGCAGCGGCTGGCTCAATGACTGGTAGATAATGCTTTAATGCCCTATAGCATTCTCTACCAGTCAACCCGACGAAAAATGGAATAAAGAAAGATGTTGGCAGGTGCAAATTAAGGACAATAATAAAACATAACTTTTAGATAAAAACAGTTCAACTATACGAAATACCTTACACAATACAAAACTACCTAATAATTTATATAAGTACTATACACATAAAATACATACATATGTATATATATATATATATTGTTTACGCCCGAACGCTGATTTCGGGATTGACGTCAGAGGGCGCTCGGCTCGGCGCTATACCGGTTTTGACGTTCGGTCGAGCGAGGTGTCGAGAGCGCGCGAGCGCACGAGTCGTCTGCCAGCTGTGTTAACGTCAGCACGCTGTCAATTTTTGTGCCGCGGAATAGTTTAGGCGTCTAGTAAATATACTGTCTAGGATTTGTAACGCGCATTCCTTATTGGATAGCCTTTCCCGGGACTTATTGTGTCCGACTCAGAATCTGTATATGTGCATTCGACAATATTAGCTAGTGCGGCCTTTGATATTCTAAAAATAACTGTTGCTACGCGAAACGGTAGTGACCTTTGATCCGGACACTCCGTGTTCGTTTTGTGTGTTAAGCTTTATAACAAACGAGAGTTAGTGGCTTCTGTAAGTTAGTTAATCGTACGATAGAGTTAATGGACAGGCATCGTGACGAACGAAGAAAGTGACTGTGGACGGCGCCGCGGAAGATTACCTCAATTTGGAGCGGTGCTGACGTCCGGGCTGCTACCGACGGCAAAGGTCTAATAAGGTCAATCACCACCAGTCACAACCCAGATACACATCACAGCACCTTATTTCCCTTACACTACACAACCACATGCGACCTGACCGAATCCTGAGGGACCAGTCGCCTTGGATATAGGTAAGTAAGCTCCGTTTTATATTCTCCCTGTTGAATGGCAGTAGCATAGAACGCTCCCCCTTATTGTTTATTGTAATTAGAACATATTCCACGCGGCCATATTGAGGCCCGACCTACGCCTGTTCGTTGAAACTCTGCTGAATGGGCCCCAGAGGATTTGATCCCTTGTGGAAGCAGCCGTAGGCCGTAACATATATATATATATATATATACCAAACAAACAAAACAAAGGGGTTTTTTAGCGGTAAGCGTGCAAACTTGTATCTTTTGGGGATTAAACTGGACTAAACTTTGTCGCCCCCAATCCAAGATTTTGTTCAAATAATTCTCAACTTCAGACACAAGTTTGTTCCAGTACTTGGCGACGTTTTCCTGAGAAATATTGGCACGGCCGGTTTATAAAACATCAGTAGTGCTGTCGTCCACATAGGACTGAATTTTACCGGTTTGCAAGATATCATTGATATGTAGAAGTAACGGCGTTGGTAATAGCGCACACACCCTTGTGGAACACCAGCGTTAATACGCTTGTAACCGGATCATGTACCGTCTACTACAACCTTGATGCTCCGATCTACAAGAAAATTGGTGATCCAATTGCACACTTTCTCGGGAAGCCCATAGGAAGGGAGCTTCTAAAGAAGCGCTGTGCGCCAAACCCGATCGAAAGCCTTCGCAATGTCCAAACTAACGATCAATGCCTCCACATTAGACTCTACTGCCTCCGTCCATTTATAAATCCTCAGTGAAAGCCTTAAGGTTAAAAAGACTTTGCCTAAAAAGCTGACAGTTTATAATGGATTCCATTATTTTGGAGAACATGGAGATGATGGCGATAGGCCTGTAGTTAAGACGGGGCTCAGCGGCCTTTTTTAGGGATCAGATATACCAAAGCTATCTTCCATGAAGTCAGGACTACGCCTAAGGAATAAGAGTAACGGAAAAGACACGTTAAAACCGGATCTAACTCCGGAGCATACGTCTTTAGCACAATAGGTGTGACTCCATCAGGCCCACTCGACTTGTTAAAGTCCAGGGAGAGGAGTGCCTGAAGTACCACACCAACGACAGAATCAGCAACAACGTTCAGATTTTTCGGCGTAGTGCAAACCTGCCCCCAAGGGTAGGATGCAAAAAAAGACCTCATCCTGTCCCAATCGGCCAACCTGTAGTGCTAACTAAACACGTCGGCAACCCGCGGAACGCAACCTGGTAAGGTAAGCCTGAGTGGCACCGTACTCCAGATCAGATAATGATCCGAAGGGCCAAGAGAGCAAGACCGGCATTTACCCACGCTCAGGAAGAGTAAGGTAGCGTGGGCGTGGATGCTCAGCGGGGGATCTCCGTCATTAGAAGTGCTGGTACCCTCCTGGGGTAGTGTTTTCTTTAACTCCACTACCCTGTTTACGCCCAATCCGAACGCTCGCTGCAGGCCTCGCTGCCTTTATTTCTCTATTTAATCAAGATTGTTTACAGGTGACAGATAGCTTTAATCTTAGGAGACGCTTGATGAATTATAAGATAAATGCTTTCTAATATTCTTGTAAACGCATTTTGAAAACAAATAAAAAATAGTTTTATTCAAATATTGCATTTGTTTATTTTTTTTTAATGAAATCAGTATAATCAGTAAATCTACAATTCAAATAAATGTTAAGAAAAAAACAAGACGATCTCAAAATTCTCAATTCACTTTTACTACTATGCAGCGTCCGCTCCAAACGGACTCCAAATGACCGACCAGCGACCATTAGCTAGTAAACAAATATTCGCTACGTGCCCGCGCGCGAATCGTGAAACCCTTCCAGCCCATTCGTCTATACTTCCCCGTACAACCCATATCGTGAGCTCACTTTACGGATGTAATTAAATCATCGATTTGAGTTGACAAAAACTTTAAAAATCTCTAAAATATACAGTATCAGGAGACGCGGAGTACGAGTAATAGTTGGAGAAAAAAGTTGAATTTACACAGCGCTGATATACGCCGAGAAGTACCGACCTACAAATGTTGTACGGCAAGTTGCGGAACTAAAATATACGCCGGAATTCATTGCAATGATGAAATAACGTCGAGGTCAATTTTTTGCCCAGACGGTTTACCGATAATATGAAGTTTGTTGGCTGATTATCAGGGTGCGTCAATCTTGCGTCCATATACTGGACGCAACAAGTCGGTCGGACGCAACATTATCGGTGATTTCACCCATGTAGGACGCAAAATTATTCATGGAATGTATATATTTATAATAAGGGGAAGACAATAAATAGTTGTTTACCCTAACTTTGTCGCACCAATATTTTAAACAAAAGCTTATTCGTTACTTCCTTGACATCAGCGGGTAAGACGTTCCAGAGGAAAATAGCTTAAACTGTGAGGGAAGAATTAAAAAATGAGTTCTATATTCTGGAATACTAATTTGAAGTACGTTAGAAGGACAAAGTTTACGACCGGAAATAGAGTAGAGAAAGTTGAAGTTTTCTTTAAGATCAAGCTGGGAATTAACATAATTTAAGATGGAAAAAAATGTCGTGGTAGAGCCATGCTGCAGCTATATTAGTAGACGTGGTAGAGCCATGCTGCAGCTATATTAGTAGTATAGTTGTAGCACGAATGAATCGGCTCGACCGGGGAAGGACCACGCTCTCACAGAATACCAGCGTAAAATAGCAGCTTAATGCTGCTGTGTTTCGTATGGTGAGTGTAGAGAACCGGAGACCCTTTTTACTGAAAAAGAGGCATTCTATCTTAGTCCTCACGAGTGACAACGCATCTGCATTTTGATTCACAAACGAGGATAAATGTAGATGTCTATGGGCCACAGCAACCACTTACCATCAGGTGGACTGTGTGCTCGTTTGTCGTATCCTATAAAAAAAAAGTCAATAAAATTCTGGAGCTTTTGACGTATAGTGAGCCATTTAAGCTTAGAACGGTAGGCAGATATATGATCGTATTTACATTAACAGTCTTATCACAAGGAAAATTAATTTAATTTACTGATTTGCATCGGAACACCCACTTTATCCTTCCACATATGAAGTTCCACTTATAAGTTTTTACTTCAATTTCTATACTACTTTTCCATATAAATTTTTTTACTACTTGCCTTTTCAATTCAAAGGAAACAAATTATGGCCCTAAACTATAATTAAAATGATAATAAGCGAAAATATAGAGAAATAATAAGAAGAAAGGAAACGAGTTCTAATTAATAACCTCCTAAAAATGGCAGTACCTATTTATATAAGATCAAACGAACTTCTCAAGTGAAGTTCGATCATTATTATATGAATCGCTTCATTTGAAGATATAATATTTACCACGTAGTAACTTAAACCTACAGGTGACTTTGCACGCTTTAAGAGACAGTCAATTTACTCAAAACAAAAGTGGCGGCATACTTCCGCTAATGTCTTGTCTTGCCAAGCGGAGCCGTGCCGCTGAGAGCTCATTTTGTTTAGAGATTAAAAGCTTTCCTGGGTAGAGCGTAGCTTGGGTTGGGTGGGTGATAATGAATTATATCTTCAAATGAAGCGATTCATATAATAATGATCTAACTTCACTTGAGAAGTTCGTTTGATCTTATATTATATTTCATCGCTTCATTTTTCAGATATAATATTTACCACGTAGATTTTTAGAGGAGTTCATCCGAAAGTTGTGCTGTGGTTTAAATAAAACTATTTGCAATTAGTATATTGTTTTATTCTAGAATAATAATTTAATTTGTAATTCATGCGACAATCATAAATTATTATCTTGATGATAAACAGACAGACTTCGCAAAGTTTCCATCATCGATCAATACGCGGTTATAACAACGGGCAAAAGCGCTAGATGAGGATGTCCACCCAGCAGCCTTACGTATAGTGTCAACGCTGGCGCCTGCGCTGAAAGCGGCAGAAGTAGATGCGTGTCGTGTGCTGTGAGCACCGAACACCGACACGTCTATTCCGCTCTCAGAAAGTACTTGTTTTATCCAACGACTTATTGTTTGGGTCGTGGCTGGTTTGTGTGGATGTTTAAAAGTTAATAAAAGATTACCATTGTTTTGCAATCTCTTATTATAGGTTGATCACGACCCGGCGCGGACGTCTTAATTAAATCTGAAATTACTATTTTTGCACCACTGCTTGTAAATGAAATATTTTCCAATTTTATAAGAGACAGAGTTTGGACTCTGTGACCAGTACAAATAGCTAACAAGGTCACAAGCTTCTTTGTAATTTTTTCCAGGCTTAAATTTATGTTAGGAAACCATTCTTTTAGGTAATTTAAAACAATTTGGGGGTCCCATGTTTGGATATATTTGGGAACACTTGGTTTCAATTTATATGCCCCTTTAAGCAATCGTTTTACGCTATCATCGGCAGTAAGATTGCTACCAACGAGCAATGACAACGCAGATCGATGCGAGTTTAGACTACCGTACGAGCAACCTGTATTAAACTGTTCAGTCAAAAATAACATTATAAATGATAAAGATGGTGAGAAAACGTTTATAATGTGTTGGTTACAAAACTGCCACCATAGTTTGTAAGACACATTGTATTGTTTTACCGTACTTTCAGAGAGCGAAGCCAGCATTAAAACTAAAGCCTCTGGAGGGCATCCTCGTTGAGCGAAGGCTTGTTGGAGAGCCTCGCGACACCCAGGGTAAGGTGTGCATGCAGGGGATGATGTTCCCTGAAATTAGATTGCAATAGGAATTTATGAGGATTGAGGTACAAAATATCAGATACCATTAATCTCTGTAACAACGGGAACCAGGGCTGTGAAGGCCAAAATGGAAAAACAAAAATACCGTCTGCCTTGTCATCTACAATTTTTCTCAAGCTCTTTAAAATAATTGAAAAAGGCGGAAAAGCATAAAAGTAGCAATTATTCCAATTAATAGTAAACGCATCTACAGCCATTGCTTCTGGATCCGGTTTCCAGGACACAAAACTTGGACATTTGGCGTTGGTACGAGAGGCAAATAAATCAACTTCCGGTTGGCCAAAATGCGAGATGATGGAGTGAAAGGCGCAGTCTGATAACTCCCATTCGGTATCTGGGTTTACAATCCTTGATTCAGCGTCAGCGCGGTTATCTTTTGTATTGACGTATGATGCATAAATAACTATGTTGCGCTCTTCACACCATTGCCAAATTCGACGTGTAATATCATTTAAATGAGGGAACTGAATCCCTCCCATTCGGTTCACATAGCTTAAAGCTGTGGTATTATCGACACGTAATAGAATTGAACAGTTTGACTCATTGCATGATAAGCTCTTTAGACCTAGAAAAATTGCTAACAATTCTAAATAATTAATGTGAAATTCACGTTCACTCACTGACCACCAACCATGTGCGCGATTTTCGCTGCAAACTGCGCCCCAGCCTGTTTGAGATGCGTCAGTGTAAATCTCCATTTTAAAACCAGCATTTCGCATATGGTTTGATGTAGTAAGTGCACTTGAACTCCACCAGTTTAAATCTGGAGAAAAAGTTTTTGGAATTTCCATTTCTTTTTCATAATTGTTATTTTTCAATAATGCAAGAAACTTTTGTCTTTCTAACATCTTAGTGTAAAGCCAACCATACTTAACTGCTGGACAAGCAGCAATAAGTACTCCAATCAATTGTGCAAATTCACGGATAGTGCAATGAGATATTCGCAAAAACTTTTGAACCAATTGAATAATACTAGTACGTTTCTCTTCCGGAAGAGATATTGTCAAATTTGTGGTGTTAAAGATAAAACCTAGAAATTTACACGTTTGATTAGGTTGTAAATAACTTTTGTCGACATTTATAATAAATCCTAAACACTTCATTAACTTTAATGTGTCATTTACATTGGTAGAACACATGTGGTAATTACTACCTATACAAAGAGTGTCGTCTAAATAGATAACAGAATCATGACCACGACTTCTCAAACAGGAAATTACTTCTCTCATCATTTTTGTAAAAACCCTAGGTGCCACAGAAAGTCCATAGGGCATAGCTGTAAATTCATAAGTGACTAACTTATTTTCAAGAGTTTCGAATTGAAATCGTAAATACTTCCTATGTCGGGGATGGATTGGCACAAGTAGGTATGCTTCTTTTAAGTCGATTGTAGCTAAATATCCATCTTGTGGTATTAATTTAGAAGCTGTTCGGTAGTCTTCCATTTTGAAATGGGGCTTTGAAATAAATTTATTTAATGATTTTAGATTTAATATGAAGCGTTTACCTCCGTTTGGTTTCGGTGCAAGAAATATCTTTGATATAAATTGGCCCTTGCTCGGAGAACATTCAATAATAGCCCCTAGCTCTAACAATTTATTAATAGCAACAGTCATATCAAGTTTCTCCGATCGTGAAAAGAAACAACGAGGAACCAATTGCTGAATGGGTTCCTTACAAAATGGTATAGAAACACCGTTAAGTACCCAGTCTAACACTTCCTTATTAGAAGTAATGCCTAGCCAACAATTATAAAAGTAATGAATTCTGCCAGCGTGTACCTGAGTTATTATGTGGTCGGCGCACGCGCCTTGCTCGCGGTCGCTGCTAGTTGTGCGGGAGGGCGCGGCGGCGTCGCTGTGCTCTGGTAGCGACGGCTGCCACTGCCTCGTTTCGACCCTCCTCGCCCGCGACGAGGAGGGGCTGTCCAGTTTCCCGAACTGTATGGACGAATTCCCGGCGACTGTGACGAATTAAGAGCCTTTGAAATATTCGTCTTTTTAATTTGTAAACCTTGTTTTTCTATTGCTTTTGCTGCCTTAATTTTCTCAGAAAGCTTATTACCAAACATGGTTTCGTCCCTTTCTGTATCCTGGATCACGTGATGGAAATTCTTGTCAAGACTCGGAGTAATAAGTTTTATACGAGTCTGAGTGGATGTTGCATGCAGGTCAGACAATATACGACAGCCATTACTGAGATGTTGGATGGCTTCCTTTTTATTGTCCCCCCTTAAAAGCAAATCCAATGCTCTATTTATGGCCGTAATGCCACAACCGAGTTGTTGTTGATGAAATGAAAGTCCTTTGTCTCTGTTACGGACTACTTCCGGAATGGCCGAAAAAATTTCTCCATTTATTTTCGGGGCTTGTAAAAACCGGCAATTATCTGGTATCAGGTATTGTTTCATAATCTTATCTTTATTCTCTTTAGTCATGCCTTTTGTCAGTAAAGGGAGCCATAGTTTTGCCAAACTATCATGAATTTTAGGTCCAAATTCAGGAGCGGCATCTGTGGGTTCACCTAGAGCCTCCAATAAATCAGGGTCTAACTCCAATTCATACGATAACGCCTCTAAAGACTGTCCGGCCTCATTTGGCTCGGCAGCTGGCATTGGCAGTGGATTCTCTGGCATAGAAATAGGAATTTCTGCCATGAGTTCTGCATTATCACAAGGTGATGCTGCCTCATTATCACGTGGTGTTTCTGCCTCAATATCTTGTGGTATTTCTGCCTCAATATCTCGTGGTATTTCTGCCTCGAGGGAGGCACCCGCAGCATCGTTCCATGATGGATCTATTTTTCCCGAAGGCGGTCGGTGGACCTCGGCGATTGTTATGCGCTGCGTTGTTTCGCCACAACCTAAAACATAGGTTTTAGGGTTAATTAAGTCAAGAATTAACACTAATGTTAATTAGACGTTGTCATCACTTATCGTTGAAAACTCGCAGTCAACCCCGATAGGACTTATACAACGTTATTATTTAATGTCAACTCCTTGTACAGAAGTTATGTGGGTATGACTCGCAGTCAGTCCCCATAATTTGCGAAACAGAGGCAAATTATAAAAAAGAAAATAGTAAAACTAACCTTCATTTGCTTCGGAAGAATCACTCGAAATAACACGCACTCGCCCTCGTCGTCGTACAACACTTTTTTCAGCTGTTAATCTTTGAATTTTCTTTAGATAAAGATCGATTTTTTCGTCAGCACTTCCTTTCGGCATTGTTACGTATAAATGTAGTTATATATTTTTTAGGAAACTATCACAACTTCCAGTAAAATGCGTGTGGTCGTCACCATGCACGAAAAAGGAATGAGCTCTCAGCGGCACGGCTCCGCTTGGCAAGACAAGACATTAGCGGAAGTATGCCGCCACTTTTGTTTTGAGTAAATTGACTGTCTCTTAAAGCGTGCAAAGTCACCTGTAGGTTTAAGTTACTACGTGGTAAATATTATATCTGAAAAATGAAGCGATGAAATATAATCTTTTGTCTTTTCCTATAACATTCATTCTATTACGATAAAATTTTGATGAGTTGTTATGTGCCCACCCGCGAAGTTTTCTAACAAAATTGAAAATGTTTTTCGCTTTTCGGCTATATCTTCTCGGCCTTTCGTCAGAGATCAAAGTGTAATTTTATTCCATAATTTCCATCATATTATTTCAGTATTCAATTTATTAATTTCATTACATTATGATATTTATTAGATTTTTTATCCTCTATACTTATTTTTTCTCTTGATTCTATCAACGTTCTTAATCATTATTTTAATAATGGACAAATATGTGTATATGATTTGGAACTGTTGTTTTTTAATCAAAATATTAATTTAAATCTTTTTAAATAAGAGCTACCATTAAAACACTCCCAGCTTCGGCACACTCCATTGGTTGGCAGAATTTTCATGTATTCTTTTCAGCTGAATATGTTTTTATTTATTTGTTTATTCGTTTCCTATATACTCTCATACAATTTTCCAGTACCAAGACGTTAAAAATATATTTTGTAAGCGCGACCGCGAATGCTTGTGATAATAAATAGTATATTTTTAATAGTTTGTTTTTGAAAAACACTTGGTAAATCAGCACTTAAAATTTCTATGAACAATTTCATCTGTTGGCAGCAGGGACTGAAGCCACAGGACTCCGCAACCCATACGCTAGCAACATTTCCAGCGTGGGAACGGGAGCGAACTGTCCTGGTAAGCCAGGTGGGTCAGAATCTCTCCCTGCCACCAGTCATGTCGCCGATGCTGAGCAGAGACTTGGCGTGGAGGGTCGTAGACGCCTTCTGTGAATCCGTTATAGTCCAGAAGGAGGCTGCTGAGCGGTATCGGGAGAGGACAGATTCAGCTCTCAGATGAAAGCCTTCCCCTTCTTGATGGTGTTCCTCTACCAGAAACGGGGCCACACAAAGTTTAGTAAGTTAGTTATTAATAAATTAAATATTTGTAAACTGACTAATTTATGTACTACTTACTTCATTTCTTTTCTAATTTCTCAATGTGAGCTCCTCGTTAATATTTAGAAACAACTTACATCATTAGAAGGTCTTTTACATTGAGTGAGAGTTGTAGTCTCATATAATATGCAACGAATTAAATGATGAAAACTAAAATTTCGCACGATTATTCACTTTAGCTTTTATAAAACTCGATACAAACAGAAAGTAAAGTAGTAATTTTAAATTAGTGAATATTTTCTGTTATCTTCTATGAAAACCTGTTCCAACTTTTTATAAAGTAGGTATATCAAACGTACTAGTATAAATTGAGATCCTCTAATTCATATTTTTATTTATTTTATTTATTTATTTATTACAAAGTATAGTTATTTAATAACATCCGACAGTACAAATAAACTTACAAAAGTTTTTCCATGTACCGCCGAATCGTAACTTCGATCATGTTCGATCGGTACGCGTTGCGACAAATTAATTAATGACGTGTATAAATGTAAATGATGTGACAAAATAACAAGGTGTTTTTTTTTTAACTAGGTGTGTACCAAAGCAAAATATCGTTAGTAAATTAAATGAAAATAAGTGATTGAGATAATAATGTTATAATTGTGTGTATCAATTTTCTATTAATTAATCTAATTTACTAGTAAAATTTTATTTATGTATATTATATTATGATGTATGTTAGTAGTTATAGTTTTATATTTTAGTTTAAATTATTAGTAGGAATCGTTAGCAGTTTGTCGATAAAATACAGTTTATTTAAGCATATATTTAATATTTTTATTAGTAAGTTCATTTTTAACGGTGTGGGAATTTGGTTCAAAAGAGTGGGAATTTGATATTGTAATATATACAATATTAAAAACTACAACTATAAAAATAAAACTAAAACTGGAAACTCAATTATCATATAGTCCTACTCCACGCGATATCGTGCCAAGAACGCTGGCTGCGTTTCCCCGCTGAATGGCTATACTTATATTGTAATCTAAATTTTCCATACATATTTTTGTATTTTGGGATAATCATATATGAGTTGAGGGCTTGTCCAGTAAATTTTGTATAAATACAGCTAATTTTTAATTCTTCCTTGCCATAATTTTAAAGTAGCAACAAGTATTTCACTTTGTCGTGTACTGGTAGTATTTTGCAATGATGGAAAAGACCATAAGGATTTTTTTTATATTTATCGTTTATTTTGAGAGGGGTGATACATTTAAAGATGCGCAATTGTAGGTCGTATATTTTTTCAAGGTAGGTTTTATAAGTGCATCCGTAACTGCTTAACCCGTACAAGACTATTGATTTGCCGAGTGCGTTAGTGTTTGTAATTGTTAGTTTTTGATCATATTTTCGAGTCTATTTTATGATATTTTGTTTCTGACGTATTTATTAGCACGCTATTGTAGGATTTTTTTTTCAACAAAAAGGGTGACAAACGAACACACAGTCCACCTGATTAAGTAATACCTGATGGTAAGTGGATGCTACGGCCTATTGACGTCGATATCTATACTCGATTGAGAATCAAATTGCATATGCGTAGTCATGTCATCCTTGAGAACTATGATAGAATGCCTCGTTTTTATTAAAAAAGGGTCCAGTTCACTATACTGACTATATATATATATATAGAGCAGCATCAAGTTGCTATTTATATGTTCTGTGAGAGCGTGGTCCTTCCCTGGTTGATCCAACCCATTCATTTCATGCAACAACCATAATATGGCTGCAGTATGGCTACTTATTATTTAAAAAGTTGTTATTACTACAAAATACAACTTAATAAAGATATAAAATATTAAAATGTCGATACGTTTGAAGCTGATAAATTATTCACAATCCTATTCCATTAATAAATGAGTGACATCATTCACCGCGTACTCAACCATTCTTGAAATATCGACCCTGTTACCCTTACGGTGAAATCATTAGCCGCGGGTCAACAAAGAAAAATAGACGTTCTTGTCCTTAGCAAATGGTGAATACAAAAATACATATCTTATTTTGTAACTATCTCGCTAAAATATTTCGTTAACTTACATGGTTCAGTAAGCAGTAACCTTAGGTCCCTATTCCTATTTTAGGAGCTTATACTCTATATTCGTTAAAATTCTCTCACGTAAAAGAGTAAATAAGCTGAATAAAACTCCCGATGTTTCGAGTGCTTTGCAGCACCTATGGGTACGGGGGCCTGAGATGTTTGACGTCCCGATGGCATTGTTAACCTGGAGAACCTTCCGCTTTTAATAATAAATTTGATCCGATCTGGTATCTTGCAGGTGGTGTGATTCGGTTTGGGTTTAATTTTAATTATTACAGAATACCAAACAGGTGGCCGCCTTCTTTATTGAAATTAGGATGTTTTTCTTTATTTCTATAACCAAACGTATCTGCAATACAAGAGAAAATCATAGTGTGGAGGAAACGTTTTTTAAAAAAAGAGGAAGAGAGATCTTAGTCCTCACGGGTGACAACGCATCTTCATTTTGATTCGTAATCGAGGATAGATGTAGCTGTCTGTGGGCCACAGCAACCACTTAGCATAAGGTGGTTGCTCGTTTGTCACCCATATCCTATATAAAAAAATGTTGTACAACCGACTTCAATACTAATACGCATTATTAAGGATAACTCCAAAACTACTGGTCAGATCTTGATGAAATTTATATAGGCTGTATAAATTATAAGCATCAGCTTTCAAATTAAAATAGAATCATCAAAATCGATTCTCCTAGAAAAAAGTTCTGAGGTAACACACATAAAAACAGTCGAATTGAGTACCTCCTCCCTTTTTCAAGTCGGTTAAAATGGTAAGTAGGTAGATTATCTGAGTTTCAATGATGTTTATGTTGTTATTATCTTAATTTTTCTCGATATTGCATAGTATCCTTCCTCACATTGAACAAAAAAGTTTTTATTATCAGCAAATTGATGGCTCCGTGGCGCAGTGGCTTAGCAATGAGTTGCAATGCTGGGGCCACGGGTTCGAATCCTGCACAGAACAAATAATTGTATGGCCTACAAATAATTTTTCCGGGTCTAGATGTTTGTCCTTGTGCAATTTATGTTTGTTTACTGACTCCACGATACAATAGAAAATCCTAGTGTGGTTTTAAAAGCTTTTTTAGCTAAAGTTTTTTTTTAACAAAATAAAAAGAAGAAATACTAATACATTGCATAACACCTCGGTGTATTCTACTATATACCAACTAAAATAAAAGGATTCAATTTTTTTTTCTCACAACATCTAACTCTACATAAGAAGCGGTCTTAAAAAACGCGCGTAACGGGCTAAGTGATACACACTCGCACGCGGACCTGAGGTGTATTTTGATTTAATACGCGCACTACATAAATGTTTTTACGGCGAAATAAATATTAGGCTAATTTAACGAAGGTCACACACAAAGTATTATAAACATTAGCTACGTTGTAACTAAGTTTAAACCCGCAAGTTTACTATCAGAGTGTGATCCCTCTGTTTTTTTAACTATTATTTATTCTGTGGTTTTAGCTACATATTTGAAGACCTAAATTGTTACATTGTAGGGAGAAACATGAGTAAAAGAGCAAGAACATAATATTATAATAAAAAGTGGGAAGAACACTTCTTTTTTACTGAGCTTAACGGAAAAAGTATTTGTTTATTATGCAATGCTAGTGTAGCAGTGCCTAAAAAGTAACATTGAAATAAAATAAATACACTGCATGCATCGTGTAACAGTAAGTTTTATGATAACAATAGATCAGACAAAAATTGTAGATTATGCAATTATATATAAAAATTGTCACTACAATTTTTCTCCTAAAAGTCACCGTTTCTGAGATATAATAGTTGAAAAAGTTGAAAATGTTGTATTCTTCATAATATGCATAAGTTTCCACAACACATGCGAGGTTTACTTAGCGCATACTTGGCGCGTTTTTTTAACGTGGTTTCCGCGATAGGTACAATTTGTTGTCATCATCATCATCATCATCATCATAACAGCACTTCACAAATCCACTGCTGAACATAGGCCTCCCCCAAGGAATGCCACAAAGCACGGTCCTGAGCCACCTGCATCCATCGACTTCCTCCATGTCTTACAAGGTCGTCACCCAATCTAGTGGGGAGAACGCCTTACACTTCGTCCGCCGGTACGAGGCTGCCACTCGAGAACCTTTTTGCCCCATCGGTTGTTGGTTCTTCGAGCAATATGGCCGGGCCATTGCCACTTTAGCTTACAAATCCGTTGGGCTATGTCGGTTACTCTGGTTCTACTGCGGATATCCTCATTTCTAAGTTTATCACGCAGAGAAACTCTGAGCATAGCCTTCTCCATAGCTCGTTGTGCGACCTTGAGCTTCCTCATACGGCCAGCAGTGAAGGACCACGTCTCAGATCCGTAAGTCATCACTGGCAACACGCACTGGTTGTAAACTTTCGTTTTAAGGTTTTGAGGTATGTCTGACGAGAAGATATGTTTTGTCCATGTTCATCCTAAGACCTATTCGTTGGGAGACACTATTGAGGTCATTGAGCATGTTGCTTAGGTCCTCCAGCAATTCTGCCATAAGGACTATATCGTCGGCAAATCGAAGGTGAGTGATGTACTCGCCATTGATGTTAATACCGTATTCTTTCCAGTCCAGAAGCTTGAAAACGTCTTCCAATGCAGCGGTGAAGAGTTTCGGGGATATAACACCACCCTGTCTTACACCTCTCTGCAGTTGGATAGGTTTCGTACTCTGGTTCTGTACTCGGATAGCTATCGTAGCTCTACTGTACAAACACTTCAGCACTTCGATATACCGACAGTCAACTTGGCACCGCTGAAGGTACTGCAGCACCGCCCAAATTTTGACGGAATCAAAGGCTTTCTCATAGTCCACATACGCCAGACATAGTGGCAAATTGCACTCTTCGGACTTCTGTACAATTTTCCGAAGGGTATGTATGTGGTCTATGGTGCTAAAGTCCTTTCGGAAACCGGCTTGTTCGGGAGACTGGAACTCGTCAAGTCTGCGCGCGAGATGATTCGTAATGACTCTCGAAAACTGCACGTAGACGCGGCTCAGAAGGGAAATCGGTCTGTAGTTCCTCAAGAGAGCGTTGTCGCCTTTCTTGAAGAACAAGATCAGCGCACTTCTGCTCCACGCCTCCAGTGTAACGCCACCATGGAGGACAGAATTAAAGAGCTTCTGAAGGACTTCAAGTACCGGTCGGTCACCCGCTTTCAGAAGCTCCGCTGTAATTCCATCCTCGCCTGGCGCCTTGCCGTTTTTAAGGTGCAAGAGAGCCATTCTAATCTCACTCAGACTGACGTCCGGGATATCTTCGGAATAGTGTCGGATTAGACTCGCTCTTGGATCGTTACTCACACTTGCGTGTGGCTCCAACGATGACATGTACAGCTGCCCATAGAACCTCTCAATCTCACTTAAAATCTCAGGTGCCCCGGAAACAATGCTGCCACATTCGGTCTTCAGTCTTGACAGTTGGCTCTTTCTGGCAGACAGATCTTTGGCAAAGACTTTGGAGCCTTGGTTCCGCTCGATCGCTTCTTCAATACAAGCTGTACTGAAGTTGCGTAAGTCCCGTCGCATGCATTTGGAGATCTGTCTGTTCAGTTGCCTGTATGCTGTTGAATCTGTTGAAGAATGTAGCTTCATCTCCCGTCTAACAACCATGAGATTGAGGGTGTGATCGGAGAGTTTTTGTGTTTGTCTGCGGCGGATCTCGCAGAACTTAGCTCCGACCGCATGGAGCTTGTCATTCATATCGTCCACTTCATTGCAGTCTTCTAGGCACTGAAAACGGTTTTGTAACTCTAGCTGAAAGGTTTCGGGACTTTGGAACAGAGCACGAGGGGGACGGAGCGTTGACTTCATTAGACGAGACCTCTTCAACTTAACGTTTAGGTTCAGTGTGCCTCTAACCATTTGGTGATCGCTACCAGTTTTCGCCCTCACGATCACGGAGACATCACTGAACAGTTGTCGTGAAAACGTTTTCAAGCTTCTGGACTGGAAACGATACGGTTTTAACATCAATGTCGAGTACATCACTCACCTTCGATTTGCCGACGATATAGTACTTATGGCAGAATCGCTGGAGGACCTAAGCACCATGCTCAATGACCTAAATAGTGTCTCCCAACGAATAGGTCTTAGGATAAACATGGACAAAACAAAGATCATGTTTAATGTCCATGTCACACCTATGCCGGTAGTTGTTGGGAGCACTAAGCTCGAAGTTGTTGACGAGTATGTTTACCTGGGACAAATAGACTAGGTAAGTCCAACTTCGACCTAGAGGTCAATCGACGGATTCAACTCGGCTGGGCAGCGTTCGGGAAACTACGACACATCTTCTCGTCAGACATACCTCAAAACCTTAAAAGGAAATTGTACAACCAGTGCGTGTTGCCAGTGATGACTTACGGATCTGAGACGTGGTCCTTCACTGCTGGCCGTTTGAGGAAGTTAAGGTTGCTCAGCGAGCTATGGAGAGGGCTATGCTCGGAGTTTCTCTGTGTGATAAACTTAGGAATGAGGATATCCGCAGTAGAACCAGAGTAACCGACAAAGCCCAACGGATTAGTAAGCTGAAGTGGCAACGGGCCGGCCATATAGCTCGAAGAACCGACAACCGATGGGGAAGAAAGGTTCTTGAGTGGCAGCCTCGTACCGGTAGGCGAAGTGTAGGGCGACCCCCCACGAGATGGAGTGACGACCTGGTAAGGCATGCAGGAAGTCGATGGATGCAGGTGGCTCAGGACCGTGTTTTGTGGCATTACTTGGGGGAGGCCTATGTTCAGCAGTGGACTTATGAAAGGCTGTAATGATGATGATGACCTAGTCTGAAACCAAACTGGTTATCTTGTAGCTTCAGATATTTCTCTAATTAAGAAGTAAGCAGACATTCAAGCATTTTGGCAACAATCGCGGCCAGCGAGATAGGTCTATAGTTATTTTTGTCACTTAAATCACCGGCTTTAGTTTTCACAACTTGCACCACCACAGTTTTGGTTATTTCAGTGCGCAAGTAGGAATATTCTACACATAGTGTGTAGAAGATGGCTAATGCTCTCGGTAGGTGAGGGCCGACGAATCGTAGGTGCTCGATGCTGAGACCATCGTGGCCAGGAGACTTTCTTCCTTATATAGATTTTATAACGCTATTAAAATCTTTACCTGTAAATTTAGTAGGCAGCTCTTGGCCCTTAGAACTAGCTCCATATTTAGACTGCGGTGTTTCCAATGGTGACATCGCAGAAAAGCCTTAAGCATATGAGATATACGTTTTGGTTCATAAGTTTAATTCATCTATACTAACAGGGAGGCTGGGTTTATTGGTTAACTTATTGGTGGAATTCCAAAAAAGTACGAAAATAACGTTTTAAATGTAGTGACTCGATAATAGCCATTTTCAACTGTTCTTCATGGTTCTGACACCATTTTAAACGAGATTTGAAAATTTCACGGCTTTCGATGATCTCATCATATGCAGTACCTGCTTGTACCTGTTTAAGCTTTTCATACCATACGCATAGCTAAAATTTACACCTGGCTTCCCTGTGAGCTTCACTCACATGCCTGTTCTATCCGACTACTGGTGTTTTCTTCTTAAATTGTTTTCCATCTTAACTAACTGCGGCCACCTGATTTAAGAAACTGTACAGAGGAAAAGATTTTAAGGAGCTTTCAAAACTTTTACCTATTTTAGTAGGGTTGGCATAGGAGGATAAAACTAAGTAAACAATACGTTTATCGGCATTTTATTAGATACTTAAGATATAATATTTTTCATAAACTACAAATGTTTTACTTATATAATTATTGTTCTTCAACAATTAGTTGTAGCTTTTAATTAAATAGTAAATTCTAAATTTATTCTTTAATAATCTATTGAAAAGCACTCGCATTTCATAACAAATATTAAATTTGCACACGTTTTAATATTTCACTACCAATATTTGCAATGTTTCTTTCGCCGTCAAAAATGTTTGCTCTATCAATTCAATAAAAACGCGATTGAACACTATTTTTATCGAAATCCTTGTAATGGCTGAAAAACAAATCTTTTTCTGTAGTTATTATGTTTCTCAGATCTATTAAGGCACAATTTTTTTTTCTCACATTTGTGTTATTCGAGACAACATTTTCTATACAAATATCCCGACACAGATTAAACCACTTTTTTCTGGTAAATCAAATAGATAATAATTTATTCCTACTATTAACATAGGTGCAGTAACATTGTGTATTTAAATACGACCATCGTCTGATTTCATAAGTAAAATATCGAAATCGTATCCATAATAAGTATTTTGATATTTCCCTAAAATATTGGTTATAAACACTTTATTGTAGGCAATACTAACTAGACGACACGTTGGTTCCTGTCAGTTACCTACCACGCGCCTGTCTAACTTTTCCAAAGAAGTTTTCGTGAGACAATCTTGATTGAGGCATCTCGTAAATATAAATGAATTTAATTTATTCTGATTTTAATTCTTTATGAAGATTTGTTAAATATTTTATAGACACTTGAAATCCGTGACTGAAATTCATGTTATTTGTAACGTCTTTCTGCTTATCACCTTTTATTGATATATGATAAGTTCCTGAAAAATGTTAGCATTTCGTCTAAAAGCTCAATTTGATAACTGTCGCAAGGAAAAGCTCTTTTATATTTATTGGGAGATTGCAGTGTACTTGAGTTTAAGAAATCAAACAAATTATTATTATTTTTTTACAAAATCAGCGGTATCTCTTGCGGCAATCTCGATAAGATTTAAATCTACTTAAATATTATTATATATTACACTTTTTTATATTTCATTTTTACATATTTACACTTTTTTCTATTTTATTTGATACGAATTATTCTTTAAAAACAAAATTTGACCCTTTTTATTTTTTTACACAACCATGAGTTTGAACACTGGTCGAGCCGGTTTAAAGCAGTTTCTCTCTGTACGTGACGAGCAGCCAGTGCTCACACACACATGCACCTCAAGCTTGTAGTAGTATAACTATCACAGCGCGGTTGTATGAAGCTTTGGCTCTGTATGGTACGATTTCTTTGCTTATGTGCTTAACGCGTATAGCAAAATGTATAAGGCGTAATTATTCATGACGCTCCTTATTATATACATCAACTTGTTCAAGATTCCTCTCACCCCTTACAATTTTTTTCCTTAATTAATTATACACATTCTGAATTTTAGGTTTAATTATATTTAATTTTATTTCCATAATTGAAGTATTATGATCAGACCACATAACTTCATATTGTACATAAATATTTATGATAGACCCTAAAGCAGATTCGGTGACAATGCAGTAGTCAAGCCACTGCCTGGAACCATTAGCATCGCTTATGAACGAACGTATACGTATCAGAACCTATCCCTAAAATATCAACATCTACACGCGTCCATTTAAATACACTACATAAACCGATTAGTTCCTTATAAAATAACTCAGCAAGATGAGCATTAATGTCGCCGAGTATATAATTTGATTCAATATTGTCACTGCTTACAATAGCACTCACCAAACTGAGACTATCCGTAAATTTTATTAGGTTGTCCAATTTATCAGTTAGCATGTAGATAATAAACACTAGAAATGATCTTAGGCACATAGAAAGTTTTATCGCACACATTCGCGGATTACCGCATTTCACGACAGAGACATTTTGCAAGACACCCCTGTTCCATAATAACGTTACTCCTCCATATGTTCGCCCGCGGAGTATACTAGCCGTCATGTCCATTGCTGATGTACCCGTATACATAAAATCTGAGAAACGAAATATCGTCATGGTACAGCCATGTTTCTTGTAATGCAATTATATGAGAAGATTTATATAATTGTCTTATATTCCCAATGGAGCGTTTTACGTTTTTGCAAATAAAGCTAACAAATCTAATAGGTATACTATCCATACTTATATACTCGTATGTTTATTTGAGTCGTTTATAGTGCCACCACTATTCGCAAGATTACGCTTATGTTTAAAATACAGAAAGTGTTGAAATATAATGCGCTCCGGCCATAGTTTGTCGCATAAAAACATCGATAACTTCTGTTCTGGCACAAAAAACTTGTATGCATTGTAATTCTTTTTAATTTTAAACTTAATTTTTTGTAGTTGAACATTTATCTGTATTTTTGCTAGATGTAATTTGTTATATCAAGTTCCGTAGTACATTTTTGTACTTTAGTGATGAATATCAGTACCTTCGTTTCGGCTGCTATAAAACTTCCTTCATTTTCACTGCAAATACCTTTTTGGCTAAGATAACGGTACTTTTCTTAAGATTTTGATGCTTGATCATCTCATCTTTCAAAGATTCTGCAAATGACAACTTAATAAGACCAATATTTTTGTCGTTTGTTGCGCTATCTGTATTATTTGGCTGACTTCTGTCGGATTGATCAGAATCTTAGGCAGTCCGCTTTGACTTCCGCTGAGGCTGAGAGACACGGCAGTAGGTAGTTTTGTGATAGATCTCCGGTAACTGACATTCCCGGAGATCTATCACCAATATCCTTAGGAAAGAGTACGTTCAGTACAGTTGCACTTCCGTCAGCCATCATCTTGTCAAAATACGATAGTCACATTGGACCACTATCCAGGTATGTATTATGTCCTCTATTTATATCTCGATGACGATTTATAGTTAACCTATCTTATGTAATCTTTTTTATTGTCTGGTTTAATTTCTTCCAGTTGGTCAAATGTCATAAATCTCATTTTAATTTCTTTCAATTCCTCCTGAACAATCAACAAATATTTTAAAAGCTTCGTCACATCAACATGATAAAAGGTGATTGGGGGAAGTTTTTCCAGATCACAAGCCACAAACACAGGAATTCGTTCTGGATCCCTTAAAGAGATCCCTCTATTTACCTTGTTTTATACGTGAGATTTTGCGCTTATCCGTGAGTAGCGCATCAAAAGATGATGATAATGACGTTAAATGTTTCTTCGAAATCCCACACTAGCGATGTAATAGATATCCTCCATCAATTATGTAGGTCACATTAATGTTGTTTATATAAATATTATCTCTTCAGAATATCAGCGGTGATGTTTAGGAGAAAAATTATAGGTAGAGACAATTTTTATAGATAATTGCATAATCTACAACTTTTGTCTGACCTATTTTTATTATAAAACTTACCGTGTGCCTAAAACATGCAAAAGCCCATATTTGCGAACTTTGACATTGAATAATTTTTCTTTTTGCAAGTTTGGGATCGATGTGAACTTTTTAAATTTCATTTATAATGGTGTTCCGAACATTCGTACCAATTTTCAGCTCTATGCAAATTTTTGTTAACCTATTTTTGGACTAACTTAACTGGACTGATTGATACGTCATCTAGGTACATAGAATTCTTCATCCCTATTTTTGCCACCCATGAGTAAATATATTCGATAGTAAAAATTCATCAAAATCAGTTCACAGTTGACGAAGAGATTATATAACATACGACCTCTTCCTTTTTTTCAAGTCAGCTATTATTAACAAAATAATAATTTAACATTCACGCTTTTCTTTACATTCTTCTTATACATAATCACTAGCTGTTCCCCGCGACTTCGCTCGCGTGTAAGGGTGGTTTTTATGATTTTGCGCGGAACCCTAATTCTTTTTCTAAAATAAAAGTAGCCTAAGTTACTCCTTATAAAATCAGATACTTATTAAAACGCTGTAATTTTGACATTACAAACAGACACTTCAATTTTATTTATTTGTATAGATAATAACAATAATAATAATAATGCTTTTGTTTCTTCAAAATTACAAATTTAAACATTATAGATGGGTCCTCGTAGTAAGTTTAAAAGAAAATCTGTGTCAGGAGTCCCCGCTCTACCTTATCTATGACAGTCTTAACTAACTAAAAGCATTTAATTACACAAATTAAACCAGAAGTCGTTAATATATTTATCACAGCAATACTATCAATATCTGTATTCTAGGAATTTATTTATATATTTATTCTTTAATCTTTATTGATAGCAAAAGAATACGAAGGGTGAACGTAATGCCGTGAGATATTATTTATCGCCAACCCATGTAGTGGTGAGAATTTGACGTAGGTCTCGAATTTAGAGAAGAAATAATAAACAAAAATAATATTTGAAAACAATTACACAAAATTATGTTCATATTTATTTTATATACTTACATTTTTTTTATTTTACAGATAAATAAACTACAAATATAACTTATTATTGCCCGTTTAAATTTATATAAAAGGTTACTCAAAGAATATTTTAAAATAATTTATTTGCAAATTGACTCTCTTTATCAAAACAAATCAGCATGAACGAAGATCAAAGCGTAAAATTGTAGACCCGAAAACGCTCTAACAAATTTGAAATCAATTTTACAAATAAGACTGAAGTAAAAATAATTATTGCGACCTGTCTGCGACTAAATAATGAAAAAAAAGACAAGGATATCCATTTAAAAATTAAACATGGACCAAATATATTTAAATTAGATTAATTCTTATACAAAAATTTTGTCATTTAAAGATCTCTAAGCCATGATAGCTCAGATGTTTCTAGCTCCCCCCCGAACGGGTTCCCGCCTTGTCGTGGCGGGGGGGCTTAGTAGCCGTGGCTTGGTCACCCACGGTGAACAAAGAGGAACCCCTTGGCTGGCCCGTGGTGTAGGGCCGGCCCGAGGTGGCCACTCCGAGTGGGCTTGGCGAGCCCACTTCGGATGTGTGTCGGGGGGCTGCGGTGAGAGGGGAGTCCGCACCCTCTACCACTGCAGCCGAGGTGGAGTCGCGGAGGAAGAGGAGTGTTGGTATGGCGATGCGCCACTCGCCCTATCCTCCGCGACTCTGACGGGGCCGCACCGTTAATGATGCGGTGGTGGTGGGGCTGCGGGGGGAGAGGAGTGTCGGTATTGCGAGGCGCCGCTCTCCCTACCCTCCGCAGCCGAATCTTGGTTGGCGGCGGAGCCATAGACCAGATCCGCCGCTGGGGCCGGGAAGGCCGGTGCTTCTAAGTGCTAGTTTTTCCTGGCCCCATGGCCTTCGCGCATCGGACTCGGGGGCGTCCGTTGCGCATGTTAAGTTGGAGGCCGAGGAGGAGGGCGCGCCATGTGTTCTGGTGCGCCTTATCTGAGAAGGAGATGGGGGAGGAGTAGTCCTCTCCCGAGGAGGGGCCGCCATGGGGCGGCCAGCGCAGGTGGGGCCGCGGAAGTGTGCGAAAGCGTTCCCGTGGCCCTGCCAATATGCGACGAGGGTGGAACACCATGGGGTTTTAGTCGGTGCGAGTCCGACATAACCCGTCCTTGCCCCCGCGAGGCGGGTATGCGTAGGCATTTCCCCATGTAAAAAAAAAAAAAAAAAGATGTTTCTAGCTCGTTGTTAATTTCACAGTACGCAAGCAACCCGGGTTCGATCCCCGCCGGCACCAATGTAATTGTTAACGGCAATTTTAAGTGCTGATTTACCACGTTCCCGGCGGTAAAGGAAAATATCGTCAGGAAACCTGCATCTCTAAGAAATAGGAAAAAAATATTTCGAAGTCATGTCAAGTTAGCCAACACGCTCTGGGCAGCGCGGCGGACACTTATTTGCCCTAAAACCATCTCAGAAATGAAAGGAGGCCTGTGTCCAGCAGTGGGACGTATATAATAACAGTAACTTTTAAGCTTTGTAAGCTAATTCTGTTGAAGTCTTAAACCTAATGACCGTAGGAAATTGTTTGCGGCTGTGTAAAAAAAATTTATTAGCTGAGATTTTCCTTAGATATTTCACATTCAATACAGTACCGAAGCTAACATTTCTCTTTAACACGTTAAAATTATAGTAATATAATTATTTTAATTTATAATTTGTAGTGAGATTAAGCTTACTCTTAATTTTTCTTTATCAAATATGGACATGAATCTCTCCCATTTCAGGAGGATCGTGATGTTTGACAAGCGGATCGACGACCGTGCTACCAGACCACATGAGAAAAAAAACCGTAACGTATATTTTACTCATGTGACCAAGCGTGTCGCATCCCTGTCGCTGCCTTATTTAAACGTAAATGAGTTCGTCTACTGTTGTCCATCGAAAGCTATAACTTATTCATTCATTACTTATAGTCAACTTTTACGTGTGACACCCGTAAAACCACACGATATGTCTTAACTTTAAGAATTTAACGAGACTTAGCTTTACAAATGTCTAAAGAGCAATGGCAGAAAAATAGTTGAAAAAAATTATAGCGTCTAGAAATAACTTATATATAAAATGAGTTTTATTATTTTTCTATGATTTTTCAAATAAAAATGTATTTTAATTAAAGCCACAGAAAAAAACAAACATTTTTGGGAATATCAAATGACTTAAATCATTTTACTCTATTTAATGTTGCCATTTAGTATATTCATACTATTTTCGTATACACTTTGTACTACCAACACAACACACAAAATATTTTTATATTAAGTTATTATTAATAATAACTGTACTATCAGTATAAAAATAAAAGTGATATGGCTGAGAATAAGTCTCTTACAAAGAATTTCCTACAATAATACATTATCTCAATCATAATATTATGTAACAATTCCATTTAATGTTATGCCAACACTAGCTAAATAAAAATGTCACTGTTTTTTTTATTGGCTTTACGGCTCTGGGTTCTAGCCCTTCGGAGAATGTCACTATGATACAACAGCCCTGGAGCCATGCCAGAAATATACATTTATAGTATGCAAATATATAATAGAGATACAATAATCTAAAAACTCTCAATTATGTATTATGTATTAAGCTAACATCAAACAACCACAGGAAGCATGACGTTTTCCAAGTGACATAGAACATAACCTAAAAAGGTTCAAATGTAAATATCTTTTTTTTGACGCCTTCTCAGTACAAAATTCTTTGACAGAGTTATTAAGGGACTGACGCTTAACATTTTAAGATATTTTTGGTATATAGACGATACCATTTCTTCTCAACTAATTTTATGTATGAAAGTCTGCCATTGCTCTTTGAAACTTACATAGAGGTTATAGTTCAAAATATAGGTATAATATACAACGTTTTCATTACTCTCTGACCTAAATAAGGAGAATTTGTTATAATAAGAAATATTATTTGGCAGGTAGGTTGACACTCGCTCCTTTCAAGCTGCTCATCGTCACCTGTCTTGATATTTTAGGTTTGACATTATTTAAAAAGGTTACTCTATCATTTTCTTAATATAACCTAATATATTAATATCAAGATTTACGAAGGGATGAGTCGCTCGCGTCCGTAGGCTTCGACCACCTAAACTAAACGAGCGACAAAGCCGAAACGACAGACTCGGCTCCTCGCCGTATGGTAGCGGCGTAAAATCTACCACCCCTTAGTTCGCACCATGAGCCAAGAAGAAAAAGAAATGGCCCCGAGTTCCCGGCGCCCCTTTAATGGGGCAGGGGTGCGAAGTATCTCCGGGAGAAAAACCGGCGACGAGGTTCGCCACCCGTCGCGTCCTGTCTCTCGGGGGGGGGGGGGGGCGAAAAGTGGATTGCGGAGGCCCGTCTGGCTACGCTGAATGTATGTGGAGCAATGAATGATAAGGTGGATGAAGTATGCGAAATGATGAACGATAGAGGAATAGATTTGTTATGTGTAAACGAGACGAAACGAAAGGGAAGAGATGTCACTGCACATGGCATGTACACCGCTTACTGGTCTGGAGTAGACGAGACCGAGCGGGCATGCCAGGGAGTCGGTGTCATCCTTTCAGAAAGAATGGGTCAATGTGTGAAAGAGTATGAATGTGTTAGGCCAAGGCTGCTATGGATACGAATGAAAGTGGGCTTAAAGAAGTTGTTTGTGCTAGGGGTGTACGCCCCAGATATGTCTAACCCCACTTATATCCCAGAGCAGTTTTGGGACATGGTAAGGCTGGTGTTGATGAAATGTAAGGAAAATATTATTATGTTAGGAGATTTTAATGGAAGGGTTGGGGTGAAGAGGTCTAGTTATGAAAGGATATTAGGAACGTTTGGCGATGAAAGAATAAATGAGAATGGTGAAGGCCTCCTCACCGTATGTGTGGAAAAGAATATTTTTGTGGCGAACACTTTCTTTCGCCATAAGAGGATTCACATGTATACATGGGAAAGAGGAGATGATAGAAGTAAGATAGATTTTATAATTGTGGATGAAAGAATGAGGAGCGCAGTGGTAGATACAAGGATTTACCGGGGGTCCAACGTAGGGACGGGTCATTACTTGGTCTCATGCCGAATTAATGGTCTATTCAGACGTTGGCGGCATCGGACATATGTGTCTACCACTGCGTTACAGCGTATAAGAATAGAGAGATTACAAGATGAAGGTGTGAAAGAGAAGTATAAATGCAGACTGAGGGAAAATATAAGTGGGTTGAATGAATTATGTATGAATGATTTAGAATTGAAGAATGTATGGAATAATATTAAGAAAGTTTTGGTTGATGCAGCCACCGAAGTATGTGGTGTAAGTAAGAGAACGAATGAAAGGAAAAGTAATACGTTGTGGTGGGATGATGAGGTACGGATGGAAGTTGAAGCAAAGAAGAGAGCATGGCTAGATTTACTAGCAACTAAAGCTGGTAATTCTGGCGGTATGAATGATGAGATTGAAAGAAAAAAGGCAGACTTTAGACGTATAAATAAGAGAGTAAAAGAAGTTGTTGAAAGGAAAAAGCAAGAAAGGATAGATAAAAATGATAGAAGGATATCTGATAACTTCCAGGAAAATATTAAAATGTTCTGAAAGCTCGTAAGAACTGCCAGGGGAAATTCAAAACAGCCTAGAATGAATGCTATACGAGACGAGAATGGCTGCATGTTGAATGATGAAGTTTCGAATTTAAAGAGATGGAAGGAATACTTTGAAAGCGTGTTTAAGAGTGAAGAGTCGTCTGAAATAAGTGAAATAGAAATTCCGGAAGAAGTGGAGAGAGGTAGGGAGATAAGTATAGATGAAATAATGAAAGCAATGAAAAGCATGAAAGCAGGTAAGGCAGCCGGATATGATAGAGTATCCCTCGAAATGCTAAGGGCTGGTGAGGGTGTGGTTGCAGGCCTGCTGTACACCTTATTTAATTTATGTTGGGAACTGAAGCGGGTACCGGAAGACTGGTGCAAAGCCGTTATAGTCCCAATATATAAGGGAAGGGGGTCGCAGCAGGACTGTAAAAACTACCGTGGTATCAGCTTGCTTAGCATTGTGGGTAAACTGTATACTAAGGTGTTAATTGAAAGAGGTATGGAAGAAACTGATGGAAAAATTTGGGATGTGCAAGCTGGATTTAGAAAGGGGATGGGGTGTACGGATCAAGTCTTTTCCATGCGCATGATAGCGGAGACGTTTTTGGCCAAAAACCAGAAAGTTTTTTGTGCGTTCATGGACTTGGAAAAGGCTTATGACAGAGTGGACAGGAATGTGTTATGGCAAACACTGAACTCATTTGGGTTGAGCGCTGGCTTGATACAGGCATTAAGGTCTCTTTATAGGGACTCTAGTGCTTGTGTCAGGATCAACGGGGTCTACTCGGACTGGTTTAGCATTCACAAAGGTGTCAGACAGGGATGCGTGGCTTCCCCGTGGCTGTTTAACCTATTTATGGACAGTTGTTTGCAAACTTTGAAAGTTGAAGAATGTGGGTTGAGAATGGGTAGGTCAACCGTCAAATGCCTTTTATACGCCGATGATTAAGTCATATTTGCATCGTCGGCGGCAGAGTTGCAAATGATGGTTCCTTTAATAAATTGGTCATTGAAAGAAAGGGGTATGAAAGTGAACGCAAGTAAGACGAAAGTGATGGTTTTTGAAAGAGAAGAAAGTAAAACTTTATGTGAAATAAAAATAGAAGGGGAGTTGATTGAGCAAGTGGGTGAGTTTGTATATTTGGGATGTTTATTTAGCAGGGATGGTAGATATGATAAGGATATAGAACTAGAGTGAATGGGGCTCTACACGCTATTATGAGGAGTCAGAATGTGTCAACTAAGGCACGTATGGCAATTCTGTGTTAGTCCCTTTTTTTATACGATAAGGGTGACAAACGAGCACACAGTCCACCTGATGGTAAGTGGTTGCTGCGGCCCATAGACATCTACATCTATCCTCTATTACAAATCAAAATGTAGATGCGTTGTCACCCGTGAGGACTAAGATGGAATGCCTCATTTCCAGTAAAAAGGGCCTCCGGCCACCTGCACTCACCAAGCGAAACGCAGAGGTAAACCTCTATTTCACGCTGGTTTTATGTGAGGTCGTGGTACCACCCCGGTTCGAGCCGGCCCATCCGTGCGACAGCAAAAGCTGCCGCGTGGCTCTACCACTGTTAAAACTACTTTAATGTATGGTAGTGAAAGTTGGGTCTGGCAGAAGAAGCATGAGAGTAGAATAAATGCTGTAGAAATGCGTTCCTTAAGGAGTATGCTAGGGCTGAATCTGAATGACAGGGTGAGAAATAGTGTGATAAGAGAAAAGTGTGGTTTGCAAGATGACGATGTGACAAGGATTAAGAAAGGAATGCTTCGGTGGTTTGGTCATGTAGAAAAAATGAACGAGGTAAGTGACAAAGCAAATTTATGTTGCAGAAGTGAACGGCAGGGTCGGGAAGGGACGTCCTAGACAAAGGTTTATCGACCAAATCGGCGATATATTAAAAATGGGCCAGATTAGGAGTACCCTTAACCGACGAGCGTGTATGCGTAGATATGTGGATTTAAAAGAGGCGAGAGAGGTGTGTCAGGATCGCGCCAAATGGAAGTACGTCGGCTCTGCCTACCCCTCTGGGTGACAGGCGTGTGTGTTTATGTATGTATGTATGGTATGTATTTACGACTATTTAAATTTATATCCGAAGGTTCTTTATTGATTTTTTACGTGGTAGGACAATGCTGCAGCTATATTATGGTTGTAGCAGTTGTAACTCGACAGGACCCTACTCTCACAGTATACCAGCGTGAAAAGCAAAATAATGCTGCTGTGTTTCGTATGGTGAGTGGAAGTGAGAAATCGGAGACCATTTTTTACTAGTAACGAGGCATTTAATTTTAGTCAGGAGTAACAACTCATCTGCGTTTTGATTTTTAATCGAGAATACGAGTTGGTGTAGATGTCTTAGGGGCACATCATCCATTTACTATACGGTAGACTGTGTGTTCGTTTGTCACCTTATTCAATAAAAAAAACTCTTATTAAAACTTGTGTGAATCTACCTATAACAAAAGTTTACGACTGAATGGTCTAGAAGAAAAATAAACATATATATTTCTGGGCTTGAGTTCGAATATTATGTAAAGCCAAAACTAGTGAGGAATACAAATTGTTGCTTCTCTGCTTTGTTGTTATGATTTTGATCCGTCCCCGTGTTTTTGATACTGGGTCCTAGCCTATCTTTAATCTTATTACAAGAGTTATATTACCCACAGTATCGAGTGATTATTCTAGTGCTTATGTGTTCACTCATGGCACTATTATATCCTGGCAGATCAATCAATCAATTCGATCAGGACATCATAGTTACCAATTGTTGTAGTCATATATTCGATCTCAATGTAGCATAGACCTTGTGATATTTATTTAAATCAATGTTTTTGGAATCTTTAGAATCCCATAAATGATATAGAAAGTAATTCCGAACCCTTTTTTATGTGATAAGCAAACCTTTGTAACGTTTAATTACAAAAAGTGATTACAAAATTATCTCACGTAATTTTATAATACGTGTTTAATATTTCGGAATGATATCTTGATTTTACATAATCAATGTTTTGGAGTTATTCATTTTATTAATATTAGTATTTTTGTATGTTTAATGCTTTGGGTTTTTATGTTGTACGTTGATTTTATTTAAAAAAAAGTCCCGCTGAGTTTCCTGTTTGTTATTCCCAGGACAGAGGTTTTATTCGAACCAGTGGTAAAGTAAAAAAAATATTTTCAATAAGTATTGTTGTAATCTATATTGAATAAAAATTATTCTATTCCATTTTATCAGTTTGATTATTAGAACGAGTTAAGCAAAAGAAAACAAAAATAAAATTGATACTTTTAATAGCTATAAATCGCTATTACGTTGCCAATTATCCGCTAGTTTTATATAATATGCCGTACGTCCGGCAAAAAATATTTAATTTTAAATGCCAAAAAGCTAATCTATAATTTTTTTTTTATAAGTACCGTAAATACTTTCATATGCATTTAGTAAAACGCTGTTATTTTGACATTACAAACAGACACTTCAATTTTATTTATTTGTATAGATTGTTATACATTCGTTCTTTATTTCATTAATTCTGTTAAGCTAAATAAATTTTTTGCGACGGAAAAGTGCGTTGGTTAGATTTATTTAACTTTCGTGGCGAAACACACAAATTCCCATTTGCTTAATGCCTTCATAAATCTTCTCTAATTAAACTGTTATTCCTACTATAGTCCCTATTTTTAACAAAGAAAGGTTTTTCTTAATCGTATTTCTTGATATTAAACAATAAATATCAAATTTTGTTAATACTTTACACTCACAAAATTCCCCATAAATTGCCATAATGCCATGCTTGGCCGGTGTGTTGGCAAACTAATTTTTTTTATTATTTGAGCTCTTAAGCTTATCTTGTGTATCAGTTACTCTGTTGTTATTTGTTACTTTGTTTTCATTTATGTGTCAGTTACTCTCTGTTGCCTCTTGCGATACCCACGGGATGAGATAAGGAAATGGATATTCTAACGCCTCCACTACAAGACAGTATTGCAGAGTTTGGTTAATATTGTAATTCAATGATTATATTAAACTGCTTTTATAGTCAGATGGGACGGCAATCCGACACGACCTACGAGAGATTAGGAGAAAGATCAACGTTTTTGCGTACTTTCCGAGGCACGGGGGCGAAATACCGCAAAATTCTGGATTTCGGGCTATTACTGAGATCTGATGATTTTTTTTACAGAAAAACACAATACTGTTTTTTCGTTCTAACTGGTAGTTTAACCCAGGACCTCATGATCAACGTCACGCTTACGACCTCTATACCAACAATTCTCGTAGTGAATAAAGTTCACGAGAGGATTGACATATTTTCGAGTAATCTGAGTGAACTCGCTAAGGTACTTTTATACATAGTTAGTTATGTAAGTTAGTTGTAATACATAGTATATTTAAGTAGATTAGCGACACTATCGTATTGCGTTTGTTTAGCCTGTAAGGATAGTTTTTAAGTGTGTGTGTGTGTAAATAAATAAATAAATCCAATATACAGAACTACGGAACGGAACGACGCAAGTGCACGATAGCAAGGGAGTGTTAATGTTTTTAGTCGCAACAGTGTTCTAAAATCGGTTTATGGCAGCAGTTATACTTACCGTTTGATTGCCGCCACAGATTACATGTTCCGAAGAATAAAATAAGTTTCCGAGTGCTCATAATTGACCCGAATACAATATGCTGATCTCGCAAGGAATATTGTAATTAGATAATGGTAAGGATAGGTAGATATCATAATAATTTATTCTTGTAAGTAATTATTATAACATTAACCATATTGGTTTATAATAATTACTTACTATTATTATTATTACTTAATAAATAAACATGTTCAATAAGTTCAATGCATATTTCGACTTTTGGAAATATGTGTTTTTAAAACACAAAGTGCTCGAATATTTCGTCACCCATTTGATAAATATTGTAGACACTTTTAACACTTGAAATGTTTAAAAATGGGTCTGGATCTTGTCTTCAAGTCTTAGTTATTAACGAGTTGGAGGAGTACCTAAGTAAACCCAGAGCCGGCAGCTCGGAAGACAATTTAGAGTGGTGGGGGACGCATGAGATAAAATATCCGGTTATATCGAAGATGGCCCGTGATTTTCTTTCAATACCTGCAACTTCAGTACCTGCTGAGAGATTATTTCTAAAGCATCATTAGTAATAAGAAAACATAGAAATAGATTAAGTGATGAGTCAGCCAGATGGTTACTTTGTATTAATGCTTAGTCAAAAGAATTAATATAAAGTAACAGTAACGTCAAAGCTATTGTGTACTGTGAAGTAATTTAATTTGTATCATATTTTATTTTTTATTTAAATAAATGGTATATTGTATAGCTTTTTTATTCCATTTCATATATAGTGAGGTTCCATCAATCTCTTTCTAGACAGATAATGTTCTTTAAAATACAGTGAAGTTATTGCCATTAATTTGTTTTTATATGTTTAACCATGTTTTAGCACATGTAAGCTTATTAAATGTAAACGTTTATTAAGAAACAGACTAACTCCCGTGGCCGTAGGACACGGTAGATAGCTCAGTTGGTTAGAGTCACACTCTCAGCTGTCTCACAGAGACAGACTCACGGATCGCTTAGGTCGTGGTTTCAAACCCCACCCGGTGTCAGTTGATTTTCCGAATTTCTCATTAAATGTTTAGGCATTTATTAATTTGGCTGGTCTTTACTATGGCTATGTTGATTCAAGCTCAATATGTACCTACTCTGTTAAGTTGTTCTAAGATCTAAAGTAACGTTTAATAAATAGTAATAGGCTAATAGGTCATGGGAGACTTGCGAGACTCTTGCTGCAAGACCAAGACCAAGAGCAAGAGTGTGAGCGCAATAACAAAATTGTGTCTGAAGTCGAGACTTTCTTGAACAAAGTCTTAGACTGGGGTCAACTAAATCTAGTCCATTTCAATCCCCAGAAGACACAAGTTTGCGCATTTACCGCTGAAAGGAACCCCTTTGTCGTATCTCCTCAGTTTCAAGGCACTCTCCTTGTTGCCTCAGCCAGTATCGGGATCCTTGGTGTCAACATATCGAGTGACGTGCAGTTTCGTGGTCACTTGGAAGAGATGGTCAAATTGGCCTCTAAAAAGCTTGGCGTGCTCAGCAGAGCGGGACAGTATTTCATGCTCGCACACCGCTTGCAACTTTACAAAGCGCAAATCCGGCCTCACATGGAATACTGTTCCTATCTCTGGGCAGGGGTTCCCCAGTACCAGCTCCTTCCACTTGACCGCATTCAGCGCAGAGCGGTTCGAATCGTCGACGACCGAGTTCTTTCCGATCGGCTTGACTCATTGGCACTGCGTAGAGATGTTGCATCTCTTTGCGAATTTTATCTCATCTATCAAGGGGAGTGCTCTGAGGAATTGTTCGGACTAATTCCAGCCGCCCAATTTCACCATCGCACATCGCCACAAAACTCGCGATACCATTCATACCATCTGGATGATTGGCGGTCCACCACTGTGCGATTTAGAAGAAGTTTTCTTCCTCGCACAACTTTCTTGTGGAATCGATTACCACCAGCGATTTTTCCCGACCGATACGACTTAGGGACCTTCAAGAAAAGAGCCTACTCCTTTTTAAAAGGCCGACAACAAATCTGTAATTCCCCTGGTGTTGCAGTTGTTCATGGGCGGCGGTAGTCACTTACCATCAGGTAAGCCGCATGCTCGTTTGCCCCCACTCCTATAAAAAAACCAAGACCAAGACCATGTGTATTGGCGCAAGACCAAGACCAAGACTTGCTAAGTCTTGGTCTTGGTCTTGCGCCAACTTACTTAAACTAGACGTTAAATAGTTGGTTAAGAGAAATGTTCTCGGATTAGTCATTGTTTGCATAATATGTATAAAACATGAAAAAGGAACTCCATGGAGCGCAAAGAATATACAGAACAACCATATCGTGAGAGTACTTAGTATGGTTACAGACTCTGTACATATATAGTCAGGATGTATTTTAAAAGCTGCACTGAATTAATGTTTAAAAATGTCTGCACTCACACAGCTAAGACAGCATATAACTTCTTTTAAGAAGACACATGGATTGGCAAGTAATGGAGTGACCAGTACGCAGTGCTGACAATTAAACTTTACGACAAGAACTATGCGCTGATATGATAATAGGAGAGAGAAACTTGTAAATAATTGAAACCTAAATTTGAAAAGCATCATTCTCTTTTTTATAACTTAATAATTGTCATTCGTGTGTAAATTTATCTCCCTTTTATGCGTTGGGTTTTAATAACAAGGTAAACTGGCAGAAAATGCCTAATGGCATTTTGTATTATATTATAAGTAATGTCTTTGGTACATAGTTTATCAGAGCAAAAAAAATATAATTAACACTTGATAATACTTAATCTCATTTTAAATTACTATTACTATTTATACTATTATTACTTTATTATCTCAATATTAAATTTTATGCATTTATTTCACGGAATATTAAAGTCGGTGGTCATCAAAATGCATATCTATCGCTCATCGCTGAAATATTTGAAACTATTGCTAATACTAATTACTATTGTTAATACTAATAAGATCTAGTAGAGGTCGCCCAACACTTCGCCTACTAGTACGAGGCTGCACTCGAAAACCTTTTTTTGTTTATATGGCCGGCCCATTGCCACTTCAGCTTGCTAATCCGTTTGGCTATGTTGATCACTCTAGTTCTACTGCGGATATACTCATTTATAAGTGTATCACGCAGAGAAACCCTGAGCATAGCCCTCTCCATAGCTCGCTGAGCGACCTTGAGCGTCCTCATACGGCCAGCAGTAAAAGACCACGTCTCAGATCCATAAGTTATTACTAGCAACACGCACTGTTTGTACAATCTTGTTTTCAGATTTTGAGGTATACCTGACGAGAAGATGTGTCATAGTTTCCCAAACGCTGCCCAGCAGAGAAGAATACGTCAATTGACCTCTAGGTCGAAGTTGTACTTACCTAGGCGGGCTCTTTGTCCCAGGTAAACATATTCGTCAACAACTTCGAGCTTAGTGCTTCCAAAAACTACCGGCATAGGTGTGACTTTAACATTAAACATGATTTTTGTTTTGTCCATGTTCATCTTAAGACCTATCCGTTGGGAGACACTATTGAGGTCATTGAGTATAGTGTTAAGGTCCTCCAGCGATACTGCCATAAGGACTATATCGTCGGCAAATCAAAGGTAAATTATGTACTCGACATTGCGTTAACACCTTATCCTTTCCAGTCCAATGCCACTTCCAATGCAGCAGTGAAGAAATTCGGGGATATAACTTCACCCTGTCTTACACCTCTTTGCAGTTGGATATGTTTTGTACTCTGATTCTTTATTCGGATAGTTCGGATCAACAAAGTGCTCGCGTGAAGTCGCGTCTGATCACCATTTACCGTAAAGGGATTTATATATATATATATATGCTCACTTTAAGTATAGACTTTATAAATACGGATTTTAATCCAAATCATTGGAGCCGTTTTTGGGAAATCAAATACATAAATGCACGAATTGCACACTTAAAGTATAGAATATTGCCTACAGCTACTGTTTTATTATTAGTTTATTATTTAATAACAGCCCATAAAAATCTCAGTTTTAAACATAGGCTTCCTATAAATTGTTTCCTAGTTGCAATACTTTTTTTAAATACTAGTAATGCTATTAAACATTACTAATGTTCCCTTTAACCACTTCTGGTAAGCTTAAAGTGCTTGTGTTAGAAGTGGTTCACGACAGAATGACGGATTCAAACACACGACTTTTCGAGTTTGCGGTCCGCGCCCTGCCATTAGGCTACTGATGTAATTAAACTTTTTTTTTTAAGTGTTTACTGTACTGATGTAATTTAACTTTTTTTAGTGGTAGAGCCATGCAGTAGTTTTGCTGTCGCACGGATGGGCCGGCTCAAACCGCGGTGGTACCACGTCCTCACAGAATACCAGCGTGAAGTAGAGGTTTACCTTTGCGTTTCGCTTCATGAGTGCAGGTGGACGGAGGCCCTATCCCCCCACCACCATCAACATGGTAGTGGAATTAAATGTAATCAGACTACCCCAGGAGGATCTCATCACACTTTTTTTTACAGGAGAGGGTGCAAACGAGCATGTGGCTCACCTGATGGTAAGTGACTACCGCCGCCCATGAACAATTGCAACACCAGGGGAACCAGGGAAATTGCAGATACGTTGCCGGTCTTTTAAAAAGGAGTAGGTTCCTAAGTCGTATCGTCCGGCAAAATCACTGATGGTAATCGATTCCACAAGGAAGTTGTGCGAGGAAGAAAATATCTTCTAAATCGCACAGTGGTGGACCGCCAATCAGCCAGATGGTGTGGATGGTATCGGGAGTTCTGCCGCGATGTGCATTCATGAAATTTGGCGGCTGGGATTAATCCGAACAATTCTTCAGAGCACTCCCCGTGGTAAATGCTAAAGAAAATACAAAAAGATGCAACACCTCTTCGAAGCGCCAATGAATCAAGTCGATCGGAAAGGACTCGGTCGTCTACGATTCGATCCGCTCTGCGCTTGATGCGTTCAAGTGGAAGGAGCTGGCTCTGGGGTGCTTCGGCCCAGAGATGGGAACAGTATTCAATGTGAGGCCGAACCTGCGCCTTGCAAAGTTGCCGGCGTTGTGCCGGCATGAAATACTATCTCACTAACATCAGGGGATTCCAGTAGAACCTAAATTCTGTCCACTACTGTCTGGATGCGGCGAAGCCGGCCTTGCTCTTTTTGACCGACACTCAGGTATCCTCTCCGGCTGATACTTCATATCTCTCCTACCCGGTGTACAAATTAGAACACTTCTTTGTGCCCCGGGCTGGAGTTTGCGTATACGTCAGAGAGGATATTTGTTTTCAATTTGTCTATCCTAAGAAAGCGACGACCATCCCCACGTCTACGGGTGCCTCTATAGGTCCCATAGCGGTAATACCTAAACAGACCGACTCATCGACCACCTCCAAATGGCTACAGATTCCTAGCTACAGCAAATTCCATCCGCAGAGATGGTGATCCCTGGCGATTTTAACGCCAACCCCGCCGAATGACGTTTAACCGATCATGCGGGGAGATCTGTTTATGACTTTTCCTTGGCATATGGTCTTACACAGCTGGTTACTTCGCCTACATGGATTTCAGATGTGGAGAATCATACATCTTTCCTGTCAGACCTTCTGCTGACCTCTTATCCGGACGGATATCAGGTTTCCGTCGACGCCCCTCTAGGCTCGTCGGACCATTATCTTGTCCGGAGTGTGGTGCCACTCACACTAACGTCATGGTTGCATTCTGCAGGCTGCCGCCGTCTTTGGCACTATAGGTCGGCCGATTGGGATAGGATACCGTCTGTTTTTGCATCGTACCCTTGAGGGCGGATTTGCTTCTCGCCGGACGATTCCAGCGTTGTTGCTGATCCTATCGCTGATGCGGTACTTCAATGTATGGAACTTTTTATTCCATCCTCTGTAGTGCCCATCGGAGGGAGATCCCTTCCATGGTTTAATCGCTCCTGTAAAATAGCATCACGCTATAAGCAGGAGTGCTACCGAGCCTGGGCTGACGCATCAACCGCTCTTAAAAAGAAGTATAATTTCGTCTCCAGGTCCTTCGAAAGAGTCATTGCCAGGGCAAGGTCTGAGAACATCGGCAGAATTGGTGAGAAGCTAGTTCGCCTTCCTTCGGGAACCCGTGCATTCTGGTCTCTCGCCAAGGCTGTCCAAGAGAACTTCAGTCAGCCATCTCTTCCATCTCTGCACAGAGAGGACCACTCACTCGCTCATGCCGCAAAGGAGAAAACCGAGCTGTTAAGCTCTCTCTCTACGTCCAACTCGACTCTTGATGACGGGAGGGACACACCGCCAACCATCCCACGGTGTGGATGCTCGATGCCTGATGTGCGGTTTACACAACGCTGGGTTCGCAAAGCACTCTTCTCCCTGGACATCAGCAAGTCGAGTGGGCCTGACGGAGTCCCTGCCATTGTGCTGAAGACGTGTACTCCGGAGTTGTCACCGGTTTTAACCCGTCTGTTCCGGTACTCCTACTCCCAAGGCGTAGTCCCGAATTCATGGAAGTCAGCTTTGGTGGATCCCTAAAAAAGGCGACTGCTCAGACCCGTCTAACTACAGGCCTATTGTCAGCACCTCCTAGTTCTCCAAAATAATGGAATCATTATAAACTGCCAGCTCATGTGGTACCTAAAACCTAGAAATGTTTATACAGAAAAAATTTAAATTAATCTGGTTTCAGTTAACATCAAAATTACACCAAAAGTGAATAAAAGGACAATAATTTGACCCTAAGTGCCCTTACGCTCTGCTTCTGATCGCAATTTGATTCGAATCAGAGTAAATACAAACCTAGAAAACTTGGACAAAATTTGAAAGTTGATTGTGCAATGCATCCGATATAAATCTGAAAATATAGGATTGTCGGTTATGATTCCAAAGTTTATCCGTTTTGGTGCTGTTTCGCACATAACGCTTGCGTCTTTTATTATGTGTCCTCTTAATTGCTGTCATCTTTTGGCACTGTTATTAGAATTTATTAGCAGTAGAAGTGCACAAGTATTAATGCAAATAATACTGTAGTTACTTCGGTACATGAATATTATTATCCAAGCTATTTACTTACTTACTTCGCAAAACAGAATTCAAATGTAGTATGCATACAAAAAGTACTGATACAAATATGTTTCAGCTATTTCCAATCAACATTTCTTAGATTTGGATTGGATGCATTGCACATACGCTCTAACGTATGGTAATGCGTTGGTCTGCATGGATAGTAGCGATAATACTATTCAGTTGTTAAAATTCCCAAGCAGAAGCAATACTTGTATGTTGTACCTACGATCTAATTATTCTATTTGTGGCAGGATAGTATTTGTGTTTTGTTTATTTTTTATGGGATACACCCTTTCCTATAAAAAATAAAATAAACAAAACAAACGAGCACATAGTCCACTTGATGTTAAGTGGTTGCTGTGGCCCATAGACATCTACATCTATCCTCGATTGCGAATCAAAATACAGATAAGAGGATTAAAATGGAACGCCTCTTTTCCAGTAAAAAGGGTCTCCGGTTCTCTACACTCACCATGCGAAACACAGCAGCAATAAACTGCTATTTTACGCTGATGTTCTATGAGAGCATGGTCCTTCCCTGGTCGAGCCGACCCATTTGTGCTTCAACTATACTACTAATATAGCTGCAGCATTACTCTACCATAAATAAATAAAATAAAATAGAAATTGTTTAGATAATTACTTCCAAAAGTTTGAAAGTCGATTAGAAATAAATGTGCAGAAATATAAGACAAAAATGTTGATTACAAAATTGCTTTAGCTAACCGTAACACCTGATCAAATCATAAATATTGGGGGCTAACTTCACCTAAATATAAGTATTACTGTAATACTACCTGAGTCGACCGTATTTAATACATTTTGTTGATTTATTGTGGCGTTTAAGGAAATGAATACCGAATCGTTAATTTGCGAAACAGTTGTTCAGCTCCAATGATAAATAAAATTATTAATTTTCTAAATCTTATTATTTCATTAATATGATTTTATTTCGAGACTATTTTAATTTTATTTGGACGGGATAGCCCTTTCTAGTTATATGTACTATTATTTCGTGTTATTCAACTTATTGTTACAAGTTAATTAGTATTTATTCAATAAAAATAATTCTTAGGGGATTTATTTCCTTCATTTTAACTTATTTTATATTATGAAATTTCGAAAGATTTTTTGCACTAATGGTTATGGGGTTGTTTTTAAAGGCGTAATATAATATTTAACTTTTAAAACTACCAGTTTTTATAAATATTTTTTATATGATCTACGCAGAATGAGCTCATTGCATCTTGAAATCTTACAGTGGTATTATTTGGGTTTATATTTAATTTCATTAATTATAGAATTGTAAACAGATTGCCAACAGCTACCTTATCTATTGAAATTAGGACGTTCTTTAATATTTTAGCCTCGTGTGTCCTGCTGCTGCATCCTACAGACGTTCTGCTTGTTCCAACACTGAAGAATACTCTGTGCATACTTGTGATCATATTCAGGATCACTTCACCGTTATATCTGTTTTGATTGACCTTAAATCCGTGTAACTCTTCCTCTCAACATGTTCAACAATTATCGCTAATATTATGAAAATTATTGTCATCATTATTACGTCAACGGTCCAGCCTCAAGCAGTTAAGTCTATAACTGTTGCGCAGATGGAGATGGAAACCGTGGAGAAAAGTGCGTTTTGAGTTCCCGTACGCTTTGCTTATTGAGGAATAAGGTCAGGATTTGTCCTTCTCCTAGTAGGAGAGGCTACTATGGGGTGGCTGGTGTTTGTTGGGTTGCGGTTGTGTGCTAAAGCCTTCCCGTGGCCCAGGCCTATATGCGGTAAAGGTGGAACGCCATGGAGGCTTAGGTTGTTAGTTTAAGCTCGACATGACACGTTCATGACGGGCCTACGCATACCCGCCTCGTGGGTCCATTATAAATACACTTTTATTAGTTATAAATCTATATTTTAGTTATAAATCTATTATGTACATTATATGAATAAACAATAATGGATGTAATTGAACACTTTTTCTTTTATTTTCTTCCTCCCCGCAAACACAAAATCAACTATTCAGTCAGGGTATGTAGGTATACATTATAGATATATTATAGACACACTGGTAGTGCTAAATTTCATGAGTCAAGATAAAAATTACTTTTGATTAATCCGCGAGCGCACTGCGCGCTATAGTCGCTAGCTTACCCGCTACTTACTCAGCAGCTGCGTTTTTTACGTGAACAATTGCATGTAGTGCTATGTGTTTGATATTTCGTGACCGCCACCATGCCCAAGCGTTAACGTGAACAAGCACAGTGGAGGAACAGTAACCTGAAGGAGTAATGGGCCCATTAAATTGCTCAAAGAACCGACGACAACCGACAAATATAAAAGTAATAAAGGTTCCCGGGTGGTAGTCTCGTATCTTAGGAGACTTCAGCAGTGGACATGGAGCGCAATGTAATGATAATGACGATGTTTTTTAAATCTATTTTAAGTTTATTTTATAAGCGCTTAGTCTGGCTACGTCATAACGCTTATCTAAACGTTTAAAAATGAGACCGCAGTGCACGTATTCACAATAATATTTTCTCTTTCTAAGGCTAAAGTCCATGGTAAAGTAAATTATAATAAAAAATTGTCGATGAATACCTAACCTAAAAGATAACACCTCATAAATATTTATAAAACTCAAAAAATTGAGGTATTTTTACAATAAATTTTTACAAATCTTCCAAAAGCTTTTGAAAGCACTTTTACTTCTTATATTAGGGAAATACTTTTTATAATAGCAAAATGCGAGGCTTTTGTAGTGTCATACAAGTTTTTATAATCAATAGAAGTTTGCAGCGGTTAGCTAAGAATTAATCCCGTATATGGCTTTATGAAATTCATTTTTTGAGGCATAAAATAACTCATCACTCCATTTCGCCCCATCAGTATCGCAATTCAAAAAGCATTTGTCATAATTTCCCTTAGAGGGAACCAGTTCCGTGCTGGAAATGGTCTAGCTATAAACTGTTACGAACTAATTTAGAAAGAAGAACGTGATACCTACCTCATAACGGGTATAAAGAGAATAACCGATTTTTGTCAAAACCCCATCTTTAACTTTTTCTTGTGGCTGCTAATTGATGACTGAGGTAATAGGAATTGTCCGAATATCACTTTCTAATTTCTGATATATTATGTTAACATATTGCAAATTGCATAATATATATTTATAAAATAAAACCTTAGATACTAATAAAATTATTTGTATTTAGTGTTTATGTTTACTAAGACTTTATCCCCTACCCGGCTTTATACTCGTCAGGAACGATCGTGAAAAGTTCAGGCGATGTACTCATCTAACTGCATGCGTCAATTCCTCCCAAAAATGCATTAGTTTATCTTTCCTGTTATTCTGATTCTTCTGAGTTTTTATTTGTGGAACTTGATATGAAGGGCATAAGGACGCTTCTAGGGCCCTCCTTTGACAGACTACTTCGCCACTTTAGTTATGGCTTGTGTTGATATTTGTTTTAGTACACGCACTGTATAATCATGGGTGATTTTAATATAGATTTTTGAAACGCTTCGTTCAATTACATATAATAGAATATATTATAGAAAGATTTACCAACTCACGGTTAATCTTTCTATTCTCCATTCAAAGGCTACTCATCACAATATTACAAGTAGATCCGATGACTCATTGATTGATCTAGCCTTTGCTGCTTCTTCTGACCGTGTAAAGATGCACAGATAGCTACCTGCTTTAAGTATTACACGTCATGACTTGATTTATGAGTTTTATTAGCTTAAACCTCCCAAATATTCTCCTTCTGTATTGTATCTGTGCCATTTCTCTAAAATAGACTTTGACAAGTTAAGAATGACGCTCTTAATCTTGATCTAGCCTAATTAATTGCAGCACCTACTGTTGACAATAATGTCTCTGTTATTAAGCATAATGTTCTCCGCCTTTATCATTTCATTAATTTAGATTGAAGCCTCATGGATGACAGAGGGAGTAAGGTTGGAAATATCTAGACAAAATAGCGCTTTCGTAATTCGCAAGTATCGTATTCGTAAGGCATCGTAAGTATCCATATCTTAAAAGTTAAAAGAATCGGTGGATGAGGCTAAAACTACTAAGTATCTTCCAAAAAATCAGCGTACTATAAAGCCGTGGATCAGTACAGTAAATTTTGCGATGTAAAAAGAACAGAAAACAAATTCAGCTTAAAGTAAAATCTGACCGAGATAATAATATCCTAAAAATAACATATAGATATCGTAATAATTGCAATAATTTGATAAAAAAACTAAAGAGAAACTACGAATGGGAACAACTTACTAATGCTTCTAAAAATTCAAAAAAATCTTTGGAAAACTATAAATACTATTTCGCAATGCAAACCCCCTAGGACACATAGTAATTAACTCCTTACAATAAAATTATCTCCTAATGAATCAATTAATATTGTTGGTGAATATTTTGCTAAACTTGGAAAAAAACTAGTCAATGACATCAATATATCTGAAACTCCTATACTAACACACAGACCTGTGAATCTCCAAAATACAAGTCCTCATTTGACATTATTCGTTCTTTTTGACACTGACCCACAGGAAGTTGTACTTACTATTGATAGTCTCAAAACTGATAGTGCTACTGTTTGGGACAATATTCCTAATAATTTTCAGAAATTGTGTAAGTTCCTCATCGCCCTTGTAATTAGTCACTTGGATTATCTTTGTTATCGTACAGGATTATTCCCGGTCTCATTAAAAAAAATCTTTAATTACTCCGGTTTATAAAAGTGGTAGAGACGATGTCAACAACTATAAGCATATCTCAGTCCTTACATCTATTTATAAAATTTAAGAAAAAATAATAAACATTAGATAATTATTCGAATTATAATTTCTTATATTTATATAACAAATTATAATTCGAATAATCAAAATAACAAACCCCCACGTACCCGTAAGCAAGCGGAATCGGGCTTTCGTGAGGGCTCTAAACCCAATGCTGGTGACCTATTTGGAAACCAGCCGGTACCTTTGCGATCCAGATTCAAATCTTTTTGGCGCCACATTGGCAGTATGCCGTATTATTGGCGCCAAGCTTCCACGGCTGGATGTGTTACTACACAAAGTAGCGTCATCCCAGCCTAGAGAAAAAGAATTGAGGACCGTTTTGCAAAGGCAAGAGCCCTCATTGGAAGACTAATAAGCTAAAGGTCGGGCAATAACAGGCCAAGAATTGTGCGCACCGTCAGGATGGAGTTTGCTGAGATAAACGTCAGTTTGTAATAGTCGGATATTACGCAGAAACTGACGGAACGCATAGATGACGTGAAGCAGAGAATCGCTGCTTGCGGAAAGCGGATTCGGCGATATACCCAGAGGTCGACACGGTTCAACTTGAATCGTCTCTCCCAGAGTGATCAGAAGAGGCTTTATAAACCAACGTACGTGGAATACCAATGGACCAATACGTGGAATGGGCCAAGCACACAAACATGCCGATACTGTGGCATTCTGGCGTGTCCTGTGGCGAGAGTAAACCACAGCAAGGGCCCTTGGATAGAAGTTTTGGCGAGCCAGTGTGCGAAAGTTACGCCTATGGACCCCGTCATCATAATGCCGGACGACGTAGCTGAGGCGGTCTGTAGGGCCCCGAACTGGAAAAGTCCGGGACTCGACAGTCTGCATCACTACTGGCTTAAGGGGTTCGTGGTGTACCATGCTGTGCTCACCCGACAGTTTCAAGAGACTCTCGACTAAAAGTTACTTTCGAGCCTCTCTACCACTGGGATCACTCATTAGGTTCCTAAAGACCGGGATTCCACAGACCCGAGCAAATACCACCCTATTACTTGTGTACCCATCATATCTAAGACGCTGATCCGTTTTGAATACGCGAATCATTCGTCATCTGGATTTAAACGAGGTGATGTCGCGTGCTCAAAATGGATGTCGAGGCGGTGGTGGTTAAGGAACCATTCCTCATTAACGCGGTCATTGGCGAAGTGGTTAAATGCACCGTCGGAACTTCTCCATCGCCTTGATAGACTATAGAAAGACATTCGACTCGGTATCCCATACATGGCTAAACAGGGTCCTCGAGCTGTAAAATCTTGACTGTACAATTAAAGACTTCCTCGAGCAGTGTATAAAGCATTGGAGATCAAACTTTTGTCATCTAGGCGAGTGGATGACGGAAGTGGAAAGCGGTATAAAGATAAGAAGGGGTATCTTCCAGGGCGATTGTTTGAGTCCAATCTGGTTTTTCCTCTCCCAGAACCTTCTCAGTAAGTGGTTAGGTGGTTACGTAGTTACGTGGTAGAGCCATGCTGCAGCTATATTAGTAGTATAGTTGTAGCAAGAATAGGTCGGCTCGACGGGGGAAGGACCACGCTCTCACAGAATACCAGCGTAAAATGGCAGATTAATGCTGCTGTGTCTCGTATGATGAGTGTAGAGAAATGGAGATATATTTCACTGGAAAAGAGTTATTCCAATTTAGTCGTGACGGGTGACGACGCATCTGCATTTTGATTCCTTGTTGAGAATAAATGTAGATATCTATGGATCACAGCAACCACTTACCATCAGGTGGACTGTGTGCTCGTTTGTCACGCTATTCTTATAAATAAAACCTTACTGCAGGACTCCTGGAGGGGATTTCAGTTTCGGAAAAAGGTATAAAAGTGACCCACCTGTTTCGGGCACATTCAAGGATATTTTTGGTCGTCATTACCACCCCGTATGATGATAACCTCGTGAAAGCCGAAACAGATAAGTGAACAAAATATCTGGACCTGGCTCACGAGGTGACCGACATGTGGGGTGTCCTGAATTTTCAAGTTGGTGCTAAGGCTTATTGTATAGAATAAGGTAATCCCCGACTTCAGAAAGTGAAACTATTTGATTACTTTTAGTTGTTTGAAGTCGGATTTTACTTATTCCTAAAAGTTATTGAAGTTATACTTCTTTTGGAGCGTTTGGGAAAAATGATGGGAGTGAATTTTTAAGATGCGCGCGCACACCGACAGCTAAAAACGACACCATTAAGTTGTTTCGCTCCGCGCGCAAACTGTCACCTAAATGCGAAAATTCAGTGGGTAATTGTCTTTCAAGTTTCTTTGTTTTGATACGCTGAAGAAGTATAACTTCCTATGTGCATACATAAGTAACCCCCCCCCCCCACACACACACACACACTTTTATACCCTTTAAAGTGGACTTAGGAATATCACAATTTCAGTGTTGTCTAAATAGTGCATTAAAATCTTCATCCCCTATTTTGTTACCCTTGAGAGTGGATTCTTTTCTCCAATTTTATATGAAACCACCTCTGAAGTACAACCTATTTATTAAAGAAAGTAATTATCAAAATCGGTTTACAATTGACGATGATATCGCGTTACATACATACAAAAAAAAGCAATCGAATGTTAATCTCCTCCTCTTTTTCAAGCAAAACTTGCAATTAACAGTGATCCGTGTTTTCGCGTAAAAGTTTACAGAGAGTGCTTATCAATCTCTCTATATAAAAATCAATTGCTGTCCGTTAGTCTGGCTCAAACTTAAACACGGCTCGACCTATTATGATGAAAATTATTGTGTATATTTGAATGGATCCCTAAATGATTTAGATTTGTACCTGTTAACTATCGGCGCTGTTGTCTAGGTCCAGAAATCATCCGTGCAAAACGGGGACAGATAGCTAGTCTATACAAATAAATAAAATTGAAGTGTGTGTTTGTAATGTCAAAATTACAGTTTTTTACTAAATGCATATGAAAGTAAATATGGTACTCATAACAAAAACACAATTTTTAAAATTTTGTCCGTCTGTTGTCTGTCTGTCTGTCTGTTTGTTCCGGCTAATCTCCGAAACGGCTGGACCGATTTTGACGGGACTTTCACTGGCAGGTAGCTGATTTCATAAGGAGTAACTTAGGCTACTTTTATTTCAGAAAAATAATTAGGGTTCCGCGCAAAAACATGAAAACCCTAACACGCGAGCGAAGTCGCGGAGAACAGCTAGTTGATAATAAATTTTAATAATGTTAGTGGCTTTTACCATTTGAAATTTGGTTGTTTGTTGTATACTTCCTATTCTGTTATATATAATATAATTAATAATTTTAATTTCTCTATTTTATCTAATAGAAGATACATTTTCTTAACCTTTGATTATATATTATTCAATTTGGTAGATTAATTATTGATCAGGTCTCGATGTAAAGTAACTGATATTAGAAAATAAATATATTTTTGTGCTGCAGCCAGATTCGCATCAGATAAAAAAATTTTAAAACTTAATATTACGTGTTGTAATATTGTAAGCATTATTTAGGCTACTCATATTAGTCTTAGGTAATTCTTATAATATAGCCCGCCCATAATTGTTGCTTGCCAAATGTCATATTTGTTCAGGAAACAATTATAGCTTTTTGGTCACAGACGGAAGAAATCAACAATAGAATCATCCCGAATAATTACTAATGTATAGATCTGATAACGTTTCCAGTTTCACTTTGGTACATTATATAGCTGTTGTATTGTTACAGAGTGGGCTTTCATTAGACAAAGAAAGGCAATTTCGCGAAATAAGCCTTGCTTACGATATGATGAATAATAATATATCTTGAAATGAGAAAGTTCTCATTCTGCATACGCAACATGCTTGAATGAATGCATGGAATAAAAGCTTCAATACCATTTTTAGAATGAATTCATATTAAAATTAAAGTGTTGACATTTTTCGTTCATTTCACATGACACTTTTTCTAGAATATTTTAATGGAAAAGCAAACAAAGTTCAATGAATTTATATCATTACAGCCTTTGCCTTTCAGAAGATTGTGGAGCTGGAAGAAGAGATAGACAAGTCAAGCTGGCATATTATAGGATTATCCGAAGTCCGAAGAGAGGGGGAGGTCACGGTAATCCTCGAATCCGGCAACTTGCTCTATTACCGGGAGGGCGACCATCTGTCCCAAGGAGGTGTCGGATTTATCGTCCACAAGTCTCTCGTTAACAACGTTGTAAAGATTGAGAGTGTGTCGACGAGGGTTGCGTACCTTATACTCAGAATCACCAAACGGTATTCGCTGAAGGTCATACAGGTTTACGCACCAACCTCGGAACACCCCGATCAGGAGGTGGAGGAAATGCATGAGGATATCTCTAGAGCCATGCATTCCTCCAAAACCCAATATACGGTGTTAATGGGAGACTTCAATGCAAAACTAGGCACAAGAGAGAACGATGAGCTGAAATTGGGGAAATTTGGAATAGGGCAACGGAACCCAAGAGGCCAGCAGCTGGCCGACTTCATGGAGAAAGAGGGACTCTTTATGATGAACTCTTTCTTCCAGAAGCGGCCCCACAGGAAGTGGACCTGGTCGAGCCCCGACGGTTCGACAAAAAATGAAATTGACTTCATTATGACGACCAGACGAGAACTGTTCAGTGATGTCTCAGTGATCGCGAGGGTGAAAACCGGCAGCGATCACCGAATGGTTAGAGGCACACTGAACCTAAACGTTAAGTTGGAGAGGTCTCGTCTAATGAAGTCAACGCTCCGTCCCCCTCGTGCTCTAATCCAAAGTCCCGAAACCTTTCAGCTCGAGTTATAAAACCGTTTTCAGTGCCTAGAAGACTGCAATGAAGTGGACGATTTGAATGACAAGCTCGTGGAAACTGTCCATGCGGTCGGAGCTAAGTTCTGCAAGACCCGCCGCAGAAGAACACAAAATCTCTCCGATCACACTCTTAATCTCATGGCTGTTAGGCGGGAGATGAAGCTACATTCTTCAACAGATTTGACAGCATACAGGCAACTGGACAGATAGATCTCCAAATGCATGCGGCGGGACTTACGCAACTTCAATACAGCTCGTATTGAAGAAGCGATCGAGCGGAACCAAGGCTCCAAAGTCTTTGCCAGAGATCTGTCTGCCAGAAAGAGCCAACTGTCAAAGCTGAAGACCGAATATGGCAGCATCGCTTCCGGGGCACCTGAGAATTTTAGTGAGATTGAGAAGTTCTATGGGCAGCTGTACACGTCATCTTTGGAGCCGCACGCAAGTGTGAGTAACGATCCAAGAGCGAGTATTATCCGACATTATTCCGATGATATCCCGGACGTCAGTCTGAGCGAGATTAGAATAGCTCTCCAGCACCTTAAAAACGGCAAGGCCCCAGGCGAGGATGGAATTACAGCGGAGCTTCTGAAAGCGGGAAAACCGGTACTTGAAGTCCTTCAGAAGCTCTTTCATTCCGTCCTCCATGGTGGCATTACACCGGAGGCGTGGAGCAGAAGTGCGGTGGTCTTGTTCTTCAAGAAAGGCGACAACGCTCTCTTGAAGAACTACAGACCGATTTCCCTTCTGAGCCGCGTCTACGTGCTGTTTTCGAGAGTCATTACGAATCGTCTCGCGCGCAGACTTGACGACTTCCAGTCTCCCGAACAAGCCGGTTTCCGAAAAGGCTTTAGCACCATAGACCACATACATACCCTTCGGCAAATTGTACAGAAGTCCGAGGAGTACAATTTGCCACAATGTCTTGCGTATGTGGACTATGAGAAAGCCTTTGATTCCGTCGAAATTTGGGCGGTGCTGCAGTTCCTTCAGCGATGCCAAGTTGACTGTCGGTATATCGAAGTGTTGAAGTGCTTGTACAGTAGGGCTTTGATGGCTATCCGAGTACAGGACCAGAGTACGAAACCTATCCAATTGCAGAGAGGTGTAAGACAGGGTGACGTCATATCCCCGAAACTCTTTATGGAAGATATTTTCAAGCTTCTGAACTGGAAAGGATACGGTATCAACATCAATGGCGAGTACATCACTCACCTTCGATTTGCCGACGATATATTGCTTATGGCAGAATCGCTGGTGGACCTAAGTACTATGCTCAATAACCTCAATAGTGTTTCCCAATGGATAGGTCTTAAGATGAACATGGACAAAACAAAGATCATGTTTAATATCCATGTCACACCTATGCCGGTAGTTGTTGGGAACACTAAGCTCGAAGTTGTTGAAGAGTATGCTTACCTGGGACAAATAGTCCGACTAGGTAAGTCCAACTTCGACCGAGAGGTCAATCGGCGGATTCAACTCGGTTTGGCAGCGTTCGGAAAATTACGGCACATCTTCTCATCAGGTATACCTCAAAACTTGAAAACGAGACTGTACACCCAGCGCGTGTTGCCAGTGATGACATACGGAACTGAGACGTGGTCCTTCACTGCTGGCCGGATGAGGACGCTCAAGGTCACTCAGCGAGCTATGGAGAGGGCTATGCTCGGAGTTTCTCTGCGTGATAAACTCAGAAATGAGGATATCCACAGTAGAACCAGAGTGACCGACATAGCCCAACGGATTAGTAAGCTAAAGTGGCAATGGGCTGGCCATATAGCTCGAAGAACCGACAACCGATGGGGAAGAAAGGTTCTGGAGTGGCAGCCTCGTACCGGCAGGCGAAGTGTAGGGCGTCCCCCCACTAGATGGAGTGACGACCTGGTAAGATATGTAGGAAGTCGATGGATGCAGGTGACTCAGGACCGTGCTTTGTGGCATTCTTTGGGGAGGCCTATGTTCAGCAGTGGACTTGTGAATGGCTGTAATGATGATGATGACAGCCTTTCACAAGTGGTACGCGGCAGCTTTTGCTGTTGCACGGATGGGCCGGCTCGAACCGGGGTGGTACCACGACCTCACAGAATACCAGCGTGAAGTAGAGGCTTACCTCTGCGTTTCGCTTGGTGAGTGCGGGTAGCCGGAGGCCCTTTTTGCTGGAAACGAGGAATTCCATCTTAGTCCTCACGGGTGACAACGCATCTGCATTTTTATTTGTAATAGAGGATAGATGTAGATGTCTATGGGCCGCAGCAACCACTTACCATCAGGTGGACTGTGTGCTCGTTTGTCACCCTATTCCTATAAAAAAAAAGTCCACTACTGTACATAGGCCTCCCCCATGCAATGCCACAAAGCACAGTCCTGAGCCAGCTGCAATCCATCGACTTCCTGCATGTCTTACTATGTCATCACTCCATCTAGCGGGGGGTCGCCCCACACATTTAAATAAAAAAAAAATTACGGATTTTATCGCTTATATTAACTTGTTTTATATTCCTGACGTTTCGAGCACTTTCCAGCACCCATGGTCACGGGGGCACTAAGGTGTATGTCGTCCCAATGTCATAGTGAACCACGGCTACCTCCAGATTAAAAATTATTAATTTTAGTCCGATCTATGTAGTATGAACATACAGTACCTTGAAGTCTTACAGTTGTGTGCTTGGGTTGGGATTTAATTTTGTTAATTATGGGAATCCAAGCAGATGGTACTACCCACCCATCTTCTCTAATGATTTTTTTTTATAGAAGAGGGGGCAAACGAGCATGCGGCTCACCTGATGGTAAGTAACTACCGTCGCCCATGAACAACCGCAACACCAGGGGAATTGCAGATGCGTTGCCGGCCTTTTAGAAAGGTGTAAGCTCTTTTCTTGAAGGTTCCTAAGTTGTATCGGTCCGGAAAATTCGCTGGTGGTAATTGATTCCACAAGGAAGTTATGCGAGGGAGAAAATTTCTTCTAAATCGCACAGTCGTGGACTGCCAATCATCCAGATGGTATGGATGGTAACGCGAGTTTTGTCGCGATGTGCGATAGTGAAACTGAGCGGCTGGAATTAGTCCGAACAATTCCTCAGAGCACTCCCCGTGATAGATGCGATAAATTAGGATGTTTTTTGATTTCAATAGCCTCGCGAATCATCCTTGGACAGAATCGGTGTTCTTTAGCGAGGATTTGTGGTCTATCAAATCTAATGTAGTGATGGGGGCGATCCTGTACGTGTTCACAGACTGCAGATCTTTTAAGTTTTCCTATATAAGAGAGACCACATTCACAATCAAGCTTGTATACTTCTGCATCTTGCAGAAGGACATTATACTTGACTGATGGTAAAAACTAACTAATCTTCTTTGGCGGCTTGAAGTATGTTTAAATGGAAGCACGCTTCAAGATGCAGCCAATCTTGTCAGTGACACCTCTGACATATGGCAGTACAGCAGGCACTCGCTCGACTGTGGCCGATTTCACTCGTTCACTGTGACGTAGGTGCGGGATCCGAAGCTTATTGTCGTGCAAAACTTGCTTCACGTATTGGAGCTCAGCGGCCAGGTGTTTACTGTTACAGATCCCTCGTGCTCTCTGTCCCGATATAATTTTTTGCATCCATCGTGTTTACATCTGAATAACGAAGCATTCAGTAAAATTTATTATTCTTGTCATACTTGAATCAGCTGATGCAATTTATTGTAGACAGATTCAATGAGATGTATCTATCAAGAAACGACCAGTTTTTAAATTTGCAGTGTCAATTATATTTATATTGCAATAAATTTGGCCATTTCTTGTATTGGTTATCCAATTCTCTGCATGTATTGGCAACATAAGATTCGTGTGGCTTTTGTAGCTGATCATAATATAGGTATTCCACTGCTGATAGCTGATCACATATTTCATTCTTCGAAATTTTTATAAAAATTATTAATGACAATTACTTTTCTGAAAAAATTTAAGACAACTCTGGAAGTTTGGCCCACATATCAAAGAAATTCTTAAGGGCTATCATCATTTCATCATTATTACAGCCCTTCACAAGTCCACTGCTGAACATAGGCCCCCAAAGAATGCCACAAAGCACGGTCCTGAGCCACCTGCATCCATCGACTTCCTGCATGTCTTACCAGGTCGTCACTCCATCTCGTGGAGGGACGCCCTACACTTCGCCTACCGGTACGAGGCTGCCACTCGAGAACCTTTCTTCCCCATCGGTTGTCGGTTCTTCGAGCTATATGGCCGGCCCACTGCCACTTCAGCTTACTAATCCGTTGGGTTATGTCGGTTATTCTGGTTCTACTGCGGATATCCTCATTCCTAAGTTTATCACGCAGAGAAACTCCGAGCATAGCCCTCTCCATAGCTCGCTGAGCGACCTTGAGCTTCCTCATACGGCCAGCAGTGAAGGACCACGTCTCAGTTCCGTAAGTCATCACTGGCAACACGCACTGGTTGTACAATTTCATTTTAAGGTTTTGAGGTATGTCTGACGAGAAGATGTGTCGTAGCTTTCCGAACGCTGCCCAGCCGAGTTGAATCCGTCGATTGACCTCTCGGTCGAAGTTGGACTTACCTATTCGGACTATTTGTCCCAGGTAAACATACTCGTCAACAACTTCGAGCTATATAAGGGCTATCATTCTATACCAAAAGATCAAAAACTCTAAAAATATCTTTTCGTAATATATTATTTGTTCTATCATTTAAAAGTGTATAGATACATTTTTTCCTAATAATGAGACTGATTTAGAGAGTTTGTTAGGTAAACTCAATAAAGAATAAGGTTTTAAATGATAGAAGTACTAAAATGTTTTTTTGATTAGTTTTTTGTTAGTATATTTCATGATAAATATTTTAAAATAAATCTAATTTATGGAAACTCCTATTATATTTAAAACTATGGCCTGGTGACCTAAAAAAGAAAAAATATTTCTTCATCTTTTTTGCACGAAATAGTTAACTTTATGTATAAAATATACCATTTAAAACAATTTCGTCAAAAGCAGTTGGTTTAAAGACTTTTTTACTTAATTAAAGTTCTAGGCCGCAACTATTTGGACCTATTTTTAGCACATTGGGCCGTAATTTATATCAACTTTTTGGTTGGGCCTTACGAGATTATTATGTATTTTTAACATTACAGGGTAGTAATGTTAAAAATATACATGGACTTCTATTGTGTCTAGGTGTCCATCTGGGTAGGTACCGCCATCTATTTCTACTGCCTTCTATCCAACCTACAGTTTTTCCATCGTAACTGGCAATATCCTCGTTATCTACAGCTCACTTGCTGGTATTGTCTTCTACGAGATGAGCCTCCTCGCCTGCTACTTGGTCAAGAAATCGAAGAAATTTTTTTAACTCGATGGCCACCTCGACGCTGTAAGCTCCTCCCTCATTTAATAGAAGAGTTAGGAATCGCAGGAGAATTAAGAACTGAAAGCTTGCCCTCAGTATCAGAAAACAATTCTGCCGAGTTATCTTACTGATTATTTTATTTTTTATTTTATTTTTATTTTATTTTATTCGGAAAACTTACAGCAATTTCTTATAATTAAATAAAAGATATAATAATATATTATTAAGCCATTTACAAGCTTCCACTTTTAGAATTAAAAATTAAAATTATAAACAAAAGACAATTCAAAGATATATTAACTAGTTATCAATAGGTACATTAAAGTTAAAAAGCTCTGTGTATTATGAATATTTTAAGACTTAATATAAAAATTTTAGCAAAATATTCACTGGTTAAGGTACTCTTGGCCACACCCGGGGTAGTATTAAATGTATCAATATCAAAGTTAAGCGAGTTTATAAATTTAGCAGTTCTAATCATAAAATAATTACGTCTTTAGTTCGTATGAGCTCTGTTTATGTAAAGAAGTTTGCGTTTCCTCTTATTTGCTAATGGAACATTTAAAGTAACATCAGATAATAATTCCGGGGAGTAAATTGAACCATTGCAAATTTTTAGATAAAAACATACGTCATTAATATTACGCCGAACAGATAAAGGAAGAAAGTGATATCGTTTGCACCTCTCTTCATAGTTCTGAGAATCCGTATGCGCTCTATAATCAAAATACTTTAAAAACCTTTTCTGAATACCCTCAATACGAGACTTATAAACCTCATATTGTGGGTTCCAGACCTGTGATGCATATTCAAGAATAGGACGTACAAATGAACAGTAGAGAATTTTTATCGTCTTTAGGCTGTTGAAGGCACAAGAATAGCGGATGACAAGTCCCATGGCTTTATATGCCCTAGTTATAATGTTAGATATATGCTTGTCATAGATAAGTTTAGAATCTTGAATTATTCCAAGATCACAAGCTTCATATACTCTAGCCAAAGAGGTACCCTTCAAGTGATAGCCACCATTGATTGTATCGCTTTTCCTTGTAAATGACATAAAAAAACATTTAGATACATTTAAATCTAGTTTATTTATATTGCAGTATGTTTCAAATCTTTCCAAGTCTGATTGCAATAACATAGTATCATCTGTACTAGAGATGAATTTAAGTATTTTCATATCATCAGCATATAAGAGTACTTTGGGGTACAAGAAACACTTCTCTATATAGTTCACAAAGATAATGAATAGTAGGGGGCCCAACAGAGAGCCTTGAGGTACGCCTGAAGGAACCGGTAGCCAAGTGGATATAAACCCATTAAGCACTACTGCTTGTGAACTATTTTCAATATAAGAGGAGAACCATCGCAGAAGATCTCCATGTATACCTGACATTGCCAATTTTTTAAAAGGATTTGATGATCTATTCGAACGAAACATTTACTGTAGTCAGTATAAACACAGTCAACTTGGAGTCCAATGTCCATACCTTTTGAAATGTAATTATTTGTAAGGATCAGATTAGTAACAGTTGATCTTTTTATAAGAAATCCATGTTGGGCATCGCTACCTTTTCAAATACTTTAGCAAATAAACATAGTTTTGATATAGGCCGGTAATTTTCTATTTTTGTGGTGTTCCCTTTTTTATGAACAGGTGTAATGTATGCCTGCTTCCATATTTTGGGAACAACACCTTCAGCTATCAATCGCTTAAAGAGAATGAACAGAGGTTCCGAAAGCTCTTTGCAACAATTAACTATAAAAATAGGTGGTATAAGATCCGGCCCACTCGATTTGTTGAGATCCAATGACTAAAGTAATTTATTGATTTCAGTTTTATTAATACATATGGTATTCAAACTAACTAAGTTTGGAATGTTTAACTCTTTAATAGTCATATGACCAGCATGAAAATGACCGTACGGAGAAGAAAATGTGGAATGAAAGTATTTTGCAAATAAGTCACTTATTTGTTGTCCATTCACAGCTGTTTCATTTTGCAGTGACATATTGCTAGGAAATGACTGATTATTCTTGTAGAATTTAACATATCTCCAAAACGACTTTGGATTGCTAGCAATGTGTTTTTCCGTTTGTGAGATAAAATTACGGTAACACTCTCTTTCATCATCCTTAGCTCTTGCACGTAGAAATGAAAAAGATTCATAATCACCTAGATTGCCATAGGTCTTGTACTTACGATGGTATTTGTTTTTATTTCGTAGTATCTTTATCATAGGCTGACTATACCAAGGCGGGTAACGAGAGCATTTAACAGTTTTAGTCGGTATGTATAAATTTCTTAACTCATATATTTTATTATAAAATAATTTTGTCGCATTATCCAAACTGTCTACATTAAGTTGAGAGTACCAATCAAAGCCATTTAATTCAGCTCGTATCTTGTCAAACCTACCCTTAGAATAAATGTATTTGGTTTGATTTACAACTGGTAGTTCATTAACCTTAACAGATTTTATAAGAATAGATAAAGCTTTGTGATGAACATTATTTTGGCACTGAGGTCGATAATCCACATCACCGATATCATCATTGTCTTCATCATGTTCAAACTCAGATAGATGTAGATTGAGCTGATTTTCTCCACTAGGTGTGCCGAGAATCTATCTCGGCACACCTACTGGAGCAAATCAGCCCGTTATGTTACTTATCATGAGACCTTATCCCCGGACTTGACGGAGTGACATGAAGGTGTACTTCGTTGAATGGTATTGGAACTCATCGAAGAGTAGTAATAGTAATAGGTGTTCTAAGTTTGGGCTCGTTTTGTTATTTATAATGAGACCTTGCCGCCGGACAGTGGCGGATTATCCTTAAGGCAAACTAGAGACGTGCCTAGGGGCGCAAGTTTAAAAAGGACACGCGGAAGTTTTTAAACGAAAAAAAAATCGTCGTATTTGATTACTCCTAAATCACTCTTTCTCTCTCATCACATTTTTCATTTATGTCCACCTGTTAAGGGTACTCTCATCCTAATTATTTTCCAATTATGAAACTATACATATATATTATAAATTATAATATTATAGCTTATTTGCAAAATGTGTAGTTGTAATTTATAATAGTTATAATTAGGCCACTAGATGAGCGCCGATGGAGTTAGCCTAGGGCGATGTCAACATTTAATCCGCCTCTGCCTCCGGACTTGATGGAGTGATCTGACGGTGTACTTCGGTGACTACTACTGAAACTCCGTGATGAGTAGAAATAGGTGTGCCAAGTTTGGCCTCGTTTTATTAGCTATGATTACCTTACCTCCTGACTTGATAGAGTGACCTTAATGTGCCGGACGGGCGTAACTCTCCGGAGTAAATGTTGTCGAAGATACTCCGCGAGCCGCTCACGTCCTACACCTATAGGTTCTGGAGGATACTTTCACTACCGCCTTTATGTATGCTGTTGGGGAACTGTGGACTGAGGTTCAGAATTAAAAATGCACGATTTATAAATTAAAATAGCAAGGGAGTGGCCAGCGGATCGACTGATTAATTAGTTGCGAAATATTATAACTATTTATTTATTTAACACTGTTGTTCAACTATGGTTGTTCACTATATATTTCAAAAACACAGATTTAATTAAACACACAGTAATATTAAAATTTCTATTGGTTTTTAAAATTTCTATTCGTATTTTCAAAATATCTGTTGGTAATATCAAATTTCTATAGGCAGTAACAAGTTTCTATTGGTATTTTCTAATATATCTATTGGTAATTTCGAATATCTATTGGAAGTAACAAATTTCTATTGGTAGCATCAAAAATATCTATTGGTAGCAGCTGGTTTTTTAACACTACTGACTAGCAGCTATTAATCAACTAAAATTAGTTGAATTTAACACTTTTGTAACTGCGAATATCAGTTACCACTTTTTCCGTCTAGCTAACACTTTTCACTCTATGTAACGGCGAAATTTCCGTTACCACTTTTTCTGGCTAGCTAACACTTTTTCACTATATGTAACTGCGAATTTTCAGTTACCACTTTTTTCAGCTAGCTAACACTATTTTACTATATGCAACTGAGAATTTTCAGTTGCCACTTTTTTCGACTATGTGTAACTGCGATTTTCAGTTACGACCTTTTTCGGCTAGCTAAACTTTTTCTATTTCACTATAACTTTTCACTGTGTTCTGCTACTAGTCACTTCAGCTACTACCGGATACTACTGCTTGTTACTGGTAGTTCTTCCTACTACCATGTTACTGTGATTTGCCCCCATAAGGTAGACTTCGGCTATACTCTATAGAGAGCCGCTTGCCAATTTCCGGTTTTGCCTTTTTGTTATCAAACATTTTCATTATGTAATTTGCACAAATCGCAATTTTTCTATATAATGCTAATTTTTACACTAGCACGCTATACACTTTAAAATAGGCATTTTGGTCCTTTATCATTATGTGATAAGGGTTACTTAATATATTTACATTCAAAAAAGTTATTAATCAAAATGTACCAAATTTACATAACAAATGTGCACATTATATCTTTAATTTTACTATATTTATCAAATGCGTTTATTTACATAAATTATCCCTTTACTATTGCAATTTATACACCATATGCTAACTAAATATCATATTTACAATTCTTTCAGAACATAAAAATATTCTCATTATTTTCATATAAACTATTGCGCAGTTAATTAACTTCTAGAAAGTTCCACGATATGCTGCGCTGTGATTGGTCGAAATTTTATTAAATGATTAAAGTTGTTTATATTAACTATTATTAAAAACGACATGCTATCCAAGTATATTAAGAATTGTAAACACATTGTAAACCTATATTAATACATAATTCGCTCGATTTTGTTATTAATTTCACCCTTAAACAATTTAATATTTTTTCATCACTTTTGCTTAAAGTCTTTAAAACCGTCGCGAACACTTAAGGTGTACTTCGATGAACGTTACTGGAACTCCTCGAAGAGTAGAACTAGGTGTGCCGAGTTTGGGCTCGTTTTGTTAGTTATGAATAGACCTTACCTCCGTACTTTGTGGAGTAACTTGAAGGTGTATTTTGGTGACTGCTACTGGAACTCTTTGAAGATTAAAATTACAATTTACAAATTTTTTTCACGATCATATGAGCATTATGCATTATGACATCAATTCTTCAACGCACTTTGTTATATTATCAATGTATGTTAAACATAAATCCACAGCATATGACACTGAAACTTCTTTATTTATGTAAAAAGAGCAATAAGTCAATTTAAAAAAAATTATAAGTTCAACAATCATTTTACTTTCTAACAATATGCTTTATATATTATTTATTTGTATGTACTCTATGATTGTTAGATCCGATTTCATGCTACAAAACGTTGGAAACTTGATTTTTAGGTGCTAGTACAACATCCTACGCGCTTCGCGCTTAAAGCATGTAATATAAATGCAGGTGAACAGGACTTGTGAAATGTACTGTAATAATAATCGCATACTGTAATAAATATTGCGATGATGATGATAATGAATAGCACTCCTAAAGAACAAGTGTTTTCACTTGTTCATTTTGGAGTTTGACCTGCTACTCATTTTTATTTTATTTGAGCAGAATTTTCTTATTCACAAATTACCGTCACTTAGGTTTCATAGAACGCAACAAAAGGAAATAAAAAAGCTCATAAAGATTGTAAGTTTTTATTGTGGCAAAGAATGAACTTTAAGGCTTTTTCTGCCTAAATATTTCAGATAACAACGGTACTTTTTTACGGTACAGGTTATTTATTATATGCGATTAAAGCGAAGTATGACAATCATTTTATGGTACAATAGAAAATAAACAGGCTTTGCTATAGTTGTAAATCATTGCAATCAGATTGTGAGAAAGTACCATTACCATGAACAGGAGCGTCACCAAGCGTAGATCAGGGAGGATCAGGTTAAAAGCGAAATTTGAAGAACCACCGTGGGAGTCATAATAATAATAATAATAATAATAAATCTGGACCTGGCTCACGAGGTTTCCGGCATGTGGGGTGGTCTGCCGATCGAAATTATTCCTGTGGTCGTTTCTGCGAATGGGTTAATCCCAGTCAGCCTCCCGGGTCATCTGAGGCGGCTGGGACTCCGTGACGGACCGCTCCAGGCTCAAATGCAGAAGGCGGTGCTCCTCGATACCGCCCGCATCGTCCGCCGGTTTCTTTCCCTTTCCCCCTAACCCTCGGCCGTCTGGTCTCCCCTGCCGAGGGCTTCCATCTGGTTGGGTTTTTATATATTTATGTATTTTTTATGTATTTATTTTATTTTATTCATATTTATGTATGTTTACCATTTTCATTTACAATTATATATTTATACTGCCCAACCAGATGAGAAAACTTTATAGATACCCCAAAAATAATAATAATAAGAATAAGGCGTAGGGAAGTGACGACCCCATCGCCCGCTGACGTAACGGTTATGTGACAAAATTGCTACGTCAGCGCAGTCAGTCAGCACCTTGCCAAGAGGTGTTAGCGCCGTGCCTCGGCAAAATTGGAGGTGCAAAGGCCCGATTGTGCATATGGCCTCACCATGAAACGGTGCTGGGTCTGGGCGTCTCCCGTTAACTGACGCCCAATACATGGATGATGGATTTAAGAAATACGCGCAAAGGGCCGCTGCCTGGAGGTCGCCAGAGCGCGTCTGGAGCTGGCGCTGGACGCGGCAGCATGTGAACCGCCAGTCGACCGCGAGGTGCTGCACGATCACCCAGCAGCCCCTCGCATCCATCATCCCCACCAGCTGGCTTGGTGTTGCAGGGTCTTCGTTGGCCCAGCAATCAGCACCCGCCACTGGTGGAGTACGCCGCATGCGTTGGTCAATGCAAATGAATAAAAATGCATTGCGGGCGTATTTTGGGGCAAAAGGGAGAGAAATTGGAGGTTTTGGGTATCGGGATAGGATGCACCGACTATTTGCTGAGCTGGAGCCATCTATTACCGTTACCGAGCAAAACCTTGCAGACCGAGTTCGGTATATCATGCGCTCAAAAATATTTGATGACGCCGAACTTGAACGGCTACCACGTGAGGCTATTCCTTTGTCAAATGAAAATGCTACGACAGGAGATGCGGCTCTACGAGTTGCAGAGCAACCCGCACATGTAGATGCCGCCGTAGATCTCCTTGTAGTTGACTCAGGCGACGATGGAATAGTCACCCCAGAACTAGAGCAAATAAGGAGCATAGTGGAAGAGGCGATTAGAGAAACGCGCAGTACGCCTCTCGAGAATCGACCGCGACTTCCCCGTATACCTCTAAGCAAGCGGAATCGGGCTGTCGTGAGGGCTCTCAACCCAATGCTGGTGACCTATTTGGAAGCCAGCCGGGACCTTTGCGAGACGGACTGAATTCTTTTTGGCGCCGCACTGGCAGTTTGCCGTATTACTGGCGCCAAACTTCCAAAGGCTGGACGCGCTACTAGACAAAGTAGCGCCATCCCAGCCTGGAGAAGAAGGATTGAGGACCGTATCGCAAAGGCAAGGGCCCTCATCGGCAGGCTGATAAGCTTCAGGTCGGGCAATAATAGGCCGAGAATTGTGCGCACCGTCAGGATGGCGTTTGCTGGGACAAATATCAGTTTGTCCCAGCCGGATATAACGCAAAAACTGACGGAGCGCATAGACGACCTGAAGCAGAGAATCGCTGCTTGGGGGAAGCGGATTCGGCGATATACCGAGAGGTCGACACGGTTCAACCAGAATCGTCTCTTCCAGAGTGATCAGAAGATGAGGCTCTATGAATCATTGGAGCGACCAATGGTACGTGGAACGGGCCCAGCACCGAATCAGGCCGACACTATCGCATTCTGGCGCGGCCTGTGGTCAGAGCCGTAAACCACAGTGAGGGCCCTTGGACGGAAATTGTGGCGAGTCAGTGTGCGATTGTTACGCCCATGGACCCCGTCATCATTACGCCGGATGACGTAGCTGAGGCGGTCCGTAGGGGCCCTACTGGAAAAGTCCGGGACTCGACGGACTGCATCACTACTGGCTGAAGGGGTTCGTGGTGTGTCACGCTGTTCTCGCCCGACAGTTTCAAGAGGCTCTCGACCAAAAGTTGCTCCCGAGCCTCTTCACTACTGGGATTACTCATTTGGTTCCTAAAGACCGAGATTCCACAGACCCGAGCAAATACCGCCCCATAACGTGTCTACCTACCATATACAAGACACTGACATCCATTTTGAGCGCGAGAATCACTCGTCACCTGAACTCAAATCAGGTGATGTCGCGCGCTCAAAATCGATGTCGGGGCGGCGGTCGTGGAACCAAGGAACCACTCCTCATTGACGCGGTCATTGGCAAGGTGGTTAAACGCAACCGTCGGAACCTCTCCGCCGCCTGGATAGACTACAAAAAGGCATTCGCCTCGGTGCCTCATACATGGCTGAAGAGGGTCCTCGAGCTGTACAAGGTTGACTGTACAGTTCGAGACTTCCTCGGGCAGTGTATGGGGCAGTGGAGTACGATCCTTTGTCATCTAGGTGAGCGGATGACGGCTGCGGACAACCACATAAGGATAAGAAGGGGTATCTTCCAGGGCGATTGTCTGAGTCCAATCTGGTCCTGCCTCTCTCTGAACCCTCTTAGTACCTTACTGGAGGGTTCCGGGAGGGGATTTCAGCTTCGGAGAGGAGGAACAAGAGTGACCCACCTTTTCTATATGGATGATCTCAAGTTATTCGCCTCCAGTCGCTCTCATCTTATGGAATTGCTAAACATCACTTGTGATTTTAGCAATTCTATTAGAATGCAGCTGGGGACGGATAAGTGTGCGGTCCTCCATGTCGAAAGGGGTAGGGTTGCTAACTCTGAGGGCATAGACTTATCTATGCCCATCAACATAAAGACCCTATCTGAGGCTGAAACATACCGATACCTGGGTATGTCACAGAAAATAGGTATCGATGAGGCGGACATGAAACGGTCAGTTTGCGGTGTGTTTTATGCACGCTTGACAAAAGTGCTTAACAGTCTTTTGTCGGGCGTTAATAAGACACATGCATATAACGGTTGGATCATGCCTTTTCTCATGTATACCTTTGGCATGCTCAGGTGGACTCAGACCGAACTGAACGCTCTGGACAGAAAAGTCCGCACTATAATGACGTCCCACAGGATGCATCATCCGAGATCGTCAGTAATGAGGCTGTACTTGCCGCGGAAGCATGGTGGACGCGGCTTTTTAAGCGCGCTTACCATGCATAATCGCGAAGTGTGCAGCCTCCGTAATTACTTTCTGACGAGAGCGGATGATCCATTCTATAGGGACGTTATTTCTTGTGATAAAGGACTTACCCCTCTATCCTTAGCCAACGAGCAATGGCAAGACCCGGCAGTACAGAGCATTTCCGACCAGGAGACCGTATGGAAGGAGAAGGAGCTCCACGGGAGGTTCTACAAGGCTCTACATGAGCCTTGCGTAGACACAGTCGCCTCCCTCCACTGGCTACGTTTTAGTGACCTCTTTGGGGAAACCGAGGGTTTTGTCTGTGCGATACAGGATCAGGTTATTAAGACCAACAATTATCGGAAATACATCCTAAAGGATGGCGCCGTCGACATTTGTCGAGCTTGTCGCCATCCCGGTGAGTCACTTAGGCATGTCATCTCCGGTTGTTCGGCGCTTTCTAACTCTGAGTATTTGCACAGACACAACCTAGTAGCCAGGATTCTACACCAGGAGCTCGCTCTGAAATACGGTCTCGTGGATCGGAAACTGCCATATTATAATTACTTGCCGGAAGCCGTGCTCGAAAATGTCCGCGCCAGGCTCTACTGGGACCGGGCCATCATCACGGACAGGACTATTCTTGCGAATAAGCCTGATATTGTGCTGATGGACCGGGCACAGTCAGGGATATTTTTGGTCGACATTACCATTCCTTATGACGAGAACCTCGTGAAAGCCGAAACAGATAAGTTGACAAAATATCTGGACCTGGCTCACGAGGTGACCGACATGTGGGGTGGTCTGCCGGCCGAAATTATTCCTGTGGTCGTCTCTGCGAACGGGTTAATCCCAGTCAGCCTGTCGGGTCATCTGAGGCGACTGGGACTCCGTGACGGATCGCTCCAAGCTCAAATGCAGAAGGCGGTGCTCCTCGATACCGCCCGCATCGTCCGCCGGTTTCTTTCCCTTTCTCCTTAACCCTCGGCCGTTTGGTCTCCCCTGCCGAGGGCTTCCATCTGGTTGGGTTTTTATATATTTATGTATTTATTTTATTTTATTGATATTTATGTAAGTTTATCATTTTCATTTACAATTATATATTTATACAGCCCAACCAGATGAGAAAACTATACAAATACCCCATAATAATAATAATAATAATTCTTTATTATTAAAAATAAATCACAAGAAATTTTATGAAGTCTCTGACTCCTAAACTAAACGAGTCTGTATCTTAGGAATCAGCGGCCTCTCCCAGAGTTGTACTAAAAGAACAGGTAATACTTAAAGAACTATGCATGTTTTCATTGTTGAAACAAAAGAAAAGTAAACAACTTTACAAATTTAACAAATTTATAAAATTAAATCAAAAAATAATAAAAGTTGTAATATAATAAAGTATTCTATATGTGTGATATTTAATACTAAACAACTATACTATACATATATTTAATATACATATATACAAGACGAGCACACACATATATATGTGTATATATACTTATATAATTATAAAATATATATATATCATTCATCATTACAGCCCTTCACAAGTCCACTGCTGAACATAGGCCTCCCCCAAAGAATGCCACAAAGCACGGTCCTGAGCCACCTGCATCCATCGACTTCCTGCATGTCTTACCAGGTCGTCACTCCATCTCGTGGGGGGACGCCCTATACTTCGCCTACCGGTACGAGGCTGCCACTCGAGAACCTTTCTTCCCCATCGGTTGTCGGTTCTTCGAGCTATATGGCCGGCCCACTGCCACTTCAGCTTACTAATTCGTTGGGCTATGTCGGTTACTCTGGTTCTACTGCGGATATCCTCATTCCTAAGTTTATCACGCAGAGAAACTCCGAGCATAGCCCTCTCCATAGCTCGCTGAGCGACCTTGAGCTTCCTCATACGGCCAGCAGTGAAGGACCACGTCTCAGTTCCATAAGTCATCACTGGCAACACGCACTGGTTGTACAATTTCGTTTTCAGGTTTTGAGGTATGTCTGACGAGAAGATGTGTCGTAGCTTCCCGAACGCTGCCCAGCCGAGTTGAATCCGTCGATTGACCTCTCGGTCGAAGTTGGACTTACCTAGTCGGACTATTTGTCCCAGGTAAACATACTCGTCAACAACTTCGAGCTTAGTGCTCCCAACAACTACCGGCATAGGTGTGACATGGACATTGAACATGATCTTTGTTTTATCCATGTTCATCTTAAGACCTATCCGTTGGGAAACACTATCGAGGTCATTGAGCATAGTGCTTAGGTCCTCCAGCGATTCTGCCATAAGGACTATATCGTCGGCAAATCGAAGGTGAGTGATGTACTCGCCATTGATGTTGATACCGTATCCTTTCCAGTCCAGAAGCTTGAAAACGTCTTCCAAGCAGCGGTGAAGAGTTTCGGGGATATAACGTCACCCTGTCTTACACCTCTCTGCAATTGGATAGGTTTCGTACTCTGGTTCTGTACTCGGATAGCCATCGTAGCCCTACTGTACAAGCACTTCAACACTTCGATATACCGACAGTCAACTTGGCACCGCTGAAGGGACTGCAGCACCGCCCAAATTTCGACGGAATCAAAGGCTTTCTCATAGTCCACATACGCCAGACATAGTGGCAAATTGTACTCTTCGGACTTCTGTACAATTTGCCGAAGGGTATGTATGTGGTCTATGGTGCTAAAGCCCTTTCGGAAACCGGCTTGTTCGGGAGGCTGGAAGTCGTCAAGTCTGCGCGCGAGACGATTCGTAATGACTCTTGAAAACAGCACGTAGACGCGGCTCAGAAGGGAAATCGGTCTGTAGTTCCTCAAGAGAGCGTTGTCACCTTTCTTGAAGAACAAGACCACCGCACTTCTGCTCCACGCCTCCGGTGTAATGCCACCATAGAGGACGGAATTAAAGAGCTTCTGAAGGACTTCAAGTACCGGTCTTCCACCCGCTTTCAGAAGCTCCGCTGTAATTCCAACCTCGCCTGGGGCCTTACCGTTTTTAAGGTGCTGGAGAGCCATTCTAATCTCGCTCAGACTGACGTCCGGGATATCTTCGGAATAGTGTCGGATGAGACACGCTCTTGGATCGTTACTCACACTTGCGTGTGGCTCCAACGATGACGTGTACAGCTGCCCATAGAACCTCTCAATCTCACTCAAAATCTCAGGTGTCCCGGAAACGATGCTGCCACATCCTGTCTTCAGCTTTGACAGGTGGCTCTTTCTGGCAGACAGATCTCTGGCAAAGACTTTGGAGCCTTGGTTCCGCTCGATCGCTTCTTCAATACGAGCTGTATTAAAGTTGCGTAAGTCCCGCCGCATGCATTTGGAGATCTGTCTGTTCAGATGCCTGTATGCTGTCAAGTCTGTTGAAGAATGTAGCTTCATCTCCCGTCTAACAGCCATGAGATTAAGAGTGTGATCGGAGAGTTTTTGTGTTCTTCTGCGGCGGATCTTGCAGAACTTAGCTCCGACCGCATGGACAGTTTCCACGAGCTTGTCATTCATATCGTCCACTTCATCGCAGTCTTCTAGGCACTGGAAACGGTTTTGTAACTCGAGCTGAAAGGTTTCGGGACTCTGGAACAGAGCACGAGGGGGACGGAGCGTTGACTTCATTAGACGAGACCTCTCCAACTTAACGTTTAGGTTCAGTGTGCCTCTAACCATTCGGTGATCGCTACCAGTTTTCACCCTCGCGATCACGGAGACATCACTGAACAGTTGTCGTCTGGTCGTCATAATGAAGTCAATCTCATTTTTTGTCGAACCGTCGGGGCTCGACCAGGTCCACTTCCTGTGGGGCCGCTTCTGGAAGAAAGAGTTCATCATAAAGAGTCCCTCTTTCTCCATGAAGTCGGCCAGCTGCTGGCCCCTTGGGTTCCGTTGCCCTATTCCAAATTTCCCTACTTTCAGCTTACCGTTCTCTCTTGTGCCTAGTTTTGCATTGAAGTCTCCCATTAACACCGTATATTGGGTTTTGGAGGAATGCATGGCTCTAGAGATATCCTCATACATTTCCTCCACCTCCCCATCGGGGTGTGCCGAGGTTGGTGCGTAAACCTGTATGACCTTCAGCGAATACCGTTTGGTGATTCTGAGTATAAGGTACGCAACCCTCGTCGACACACTCCCGATCTTTACAACGTTGTTAACGAGAGACTTGTGGACGATAAATCCGACACCTCCTTGGGACAGATGGTCGCCCTCCCGGTGATAGAGCAAGTTGCCGGATTCGAGGATTACCGTGTCCTCCCCCTCTCTTCGGACTTCGGATAATCCTATAATATGCCAGCGCAACTTGTCTATCTCTTCTTCCAGCTCCACGATCTTCTCGTCAGTCCTCAGGGTGCGTGCGTTGTACGTTGCCAGGTCGAGTATATATATATATATATATATATATATATATATATATATATATATATATATATATATATAGACATACATAAATATTAAAGTTCATTTACATTTACATGGACATTAATCACTTCCCTGTTTTTGTTCATTTATTTATTTTGAAACTTTAAATTAAATTAATAAATTAAATTAAATCAAATGAAATTAATAAATTTTCTGTTTTATTGTAATCTAATGACAACAACCAATCACGAACTCTAATTTTACACTCGTGTTTTGAAAGAGGATAGAAATTTAGAATTTTGTTAAGTTTGTTATAGAGTACTATAGAGAGATATGCGCTTTGTCGTCTAGCAAAAACAGTGCGGCATCTAAACGGTGCCAGTACGTTGGGTATTCTACGTTTATTACGACAGATCTCAGGGTCGTAGGGAGTGCGATCGTGTTGCTTGGTGATCAAATTTTTAACGTATAATTGCCTGACAGACAGCAACTTGCATTCTCTGTATAATAATTTTGTTGAGTCTCTATAAGGTTTGAAAGTCATAGTTTTTAGTAAACATCTCTGTGCTCTTTCGAGCTTAATTAAAAAACTTTTGCACGATCCTCCCCAGACACTTATGCAATAGCCTATAATTGATTGTGCTAAAGTAAAGTATACTGTGCGCAATAAATCAAAATCAGCAATGTGTCTTAGCTTTTTAAATGTCCAAATAAGTATACGAGTCCGGGATAAAATAAGATCAATGTGTGGGAGCCAGCTAAGTTTTTCGTCTAACAGCACACCGAGGTATTTTACAGTTTTACATCTACTTATATTAAGGCAAGAGCATTTGTCTGTTGACTTTAGATCACAAAAATGTACTTTCAGTTCAATATCCTCAACAGCTGGAGTATTGGTAATACGGAACTGTAAGTACGTTGATTTAGATACGTTTAGTGTTAGTAAATTGTCCTCAAGCCATTGTGCCACACATTGGAGACCCCTTTCAGCAATCACCTGAACGTCAGCCCAAGTCTCTCCATAAAATATTATAGCCGTATCATCGGCATAAGTGAATAATTTGCCATGTATTAATGGCATACGACAAAAGTCATTAATATAAATTAAAAAGAGACTTGGCCCTAGGATACTTCCTTGAGGGACACCAAAAGTGACACTAGTATCAGAACTGATGAAATTTTTAATTTTAACTCTCTGCACTCGGTGACTTAAGAAGCTTTTAAAAATAGCAAGGGCTGAATTTCTAATTCCGATATTTTCCAATTTGTGTACAAGAATGGGAATCGAGACTGTGTCGAAAGCCTTTGCTAAATCAAGAAAACACCCAAACATTTTTTTTTATTTGTCCAACTTATTGGTTACAAATTCTGTCAAGCCTTTTACCGCATCTTCTGTGCTACCCGTTCTGAAACCGAATTGCGTGGTTGATAGAATATTGTATTTGGTACAGGAATTTTACCAAACGGTTATTCAACAGCCTTTCCAATATTTTCGAAAGAGCTGGCAGCACAGAGATAGGTCTGTAGTTTTCGACACTGTCTCGAGCTCCACTCTTGTATACAGGAGTAATGAGAGACCTTTTGAACACCTTTGGAAAGCATCCTTGTTCAAAACAAATTTTAAAGAGATTGGTAAGCGGTAATATAATTATATCTTTTATCATTTTAAGAAAAACGGCAGCGATAGAATCCCATCCAACAGCACAATCATTTTTAAGACTTAACAAAGTAGATTCTACCTCCGTCTCGTCAGGTGGATAGAGCACAAATGAGTTAAGAGATCTGTGGGTCGAACTTGTAACTGTACGTTGACCACGATTTACAATTATTTTATCTGCTAATTTTTTACCTAGATTAGAAAAATAATGATTCGCTCTCTCAACTGAAACCGTAGGATTTTACCTAATTAGATTATCAGCGTAATTATTTATATTATTACGTCCTGAGATAGATTTAATGACAGACCAAGTTTCTTTACTGCTTTTGGCACTCTTTAAAAGATGTGTTTCATGTTGGCGCCTGAGCTTTCCTAACAATGAATTACAAAAATTCCTGCACCGTTTGTAAGAAATTTCTAGTATCTCATCATCAGGGTTTTTTTAAAGATTTTGATGTAGTTTATCACGGTGGCGGATGCATTTGATCAAGCCAGGCGTCATCCATGCTTCAAAGTGATAATTTTTTTTATAAAACTGTAGTGAAAAATGAACATACAGTCAACCTGTATGTTCATTTTTCACTACAGTACAGGATGGCATGTGGCTAAAAAAAGTTAATTCATGATATACCTTTTTCTCGAGTTTAATTATTTTAATACGTTGGTGCAAATTAGTCTGAAAAAAGAGTCAAAATGATTCTTGGCAAACTAACTTCAAACACTGATGCTAATTCCTTGGATTTCTGGGAATGATCGGCGTTAACCTTCACTTGAACCACGAGGAAAACGATAAATAATAATCGCTTTCCTCGTGTTTTAAGTCAGTCTCCACTAATAAAGCGATTGCGTGGTGTGTTCGTTAGCCGACTCATCTCCAAACGCATTATTTATATTGAGACCTGTCTATGCTACGTAATTTTTGATAATTTCATGTTTAACCCAACCAGTTAATTAAAACACAATTGAAAGTTAAACAATAGATTGTCAATTTATTAATTATGTTTTTATATAAAAAATATAGTCATGAATCTTGTAACTTGAAAGTTAAATCTTAAATGAAAATGGCTTCTCCATTAACACGGCAACTTCATACTTAAAACGATATTATGAAAACATAAAAGTCTTAATTCCTCACAGCTTTTAAAATTTAAACGTGGTAGAGCCATGCTACATCTATATTAATAGTATAGTTGTAGCGCGAATGGGTTGGCTCGACCGGAGAAAGACCACGCTCTCACAGAATACCAGCGTAAAATAGCAGCTTCATGCTGCTGTGTTTCGTATGGTGAGTGTACAGAACCGGAGAACCTTTTTACTGGTAAAGAGGCATTCTATCTTAGTCTTCACGGCTGATAACGCATTTGCATTTTAATTCGCAAACGAAAATAGACGTTGATTTCGAACCGGAGACCCCTTTTACTGGAAAAGAGGCATTCTATCTTAGTCATCACGGCTGACAACGCATTTGCATTTTAATTCGCAAACGAAGATAGATGTAGATGTCTATGGGCCACAGCATTACCATCAGGTGGAGTGTGTGTTCGTTTGTCACCCTTATTATTTAAAAAGAAATTAATAATTTTGGAATGTTGAAAATAGCAATAACGTAAAAATAGTAAAGATATCTGGTACCGCAATATTGTGGAAGCATAGGGCAATGTTCGTTTTGTGGTTTAATACAATAAATTAAAAGTAGTCCTAAAGTAACTTACTTTTTCACCTTTTTTTTCTAGCTAATATTTTCACTCCCTAGGATACATCGGTTAGCGAGTCCAAGTTTACCTCGGTCTCAAACGCTGTGAAGTAATAATAATATACACGCCACTATAATAATCCTTATCAAGTCCCATTTTTATCAATATAATGCTTTTACATATTTGAGAACTTCCACATGTTTGCTTTATTTCAAAGAACCTATATGTCTTTTATATACGGGACTTCAATTCACAACTTTGTTATTATAATGCTAATGCATCTAAGAGACCTACCTATATTAAAGCTTTCGTATCATAGACCTTACTAACATAACCTAATATAGAACAATACATTGTGCAATAGTACTATAGTAGCCAGGCACCCGACTACCCCATATATATGTACGACCTGGGGTATGCGTCTCCGGCAACTCTCTATATACAATCGTTACATAAACACCCTCCAGTAATAAGAGAACACACTGCGTCATTACAAGCACACTCTCATTAACTTAGAAATATTATATTACAAATGTTATTTATCTTTATTATTGTAGTATAATCGACTTCTGATTTTATTATTTAATACAATTTTATAATATAAGCTGTTTTAATTAATTTAAAGATTTTTAAACGCAAAATAAGCCTAATTTTTACTATACCATAATACATAATGTTCTAAATTAATATATTTGAACTATATGCTAATTAATGCATTTTAATTGTTAAAAATGTTATGTCTATGTTTTTTTTTATAGGAGAGGGGGCAAACGAGCATGCGGCTCACCTGATGGTAAGTGACTACCGCCGCCCATGAACAACTGCAACACCAAAGGAACCAGGGGAATTGCAGATGCGTTGCCAGCCTTTTAAAAAGGAATAGGCTCTTTTCTTGAAGGCCCCTAAGTAGTATCGGTCCGGAAAAATCGCAGATGGTAATCGATTCCACAAGGAAATTGTGCGAGGAAGAAAACATTTTCTAAATCGCACAGTGGTGGACCGCCAATCATCCAGATGGTGTGGATGGTATCGGGAGTTCTGCCGCGATGTGCGTTCGTGAAATTTGGCGGCTGGGATTAATCCGAACAATTCCTCAGAACACTCCCCGTGGTAAATGCGAAAGACAATGCAAAGGGAAGCAACATCTCTTCGCAGTGCCAATGCATCGAGCCGATCGGTAAGGACTCGGTCGTCGACGATTCGAGCCGCTCTGCGCTGGATGCGGTCAAGTGGAAGTAGCTGGCACTGGCGAGCCCCTGCCCAGAGATGGGAACAGTATTCCATGTGAGGACGAACCTGCGCCTTGTAAAGTTGCAGGCGGTGTGCCGGCATTAAATACTGTCCCGCTCTGCTGAGCACGCCAAGCTTTTCCAAGCCAAGCCTTCTCTTCCATATTGAATTTAATTATTTTATTTTTAAATGCTTATATATTGAATTTAATTATTATTTATTAATATTAATAATACATCGTCACAATGTGAATACACAAAATTGCAGTATGCCAAATAGTACATTAAAACAATTACCGAAATAAATTTACCTTAACCACAATTTCTAAGAGCGAACTAGCAAATAGCAATCAAACGAGATGCCTGAAAGTTCAAAACTTTCATTATCTTTTGTCATAAATAAACTAAGATAATTATTTACTAAATTGTAAATGTTCTTGACGTTTCAAAACCAAGAGCTAGCGGCTGTCCGATGGTCATTAGTTTACAGTTAGACACTTTACGTATCGACATCTACTCGTATATTCTAATACTACTTTATATAGACACAGCAAAATATGAATATTTGAAAGATAACATTGATTGGATAATGGATACGACTTTGATAAATTAATATGTTAATTTTATGGGCAGCTTGTTGATGTCCTTGTAATAGAAGTCTGCAGTTAAAGAATCGATGATATTTCGTCGATTAGCAAGCTAAGTAAACTTCGAAAAAAGTGGAAATGGATTGGGGCAAGGTCTGAAGTATATGGTGGATGTTAAAGGACTAAAGGGTTCTCGCTTTAGCTTTACTAGTTTAGTTCTTATTTCACAGACATGCAGGTTCACCTTCACCGCCGAGCACGTGATAAATCAGCACTTAAAACTACAATAAACAATTTTATTGGTGCCGGCGGGGATCGAACTCTCGCTGAACCTAGAATGGTCGCGTAAAGTGAAATTTCCAACTAGCCCCTGAGCTACTATGGCTCACGAACTTTTGATAGGCTGTAATGACTGAATCAATGTTAATTAATGGCATTGCGGCAGCATCTTCAGTGAGTCTATCACCCCATTTCGCCCCGTAGTTTTTAAAAATAAAGTCAAAATCAAAACTTTTTATTAAATTTGGGCATGTTTTCAACATTGTCACATTTTATTTACAATTACAACTTATAATAATATAACATTATGTTAAAGATCAATAAATATTTTTAAGATGTCAATTTCAACAATGTAATGTCAGTTGCCAAGAGTCACATTTTGAGTCTTTTTAACAAAATTTCCTTTACAAGTATATTAGGTTTTGTATCTGTTAAAACAACAATAAAACATTGTTACTTTTAGGAATTTTATGGCTTAGATAAAAAAGGAACGTCTAGGCTAGAGGTACTACAATCACCGCAACTCATTTTATAGGAGACAGTCCGTTTTTTTAATGATTTAAATTTATATTACTCCAAGATAAACATTGGCAGAACTGTCAACTGTCAAGTATCCTTGAATAAATATTGTTTTCAATCCAGCAAGCTATCTCCACAGTAAAGGATGATTTACTCGTACATAGGGTCAGTAACGGCGTCAGTGCTGGCGCCGAGGACTGACTCGCACAGTTTACACGCAGTCACTAGTCATGGTAACTTCTTTAGGGTGCACGCACGTTATTGAAGAAAGTAGGCATAAATGAATTCACAGAAATGTTAGAATTTACAATTATGTGCTATACATGATACATTTTCATTACGATTACAGTACATCACAAGTCACATAGGCGGAGGTTGAACATAAAAATTAAAATTAAATGATTAAATACTTATTTATAGCTAAAGTTACATTAAGCTAAATACCATGAGACTTAAAAGAACTTTGTAGCTAAAATATTATATCATTGAAAAAATATGTGTAAACAGACGTGGTAGCTCACGGGAAGCTCACGTACTATGACTATGTAACATTGTCATAGTACGTGAGCTTCCTGAGTAGTACGAGTACGTAAGCTCTCCGGTAAAACATTGTGAAGAGATCAGCGTTCTGTTCGAATTAACGTTTAAAACATTAAACAAGGCCAAAATAAGCTTTTGGTTTTATTACAAATTGAGTTTGTGACATTTTTATATATTTATTTTAATTAAAAAAGTTTCGGAACAATTAATTTAGGCCATACAAAAAATACTTATTATGTGTGTGAGGTCTGTGCACCTGAGATGTATCCTCATTCAGGACTGGAATAGTGCCCAAATCTTGGAAGCTGGCCAATGTGCAGCCTGTGCCTGAAAAAGTTAGCCGTACCGACCCTGCCAACTATCGGCCAATTTCAATTACCTCCATACTCTGCAAGATTATGGAACGTATATTGAACGCCCACCTCATGGCATACCTAGAGCAAAATGGTTTCCTCAGTGATCGCCAGTACGGGATTCGCCGAAATCTATCAACTTGACCTTCTAGCGTATGCCACTCACATATGGGGCGGAGCCCTCGAGAACAATAGTGAAGCACTTGCTGTTTCCCACGATGTTTTGAAGGCCTTTGACAGGGTTTGGCACGCTAGTCTATTGGAAAAGTTTTCAGCGTACGGCTTATCCCCTGGCCTGATTGTCTGGGTGAAGGACTTTCTGAGTGAACTGAGTGAACGGTCTCTCCGGGTCGTCATCGATGGCGACTCATCCGATACTGCGGCGACTAACACCAGTGTTCCTCAGGGGTCCGTTCTCTCCGCAACTCTTTTCCTGCTGCATATAAATCATCTGCTCATTCCCGGTGTCCATGGGTATGCAGACAACAGCACAGTTGTAGAGAGATACCAACCAAATGCCCGGGCCATTCGGGATCACATCCAGTCAGAAAGAGAGGCTATGGCTGAGCGTGTGAATCTCATACTACATAGCTGTCTCCGAATGTGGTAATGCCAATATCGTGAGATTTAACGCCTCCAAGAAAGTGACGCGTCTTCACAAGCGTGTCTTTTTCACCACTAAAAGGAGCCTGCTCACATTGGCTACTACTTTACTTATTACCTTACTTATTAGGGGTTGAATTTTCTCAAAACCTCAACTATGTGCGGTTCATTCAGTCCAGAGCCAAAGCTGCCGCAAGGAAACTTGGCGTCTTTGCAAGGGTGCGGCGGTACTTCACGCCGGAACAGCTTCTTACCTTATATAAAGAGCAAATCCGGTCGTGCATAGAGTACTGCTGTCACATATGGGCTGGTGCTGCAAAATGCCACCTGGCAGCGTTGGAATCAGTGAAGAGACGTGCTAAGAGGTTCATTGGTGATCTCGATTTGGTTGAAACCAATCAGACTGGAGCACAGGCTCAGAGTAGCCAGCCTCTCGGTATTCTATAGGATGCATTTCGGTGAGTATGCGCAGAAATTACACGCTTTAATTCCTTCCTCTCCTTTCCACCATCGGACAACCAGGCGGTCGGCGGATCTTCACCCCTTTGTTGTCGATATTCCACGCATTAGAACCTTTGGTTTGGTTTGCTTCGTCTTTTGTAATGCGTACAGCAAAGGAGTGGAATAATTTGCTGACGTCTATCTTTCCGTTCAAATACAATTTGGGCGTCTTCAAGGCAAGAGTGAATAAGCTTTTGTTAGGCTAAGAGAGTGCGATTTATCATCTAAGGCTGCAACACCATTTACCACCAGGTGGGATTGTAGTCAAGCACTGGCTTATAATAAGTTAAAAAAATCGGACACACGGCCTTCAGCGCCACAACTCTGCCACTGCGTCACGGAGTTGTCAAAGTTTACTTCCTTAATGTTATAATGTTATAAACACGAGAGTACGTTTCTTTGTCAAACATGCATAAACGGCTGGACGAGCTCTAATGAAATTTGAGTAGGGAAGGATGTGTTTTATAAAAATATTCCTAAATTCATATTTACGCATACCACATCAAGCGGGTTACAACTTGTATGTAATTTATAAAATAGCATTTTTACTTAAGCGTGATATAAATCGGAATTCTTCACTTCCCATATTCTCAGCAATTTATTTTAGCTCATATCGTTCCGATTTATAAATCTGGCAACAGGTCCAATTGCGAAAATTATAGACCCATTAGCATCTTGTCTCGTTTCGGTAAATTGTTTGAATCATTGGTTTATGATTCTCTTTAACACCATATTCTACCCTGCCTATCGCTTAGGCAACATGCCTTTATTAAGAACAGATCAACAACTTCTAATTTACTTAAATAAAAATACTATCTTTGCAGTGCTTCCTCCAATAGAAAACAGGTTGATAGCACATATACCGATTTCTAAAAAGTATTTTATAAAGGGAATCTTAACATTTTATGTATCAAATAAGAATGATTCATAATAAATGGATATTTGTTGAGATGGACTTAATTATACCTCAACAGGAGGAGTCAGTTAGTTATATATAAAATATATAAAAGGTTTCGAATCCTAACCCGCTTCTACTCGTATGATTACGGGTGTGCCACAAGGGCCCCATTTACGCTAGCTTGTTTATATTTTTCTTCATAAATCATAAAGGACCACTGCTTGATAAGGCCTTTTTCGTTGTAGGTAGGATTTATCCTAATCGTTCCGCTTGGAAGTTACCGATCGCAGTTCCAGACGTCTCGCTCCTTTGAAGCTAGTCCCTGTGACAGGCCTAGTTATTTTACCTTTGGCGTACACCGTAGATTATACCGCTATCTGTCGCACAAAGGATATTCTTGACAATTCTCAGAGTTGTCGCTCACGACACTCACAGGACAAAATGGTGTGATAAGTTCTGTTGTATCGCTACCACATACGGTCTAATAATTCATGCATTACTTAAGATTATGTTCAGCTTACTATCCCTCTACTTGTCTTCTCATTTCAATCCTACATTCATTACAGTCCTTCACAAGTTCACTGATGAACATAGACTTCGTCCAAAGAATGCTACAAAACACGGTCCCGAGTAATTTCCATCCATCGAATTCCTGCATAATTTACCAGGTTGCCACACCAAGTAGAAGGTTGCTCCGCTTTACACTTATTATATATTTATATTTAATAATTAGTAAACAATATTAAAATATCAAACCTTCTTAATGCAATAAATGGGAACGTTGCAGTAGCTGAAATAAAACATACATTACTTTCAACATTACAATTATTGATTATAAAGTAAGGTATACATTTGCTAACATACTAAACGCAACGTATTGTTTACGTAATGACGACTTACTTTTGAATGCCGTATAATTAATTTCATAATATTAACTTTTGTTACACAATAAAAAACAAACAAAAATATGTAAATTTAGTTTTTGTTTTAATTCTCCGTTAATTGTACAAATATTTTAAATAAAATATTTTTTTTTTGTTGGATGGGGTGACAAACGAGCACACAGTCCACCTGATGGTACGTGGTTGCTGTGGCCTATAGACATCTACATTTATCCTCGATCATGAATCAAAATGCAGATGCGTTATCACCCGTGAGGACTAAGGTAGAATGCCTCGTCTCAAGTAAAAAGGGTCTTCGGCTCTCTACACTCACCATACGAAACACAGCAGCATTAAGCTGCTATTTTATGCTGGTATTTTGTGAGAGCGTGGTCCTTCCCCGGTCGAGCCGACCCATTCGTGTTACAACTATACCAGAAATGTAGCTGCAGTATGGCTCTACCACGTCATTCAAATCCAACGATTCTTTTACATCCACCGAGATTTGTGGCATTGTTTACAGGAGGCTTTTATAATAGAACTTGTGTTGTTGTGTCAAATATGACGATTTAACCTTACGTTAATTTAGCCTTACTATATTATTTATGAGATGCAGGAAGTGGATGGATGTAGGTGGTTCAGGACCGTGCTTTGTGACAATACTTGGGGGAAGCCTATGGTTCAGCAGTGGATTTGTGATGGGCTGTAGTGATGATAATGATGATGATAATACAATGTATACTTTATAATATTACTAATGTTTATTAAATTTCCTTTCTTTCTCGTTACTTCAAGGCTAGTTATTACTCCTATATCGAATATTTGTTAAAATGACATAATATGGACAAACATCTGGCGACCCGCCCTGAACGTGGTATCTATGGCAAAATCCCGCCATGAAGTTATCTATGTTGGAAGCCTCTGTTCAGCTGTAGACTTTTATAGGCTGTAACGAACGAATGACAACAATCAAGACCCAGAAAAGTTATTAGAAGGCAATACCTACACAAATTAGACAAAATTCGTTCGTTTAACCTGTAAGGAGCTGGAATGCCTTTGATCCCGCATCGAGGCTCCATGATGGCAGATAGGTACGAGCTCAAAGATTCAATGCTGCTCTCCAAGAATACGACATCACAAGGTTAGACAGAATGCTCTTAAGCGAGTTGTTTGGAACCGTCAGCCACCTCCCCAGACAGTGCCAGAGATCAAGGAAGCCACTGTTCTAGAATGGGACAGGTTACCGCAAAATTCAAAATTCCTTAGTCTTAAATAATTTTCAATGGTCCCGTAACTGGAGGAGGAGGAATGGCATTTTAAAATATTATCTAGATCGGTATTACGTTTCTAAGTAAGTTGTGACTTGCTACTTGAAAACTTCTTTCTCTTGCTTTGTCAGTTTTTTTTTTATATGCTGCCCATTGCTACATTAAATTGAGCGGACAGGGGCAGCGGTTGTTGAATGACAAAATCAATGGTTCTTATGAGTTAAGGATGATGAATAGCGGCATCAGAGCCTCTGGCGGCAGAAAGTTTATAAATAATGGGTGGCCTTGATCAGATCACATCCGCTTAGTCATCAAATGATAATTTATCTGACTCAGATGTTTTTTTAGAGCAAAGTTTCTTATCGGATGGTACGAATTTGGCGGATGGGGGCTAGGCGAGAAAAAGTGTAAGCCTTTTCCGTCACGACCCCTTCTGACGTAGTGTAGACGGCCTTGGCGGCTATAAGAAAGCGAGATGGAATGATATCCATCTCCCTCGCACTTTTTCTTATCTTGCCATGAAAGGAATATTGTTTTATTTGAAATGACGCTTCATTTTAATTGATGCTAGTAAATATTTTATTTGTGTTGGTTTAATCAATAATATAATACGTTTATCAATAATAATATACTACGAAAGGAACTTAGTTTCAACCGAGAGTTCCACGACACCCACGCATGTTTAATTACCACAATGTAACAACAAACATAAATGTAACATAAATTTTTCAATTACATTTACTTCCATACGGGATACAAAGTAATTAAATTGTGTAAAATAGTAACATAAACCTTTCTTAATATTGATTGAATCATATTGAGTAATTTCATGAAAAAAAAAAACACATTTCAAAGAAATATGTACGTTTGTAGTCAACAACCGGTCTCTTACCTGAAAAAAATATCTGTGGTGAATCTTTTTTCAAAAATCTCGTGTTAAAACAGCATGTACGATTATAACTAGCAACTGACTCTATTTTCACTACGACATCGATCGGTTGTATTTTGTTGCTGGATCTTTATGACCTTCTGGTTTGATAACTGACCAGCAATAAAATGTCTGCCGTCTTTTTAGGGTTCCGTACCCAAAGGGTAACCAACGGGAGGGTAACCAATCCTAAGACTCTGCTGACCGTCCGTCCGTGCAGCCGTCCGTTCGTCCGCCTGTCTGTCAGCGTGCTGTATTTCATGATCCGTAATAGGTAGAGAGTTGAAATTTTTACAGAATTTGTATTTCTGTTACCGCTATAACAAAAAATAATTAAAATTAAAATAAATTGAAATCAAAAACGGGAACCCTTCATGCGCAAGTATAAATCGCACTTGGCCGGTTATTTTTTAAATCTTCTGTAAAGATAGCATGTACACAAATTATTAACAACTAATTACTTGCTGCAGCTTATCGATCGATTATATTTTGTTGCTGGCTCTCTATGACTTGCTGGTTTCAATACTGATCGACAACAAAATATCTGCTGTCTTTTATTTCTTAAACTTTCTTGTAAAGGTTGCATGTACACAAATAGTTACTAACTTTTTATTTGGTGCAACTGATCGAGCGATTTTGTAGCTGGCTATTTATGTCTTGCTTCTTCCATTACTGACCAGCAACAAAATATCTGCTGCCTGTTTTTCAAAATTCTCCTGTAAATATACACAAATAAATTGTAACGTGTTACATAATGATTTCTTATATTTACGCGAACACTACACATCGAATAAAACTATTTTTTACGGATTTTATCGTGTTTAATTAACTTATTTTATACATACCACTGTAAGACTTCAAGACACAGTTAGTTCATTCTGCATAGATCGGACCAAAATTAATAATTAAAAAGCTGAAGGTACTCCGGGTTAACTTTGACATCGGGACGTCAATCACCTCAGTCCCCCGTGACCACGGTTGCTGGAAAGCAACCGAAACGTCGGGAATATAAAATAAGTTAATTAAACGCGATAAAATCCGTAAAAAATAGTTTTATTCGAATTGTAACGTGTTACTTTGTACAGCTAATCGATCGATTTTATTTTGTTGCCGTCTCTTTTTGACTTGCCTGTTTCAATCACTGACCAGCAAGAAAATATCTAAATTTCCTGGAAAGATGTACACAAATAAAAACTAACTTATAAGTTGGTGCAGCTTATGATTTTATTTTGTTGCTAGGTTTTTATGACTTGCTGTTTCCATTACAGTTCAACAACAAAATATGTGCTTTCTTTTTTTTTTGCTAAATTCTCCTGTAAATATAGCATATACACAAATAATTATTAACTTTTTACTTGTTGCAGCTAATCGATCGATTATATGTTGTTGTAGGCTTTCTTGGAGCTTTTGATATATTTATTGACCAGCAGCAAAATAGTTGTTAATTTGGAATGTAGAAGCAGTGTTAAAACATAGCTTGATTTTTATTTTTTTTTATATTCTTTTTGCACTGTATTTCAGCAACAAATTTGCAACAAATTTTCCGGTTTTATCCGCTACGGCCGGGGTTTTTAGTGCTATCTCTATGTTAAGATAACAGTAACTTGATTTTCACAAAACTGGTTGGAGCAACAAAATCGCAATTTTTTCATCTAATTAGCCATAAGTTAGCTACAAATTCGTGGGTATATTTTTAAGGTTTTTGCTAATTTTCACTGCTAGCTTTATAAGGTTTTTGTATACCCACTGTACGAAACACAACATAATTAAGATGCTATTCTGTGAGAGTGAACGTGGTCCTTTCGCGGTCGAGCTGACTCATTCGAGTTACCACCATAACATTAAATACCAATGTATCATGATCTGTCAGGATATATCATAGTTCGCTGGATTATTTTGTCCTATTCCGGAAAATACTCGTAGTTAGAAATTCTTGTCTTTAAAGCAGGTTTTCCCCACTTCTAAACTGGTAGTAATGTGTGAGGACTGATAAGTGGATTCCTTGATCGAATCGACTCTTTCATTGACAATATTTTGCATTATACTATCTTAACCATGTACACTTTAATTAATGTTCGTAAAAATAATTCAATAATTGTCACTGATTATGTATGTCTTACATTCGAAAAGTGAAGCCTGTTACATAATAAAGTTTTATTCCTTCTACGTCTTGTCCTCATTACAACGTTCAACATCAATCAAGCGTTGTAATAGAAATGTTCCATAATAAGTTTCGCTTAAGTGTCTATCAGACTGTCCGCCGCATGTCAGAAGACAGTAAGCTGTAAATGGATAGTCCATTTGTAAGAAATAATTCTAACTCACATACCTATTATTGTTAATTAATTATGTAGTAGTTGAATTTTCTTCTTTTTTTTCATACAAGTAATTTATGTAATATGTATTAAAATGTAATGAAATCAATTATTTCAATTAATAATAGTTAAGGCTTATTATGTACAAATTAAACAGATTCATCTTTAAATAACGCCCTCATTACACTTGAATACTATTAAATCAGTACTTTAGGTAAAATGGTGCTTTTAAAATAATGGCCAAGTGCGTGAGGTCGCTTGCGCAAACCAAGAGTGTGACGAATGAAACTGTATGTGGCTTATGATTGTATGAATACTTTGAATGAGGCCTACAATAACTACCAACTAAAAAATAAATGGAAGTAATAAGTAATTAAGAAAGTTCCTCCCTGCCTATCCCGCAAATGAAAAAGTAAAGCTATAGTAGAAATGCATGTAAGTTGTATTTTTTATAAAATATTTTACAATATAATTTTACAATATAAATTACAAAGATATAATGCAGCTAGTTTAATGTCATTTTCTATGCAGTTGTAACGAAATTTTTACTAATACAAGAGCATTTTATAAGTTGGCCAATTATTACTCGTTAACTTCTTAGTTCTACTTAATTGTGATAGTTTTCCTTTTAACTTCATTATGTATACTACTATCGTGTATACTCTTCACATTTCCAAAAACAGCGGTTAATTGGTAGAGAGGGGGACACATTAATGAAAAATACCATTTTAAAGCTAAATATTTTGCAAACGGACCTCTGAATCGAAAAGATGTTGTTCCACACGCCAGTGATTTTGAAAAACCTATCCAACGATACCCCAACAGATGGAATGGACGAGTTAAAAAATGATTCTAGTTTTGTAGGCGTGATTAATATCTATAATAAAACCAAATTACAGATTTGAAACACCTAGGGTCTCTGTATAAAACCGCAGAGGGACGGACGGACGGACATGACAAAACTATAGGGGTTCCTTGTTATTTCACTATGGAACCCTAAAAATTAAACACATCTTATTTAATACATATATTTTTGAATTCAATATTTCCATGATGAATGAGCGTCGCAATTACAGATCGTAAATGGACCGCACTGATATCCTTCCATTCGTACTCGTGTTTTATGTTTGTTAAATGATCCGTGGCTTCTTGGATATGACGTCTTTCAGCGTGATGGTGGCGTAAATAAATCCATCGCTCAGAAAGATCAGATAGATTTCGTCGTCATCATAATCATCATTGCAGTCCTCCATAAGTCAAAAACTAGGACTATATTCAGCAGCGGACTTGTTATAGATCTCATGGCCTCCAATAGACGGCGGTATAGCTTCTCTTATATCCAAGGTGTTGAATATATCCTTGATGCAGACTGGTGACGGGTAACAGCGTCTAATATTAAAACATCTAGTATATTATCTGGTCCCGAATCTTCTTTACAATGTTAAAAGCCCATACCCAGCAGTGTACTGCACGCACTCGTAAAGAAGAACAAGAAGATTTTTAGGCATCATCATAATTATCATAGAATACTATTATACATACATAATAGAACGGGGGAGTGGACGGTGACTGTGTTGCCACTAACATGTTTCACACATTCAAATGTCAACACATCTCTTTTGACGTTACAGTTTTTGCCCAATTTTTGTGTCAAGCGTTGCTGGATGAAATTTATTTAAAAAATGCCGAATTGTGTGATAATTATGTGTGCGATAAACAGCCGGATGTGAAATTTTAATAAAAGTGTTATATCCTTTCACCGGTAAGTCGAAACTATTAATATTTTCCGAATATTACATCAAAAAAGAAATATTGATTTCTTAAAACTATTAAAAATGTTATTAATACCGCTAAACCGGGAAATATTGTCACTTTTAAGATTGTACTTGGTATGATGACAAGTTAAATAGATGTGATCAAATACGGTGAAAAATAGTAATGTAACCTACGAATAAATTCTTATTACATTTCTTATTAAATTGTAATTTTTTCCCTCCATGATTGAAAATTTTTAATAAAGTTTTTAGATTCAATATTCTGATTACGTATCATTATTACATACTGTATGTTCACTTCACGTCGAATCACCCAAACAGGATTGGGTAGACCCATTTTGTGTGAAAATATATTTTATAACATGTATTTTAATGCATTTTCTTCAAATTTTGCTCTTGCCTTGTGTTACCAGTACTGTATTATTTACAACTATTGGTACTTTTTTTTAGATTTAGATAAGATATATTTTATTTACATAAACCAATTTTCGGTTTTCCTGATTTCTATCAATATAAAAAATATTGATAGAAATCAGGGGAAGACATTCGCTCGAATATTTTTTTTCAGGCTGGCCTCTTACCCATACACCATAAAAGATATTTCAAGGACAATACAATACCATGCAAATAAATTGTATACATCAGCACCGGAAAGTGTGATCCTGTGAAAATAATTAATTCAACATCTGAGAATGTGATAGTTCGAAAAAACGAGACTACAAATGACAACACTGAAGAAGAAGAAGATATAAGCTCGAAACGTTGTAATCGATCATTTGCTGTATTAATTGTTTCCTGAGATTATATTTGACCAAATGGAACATCTTATAAGAAATCATATGTATAATATATATTTCAAAAATATATCAATATTCATTTCTTACCAAATGGCAGTTCTTAAACAAATATTTATATTTCTCCAAGGGTTTACCTTAAATGTAAAACTTTTATAAATTTGTTTCCATATAATTATATTTCTTTAATTTATATATCTATATTTTTTTCGTTAAATTATAGATATAAATATTGTAGATTTATTTTTTTCGAAACTTGTCAAATGTCTACTAGATCGTGGATGTCTTTAATTGTTACGGCCTAGATGAATTTCTTATAAATGTCACTATAACATAAGCTTCTTAATAAATTTTATTATTCTGTAAATACTATTTTATTTATTAAACTAAGTAACGCCTTCTTAATAGACAAATAATAATGCCATCAAAAAACATAACTTGTAAAAAAAAAACAAGTCTCACAACTCAGTTCTTCTACAGTAAAAAGTTGTGAGATCCAAGTCGGTTAATTTATTCAGTGCCTACTTAAGGGTCCTTCTGTCTCATGTTATTACGTAATTACGTTATTAAGTTACTACCTAACAATATCCTATAGTGACCATATCAATATTAAAAATCTTTTATGTTTTAAATAAATATATTTGCGTAAAAGTAGAACTATAAATAGGTGATATTATTTGAGACGGCGTAGGCTACGATCACTAATAAATTAAAATTGTATCGCGAGCGAGACGCATGCACTTTTCTTTCATTCTTTTTTGTCTTTGTATTTGCAGCACACTATTTACAAATAAATCTGTTTTACAATTCATACGATTTCTTATTTTTTTTTCATGATTGTGAACATCGTTCAAAAGTTTAAAATATGCAAATTTGCTCAATCTCTCACCACAGTTATTCTTTCTCTTTCTTTTCAGAAAGAAACGATCTGTAAAGATTCGTTGTGAATCCGTTGTTATTAACTTGAAATAAAGTTTGATTTTATGTATTTATTTATATAAAATGCGTTTGTAACATTTATTTATTAAAATTTGTATGACCAATGAGCGAATTGGGTTTTTAGTAGTAATAATACGACGTAACTGCTTGTATGTGTGCTCCAGGCGCAACCGGTTCTCGTACAAAATAAGGTTGACAACCATTGTATTGTGTATTATTTTATTATACGATAATTATCATCATCTATATAGTAACTTTTATACGCAAATATCCATCGCTCTGAAGGCAACACCTATACATATATATTGGAATTTTATGTTGTGCCTGCTCAAATATATCTGTTCTGCTTTTAGAGCATAAGTTGTTATCGTTTATTTTTACAGTGTACTCTATCTGTTAATCTTTCTCCCCCTTACATTTACTTCTGTTTGTGGTTGTCTCGAAGAATTAACTCTGTAGCAATAACACCGCCTTTTGTTTTCCCTTAATATTTGTATATTTTATTTCAATATTTTCTGAGGGAACCATAAAGTGGTGTGTATGTTATTATATTGTTTTATAAATTATTTTACAATTCCAAAATTCCGAAATATTTATTGACATTCAGCAGAAAATATTGATAGAAAAGGTCAAAAATAATAAGAGACAATAATTGATGACTGCTTTGCTGACACCACGATTTTGAGTTAAACGGTACTGTTTCATCACATGTTCAGTTAACCGAAACGCCTCATCGCCGAAGAACGCGAATGTCAAATTTTCTGAGCCCGATTAACTGTTATTGGGAGTAAACTGAAAGTTTCCCGTATCGTTTCCGTATTTTATTTAAGAAAAGTTGCATTGTTGAACACAGTGTCTGTCTCTCACAAATACTAATTAGAACTGCACTGTTATTAAGTTTGTTTAGGCACCCCAAGGAATACACGAAAGGCAATACAGTTTTTAAGCATCAAGGAATCTAAAAATATAAATTGCGAAGAACCACTTCATAGATCACTTAAATCTGATTTAGGTAATAACTTTATTCTGTGGTCCACTTCTGTAAAACAAAAATGAGACCTGTGTCAAGTGGATTTCCTTATAGTAGTAATATGGCACTACGTTATGCAAAGAACATAAATAAACTACTCTAATTGTTATAAGACTAGTGAAACCAATTTTTAAAGCATGTGTTGTAGAACTAAGTCTAGATTTTTAATTTATATATGGGCGTCAAGGAAACTGGAGTCAATTATAGAACCGATATATTGTTGAGAAGGTTGAATAATATTATTTGTGAAAAATTTTATGTCTTTTTGCAAGAAGTTTTATAAAAAAATACAAGCAGATTTTGTAGAACGATATATCACTTACAGGTGAAAGATGTTCAACATTTTTCACTGCCATTTTATAAATTTGTCTTGTCATAGCCACCCGTCTGTAGCAGGGAATGAATGAACGTTCTTTTTTATACATTTTATAAATCTACTAGCAGAGTTTACCGAATAGATGTATCAACAAGTTTTAATTTTAAACAGTTTTAATTTTAAACACACTATTCATTTGTTCATTCATAACAGCCTTCACTGTTGAACATGACAACGGTAAACCCATCTGTGAAATTGTAACATAGCTCTACCATAAGCAGTTATTAAAACTAAAATATATGAAGATAGGAGTCCGCGTCACAATTGTCAAGACAATATATATAAACCTGCTGTTGCTAACCCGCGCACCAGGCTTGGCAAACATTCAAAAAAAATCCCTATAATGCTTTTGTTAAGCTGTAATGAATAAATGATAAAAAATAAAATTTAGTACATCAAGATCTAAGCTACCTTTCATCAAAAAATAATTCAGATTATTTTATATCTTTTCTGCTTTCTAAGCTAGAGTGCTTCTTATAGAATAGATGGTAATCTGCTGATTCGGTGATTCCGTTATTATCTAGGGCGGGTTAATAGATTAAGTGTTTTTATAAAAATATAAGTAATACATTATTTTGACGAACACAAATTTGAAAATAACATTTTGTTTCCATAAGATTATAACTATTATTATTAAATATAATATAAGCATTAAAAAGTATGACAGTATCGTTAAGAATTTGCTAACAAAGTTTTTTCAGTAGTATCTGATAATAAGCTCCAAGAACTGACAACCGATGGGGAAGAAAGGTTTTGGTGTGACAATGACAATGATGGAGTAACGACATGGTAAGGACTGCAGGAAGTCAAGTGATCTCTCTCGTAAGTAAATCGAAAGTGACTGATGTACTCGCCCTTAATGTCAATTCTGTATTCTTTCCAGTTCAATAGCTTGAAAACGACTTCCAATGGAACGGTGAATATTTAGGATATTCAATAAAGAAATATTTAGGATATTTTGCTTATTATTATATATTTAATTTTATTCATTGCAAGTTACTTCACATCTAGCACAGTTATATTCCAACGAATTGGTACACATCAAATATATTATATCAAATAAAAAGAAATATGTAAATATAAGTGTCTAAACATAATCACAACAAGAGACACAAAAACTTATGTGCAATAATGTATCATTACGTCAAATGTTTTAATTATTAGGTATGTTAAATTAAAAAAAAAAACATTTTTTTTAAATTTAACAATAAAATATCCTTGTAATATAATTGTTTAGTTGAAATACTACTATAATTTTTAATATAATTAGAATTTGATTAATATTGTATGCTACTTCCTAACATGGATATGACGTAAATTATGTCTAACATCTCACATTTATCTCAGTTTTAGAAGACTGTTCGATTACCCAAGTCCAATTTCGACCAAGAGATCAATCAAATTATCCAACTCTTTTGGGAGAAGTTATAATACATAATCTTCTCTTATACCTGTTATGTGACGTCGATAGTTGCAGGGTGCAGGTGACTTAGATCAGTGTTTGTGACAATTTTTGACAGGGGCCTTTGTTAAGCATTGATGATGATGATTTTCATTCATTCATTACAGCCTTTCACAAGTCCACTGCTGAACATATGCCGCCCCCAAAGAATGCCACAAAGCACGGTCCTGAGCCACCTGCATCCATCGACTTCCTGCATATCTTACCAGGTCGTCACTCCATCTAGTGGGGGGACGCCCTACACTTCGCCTGCCGGTACGAGGCTGCCACTCGAGAACCTTTCTTCCTCATCGGTTGTCGGTTCTTCGAGCTATATGGCCGGCCCATTGCCACTTCAGCTTACTAATCCGTTGGGCTATGTCGGTCACTCTGGTTCTACTGCGGATATCCTCATTTCTGAGTTTATCACGCAGAGAAACTCCGAGCATAGTCCTCTCCATAGCTCGCTGAGCGACCTTGAGCTTCCTCATCCGGCCAACAGTGAAGGACCACGTCTCAGTTCCGTATGTCATCACTGGCAACACGCACTAGGTGTACAGTGGAGATGATGATGATACTCTTTTAAAAATAAAAGACGATACTATCTTATTATATTGAGTTTTGTTGTAACAAGGTAACACATTTTTGTGTATTAATACAGTAAAACATTACCAAAGAAGATTCTATTAGTGTAAGCAACTTTTTAGGCAAAGACACGTTTCTTTCTGCTTTTGGATATCTCACCTGGCTCGATTTTGTACTTTTAAACGTTTCGTGATGCTTTTCATATCAGCCGTGCCAATAGCCCTCGGGAACTTTGAACTTTTTCTCTTCAGAGTGGAGTGGAGGGCCGACAATAGTCAACTTCAGACACGAACAAATTTGTGTCTGAAGTTGAGTATTTGTAAAACAAAGTCTTGTCAATGCCATACGACGATTGGGGACGACTAATCTAGTCCAGTTTAACGCTCAGAAGACAAAGTTTAAAAGTAACCCTTTGTCGTATTTCCTCAATTTCGAGGTGCTCACGGATTTACTTGAGTTTGTAGTTATATTACCTAATAGGTAGGTGAATATGTGTAGTACCTATTTTTGATAATATTGCTGTGTCTGTCGGTACGTCAAACAAATAGTTACAAAAAGGTAGGAAGGATTAAGTAAAGTCATAGTTGTTAATTATGACAGACTTCGCGACAAATCAATCCATTTTAAAACATTTTATTTTAATTTTGTGACTTCTTACTTCCTTTTAGTTGGAGGTTTTATCAAAATTTTTATTTTATCTTAATTTGATTACAAATTCTACATCCATAATGGGTTTTTACATAATTTTGAATTTTGCTCAGAAACTTACGTTACTGTCTAATTATATCGATTTGTCTGTCTTTTTGTATGTTAGATATCTTATAAAATATTAAACTTTTACATTTTACTTCCGTACTGCTCTAGATCTAGATGTTTTATTATGGTATTACATAGTGATTACTCTAAAACCCAAATTTTATGAGACGTTGACAGCTGCATCTAAACTGATTTCTTATATTTACGCGATCACTACACATTTAAATAAAACTAATTTTACGGATTTCATCGCGTATATTAACTTATTTTATATTCCCGACGTTTCGAGCACTTTACAGCACACATTGTCACGGATGGGACTGAGGTGGATGACGTCCCAATGTCATAGTTAACCATGGCTACCTCCAGATTAAAAATTATTAATTTTTATTCCGATCTACGCAGTATGAACTTACAGTATCTTGAATTGTTGCAGTTGTATGCTTGAGTTGGGATTTAATTTTATTAATTATGGGATCCCAAGCAGATGGTAGCACCCAGCCATCTTCTCTATTGAAATTAGGATGTTTTTTGATGTTGGTGAATCATCCTTGGAAGAAATTGGTGATCTTCCACTCTTGCATCTTGCAGAGGAACATTACACTTGACTAATGGTAAAAACTGACTTATCTTCTTCGGCGGCTTGAAGTATGTTTTAATGGAAGCACGCTTCGAGATGTAGCCAATCTTGTCAGTGACACCTCTGACATATGGCAGTACAGCAGGCACTCTCTCGACTAAGGCCGGCTTCACTCGTTCACTGTGACGTAGGCGCGGGACTCAAAGCTTATTGTCGTGTAAAACTTGCTTGACGTGCGAATGTTTTCTGTCACAGATCCCTCGTGCTCTCTGAAACAAAACATTTCCCACGGTAGCTAACAGTGATGGATGACGGTGCGATTCACCATTTAAAAAGTTTAATTTAAAGGCGATAAAATCCGTAAAAATTAGTTTCATTTCATTAGTGATCGTATCATAAAATAGTCACATTATCCACAGTTAGAGTCGCTGATTTAGTGATGCAATGGACTGAGACTTCATGGAAATTGCGGGTGAAGATATTTCATTTCATTTTAAAGAAAAGTGTTGACGTTCCTACAATTCATGTAGTACCTAACCTAACCTTTTTTTTTAATCGTAGGGACTTTTTTTTATCATGAGTGACCTTTTATTTCTTTGGCTGCAGGGGCATCCGAAAGTATATACCGGATTCCTACCGACTAAAACCCCACGGTGGTTTCCATCAGCGTGTAAGAGGGGTCCCGGAATCTGCATTTGGAACGCAACCAGGACTCTTACTATGCTTTATTGGAAGGTTCTCTGACGGAATATGCGGATTTGCTTGTACACCCTCGCATTCATATCCAACAGTATATCTAGGAGTGGAAAGTAAGCTAGTGCGGTTGTCACCTCAATGGATATCCTCCGCTGAACACTGTAGATTTTAGTTCTACAGCGTCGGATGGCTAGTATTTTTGCCCATACAGGCGCCCCATAGTTTTCCCAAAACCAAAGCTAAACTAACCTCACATCAACCTAAGCAGCACAACAGGTGGACTGTGTGCTCGTTTATCGTCTAAGTCTTCTTCTATTAAACACTATAATAATTAACTATACTTGTCCCGTACATGCGTAATAATATGTCTAATAAGTAGGAATGAGTTATGTTACAGTAATTCTTAATGCTTTCTTTGTATTTTCTAAATGCATGTTTACTTTGCATACTACTATTACTGTAAAGAATCCTCGCTTTTCGAGTATGATACGCTCTTGACATTTTTAATAAAATATCACAATATAAGTATTTCCAAAATACAAAATATTACTCATTGGTTTAAAAATGTGACGTGGTTTTATTTAAATAAAATTGACTTTTAATTGATAAACCTTGCAACCGATAACATTTACTGTACTATAGAACAATAGAAGAAAAAGATTCTTTGGGAGCGAAGTCTTGGTCAAGTTAGTAATTTAATAAGTATTTTAAGGAGGTCATTTTAATTATAACTGTTCAAAGGTCTCGATTTTGTGGTTTTCATCCCTTGTAAGCTCACTGGGAGTTTGACCTAAATATTGTAAAATGTTTCTTTGATCCCTAACTTAATTACATTTGGCACTGCCGAAAACGTGTTTCACTTTTGTAATAAAAATAAAAACGTCAAAAGTTTTATTGAAATGCTAATCATTTTCTTTGATACAATGCTAAATAACTCTTCTACTCGTACATTAACATTTTTATGCATTATTGTAATGGATTTTGTCAAGTTTAACACCAAAATGGAGTGATAGATTTTCATATTCATACGATTCACGCTAGTGTCGTAACTATTCCAGATGACTATGTCACAAATAACTTACAACTTCCGATAGAGAGCGGTGTAATAATTTCGTTTATGTCTGACCTAAATACGAACTAAAAGAGTACATGATTTATAATAACGCCCGGGAATGAGCTGATCGCTACTATGATGTTTCTAAATATATTCGTGTGTAATTTTACAATAATTTTCATGTAAAATTAATATTTAATAGAAGACCAGCTGGGTATTTTGTTTTCTCTTGCTCTAACAAGAACACCAAAAAACGGATAAAACCTCTGCTCTAACAGGCCACATACTACGAATCCTTTGTCCTGATAGAGGTTTTTTTCCAAACCAGTGGTAAAAGCATAAATTGCTTTCAATAAGTACTCTTATGATCTATATTATATTAACAATAAAAATTATTCTCTTATATTGTACTCTATTCAATAATTTCGAAATGAAACTTCTTTGTACATGCCTTGAAGGTAACAAAAACCTTTTTTCGGGTCGGAAGGTAAAAGACGAATGTCTTTCCTTTCAGTATATTTTTGAGTATATTTACATAGTTTCCGTAATTATAAAGTCAGCAACTGACTAAAGTATTTCGTCATATTAAGTACATCTCATCTTGCTATTATTTTCAATACTTGTATCCATTCTGGTGTGTTTCCTGATTTAATGGAGTATAGTATAGTAATACCTTTATTTAAAGCTGGTAGTATATTGGACTCCGCTAATTATAGACCTATTTCTGTCCTACCAACTCTCAGAAAAATTTTTGAAAAAATAATTTTGGATAAATTGTTATTTTTTTAATACAAATAAATTACTTCATAAAAACCAATTTGGTTTTACAAGGGGTCGTTCGACGTCTGACGCTGGTTTTGAGCTTATGAAATATATTTTTAATGCCTGGGAGAATTCAAAAGATGTCTAAGGTATTTTCTGTGACCTTTCCAAGGCTTTAGATTGTGTTCATCATGAGACATTAATCAGGGAACTACAACATTACGATGTAAAAAATTTAGCGCTTAGACTTATTACTTCATATTTAAGTAACAGAACTCAAAAAGTCGTAATCAATGGTAAAGGTTCCTCCGGATGGGTAGTATCAATGGACGTTCCTCAAGGTTTGATTTCTTGGAATTTCTGTTTTTCTTGGTATTTCTGTTGACGCGAAACTTCAATGGGGTCCCCATATATCTAAATTATCAAGCAGATTTAGTTCTGCAGCATATACTGTAAGAAACATTAGAAGTCTCACAGGTGTTGAGATAGCTAGGTTAGTGTATTTTAGTTACTGTTTAGGCCCAAACATGGGCATTTGAAACGGCATCCAATCGCGTTTGACTCTTGACTCTGGTGGGCTGACAGTAGCTTGACCACAGCGGCTCTGTCGACTAGTGTATTATTTACGACCGCTGGATCAGTTTCGCGCGGCCAGTTTTTGGTTTTGGTGGCCTAGAATTTGAGTATTTGTGCGCGTTTTACTATTGAATATTTGGGTTTCGTGTAGACCGCCTCGAATGGTTTTGTATACGTTGTACGTTTCGTGACAAGAGGCTTGTATTGAATTTGAGTGATTAAAGTAACTTCGTTTGCAATTAGTTTTGCGTGTCGGCGAGGCTGATTTTGAGTTTTTCTTGCGGGCGTAGTATTTTAATATCATACGAAAGAATTTTAGCTTGTCGTGGGGAACGCTGAACTTAGAGACTCGAGAAGAGACCGCGTTCGTTCCCGTGTTTGTAAATTTGTGCTACGTGAACCCGGAAAATTGAATATTGGACTTTGAACGACGGTTTGTTACTTATGTCGTGTGTCACTTGTTTTAACTTCGAAGAACGTTGAGTTGGTTGACTTTGAAGTTAATTAAATGTACAATAAAGTGGATAAACTGAAATAGTGAAATGAAGGTAGAAATTTTCCATTGGTGATCTACGACTGGAGGGAGCGCACATTGGGAGAACATCAGCTCCGGTGGATCTTCTGTCCGATTAAATCGGGCTGTCAGGTCACATATATAAACACTACTACACACTACTTACATGCACCTCCTGAAATAGGTAAGTGCTTGCTTATTTGTCAGCCGTTTTTTGTACATTTATCCATAGGCCGTTGGGCCCCGTCCTCTGTTGCCCGTCGATTGGATTACTGATGGGCCCTAGTCCAGTCAAACTTTGTCGGGGCAACTCAGGGCGTGAACATTTTTGGTAGCAGAGCGTGGTTGATTGTTTCTACTATCACGCCCGGCCGTAATACGTAATAATAAAAATATTTTCTTTTGTTGTTTGCTTCCTTTGTTTGTTAGCGGATAGGCGGGTAGATTTAGGAACCACGCCCGTTAGGCTGCGCAAGCAGGAGTTTGTTAGGGCTAGGTACGCGTCAGGTATTTTGAGTAGGTAGATAATTGTTATCACGTAATCGGATAATTGTCGTTATCGTATAAGTATAGTAGAATAATTGTCGAAGGGTCGGTCGCCAGGGCGAGGCATCTTTGCTGATCGCCTGTAGTGTGTACCTTTATTTGTAGTGTAATTTGTATTTAATTTAATAAATAGTAATTTGTATTTGTGTAATTTGTTTTTTTTTTAGGATAAGGGTGACAAATGAGCGCACAGTCCATCTGATGGTTAGTGGTTGCTGTGGCCCATAGACATCTACATCTATCTTCGATTAAGAATCAAAATGCAGATGCGTTGTCACACATGAGGCCTAAGTTGGAATGCCTCGTTTCCAGTTAAAAGGGTCTCCGGTTCTCTACACTCACCATACGAAACACAGCAACGTTAAGCTACTATTTTACGCTGGTATTCTGTGAGAGCGTGGTCCTTCCCCGGTCGAGCCGACCCATTCGTGCTACAACCATAATATAGCTGCAGCATGGCTCTACCATGTATTTAACTTGATTTGATAGTAATTGTATTTGTTATTTGTTAATTTGATTTGTATTTGTGACGCGTAGTAATTTATATTTAGTAGTGATGCCATCGCACAAGCTACAGATTCGTCGCCTGAAGTCGGAGCTGCGCTGGGCCGCTAGCGCCCATGCTTTGATAGGGCCACCGGATAGGGTCTACAGTTTGGAGAAGCGGCTCGAGCAGGTCGCGGCCCGGGGGGCCGTAGTGGAGGAGGCTTACGCTGAACTCGAGGCCTCGGGTGCGGAAAACGGAGTCCTGGACTCCTGCCTCGCGGACTGCGAGCAGTTCTTTTCGCTCACGGACGACTTGATCGAGGCCGGGGCCAAGTATGCTAAGGAAACGCGTGAAGCTCTGATGAGTGGCCTGTCCGAGTCCCCTCGGAAGCGGCCTACTCAGCAGGAGCTGTTGGGACGACTCCCAACTCTGGACCTGCCACAGTTCTCCGGGGTCCTCCCCGACTGGATGACTTTTGTAGGGCGGGCTTTTTGATAGCCTAGTGGACGCCCGGAGGGACTTGACACCAAGCCAGAAGATGGCGTACCTCTTAGCCTCACTGGAAGGGGAGGCCCTGGGCGTCGTCGGCCATTTGAGATTGTCGGACGACGCCTACCAGACTGCTCGGGACCTCCTCGCCGGAAGATACGCCAACGTCCGGCGAATTGCAGACGAATACGTCAGGCAGCTTCTAAGCTTCCCACTGCTTAGGGACCGTGCCAGACTACGCCCGGACATCGTGAATCCATTCTTGGTAGCCTGTAAAGCGTTGAGGCGGCTGGATTTACCGGTGGATGAATGGTCCTTCTTGTTGCTCCACATCGTGCCGTCCCGCCTGCCTCTCAACCTTAGGATACTACGATACTATAGGAGAAGTATGGCGGGGACGGTTCCTCCTATATTCCGCCCTTTAGTGATCTGCTGCGGTTCTTGGAGGAGCAGTGCCGGCAGATTGAGAACGCGGCGGGCACCCTTGACGACTTACGAGCCGTGCCCACTAAGAGGCGGAATCCGCCGGGCAAGTCGTCGTCAACCCCCCTAAAGCCGATTGGAGCTCCCGCGAGAGGGCGCCGCTCCCTACCATCTTACAGTGGCCTAGTGGCCAGGGAGGCGCCCCCCTGTTCCTATTTACGAGCATCCGATCACCGGGTGACGTCGTGCCCGAAGTTATTAGGTAAGCCGGTTCCCGCTAGGCGAACTATCGCCAAGGAGCGCCGCTGGTGCTACTCGTGTTTGGAAAACACCTCCAGCGAAACTGCTCGCACCAGCGGCCCTCTCGGCATTGCCAGGGCAATCACCATGCAGTTTTGTGCCTGGGTGCGAACGGCGTCTCCTCTCGGGGCTCTGCCAGGCCCTCGATCCCCACGGGCAGGAGCGCTCAGCCACGCCCTCTGTCGGGCGACGCTCGGCGCTCGCCTGCCAGCCACCGAGCCCCTAGGTTTGAAAGGGGTCCCTCCTCCGACCAGTCGGGGGGTCTTTCTCCCTGGGGCGGGGGTGTCGTCGCCCCCCCCTCAGCGTGTGGAGAGGAACTTCACGGCCACTCAGCAGTCAGCTAGACCCTTCTCACCCCCGTTAGCTGAGTGGCCGCGGCTGGGGTACCGCCGTCTCCCCTTTGATGGAGGCAGCCCTAGCTAGCTGCCGCCTTAGCTCCCACCACGGCTGCCTCCACTGAGCCTTTGAGCCGTCAACAGTCCACTTGTCAAACTGTTATGTTGCCGTCGGCCTCAGTGAAGGCGTACAACCTGAGTGGCGACTGTTAGCGGTTCGCGCTCTATTGGATTCGGGTTCACAACGCTGTGTGGCCTCCACTTGGTTGGTGGGAAAACTAGAGCTCCCCTGGAGCATTGAATCACGCTGTCAAGGAGTATTAGATTTGGCTTTGGTCGAGCACTTAATTAATAATACTTTAAATTAAAAATAAAAATGCTTTGGGTTTTTCGCGAAATGTTTCATAGTTGTAGCTGTTGTAAGTAAAAAGGTGAATTTGATATACTCCTTGAATACCTGTAAATACTCAGCGGCACGGAATCTTGGCCAAGCGGTTATCTCGCGATAGCAAAAGCTTTAAGTGTTTCTGATGAATGTTTGTTATGCAGGTATGTCAAAAAATGTTTGCTCTCAAGTTCAAGAGGGTAATTCATTATGTTTAAGTGCACTATGACGAATTCTTTAATTTTTAGTTGAATCGGGTCATTTGAGCGACTAAATTCACATTTTAAATTTGTGTGTTGTGAAAAGTTTACTGTAAGGTTATTCAATTATTGTGATCTTGTGTCTTAATTCAATAACTAAAGGTGCTTTAAAGCCAATAAAAATGCCATTAACACCAGCACAAGTTGCACAAGCAGTAGCATTAATTGACCAAGGGCTGACACAGCGTGAAGTTGCTATTGTGCTTAACGTACCACGGTCCTCAATGCAGTATTCACTGAAACGATACCAGGAGACAGGACGCTACATATATCGAGAAACCGCCGCTTATTTGTGCAGTATAAAGTTCACTGTAGGTGCCGTGCGCGGGAGATTCCGCTTAAGTCATTCAACGGGTGTGGTCATTCTACTAGTGCTAAGATAGTGTTGTGGTTCTGTTCGTTGTTGTAATTCCTCAAGTGCAGACAATGAGGGTTGGTTTTGCTGAGAGGCTGCCCTGTGTTACATTGAGATAAGTAGTGTTGCTGTTGCTGTACATATTTTGGTGTTATCATGTAATTACGTACCTCACGTTACATTGGTGTGTTATTGTGGCGGAGACGTATTACGGTGTGTCTCGAACTGTAATTTCACTAAACTGAATGTATAGTGCAATACGTTGTCTTATTACTGATAATGATTAAACTGCGTAAGCAAGAGAGCAAGTTGAACATCCGCTCTCACACTTATCATTTTTAACAATTAACGCTATCCTGATGTATTTCCAAGATCAAAATTGGAATCCCCTGTTGTAATTCTCCGACATCAGAAATGGGATCTCCTGTTGTCATTTCCGATATATATATATAACATTTACCAGTTTATTTCTAATCAATGATAATAAAATACTGCTTTTACTTTGGACCTTTGATAGCGCGATTAAGGCTTATTTACGCTTGTGGCGCGACGACAGCGCCACCACAGACCTACATACATACATCTCGAAAAACATTACTATAATAACATAAACAAAAATAAATTATATTAATTTCATTGGGAATCTCACTAATTTTTATCAGTCTTTTTATTTTCTATTTGCTATATTAAAATTGACTTAATTTTAGTACTAAGTAAACTTAAATGAATTACTTATAAGAAATTATTATTGTCATAAACAATCGTATTAAGAAGGATTGTGTTAGCAAGGATCTCGTATTAGAAAACGTACCATTATTACCGAAACTTAGAGTAAGGGTTATTCTTTTTTTTCTTTTTTTTATGTGATAAGGGTGACAAACGAGCACACAGTCCACCTGATGGTAAGTGGTTGCTGCGGCCCATAGACATCTACATCTATCCTCTATTACAAATCAAAATGTAGATGCGTTGTACCCGTGAGGACTAAGATGGAATGCCTCATTTCCAGTAAAAAGGGCCTCCGGCCACCTGCACTCACCAAGCGAAACGCAGAAGTAAACCTCTACTTCACGCTGGTTTTCTGTGAGGTCGTGGTACCACCCCGGTTCGAGCCGGCCCATCCGTGCGACAGCAAAAGCTGCCGCGTGGCTCTACCACTGTTAAGAAGAAGTTCAATCAAAAGAATTCAAGAAAAAGTTAATATTCTTCAGACAAACTTCTATTATTCTAGGAATTTTCTGAAGAAATAATACTCAGTCTCTCTGTAGAAGTGAGCATCTAAACCAAATTCTTTTTATCGTAGCGAGATTTCTAGTCAACCCCTAATTCGGTTATGGAAACAGAGGCGATCGTAATTCATATGTTTTGTTTCTACTGGTTAAATGTACCGTTGACAGAATCATGTTATTAAATGGTGAAACATTTACTAGCCTAACACAATAATTCTTTGTTAAGTTTTCCTTTTGATATATATTTTTTTATTTTCTCAATAAATAACTTAAAATGGAGGACGAAGTCAAGTCGGGTGTGATATGTATTTATAATATCTGTGATTTTTTATTTACCAATATAAATTTCAAACCAATTCGTTGGTTACTGAAAATGCGTCTTTCTTACCTTTTTCTTATGTACTCATTTTAACTAATATTAGGCCAGTAGTTTACTTTAATATCACATGGTGGTAAGATAATAAATCGTGTAACAAAAGTCTACTCACTTTTGCCTTGATGACATTCATTTCATATTAATCGGATGGAAGGATAGAAGTCGGCAAATTATTTTACTCCTTTGCTGTACTTACTACGAAAGATGAAAAAATCGTTTGGTTCGAATTCTCGGAATATTGACAACAAAGGGATGGAGACCCGCCGAACGTCTAGGTGTCCAATATGGAAAGGGGATGGGATGGAACCAAATTATTTAACTCCTTCGTACACAGTCTGGAATGTATCCTAACAAATTACGAACATTGAGAGGGTGGTTACTCTGCCCCGGTGCTGAGGAGATTGTTTATTTTTTACTTATAAACCGGTGGTTGAATACAATCTCAAATTAAGGTCACCAATGTGAACTTTGAAGTAAATTTGAATGTAATAAATAAAATCTTGTGAAGTGAAAGAAAGGGAAAGAAGTAGAATGGAATAAAATGCAGCGGCACTTAATCTGGACCCAATAATTTCATTAGTGCCGGTGATAGAATTTGGTTTGCACCGTACTATAAAATCTTAAGGCGAGCGGGTAAGATCCGAGGTACGACGGCTCTTTATTTTATTTTATATTTATAATTAAAATTTTCTTTTCCTTATTTCAATTACAGAAAAAGTGCTTTTGACTAGTTGGATAAGTACTGAAAGGAAGAAGTTTTTCTAAATTTGGAATATAAAATTAACTGAAACAAAAAAAAATAGTTACTTTAAAGGTATGACAATAGTGTCTCTGACAAATTTAATTTTTGTATCATATTTACGGAACAAGTTTATGAAAGCAACTCGGGAATCATATTATTCGCTCTTAATTTTTTATAGGGTTCTGTACTACCAAGCGAAAAAACGGACCTTTATTGCTTAAAACCCCTAACTTTGTTGCTCGTCCGCCAGTCCGTTCGTCTGTTTCCATATCAAGATTTGTTAGAAACAGGTAAAGGTATTTCTCCGGTTTTCTATACTCATCATCGAAACACAATAGCATTTAGCTGCTATTTTATGCTGATGAAATAAAAACAATTAATCTTAGCGTAATGGTGTATATGATATGATACAGCTAATAGTCGAAATTTGTTTACTTGGTTTATCCAGCTAAAACTAAGTGCACCAGGTAATGGTTGGTTAAACTTCTTTTATTGTACAAAATAAGGATGACAAACGTACATACGTCCACCTGATGGTAAATGTGGCCCATAGACATCTACATCTATCCTCGATTAAGAATCAAAATGCTGATACGTTATCAACCCTGAGGATTAATATGGAAAGCCTCGTTCCCAGTAAAAAGGATCTCTGATCGATCTCTACACTCACCATACGAAACACAGCAGCATTAAGCTTCTTTCTACGCTGGTATTCTGTGAGACTTAAGTGTATTCGATTTGTCTAAATAATCCGCGGCTTTTTGCTGACCTTGAACTACTGTCGCTGATATTGCTTGATGGATGCTTTCGTATTTTTGACAAAGTCCATAGAAGTAATTTTAATTATTATTTTACTAAACCTTATTTTATTCCAAAACTTAAGGTTAGACCTTCTCCAGCCAATCATAGTTAGCCATTAATATAAACTTAACCAACCACACTTGGCTACACCTAGTTATAACCTGATAAACTTAGATGTAACCTCAATGCGGCTTTTAGCCGTGACCGTATACATACTATATTATATTAGTTTACTATGACATAAAAGAAAAACATTCACTTGCATATTATTAATTTGTAGAAACTTTGTAAATCCTTAGGCGCCAAGTTTTTCTTTCTCCGATAAAGCTACATTCCTTAACAAAAATAATGTTATGCAGAGTAAAGAGAAATGATCAAGCGAATAGTTGTCTTTTGTTGTTTTGTTTACAAGATCGATGTTTTTACCAAATACTAGATATATTTGGAGGGAAATCGCCGAATTTGTATAAGCTCGAATGTAATTTAAAATGTTACATAAAAATTTATATAATATTAGCTTTTTTAAATACACTTAAAATACACTTTAGGAATATCTTTACTTAGAAGTTATATAAGTGTTTATAAATTGACTTCTCTGTAGCGCAGTGGCTTAGCAATTGAGTTGCAGCGCTAAGGGTCGTGGATTCGAATTATACACGGAAGAAATATTGTATGTAAATGTACATAAAGAGTGTTCAAAATGTAATGGAGAATATTTTGATAAGCAATAAATACATCAGTTACATATGAATTATTTTATTTGTTTTATAATTACGCTAATCTTTCAGTGTACCCCACGTATTTAGCTTTTTTCAATTTTATATAATATTTTTTATAATTATACTAACGAAGTGTAAATATGACGCATTAGCTATTTTAGTTATACCTTATAATTTCAACTTGTACTGTAGCTAGTTATGACCAGTTGTTTCATTTTGAATATTTGATTCATTATACATAATAACATACCTTTGCCTGATAAATAGTCACGACGTGATTATAATTCAAACCAGCTAAGTCATGTGACGCTAAGAATGGATTGACCTCGTTAGTATGACAATTAGTTTATTAGCGCTAGATATTATGTTAAACTGTTCTACTTTTGGTTACGATTTAGCCTATTGTTTATAGGCAGTTTTCTACATTATATTTGTCATAACAAAGTCGTCCAACTTATGTGAATGCTGAAAAGCAATGCAACAAACATTTTTGATTATATAATATTTGATTATGAGACGTAAAATATTTAAATTTTGTGTTTCAATATTTTGCCAGCATTATTTTATACCTACTTTAATGTATGGTAGTGAAAGTTGAGTCTGGCAGAAGAAGCATGAGAGTAGAATGAATGCTGTAGAAATGCGGTCCTTAAGGAGTATGCTAGGGCTGAATCTGTAAATAACAGGGTGAGAAATAGTGTGACAAGAAAAAAGTGTGGTTTAGAAGATGACGTTGTGACAAGGATTAAGAAAGGAATGCTTCGGTGGTTTGGTCATGTAAAAAGAATAAACGAGGAAAGAGTGACAAAGCAAATTTTTGTTGCAGAAGTGAACAGCAAGGTCGGGAAGGGACGACCTAGACGAAGGTTTATCGACCAAATCGGCGATACATTAAAAATGAACCAGATTAGGAGTACCCTTAACCGACGAGCGTGTATGCGTAGATATATGAATGTAAAGGAGGCGAGAGAGGTGTGTCAGGATCGCACCAAATGGAAGTCCGTAGTCTCTGCCTAACCCTCTGGGTGACAGGCGTGAGTGTTTGTGTTGTGTGTGTTGTGTGTTATTTTATACGTGCAGCATATTTTTTTGATATGAAGAATAAGGATAAATATGTCTCATAATATAAAATATGACATACATATACTCAACTGGCCTCGGTGAAGAATCAAAAATGTATGAAATTTGAGCTTTCATTTTTATATTGTAGAATGTCCCATGTCGCCCCTTACGACACTCACGGAATAAAATGGCGCCTCTGATTTTGCCATTATACTACAGAAATGTTTGTTTATTCATTTTAGTTTACTAACACTCGGCGTCCCTTTGATATATTTTTATATAAAATGTATGAAAGCGTCTTGTAACGTCTAGCTTGTAAAACATTATTTTAGGAGAAGTGTGAATATGAAGTATGTAATTTTGATATCACAGCAGCATAATAATATGCAACTAAAAAAATAATATTTAAGAGAAAAGTTGTGCAAGCCATCCTGATTTAACATATTTAAAATAGATTTGGAATATGCTATCCTTTACCCAAACGTGGTGAAGCCTAAAAATTGTAACTTGTAGTCAATATGGGTGTTACGGCCTACGGCTGCTCCCTTAAAGGTCAAATCCTCAGGGGCCCATTCAGCTGAGTTTCGACGAGCAGACGTAGGTCGGGCCTCCTAAGGCCAAAGTGGAAAATCTCTAATTACACTAAACTATATGGGGGAACGTTCTATACTACGGCCAGTCGACCGGGAGGATATTAGACGGAGCTTACTTACCTATATCCAAGGCGACTGGTCCCTCCGCGGTCGGTCAGGTCGCATGTGGTTGTGTAGTGCAAGGGAAATAAGGTGGATGTGATGTGTATCTGGGTGTGACCTATGGTGATTGACCCTAGACCTTGGCCGTCGGCAGTAGCCCGGGCGTCGACACCGCTCCAAATTGAGGGAACATTCCGCGGTGTTATCCACAGTCACTTTCCTCGTTCGTCACGATGACAGTCAATTAACTCTATCGTACGATTAACTAACTTACAGAAGCCACTAACTCTCGTTGGGTATAAGGTTAACGCACATAACGCACACGGAGTATCCGGCTCAAATGTCACTACCGTTTCGCGTAGCAACAGTTATTTCTAGAATATCAAAGGCCGCACTAGTTAATATTGCCGAATGCACTTTACTTGATTTAATGGTGACGGCAGTCGATTTATACCCCTTTACAGTAACTAATTGGCTACGGTTTTCTAAATAAGACTGTATCTATCGGAATAAATTACTATGGATGCCATGCCACATGCGTTTTTGAAAAAGCAATGCGTGGTTCACTTTGTCAAATGCCTATGAAGTCGGTATATATTGTGTCAACTTGACCACTTACAGCGAAGGCTGAACAAAGATATGCCTTATATTCCAACAGATTTGATATTGTGGACTTTCCCTTGACAAAACCATGCTGTTGCTCGTAAAGAGCTGATTGTATATTATAATAACAGCTTAAGAGCCAGTGAGCGGCAGACTTACGGTATTTCAATAAGCTTCACTTTTTTTCAGTTAATCCCCTATACCTGAGGTACATGAAACGGGGACTTTTTAGTTTGACCGGCGGTCGATATAGGGACGCTCAGGTGTTAAATGTTTAAAAAAATGACCCAAAAAAAAGTGATAGCAATGTCTCCTGCTTTGACATCTTGAAGTATTTAATAAAAGTTACCGAAAAATAACATTGGCATACACCTATGACGGTTTCAAGGTCATGGCAGACAGGTTGAAAATTGCAATTTCTTATTAATAATTTACGTTATTTTAATAAAGCTGCAATTTATATGTATTGTTGATAATGTGATTTGACATGTATAATTTTCACGGCAGACACATATTGTGGTTGTATCATCCAGGCAGACAACAAACTTCTGGGGCGCCCTTAAGCGCGTACTATAATAGCGCTCGCTTTAATCCAGTCTTTTTTTTTAGTTTTGTACGCTCTGATACGGATGTCATAATAATTATGCTTGGTAATATGCAACATTTAATAAATAGCTCTTCTCAAGTTTGAATTCTCACGGGAACAGGAAAAAATGAACGATTCATAAATATTTCAAAAATTTATGAGCAACGCGGTGATTTATTGAGTAAAAGTTTGCTTAGTTTATATGCATTTATGTGCTGTAATTATAATCCAGCTTTTATTAATAAGGGGAAAAAACAAGCCTTACTACAGAAAACTCAGGCATACCAAGAACCCTTCGCAGCTGTTTGTGACAGTAATTTAGCTGAGAACCAAAAACAACAGCTTTTTAATGTTGTCCAAATGTTTGCCTGTCAAATATATTATGCAAAGAAATCGGTAGATGTAGATGGTGGCAGGTTCCATCTTTTTATAAATAATTATAGACCAAAAGATCTCAATGAAAAAATTAGTAAGAAATTACAATGTTTTGATGGAAGCTCTTAACCACCGTGTAAACATGAGCTGTATCAGCAAGTTTTACGTGTGTATTATATTTAGTATATATATTTATTATATAGCATTGGAAAAATGCTCACTAAAAATATCCAGTATTATTAGATCCACTGGAGCGCGGCTGGATTGAAGAAAATGATACGTATATATTTAAATAGTTTGACGGAGATCAGTTGCCCAGTTTTGTGAACGAATTAGTCGCAGATCTACCAGGTAATTTTCTTTTATAAGAATTTATTTTTTTAAATTATTTATTTTATTAATTTTGGCTTGATTTACAAATTGAAACTTATTTGTAAAAATAATAACTTCTGATGCTGAGAATGTAGATTTCGATAGAATTGATGCATCTGACAATTAACCTGAAGACTAAAACTCCGATAGCCAAGAATAATATGATTTGAATATTCTTGAAATTATTGAGTTTTTAATAAAATGCGTAGTAAACATTTTCATGAATAAATTGATATTATTATGACATTATAACATTAAAACATAAACAAATAAAGATTACTATTGTGTGCTTATTTGACATTTATTTATTTTATTACCCGTAATTATTATTAATTGCAATCAATATGAAACGATTGTATTTACTTTCAATTAATATAATGATTTTTTTTTAATTGATATAACGACTGTATTAGAGCGAGCGCTATTATAGTAAACTTTTGGACAACATTAAAAAGATGTTGTTTTTGGTTCTCAGCTAAATTATTGTCACCAAACGCTGCGAAGGGTTCTTGGCATGCCTGAGTTTTCTGTAGTAAGGTAAAGGGTCGTTTTTTCCCTTATTAAAAAAGCTGGATTATAATTACAGCCCGTAAATGCATAGAAAACAAGCAAACCTTCACTCAATAAATCACCACGTTGCTCATAATTTTTTGAAATATTTATGAATCGTTCATTATTTCCTGTTCCCGAGAGAATCCATACTTGAGAAGAGCTATTTTCTGCCGACTTCCAAATAGCAGACGGTACTCAATTCGACTGTATGTTTTTTTTATGTGTGTTATTATTCTTTTTTTATTTGAAAGCTGGTACTTCTCGTGTGGTTCCATATGAATTTGATCAAGGTCAGACCAATAGTTTTTGAGTTATTCTTAATAACTTATATTGAAGTTGGCTGTACAAAATTTTTAATTTTAAATTATTTTTGCCGACTTCCAAAAAGGAGACGGTACTCAATTCAACTGTACGTTTTTTTTATGTATGTTACTTCAAAACTTTTTACTGGGTGAACCGATTTCGATGATTCTATTTTTATTTGAATGCTGATACTTCTCGTGTGGTCTCATCTGAATTTGATTAAGGTAAGAACAAGAGTTTTTGAGTTAATCTTAATAACTTATATTGAAGTCGGCTGTACAAAATTTTTAATTTTAAATTATCAAATGTAGCATATTACCATGCATGATTATTATGACATCCGTATCAGAGCGTACAGAACTAGAACGAAAAAGACTGGATGAGAGCGAGCGCTATTATAGTACGCGCTTATGGGCGCCCCAGAAGTTTGTTGTCTGCCTGGGTGATACAACCACAATATGTGTCTGCCGTGAAAATTATAAATGTCAATTAATATTATCAACAATATATATAAATTGCAGCTTTATTGAAATAACGTAAATTATTAATAAAAAATTGCACTTTTCAACCTGTCTGCCATGACCTTGAAACAGTCATAGGTGTCTGCCAATGTTATTTTTCGGCAACTTTTATTAAACATTTCAAGATGTCAAAGCGGCAGACTTATTGCTATCACGTTTTTTTGGGTCATTTTTTTACACCTTTAACACCTGAGCGTCAATCATAAATTAGATATTCAACTAACTACGTTATTTTATATATTTAGAGAAGTTCGTTTGACGGAGGATGGAGACCGTCATTATTGATTAATAATATATATAATATATAATTTATTGAAACGTCAGTAGCCTAATGGTAGGGTGCGGACCGTGAACTCGAAAGGTCGTGGGTTCGAATCCGCCATTCGACTACTGTCATGAACCACTTCTAACACAAGCATTTTAAGCTTACCAGAAGTGGTTAAAGGGAATATTAGTAATGTTTAATAACATTACTAGTATTTAAAAAAAATAGACCAAGGGGACTGTGATGATGTCACCTTCCTTATGGTGCAATCCGAAGGTGGGTATAGGATTTCAGTGACGGCACTAGATAGAACGATCGTGTTTGAACTCATTTGAAAGGGCGCATAAAGACCTAGGTGGCTGTAATGACATCACCTCTTGGTGTTGCAATCCGAAGGTGGGTATAGGATCTCAGTGACGACACTAGATAGAACGATCGTGTTTGAACTCATTTGAAAGGGCTCATAAAGGCCTAGGTGACTGTTATGACCACGGCTTACTGATAGTGCAATCCGAATGTGGGTATAGGATCTCAGGGCGGCACTAGATAGAACGATCGTGTTTGAGCTCATTTGAAAGGGCTCATAAAGACCCAGGTCACTGTGATGATCTTACCTTTCTGATGGTGCAATCCGAAGATGGGTGTAGGATTTTAGTAGCGGGACTAGATGGAACGATCGTGTTTGAATTCATTCGAAAGGGCGCATAAAGACCTAGGTGGCTGTAATGACCTCACCTCTTGGTGTTGCAATCCGAAGGTGGGTATAGGATCTCAGTGACGACACTAGATAGAACGATCGTGTTTGAACTCATTTGAAAGGGCTCATAAAGGCCTAGGTGACTGTTATGACCACGGCTTACTGATAGTGCAATCCGAATGTGGGTATAGGATCTCAGGGCGGCACTAGATAGAACGATCGTGTTTGAGCTCATTTGAAAGGGCTCCTAAAGACCCAAGTCACTGTGATGATCTTACCTTTCTGATGGTGCAATCCTAAGATGGGTGTAGGATTTCAGTAGCGGTACTAGATGGAACGATCGTGTTTGAACTCATTCGAAAGGGCTTATAAAGACCTAGGTCAATGTGATGACATTACCTTCATGACGGTGGACTTAGAAGGTGAGGTAAAAGATATCAGTTATGCTACTATGAAACACTATAGTGTTGTGGCTCATTTGAAAGGGTTCAAGTAGACTAAGATGAATGAGTAAATATGCCATGATTTTAAGAAGAAGTAACTAGTTAATATAACCTTTCACATTTATTGTGCTTTGTGGCTGTGATGTGGATGTGACTGTGTTGTCGCCAGACTGCGTAATAGTAAAAACAGTATAATTACTCACTTTATTATGTTTTCAGGCAATTAAAAAACCAGGAAAACTCCCAATTGGGTACAAAATTAAAAATCTGCCATATATTTTATAGGCAATAAAAAACAAGACAGCACGAAAAAAGCATTACTAACTACAACCAGAAGACGAAAATATCTGCGTTTTCCTACAAATGACCAAGTTACGAGTATTCAGTATTTAAAATTCAATGATTTTTGACTGAAAGTAAAATTTTTAGATTTAGTAAATGAAACAATTTTGTACTCAATGACTTATTACATGATGACACATTTATACAAAAAAAATCGGTTTTTATTTTGTTTAATTTAACTTATTTTTACTTATTTTAATTCGTGACATTTGGGTGCTTCAACTTTATTTTAAATGTAACATGTAGCGTGCTCAATTAGATAAACATAGAAAGCTAGGCCATCCTAACTATTTCCGTTACTGAATACCGATAAGCATGATCTGGTCATCATAAGACCTTCAAAATGTGCCCATGCTTCTGGGCGCACCGTAATCCGTTGGCTTCAATTCATTTACATCACGCCAAACTGACGATTTTTTTCTTTTAAATAAAGCCGATATATCAATATATCGCTATGTTTTGGCTATGTAAAACTCCGATATTGATATATTTATAATTATCGATATATTGAAAATCTGATATTTTTAAAATATCAACAGTCCTAGCTTCCGTGTGTGTCGAACTTTTCTTTGGATTAAATCCGTTTGAAGTGATCAGTTGAACAATTTCATTGTTCCAACACGGTGATTTAATAATAAATAAATTTATATAAAATAAAACCAAAATCAAGATTAACTTATCAAAAAGAGTTCCACTTTAATATGATTTTTGAATAAATTATTCTAAAATTATTAACACTAAAGCACTCGCTTATGTGCCTCAACAATGAAAATAAGCCACAAAATACGCTTTGATAATAGGAAAATTTTTAATCTGTGTTAAATCCTAGATGCAATGAATTTCTTTAAGAATATATTTAATATTTGTTTTATACTCGTATTTCATATTTTATGCTTTCAAATAATTTAGAACTATAAGTCGCTCCGTGCCAGATACAATTTTGGATTTATAATTGCAAGGGACGAAACAATCCACTTAGTTTTTTTTTTATAAGAGAGGGGGCAAAGGAGCATGCGGCTCACCTGATGGTAAGTGACTACCGCCGCCCATGAACAACTGCAACACCAGGGGAACCAGGGGAATTGCAGATGCGTTGTCGGCCTTTTAAAAAGGAGTAGGCAGGCTCTTTACTTGAAGGTGGCTAAGTCGTATCGGTCTGGAAAAATCGCTGATGGTAATCGATTCCACAAGGACGTTGTACAAGGAAGAAAACATCTTCTAAATCGCACAGTGATGGACCGCCAACCATCCAGACTGTGTGGATGGTATCGGGAGTTCTGCCGCAATGTGCATTCGTGTAATTTGGTGGCTGGGATTAATCCGAACAATTCCTCAGAGCACTCCTCGTGGTATTAGTTATTCAAATGATCTCATATTTACGTTATTTTTGAAAAAAGAAATATGATCGATTTATGGTTAAACACGAAATAGGGAACGAAAATTATTGTTGAAGACGAGACAAGAACAACGAAATAATGGCATGTCGTAAATCGTTTTGTTAGGGGACAATTCAAGGGCTAAGTCAATTTTTGTCTATTTTGGAATATTATATTAATACGTGAAAGTAAAACTTTGTGCTCCTTTTTAAATATATTGCGCACTCCGCGAAATGTGAAATTTGGCATAGTTAAAGTTTATATATAATAAAAGTGAAGAAATCTAAAATTTATATATATATATATAATATGTGTTATAAGATTTAAGATAAAAATAAGATGTAAAATAACATATTAAATATTTAATGTTTTCACAGACTATTATATGTCCATTTTCAAACACATAATATTCGGTTATTTTTTTAAGTAAGTAAGTAACTTGTTGCTGCGGCCCATAGACATCTACATCTATCCTCTGTTACAAATCAAAATCTAGATGCGTTGTCACCCGTGAGGACTAAGATAGAATGCCTCATTTCCAGTAAAAAGGGCCTCCGGCCACCTGCACTCACCAAGCGAAACGCAGAGGTAAACGTCTACTTCACGCTGGTTTTCTGTGAGGTCGTGGTACTACCCCGGTTTGAGCCGGCTCATCCGTGCGACAGCAAAAGCTGCCGCATGGCTCTACCACTGTTAAAACTAATATCAAAGGATTCAATTTGTTTTCTCACAACACCTAATTCTACAGTAGGTGCGGCCTTAACAAAGGCACGTAATGGGCTAAGCTATATAGACTCTCGCACGGGTACGTAAGGTGCATTTTGATTTAATACGTGCGCCTTTTATATACCTTTAATACGTTTTTTCGACGATATAATCGGTAGGCTAATTTGATGAAGGTGATGTCCGAGGCATACTAAGTATTATGAATATTAACGAAGTTGTAACTATGTTTAAACTCGCAAGTTTGCTACCAGAGAATGATCTTTTTATTCTTGTACTATTATTTATTCTGTGGGTTTATATTTAAATGTGCAGTTGAAAGTGAAATATACACAAAAAAAAAATCAAAGAATTAGGGTCGAATTTCGAACACTAGGCAACCACTAGTTTATAATAATTTATGACATCTATAAAATATTTTCTTTAATACGCACCATTTAGCATACATAAAACTTAGAAAGCTCTGATAGTTGTTCGGTAGTTAGTGGATGTCGTATGTGGTAAGACTCCTATTGTGTCTTGGACTCCGTTTAGGTCGCCACCACCCTCTTACCTATTTCTGCCGGAAAAAAAAAATATATATATATATATATATATATATGTTTATTTCAACATATACTCCGGTACGGTATAGAGACATTATAATTATAGACCATTAGGACTAAGATGGAACTTAGTACTCAGAGATGACAACATATTTCTGTAATCTTCTCTATTTTAAGTTATCTGTATGGTCACTAGCCACTTATTCAACTATTTTATTAACACTATTTCAACATATACTCCGGTACGGTATAGAGACATTATAATTATAGACCATTAGGACTAAGATGGAACTTAGTACTCAGAGGTGACAACATATTTCTGTAATCTTCTCTATTTTAAGTTATCTGTATGGTCACTAGCCACTTACCATCAGGTAAGACTGTAAGTTCGTTGATCACTTCAATTTTGTACAAAAAAAGTGAAGTGACCAACGAACATACGTAATACTTTACGCCGTTTTAATCCAAAGCCGTGATGACGTATGCCGTATACCGTATACGAACGAAAAAGAGAACACTGAAAGAGAAGCATATTACCACAACTCACGATGACCGTAGCTAACAGTCATCGTGAGTTGAACGTCTCACAGAATACCAGCGTAAAATAGCAGCTTAACGCTGCTGTGTTTCGTATGGTGAGTGTAGAGAACCGTAGACCCTTTTTACTGGAAATGAGGCATTCCATCTTATTCCTCACGGGTGACAACGCATCTGCATTTTGATTCGTAATCGAAGATAGATGTAGATGTCTATGGGCCGCAGCAACCACTTACCATCAGGTGGACTGTGTGCTCGTTTATCACCCTTATCCTATAAAAAAAAATTACAGACAAAGTGCAAATAATCACAGAAAAGTTTATCGTCGAGCTGGGCGTGTTGAATGTCCAACATGCATTATTATGGATTATGGAGTACATAAGTTCATTTTAGTCTAGTTTTTAGACCGAATTTCAGTCTCGGCGACCAGTTTCAATAGAGACTAATCATTTGCACTTTATTTCTTCACAGAAAAACAAAGTAACTGATTTGAATTCGGGTCATGTATAGTTTGGTCGTGTCCTTTTTCTTTTTGTTTTTTAAAAAACTTTAACACATTGTCGTATAGTGCGACTATGTTAGAAAATAGAACATAATATGTGGGAAGGATCTCATGGCTTCCAACATATGGTGGTATATCCATCTTGTTTTAAGGCAAATTGTCCCTACATCTGAAGAGGCCCATGTCCACTTGTAGAATTTAACTGAGACTTCTTTGGGTTGGTGAAGAAGAAGAAGTGAAAACGAAACGTCCCTCCGCGATAGGATTCCTCCAGTATCGAAAAGTGCTTAACCTACAAAATTGCAGATTAACAAACGTCCAGAAGCGGTGCAATACTTTATAGGCTCATTAATACCAGCGTCAAATAGCAGCTTAACACTGCTGTGTTTCGTATGGTGAGTGTAGAGAACCGGAGACCCTTTTTACTGGACGAGAGGCATTCCATCTTAGTCCTCACAGGTAACAACGCATCTGTATTTTGATTCGCAAACGAGGATAAATGTAGATGTCTATGGGCCACAGCAACCACTTACCATCAGGTGGACTGTGTGCTCGTTTATCATCCTATCCTATAAAAAAATTGTTCTATGCAAGATATGAACCCGCAACTCCCAATAACGAAGCCAAATGCTCTACTGCAATACCGAACTGGTAAATGGTTGCTGACAATTGGCTTTCATCAATATGTTCACAAACAAGGTCAATGTTAGATAAATGGTTTTTAAAGGATATTTGTGAAGCCTAATGTGGTCGCTTATAGTAATTCTATAGGCGGATATCTACCACTTCATATAAGATACGACCTGAATTGACGTGAAACAATGGTTATTAATAACTAATCGTGTCGTAGCGGTGTAAGTTACAAATGAAAAATAAGACAAGCTACGGCTGACGACCCGCCTGCCAAGCGTGGCAACTATAGTTACTTTCATTAGTAATTAGTTAGTTATTAGTTTACTTTAGGCATATGTTCAGCGTTGGACTTTTGATAGACTAACGGTAGAGTTAATGATAATAATATTTTTAAAACTGTTTTCCTTTGGCTCCTATAACGCTGAATTATAACACAAACGATTTCTAAAAACATCTGCAATTATAAATAGAAGAATAGTTTGATGTAAGCAAAATTTTCGAAAAAATAGTGGTTTGTTTTCGTTGACCATTTTGGGCTAGTTTTCTTCCACTCACGATTTCTTTGTGGAATAGTTTATCACTAGCGTTTTTCCGAACTGATACGGCTGAGGGAGCTTCAAGAAACGAGTATACTCATCCCTCCCCGGGTTCTGCAGTTGTTCCTGGGCGATAATCGACTCTTACTATCAGGTGTGCCTATACGAACAAGCAAACGAATAAACAGGTATATTCGTTTGCTTGTTCTTCTATAAAATAATTTAAAATTAAAAATTTTGTACTGCCGACTTCAATATAAGTTATTAAGAATAACTCAAAAACTATTGGTCTGACCTTGATCAAATTCATATGGAACCACACGAGAAGTACCAGCTTTCAAATAAAAAAGAATCATTGAAATCGTTTCACCCAGTAAAAAGTTATGAGGTAACACACATAAAAAAAGAACAAAAAAATACAGTCGAATTGAGTACCGTCTCCTTTTTGGAAGTCGCCAGACAAAATAAAAATAAAAGCTTAGAAAATCCACACAACATTCTAAAATGGACGCCACATGAGCGTTTTTGTTTTTTAAACGATGTAGGTCAATAACTAAAATCAATAGAGATTTTCCTCAGTACATATGAAATCTTATTTAATATATCTCAATATTTTGCTTACATTTCTATTAAGCGAAAAGACTCACCGACGCAAAGACAAACGTACGGCAGTCCGTGTATTTCTTCAATTAATTTTTTTGTTATGTAATCTAAAGCGAATCAATTAGAAAACAAACTAATCTTATAATTCAATATCTGTAGTTATAGTAACGGTAATAATAATATGGATTTGATGTCTAGCTAAAAGTTTTTAAAACTAAATCAATTTTATTTAGCGAAATTGAGGTATGGCCACATATCGAGAGTAGAGCACTAACTCAGTAATGAGGCGTTCAAAATCCAAAGAATACTATCGATTAACTTCAAACGAATGATTAAGGTAAGGTTTTATTTACCTAAGCATAATACTTTCGTTGTGTAGTGGCGGCATTACACAGTCCTTTATCCCATTTAGTCGCGTTACACACGGCTAAATATAATACTCACATACTCTTGGGATTTCTAGTAATATCATAATGAATTAAAAATATTGCAACTGAAGTAGAAGCTTATTTTCAACACGTAACAATAAATTGAAGTAAAGTTTCACAAGTAAGCAATGTTACAGCCTTTGTACGAACACAGCTGAGTACAGGACTTCTCGCGTTTCTAAAAGGGTTTTAAGAACACCATTTACTAAAAATTTAAAGCAGACTTTTAAGAACTAAAAATAAAGAAAATAATTCACTTATGGATAAATATATTATATAATTTCATATTCTCAAGTCGGTGCTAGGATATAGTGTATAGAAGAACTAAAGCCTTGACTTCAGCATGTGAAATTATATATATTTATTCATACGTGGTAGGGCCATGCTGCAACTATAATATTAAAGTTGTGGTGCGAATGGGTTGATTCTGCCCTCGTCGACATACTCCCAATCTTTACAAAGTTGTTAACGAGAGACTTGTGGACGATAAATCCGACACCTCCTTGGGATATATGTTCGCTCTTCCGGTGATAGAACAAGTTGCCAGATTCGACGATTACCGTGTCCTCCCCCTCTCTGCTGACCTCGAATTATCCTATAATATTCCAAAGCAACTGGTCTGTCTCTTCTTCTAGCTCCAGGATCTTGTCGTCAGTCCTTAGGGTATATACTCGTATTACGCACGAAGCGTCACCGGGAGGGCGACCATCTGTCCCAAGGACGTGTCGGATTTATCGTCCACAAGTATCTCGTTAACAACGTTGTAAAGATTGGGAGTGTGTCGACGAGGGTTGCGTACCTTATACTCAGAATCACCAAACGGTATTCGTTGAAGGTCATACAGGTTTACGCACCAACCTCGGCATATCCCGATAAAGAAGTGAAAGAAATGTATGAGGATATATCTAGAGCAATGCATTCCTCCAAAATCCAATATACGGTATTAATCGGAGACTTCAAATCACAACAGGCACAAGAAAGAACGGTGACCTGAATATATGGAAATTTGGGATAGGGAAATGGGACCCAAGGGACCAGTAGATGGCCGACATCATGGAGAAAGAGGGACTCTTTATGATGAAATCTTTCTTCCAGAAGCGGCCCCATAGGAAGTGGACCTGGTCGAGCCGTGACGGTTCGACAAAACATGAAATTAACTTTATTATAACGACCAGACGACAACTGTTAAGTGATGGCGAGGGAGTAAACTGGTAGTAATCACCGAATGTTTAGAGGCACACTGAAACTAAACGTTTAGTTGGAGAGGTCTCTACTAATGACGTCAACACTCCGTCCCCCTCGTGCTCTAATTCAAAGTCCCGAAAACTTACAACTCGAGTTACAGAATCGTTTAAAGTGCCTAGAAGATTGCAATGCAGTAAACAATACGAATGACAAGCTCGTGGATACTGTCCGTGTGATTGGAGCTAAATTTTGCAAGACACGCCGCAGAAGAACACAAAAACTCTTCAATCACACTCTTAATCTCATGGTTTGGTGGGGAAATGAAGCTGCAGTCTTCAGCAGATTTGACAGCATTCAGGAAACTGAAAAGACAGATCTCCAAAGAATGCGGCGGGACTTACGCAACTTCAATACAGCTTGTATTGAAGAAGCGATCAAGCGAAACCAGGGCTCCAAAGTTTTTGCTAGAGATATGTCTGCCAGAAAGAGCCAACTTTCGAAGCTGATGCCCGAGTGTGGCAGCTTCGTTTCCGGGACACCTGAGATTTTGTGTAAGATTGAAAGGTCCTATAAGCAGCTGTACGCATCACCATTGGAGCCACACGCAAGTGTGATTAACGATCCAAGAGCGAGTCTTATCCGACACTATTCCAAAGATATCTAGGACGTCAGTCTGGGCAAGATTAGAATGACTCTCCAGCACCTTAAAAATGGCAACGCCTCAGGCGAAGATGAAAATACGTCACGCAATACGTACATGGAAATACGACATTACTTCCTCCATGATGGAACTACTACTCCGGGGGCGTGGAGCAGAAGTGCGGTGGTCTTGTTCTTCAATAAAGGCGACAATGCTCTCTTGAAGAACGATTTTCCCTCTGAGCTGTGTCTACGTGCTGATTGCGAGAGTAATTACAAATCTTCTTGCACACAAACCCGACGACTTCCAACCTCCCGAACAAGCCAGTTGCCGAAAAGGCTTTAGCACCATATTCATATACATACCCTTCGGCAAATTGTACAGAAGACCGCGGAGTACAATCTGCCACTATATCTTGCGTATGCTATTTATTGCTATGACAAAAACCTTTGTTTCCGTTGAAATTTGGGCAATGCTGCAGTCTTTTCAGTGGTGCCAAGTTTACTGTCGGTATATCGAAGTGCTGAAGTGTTTGTACAGTAGGGCTACGATGGCTATATGAGTACAGAATGAGAGTACAAAATCTATACAGCGGTAGAGATGTGTAAGACAAGTAGAAGTTATATACCCAAGACTCTTCACGGCAGCATTTGAAGTCATTTCCATGCTACTGGACTGGCGAATACATCACTCACCTTCGATTTGCCGACGATATTTTCCTTATGGCAGAATCGCTGGAGGATACTATGCTCAATGATCTAAATAGGTCCTCCCAATGGATATGTCTTATAATGAACATGGAAAAAACAAAGATCATATATAACGTCCATGTCACACCTATGCCGGTAGTTGAAATAAGCACTAAGATCGAAGTTATTGGCTGGGACAATTAAACCGAGAGGTCAATCGACGGATTCAACCCGGCTGGGCAGCGTTCGGGAAATCACGACATATCTTCCCTTCAGGTATACCTCAAAACCTGAAAATGAGATTGTACAACCAGTGTTTGTTGCTAGTTATGACTTACGGATCTGAGACGTGGTCATTCACTGCTGGCCGTATGAGGAAGCTCTAGGTCGCTCAGCGAGCTATGAAAAGGGCTATGCTCGGGATTTCTCTGCGTGATAAACTTAGCGGCGGCCTCCCACTAGATGGAATGACAACCTGTTAAGACATGCAGGAAGTCGATGGAAGCAGGTGGCTCAGGATCGTGATATCTGGTATTCCTTGGTGGAGGCCTATGTCCAGCAGTGGACTTATGAAGGGCTGTAATCATGATAATGATAATGATAATGGTTGGTTGGGCTCCCGTTCTGTTGAAGAGCCCGTCTGGTTTGCTGCCACTCTTTTTTCTACAACCAAGGAGTTGTGTTCATTACTGTGTTCAGAAGTGGGAAATAGTAAATAAATAAATCAAGTGTTAAATAAAAAAATTACTTTCAATAACTATCGTGTAATAATCTATATTAAATAAAAATATTCTATTCTATTCTTTTATTTTCAAATCTAAAGAGCATGACAGCCACTTGCATCATTATCATTAAAGCCTCCTAGAAATCAGCCTTGACCTTAGACGCTAGTCAGCATCCGAATACTCAGCGTCAACATATCGAATGACTTCAGTTCCGCAGTCACTTGGAAGGGAAAGTTAATTGGCTTTTAAAAATCTTGGCGTGCTAAGTAGAGCGGCACTGTATTTCATTACGGCACAGCACTTGGAACTGTATAATTAAGGATAATTTTGGCCCCACATGAAATACTGTTTCTATTTTTGGACTGGAGCATTTCAGTGACAATTTGTTTCACTTGACCGCATTCAGAGAATAGTCGACGACCGAGATCTTTCTGAGCGGTTTGACTCACTGGCGCTGCTTATTACATGTTTTTCATATTCTATTTCATCTACCTCGGGGAGTGCTCAGAATAATTGCTTTGGATTATAGCCGCAAAATATCAAAATCGCGCATTGATACAATCGCAACACCATCTTGATGCTTGGCGGTCCACCACTGTGTGACTTTTGTGCGAAGTTTTCTTCCTCGCACTACGTCTTTCTAACATTAGCTAATATAAGTGATTATTTCAGGTATCATATATGTCAGCCGCATTATATTAATGAGTCAGCTCAACCGGGGAAAGATCGCATACAAGATCACCTATTAAAAATGTGTCTCTAGTGCAAAGGTTTTTTCGTAGATTTCTTTAAAAACTATTTTTTATAAATATCACACGTTATATGATTTTCCGCAATCTACTAAGTGATCCAACTGTGTTGTTGTTCCATTATATCTATTCCAATTTGGTTTAAAGTATAAAAAAATAAAAAGTTAACTCTAGTCTTTATACAAAAATGTAGAAATTTTTAGGTCAATTATCTTCGGAAAATATTGGAATATAATGTATGAACGTTATGTTGATTCCTTGTACTACATTATTCAAAGGAATTCTTGTGTTCCCCTGGAGGTGAGTTATAAAAATATTCCATTTATAACCAATACCAAACTAAATCTAATAGACAATTCTACTTTCAAGAACAATAGCCTTATTATTAGTTTTTGTGTGTGTTTGAACATAAAAGATCTCTGTTTACATTGATCAATTAATCATTGAAATTTTTTTGCGTTCATGATTTTTTTTATTAATAGTATTAAGATATTAAATAGGGTACAAGTAGTACTTCTGTGAACTTTTTGGTAGATTTCCTTCACTGTGTCTGTTTTTTCTTTAATTGGTGTGCAAATAAGACGTTTACAGATCGCTGATTACAAAAATAAGTTTCAATAAGCGTTAATGTACTTACTTTTTCAATGATTCATTGCAGAAAATTATTAACAGGTATTTAAGAAAGGGAAAATTTCAGAATTGGTTCCTTACTAAGTAATATATTTCAAACACATTGGTTACTATTGCATATCCTAAAGAAACAGGAGTAATTATGCCAGGAGAAATATAGTAAAGATTTCTCCAACTACGGTGATGTACTCTCCTGATTGAGTTCCCTGCAACTTTTTTGTAAGATAGGGTGACAAACGAGCACACAGTCCACCTGATGGTAAGTGGTTACTGTGACCCAGAGACATCTACATATATCCTCAATAAAGACTCAAAATGCAGATGCGTTGTCACTCGTGAGGACTAAGATGGAATGCCTCTTTTCCAGTAAAAAGGGTCTCCAGTTCTCTACATCATCATACAAAACACAGCAGCGTTAAGCTGCTATTTTACGCTGGTATTCTGTGAGAACGTGGTCCTTTCTCGGTCGAGCTGACCCATTCGTGCTACAACTATACTACTAATATAGCTGCAGCGTGGCCCTACCACGTAAACCAGCCCGTAAAAGTACATTCCTGGAAAGAGGCGTGTACCGTTTTAAGGAGGATTTGTCCTATTTGCCACGCTAGGCAGGCGGATTAACGATACGACATCCCGAGATCTCGCACCTTCGAGACTGTTCTCTACCGTCAGTCTAGGCATAGATGGTTGTACTGTCATCTCCCATTCATGTTTCATTCATAACAGCTTATCAAAAAATAAGTTCACTGCTGAACATAGTCCTCCCCCAAAGACATTCTTACACTATTTTTCATAGTTGCCACGCTTGGCAAGCAGGTTGGCAATCGCAGTTTTCTATTGAGTTTTTATTTAGGAAGACGCTCCTACCCCTTCCCCCGGTTCATTTCCATCTGCCGCCTCTTACGACATCAACTGTATATTACGGAGCTTGTGCGCAATCATTACATGATTTCGTTCCTTCGTCCATTTCCCAATATTTGCCAACCAGACCATCTGTAGCTCTTCAAACTTATATTTTTATTGTTCGTAATACATATAGCAAAAGAGTTCAATCATTTGCCGGTGTTTTTCTTTCCATCCGATTAAAATCTGGGTATTTATATTGCAAGAGTAAATGAGATTTTATTAAACTAAAAACTAGGTGTCATTCTCCATCTTAGGAGTCATCATCACTTACCATCATGTGCCATTAAAAACAAGCCTTGGATTCAAATTTTTTAAGCCCTATTTTACATTAAATAGAATAAAACAAGACCAGATTATAAAGTAATGAATGACACTATAATCAATAAATAAAAAAATACAAAAAAATTATCTTTAAGTATTGCAGAAAATATGTTTCGCTTTGGCGGTAAATCGTTTCATTTGCCGAGAGCTTTTAGCAATTTTTCTGACTTTATTAATTGTTTGTGCAGGCGACAAATGTACAAAGTTTTATTGTTCTTTTGAATAACTTTATAAAAGTCGTACATATATATCACCGATAGTGTAGCTGGTGTTTTGATATTGTTTTTATAATCGACGCGTATGTTTTTTTATATATGTTCACCGATTTCTAGGAAACTGTACACTATCATTGATGTGTCTTATTTGTTTTAACACTTTAAGCTCGTCCGCAAAAATTTAAGGTTTTTTTTTTTTATAGGAGAGGGGGCAAACGAGCATGCGGCTCACCTGATGGTAAGTGACTACCGCCGCCCATGAACAACTGCAACACCAGGGGAATCGCAGATGCGTTGCCGGCCTTTTAAAAAGGAGTACGCTCTTTTCTTGAAGGTCCCTAAGTCGTATCGGTCCGAAAAAATCGCTGATGGTAATCGATTCCACAAGGAGGTCGTGCGAGGAAGAAAACATCTTCTAAATCGCACAGTGGTGGACCGCCAATCATCCAGATGGTGTGGATGGTATCGGGAGTTCTGCCGCGATGTGCGTTCGTGAAATTTGGCGGCTGGGATAAATCCGAACAATTCCTCAGAGCACTCCCTATGGTAGATGCGAAAGAAAATGCAAAGGGATGCAACATCTCTTCGCAGTGCCAATGAATCGAGCCGATCGGAAAGGGCTCGGTCGTCGACAATTCGAGCCGCTCTGCGTTGGATGCGGTCAAGTGGAAGGAGCTGGCACTGGGGAGCCCCTGCCCAGAGATGGGAACAGTATTCCATGTGAGGCCGAACTTGCGCCGTTTTAGGTTTTTTTTAAGGTTTTAAAGGTTCCGAATTAAGAAAGCAATTAAGAAGCAATTAGCTATATTCTTTATAAACATTGAAAACAAGAATGAATGAAAATAATCCTTGGGAATAAGGTGATTGCCCCATGCTGTTTCCATGAAAATCCTTTAAAAAATTGTATAAACAAAATTTCTGTTAAGTGAAGTTAAGTGGGTTTCTTGCTGGTTCTTTCCAGGACAGAGGTATTTTCCGAACCAGTGGTAAATAAATAAAAAATGACTTTCAATAAGTATTATGTAATAATAAATTTTGAATAAAAAATCATTCTATTCTATTCTATTCTAAGAGTGGACCAAGGTTTGAACCTTGAGAAATATCTGATGTGACCACAAATGTTTTCGATCTAGCTCCGTTAACAACCACAACTGATTTGCTGTCTTTTAAATAGGACGCAAGCCACTGTAAATTAGTGCTCGGGACATTTTATGAATTAAAAAATTTTTGGTTTAAAGAGGTGAGATACCTAGCGTATTGTCTAATAAACATTGGATAATGCGATAATCTTCACTCATCACACTAAAACGGTTAAAAATAAGGCAATTTTGGTTGTTCATCGCCAATTCTCTATTAGAAAACGCAGTCAGATGTCCTTAAGACACAAACTATCCCACCCAAGATCTTTGGAAATTTCAAGTTATCCAATATAAATTCCTGCGTCGCATGTCACTCGAAAACCTTTTTTATCTATTGGTCTAGCTATATAAACAGTAAATTGCCACGTTGATCGTGCCACGTGATCCGTAATAATTATACTGCGTTGGAATAATTATTACATTAAAATTTCAATAAAACTTTATAAGGACCTTCCTTAAAAAGTTAAATTTGGTTTCAACAGCATCGTTTGTAATTAAGTAAGGGATCAAAGTTACATCCGAATTTTATATTAAGTTCACTCTCGTTGAGCTTAAGAGGGTTAAAAACCGCGATTACAAATTCTTGTGTGTTACACAACTTACAACTTAAAGTGTAAACCTTGTTGTAAGTTGTTAATTACTTAATGTATACTTATGTACAAGTATAATAAAATAAATTACTTAATATATACTTATGCACAAGTATAATAAAATATTAAAGAAGCAAAAATTGCAAATTGAAATTTGTATAAGTATGCAGTAAATTTAATTTTTCATCGCACGTCTCGGCGATGTTTTTCCAATTTGTGTACAATTTAATTAAAAAAAAATTACTACTTTTGTTTGATAGGGAATTCGTAAAATGTGTTTTGAAATGCCAGTGTTATTGTACCAACCTAAACAAATGATAAGTAACTTTATTGTCTGTGGTTAATGTATTGTCGAATTGCCTTAATTGATATTTATACTTGTCTTAGTTCTGGTTCTTATTGTATATTAATTGTATTCTTATATTTTGTAGTAAATATTCTTCTATAGAATTGGAATACACATCTAATACTCAAACGGCTTCTATCCAAAAAAATGTAAGTCAGACCTATGAAAACGCCTAAAACTCGGAGCCTGCTGCTATTAAGCTGTTACACGAGATTGTAGTGCTTGAACTCTACGTACTCGTACATATGTCGTAACTACACAACCATGAAATTACATCTGGTATCTGGAGTTTTGCAAGGACCACAAAATTTTTTACCTTCGCGTCTATTATTTTAGTATTATTAATTATCATCAACATCATTACAACCCCTCACAAGTCCACTGCTGAAAATAGGCCTCCCCCAAGGAATGCCACAAACACGGTCCTGAGCCATCTGTATCCATTGACTTCCTGCATGTCTTACCAGGTCGTCACTCCATCTAGTGGCGCGACGCCCTACACTTCATCCGCCGTTACGAGGCCGCCACTCGAGAACCTTTTTTCCCCATCGGTTGTCGGTTCTTTGAGCTATATGGCCGGCCCATTGCCACTTCAGCTTACTAATCCGTTGGACTATGTCGGTCACTCTGGTTCTACTGCGGATATCCTCATTTCTAAGTTTATCACGCAGAGAAACCCCAAGCATAGCCATCTCCATAGCTCTCTAAGTGACCTTGAGCTTCCTTATCCGGCCAGCAGTAAAGGACCACGTCTCAGTTCCATAGGTCATCACTGGCAACACGCACTGGTTGTACAGTCTCGTTTTCAAGTTATGAGGTATACCTAACGAAAAGATGTGCCGTAATTTCCCAAACGCTGCCCAACCGAGTTGAATCCGTCAATTGAACTCTTGGCCGAAGTTGGAATTACATAGTCAGACTATTTGTCTCAGGTAAACATACTCGTCAACAACTTCGAGCTTAGTGCTCCCAACAACTACCGGCATAGGTGTGACATGGACATTAAACATAATCTTTGTTTTGTCCATGTTCATCTTAAGACCTATTCGTTGGGAGACACTATTGAGGTAATTGATCATAGTGCTTAGGTCCTCCAGCGATTCTGCCATAAGGACTATATCGTCGGCAAATCGAAGGTGAATGCTGTACTCGTCATTGATAATAATACCGTATCATTTCCAGTCCAGTAGCTAGAAAACGTCTTCCAATGCAGCGGTGAAAAATTTCGGGGGTCGCCCTGTCTTACAACTCTTTGCAGTTGGATAGGTTTCGTACTCTGATCTAAACTCGGATAGCCATCGCAGCCCTACTGTACAAACACTTCAGAACTTTGATATACCGATAGTCACCTTAGCAACGCTGAAGGGACTGTAGCACCACGCAAATTCCGACGGAATCTAAGGCTTTCTCATAGTCCACATACGCAAGGCAAAGGGACAGATTGCACTCTTCTGTCTTCTGAACAATTTGCCGGAGGGTGTGTATGTGGTCTATGGTACTAAAGCCTTTTCGGAAACCGGCTTGTTTGGGAGGCTTGAAGTCGTCGAGTCTGCGTGTGATACGATTCGTAACTTACTCATGAAAACAGCACACAGACGCGAGTCAGAAGGGAAATCGGTCTGTAGTTCTTAAAGAGAGCGTTATCGCCTTTCTTGAAGAACAAGACCACCGCACTTCTGCTCGAGTTAGTTACTTAGTACCACCATGGAGGATGGAATTAAACAGCTCCTGAAGAACTTCAAGTACCGGTTTTCTACCCGCTTTCAAAAGTTCCGCTGTAATTCCATACTCGCCTTGGTTTTTGCCGTTTTCAAGGTGCTGGAGCCATTCTAATCTCGCTCAGACTGACGTCAGGGATATCATCGAAATAGTGTCGGATAAGACTCGCTCTTGGATCGTTACTCGCACTTGCATGTGGCTCCATTCGGTGATCGCTGCCGGTTTTCACCCTCGCGATCACTAAGACATCACTGAACAGTTGTCGTCTGGTCGTCATAATGAAGTCAATCTCATTTTTGTGGAACCGTCGGGGCTCGACCAGGTCCACTTCCTGTGGGGCCGCTTCTGAAAGAAAGAGTTCATCATAAAGAGTCCTTCATTCTCCATGAATTCGGCCAGCTGCTGGCCCCTTGAGTTCCTTTGCCCTATTACAAATTTCCTCTTTCCTTTTATTTCCTCCTTTTAGCTCACCGGTCTCGGTTGTGCCTAGTTTTGCATTGAAGTCTCGCATTAACACCGTATAGAGGGTTTAGGAGGAATGCATGGCTCTCGAGATATCCTCATACATTTCCTCCACCTCCTCATCGGGGTGTGCCGAGGTTGGTGCGTAAACCTGTATGACCTTCAGCGAATACCGTTTGGTGATTCTGAGTATAAGGTATGCAACCCTCGCGGACAAACTCTAAATCTTTACAACGTTGTTAACGAGAGACTTGTGGACGATAAATCCGACACATACTTGGGACAGATGGTCGCCCTCCCGGTGATAGAGTAAGCTACCGGATTCGGGGATTACCGTGTGCTCCCCCTCTCTTTGGACCTCGTATAATCCTATAATTTGCTAGCGTAACTTGTCCATCTCTTCTTCCAGCTCCACGATCTTGTCAGTCCTCAGGGTGCGTGCGTTGTATGTTGCCAGGTCGAGTTGTCTTAGGTGGCACAACCGAACCTCCATCGGAGATTCTTAGCACCCCCTGCCCTGCCATTACCATGGTTGCCACCGTAGCCAGGAATAGCGGGGCCGCCGGGGACTGGGGGCGTTTATTAATGTCATCGCTCATATTGCCATAGTTGCCACGCTTGGCGAGCGGGTTGGCAACCGCAGTTTTTTTATCCTAATTTTGATGTTATCAGGAAGATGCTGCTGCCCATCTCCTGCCTGTTTCCCTTTGTCGCCTTTTACGACACCCACGGAAAGATATGAGGTAGTAGATATTCTTAACCGCCACTACACGGCAAGCTACTACACGGCAATTATTAATTATATTATTATGAATTTATCGTAGTGATTCTTAAAACCATAAGAAAAAAACTCTAAACATTTTTTTGACGTGACAACGTCTTATAATTCGATGAAGCTGGCTGCACGCACGAAAAAACATGACTCATGCGGCGTTACCTCGCTCTGAGGCGTTTCATTTAAGGCTTGAAGTGCAAGCGAGAGCGCGGAACGAGCGACAAAGAGGCACAATCGGCCTCCGCGTTCGGCAGCGTTCGACATCTGTCTCTCTCCTACTTGAGTGAGCGATGCGTCCGCATAGACAGCTGCTATACAATAATACATTTACATGTTTTCGTCAAGTATGCAGTGAAAAGTGAATGTGGTGTCAATTGTTTATAGCAACATTTTCTTATGACGTTGTCACGTTCAACTATCGTCAGTAAACCGACTTTACAGACAAGCGACTTTTTTTTAACTTTTCTTATTCAAAAAAATTGAGACGTATACAAATCTGTAGCCTGTGCATAAAAAGTTATTCCAAGTTAATTATGACATAAATTATGATATTTAGGTTTCGGAGTATTGTTTTCTCTGATTCCCTTTATTGATGTTATCCACGCATACGAATTGGAAAAGGGTGTTTTTTCGCGAAGGGGGAGAATTTGGAAAAAATCAAAGATTCATATTATTATTGTCAAATAAAATAAATGTATCGTTTAAAATTTATTAAAAATAACTAAATCATAATATTCTTTATTAATCAAATGACCACTGCTGAATATACATCTCCATCACAGATGCCTCATAGTGACAATATTTAATACGTATATATTGTAATATCTAATAGATACACTTGGCAGACAAATTGGCAACGGTAGTTTTTTATCATTAGGATGTTGTTTTTCAAGAAGATTCTGCTGCCCATTTCCTATCTCACTTTCTCTCTGCCACCTCTTACGCCACCCTCGGGATGAAGTGGAATAGTGGATTATCTTCCGTCGCTACTACGCGGAAATACATAATTATAATCGATATTAATACAGTACACAATACAACAAACCAACAAGCCTACTGTAGTTAACTTAAGCTGCTGATTCTGATGACGATTAGGATAATTATTTATTCAATTGAAAGCATGAAAATATTTTGTGGCTTTATTTATTTAAACTTTTCTATTCTGACGAAGCACAATGGCGAAAGTGGTTAAACATGCGAAATAAATTTCTCCACGAATGTATTAGACAGACTAATGTGCGCCATTCGGTGTAATAACGGTTAGCTCGTTTATCTACAAAACTTTGCAAAGATATTGTTTCTTGTACAAGATTTCACTTTATAGGCACTGTTTTGTTAATGTTATAAAAATAAGCAATACCAATTGAATATGTAAGGTGCATATCTACGACGACGGCACGTGTTGAGGTCAGAGTACCTTGCCAGTACGCAGCAGGTTCCGGGTTTGAATTTATACATGCCTACATTTTTGTGAATAAATAGTTGGGTCTGGTTCTGCTTTGATTTTCTCCATGTGTCAGACGCTGCTTTCCTATCTGTACCTATGATGTAACGCATAAGCATTCTATTGGGTCTGTTAGGATGAGTCGGTGCTTCTGCGTTAGCAAATATATACTACTTGCTTTTACCCGCGGCTTCGCTCGCGCTGTAAACCTACCTAGGAAGTACCTAAGGGTTAAGACTATTAATTTTTTCAGTCTATGCTGAAAGTACTTCTTTATATACTACATTAGAGTTTCTGCCTTCAGATGCTAACACGACCAAGTTGTTAGATGAGCTCACTCTCGAGCAGGCCACGTAAAACTGGCCGTGCGAGAAGCAATCCCTCCTAAGATCAATTCCTGCTGTTTTCAGTGACTGACCATGAGACTTATTGATCGTCATTGCGAAACAGGCCTTAAGGGGGAATTGCAATCTTCTAAACTCGAATGGGTACTCCGTTGGTATAAGTGGTAGCCGCGGTATATACACCGATTCATCTTGAGCACACGCAATAAATATAATGGCCTCTACCACATTTTTATGTAAGGCTTTCACACGCAACCTGGTCCCATTGCACAACTTTCCGCAGATTGAGATTTCTCAGTAGCATTACTGGAACTCCCACTTTGAGGATAATTGTGTGAGACGGTAGACCAGGTCGGTTGAGTGTATTTAGGAACTCCACAAGATAGTTTATAGTATCATCCGTATGCACAACAGTGTCCACAGATTTGTACTGATATTCTTTACCTTGAAACGACTTCAACAAAGTGTCATTAATGACGAAAGCCTGATCGTTGTTAGGTGTGAGAATCGCACGTTCGCACAGCCACTCTGTGGATTTGCTGTATAAGTTGTGGACATCTGGATATATTTGGGTTATTAGGTCGTCAACGGTCGCCACAACTAAGGCAAGATCTGGTGGAATTGTAATTTTGCCCTCAGTTTCCGGATATTCTCCGTTTCCTATTTCAAGGAGGAGATATTAATAGAATTCTATATAAAATAAATATAAAGGATAGAATAGAATAGAATAGAAAAATAAATAAAATAGATATTATTAGAAGAAAAATAAATAGAATAGATAATATTGGATGGAGGATACCATTCACAGTATATATTTATTTATTTACTGATTCATTTATTCTTTATTGCATTCCTTAATCTAAAAGAATACAAAGGGCAGACTTAATACCTTGAGGCATTCTCTACCAGGCAACCAATGGAGTGGTGAGAATTTGAAGTAGGTGTAGCAATGTAGAAAAAAACAAAAAAGAAATGATAATTAATTACGTTTTATATATAATTTACTAATATATACAATAAATAAACTATAAAATATATCCTATTTATACATGTATACAAATATTTATACATACATATACAATTAAGCATAAATATATAAATATCAACATACCTATAGAAATAGTACATATAAATTATGAATATATACGTCTAAAAATATAAATGACATGGATGATTCATGTAAGAAGCGTTGTCTTTAATAGATGATTACGCACCAACTTTTTAAAAGCAAACTTATTGGGAGCTTTTCTGATGTCGTCAGGCAAGAAGTTCCAAAGGCGTGCAGCCTAAACTGTAAAGGAGTTACCATAGAACTCGGTGAAGTGAAGTGGAATACATATTTTGTTGTTAGAAGAAGAACGTAGAACCCTATCATGAGATGAGGAGAGATAGTGAAATTTACTCTTAAGATAAGAAGGCGAAAATGGGTCATTTAATATGGAATAAAGAACAAGTAATATACTGGAAATACGCCTCTGCCGGATTGTAAGCCAATTGAACTTAGATCTATATTGCGAAACATAGTCATACTTACGAAGCCCGAAAATAAATATTATGCAGTTATGGAGAAGGCGTTCCAGCTTGTTCAGAAGATTCTGGGACCAATCCGGGTAACACACATCTGCATAATCAGTTATGGGTAATATGAGCGATTGGACAAGCATGATCTTAGACTTTATGGGGAGAAAATGTTTTAAACGATACAGAAAACATAACGTGGCAGTGACTTTACGACTGACTTCAGTAACCTGAGTTCTATAATTCAGCGTGCTGTCAATGTGTAGGCCAAGATTTTTTACAGACTTACTGAACGGTATTGTACCTCCATTGTAATAGATATATCTGCAAGATTAATCTTGGCTAGCATCCTTGAACTACCCACCAGTATAGTTTGGCATTTCGAAGGATTGACCAACACTCCATAACGAGTAGATCAATCCTTGATAGCTGATAAGTTGTTATTTAATTTTTTAATCCCATTATGGATATCCCCTATTTCAGCTTGCACGTATAGCTGAAGGTCGTCGGCATACAGATGGTACGAGCAATCGAAGATGGAGGTTATAAAGTTTTTAAAAATAGAAAAATGCTAGGAGAAAGAATACTGCCTTGCGGCACGCCAGCTTCTACATCAGGCCAAGCTGAGGTTATTTTCCCCGCACAGACTGACTGCTGTCGACCGCGAAGATAAGATGCAAACCATTCCAATGCTGTAGGGCCAAAATTTAAGTGCAAGGGTTTGGGCTGGGCGTTGATGAGTGGGTCAGGACTTCTCTTTTTATATATATAGATTGAGGCACCGTCTTGCTGGGTCTCTACTTTAATTTAAATTATCTAAATACTCATTTTAATTTAAGGATTAATTAATATTAGTGTCTTGTCTTAACGCAATATATAACATTTTGTCGTAAACAATGACCAAGTACTTTAGTAAATCCTTCAATGTTTAGTTTTCACTTCCCTGTAACTCCTTGAACTCCCTAAGACTTCAGAAAAGTAATTAATAAGAAAAGTAATTAATTAATAAAATTGGTACAACAATATTTAAATAAAAGTACTCTTACGGATTTTATCGCGTTTAATTCTACTTATTTTGATTCCCGACGTTTCGGGTGCTCTGCAACACGCATGGTTACGGGGGACAGAGGTGATTGGCATCCCGATATCAAAGTTAACCCGGAGTACCTTCAGCTTTTTAATTATTACTTTTGGTCCGAACTAGTTAGAATTAAGTGACAGTGTTTTGAAGTTTTGCAGTGGTATTATTACGTATAATTTTAACTACAAGATTAAGATTTAAAGACAGCTCAAATGTATGGTAAGAATACCTACTAATCCATTACTTCCCATAGGCATGGGCATATGGAACAATAAAAAAACTGCGGTTGCCAACCCGCTCGCCAAGCGAGTCAATAATGTCAATACACCCCCATGAATGAATGAATTAAGTTACGAAGAGACGGCCCCCAATCCCTAGCGCCCCGCTATTCCTAGCTACGGTGGCGATCATGTTAACGGCGGAGTAAGAGGTGCTAAAAATCTCCAGTGGAGATTCGGTGGCCACCTAAGACGGCTCGATCAGCAACATATAACGTACGCACCCTGAGGACTGACGAGAAGATGCTGGAGCTGGAAGAAGAAATAGGGAAGTTGCGCTGGAATATTATGGGATTATCCGTCGTCCAAAGAGAGGGGGAGGACACGGCAATCCTTGAATCCGGCAACTTGTTCTATCACCGGGAGGGCGAACATCTGTCCCAAGGAGGTGTCGGATATTTCGTCTACGAGTCTCTCGTTAACAACCTTATAAAGATTGGGAGTGTGTCGACGATGGCTGCGTACCTTAGAATCACCAAACGGTATTCGCTGAAAGTCAAGAAGTTCATGGTCGCTTAGCGAGATATGGAGATGGCTATGCTCGGGGTTTTTATGCGTGATAAACTTATATTCGCAGTAGAACCAGAGTGACCGACATAGCCCAACGGATTAGTAAGCTGAAACGGCAATGGGCTGGCCATATAGCTCGAATAACCAACAACCGATGGGGAAAAAATTCTCAAGTGGCAGCCACGTATCGTTAGACGAAGTGTAGGGCGAACCCTCGCTAGATGAAATGACGACCTGGTAAGACATGCAGGAAGTCGATGGATGCAGGTGGCTCAGGAACGTGCTTTGTGGCATTCCTTGGGGGAGGCCTATGTTCAGCAGTGGACTTATGAAAGGCTGTAATGAAGAATGATGATCATGAGTATAACGAAAATTTTATAAAGTTATTATTTTATAAATAAATCATAAAAATATTATATAATTGGAGTATAAAACTATTTAATTCTACATTCGATGTAGGTCACTTTAGTTAGTTGACAGGTTAATTTGTTAGTACTCGTAAATAAATAAAAATAGAATATCGATCTGATATTTAAAGAATCGTTGTGAAGCACTCCTGTATTAGCGAAAGCATTTAAGCTTGCTAGAGTATTAAGAGCAATGCTGTTATTAGCCAGTATTCTTTATTTAAAAAAAAATGTAAAGCTCATCGCGTTGTCTAATGTCACCCTCAGGTATTTCGCATCTCTAAGCCAAGTGATTGGGCTTTTTAGAGGGAGATTGTAAGTGTCCTGTGTCGTTTGAGTCCAACGAGTCTATTTTTATAGCAAGCGTTCCTGTTAAACATGATTGATAGCTTTGCTTTTATCGGGATTTAACTCAATTCTACACTTCCTGCACCAATCGCCCAGTGTATTTGCTGCAGCTTGGAGATATAAAATACAGATTTGAAGTGGTAGCCATCAGAAGAATAAATTGTTTTATTATCTGCATATAGTGCAAAATCCGTATCGGCTATTGTAGGAATAACGCTCACATAGACTGAGTAGGGAGTCGGTGAGGGCATAGAACCCTTATGCCTGATCTAATACGACTGGTAGAGGAGAAGGTCCTCCTTTTCTTTTTTTGTCCTTTTTTATAAAATACTAGTTATGCTATTAAACATTACTAATATTCCATTTAAACACTTCTAGTAAGCTTAAAATGCTTGTGTTAGAAGTGGTTTACGACAGTAGTCGAATGGCGGGTTCGAACCCACGAACTTTCGAGTTCGCGGTCCGCGCCCTGCCATTAGACTAGTGACGAAAACGTAAGGGTCGTATGACAAGGAAGTTTTTTATGACTTTGACAAGTATTATAGGTACACTATATAAAGAAGTTCATAAAATAAACCATTGTGCCAAACCTTGTCGAAAGCCTTAGCCATATTTTCCATCCTCGCTCATGGTATGGTTGGGAGTTTCTTATTGGGGCTTAACAGAGGTACATTTTTGTGAGAAAGGTGTAAAAACGAATGCAGTTGTGTATCAAAATACAGTCCTGACGAACCTTGTGGAACCTGTTTCTCATACTATGTTCAATAACAGGCACTGGGTATTCCAACAAGATTCGGCGCCAGCTCATAGAGCGAAGAGCACACAAGACTGGCTGGCGGCGCGTGAAATCGACTTCATCCGGCACGAAGACTGGCCCTCCTCCAGTCCAGATTTGAATCCGTTAGATTACAAGATATGGCAACACTTGGAGGAAAAGGCGTGTTCAAAGCCTCGTCCCAATTTGGAGTCACTCAAGACATCCTTGATTAAGGCAGCCGCCGATATTGACATGGATCTCGTTCGTGCTGCGATAGACGACTGGCCGCGCAAATTGAAGGCCTATATTCAAAATCACGGAGGTCATTTTGAATAAACTTTAGTAGTGTCATAAGAATCTATGTTTTGTTAAGTTCATTTTGGTATATAAATGGTTACATAATGAATAAACTTGTTTCAATTATTTTATATTAAACATGTGACAGAATTTACGACCTGACTAGGTAGAACGTTGAACATGGCCACTAAAATGTAGATTCGTTTTTTTGGGCTTTAATCTACCTATCGTCTTTAGTTCTACGCATTAAATACTTCAAATGTCTTTGTACGAGTCTCTTGAAAATTTATTATTTTTCTATCCGAAAAAGATCCATATCCAGCTGAAACATAAATGATAAAATCAGAAAATTAAATCTTATAATGACGAAGTGCTTAGATATCCTTTGAGGACAAAATTTGTTAATTGAATAATTGTTCATTAAGGTAGGACGTCAATTCAATCATTTTTAATAAATCCTTTTCCTTTTCTATACTATACTATCTCTGCGATTCGGCGTATGTCTTTCCAGTCTGAATACAATCTGAGCGTCGTTAAGGCGAACCAAAAGTAAATAGGCTTCTGTTACGCTAAGGTAGTACGGTTTACCATCTAGGGCTTCGTTGCACGCCTAGCACCAGTTGTGACTGTGGTCAAGCAGTGGCTTATAACAATTAAAAAATATATCTAATATACAAGTATTTTAATGTTTTCTAGACCGAATATCCACGGCGGACTGTCTCAAGAGAGATTAGCCGTCAGAGAGAGCCGCCATCAGTGAGACTACGCAGGACAGAATTACTCCCTCACTCTCATAGTCTGATGGGACGGCCACCCGACACGACCGGGGAGAGATGAGGCGCAGGAGCTTTGCGTGCTTCGTGATCCGGGCTGCTACTGAAAATCTCTTGACAGAAAAACACAATAACTGACATTGACCCGACTCGGGATCAGAATACGGGACCAATTATCAGCAGGCGCGCTTACGACTATTAGATCAACGACCAGTCACAAATATAATATTATGACACAAGTTTAATCTGAAATAAGTGAAACAAAGCTCTTAAATCATCTATAGTCAATTACGTATCATAAGACAGATACGTTGTCACCTCTGAGGACTAAATACAATGTCTTTTTAACAGTTAAACTGGTAGTTTACACTGATAGTGATAGCTCACACGCATTACACACATTACACTCAAAACACAAGTTCTTCTCACAGTCATACATTACACATCTTAATAGAGAGGAACGACATTATTAGTATAAATTACTTTCTTGTTTGTACCTTGGTATAAGTAATAACTTAGCATGTAAAAGGTCACACTCACATGTGATCCATTAAATTTCATTGTAATCCCAACCTAGGTTGTTAAGTACAAACTCTTTAGATAATATTTAATTAATTAACTTTTGCTTGCATTCTAATATTTATGTAAATTAACGGTGGGGAGACGGCACTGGCAGCTGATGCACAGGTCTCCTAGTTCGGCTGCAGATGCTATGTTTCAATTATACGAGTGATAAGAAAATATATGGTTGAACTTTTGGAAATAATGAACTTATTAAATTATTATAGTCTATGCGTGTTTCTTCAACAATGAAACCGACTTATTCATACTATACTTATTTAACTATATATACATTATTGTCAATAACAGTGTAGTAGCGGTAGAAGAATGTCTTTTACCCTATATGGCCCGTGGATGTTGTAAGAGGCGACAAAGGGAAACAAAGCAAAACATGGGCATCTTCACATCTTAAAAAATAACAACCCCAGTTGCAAACACGCCTGCCAAACGTGGTAACTAGGGAGCAGCAGGATAGGCAGTAGACTTTTGATAGACTGCACTGGTGTACTGAAATGTTATTCAATAACGTGGCCTTCAGTTATACCTACATAGAATATTTTGCTGGCGTATTATAAAAAAGACGATATGTAACTGTTCACTGATTAATGGTCGTTTGAAATTTCGTTTAGGGTAAAGCACATGGCTACAGAAATATTAACTACAAACCCAGAAGTAGGCATTTTCGCGGATGTATGTGTAGATATATTTTGTAAGTCAAAACCTCGTCAAAATCATACTCTTTTTATTAAATCTGTAGTCCTAATCTTCATTGACTGGTGAGAGGAATGGCTTCCGCGAAGAAAAATACGGTTTTTTTATAGGATTGAGTGACAAACGAGCACACAGTCCACCTGATGGTAAGTGGCTGCTGTGGCCCATAGACATCTACATTTATCTTCGTTTGCGAATCAAAACGCAGATGCGTTATCACCCGTGAGGACTAAGATGGAATGCCTCTTTTCCAGTAAAAAGGGTCTCCGGTTCTCTACACTCACCATACGAAACACAGCAGTGTTAAACTACTATTTGACGCTGGTATTCTGTGAGAGCGTGGTCATTCCCCGGTCGAGCCGACCCATTCGTGCTACAACTATACTACTAATATAGCTGCAGCATGGCTCTACCACGTAATTAAATGTTTGTCACCATAATCACACAATACAACATTGGTACGATCCAATAAACTTGTTTCTACTCATATCGTTTATTTTTCGGAAAAGAAGAAGGATTTCAACGCGACTGTATTTTATAATGTATTAAACATATTATGTTTTTAACCGATTTAATGACCGATTTTTGTAAAAGTGATTATACAATTTCGCGAAATTCAATATCAATCTCATCAAGTCCCAATGGTAACTGAAGTCATTTTATATTTTTTATATAATCCATTTACATGGTAATAATATCTTCCTCGTTCGACGATCGCAAAGGGCAAAAGATCGCTTGCTTGAAGCGGATTCCGAATGTGATTTTAAAGGAGAGGAAAACATTACTTTATTGAATAGACATTAAATTTAAAAATAAACTCTTTCTCAAAAAAGGGACATCTAAGAAAAGAACTAAATTTATTGTTACTCTTATATTCATTGCTAATTTTAGGAAGTCTTTATCTCGGAATTTTGTAAATTAATTAGCAGGTAGTAGTTTTAGTAAGTTTTATCCTAACATTTTGATTAAATTAATACGAAATAATGTTAAATTTCAAAGCGCTAGTAGTGTACGTGCTTGCTAAGTAAAAATGAAACACGTTTTTGAGTGTGACGTCGTCTTACTGAAAGAAAGGGAATATAATATTTCTCCTCGACGAACGACGAATTATGAATGAGCATTTAAATAGAATTAAGAGATGTAAATGTGTAAACACTGAATAAGAATTCCTATATGTATTTAACAGATGTATTTCATTAACGTTTAATGTAATATATTGTAGGAACTAAATTTTGTTTAACTTTATGGTCAAACGAGAATAAGATAGATGGGAGAATGATACATTGTGATAAATAATGATGGTAAGATGGCAAGACTGACGTGGTATGTGAAAGGAGAACATCGAGACTGAAAAATCATGCCACATATGGTCTATAATTATGAATGTTATTTTTATCTCCTTTTTTGTGTAGAAGTACTATTGATGACGTTGTCCATTGGTAAGGTATTATCTCGCTTTGTAAGACTTCATTGAAAAGATGTTTGAGAATTGGTATCAAGTGGTTTTTATTTTGGATGAGGAACTCGTTACTTATGCCATCTAATCCCGGAGCTTATTTAGCTTTTTGAGTTCCCACAGCCTTTTCTATTTCTTCGTGTATTACATCCGGTACTTCACTTCCTCCAGTTAGGATTGTTGTCTGTGCAGTGTTTTTCCTTGAATAAAATTCTTTAAAAATTGAGTGGCTACTGATATGATTTCAGGGCGTTGCTTCTCGCATTTATGATTTTTATTGATTAAATTTGGTATCCAATCTCGTTTTTTGAATAGTAGTTTAGCTGGTTTTTTTGTTGCCTCCAGTTCTTTGTATGCATTTTTCCGGTTGTTCCAATCTATATCTCTGACGGTCTTTTCTCATGTGTGTTTTTATTTTATTACTTAAATAGGCTATGTCTTTTCTTATAGTTTTGGTCTTTTCATGGTTAGATATAAGGTCTGATCTACTACTTCTTATTAGTTCTTTAGTTTCGTTTGTTACCCATTTTGTCCTGTTGTTTCTGCTTTACCTTTTGCCTTTTTAAGTAGTATAGAGGAGTTTTTCGAATTTATTTTATTTACTCTGTATGTATAAGTCCTTTGTTTTTTTTCTATGCATTGTTCTAGCTTTCCTTTGAGTGAATCGGTACTTTCTAGTGTTAAGCAATTGATTTGTTTTACTTTAAAGGGTCTATCTTTATTGAGTGTGTTTATTTGTAACTTAACTCTTATCATCCTGTGGTTTCTGTTGAAATTAATATTGTTTTAAACTCTACAGTCCCGAAAGTCTTTACTTTTGTTTATTAGTATGTGATCTATCACATGGGTATAACGAGGATAAATGTAGATGTCTATGGGCCACAGCAACCACTTACCATAAGGTGGACTGTATGCTCGTTTGTCACCATATCCTATAAAAAAAAATCTCGTTTTTGTGGTAACCATCTAGAGATATCCATGTCCATCTGTTGTTCTCACGTTTTCTGTATAGTGCGTTAAGTACTTTAAAGTTGTTTTCATATGCCAGTTGGACAAGTGTTTCCCCATTTCTTGTTCTTTTGCCTGAACAATATGGACCCATTATCATTTGTTCTCCGTCTCCTCTTATCGCTGTTCTTGCATTAAAATCTCCTATGACTACCAAATTGTTGTCCGAGTGTTTGATTATTGCGTCTTGTAACATCGAGTAGAAGGTGTCGATTTCTGTCCTACTTGATTGTTCAGTTGGAGAGTAGACTAGCACAATCGACCAAATATTGTTTTTCGGAGGTAGTTTTATATTAAGCGTAACAATACGCTCTAAGACGCCAATGAACTCGTCAATAAATGGTTTTAATTCATTTTTTATTAAGAATCCTGTTCCATATAAGCCTGGTGATTCTACTTTATAAGAAAATATAAAATGCCCGTGGTCTTCTATACTCTCCCCTAGTCGTCGGACTTCACTCAAACCCAGTATTGACCACTTTACATTTTCTAGAGCTAGCGTTAGTTCCGTTAGACTCTCATTGGTTCTTAAAGACAACGTATTGTATGTCACAATTTGAATTTTAATTGCCGTTTGGCGATGTTTGTAGGAGGAATTGAAAATTAGTTGGAAGAATAATAGTCTTCTTCCCCCACCGTAACTGGCTGGATTGTGGTGCCTTTAGATAAAGTTTGTTTTAATAATGTTGTGTTGTCTCGGTTCCGGGTGTAGATGCCATTTACAGGTTTTTTGGTATTTCTGATATCGAAGCTGATCTTCCTCTTTCCACATAGTTGAGCATGTTAGGTCTTATAGTGTGTTTTCCTACAGTTTTCGTCGCTGAGTTGATTTGTGTCTTGAAAACGGTAATGGTAGCTTTTTTTGATTTGAATAGTTTGACGAGCCTGACTCTTCTCTTTTTCTCTTTTCTGGGTAGTTATCTATGTTTTTCTTTATTACTAATTTATTGTATCTTATGAATGCTGCTTATAATCCTCGGAGTCGACATATCGAGTGTTGTGGAGTTTCGTGGTCACTTTGAAGAGAAGGTCAAATTGTCCTCTAAAAAGCTTGGCGTGCTCAGCAGAGCGGGACAGTATTTCATGCCGGTACACCGCCTGCAACTTTACAAGGCGCAGGTTCGGCCTCACATGGAATACTGTTCCCATCTCTTAGCAGGGGCTCCCCAGTGCCAACTCCTTCCACTTGACCGCATCCAGCGCAGAGTGGCTCGAATCGTCGACGACCGAGTCCTTTCCGATCGGCTCGATTCATTGGCACTGCGAAGAGATGTTGCATCTCTTTGCATTTTCTTTCGCATCTACCACGGGGAGTGCTCTGAGGAATTGTTCGGAATAATCCCAGCCGCCAAATTTCACGAACGCACATCGCGGCAGAACTCCCGATACCATCCACACCATCTGGATGATTGGCGGTCCACCACTGTGCGATTTAGAAGATGTTTTCTTCCTCGCACGACATCCTTGTGGAATCGATTACCATCAGCGATTTTTCCGGACCGATACGACTTAGGGACCTTCAAGAAAAGAGCCTACTCCTTTTTAAAAGGCCGGCAACGCGTCTGCAATTACCCTAGTGTTGCGGTTATTCATGGGCGGCGGTAGTCACTTACCATCAGGTGAGCCGCATGCTCGTTTGCCCCTCTCCTATAAAAAAAAGATCATGCGGATAAAGTCGCGGCCAAAAGATGGTCAGCAATAAAAAGCCAATTTATACCTTCAGCGTTGTTGTGTGACAGGGACAAAAACTATTTTAAAAATAAATTTATTTAACTCTTTTGAACTAACTTAAAATAAAGTAGGTGATACAGAGAACTTGGTAATGGAATTATATTGAGGGATCGAAAGATTTGGTTTAAATAGTGTAGAAAGCTAGGAGGTGGGGGTAAATATAAGAGAACAACATTGTTCTTTGTGTTATGCTTAACTTTTGGTAAACTATAAACATTAGCATATAATATTACAATCGAATTAGTGTGGCTTCTAAGGAAGTAAACAATATGAATTATAAAGTATACAGGTCTTATTACATAAAGTAAATAGTATCCTATGACATAACATTCGTTTGGCTTCTAAGAAAGTAATTTAGCTTTTAAAAAATAAACAATATAAACTATACAATTCTTGTAATATAAAGTAAATAGTATCCTATGACATAATATTCGTTTGGCTTCTAAGAAAGTAATTTATTAAATAAACAATATAAAGTGTACATGACTTATAATATAAAGTAAGTAGTTTCCTATGACATAACAACGTAGCTCAATTACAATACGTAATGAACGTTATTACATGATAGCAGTAAAATTAATTAAGTATGCGAACCAACAGCAACTTTAGATATCACCATGTAACACTGGTAAACTTTACTGCAGAAAAGCTACTAGGTGAAAAGAAATACGTAACATAAATATTTATATAGAAGCTTATACGCATTAGCGACTTTATGCACTTGACACTTTTCAAACTACGGCTATTTTGAAATACATTCCGGAAAAATTCTTTGTAAAATATCTACCATAAAATTGTCACTCCGGCTTTGTTTTTGTTTATGTAATTAAACAGAGCCACTGTTGGTGAGTAAAACCTGTCATTACCGGTTGAGGGCGCGTTTAGTATGAGTTTAAATGGAAAGTTGCGAAACAAATGATTGGCCCATGATGAGCCCATGACCTTTTCTATATAAGAGAAGGCAAACGAGAATGCGGCATATCTGATGGTAAGTTACTACTGTAATTGTCACACCAGGGAAATTTCAAATGCGTTGCCAGACTTTTGATTTACAATTAGAAACCCAATATCCCATTAGTCGCCTTGTTTGAAGTGACACATGAAGCATATTCTTTTTTGTTATCAGTCCTACATAACTATGCCAAATTCGTACCGTCCGATAAGGAACTTCCATCTAAAATATATTAAAAAATATAACTATACCAGTATTTAAAAAAAAGTATACACAAAAAGAAGGCAAGTTCATGAAAACGTTAAGCTTAATACATTATTCATAACTAAATTATTGCCGCCTGTCATATGAAATGAATGAAAAAACAAGTCGTTTAATAAGTACACGATCCAATTACCATTTTTGTTTTACCTTCCTTTACAAAGCAACGCTTTGATATCGCAAGAGCTGATCACGTTGTCGTAGAGAAATGAGTCTGCCTATGGACTGAAATTTGCGACATAATTCGATACGAACATATTTCTTTAGAAAGCGAAACTGTACTACTGTACTGTACTGTGTACTACTTTTTTGACTGCTAAGCAACGTTTTATATTGCTTGGTGGTAATTACTGAATGAACTTTCACCAGTAGCTATAATGCAAACAATTTAGTGCGCACGCAGCATTACTTTCTGGAAAGAGCATTGAACTCTTTTGAGATATGATATGTTGTGAGCTATAGAGGAATATCCCCAAAAAATCGAACAATATGTGATCATTGACCTGGGAAAGAATATACTAATTTTAAATGTTTCTATAGAGGTTGAAATACAAAGTTATATTTTTATTTAGTCACCATCATCATTACTACTAATAAGCTTACTACTTACTATCCAGTATTTTAGTTTATTTTTAGTTTTAACGTGTGGTGACGATGCAAGAGAATCCATCACCCCATTTCACCCTCATTCGTACCAATTACGTCGTTTAATAGAGAATGGCTGTATTCTGAATGACGAAATTTTATATTTAAAGAGATGGAAGAAATACTTTGAAAGCGTGTTTATAAGTAAGGAGACGTTTGAAGTAAACGAACTAGAAATTTCGAAAGAAAAGAAAAGATGCAAGGAGATAAGTAAAGATAAAATAAAAGAAGCAGTGAAAAGCACGTGAGCAGCTAAGGCAACCGGATATGATAGAGTAATCACTCGAAATTATAAGGGTATGAGAGGGAGTGATGACAGGTCTGCTGTACACTTTGTTCACTTCATATTTGGAACTGAATTGGGTACCGGGAGACTGGTGTAAAGCCTTTATTGTCCTATATGAGAAAATGATTTTAATATATGAGAAAAAAGTGTCAGAACAGGACTGTAATATAACCTTGGTATCAGTCTGCTTAGCATTGAGGGAAAACTGTGTGCTAAGGTATTAATTGAAAGAGTTATGAAAGAAACTGATGAAAAAATTTGGGATGTGCAAGCTGGATTTGGAAAAGGAATGGTGTTTATGTACCAAGTATTTTCCATGTGTATAATCGCAGAGAAGATTCTGGCCATAAACCAGAAAGTTTTTTGTGCTATCATGGACATGGAAAAGGCTTATGACAGAATAAACAGAGATGACTTATGGCAAACACTGATCTCATTTCGGTTAAGCGATGGTTGATTACGATATTAAAGTCTCTTTGTGGAGACTGTAGTACTTGTTCAGAATCAACGGGGCCTACTTGGACTGGTTAGCATCCATAGAGGTGTAAAATAGGGCTGTGTAGTATCCCCGTGGCTGTTTAAATTATTTGTGGACTGTTGTTTGGAAACTTAAGTTGAAGAATGTGTGTTAGTAACGTCAAAAGTGTGGTTTGCAAGTTGATGTTAGGAAAGAATGCTTGTGCATGTAAAAAGAATTTACGAAGAAAAAGTGACAATTTATGTTCCAGAAGTGAACGGAGGACTCAGGAAGGAACGCCCCAGATGAAAGTTTATCAACCAAATTGGCGATATATTGAATATTGGCAGGATTAAGTGTAGCCTTAACCGACGAGCTTGGATGCGTAGCTGTATGGATGTAATGGAAGCGTCAGGGTCATGTAAAATGGAAGTTCATTGTCTCTGCCTACCCCTTTGGGTGACAGACGTGAGTATTTATGTTATGTTTATGTTTTTATGCTATTCTATTCTATACGTCGCATGGGTGTCGTAAGAGGCGACTATTTTCCAGAAAGTCTAACGTCTGTGGATAGACGGTGGTACAACCATCTTTTTTATAGAATTAGAGTGACAAATGGGCACACAGTAAACCTGACGTTAAGTGGGTGCTGCGGACATCTACGTCTATTCTCGATTAAGAATTAAAATGCAAATGTATTGTCACCCCTGAGGACTAAGATTGAATTGTATCCAGTAAAAAGGGTCTCCGGTTATCTACATTCACCATACGAAACACAACGACATTAAGCTGCTATTTTACGCTGGTATTCAGTGAGAGCGTGATCCTTCCTCATTCAAGCCGACCTATTTATGCTACATCCATTAGCCTAGACCGGCGATAGGGAGCAGCGTCAAAAGTCTGAGTCGATTGGTATTGGAATCGTCGATTCGCCAGCTAAGCGCAACAATTTACGCACATATTTTACGGGCCTATAAAAAAGTGTTTTCTTTTTCTTTCAAAGATTGTAGATTTGTACTTAGTAATAACGACAGCTCCGCCTGGGTGGGATCTAATAACGTGGCGTCTATTTATTTCATTATTTTTAAAATTCACAAAAACACTCCAGGATTTTCGGATAAAATATAGCCAAGTTCGCTCCTGGCATTTTTGCTCATTGTTCAGACACAGACAGACAGACAAAAATTTTACAAGTGTTTATTATGATACAAACCAAACTATTAAAAAACTGCGTTTCATAGCAGCATCTATTACAAATATATTACCTATGAGGCAATCTATGGATAGGCGCATTCTCACCAGCGGACTTTGAATATTGACTTTGAAAAAATTAAACTTCATGTACCACACACTAGGATTTTCTCCCGTATCGTGGAGATATATATATATATATAAATATAAATTGCAAATGGACAAACATTCAGACCTTGAATAATTATATGGTGACCATACAAACACCGAGCGTGATTCGAACCCAAGGCCATGTAGTGCCGCAGCCAAAGGCTTAGGCAGTGCGCCACCGAGTTGCCTTAAACGACGAAGTTAATTAAAACCTAACTAGAAATCAATTAAATGAATTTAGAAAAGCAGTAATTAATACCTGCTGAAGTCATAAATATTAAATTTAACATTATGTAAATATTATGGAATACCATTATAACCGACCCCAACTACATTTAGTTGATTTATTATGACTTTTACGGAAATTAATGTTGAATCGTTAACGTACCAAGCAGTTATACCTTTCTAGTTATTAAAAAGAAAAACAAATATAAAATTTCGTTATGCTGAATATTTGATACGGGTTTGAATGAAATAAATATGCCTTGTTATAAAAGCACTCTTGTGCCTTTATTCACAAAAAGTTCTAAAGGCTTATTTATAAAATGTCAAATAGAACCGATTAGTATGGTAGTCAATCGTTCGTACTTTTGCAGAAATTCCCGCATTAGAAATCCCATACGGATATTTAATAAAATATTACCGCAAAAGCCTAATGGACGACGTCCTGTTCTATTCAATGTTCACTTAATACCATGTCAACACTTACAAACAGTTACTCGTTGCTTTTTATAAAATGTAATATGGGCTAGATTGAAAGTACCTAATACATACATATAATTTAATGATTCCCTCTTCCCACCAAATATTTTTTATTGATCCATGGAGGTCCGCTGTCCTTCTCAGTAAATAAAAAAGTGAAAATAAATAGAATGTCAATTTGGGTTATAAATTAAAAATAATACATAAAACTGCGTATTCTTCCAACCCACTTGAGTATTTTTCAAAAAAAGAAAAATTTCTATTTATCTGGAAAAATCGAAAAATTTAATGCCTGTACATTGCTAAGTCGTTTAGGATAATGTTTGGCAGTTTGACCTACTTAGGTTCCATATCTGAAAAAATAGCTAGTACTCTTCGACAGAGTGGTGTATACGTGGCATTCAAAACAAACAATTCACTTAGGAATATCTGTAATTATAAAGATAAGTTAGATATTCGTTTAAAGTCTGATGTTTATAAACTTGTTTGTGACGAATGCCAAGCCGTTTACGTGGGTAAGACTTGTCGCAACTTCAAAACACGTTATAAAGAGCATTAAGCCGCGTACAGGAATTGTAATCCCGATAAATCACATTTTGCTAAACATCTCTTAGACACTGAACACAGCCTAGCCAATGACCACTCCTTTAAAGTCTTACATACTTGTAATAAAGGGCTACGACTGTGTGTGCTGGAACAGTTAGAGATATTAAAAAATAATAGCGGTAACGTTGCACTGCTGAATGAACAAACAAATGTTTCCAACTCGCCTCTCTTAAACATGTTTAAGCCTGCTCCTTGATGATATACAGCCTCGCAACATGGTCGTTTGTCACCCTCACGGTGCGGTGGCCAGCGATTGGTTGCGTGGTTGAAGGGTAGGTGGACGCATCGCAGTATTCTGTTGTTAATTTCACAGCAAATATCTGCGTACGTTAGGTGGTGATTGATCGCATGACGTAATCGCTCTCTACGTAATTGGAACACCCCACTATAAATATAACTATTCATAACAAAATTGATTCGTCTTTTATTATAACTGTAATATAACTGTAACCATTCCTTAGGTAAACTTATATCTATAAATTTATGTAAAGTATTATTGAGCGAATCATATACAGTTTTTTTTTATTACTTAAAGTAAGTAGTGCTGAAGTCACATGTCTCCATACAATTTTTTGCTACGTTTTATTAACTTGCAAATTTATCAGCGACGCAGTATAAGCTCTATGATGTATAAAGTATGCCATCAAAAACATAACTTGTAAAAAAAACTAAATCTCGCAACTGAGTTCTTCTACCGTAAAAAGTTGTGAGATCCATGTAATACGAAGTCGGTTAATTTATTCAGTCCCTACTTAAGGGTCCTTCTGTCTTAAGTTATTACGTAATTAGTTAACCTAACAACATCTTATAGTGACCATATCAATATTAAAAATCTTTTGTGTTTTAAATAAATAGATTGACTTGGCCATCGCATGAAAACGCAATGTTTCTCTCAAGTAATACATATATTAAATTAGATTGTTTATTGCGATTGCCAAATCTATTTATTTATTTAAAACATTAAAGATTTTTATTATTGATATACTTACTTACTTATCTTCACGCACAATCCCTGACGGGGTAGCCAGAGAGAACATATCGCCAAGTGTCACGATCCTTACATACCTCTTTCGCTTCTTTCAGATTCATTATCTTCTTCATACATGCACGTCAAGGTATCCGAGTACTCTTGACCCTACCCTCTTCGAGCAATTTGCTCACATGGTCTTCGAAAGTTGGTCTCGGTCTACCTCGACACCTTTTAATATTAACTTTCGCGCTATATATTTTCTTCACCATTCGGTCTTCACTCATTCGCTCAAATTATTGATATGGTCACTATAAGATGTTGTTAGGTTAGCTAATTATATATTAATTATACCGTATCGTATACCCCGACATCCTGTCAAAAAATATTTTGCCTTGCCTTCTGTAAGGACTAACCTTGGATGCCATTCTCCTCTTGCCAGATGTTGTGCACAGTACAACGAGATGAATATAGAAACATTAAATATTTTCCACGACTCGTTGTTTAAATTTAAACGAAAACTGGCCGGCATTTTGTGTACAGGTATTTGTTCTCAGTTAAGTTTTTAGTTTTGCTTTGGTGAATTTTATTGTTTTATTGTATTAAATTTTTCAGATATATATTGTGTTGTTATTTACTATATCCTGTCAATGTTGTATACGCCTATAATAGGTATATGTATGGAGAATAGTGTTTTAAAAATGTAACTTTTGTAATATGTATACATGTACTATTGGTGTACCTTTTTAAATTAATTAATTAATCAATTAATTAATTAATTAATTAAATTGGTGCTGAAATATAATAACATACATTTAAATTATTTCGAGCAGACAAATATTTTACGGTTAAGAAGGGATTAGTAAAATGCAGTTACTTAACTGCATTTTTAGACCATCTTAACTCAAAAAGTTTAAAATTCAGTTCACAATAGAGTTAGAGGCAACAATTCTTTACATTTTTTTTGATGTGTTAGTAATACGGAATACTGATAACACATTGAACCACACTGTGCATAGAAAAAAGACCCTTACAAATATATATTTAAATAGTGATTCTAACCACCATCCTTCACAGTTAGTGACCGTGGCTAAATCTTTGTTTCAAAGAGCATGAGGGATCTGTGACAGTAACAAACAAGACAACAAGCTGCGTGTCTCGCGCCTACGTCACAGTGAACGAGTGAAGCCGGCCCTAGTCGAGCGTTTGCCTGCTGTACTGCCATATGTGGGGTGTCACTGGGCAAGATTGGCTGTATCTTGAAGTGTGCTTCCATTAAAACATACATCAAGTCGCCGAAGAAGATTAGTTAGTTTTTTTTTAATATTCTACTCTATTTTTATTCTTATCTACGATCGCACCTGATGGTGAGTGGTGATGTAGCCTAAGATGGTGAAGCGCATTTTACCATCAGTCAAGTATAATATCCTGTTGCAAAATGTACGAGTGTACTAGCTTGTATTATAGGACTCTCTTATAAAGGACAAATTATAAGATCAATAAAAACCCGCGTTAAAGAACACATAGCTGAAGTGAAGTATCATCTACAGTCTGTGAACACATACAGGATCTCCCCCACTACTACCGCAGATTTAACAAACCACAAATACTTGCTAAAGAACACCGATTCCTTCCAAGGATGATTCGCGGCTATTGAAATCCTTATAATTACAGCCTATGAAAGCCCACTACTGAATATAGGCAGGCTCATAGATTGCCTCATAAGGGGATATGTACAATAGTTGCCACGATTGGCAAAACACGGCACGGGAAGATATGGGATAGTTAATATTATTACACCGCCAATACACGGTAAGTGCACTACAGTATCGAAATTTACACTTCATTAGTAAAAAGTACATTAAAGATTCATATTAAAATATAATTTATCTATGTTGAAGATAAGAAAGTTTTACGAAGTTTTGACGAATGAATTCAAGAATGTTGTTCTTGAATTTTAATATTGTGTCGTCTTACATAAAATAAATGAATCGTCAGTGTCATTGAATCCACTAAAAAGAGAGAGTTGCGTACACTCTCTTTAAATATCTATCTCTTATCTAAGTCTTAATCTTAATTTATAAACAAAAATAAATGTTACTATTTTCCATACATAATTATTTATGTTATACTCATTTTCTAACCATTAATGGCTATATGTCACAGTAAAATAAGTCCATTTTGTAAATATATTTGGATGAATAAATAAAACTTCTTAGATGCCTAGCATGTTAATTATTTATTATAAATAATTGACGATTTTAGAATTTTATTATGAATATCTTACTTTATTCACAAAATCCTTCCTCCTTTTATTACATACATTAAAAAATGAAAAGGGTTCGAGGAAGGATGCGGAAGTGACCTAAGAAAGCTGAATTTAATAAAATGATAAATTATCCTTCTTTTAATGCAATCCTTTAATAGAAATATAAGTAATGACATAAGTACTTCAGGTTTCCGCTTTCGACAAAATATTATAAAAGCATAAGAAAGTTGGGTTAGACCGGCACCCGTGTGGAGTTGCCAGAGGTCCCATCGGGCGCGTCCTCAGGTGGCGGATAGGGGAACACCACCCAGATATGGGTGGTAGCGGGAAACCGCTGCGGACCAAAACTGGCCGGGGTTTGGCGTATCCGTGGTTCCATTAGGACTATAAACGCCCGGGGCTTATTGTCCTAGGAGATGGGCCTTCACTGGCTTGTCGTTGCTCCCGGTATTGCTCTTTGATTAGAGCGAACAGGGGATGCAACACACGCGGCGTTGTGCCAAGCGCACCAACGCTGGGTGATCCCGCGCGGTAATGTTCCAAACGCACCAATATCGGGCGATCTCTGTAAGGTGCCGAGGGAATGAATGGCTGGGCAGTCCCAAGCCTTTGGAGGGTTAGGGGTTCAGGGACCTCACGCTGTATAAAAAAAGATACCAAGTATGCAGTGCGACAAAAAATCTATTCCCCAGGGTGGTCCCGCCAAAAACGGGGAGTCCACCCCCAGCAGCTTTAATAAGCTCTGTGGCAGCCCCATCGTATCTGGGGGGGGGGGGCAATACACTGCATCGCGGGGATGCACAAGCGTCAACCGCGGGCCCCACAACATCCACGGGGCAAAGTAAGAAGACTGGAGCCGTGTCGGGGGTAGAACTGTGACGATACAAGACAAACGTGGGCGTTCTAAATGCCCTAATATGCCAGTAAATCAGGCTATTGAAAGCGATGGAGGCGGGTCCGATGGCTCGATCATCTCACTTACATCGCCCCACCGGAAGGGGGAAGAAAGAGAAGGGCCAAGCCCCCAAGCGCTGCGGTTGTGGCAGCCAAATTCGCGGCAGTGTCAGCCACAGCCTCTGAAGAAGAGGCCGCTACAGGGATAGAAACGAAGGAGGACCTTTCCGACCCCTCCGTAGCACCCAGAAACACCAGGGCTAAGAAAAATCTGCCCAGCCTAGACTCATAGTGACGGGGAGCTCGGTCAAGAAATCGACCTCAACCTTCAGGCCGTCGAAAAGTTAGCGGAACGCTCCCGCAACCTAAAGGGTAATTTTGTGAGGGGCATAAGGCTAGCCGTACTTAATGTAAAGGCGGCCACTGAAGAACTTGCACGAAGGATTGCTACCAGTGACAATATCAATAGACAAGAGAGGGAAAATACGGAACTGCGATCGCAGCTCGCCAGCCTTGCCAACAAGACCGAAAACTTAACGAGGGAGATCAATCTCCTCCGTAAGCAAAAGGCTGATCCATCCCAAACAGCAAGTACAAAGTCAAATCGACCGGGTCAAGTACATCAAAAAATCTTGAGTGAAGAGGAGGGCCTCATGGAGCGCATTGAATCCCTAATTGAGAGAAAGCTGGCTATCTTTGAGGCCAAGATATTTCCAGATAGGGTTATCCGGCCTCCACTGGCAGGGGCAAATAAGCCGCAGACAACGTTGCCGCAATTGTCAGCACATCCACCTCAACCGTTGGAATTACAGGCACTACTGCAGCCGCAGAAGGCTAAGAGACAAAGGGAAGAAGAGGAAAAAAAAGAAGTCCACCTTTCCACCGCCAGCCGCTCTCCCCCAGTAGGTGCACCTGTGTTGAATAAGTCAGCACCGAATGTCAGTTCGTGGGTGGAAGTTGCTAAGAAGTCGAAAAAAGCAAGGGCCATCCAAAAGTGGTCCAACACGACGGCTTCGCCTCTGAGTACAACACAAAAAAGGAAAAAAAGGAGCAAAAAGAAAAGGATTTTGCGTGCCCCGACTTCTGCAGCAGTAACGGTCACGGTGTTGGAAAGCTCCTCCGTTACTTATGCTAAAGTAATGGAGGAAGCCAAAACCAAAGCCAAGCTGAAACAGGGGGTTGTTCAATAGACAACATAAAAGTCGGGGAAGTCCGACGAACACCCACTCGCATGGGGATGTGCTGGGTACGATGTCCTGTCTTGGCAATCCATAAGATTGCAGCCGTTAGGAGAGTACGGATAGGTTGGGGGTCTGCCCAAGTGGAGGTACTTGAGTCCAGGCCCATGCATTGTTTTCGATGCCTTGAAAGAGGGCACGTTGCTAGCAGGTGCCCCAATGAAGTGAATAGAGCCGAACGCTGTTACGCTTGTGGTGAGCCTGGACACGGAGCCAAACAGTGCAACGCGTCGGAACCCAGGTGTCCTCTGTGCTCAGATCTCGGGTGGCCTGCCAACCACAGACTGGGTAAAAAGTGCGTCCCACCTCCTAAAAAAAACAAGGGAAGTAAGAACGAGCACACTCCGTCTGCATCCATAAATACGCCGGACACAGCGACATCAGTCCCTGCACCGAGTTCTAACTCGGCAATGGAGGTGGTCGAAAAATAAAATAAATTTCACACCCCTTAAAGTTCTCCAGGGCAATCTGAATCACTGCCGCAATTCACAATATCTGCTTACGGGAACGGACAATCCTGGTAAACTGCATCGGACGGGACCTCTCCCTGCCAGCAGTTGTGTCGGCGATGCTGAGCGGGTATTCGGCGTGGAGGGCCGTAGCTACCTTCTGTGAATCTGTTATGATTCAGAAGGAGGCTCCTGAGCGGGATCGGGAGTGGGCGGATCCCGGGTGAAGACGACGTCACCAAAACGTTCGTCACGGCCCTCCTCTTGAAAACGGTGTTCCCTACCAGAAACGGGGCCTCCGGGTTTGCAGACGCTCGGAGCGGGGGCCTCGAGCGCCTAGTTATGAACCCCCGAAGAGGACGATGGCTCGGAAATAGTCTCGAGACATCGTGGAAGAACTGCGAGGGTGCTGGGGGCAGAAAGTACTGCCCCTGGGACGTGCTATTAGTGTAGCAAAGCGATGGAGGGGCCCCGTTTGCGTTCCGAACGGAGATCTCGGGACCCCTCTTATACGCTGATGATGACCACCGTGGGGTTTTAGCCGGTAGGAGTCCGGCATAACCTTTTGTTGCCCACGCAGCGGAAGGTATCCATGAGGATTTCCCGACGAAAAAAAAAAGACCGGCACGAAGGACTACATAACAGGTAGTGACACGCGGGTAAAAAAATACAACTACAGATTTAGGGGGTAAGGGGTTAAATATGTAACTTTAACTGGTGAGGGCGGTGAAAATTCGTAATCATCGCATTTGCACATGAGCAGTTGTCCATCTGGATGGATATATTATGTAACATAAAGATACTCAACCAGCCATTTTGTCGCATAGGGCGCTGGTGGGATAAGTCGAGTTAGGATATCTTTTAATGATATCGTATAAGTAATATACAAATATCTACGCTTCGATTAGTAAGTCATTTTCGAGGTTTTCTGTAAATAACTGGAAATGACAGAAGGGAATTTAATAATTGATCCAATCAGATTTTAATCTAATTTTAGCAAAACTTCACTCCATCCTGTCAATCTGACTTTTCTATATATAAACTAAATTGTAGATTTTATACTACATAGTCTAAATTTATATGAATTTTTGTTTTCATTTATGATTTAACAGGAAAATTATTTGAAAAGCATACGCCACTTTAATTTCAAAACATCCTTAAGAAAATTTAAAGACTTACAAATATTTAACACTACACCTAATAGTTGAAACATTGTTAGTGCCTTTCCATAGTATGAAATCCTCTGATCTGATCGCTCTAGAAAGTGGGACGGAGAAGAAAGTTTTCGAGTTTTCACTTTTTCTGCATTGAATTAAATTTGGTTTTAAAAAAATTTGTGGGGAGATTCAGAGAGAGAAATTAAACATAGAAAAGTTTGGTAATTTCTTATCCGGATGCTATCAAAAACACGAGACAGCATCATATCCTACAGCTACCATACAGCACAGCATTAATATTAGTCATGTTTAGTGGCAAAATAGGTAAGAGAGTTTTATCTTTCTAGCCGTGTAGTGGCGGTTAAGAATATCCACTACCCCATATCTTCCCGTGGGTGTCGTAAAAGGCGACAAAGGGAAACAGGCAGGAGATGGGCAGCAGCATTTTCCTGATAATAGCCAAAATAACAATAAAAAAAAACTGCGGTTGCCAACCCGCTCGCCAAGCGTGGCAACTATGGCAATATACCCCCCATGAGCAATGACAATAATAAACGGCCCCCAGTCCCCGGCGGCCCCGCTATTCCTGGCTACGGTGGCGACCATGGTAACGGCGGGGCAGGGGGTGCTAAGAATCTCCGGTGGAGGTTCGGTTGCCACCTACGACGACTCGACCTGGCAACATACAACGCACGCACCCTGAGGACTGACGAGAAGATTGTGGAGCTGGAAGAAGAGATAGACAAGTTACGCTGGCATATTATAGGATTATCCGAAGTCCGAAGAGAGGGGGAGGACACGGTAATCCTCGAATCCGGCAACTTGCTCTATTACCGGGAGGGTGACCATCTGTCCCAAGGAGGTGTCGGATTTATCGTCCACAAGTCTCTCGTTAACAACGTTGTAAAGATTGAGAGTGTGTCGACGAGGGTTGCGTACCTTATACTCAGAATCACTAAACGGTATTCGCTGAAGGTCATACAGGTTTACGCACCAACCTCGGCACACCCCGATCAGGAGGTGGAGGAAATGTATGAGGATATCTCTAGAGCCATGCATTCCTCCAAAACCCAATATACGGTGTTAATGGGAGACTTCAATGCAAAACTAGGCACAAGAGAGAACGGTGAGCTGAAAGTAGGGAAATTTGGAATAGGGCAACGGAACCCAAGGGGCCAGCAGCTGGCCGACTTCATGGAGAAAGAGGGACTCTTTATGATGAACTCTTTCTTCCAGAAGCGGCCCCACAGGAAGTGGACCTGGTCGAGCCCCGACGGTTCGACAAAAAATGAGATTGACTTCATTATGACGACCAGACGACAACTGTTCAGTGATGTCTCAGTGATCGCGAGGGTGAAAACCGGCAGCGATCACCGAATGGTTAGAGGCACACTGAACCTAAACGTTAAGTTGGAGAGGTCTCGTCTAATGAAGTCAACGCTCCGTCCCCCTCGTGCTCTAATCCAAAGTCCCGAAACCTTTCAGCTCGAGTTACAAAACCGTTTTCAGTGCCTAGAAGACTGCAATGAAGTGTACGATTTGAATGACAAGCTCGTGGAAACTGTCCATGCGGTCGGAGCTAAGTTCTGCAAGACCCGCCGCAGAAGAACACAAAAACTCTCCGATCACACTCTTAATCTCATGGCTGTTAGACGGGAGATGAAGCTACATTCTTCAACAGATTTAACAGCATACAGGCAACTGAACAGACAGATCTCCAAATGCATGCGGCGGGACTTACGCAAATTCAATACAGCTCGTATTGAAGAAGCGATCGAGCGGAACCGAGGCACCAAAGTCTTTGCCAGAGATCTGTCTGCCAGAAAGCGCCAACTGTCAAAGCTGAAGACAGAATGTGGCAGCATCGTTTCCGGGGCACCTGAGATTTTGAGTGAGATTGAGAGGTTCTATGGGCAGCTGTACACGTCATCGTTGGAGCCGCACGCAAGTGTGAGTAACGATCCAAGAGCGAGTCTTATCCGACATTATTCCGATGATATCCCGGACGTCAGTCTGAGCGAGATTAGAATGGCTCTCCAGCACCTTAAAAACGGCAAGGCCCCAGGCGAGGATGGAATTACAGCGGAGCTTCTGAAAGCGGGTGGAAAACCGGTACTTGAAGTCCTTCAGAAGCTCTTTAATTCCGTCCTCCATGGTGGCATTACACCGGAGGCGTGGAGCAGAAGTGCGGTGGTCTTGTTCTTCAAGAAAGGTGACAACGCTCTCTTGAAGAACTACAGACCGATTTCCCTTCTGAGCCGCGTCTACGTGCTGTTTTCGAGAGTCATTACGAATCGTCTCGCGCGCAGACTTAACGACTTCCAGCCTCCCGAACAAGCCGGTTTCCGAAAAGGCTTTAGCACCATAGACCACATACATACCCTTCGGCAAATTGTACAGAAGTCCGAGGAGTACAATTTGCCACTATGTCTGGCGTATGTGGACTATGAGAAAGCCTTTGATTCCGTCGAAATTTGGGCGGTGCTGCAGTCCCTTCAGCGATGCCAAGTTGACTGTCGGTATATCGAAGTGTTGAAGTGCTTGTACAGTAGGGCTACCATGGCTATCCGAGTACAGAACCAGAGTACGAAACCTATCCAATTGCAGAGAGGTGTAAGACAGGGTGACGTCATATCCCCGAAACTCTTCACAGCTGCATTGGAAGATGTTTTCAAGCTTCTGGACTGGAAAGGATACGGTATCAACATCAATGGCGAGTACATCACTCACCTTCGATTTGCCGACGATATAGTCCTTATGGCAGAATCGCTGGAGGACCTAAGCACTATGCTCAATGACCTCAATAGTGTTTCCCAACGGATAGGTCTTAAGATGAACATGGACAAAACAAAGATCATGTTTAATGTCCATGTCACACCTATGCCGGTAGTTGTTGGGAACACTAAGCTCGAAGTTGTTGACGAGTATGTTTACCTGGTACAAATAGTCCGACTAGGTAAGTCCAACTTCGACCGAGAGGTCAATCGACGGATTCAACTCGGTTGGGCAGCGTTCGGGAAATTACGGCACATCTTCTCGTCAGGTATACCTCAAAACTTGAAAACGAGACTGTACACCCAGTGCGTGTTGCCAGTGATGACATACGGAACTGAGACGTGGTCCTTCACTGCTGGCCGGATGAGGAAGCTCAAGGTCGCTCAGCGAGCTATGGAGGGGGCTATGCTCGGAGTTTCTCTGCGTGATAAACTCAGAAATGAGGATATCCGCAGTAGAACTAGAGTGACCGACATAGCCCACCGGATTAGTAAGCTGAAGTGGCAATGGGCCGGCCATATAGCTCGAAGAACCGACAACCGATGGGGAAGAAAGGTTCTCGAGTGGCAGCCTCGTACCGGCAGGCGAAGTGTAGGGCGTCCCCCCACTAGATGGAGTGACGACCTGGTAAGATATGCAGGAAGTCGATGGATGCAGGTGGCTCAGGACCGTGGTTTGTGGCATTCTTTGGGGGAGGCCTATGTTCAGCAGTGGACTTTTGAAGGGCTGTAATGATGATGATGATGATAAGACGGGCTCTTTGGTGTAAAGTGGACCTATCATTCATTCATCACATGTGCACTGCTGAACATAGGTCTCCCTTAAAGATTGTCTCATTGGAAGAATATTTGTCATAGTTGCCAAGCTTGGTAGGGGGTTTGCGTCTGTATTTTTTGTTATCAAGAAGAGGCTGGTGCCCATCTTCTGTATCAGCTTCTCTTTTTCGTCTTTTACAACCAGGGTACAATATGTTTCACTAGATTCTCTTACAACGCAAATACGATCTAGAAATAAACAAAGACCTTTCCGCAGCTGTGAATGTTACCAGATTTTATAGATTTTATTTATTTTATATATTTTATTATTTCTTCACAACATATAAACTTTCATATAATTAATGCTATTAATTGCAAGGTTTACGAGCTACGGCTTTAGAAAATTCATTAAACGGTTCTAAGATTTAATACGCATATATCAGATACGACGACATTATAACTTCATGATCAAATGTTTTATAAATAACGTAGTAATAAAATAACGTTGGGTGAAATTCAATTACATATTACGTTCAAAATGAAACGTGATAAGTGACACACGAAAAATTTGACATGCGAGACAGACTTTTCTAGGGGCGCGAGTTTACTTTTCATAATTGTCTTTGGAGTGTTGCTTATTTCCATTTAAACTTACACGTTTTCCCTTTTCCATCAGAAATGTATACATTAAAACACATAAATTCTTTTCTCTTATCATGTTCTAATTTAAAATAAAAAGACGTATAATTTGGAGACAGAACATACGTTGAATTTGATTCAAAAATTTTGTGAAGTTTTTTTCAATTTTCTGCCACAACATCGAGATTCTTACAATATCATTATGAGTGTAATTTATGCTGATGAACTTTAAGATAATAAATCATTGTAACCAAGCTACAATGACTGTGTACTAGAATGGATTACTGAGGAACCATGTAAATATACTAAGTTTCAGGAACAAAATTTCATGCGCACGGAAAATATAACGTTATTAGCTGGCACATATTATACGTTAGATACGAGGGGAAGAGCTTAGTGATTTCTGTTCTCAATCCCGTATACGAGACAGGTAGCGTGCTTATACGAAAATTAAAGGAATTTTGCTTTATATTGACACGTAATATTTTTCGTGTCAATATAAAGCAAAATATGAATCCAGCCAATCTCCCAATAAGCTGGCGGTTTTAAGGTAGAATTTTATATTTCCGGGAGACTTCCCACTTACCAGTAGTGAAAATATTACATACACGCAAACATTGCTACAGTTCACTTCACTTTTTTTATAGGAGAGGGGGCAAACGAACATGCGGCTCACCTGATGGTAAGTGACTACCGCCGCCCATGAACAACTGCAACACCAGGGGAACCAGGAGAATTGCAGAAGCGTTTCCGGCCTTTTATAAAGAAGTAGGCTCTTTTCTTGAAGGTCCCTAAAGGCGGCTCTTCACATTGGCCAACATACTGGCGAATGTGGTGGCCAACAACGATGGCCATCGTGTAGAGCGGGTGTTTAAGCTACGTTGGTACGTATTGGAACGATGGCCCACAAGTTGGTGCGAGATCCGTCTGGTGTCGGTTTTTTTACAAAAGATCAAAGGGTTGTGGCAGAGTATTGGCCGCCGCGTCCACACGTTGCGCACACGTTCAATTTGCTATGAGCTCCCAGAGTGATTGCACGCACCTGATTTAAATTTTATATGCACGCATCTCTACATAACGGCAGTAACAATGACCAATGAAAAAACTTTTCGCTTTATAGAGCCCTACCAAGCTGAAAATTGTTTGTGAAACACAAGTTTATTTTTAAAAACAAAACGTTACCCCCACACTAGTATTTTCTCCTATATCGTGGAGGCAGTTTAGAAACATAAATTGCATAAGGACAAACATCCAGACCCGGAGCAATTATGTGCAGGCTATACAAATACTTGTTGCGTGCGGGATTCGAACCCGCGGCCTCCAGCGCAGCAACTCATTGCTAACTACGCCACGGAGCCGCCAAGAAATAAAATTTCTTTTTTTCCATTTCTTTTTGATCACCCTTTTCTTATACACATTCACGTTGTAGTGATTGATGTATTAATTTATTTATTGATGTATTAATTGATTTATTGATGTATTAATGCTAGGAGACTAGGTAAGATATTAAAATCAAATTAAAAGTTAGGATACTAAAATCATGTTTTTACTGTCTTTATTATTCCCTATTAGTTAGGTACTTTATTTCCTTAATAATACTGTAATTTTTAACTATGGAAGAGCGAAGTCACCTGTTACAGGTATTATTTTGCTTACTAGGTGACTCTAGGAAAAGGTTCTCGAGTGGCAGCCTCGTACCGGCAGGCGAAGTGTAGGACGTCCCCCCACTAGATGGAGTGACGACCTGGTAAGATATGCAGGAAGTCGATGGATGCAGGTGGCTCAGGACCGTGCTTTGTGGCATTCTTTGGGGGAGGCCTATGTTCAGCAGAGGACTTGTGAAGGGCTGTAATGATGATGATGATGACTAGGTAACCTCGATCACTGATCGTATAATGTAACTTTAATGTTTGACGAAATAAATTATTTATTATTATTAAGTTCGCCATATGTACTACTTTGTGCATGAAAGTGTAAATAAATAAATATATTCTATAATTATATAATAACCCTTTTTTAAAAAGGTTTTGTTTAATAAAAAAATTACAACAGTTTCATAGACAGGCTTCGAATATTTTCCAGGCCTTAGTTAATTATACCTATGCCTAGGTGTGTTAATGTTTATATAGTTTACTTATCTGTATAACGTTAGTGTATAATAAAGAAATATTAAAAATTTATATTAAAAATATTAAATATTAAAAATAGTTAAAATTAAATAAAAATAGTGGTATGCTGTGAATAAATCAACCGCAATAGCCGTTAGCGCTTCAATAATCATTTTAATAAATTCGTCCGCACATTGGCCTGAACCGAAGCAAACTGAACGACCTTCCAACGTGTGGACGCGATCACAAATTCTTGGCCAATATATCTGCCAACACATTCGCCACTATGTTGGCCAACGTGAAGAGCCGCCATAAGTCGTATCGGTCCGAAAAAATCGTTGATGGTAATCGATTCCACAAGGAAGTTGTGCGAGGAAGAAAACATCTTTTAAATCGCACAGTGGTGGACCGACAATCATCCAGATGGTGTGGATGGTATCGAGAGTTCTGTCACGATGTGCTATTTCTAATTTGTTGTGTTGTTAATTTGTGTAACATCATGATTGTAAGCTGTTATTTAAAAAAAAAGTCCCGCTGGGTTTCTTGCTGGTTCTTCCCAGGACAGAGTTTTTTTCCGAACCAGTGGTAATCAAACAAAAGAGTGACTTTAAATTAGTATTATTTATAATCTATATTGAATAAAAAAGTTTCTGTTCTGTTCTGTATACGTGACGTTTGACGGCTGGCATTAATCCGAACAATTCCTTAGAGCACTCCCCGTGGTTAATGCGAAAGAAAATGCAAAGGGATGCAACAACTTTCGTGGAGTATGTAACGATGCACTGCAGGTGTTCTAGGTTCCGTTTGGTAGCGGCGTAAGAGAATATCCGTGGGTGTCGTGAGAGGCGACCATGGGAAATGTCAGAGCAATCTTATGGCTTTCTATAGATGGCACAATACCATTTCGCTCGTTTGTACACCAAATGTAAAATATTCAGACCAGCAACTATGCAGAGTGAACTTTGCAAACGTCTGGTACTACGATCGCTAATCTGCCAGTCATGCATGGCAAATCCTCCCTTAATATCTAGAAGTACATATCCAGCAAGAGTCAGCTACAGGCTGATAAAGAAAAATTGAGGGACTAAACCTCAGAATAAGATTCTATGAAGTGTTTTTTCGCAAGCATTGAGCCGTAAATGAACGATTTTTCTGAGGTAACGTACTGAAAGTAATTCATTGGATAGTTCCATAAGTTTCATGTCCCGTGAGAAAATTTAAAACATTATTACATACATAATTCAAGTATACCCTAGACCTATATTCGTTCAGTACAAAGAGAGATCATTTAGCATAATGCCCTTGGCATTATGCTAAGTAACCGCAATAGTGTCCTGAAAGTTAGGTCTTAACATGCACAGGGACAAGTAAAATTATGTATTGAATATCTCGTGGGTTTAGTGCTAAGCGTGACTCTGGATCATGAGATTCTTGGCCTTGAACCCCGGGTGGAGCCAAAATAGGTTATAGAGTTTTTCTGTCAATATATTCTCAGGAGCAATCCAGAGTTAGGAAGTTGACGGTGTTTCACCTTCGTGCCACGGAAAGCACGTATAGGTTTGCTTTGGTTCTGCGCTTGATCTCTCTCCGGTCGTGTCGGGATGCCGTCCCATCGGACTATGACAGTAAGGAAATAAAGAATGCACCAGTGCTTGCGCATACACTCAAGCATTATATATTATTATTTTTATAGGAGAGGGGGCAAACGAGCATGCGGCTCACCTGATAGTAAGTGACTACCGCCGCCCAAGAACAACTGCAACACCAGGGGAACCAGGGGAATTGCAGATGCGTTGCCGGCCTTTTCAAAAGTAGTAGGCTCTTTATATAGTCCTCAAGCACAATATATGTCACACGGTTACCGTTACAGCCTATTAAAGTCCACTACTTTTCCTTTTTTTTTGTTCCCTCTTTGTTATAATTTCTACCCCTACTAAATATTATATATCTTTATGTTTGTAACTACCGTACGTATGTAACTATCTATCTAAATGCAAAAGTTTGTGCCTGAGCAACGGTTCAACATGATTTTGCCCAATTTTTACGAGTTTAAACAATGGCTAGATGATTTTATTTAGAAGTATTTCATTCATTCATTACAGCCCATCACAAGTCAACTCATTACTCCACCCAGTGGGGGCCACATTACGCTTCTCTAGCTGGTATGAAGATACATATTAATTTGATTTGGTAATTTTTAATTTAAATAAAATTACGGTTCGATTCTTTTTCTGTAAGAGCGACAAACTTTTTAAAATAAAATGAATAAAAAAAACACGCTTTACATTTATTTAACTACGAATAAATCAGGATCTGAAAGTAAGACCAGTATTTATCTGTGAATCAACAAAGGCCTTTGTGGTGCTTATCCGCAAACTCCTGACTAACACCGCTAACATCACTTTACAACGATTAATTATTCAAAGAAAGAAAGAATCTTTATTTGCTGCTTCAAGCACACGTAGGATTCTTAATTAAATTTACAGATTCAAAGGTTGACCAAATATAAGGCGGATAAAATCGCGGGGAACAGCTAGTTAAGAATATAATGCAGATGCGTTATCACCCCTGAGAACTAAGATGGAATACCTCGTTTTCGATAAAAATAATCTTCGGTTCTTGATACTAACAATACAAAACACAGCAGCATGGATTTGCTATTTTACGCTGGTATTCTGTAAGAGCGTGGTCTTTCCCCTTTAGAGGCTACCAATTCGTGCTAAAACTATATATAGCTACAGCATGGCTTTACCTCTTTAAGATAGTGCACTTATTATTGATGGTATAGAAAGAAATAAAAAAATAAAATATAAAAACTATTCAAAACAATATTCAAAATAGGCCTAATAAGTGTACTGGTTCCAGCACAATTTAAATGTCCATGTCTGCTTCCGACCAAATAAATACGCAAAAAAATAAATGCGATACTCTATGCAAAATGCAGCCTTATTACTAATATATGTAATATAACAAGAAACTGCTTGTTAAAATAAACTTCACGTACACGAGAAGAAAGACGGAAATTACATGGATATTAAACAGTGTGTCATTCTTGCACACTTAATATTTTAAAAATAGAACAATTTCTTCACTTTACCCTTCTTTGGCTGGTAAAGAAATTTACATAATATAGCGTTGGCTTATTTCGGATTATAAGGAAGCCATTGCTTCCATCCATCCATCCCTAAAAATGTTTTTTATTTTATTAGCGGCCTTCAAAAAAATTGAATTTTTGTACGTATGATTCACGATATTTTCGACAATCTGCAACTGATTCAAATGATTTTTTTTTAAATTAATTAGACTAATATCTCAAAGGTGATCCCTAAAGGTGGATAAATAGGAAAAAAATGTTTGTGTAACAATTTGGTCAAAAAAATAAACTCTAAAAAGAAAAACCTAACTTCAAAAATAAAAAAGATAAAAAAAACTTTCGAAGACTCGAAAGTCAATAACATATGCTATCGGACGGAACAGATCTTAATACAACCGAGATAGCAGTTATACAAGAGATTTTTCTCTATATAACTTTAATACGAAGTACACAGCTTTCCTTTTCCAGGTTGTCGTCACGTCCCATTTACCTGTGGAACTAGGTTAACATGTCGATTTCCGATAGGTATTCCTTTTCTAACAGAATAATTAAAATATCCATTAGTATCTCATTTTATTTACCGTATTTGTTGTCATTTTGTTGTCCGTTATAAGAACTTATAGTACTTAAGTTCTTATTACGATGATGTCCTTCAGGCCGATTTCAACATGTGTGAAAACTTATAGTAATAATAATAATAATAAACGGGAATCTTAAATTAAAAAATAAGTTAATTAAACATGATAGAATCCGTACAATTAGTTTTATTCAATAAAAGATAACAAATTTTTATTAACTGTCAAAATTAAGATTAAACACACTATTCAAAAAGGGTTTGATTTCTGTACTAGCCATATTGCAATCTTCACATTATGAAATAGATTTAAGTAGATTGTGCTAATAATTAAAAAAAATTGCATGACTTTTTTACCATAAACGATACGTTTATTTTAATAATTAATTGATAGAAAATAAGCTCAATTGTCAAGGGATTAGGATGAAATATAAAAAGAACCACAGAAAAAGTACTGATACCAAGCCTGTAATTACACTGACTAAATGCCTCCAGACCGGAATAAAGCAATACATACCCTGCTATTTGACGGCAGAAATACGAGTAAGAAGCCCTGCCTAGTTAAGTTGAGTTTTTTTTTAATTCTTACTTGTGCAGATTTCATCATAATGTTTTTTTTAGCCTGTATTTGACAACAACCTGTGCTTGTGGTAAGCGGTGATAAAGTCCTATATGGAAAATCGCATTGTCTTCGCGTAACAAAGGCCTTTTCACCCTTGCCTTGAAGACGCTAAATTTGTATTTGGACGGAAAAAGAGGCGCTGGCAAATTAATAAAAATATTTTACTAGGTAGAGCCGTGGTGCAGCTATATTAATAGTACAGTTGAAGCACGAATGGGTCGGCTCGATCGGGGAACGACCACGCTTCACAACACAGAATTTTTCACGTTTTCACAAAATTACGTTCAAAACAATAACTGCTCGGGGCAAACTGAGCAAAAATACCAAATTTACCCATGCCACGCTATCCGTGAATTTCTGCAACACCAGGGGACTTCACTCAAACCTAAACGCCGTCCACTATCGTCTCGAGACGGCGAAGCCGGCCTTGCTCTTTCTGACCGAGACGCAGGTGTCCTCTCCGGCTGATACTTCGAATCTCTCCTACCCGGGGTACAAATTGGAACACTCCTTTGTGCCTCGGGCTGGAGATTGCGTATACGTCAGAGAAGACATCTGTTCTCGACGCCTCGGCGGCCTTGAAGGTTCGGACCTGTCCATCTTTTGGCTACGCGTAGAGAGCGACGACCACGACGACCTTCGCGCGTCTACGGGTGGCTCTATAGGTCCCATAGCGGTAATGCCGAAACAGACCGACTCATCGACCACATCCAAATGGCTATAGATTCTTTTCTACAACAGGTCCTATCCACAGAGATCGAGATCCTTGGCGATTTTAACGTCCACCACGCCGAATGGCTCGGTTCACGTTAAACCGATCATGCGAGGAGATATGTTTATGACTTTGCTTGGCATATGGTCTGACACAACTGGTTACTTTGCCTACGCGGATTCCAGATGTATACTTACCCTGTTGGACCTTCTTCTGACCTATCATACGGACAGATATCAGGTTTCCGTTGACGCCCCTCTCGGCTCTTCGGACCATTGTCTGATCCGGAGTGTGGTGCCACTCAGGCTCAGGAGCCTGAGTGGCGGCAACCTGCAGAACGCAACCGCGTTCTGCAGGTTGCCGCCGTGTTTGGCATTACAGGTCGGCGGATTGGGACGGAATGCGGTCTTTCTTTGCATCCTACCCAAAGGGGTGGGTTTGCTTCTCCCCGGATGATCCCAGCGCTGTTGCTGACTCTGTCACTGATATGGTGCTACAGGGAATGGAACTATTTATTCCATCATCTGTGGTACCCATCGGAGGCAGATCTCAGCCTTGGTTTGGTCGCTCCTGTAAGACTGCATTACGCAGTAAGCAGGAGTGTTATCAAGCCTGGGCTGCGGCTTCGGCGACTCGGGATGTAAATACCAGCACACTTAAAAAGAAGTATAACTTCGCCTCCAGGTCCTTCAAAAGAGTTATTGCCAAGGCAAAGTCAGAGCACATAGGCAGAATTGGCGAGAAACTAGTTCGCCTTCCTTCGGGAACCCGTGCATTCTGGTCTCTCGCCAAGGCTGTCCAAGGGAATTTCTGTAAGCCATCACTACCATCTGCACAGGGAGGACGACTCACTGGCCCACGACGCAAAAGAGAAAGCCGACCTTTTAGCGTCCAACTCGACTGTTGATGACGGGGGGAACACACCGCCGACCATCCCGCGGTGTTAGTGCTCCATGCCGGATGTGCGGTTCTCACAGCGCTCGGTTCGCAGAGCACTCCTCTCCCTTGACATCCACAAGTCGAGTGGGCCTGACGGAATCCCCCCAATTGTGCTGAGGACGTGTGCTACGGAGTTGTCACCGGTTCTAACGCGTCTTTTCCGGTACTCCTACTCCCTAGGCGTAGTCCCGAAATCATGGAAGACAGCTTTTGTCCTCCCCATCCCTAAAAAAGGCAACCGCTCAGACTCGTCCAACTACAGGCCTATCGCCATCACCCCCTTGTTCTCGAAAATAATGGAATCCGTTATAAACTGCCACCTCATGCGGTACCTTGAGGATCACCAGCTGATTAGTGACCGCCATTACGGTTTTCGTCGGGGTCGATCAGCTGGTTATATTTTGGTCTACTTAACTCATAGATGGGCGGAGGCAGTAGAGTCCAAGGGGGAGGCATTGTCCGTTAGTTTGGACATTGCAAAGGCCTTCGATCGGGTTTGACACAAAGCGCTTCTTTCGAAGCTCCCTTCCTATGGGCTTCCCGAGAAATTATGCAATTGGATCACCAGCTTTCTTACAGATCGGAGCATCAAGGTCGTTGTAGACGGTGCATGCTCCGACTACAAGCCTATTATCGCTGGTGTTCCACAAGGCTGCGTGCCATCACCAACGCTGTTTCTTCTGCATATCAATGATATGTTGCAAGCCGGTAGCATTCATTGCTATGTGGATGACAGCACTGGTGAAGCTCTATACACCGAACGTGCCAATATTTCTCGGGAAAACGTCACCGAGTACCGGAACAAACTTGTGTCTGAAGTCGAGTCTTTGCTGGACAAAGTTTCGGATTGGGGGCGACTAAATCTAGTCCAGTTTAATCCTCAGAAGGCCCAAGTTTATGCGTTTACCGCTAAAAAGAACCCCTTTGTCGTATCTCCTCAGTTTCAAGGCACTCCCCTTCTTGCCTCAGCCAGTATCGGAATCCTCGGCGTCGAAATATCGAGCGACGTGCAGTTTCGTGGTCACTTGGAAGAGAAGGCCAAATTGGCCTCTAAAAAGCTTGGCGTGCTCAGCAAAGCGGGACAGTATGTCATGCCGGCTGAACGCCTGCAACTTTACAAGGCGCAGGTTCGGCCTCACATGGAATACTGTTCCCATCTCTGGGCTGGGGCTCCCCAGTGCCAGCTCCTTCCACTTGACCGCGTCCAGCACAGAGCGGCTCAAATCGTCGACAACTGAATCCTTTCCGATGGGCTCGATTCACTGGCGCTATGAAGATATGTTGCATCTCTTTGAATTTCCTTTCGCATTTACCACAAGGAGTGTTCTGAGGAATTGTTCGATTAATTTCTAGCCGCCAAATTTCACGAACGCACATTGCGGCAGAACTCCTGATACCCTGAGGTCCCTAAGTCTTATCGGTCCGAAAAAATCGCTGGTGGTACGAGTAAACTATTCCACAAGGAAGTTGTGCGAGGAAGAAAACATCTTCTAAATCACACAGTGGAGCACCGCCAATCATCCAGATAGAGTGGATGGTATCGGGAGTTCTGCCGCGATGTGCGTTCGTGAAATTTGGCGGCTGGGATTAATCCGAACAATTCCTCAGAGCACTCCCCATGGTAGATGCGAAAGAAAATGCAAAGGGATGCAACATCTCTTCGCAGTGCCAATGAATCGAGCCGATCGGAAAGGGCTCGGTCGTCGACAATTCGAGCCGCTCTGCGTTGGATGCGGTCAAGTGGAAGGAGCTGGCACTGGGGAGCCCCTGCCCAGAGATGGGAACAGTATTCCATGTGAGGCCGAAATTGCGCCTTGTAAAATAGCAGACGGTGTGCCGGCATGAAATACTGTCCCGCTCTGCTGAGCACGCCAAGCTTTTTAGAGGCCAATTTGGCCTTCCTTTCCAAGTGACCACGAAACTGCACGTCACTCGATATGTCGACTCCGAGGATACCGATACTGGCTGAGGCAAGAAGGGGAGTGCCTTGAAACTGAGGAGATACGACAAAGGGGTTCTATTTAGCGGTAAACGCGCAAACTTGTGTCTTCTGAGGATTAAATTGGACTAGATTTAGTCGCCCCCAATCCGAGACTTTGTTCAGCAAAGACTCGACTTCAGACACAAGTTTGTTCCGGTACTCAGCGACGTTTTCCCGAGAAATATTGGCACGGCCGGTGTATAGAGCATCACCAGTGCTGTCATCCGCATAGCAATGTATGTTACCAGTTAGCAACATATCATTGATATGCAGAAGAAACAGCGTTGGTGATAGCACACAGCCTTGTGGAACACCAGCGTTAATAGGCTTGTAGTCAGAGCATGCACCGTCTACAACGACCTTGATGCTCCGATCTACAAGGAAGCTGGTGATCCAATTGCACAATTTCTCGGGAAGCCCATAGGAAGGGAGCTTCGAAAGAAGCGCTTTGTGCCAAACCCGATCGAAGGCCTTCGCAATGTCCAGACTAACGGCCAACGCCTCCCCCTTGGACTCTACTGCCTCCGCCCATCTATGAGTCAGGTAGACCAGAAGATCAACAGCTGATCGACCCCGACGAAAACCGTATTGGCGGTCACTAATCAGCTGGTGATCCTCAAGGTACCGGATGAGCTGGCAGTTAATAATAGATTCCATTATTTTGGAGAACAAGGAGGTGATCGCGATAGGCCTATAGTTGGATGGCTCTGAGCGGTCGCCTTTTTTAGGGATCGGGTGGACAAAAGCTGTCTTCCATGAATTCGTGACTACGCCTTGGGAGTAGGAGTACCGGAAAAGACGCGTTAGGACCGGTGCCAACTCCGGAGCACACGTCCTCAGCACAATTGGGGGGATTCCGTCAGGCCCACTCGACTTCTGGATGTCCAGGGAGAGCAGTGCTTTGCGAACCGAGCGCTGTGAGAACAGCACATCCGGCATGGAGTACTCACACCGCGGGATGGTCGGCGGTGTTTTCCCCCCGTCATCAAGAGTCGAGTTGGACGCAAAAAGGGAGCCTAAAAGGTCGGCTTTGTCTTTTGCGTCATGGGCCAGTGAGTCATCCTCCCTGTGCAGAGATGGTAGTGATGGCTTACAGAAATTCCCTTGGACAGCCTTGGCGAGACACCAGAATGCACGGGTTCCCGAAGGAAGGCGAACTAGTTTCTCGCCAATTCTGCCTATGTGCTCTGACTTTGCCTTGGCAATAACTCTTTTGAAGGACCTGGAGGCGAAGTTATACTTCTTTTTAAGTGTGCTGGTATTTACATCCCGAGTCGCCGAAGCCGCAGCCCAGGCTTGATAACACTCCTGCTTACTGCGTAATGCAGTCTTACAGGAGCGACCAAACCAAGGCTGAGATCTGCCTCCGATGGGTACCACAGATGATGGAATAAATAGTTCCATTCCCTGTAGCACCACATCAGTGACAGAGTCAGCAACAACGCTGGGATCATCCGGCGAGAAGCAAACCTGCCCCCATGGGTAGGATGCAAAGAAGGACCGCATTCCGTCCCAATCCGCCGACCTGTAATGCCAAACACGGCGGCAACCTGCAGAACGCAACCGCGAAGGGAGCGTGAGTGGCACCACACTCCGGATCAGACAATGGTCCGAAGAGCCGAGAGGGGCATCGACGGAAACCAGATATCCGTCCGGATGAGAGGTCAGCAGAAGGTCCAACAGGGAAGGTGTATGATCCTCCACATGTGGAATCCGCGTAGGCGAAGTAACCAGTTGTGTCAGACCATATGCCAAGGCAAAGTCATAAACAGATCTCCCCGCATGATCGGTTAGACGTGAACCGAGCCATTCGGCATGGTGGGCGTTAAAATCGCCAAGGATCACGATCTCTGCGGATGGGACCTGTTGTAGCAAGAAATCTGTAGCCATTTGTACGTGGTCGATGAGTCGGCCTGTTTCGGCATTACCGCTATGGGACCTATAGAGGCACCCGTAGACGCGCGGATGGTCGTCGCTGTCTACGCGTAGCCAAAGGATGGACAGGTCCGAACCTTCAAGACTGCCGAGGCGTCGAGACCAGATGTCCTCTCTGACATACATGCAAACTCCAGCCCGAGGCACAAAGGATTGCTCCAATTTGTACCCCGGGTAGGAGAGATACGAAATATCAGCCGGAGAGGAAACCTGCGTCTCGGTCAGAAAGAGCAAGGCCGGCTTCGCCGTCTCGAGATGGTAGTGGACGGCGTTTAGGTTAGAGTGAAGTCCCCTGATGTTGCAGAAATTCACGGATAGCGTGGCAGGGGTCGCCTTGGTGTTCTTGCTCAGTTTGCCCCTAGCAGTAATGCTTTTGAGCGGAATTTTGCCCCCCCCCAGAATACGCGGGGCAGCCTGAGCACCCACGCTCAGGATCGGAATAACATGGTCGTGGATGCTCAGCGAGGGATTCTCCAGGGGTGCTGGTACCCTCCTGGGGTAGTTCTTCGTGTAATTCCGCTACCATGTAGATGGGGGGGGGGGGGAATTGGGCCTCCGGCCACCTGCACTCACCAGACGAAACGCAGAAGCAAAGCTTCTACTTCACGCCGGTATTCTGTGAGGTCGTGGTACCAACCCGGCTCGAGCCGGCCCATACATGCAACAGCAAAATCTGCTGCGTGGCTCTACCACCGTTAATTGTATAGTAAATATTTGTTGCAATACACGTATTCTTTTGATTTATAACATTAAAATTTAATGTTTTTAAAGAATGTTTTTTTTCGAATAAAATAGCGTCATAAAGCGCCATCTACTCCATTAAATCCATCCGTCCATCCTTCCTATAAAAAAAAGTAACGTCGTGGATTGTTTAAAATGGATTCAATATATTTAATTTTATATATTTAACATTTTTTTAAATTTTTTAAACTGTCTATTTCAACAGTAAAAATATATATTAACCATCTTTAGTGTACCGTATATTATCTAAGGCCCAGAGTGAGGAAGGCAAAGTGTATTTAGTAAAATAACACAAAATATAACAAACACAGCACAACTAGTTCCCCTCGTCGATAAGTTCCAGTAGCAATCATCAAAGTACACTTGCAAGTCACTCTATCAGTCCGGAGGTAAGGTCTCATCAAAACTAACAAAACGACGCCATACTCGGCACATCTAGTTTTCCTCGTCGAGGAGTTCCAGTAGCAGTCACCGACACAACTTCAGGTCTATAAAGGGCAAGACGTATAAGTATATTTATACATAACTCCTGCGTGCTTTTAGCGAAACAAAATATTGTAATAAAAATCTGTGATTATAAAAATAATAATAATACCTTACCTTGGTCAAGTATGTATCAAATTTGGTTTCTGGAACATTTTTTATTTCTTCGGCGATCGATATTTTTCAGCACGAGCCTCTGTAACGAACGACCACTCACGACGGCATTAAAGGCCGGAGTAAATAAAGTACTTTGTGGTTGTAGCTCGGAGTGCAGCTTCGGCCTATTTAGTAAAATAAAGTAATACAAGGCTGCTAATATCACCGAAACTTTCGCCATTTTAGAGTCGATTTTTTTTTATTATAACAAAACAAAATTAAACCGCCGTTTACATATAATGGCTTCTTACATGAAAAATGAACACTTTTCAAAATATATTTAGTTTAACAATATAAAAGTTACCGTGTTAACGCCGCCATGCGGACTTGATAAATCCATACCATAAGCCACTAAAACCCCTTTTTATGTAATAATAGCAATTAATCGATTTAAAAAAATGTATAAGGTAACAATAATTTATCTTTCTGAAAATGTGCTTTTTATATAATTATATTGTACACGCCCCTAGCTGCCCCAACAAAGGTTGACGGGACTAGGGCCCATGAGTAATCCCATCGACGGGCAGCAGAGAGACGGGGCCACGTGGCCACATGGAATTTCCTATCACAATAAACTATATGGGAGAAAGCTAGAAACACATAGTACTTACCATTATCCGAAGCTAACGCTATTACACACACTCACGGCTTGGGCAGGCCGTGAGTGTGTGTAATAGTGGATGGCGAGTAGTGTACAGTGAGGTGGGAATATGTGGGGCCTTGGCAAGCATAGGCAACCAGCAGCGGCCGAGTTCCAGGCTGCTCCAAAATGCTGCATCGCTCCAGACTGCTTCAGCGCCGGACCACTTCTTTCTTCACTGTCACTATTCAGTCTCTTAGCTTCATTGTACATTTAACTAACTTCAATTCGCCTAATTCCACACTCATCGCAGAATCGAATACGTGATATCCGACACGGCAAGGACAGTAACACAAAATTCGACATTTAATGTCCCGGATTCACTTATCACAAATTATGAATTCGGCACCAGAATAACACGTCGCGCCAGAGTCAAAATACGCCTCGTTGACACGTAAACTAACGAACCAACACACACAAAAAAGGGCACTTAACGAGACGACACGATTATAATGATTTCCTGATGATCAACTGGGAGAAGCTCTCGAACAAGGAATGCGCGGTTCGAACCCTAGACCTTATATGTACTCGACGCGCGCGTGCACAATTCCGCATCCCCGAACAAGTTAAATATCGCACAATTCGCATATCTACGTAACGAAGAAGCACGTCCTTCATCTAGCTATCTAGATCCACGACGGGCCGTGAATTTAGGTAAGAGGACCTGACGGTCTCCCCGCCTCGTGGCTGGCGGGGCACCGACGTTTCGCCCACGCGTCGAGCAACAGACTGCCACGCAGCAGCGCCACCTCGGAGTTTATCTCACCTACATACCAAATCAGGTGAGGCGCTAGCTCGAACGCCATTGGAGGCCGTACAAATTACCTTTTTTGGCCTAAACATATATGTTAATATGATTGGTAGATACGATTTCATGTGACAAAATGTTGGAATCATAATTTTTAGGCCCTAGCAGAACATACCTGCGCGCTTCGCGCTTAAGGCATGCAATAATTTTTTGCCTAAAGCTCTCGAAGTCAGAAGACTTTAATTCTTCGATACACTATGCCTTGCCTCTTCAGAAGCTATTATGTGGATATTATTTTATTTAGCTATTATCTAAAATTATTTTATTCTCAGTCAACTATTCCGAATTCTGAGAGACATTCCCGCAAAAGTAGATGTAAACCCACTGTGTAATAATCAATGAAATACTCGTAGTTCTGGAAAAAGTGTAATTTGTCATGCATTATCACGAACTCTCGACAAAATTATGCAATGTCCCTGTTTCATTTCGTTATGTTATACGTATGTACATATATTATGTATATACATGATATTGGTAGCGGCAAAACTGTTACGTTAGGTGTTCTACGGTTGTTACGAAAATTGCGTACTGGATACTGTAAAATTTAATATCGACAGTCTATTAAAACTTGAACTAAAACTTATTATACAAATATCAATCTTACGATAATCATTATACAATTTGCCATCCAAATTATTATGTGAAAATTATTGAACATAATAAAATTATATAGAGTGATTGTAATAAGTTGCATAAATAATGGGATCTATAAGAATATAATAAATATTTATATGGCTATGCTGCTGGTGCCCGTTAAAATTTCAACTCCTTTATCGTCGAAGCCAGAAACCGCGAATGATATTTGTAGTGAATTTGGGTTGTTCCCCTTTTCACGTATATTTTATTTATTTATTTATCCTTTATTACAACACACCAACTAGGGGTTACAAAGGGCGGACTTAATGCCCTATGGCATTCTCTACCAGTCAAACCGACATAAAATGGAATAAATAAAGATGTTGGCAGGTGCAAGGACAGTAATAAAACATAAGTTATAGATAAAAACAGTTCAGCTATAATAAATAGATTACACAATATAAAACTACCTAATTGCATTATATTAATACAGTATACATAAAAAACACACATATGTTAAGATACCCACACATACATACACACACAAACACACACTCACACACACACACACACACACACACACACACACACACACACACACACACACACATACACATAAAACGGCGAAGGCAATTAATTGTTGTTTACCTCTAACCGCACCAATATTTTGAACAAAAGCTAATTCGTAACTTCCTTGACATCAGCGGGTAAAGCGTTGCAGAGGAGAATAGCCTGAACTGTGAAGGAAGAATTAAAAAAATTGTTCTATGTTCTGGAACACTAACTTTAAGTGCGTTAGAAGGACGAAGTTCACGGCCGGAAATAGAGTAGAGAAAGTTGAAGTTTTCTTTAAGATATGACGGAGAATTAGCATCACTTAAGATGGAAAAAAGTGTCAATAAAATTCTGGAGCAACGCCTTTGACGTATAGTGAGTCATTTAAGCTTAGAACGATAGGCAGAGATATGGTCGTATTTACGTAAATTAAAAACAAATCTTATACAACTATTGAGAAGGCGCTCCAACTTATTGAGAAGATATAGCGACAGATCCGGATAGCACACATCAGCATAATCAATAATGGGAAGAATGAGGGAATTAACCAACATAAGCTTAGTTTTGAAGGGTAAGAAATTTTTCAGACGATACAGGGAACGTAAGGCAACAACAACTTTACGGCTTATTTCAGATATTTGTAAACTCCAGTTCATAGTTTCGATCTATATGCAAACCAAGATTAACTATTTATTCATTGAAAGGAATCGTTATACTATTGTAAACCACAGGTTCAAGATTTCTAAAGTCAATCCTGGCCAGCATCCTTGAACTACCTACAATCATTGCTTTGCATTTCAACGGATTTACCGAGATACTATACCTGTACGACCAAACTCGGATAGCATCAAGATCATCGTTCATCAGTCTTATGACGTTATTGATATCATCGATACTAGATTTTACGTATAGTTGAAGATTATCTGCATACAGATGGTGCGAACACTTGATAACAGAATATATGGAATTAATGAATAAAGAAATCACTATAGGAGAAAGTATGCCGCCTTGCGGCACGCCAGATTCGATGACAGCCCAGCCAGAGAACTGTTCTCCAAGGCGGACGGATTGTTGGTGGCCGCGAAGATAGGATGAGATCCACTCCAAGGCTGAGGATGAAAATCTGAGATGAGTCAGAATGGAGAGGAGGAAGTCTTGATCAACTGTGTTAAAAGCATTTGAAAAGCCAACAAGCACCAGCACTGTAACTTTCTGTTTATCCATACCTTTTCTTATGTCATCAGTGACCTTAATAAGTGCAGTGATGGTACTGTGACCAGACCGAAACCCTGATTGAAAAACATTCAATAGGTTATGTTCTTTTATGAAATAAGAGATTTGCTTATACACACAGGCTTCAAGAACTTTGGACAAGAATGGGAGAATAGAAATTGGTCAAAAGTGTGAGGGTAGTGTAGGTTTAGGAATTTTGGGAAGAGTTCGAATATAAGCTTGTTTCCACAAAGTTGGGTATTGACCTGAGTCCAAGGAGTAATTTACAATAGTTTTTATTGCTGGGAGAAGGAACTCGAGTAACATATTCACCATACTCTTGCTTATGTCATCACAACCCAGAGCCTTGGAGTTAATAGCTGATAACGCCCTAGCAACGTCATCTTGGGTCACAGGAGAGAATTCAAAAAAGGGAATGGAGAGTGGTTCCATAGAAGCGATAGAATGTATCGTTTGGGATTTAATACTAGGATCAATAGGAACAATGACAGCAAAATGACGATTAATGTCATCTAAATTAAGCGAAGGACCTAACCCTACTAACGGAGGCTTCGTAATACATAGGGATCCAAGGAATTTCCACATACCTGCGGTCGAAGTATTAAGGATATTGTCGTGAATGTAGCAGCGTATAGCGTTTCGCACCATCTGATTACATCTGTTTCTGCAAGCTTTAAAACTAGACCAATTTTCCACAGTGCATTTTTTCTTAAACTTCTGAAAAACTCGGTTCCGTCTCGCTATTACCAGTTCATCGCCTCTGTTCATCCAGGGTTCAGGAGGACGCTTTACTCTTACTTGGTGTACAGGAGCATGTACATTATATAAATTGAGAACAATGCTATTAAGGATTGAGATTTTATCATCTATTGTACATGCTAAACCAAGAGGTTTTAAATCAACACGAGAAGCGTCGCTCTTGAGTTGATCAATGTTCAATTTGGAAAGGTTACGTAAATGCAAAATTGAAAGATTGAAACCTCAAAAACACAAACCCTCTGTTTGTGTTTTTGAGGTTTCAATTTATAAGAAAAGTAAATTAAGTCATGACGTGAAAAACACGGAGCAAATAGTTGTCCATGCTTAACCACGCGGTCGGGAGAAGAGGTAATAATAAGGTCAATCCATGAATCATCACTTTCGATGTTGTGGTGGGTTTCCTTTAACGGAAGAATGACTGATTCCAAAATTGACCCAAGTTTTTGGACGCGAGAGTTATTTAGTAATAAATTGCTGTTGAAGTCACTCGTTATCATGTGGTGTGTATATTCGGATCCAATCTTGTCAAGAGCCGTTTCGAGATCAAGGAAATAATCTACAGCCGGCGGACAGTACACTACCCCTAGTATCGCCTTAATGCCCCTGATGTCAATTTCAAGAAATAAGAACTCTGCAGAGGCAGAATAGGGGATGGAGAAGATAGAACAATCTTATATGGTATTATTGCCCGCAGATATATTGCAACACCTCCACCTCCCTTTCCTATCCTGTCGTTACGAATAAGCACGAAGTCTCTGAGTGGATACAGGCTAGATAATAAGGATGGCTTTAGCCAGCTTTCCGATACTAATATAGCATGAATTAAATCAAGTGAGAATGATTGTTCAAATTCAGAAAAATGACCCGAAATGCTCTGGGCGTTTATATGGCAGACGTTAAGGAATTTACCACAAGGCAAAAAAATATTATTTAATTCGTCACGAAGAGATAGGAAATTATCTTCAGACATATCACAACAAGAGGTAAACGAAGTTTCTGATTCTTGAGCAGAATAAAGTGATTCTTCACCTGACATTACAAAATTATTAAATAAAGTATATGTAATAAATTACCTAAATAATATAATTAAATACAACTTAAAATAAAAATATATAAAACAAATTGTAAAGCCTAATAAAGTACTAATAATTAATTTGCAAATATTATTATTATTTCACCTTACATTACTTTTTATTGGTGGCATATGATTAATTTTTAAAAATAAGACTTATTTTTTATTAATATAAAGAAATACATAACATTCAATGTATTTTTTTTGGAATTTACTAATAATAAATTTTAAATAAATAATATACAAAAATAAATAATAAATTCTAGAAAATAATAATTATTGACACCGAATGTCAACAATTTTTATTTTCAGATATTTTCTTTCGTTCCTAATGAAACGTAGTTACGTAGAAGTGGCTTAGGTTTTTAATGAGCGTGTCAATGAATGTTAAAATGGTACTTCTCAGACCTCAGTAACTCAAAAAAAACAGGTTTATTCATGTTGTTGGGATCATCATTATGTATAACAAATTAAAATATTTGATTCGATCTACATCATCTTCATCATCATCATCATTACAGCCCTTCACAAGTCCGTAACATAGACCTCCCTCAGGGAATGCCTCAAAACATGGTCCTGAGCCACCTGCATCCATCGCCTTCCTACATGGCTTACCAAGTCGTCACTATTATGAGTGGGGCGACACCCTACACTTCGTCCACATGACTTCAAGTACCGGTTTTCCAACCGATTTCAGAAGTCTCCGTTGCAATTACAGCGGGCACTTTTTCTTCTTAAGATCTACATATTAAAGAGAAAAGAGCCTATAAAATTTCACTAATGAACATAAGCTTCCTCCATACATTGTCGTATGGATTGCTTGTTGGTAACCGCAGGTTTTGATATTTTGAGTTGTTATCAGTATGATGCTGCTGTCCATTTCCTGTTTTAGTTAATATATTATTGTTTCACCGTTGTAGATCTAATCGTTTTTGTGTTATGGGTAGTCCGATGTGGTTAGAAATGTTTCGTGTAAATATATTAACTGGCGATGCATCACCCTTTTCTTTTCAGGACTTGGCTAATTCAAATGTAGCGCATATTGAATTACGTTCATTATGGATATTCTCAAGACTAAAATTTTATCATGTCACATTGTTTTACCTTAAAATAATATCTAATATTAGGGGTATTAAAGTCCGAATAATAATTAAATTAATTTCTTTGTCCTCTCAAGTAAAATTAGCGACAGTAGGTTAAGGTGATTTCGTGGTAGGACTCTTATACATAATTACATTTTAAGACATTTAAGATCGTGAGGGATTTCAATTCGTTTGTAAAAAGTGAAAATTACCAGAAGAAAATTGTCAAGGTACTGTTGTAAATATATTATACATAATCGAAATACCACTGACTGACTCATCACGAGATCTCTAAAGCTATACACCTAATTGACTTGAAATTTAGTATCATTTCGCAATTTAGACGCTCACTAAGAATGATTTTACGATAGTCCCACCAGAAAAACATTTAATAGGTTCCGAAATAAAAAAATATCGTGCGCCCGTTGAAGCTAGTCTTCGATAAAGCTTAACCTACTGAAAGAAAAATCTATAATAACATCAGCGTTTCAACTTAATTCGACTTAATGTTTCATAATATTCCAAAGTAGGGTAATATGACATTGCTTGTGTTCATTAATTTGGTAATATTATGAATTCATATTACTGAGAGTAATTTTAATACACTTAAGTGAAATAATAAATTTAGAGCAATTTAAAATATCCGTAAGTGAATCTTAATATATTACCTAATCAGATACATAGCCATTATAGATAATTTAAAAGCGCCCCCAGTCACGGAGACGTGGTAGGCTAGCGTGGTATAGGTATATTATTGGAAGAAAAGTAAAACATGTAACTGTATGCGGATCATATAAGAGTAGAGGGAGGCCTAAGAAAAGGTGGACGGATTGTGTAAAGTATTACGGCTTATATTATAGAGGAGAAAGGAAACGGAATGAAGAGAAATACTGGCCTGCACCGATTGACCCGACTGGCCGCCGCGCACGAAATTTGGTCTAGAGGACATTATTTTTGGTTAAATAATGGACATTAACGCACAACTGAAAGTACGAAATTGATTTAGCAGTCCTTACGGTTACAACCAAGAAAGAGGCGGTACATTGTACGTCATAATAACTACCACTGTCTGTATGAGTATGGGATATGCAGTTGAATTTTTTATATACCAAATGCAACAAAATAAATAAATATAACATCTGAAGTTCGTTTTCGATTCGATATTTCTGTTTAACCGAGTTCCAAAATCGAGAAGGATTTGTATTTGACGTGTATATTTGTTTTTTTAAGTATGTTCACCGGTCGTTCGGAAAAGATTTAATTTATTTGAATTATTAGTCTTTTATGATAGGTTACACTTCAAGAGTAGCCCTTTATAAATTTTAAGAAAATATTCTCACACTTTTGGGTTGAAAGTAGTGGATGGAGATTTTAATGTAATTCTTAAGACGACATTCTTGTGGTTATCTATAAATTGTAATATTTCTTAGTACATTCAAATGGCTTAAATAATTAAACTATCAAATAAGTAAAACTAACTTGCCAACCCGCCTGCCAAGCGTTGCAACGTTGGCAAAATTCTCCCCACCTGTGGAGGAGGCTTATGTTCAGCATTGGACTTGTTATAGGCTGTAGTGATGATGACGATGATGCTTAACTTATAAGGTAAAGCCTCAATTGACTTCGTTCGCTGGATCCTGTGGCATAGAGTCATGACAGAAACACACTATTGTATTGTGTGTCTTATGTGGTGATCATACAGCAGACGTGAAAATTCTATGAAACGAAAACTTGTCAGCAATGCTACCGCAAACATCAGTACAGTTATTTGACGATAAGTCGAAAGTCTATTGAGATTTTCTATTATCGGAATTTTTTGTTAAATTTGCCTGCTTATTTTATACTAACGGAATATGCCGTTAATTACCGTATTGTTTTTTTCAATTACAATCCAGTAGTATATTATCGGACTGCTTGGTATCCTTGCTGCGACTTTATAGCTATGAACAGCTTAAAGTTATTGACTACGCCTGTGTTAGTGTGTTATGCTCTGACATCGTGCACGAAATCGTAGAAAGCCAAGCAATATAATGCTATAATTTAAGAAATGTTTAGTAAATTGCTATCGTCAACCCTTATTTGTGATGTTGTATGTTTATTTTTATTCTAAGTTTGTCCATTTCACTAACATAGTACAGTTTTTAGTAAAAAAAAAAAATAATATAAAAAATAGTAATACTAATAACAATAAATATAGTAGCCTTTTAACGTGTCAATTGATGAATCGACCGTCATCCTTAGGACTCTACTGGTAAATTAATTTTGCATTTTCATAAAAATTTAAAATTGTTGTATATATACAAGAATAATTCATAATTATTATAAAATATTTTAATGAATCTTATTAATTTCGATTACCTTGACCTCTTTATACGATCTTATTTCTAAATTAGACTGCAAATTTAGAGTGAACGGGTTTCAACGTTTTTAAATTATTTCAATTTTCCAGCTAATAGAATGTGTAGTTTCTAAGATAAGCCACTGTGGCATACGGACATATTGAAGTATTTACTGCAGTATTGCTGACTTACAACGTATTTTACAATCAGAAATAATTCCATATTATTGTAAAGGAAATATTAAATAAGAGATTTTACCATAAATATTATTTATAAATAAAGATTGATTGGATCTTTATTTGTATAACTTTTGCTTTTACACTATTATTGTATAAAATAGGTATCCGAACTCGGTACCACATCTCTGTCTTCTTTTCTTTTCGCATCATAAGCTTATTGTATGCAATTATAAAAATTTTATAAAAGTGTTTGTCGTTGAAACCTTATTGTTTTGAAAAACGAAAAATTCCCAATGTTTAATAAATTGAGAGCTAACTTTTTTTAATGAGTTAAAATATTCATGAATAATTAAATAAAATTAAAAGCCAAATTCAGCTTGTTATTTTTGTTGAGTATGCCAGCCAGTTCGTAATTACGTCTCATTTTAAATAAATATTAAAAACATTTTTGTGTTGTTCATTATGGTAATATAAGTGATAAGTAGGTCTATTTTTTTTTCAATTTTTATTATCATCAAAACTTAAGTATTAAACTGAACGGACTTAAGCGTAATAAAATATATTCCCTCCTAACTTATTATGACTATGACTATAAAGACATCTAAAACAGGCAATGTAAATTCAACTTGATTAAACATAAAATGTAATAGTGGATATGTGTACGTAACCTATAATTTATAAAGAAACAACGTAAGTAGAGTCTCGACGATTGTACGTATTGACTAAAATAAATGATTTTAGTGTTACCTGTCGCTTGTTTGTTCATACTGGGTTACCTTGCAATAACCGGCAAAATTTGCAGAGAAGGTTCAGAATAAGTAATATAGCCAAATGGTGAAGAGAAATTAATTAAAAAGTATAAGCCTTATTTACTCGTATTTTCAAAAACGGCAACGGTATATCATTATTTATATGTTTGAACTTAAGTTTAAAATTTGGCTACTCTTTGAAAAAATAACCCTATATAGAGTATATTTTATGGAAGGTACTTTAATGAAGTAAGCTTTTAGCAAAGTGGTTGCCAAATTGCCCATTATACCTTAATGTCCAAAGTATATTATTTTTTATTTCTGTTCTGTTCTGTTCTGCTCAGCGGTGAAGGAAAACATCGTGAGGAAACCTGCATGTCTGAGAAATAAGAAAAAAAATATATTTCGAAGACATGTGAAGTTCGCCAACACGCATTGGGGCAGCGCGGCGGACATTTCCTTGCCCTAAAACCCTCTCAGAAATGGGAGGAGGCCTGTGCTCAGCAGTAGGACGTAAATAGGCTGCAACTTTACTTTACTTTACTGTCATATGAAATTTTTTCCAGGGCCATTTCTTGTTCTGCGAGTTTTTCCTGCACTTGTTCAGTTTTTGTTTCAATTTTATTACATGTTTCGTTTATATTGTTGTTGATGTTTTTTGTGATATTTTTCAGGTTAGTGCCTGAATTTTCAAAAGCATATTTTTAATTTCCTCCATATTTATTTAGAATAACAATAAACTTATTCCGAATAAATAACGTAACTATGCAGTAAGCCGTGAAGTAGTGTTGTAAATTTTCTTATTCAGCGACAGATGACGCTGAAGTGGCTTTAGATCGATGCATTACTTTTGTTTTATCATTTGTAATTTTTAGTTTATTAAATCACTAATTTAGCCATTTTGGGTTTTCAATCTAACACTAGTTATTGATTTTGGTATTCAAGTCAATCAAATCGCTCCACAGATAGTTTTGACATATTTCACTGTATTCACTTTATAAAAGTTTATGATCATTACGAGATCGTTACGATTACTTTTTACACTTTTTTACTTTAAGAATTGCTAACAATATTCTCGATTTTATACTGTTTTACTATATGTAACTTTTAAATCCACCTAATTTCTATATTTTTATTACAATTTGCTCACTTAACTTGATAACTTAACACTCAAAACAATTTATATACCTATATATTGTCTATTTGGAAACATTCATACCAAATTTTTAAATAATTATTTTATTTTATTTTAAGGGAGAAAACGTTTAAAAATAATTTAAAATTACCTAAGAATTAAGATTCTTATGTAATTTATAATAACCTAAGAATTAAGATTCTTATAATCGCGGATTTCAAGGACAATTTTTGCTATATTTTATTACATTAAATGTATAGTCAAACAAACTTACGGACTATGTATGCGAGAAAACATATAATTGGATTCCCAGTGTCACCACGAGAAAAACATCACGAAGTAACATTTTTGTCCAAGAAATTACAAAGTAATGCGGTCTGCAATGTATAGTCTTTATTGTCCTAAAAGATACCCAGGAATGAACTTTACTTTTTAAATGAAATGATTACTGTATATAGCCAAGAGAGTTAACAATTGTGTTCTATAATCTCTATATATAAAAATCAATTGCTGTCCGTTTGTCTCGCGAAAACTAGAAGATGGCTGGACCGATTTTAATGAATTTTTTTTATGTGGGTTTGAGTGGGTCGCTGGATGGTTTAGATTCACAATTAAACCCGGTAAGTGGCACTGTTGTCGCGATAAAGAAAACACCCGTGCGAAGCCGGGGCGAAATTCTAGGTTTTTTTATAGTTTCAAAGCGTCACTTAGTATTTTTTATTTTCCTTTCTACGAGTGTATTTCGTTACATGTATTATTTTGGCGTTGCGCTGTTTTTTGTGTTTTACTTACATTAGTCGTAAAATCGTACCTGGGCGACCGAGATCGAATTTTTCTTTTCTTAAATTATAGATGACACCTATCTAGATAGACTGTGAAAGTACAACAAAATCTTCAAAAACTTACACGCAGAGCTATGCTGCAGCTATATTATGGTTATAGCACGAATTGGTCGGCTCGACTGGGGAAGGACCACGCTATACAACACAGAATTTTTTACAGAATACCAGCGTAAAATAGCAGCTAAATGCTGCTAGTTTTTTAATGTTAAGTGAAGATAACCGGAGACCCCTTTTTACTGGAAACACGGCATGCCATTTTTGTGCTCAGGGTTGACAAAGCATCTGCATTTTGCTTCTTAATCGAGGATAGATGTAGATGTCTTTGAGCCACAGCATGTACTTACCATCAGGTGATGTTTACTCGTTTGTCAACATTATTTTATAAAAAAAAATTTCATCCAAATCATTAGGGCCGTATCCAAAAAATCAGTCACATACATACATAGAAGATTTAAATATCTGATTGCTCACTTAAAGTACGAATATATCGGATATTTAAATAAATAATGAGAGAATATCCTTTTAATGATGCAAGTCATCTCTGCTAAGAGATCATCGAGGTCAATAGTATAATCAAAAAGTAAAGAAACAACAAATATACTTTTAGAGATACGGTTTTTGAATTGCGGTTTTTGTGTATTACATTACTAGTTGTATTAGAAATGTTTTCTTCATTACGATGACAAGTTAAGTAACGCAAAATTTTACGCACATTATTCATAATATAAATTCTAATTATGTTGAGTTGTTTTTTGGGTATCATTTACTAATCGTAATAAAATTGATGTATTAATACAGAACTTCAAAAATAAACGGATTTCTCAAACGCAGACATTGTGTAGTCAAACGATGGATTCAGGAGAATTCCCTTGACCGATATTCTTTTCAAGTTAGCTTTTTCAAGTTACTTATTTCAAATGATGGAGAGAAAGTTTGATTTCGGTTTTAAAAGGATAAAAAGGACCGCCTTGAATATCTCTTTCCTAGGAAGGTATTTTGCTATCGCTTTTGCGTTTTTGTATAATGACTATTCAGAAGCTGCCAGTATCACTATAACGTGCAGAGTTTTTTTTACTTTTCTAAATATTTTATTTAATATTTTATTAATGAAAAAGGCTTCCCGTGTTTTAAATAATAAAATTTACTCGTTTTTATATTAGTTCAAATTTAAATGATTGGCTTAAAATTTAAAAATTTTCTTCGTAGGATATCAGTATTTCAGTATCCTATCTGCTTTTAACCCTAATACAATAATTATATTATCCTCCAGACCGAATTTTGGTCACAGCGGCCATTATCAAAGCAGACTAGACATCTGCACAGGGGAAGGTTAAAGTGAACGAGTGTGCACATGTGTACTCTCTATTCTGTCACTCCCATAGTCCGATGAGACGGCAATCCGTCACAGCCGGATAGAGATCAAGCGCAGGCCCAAGGGCTTTCCGTAGTTTTCGAGGCAAGAGGGTGAAACACATCCAACTACCTGGCTTCGGGCTGCTAGGAATTTATTCAAGGAACCTTAATAACAAACGTGTGAGACTTCGGCGACGCTATATTTATTTGAAAAGTGTCATCTTAATGCCTAAATGATAATGCGCAATAGGTTTACCAGCATAAAGTTATTGGCTCTGCGTACTTACTCGCCAGCCCAACGCGTACTGACATTCCGATCACAAATCCCGTAATTCAGACCTTTATCTAGTAATCCATTAAAAATTATGATAAGGCGACGTATTCCTATGCATTCTATCATCTAATCTACACTTTTTGATTATACATATTTTCCTAGTATAGGTCAATGTATAGTATATGTCAATGTTTTCTTTTTTTTTATAGGATAAGTGTGACAAACGAGCACACAGTCCACCTGATAGTAAGTGATTGCTGTGGCCCATAGACATCTACATCTATCCTCTGTTACAAATCAAAATGTAGATGCGTTGTCACCCGTGAGGACTAAGATGGAATGCCTCATTTCCAGTGAAAAGGGCCTCCGGCCACCTGCACTCACCAAGCGAAACGCAGAGGTAAACCTCTACTTCACGCTGGTTTTCTGTGAGGTCGTGGTACTACCCCGGTTCGAGCCGGCCCATTCGTGCGACAGCAAAAGCTGCCGCGTGGCTCTACCACTGTTAAAATTCTTTTATTATTCCTAAAAATATAATCTTATATTCAGACATTTTATACCATATAGTGGCATACTTTAAAGAAATGAGAAAAACGAGAAGCACAATGTAACGTAATGAATATGATGAACATAAGGTAAAGGCTCGCAAAGATATACAAGAAATTATAAAGCCTTCGGTTAATGTTACTCTTCGTACAAAGTGCTATAATATATACATTGTCCCGTTAAAAATCAAATGATATGGTAAAAATGAAATATTTACACAATACTTTATTTTTACCATTTCTTAATGTATTCACACTGCATATACATTAATTTTATTTTTATATTTAAAGCTATTTTTAAAAGGAAAATCAACTGTCACGACCTATAAGAAAATAATCTTCTATACAAGTAATGAATCTGTATAAAATGTGTGTTCAAGATTCGTGCAAAAACTACAAGACGGATTTGCATGAAAGAACAATAGCAGACTTTCATACATAAAATTTGTTGAGAAGAAATGGTAGCGTCTATATACCAAAAATATCTTAAAATGTTAAACCTTAGTCCCTTAATAACTCTGTCAAAGAATTTTGAACTGAGAAGGCGTCATAAAAAAGATATTTACATTTAAACTTTTTAGGTTATGTCCTATGTCACTTGGAAAAAGTCATGCTTCCTGTGGTTGTTTGATGTTAGCTTAATACATAATACATAATTGAGAGTTTTTAGATTATTGTATCTCTATTATATATTTGCATACTATAAATGTACATTTCTGGCATGGCTCCAGGTCTTTTGTATCATAGTGACATTCTCAGAAGGGCTAGAACCCAGAGCCGTAAGGGAAGTAAAAAAAAAACGGTGACATTTTATTTTAGCTAGTGTCGGCATAACCTTAAATGGAATTGTTACATAGTGCTATGATTGAGATAATGTATTATTGTAGGAAATTCTTTGTAAGATACTTATTCTCAGCGATATCACTTTTATTTTTATTATTACTGATAGTACATTTATTACTAATAATAACTTAATATAAAAATATTTTGTGTGTTGTATTGGTAGTCTTACAAAGTGTATACGAAAATAGTATAAATATACTAAATGGCAACATTTGAGTAGAGTAAAATGATTTAAGTCATTTGATATTCCCAAAAATGTTTTTTTTTCTGTGGCTTTAATTAAAATACATTTTTATTTGAAAAATCATAGAAAAATAATAAAACTTATTTTATATATAACTTATTTCTAGACCCTATAATTTTTGTCAACTATTTTTCTGCCATTGCTCTTTAGTACCTACTTAAGCAGTTAATTACCGTGTATTACATATTAGCATCTTTTTATCAGGCAATGGAAGAGTTAAAAAAAGATTATGTTTCCTTTTTTAAGTTTATTGTCATAATGGCACTCATGTCACTAATAGTCATGAAAAGGATTAAGCTATTAATATAATAATACTATAAAATGTGTTTGCGAAAATGAAACTTATCGCGCCACCTACTAGAAAGGACAGAACAACGGCAGCTGTACCAGCTAAGTATAGAATAAAATCCTACTTCTAAAGTATCTTATTGTTAATGATAGCGATAATATTATACACAGTCTTCCCGATAGTACTGTTGTTCATTACAATCGCCGACACATATCCCGTCGAAGGATTCAGATATATAGTGTAGTCTCGCTAAAGGTTTAAAATAGAATTGCTTGCTTCATGTAAATTTAACATCTCATTTGGAGTTATCAATATAAAAGGTGAAAGTTCAAACAGAATATGTATCTCTCCATACCTATATATTTAAATATCTTTGATCTCTCCGCATTCTTACGTTAGTGTTGTTCCGTCTTATGTACCTATCTCAAAAATAAATGTAGATATCACTTTCAAAACAATTTATATTTCCATTTTATTGTTTTTTTAATAAACGTTAGGCTTCGCCACCAAACGCTTAGCTACTGCGTTGCCAAGCAATCACTATCAGTTTGATTTTTTTTAAACTACAGTACTGATTACAATCAATTCTCAATCGGCCACACATAAGGTAATTTGACGTCGAAGGAATTAAACCGTATTAATTTTAAAAGTTGTAATTAGCGTTATCCTTCAACAGTGGTAGAAGCACGCGGCAGCTTTAGCTGTCGCACGGATGGGCCGGCTCGAACTGGGGTGGTACCACAACCTCACAGAATACCAGCGTGAAGTAGAGGTTTACCTCTGCGTTTCGCTTGGTGGCTGCAGGTGGCCGGAGGCCCTTTTTACTGGAAATGAGGCATTCCATCTTAGTCCTCACGGGTGACAACGCATTTGCATTTTTATTTGGAATAGAGGATAATAATAATAATATAATAATAATAATATTCCACAACTATCAAACAACGCCATCTAGTCCCAAGCTAAGCAGAGCTTGTGTTATGGGTACTAGACAACTGATAAACATACTTATATATTTCTAAATACATAAATATTATAGATAAATTACACCCAGACACAGAACAAATGATCGTGCTCATCACACAAACATTTGTCTTGGGTGGGAATCGAACCCACGACCTCCGGCGTAGCAGTCAGGGTCACTAACCACTAGACCAACAGGCCAGTCTAGAGGATAGATGTAGATGTCTATGGGACGCAGCTACCACTTACCATCAGGTGGACTGTGTGCTCGTTTGTCACCCTTATCATATAAAAAAAAATCCTTCCCCGGCTGAGCCGACCCATTCGCACTACAACTATAATATGACTGCAGCATGGCTCTACCACGTACGTAGTTTTGGTTTAGTCATGGCGTCATTTGAAAAGTACGTTAAAAAAATTGTCTTGCATCAAAAAGCGGAAACCGCGTAAACCAAAAATAATACAGACAATCATACTGATCTAGAGATGTACCTATATCTAATAATTTACATATTTTTTTAGCAAGCGAAATGAGCTGTGTGCCTGTTTTATACCATCTCAACTCGTCCCGTGGATATCGTAAAAACATGGAATTCCTTTCAAATGTTAACCTCATGTTCAACAATGCACTCAGCTGCTTTAAAAAGAGGGTCTGGAGACGGGTTGATGGTAAAAATTCATCAAAAATCATCGAACTTAATTCAACCAAAAAATACAGACTGTTCATGGAGTAAAACGAAAACACAGTCCACCTGATTGTAATTGAATCCAACGGCCCATAGACATCTACATCTATCCTTGATAAAAAATTAAAATGGAGATGCGCTGCCACTCTTGAGGACTAAGGTGAAATGCTTCCATTCCACTAAAAGGAACTTCGGTGTCTCACACTCACCCTACTAAACACAGCAGCATTGAACTGCTATTTTACGCTGGTATTCAGTGAGACTGTGTTCCTTCCCCTTTTGGGCCGACCATTCGTGCTACAACAAAATTATAACTGCAGCATGGCCCTACCACGTAACCTTTATCCACTCAACCGTCCACGGTTACTACAGTCCCCAAAAACCATTATTGCCTCACCTGTCTAGGCACCAAACGACATCTTTCGATTTAAACGCGTACAGCGCAAAAGATAGATGTCATTAATACAGTAAAAAATTGTCGATGGTGCTATATGAAATTTGTCGTCTGTGAAAGTAAATTTTATCTGTATAATAGTAAGAAATAATTAGAAAAAATGTTAAAATTAAATTTCGCCATTTTTGTTTGTGGAATATTAAGATGTGAGAAATTCGATCAAAAATGTGATAACTTTTCTGTTTTTATATGTTATTTTTAATGTTATTGTACATCAAACTAATTGTGAAGATATTTTCTTTAGTAGTAGTGTTCTTCTTTTATACATATAATAATTTAGCTCTAAATTTTAATCACTATACGCGATCATGGTTTATTGATCATATGTTGTTTAAAATGTATTCTAATCAGTTTTCTGTGTTAAATTAATGCAAAATATAAAATAATGATTCACTATTAACACGTTGATAGCAATATATTCTAAACGAAATATCTGTTGAGATGTGTCTAGAAATTATTAAAACCTATTTTTTCATTTATTTACTTATTTATTCAAATTTATATTGGGTAAACATTATATACTTATGTGTATTGAGTATATAAGATGTTATTGATATTATATATATATATATATATATATATATATATATATATATATATATATATAAAATAATCGTCTCCAGTAAGTATTACACTTTTCTTTTAAAACTCGAAATAAATAATAAATACGATTTTTTTGATATTCCCATTTTTAAGCTTTATTTTCAGGCTTTATTTTTAATTTGACTAATTTTATTTTAACAAAATAAAATTTAGAATTCCATGAGTCTTTTGAGAATATTTTTTATTTCAATGTAGCTATACTAGTTTTTCAGTAGTAATCGTTTTTGTTAAGACAGTCTCGCGCGTTCGTAAAAAATAGTGACATTTAATTCGTGGATAGATCAAGCGAGAATCACTCGCGCGGGGCGGACGGTTGAGTGGATATATTAGGTTTTAATAATTTTTAATATTGGTTGAAATAAATAGATTCATTAATTAGCTGATGGTTGGGTAATATGCATTGAAAATCACGTATAAATAGAGCATACGCTAAAATGCCATTTAGAATTTATGCAGAAGTTATATTCTTACATTTTTAACCACCAACATTGTTACGAGAAATTGTGCAATGGATATTAAAAGTTGTACGGTTAATATGAAGTAAGATTTATTCACATTTGCAGCATCTTGAGTTGACTGCCTCGTTAGTCTAGTGGTCGCAAACGCGATTACTGATCATGAGGTCCCCGAAGAATCCCAGGTCGGGCCAAAATCAGTTATTGAGTTTTTTTCTGTAATGAAATTCTCAGTAGCAGCCTGTAGCCAGGATTACGGCGGTGTTTTATTTACGTGCCTCGGAATCAACGTGTCGAATTACCATCGGGCTATGAGAGTAAGGGAATAGACTGGGAAGCACTAATGCACCTATGCTTGCGGATACACTTGGGCAATATAATCCTATCCTACACAAATATTATTATTATTGGAGTATTTATAAAGTATTCTCATCTGGTTTGGCTGAATAGATATATAAGAGTAAATGATAAATATACATAAATATATAATAAATATACGAACATAAACAAATAATACTACATACATAAATAGATAATAATAATACATAAATAGATAAAAGTCCAACCAGATGGAAGCCCTCGGCAGGGAAGACCAATCGGCCGAGGATTATAGGGAAAGGGAAAGAAAACGGCGGACGATGCGGGCAGCATCGAGGAGCACCGCCTTCTGCATTTGAGCCTGGAGCGGTCTGTTACGGAGTCCCAGTCGCCTCAAGTGACCCGAGAGGCTGACCGGGATTAGCCCGTTCCCAGAGACGACTACAGGAATAATTTCGGTCGACAGGCCACCCCACATGTCGGTCACCTCGTGAACCAGGTCCAGATATTTAGTTTTCTTATCTGTTTCGGCTTTCACGAGGTTTTCCGCATACGGAATGGTAATGTCGATAAAAATATCCTTGACTTTGCCCGGTGTATCAGCATAATATCAGGGTAATTCGCAAGAATAGTCCTGTCTGTGATAATGGTCCGGTCCCAGTAGAGCCTGGTGTGGTCATTCTCGAGTACGGCTTCCGGCAAGTACTTATAAGGCAGTTTCCGATCCACGAGACCATATTTCAGAGCGAGGTCCTGGTGTAGAATCCTGGCTACTAGATTGTGTCTGTGCAAGGATTCAGAGTTAGAAAAAGCCGAACAACCGGAGATGACATGCCTAAGTGACTCACCGGGATGGCGACTTGCTCGACAGACGTCAACGGCGTCATCCTTTAGGACGTATCTCCGATAGTTGTTGATCTTAAAAACCTGATCCAGTATCGCACAAACAAAACCCTCGGTTTTCCCAAAGAGGTCACCAAACCGTAGCCAGTGAAGGGAGGCGACCGTCTCTTCGAAAGGCTCTTGAAGAGCCTTGTGAAACCTCCCACGGAACTCCTTCTCTTTCCATACGGTCTCATGCTTGGCAATGATCTTGTGCCGGGTCTTGCCATTGCTCGTTGGCTAAAAATAGATGTGTAAGCCCTTTGTCACAAGAAATGACGTCCTTATAAAATTAATCATCCGATCTCGTCAGGAAGTAATTACGGAGGCTGCACAATTCGCGATTATGCATGGTGAGTACGCATAAAAAGCCACGTTAAGTTCAGTTTGAGTCCATCTGAGTATGCCAAACGTACACATGAGGACAGACATGACCCAACCGTTATATGTGTGTGTCTTATTCACGCCCGACAAAAAGCTGTTAAGTACTTTAGTCGCACGTGCATATCCTGCATAAATTAGATTGCAAACTGATTGTTTCATATCCGCCTCATCAATACCTATATTTTATGACATACCCAAGTATCGGTATGTTTCAGCCTCGGAAAGGGAGCTTATGTTGGTGGGCATAGATAAGTCTATGCTCTCAGAGTTAATAACCCTAACCATTTCAACGAGGAGAACTGCACATTTATCCGTCCCCAGCTCCATTCCAATAGAATTGTTCAAATCACAAATGTGTATTGAAATCAAATAACTAAGAGTAAAGTTCTAATACAAAATGGATGGTATTTTCTTGGGTCTGTAGAATCCTGATCTTTAGCAACCAAATGAGTGAACCCAGTAGTAAAGAGTCTCTGGAGTGACTTCTTGTCGAGAGCCTCTTGTAACTGACGGACGAACAAAGTGTGACACACCGCGAACCCCTTCAGCCAGTAGTGACGCAGCCCGTTGAGTCCCGGACTTTTCCAGTTCGGGGCCCTACGGACCGCCTCAGCTACGTTATCCGGCGTTATGATGACGGGGTCTATGGGCGCAATACTCGCACACCGACTCACCACAACTTCCGTCCAAGGGCCCTCGCTGTGGTTTACGCGCTCTGAAGGCAGGCCACGTCAGAATGCCATAGTGTCAGCCTGTTTCGGTGCTGGGCTTGTTCCACATACGAGTGGTACGTGTATTAAAATTAAATAACTAAGCGTAAAGTTCTAATACATTGATGTCAAAGTTATCTTGACCGATTATATAACATATTCTTGAGCCACAAGAGTGCGCTGATACACAGAAACACTCACCCGTTTAAATTTAGCTGTATCTGATATGTTGTTCGATAACACTGGAAATAGTTTAATTTGCAAGCTGAAACACAAAATGGCACTATATTCAGACCCGAAAACTTCCCAAAAATGTGTGTTTGTAAACAAATTTTAACTCTGGCTGGGTTTTAAACACAAAATCTCAAGGTCAGTGACTGTCCCTTCAGCCACGAAGTTGATATATAAAGGGTATAAATAATCATATGTGTCAATGATTGATGTATGATCGGGTATAGAAGAAAGGAAGTAAAAATAAAATTATGCATCCGTGGGATTAAAGACAAAAATTACTTAGGATAAATTAGTACGGGTATTTAACGCACAATTTTTACACAGCTTTGCATCTAATAGTAGAAAATTAATGTTGCTAACGGTAGTCAACATAAAACGCATAAAAATTAGGGCAGGGTCGGGGCTTCAGTAACACTTGAAAAACACTAAAGCTTTGCCGTGGATCATCAATTAAAACGCCAACTTCAATTAAAACAGGCACTAGTACAAATAAACTCTTAACATCAATGGTTCATTTTCTTAATTGGTAAAGCACATTGAAATAATTAAAAAACTGAAAATGATAGCCTAAAAATAAAACGTATAGGATTGTTTATTTAAATATATATTCATTTTAAGATAATGATATAAAAGACAACATATAAAAACATTTACCACAATACAGCAAAAATTGGAAATTGACTGAATTTTTTCGTGTTTAATTTTATATTTTTATTTACCGGCGTTTTGATTGCTTTGCAGCAGGCGCCCATCTTTATAGGAGTGTATACCGGAAAATAAGTTTTATTTTAAAGTTATTTCCACACCTTCTATATCGTGGAGGCGGCTAACATATATAAATTGCACAATGACAAAAATTCAGATCCAGCAATTATTTGTTGACCATATTAAAATGGTTCCGTATGGGATTCTTGGTTGGGAACTTGCTTCTTAGTAAATCTGTCATTCTTTCACAGTGTTCACGCATATATATATATAGCGCTAATACTCTGAGCTATATATATATATAGCTCAAAGTATTAGCGCTCGGCATAAATATCATAGTATATGAGTGACACGGGTAGGATCACTGACGTCACCAATTTTAATTGCAGTTTTAAATGCTGATTTACACATGCTCGGCGGTAAAATAAAACAGAAGTAAAAGGGGGCTTGTGCTCACAAGGGTACCTAAAGTATTAAAGTATATAGGATATAACTTTAATACTTTAGGTATTTATCACAATGACAAATGGCTACTCACATTTTACTAGTCATAAGTGTGGCGATTAGAACATGAAGAAGAAAATAAAATTACAAGAGGGTTACTTTACATGTGTGTAACGTTTTATTTCCCTTCTTTAATAGCCTGTAAATGTCCAGGCGACTAAGCGAGACAGTTACACTAAGATATTAAAGACGATAGATGTGTCAGAAGCCACGATCTTTTTGTAATTTCCTACAGTCATAGAATTAAACGAAAGGAGTGATATATAATCTAATGACGCACCACTTGGATTTGTGACGTCTGATATAATATTCCATGACAACACAATACGCCTCCATTATTTAAACTGTTTCTACGTGATTTCTCGAGCCATGACCGGTGAAATCCATTCCAGATCATTTGTTATGGAAATTTGATAGCAGTCGTTTCTTATGGTCTGTATGAATAATGTAATTCAATGATATTTACGAAAAAAACAATATATAAATGTGTAATTTCAAAATGTTGTAATTAAATATAACGATTATTTTTATTTTTATTCAAATAAATACGTAATATTTTATTTTACTTTCATGCTATTTTGATTATATTAAGATTTTGATAAGATCATAATGTAAATAATATTTGATTTCGTAAAGTGATTTAATCAGCTTCTTTTTGTAGACGGTACTGATGCATAGCGTATAGAAAAATAAAAGCGCCTACTTCAGAACATGGAATAATTTTATTCTTTTTAGTTCTATGATTTTACTTTTTAATAAAATTATTTTTTTTACTCTTTTGAGAGAAAAAACTACATACTCTATTTTGCCTCTATTATATATAGAATTTTTTCTTCAAATTTATATATGATAGAAGTGTAGTGAAGTGAAGTGAAGTGAAGTGTAACTTATATGTTAATAATTAATAATTACCAAAATCTGTTTACAATCAGGAAGATATTGCGTAACACACATAAAAAACATACAGTCAAATTGTAAACCTTCTCCTGTTTTTGATATTAGCTAAACTTGTGATTGCGTTAGTGTTTCAGTGTTATTTTGTAGCACTATAATATTTTCTGCGCACCTTGCTTTGTGATAGACAAAATTTTGATAAAATAGCTAAGCAAATTTTGTAATAATTGCTAAGTACAATTTTAACTTTTGAGATTAAAATAAGCTAGGTCAATTTATAATAGTGTTTAGATTACCTTGCAAATTAATAAGGAATTTTAGACGAAGTTGTTTTACTATATTAAATTGTTCGTTTTCATTAAATTTATAATGCTAGCCTCGAGTACAGGCGTAAGGTAGTAAGGTCTATCGGTGTTTTTCAGGATACAGTTTGGAGTGTGCCCAGGAATTAATAATTAATTTTCTAATACCCTTCCATTATTTTATTATTTATAAAAGACCCACGTCAGGTTTCATACATACGTATTATACAAATATTTTAAGACTGAAATTATTAGCCATCATTATTTCGTCCAATTACACTTTGTGAAAAAGAAAAGAAAAAGGTAAGGAGAACTTTATTAGACTATCAACAAGCCGGGATTTCTTCACCACTCAATCATTGTATAATGTCATAAATGACACTTGGAAAAGGAAATTTTTAATTAAAATTTTCTATTACAACCTAGATGCAACAATATGAGAAATTGAGTAATTAAGAATACCTTCTTCATTAAACAGTGGTAGAGCCAAGCGGTAGCTTTTGCTGTCGCACGGATGGGCCAGCTCGAACCGGGGTGGTACCACGACCTCACAGAATACCAGCGTGAAGTAGAGGTTTACCTCTGCGTTGCGCTTGGTGAGTGCAGGTGGCCGGAGGCCCAATTCCCCCCCCCCCCCCCATCAACATGGTAGTGGAATTAAATAAAAAACTACCCCAGGAGGGTACCAGCACCCCTGGAGAATCCCTCGCTGAGCATCCACAAACAAACTACTTCACTCCTGATTGTGGGTGCTCAGGCTGCCCCGCGTATTCTGGGGGGGAGGGGGGGGACAAAATTACGCTCGCGACTAATGCTGCTCGGGGAGCAATAAGACCATGGCGACCCCTGTCACGCTATCCGTGAATTTTTGCAACATCAGGAGACTTCATTCCAACCTTAACGCTGTCCATTACCATCTAGAGCCGGCGAAGCCGGCCTTGCTCTTTTTAACCGAGACTCAGGTGTCCTTTCCGGCTGATACTTCATATCTCTTCTACCCGGGATACAAATTGGAACACTCCTTTATGCCCCGGGCTGGAGTTTGTGTATACGTCAGAGAGGACATCTGTTTTCGACGCCTCGGCAGCCTTGAAGGTACGGACCTGTCCATCCTATGACTGCGCGTAGACAGCGACGACCATCCCCGCGTCTACAAGTGCCTCTATAGGTCCCATAGCGGTAATGCCGACACAGACAGACTCATCGACCACGTTCAAATGGCTGCAGACTCCGTGCTACAACAGGTCTCATCCGCAGAGATCGTGATACTCGGTGATTTCAACGCCCACCACGCTGAATGGCTTGGTTCTCGTTTAACCGATCATGCGGGTAGATCTGTCTCCGACTTTGCTTTGGCATATGGTCTAACACAGCTGGTTACTTCGCCTACGCGGATGCCAGATGTGGAAAACCATGTATCTTCCCTGTTGGACCTTCTGCTGACCTCTCATCCGGACGGATATCAGGTCTCCGTCGATGCCCCTCTGGGCTCTTCGGACCATTGTCTGATCCGGAGCACGGTGCCACTCACGCTCCAATCGCAGTTGCGATCTGCAGCTTGCCGCCGTGTTTGGCACTACAGGTCAGCTGATTGGGACGGGATGCGGTCTTTTTTTGCATCCTACCCTTGGGGGCGGGTTTGCTTCTCGCCGGAAGATCTCAGCGTTGTTGCCGATTCTGTTGCTGATGTGGTACTTCAGGGTATGGAACTTTTTATTCCATCCTCTGTGGTGCCCATCGGAGGCAGATCCCAGCCATGGTTTGGTCGCTCCTGTAAAATAGCATCACGCTATAAGCAGGAGTGCTACCGGGCCTGGGCTGACGCATCAACGTCTCGGGATTTAAACACCAGCGCACTTAAAAAGAAGTATAATTCCGCCTCCAGGTCCTTCAAAAGCGTCATTACCAAGGCAAGGTCTGAGCACATCGGCAGAATTGGCGAGAAGCTAGTTCGCCTTCCTTCGGGAACCCGTGCATTCTGGTCCCTCGCCAAGACTGTCCAAGGGAACTTCTGTCAGCCATCCCTTCCATCTCTGCACAGAGAGGACGACTCACTGGCCCATGCCGCAAAAGAGAAAGCTGATCTGTTGTGCTCTCTTTTTGCGTCTAACTCGACTCTAGATGACGGGGGGAACACACCGCCGACCATCCCGCGATGTGAGTGCTCCATGCCGGATGTGCGATTTACACAGCGCTCGGTTCGCAAAGCACTCTTCTCCCTGGACGTCAGCAAGTCGAGTGGGCCCGATGGAGTCCCTCCCATTGTGCTGAAGATGTGTGCTCCGGAGTTGGCACCGGTTTTAACGCGTCTTTTCCGGTACTCCTACTCCCAAGGCGTAGTCCCGAATTCATGGAAGACAGCTTTGGTCCACCCGATCCCTAAAAAAGGCGACCGCTCAGACCCGTCCAACTACAGGCCTATCGCCATCACCTCCTTGTTCTACAAAATAATGGAATCCATTATAAACTGCCAGCTCATGAGGTACCTTGAGGATCACCAGCTGATCAGTGACCGTTAGTACGGTTTTCGTCGGGGTCGATCAGCAGGTGATCTTCTAGTTTACTTAACTCATAGATGGGCGGATGCCCATTTTCTGATTATAATTGCCGTCCAAGAGGGAGGCATTGGCCGTTAGTTTGGACATAGCGAAGGCCTTCGATCGGGTCTGGCACAAGGCGCTTCTTTCGAAGCTTCCTTCCTATGGGCAGATTTGTGATTTTCAACAAATACCATCATTAATCAGTGCAAACTGAAATTTGTATAGGTAATATAAAATTATATCAAGAATAATGGCGTAGATGTATCGATAATAAATAAAATAGCTATACAACTCTCCCCCGAATATGCTCTTAAATGAGTTAAAACGTAAAATCACCATAACGGTAATGCATTATGTAGTGGCGGGAAAGAATGCCCACTACGCCATATCTTCCCGTGGGTGTTATAAGAGGTGACAATGTGAAATAGAGCCAGAAGATGGGCATCAGTATCTTTCTGATAACAGTATAAAGCAATAAAAAAAGCAGGTGCCAACCCAAAGTAAGAAATAGGCAAATGGTGAAGAAAAATTAATAAAAAAGCATGTGTGCAGTTCACACGCGGTAGAAGTGAAACCTTCAAATGAAATATACTTAGAACCCGATTAACGGGAAAATTTATTTTATGCTATGGCTTAGTAGTTAAGTTCATAGTTATGACTGTAGACTAGAAATACTTAAAAATGAATAATTTATTTATAACGAATGTATCAATATATTTGTGTATAATATGTATAGGTTTTTCTTCTGAATAAATGTCATATAAATGATAAGGCCTCATTTTTATCAGTTAATTTATTATATTTAAATGTCTAACTAATATTCAAAAAAAATAGTAATATATATATTATATGATGTAACCAAAATAGTGCTTTCTATTTCTATTCTACGCGTCAATATGAACAACTTTTACTGTAGATCTATCATCGAAATCGCAAAGAAAATCAGATCTTCCATACATTTTGAACAAGTGTGTACGAAATTCTGTATGGAATAACTGATTTTGAGATTTTTTTGACAGGATCAGGGTGACAAACGAGCACACAGTCTATCTGATGGTAATTGGTTGCTGTGGCTCATAGACATCTACATCTATCTTCGGTTAAGAATCAAAATGCTGATGCGTTGCAACCCCTGAGGACTAAGATGGAATGCCTCGTTTCCAGTAAAAAGGGTCTCCGGTTCCCTACACTCACCATACAAAACACAGCAGCGTTAAGCTGCTATTTTACACTGGTATTCTGTGAGAGCGTGATCTTTCCCCGGTCGAGCCGACCCATTCGTGCTATAACTGTACCAGTAATATAGCTGCAGTATGGCTCTACCACGTATAAATTGAAAATTTCGAAGATGATCCCGTAATAAAAATTATTCATGTTGACGGGCAGAATCATTCCCTAACTTATTGAGTACTATTTTGTTATACTTTTACTTAGTATATAAGGTCGAGGAAAAAGTTGGGTCATATTTTATATACAAATTCAAGAAATTTTTGTTTTAAAATTTTGTTACATTTAATTATAATATATATAGGTCAATTTTGTTCGATAACTTGTTGCGATCTTGTAGGTAGTGACATAATCGCGTTGCTGTAGAAATCTTGGGATTTTCGACAAAAAATTCGACAAGTAGTTTTATTAGATATATTCAATACCAGAGATTCGAAGCAACATGGATTTAGTCATCGCATTTATAATGGAAATAAAAATAATATTTTTAATTATTTAGAACATGCGAAACAATATATTATAAACTTAAATAGTAAAACCTCCAGAAAGCTTTCTTTTAAAGAACACAAGCAACAAAAGAAAATAATGATTAAAAGTTTTTAACCGGTTTTAAGTACTCAATCAAATACTGGATTTTTAGGAATGTTAGTGTGTATTGAAAGTCTCAAACAGATAACTAATCTTGCGGTCTGGCGTTATCATGATAAAAGACCACTCCTTTTCTGATTATCAATGCCGGCCGTTTTTTTTTTTTTGAGTCTCATTATTTGTTGGCAGTAGAGATCAGAATCGATGGTTTTACCAGGCGGTAAAAGCTCATGATAAACGATACGCTTCCAATCCCAACATACACACAGCATCATCTAATTGCGCATTAATCCAGGTTTCGCTACAGTCTATAAACAAAACATATATCAATACAGAAAAAAAAATTACGTTTCTTCTATGGCCTTCATACAAGAAACGTGACTGAGGAGTCCTTTAATATTTTATTTTTATTATATGTTGTTATAGCGGCAATACAATTAGCCAATACACATTCTGTGAAAATTTCAAGTATTTTATTACATTCCATAAAATACATTATTTTTTATTTATTACAAGTTCATAAAATACAGCCTGATGACAGACAGACGGAACGATAGTGGAAACTTAGGTTCCGCTGACGTTCTTTGGGTACGGAACCCTAATAAACGGAAATAATGTTTTAATAATAAAAATAGCAATTAATAAAACAACATAAAAATATTAGGTCATTTTAGCAATAGTGCAAAAATAAACATTGAATAATATAGAATTAGGTTATATTATTATTATATTATAAAATATAGTAACAATAAATTCACATATAAAAATCTCAGCCACGGGGAACTTTATTTTTGTACACGCGGCAACACTGAATGGCGTCATTCATATTTTGTAACTTATTTATGGCTCGTGTTATGTTATGTTGAAATTTCGAAATTGTATGATACTTACTGATAGTATGTGATCCCAGTGTCTTTCTTATTTCTTGTAGTATTATTTTTACATAGTTTTACTACGCAAAATAGTATTTTACTTCGGATTATGATCAAAATTTAATAAATCATTCGGTACGTCCAAATCACATGTCACCTGCAACGCGACTGGTTCGGGTACGCCGATTTCGGCGTAGTATTTGTTGCCGCATTTTACAAGAACGCCGGCGGTATCTAGTCTGAGCGCGCGAAGACCTATCAATAATCTGAGGAAATATATAACAAAAATATTTTATAGCACATGATTTATTTAATTTGATTATTTTCAATCACAAGTGCGGCATAAAATATAAGATAAAAGTTTTATTTTAGATTATTATTTTTAGATATGTAAAGTTTAAATTATAAATAAGTGTTTAATAAAATCAAACTGACACAATGGCATGTCCTAAAAATCTTCGACGAATAGTGCAAACGTTCGTAAGAAAACACGCCCACGCTAATATTTGTTCTTGTTTAAATTACATTTGTACAACGTCCCGTATTTAGCTGTATTATGTATAATGTTTCGTGCCAGGAGTCAAAATTTTTGTTTTTACTTTAATTATCACATATAGTTTTCTTTGTAGGTACATTATCAATCGTATGAGACTTCTTGCAAAATATCACTTTAATAGGTATTTACTTTGAATACATTCATAGCTTGAAATTAAGTAAAATAAAAATATTCTATGACATTTACGTTCAAAACAAATGAACAAAAATGTCAAATAACATGCGACGTTCCATTACATCATCTTTAAAAACTGATAATCTACGAGTATTATTACTTTTATATCATATAGTATGTGTTTATATTGATTTGTACAGTTTACTGTAGCTAGCTTTCTTTTTTATTTTCTTTTCTTTTTTTCTTTTTTAATCACACTAATTGTTTAGTTACTAATGTAAGTTGTAAGTTTACATTTCTTCCATCACGCCAATGAGTAAGATGACTTGCCCTTAATGTTATTTTTTTATAATATTGTATGGGCATAAGTTAATTTATTTTCAATTTACTTCCATATTATTTTATATATTTGTAAAATTTTATTTTAATTTTTTTAAATATTTTTATCAGTATTGTGCCTTTTTATAGTATGTATACAGATAATAATGATAGCTTTTCTCATGTCCGTGTTCATCTAAATGCTTTTTAAGCCTGGACTCTACCGCTAAGTCTTCCGTAGATCTTAACATGCATGATCGTATTTCTATCCTCTTTTCTCAATATCGCTCACATAAACGCACAAAGTATTCCTTACTATTATTCTGACCTTCTCGCATTTATTGACGGTACTCATCTTGATACTTTTCTATTTTCTGAGTCTTTTCTCAAGCCTTTCCTCCCTTCTATTCAATATTCACTACCTGGTTACATTCTTATTCGTAACGATAGGGTAGGCAAAGGCGGTAGAGGTGTTGCTGTCTATTTACTTTCGGAAATTTCTTACATCTCCATCAACTTACTCGGAACCTGTGGAACATTTGTTCCTTGAAATCACACCTTGTCATACAATTTTCCTTGGAGTCTTGTATAGTACTAACCTTCAATTACTTTGATGCATTAGACACACTTCTTAATGATTTCTGTCCTGTTTATAGCCATGTAATCTTGATGGGGGATTTCAACACATGTTAAATTAAAAATGATTCACGTACTTATAAATTGCAATCTCTTGTGTCATCTTATAACCTAGAAATCTTGCTTCTATCTGCCTTATACCCTTTTCCCAATTATACTGCATCTCTTCTAGACCCGATTACCGTATCATTTTTAAATAGTGTTGCTAACTCCCCCACTTTGCTCATTCCCCCGGTGCAGTTTGCAGATAACATTTAAAACCCTCCTCCAGAACCGAGTTCTAATCTCACTCTTTTACAGTATATTCAGTTAGGTTATGGAATTCTCTTCCTGCTGCAATTCGTGGGGCTCAAACAGTTTCAGTGCTTAAAAGGCGATTTAAAGAGCACTTTCTTTCTTTGTCGTCCCAATGATCTAATGTATGACTTGCATAAATATATATATATATATATATATATATATATATATATATATATGTGTGTGTGTGTCTATATGTATTTTATTATATATATGTATATAGTATAGCATTTAGGCATATGCATGTTTGTATGGATATATGTATATGTTTTTATTATCTTTATTTTATATTAAGTATATGTAGGAAGTATAATGGGTAGGGTACAGAGACTGATTTTGTAGTCCGGAATAGTAATTAATTCGTTTACATGAATTAATTATCCAACGAGTCGAGGATAAACTAGTAACGCAATACGACAAGCGCACTGTTCCACGTCAGAGCTAAGACTGTCTTAACGACGGCCGCTCCGTCCGTTTTATACAAGCAGGACGGGTGGCAACGCAGGTGCAATGCCGCAGGTGTGCGGTACACGTGTCGTTTACAAGAATTCTGTCTAGCCAGACAGACGCCACCGCACCTACAACGGTGCAGGTGCCGTCACGGCCATACTGACATGCGTGCGTCCTCGCACGCGCTCCATCACAATTTTAGTTATCTGTAGACAAAAAAACATCGTTCGACTATACTGACATAACAGCGTCTGGTCCGGTCTATATTGACCCTTCAGACTTGTCACAGTGACAGTGGTGACAGTCTTGTTTTGTTCCGGCAGTAAGCCCTACAAAACTTTAATCATCTTTATGTTTGATCAGAATGATTAGTCTGTAGCTTTTTCTATTTTCTCTTTTTTTTTTTCAAGTACTGTTTTCGCTAGTCCGGAATAACTATTCCCTATAGCCATATCATTGGACCGGCACAAAGCCCTGCAATGATAGTAAGAACTATTTTTTTTCTTACGCTTTTTTTTTTTCAAGTACTATTTATGCTAGTCCGGAATCACTATTCCCTTTAGCTATATCATTGGACCGGCAAACGCCCTGCAATGATAGTAAGAACCACATTTTTTTTTTACTCTCTTTTTTTTCAATTCAGTATAGAACAGTTACAGACCAACCATACCGCAAACATGTCCCCGTCACAATCACACAAAAGTGTATCGTGAGGGACGTAGTGATACGATAACACCTAAGTATGTAAACCAACAGCAACTCTACACATATCCCAGTGCAGCAAAGACCAGCCTCCCTGCAACTTCATGCTCCTTTCCTGCACTAGAATAATTACTTTGTTAGAGTGTTGCAATGTCTCTAGTATTTTCTAGATGCACAGACACGGCTACCTCTGACTGTAGCACGTCCTCGTGCGGTTGACAGTGAACAGCATACGATCTATCAGTTATCACCACTTGCTAACAGATATAAACTCTTGTTAAATATTACAACGGTCGACCATCCCAGACTTCATTTAAGTCTGGAACGCGCGGATATGGCTACCTCCAGGCAAACACACTACAGCTTTTCGTTCTGCTGTGATCGTGCCACATTCGCGGCAGCAAGCCGTCCCGCCGTACTAGCGCTAGCGAATCGTCGCACTGCTTTGCAAAATTAAAAGAAATCGAGATAAATGTATTGCGAACCATGGGATTCCGAGCTTCCGAAATTCATCACATATTCTCTTAAGAAACGGCAACTGCACGACATTTGAAAACATTGCAAACGAAACTATGTGTAGAGACAGATACCACAACATATTTCGAAGCGAAGAAGGAAACTGCGCAAAATCTACGAAAGCCGTCCATTTACAGCGCCAAAACACCATTTGTTCGGCGGCCGCTTAAATTGCCCTGCCGTAAGATCAGCCGATAAGTAACCGACTGTAGCGGTGTAGGCTCAATCTAACCAGCGCTCGGCCGTACCTGACCATGTTCGATTAGCCATCACAACGTCTTCCTCATTGATCATTGTTGTAGAGACTTCTACGAATCCCTCGAAATCAAACCCCAATCTTGTCAACGACACAATATTCGGAGCAAACTGCAACACTGATCAACACATTAGAACACAAAAATGTCACTTATTATTTTTAATTAATAGCGTGTTAAAGTTAATCCTTTATTGTAGTACAACCCTTAAAAGTTTTGAATTTCAAAATATAGCAAATGATAATCATGTTTCGCGTGAACTATCAAATTACAACAAAACGAGAGCAGCAGGAGCACCCGAGGGTTTACAAGCATCGTCGGGGTTGTAGTGATCATGATCTGCGTGAAAAACAAATTGTTAACTATAAGGACAACATACACAGTTGCCTGTTCTCTCATCTATCACACATACGAGGCCCTAAAACAGAAATACGTTCTCATACCTTGGTCTATAATAAAGCACTTCGCTTTCACAAGTAAACATAGGTCTTCATACGAAGTATCTGACACATACTCTTACTTGAACTTGCGAGATCCCACGTTAACTACGTGAACCACATTAAAAACGTGAACCAGGACAGAGCCTAATACATGTTCAGAAAACATTACCGTGCACACAGCATACGACTTCCGCGCACACAGTGTGACTCCCACGCATACAGAGTACACGACTTCCGAGGCATCGCCATGTACAGCATACGCGCGCTCCGGGATGGCGCCTGCGTATACGCGCATACGTATCTGCCGAAACCAGGCCATGTTACAGCTGGACCTGGCAGTCCGTTACGACCAGCAAGGCACACACTCACGCACTTGTAATCACATCACACGTGCTACTGTAACACATAAAAGAAAACATTAAAAATACTCAGTCGGAACTTGATTTCAAGAAATGCAGCACTACTCTTGGTACACCATTCGCCTTTCTAGGGCACCAAATACTGAGCTGCGGCTACACGACAACCTCTGGTATGGTCCGATCCTCATGTAAACTTAAATACTCTCTTCAATGTCTCTTCAATGCTACAGCTCCACGCTTTCCACTAAACCATTCCAAGTTTGTCGACTACGTAATGCTCGGAGTAAACTGTAACACTTATCATCACATTAGATCACAAAAATACTACTTAGTGTTTTTAAGTCATAGCACGTTAAAGTAATCATGTTCTTTTTTTCGGTACATAGTTTAAACATTTTGAACTTTAAAACTAGGCCATGTAAATCACACCTCGTGTATCAAATTATAACATTACTTGAGCAAGTTAAGCTTCCACTGAATGCAAACTATAACTCATTCAGAATATCTCCAACATTTCTTTCGACATTTGTTATCATATTTGGGTACGTTAAGAAATAATGAAATTACTTGCGGGTACTTTCTATTATAAATTGAATAAAAAGATTTAACTTTTGACTTAAAACATTTCACTTTAAACTTTTACTCTACACTTTAATGATTCGTCAATGTCGTAAATACAACAACAAACTTGATTTAAGAAATTGAACACAAAACAAAACGCGAGGCGCATTATAGTATTTCGCCAACGTAATAACCCTTACACTATTCAAAGGTTATAGCAGGTGGGCAGTAACAGGGACTTTATCCCACTTCTGATGTAGGAAGTATAATGGGTAGGGTACAGAGACTGATTTTGTAGTCCGGAATAGTAATTAATTCGTTTACATGAATTAATTATCCAACGAGTCGAGGATAAACTAGTAACGCAATACGACAAGCGCACTGTTCCACGTCAGAGCCAAGACTGTCTTAACGACGGCCGCTCCGTCCGTTTTATACAAGCAGGACGGGTGGCAACGCAGGTGCAATGCCGCAGATGTGCGGTACACGTGTCGTTTACAAGAATTCTGTCTAGCCAGACAGACGCCACCGCACCTACAACGGTGCAGGTGCCGTCATATATTAATGTTACGGCCTACAGCTGCCCCTGCAAACGTCATCTTGGCTGGGGCCCATAGCAGCTTCCTCGACGGGCAGACGCAGGTCGGGCCCAATGGCCATATGGAAGAATTTCCTATAATACTAAGCTATATGGGAGAAGGCTAGGGAAATTTAGTACGTACCTGTTTCCGATTCTTAGATAGCCCCAAGGCTCGGTCAGGCCGTTAGTGGGTGTGAGGTGCATGGCAAGTAGTGTTTAGTGATGTGTAAATGTCTGAAACCTGGACCAGATTAGGTGACCAGCAGCGGCCGAGTTCCAGGCTGCCCCACAATGCTTCATCGCTCCAGCAGGCTCCATCGCTGGACCATTTCTTTCATCATTGTCACTATTTCAGTCTATTAGCTTCATTGTACATTTAACTAACTTAAACTCGCCTAATTCCACATCCATCGTAGAATCGAACACGTGATACCCGACACAGTAAAGATAGTAGTTCAAAATTCGACTTTCAATGTCCCGAATTCACTTATCACAAAATTGTAAATAGGGAACTAACGCGATCTCTTAATGAGTCCAGCGTTGAACACAACTAAGTTCCTTCATTCGACACCAAAACACCACGTCGCGAAAAGAATTCAAAATACGCCTCGTTGAGACGTAAACTAACAAACCAACCAACACACAAAAAAGGGCACTTAACTCGACGGCACATTTATAATGATTTCCAGGCAACCGGGAGACGCTCTCGACCAAGGAATGCGCGGTTCGAACCCTAGACCGTATCTACTCGACGCGCGCGTACACAATTCCGCATCACCCGAACAAGTTAAATATTGCAAAAATCACATATCCACGTAGCGAAGTAACACGCACTACATCTAACTATCTGGACCCTACACGGTCGCGTGAACTTCGGCCGCGATAATCGAGATACGCGGATTCACCGCATCACGGCCAGCGAGTTACTTCTTCTTTGCCCACGTGTCGAGCCACTGCAAGCCGCATACGGCCACCCCACCTGGCGGCGTTGTTTTTTCACCTACATACCAACGGGTGACGCGCCAGCTCGAATGCAATTGGATGGCGTTCAAAAATGACCAAATTTGGGCATAAACAATTAATATTAGTAAATTTATTTTAAGAGTGCACACTTAATCCACGTGTCTTTGAATTTGTCGTGTTCAGCAGTGCCTTTGTACAAAATATCTTTTTATTTATCATTGTAACATTAATTAGTGTGTACATAAATTGTTAAATTAATAAATAAATCTATTCTTTCAACTAACTATGGTAAAGACATTTTATGGAACAAAATTTGATTGACTCTCAAAGTGGTCCATAAATCAGTAAGATATGAAGATAATAATGAGTACGCGTAGCGCTCTTGATGGCTATATGCGAACTGATTTTATAATACAATTGTCGCGGAAATATATAAAAGAGGTCAAGTTGTAAATGATGACTTGACAATTTTACGTTGCATTTCATGCTCGTACATATTCCCGGGCAGCAAAGATGGGGTTAGTAGAATGATGGATGCTAGTGTGGTATAATCTAATTACAAGGTGATACCATTGTTTCTTATCTATCGTCCAAATGATAACTTGATTAGTAAATGAATGTATAAGGTGATTAAACAATATTCTTATCTAAGACTAGTCTATGCACACTGGTTTGGAATTGCGTACACTGATCTGAGCACAGGTGACGTGCTTCTGTTTTGCTTAAAAACACGTGCATTCGTTTTTGAAAAACCATTTGCACTCACTTTTTGACACTGATTGCCGATAGAATAATTATTTGCACTCACACTTTGACACTAATTGCCCATAACACATTCACTACACTGAGCACTGACACTCGGTAGAACCTGTGGCGACGACGTCTCCTGTTCCGTCATAGCGACCGACACTCCCGCCTTCGCGGGTGCTCCCGGCACCGACTGCCTACAGCGCCTCCAGCTGTACGCCAGGGTGCCCACCGCAATGACCGCAAACAATACATATATCGCAGCATTATGGTGGACATCATGATAAGAAACCGTCTCTGCTAAGGGCTCGTTGTTCTTCATAATCTCAATCTGTTCCTTGATCATCTGCAGCTGTAGATTATTGGCTATATCATCATTCGTATTGTTCGGTAAGGAGCGATCGGGTAGCGATATGTTGATGATATGATTAATTGGTGATATCTTAGGGGCTCGTATATCAGAATGGATATTCATCTCACTAAGTTCTTGTCGGTTTGAATAAACAAAGAAATCAGCTGCTTTAACTATACAACCTTGATCCACATTAAAAAGGACAGAGCGGGTCAATTGCACTGCCGTAACTTGATCGTCACATGGTGTCACCTACTTCATTTTGCACTGGTCGCAACAAAAATAAAAATATGTATTTAGTTTATTTAATTATTTCCAGCAATTATAGCATGATCTGGTAATTGTTTTACATTTTCTTGATAAGGGTGGATTCTCGCAGAAACTTTGATCGTCCTTTATGTAATAAATAGGCTTTTTATGATGGCATAAAATAATTTTGGAGTCTCTTCTAGTACATAAATCCAGGTTCTTTTCGGTCAGTGGCACTAGGGAGTATTTTTTTAAATTGATAGCAATGTATCTTGATACCGGGACTACGGAAATTTCTTCTTTATTTTCTGATATATAAGGTACTGGTATAACTTCCAGGACTTCAAACATATCTCTGCTGATGAGAGGTATCTTGAGTTCGAATATGATGTAATTACCCCTTATTAGAGCTCGCACCTGCAGTAAGTTGTAGAATTCATATAAATTATAGTTATCTATTGGTAATGATAGGTCTTTCGGGAGCTGGCCTGCTATAACGTTCAGTTCTTGTCTTAACTGATTGGGAGATAACAAGTGGAAACTAAATTTTCTGTTGTATATATTTGTAATAGTGTCGAATAAATTTTGTTGTATATTTCTGAGGCTGATTATAAGGTTACTTGTCATCATGGCTGTACTGATAAATTCACTCGTGAAGGACATATTCTGAAGCTGAGGAATGTGTCATAGTAGACAACGAGGCGCAGGTCGTCTCGTATTAAATGCATGTTTGTTATGTTATCAAAATAGAGACTGCTGTTTTGTAATGGTGTTATGTTATAGGAGCATCGTACTGTTGAGATGATTGTATTAAAGAGTAATAATAGTGATTTAATCATTGATGTTAAGCAATATTTTTTTTTCTTCTGCTTGATTTAGGGATTGATTTATTTTCATTTTCTTGATTTTGTTTTTCTGTTGAACTGCTTGTCCCTTCTTGATTTTGCTCAACCGTTTGGCCGTTGTAAAGTTCCGTTTTTGGTTCTAAGAGTGACAACTCTGACGTAACCGTTGTTGCCCGGATGTAGCTGCACAACTCGACCAAGGGGCCACTTTCCCGGAGGAAGGTTTTCGTCCCTGATAATAACGATTTCATTCTCTTTGATATTTGGCTGCGGTTTTCTCCATTTACTTCTGGCTGCTAATTAGGTTAAATACTCGTTGCGCCATCTTTCCCAAATATCGTTAAATATTTTTGGGTTAAATACCACCTTGTCCTTAAATCAGTTTCGGTATTGTAGATGTTCAACGTAGGACCGCTTGAAAGAAAGTGGGCAGGTGTTAGAACGTCTAAGTCATTGGGATCTTCAGTTAATGCACATAGAGGTCTCGAGTTTAGACATCCCTCCAGTTGAGAAAGTAGGGTGCTGTATTCTTCAAAATAAGCGCTTGTTCGCCAACCACGCGCGTAAGATGATATTTTAAGCTCTTAACCGCAGCTTCCCATAAGCCGCCCGCTGATGGTTAAGCGGGGGCATTAAAGTGCCATTCGATTCCCAAACTGGCAAATTCCGACATAAAGTTTGGGCTGAATATTTCTTGAATCGCTTAATACTCTCGTTGAAAAATATTGTTAGCTCCTATGAAATTGCGGCCTTGATCACTGTAGACGTGTCCGGGAGTTCCTTGTCCTGATGCTGCTAAATCTGATGCCAGTTCCAGATATACGGCTTTTGTGGCCATACAGACGAAAACTACGATATATCCCTTTGTAGTCTTGCCCCCACGACCCTTTTGTCTTCACGGATACAAAACCGCTGTAATCAACGCCTGTATGAAAGAAACTCCTGGATGGATTCGATCTTGCTGAGGGTAAGTCTCCCGTGAGTTGATAGTTTTGGTCAGGGCTGTGTCGCCGGCATTTAACACAGTGGCGATGTCTTGATTTAGTGGTTCTGATACCGCCGAGCAGCCAGTACTTTCGTCTCATGAAAGCTGTTGTTAATCGTGCTCCTCCGTGATAAGTGAGCTCGTGTGCTTCATCTATGATAAGACTGGCTAATCTTGAGTGTCTCGGAATGATAGCTAGATGCTTAGTTTCGGGATCAAGGTTAGCATTTCTAAGTCTCCCTTCAACTCGAAGGACTCCGTCCTTGTCCAAAATTGGGTTCAAATCATATAGTTTGCTCTTGCTATTCACGCTGTTTCTTGCTTGCAAATCTTTTATTTCTTTATAAAACTCCTCTTGCTGTACTTGCTTGATAATTAAAACTTTCGCAACTCGCAACTCTAATACTGATAAATAGTTTTCTTTTGACTTTCTGTAAATAAACCTTAAAATCCATTGGGTTGGATTTTAAGAAAACTTTGATGCATCTTAATAATGAACTGTAACTTGTTAATAATCTCTGTACAACTACATGCTTGAAGGCTACCTGTGTAACGCTTACCGACTTTACTTTTCTTATCTCTTGATCAGTTGTATATTCTGCTTGTTTTTAATTTTCTTGGTGAAACGAAGTCAACCAGTTAGGTCCTTGCCACCACAAAGTATGATCTTTGAGTTGAGTGGCGTTTAGACCTCGGCTGGCACAATCGGCTGGGTTTTCCTTTGACTTGACATAACGTCAGCATTCAGGTGGCATTGAAGCTGTTATTTGTTTCACGCGGTTAGCTACAAATGGCTTCCATCGCTCTGGGTCACCATGAAGCCAACCGAGCACCGACGTCGAGTCAACCCAACCGTAGATCTTGATTTGATAGCTAGACAGGTTTGATGTAATTTTTACCATTAACTTGGATAGCAGCACTGCTCCGCTTAACTCTAGGCGAGGCAGAGATGCTGTCTTTTTGAGCGGCACGAGTTTTGTATTAGCAGCTACCAATGTAATTGATGATGAATTCTCTCGCTGGATTTTACAGTACACAACACAAGCGTAGGCCTTAGTGCTTGCATTACAAAACCCGTGCAGTTCGATGCTGTCTTTCTTCTTTGTTCCTAGCCATCTGGGCACGTGATAACAGTTGATCTGCTCGATATCTGCTCTAATCTCATTCCATTGTACGTTAATTTCGTTAGGTACGTATTCGTCCCATTTAATATTCACTCTGCATCTTAAGTTTTGTGGTGAGTGGAGCTATCCATCCCATGGGATCGTATTGTTTAGATATCTCTGATAGCATTATTCTTTTGTCGGTCTTGATAACGACGTAGTTTATTTTGAATTGAACATAAAACAGTATCCTTGTGGATTCCATCCGAGACCTAAAGTTTTCGTTGACTCTGCTTGCTTGAAGTCAAAATTTCCTTGATTGTTCTTCTCAGATGTCGCCTTTTCTAGTAAATCAGGTAAGTTGGACTTCCACTTTCTTAAGTTAAATCCACCGGAACTTAATAAACTGCTAAGATCCTTTTTTAGCTGCTTTGCTGAGTTAATGGAATGAGCTCCGTGAATTAGGTCATCCATGTAAAATGACTCCTTAAGTACCCGTGGGGCCGAACTTTCTTGATAATTGGGCATCTCATCTCGAGCTAATTGTCTGATAGTACACATGGCCAAAAAGGGGGCCGCTTTAGTGCCATATGTAACTGTTGCTAACTGATAAACTTTTAAGTTATTTGACGGGTCATCTCTCTATATTATTTTATGTAACGTGGAGTCTTCTGGGTTGAGCCATATTTGTCTAAACATTTTTTCAATGTCGGCAGTGAATGTGAACTGAAACTGTCTCCACTTGATAATGAGACTTTGGAGATCTTGTTGCAGGTTAGGCCCCCTGCACATGAGATCATTTAGGCTAAACCCACTGGATGTTTTTGATTTGCCATTAAATACCACACGTAATTGTGTTGTCTCGGATTCGGGGCGCTCGACACAATGGTGAGGTAAAAAGCATTCAGTGGTAATATTACCGTCATTACCTACAAGTTTCATGTGTCCGAGCGACAAATATTCATTAATAAATAATTTATACTGCTGTGCAATATCCGACTGTTTTCGAAATTTTTCTTCTAATTTAAAAAATTGTCCGATCGCTTTGTTTTTAGAGTGTCCCAAATTTTCTTGATAGTTGGGTTTCATCGGCAGCCTGACTTCATACCGGACATCTTCCCGGCGTTTGCTAGTGGCTTGATAATGTTGCTTGTAATGCAATGTTGATCTTCTGATGAGGTTTCTGCTGGTTCTGATATATCTTCAAGCTCCCAAAACTTGTAGATATCTTCATAATTATGTAGCACTACATTGCATTGAAAGGTTTTCACGTTGCCACTCAATATCCATCCCAACTGCGTTTGTTGAGCCGACGGGAGTGTTGAGTTTACTCTGCAAATGCCATCCAACAAAATAGCAGAGTATACGTCAGCGCCTAATAGAATGTCCACTGGACGACTGACGTAAAACTCGGGGTCTGCTAACTTGATATGGTCTAGGTATGTCCAATTTGGTTTTGAAAATGTGTAACTAGGCAAATTTTTGATAAAGCTTTTCATGATAAGTACCTCCGACTCAAACTTGAAGTCTGTAATAAGTGATGAACATTTTATGGTAATTAACCTTTAAGAGCTGTCTCCATATGCGTCTCTACGGGTGACCATAATGAAAGATTGCATAACTTAATGACATATTTATTGTAGAAGAGCGTGTAATACAGTTGACGGGCAACTAGCTACTGTCTGACTGACTGAAAATCTTAGTACTAAGTAGTGAGGTACAATATTATTAAGTATACATATATATGGTAGCTAGATACAACATTACTACTTATGCATGTGTGTGCGCAGCACACCTACATCACTTCCCCCTTTACAAAAAGAATACAAAAACTTAAAACTATATAATAAACACTTGTTAATGCGCTGAAGCGCAGGGCTGTACGGAGATCCCTGTGAAGGGAGCGGCTGCCGCGGCAGGCGCGGGCGCGTGCTGCAGACTGGCGCTAGAGGCGCTTATCATCTGACCCATATTCTGGCCCGACATTGGAACGCTGGCCATGAACACTTGATGGCGAAGCCAGTTTTTGAACTTCTTATTAAACTTCATCCAAATAGTGTACAATATTATTGCTCCCATAAAACTGGCTATCACATATAACCATATTTGAAAATTATCCACTTTATTCTCTATAGTATTCTGAGCCTGAGAAACAATAACTGGTTTTTCTTGATAATTGCCCATAGTAAAAATTGTAAAACTTTTAGCACTAATGCTTCTGCAAAGGAAATATTTCAAATGAAACGAAATACATTATAACTAAACTAACTACCTAAACATAAATGAAACTGCAGTACACGCAAAATAACGCAAAATACAAAACACAATACATCTAAAATTACATTCAATTTGTATTTGTAATGTAACTTGAATAGTCTGAATGAAAATATTCTGCACCTAACAATGCAAATAATACTTTCACATCCATACTAGCTAACCTGAATATTATTTAAACATGTAATTATATTGTATATATAATACATTTTATGTTAACACTAACTTATATTAAATCGTGAAGGTAATTTAACAATGCGACCACTTCGCGTTGTTTTCACGCTTATCGGGTTGCTAGGGCCGGGCGACGACGATGTCACCGGTGTGGGCGGCGGTAACGCGAACCGTACATGCGCAGGCACCACATCCGCTGCGTTGTCAGCGTTACTGTCGCTTGGCGTTGTTATGTTACCATCGCATTCCTTTAACACATATGCAGGCTTTAATCTGTCAATAGAAATATGTACCTGCCTATCGGGTAATTGAATTAGGTAAACTTTTGAAGCCCTTTTGATCACGCGATATGGACCGTCGTAGGGTGGTTTCAAAGGTATTGAATCGTCCCGAACAAAGACATATTCACAGTTACGTAAGTCTTTGTGCACAAAAAAACTTTGACAGTTACGTGAATTGTCGGATGTAGGCTTATAACTACGAATAGTATCTCTAATCTTATCTACTAAACAATAGTCGTTGACATTACAGTTGTTCGAAGAATTGCCATAAAAGTCTCCTGGTAGACGTAAGTTTCGTCCGAAAGTTAACTCGGCGGCGCTAACCCCTGAATCGCTGCAGCCGGCCGCGCGAAGCCCCAGTAATACCGTGGGTAGCTCTTCCACCCAAGATCCATGTGACAGGCGAGTCGAAAGTGCTGTCTTTAAAGAACGATGCCAACGTTCGACTGCGCCATTGCTTTGCGGGTGATAAGGAGTAGTTCGAATTCTTTTAACCCCCAACATTTTTAACAGCTGGTTAAAAAGACTACTCTCAAACTGGCGACCTTGGTCGCTAGTTAACTTCATCGGGCAACCGTAACGACAAATCCAACCCTCATATAAATGTTTGGCAACAGTTTCTGCCGTAATGTCGCGTAACGGAAATGCTTCGGCCCACCTAGTTCTCCTATCAATTATCGTGAGTAAGTATCTATAACCATCTGGTGAAATCTCAAGAGGGCCAACGATATCGATGTGCACATGCTCGAAACGATCTACTTCCGAAAACTTAGTCAAATTCGATACCGTATGTCTGTTAACTTTAGAACGTTGACATAGTATGCACGTTTTTGCCCATAAAGAAACATCGCGATTCATACTCGGCCAGAAATACTTTTTAGCTAACATTTTTCGTGTAGACCGAATTCCAGGATGGCTCAAATTATGCAAACTATCAAAAGCTAGGCGTCGAAACTTTTCCGGTAGGTACGGACGAGCTATATTGGTAGACATTTCACAAAAAATAGGCTTGTCTAACATAGGTATAACTAGTTCTTTCAACAAAATATTATCGGTATTTAAACCAGACATAAAATTCGTAATATAACTATCGCTACGCTGTTCATTTGCAATGTCATCGAAATTCAACGCAGTTGGCATAATCACGGCTTCGACGCGTGATAAGGTGTCGGCTACAATGTTATTCTTACCGGTTATATGTTTTATATTTGTAGTGAACTCGCTTATGAAAGCTAAATGTCTCGTTCTCCGAGGCGTTTCGCTTTCATCGCGTCCTACCTTTTGAAATGCAAAAGTTAAAGGTTTATGGTCCGTATACACGGTTATTTCTTGACCTTCAAATAATTTCCGAAAATGTTTTATAGCTAAGTATATAGCGAGCAACTCGCGATCATAGGTGCTATATCGCTGTTGGGTGGTGGTCAATTTTTTTGAGAAATAACCCAATGGTTTCCAGATATCTCCTTCCTTTTGTTGCAAGACTGCTCCCACGCATGTATTAGATGCGTCAGTCATTATAGCGAGTGCGGAATCCACTCTAGGGTACGTCAATGTAGCGGCCTGTGTGAGACCTGCCTTACACTGCGTAAATGCTTCGTTCGCACTATCATTCCAGACGATAAGAGTTTTATCATTTTTCTTTGAGCTTTTAAGATATTTATTTAATTCTGTTAGGTATAAAGTAGCGTTGGGGAGATGAGATCGATAAAAATTAACCATGCCGAGAAAACGTCTTAGCTCTGAAATAGTTTTCGGCTTCGGAAATTCCACAATTGCCTGAACCTTATCTTGCAACGGCCTGACACCTTCAGTACTAATTTCGTGTCCCAAAAATTCTAGTTTTGTTTGTCCGAAACAACATTTTGCCAAATTAATTGAAATTCCATATTCATTAAACTTTTTAAAAATTATTTCTAAATGCTGCCTGTGTTGAACTTCGTTGTCACTAGCGATAAGTAAATCATCTAAATAACAAAAGACAAAATCAAGCCCTTGTAAAATGGAATCCATAAAGCGCTGGAAGGTTTGCGCTGCACCCCTTAAACCGAAGGTCATTCGGGGAAACTCGAAAAGCCCAAATGGTGTTATGATAGCGGTTTTCTCCACGTCACCTAGCGCGACAGGTATAAAATGATAACTTCTATTAATATCTAATTTCGAAAATATATTTTTATCCGGGAGAATAAAAGTAAAGTCATTCAAGCGAGGAATCGGGTATCTGTCGGGCTTTGTTATCGCATTCAGCTGGCGATAATCCCCACAAGGTCTTATATCTCCATTTTTCTTAGGAACTACATGGAGTGGACTAGCCCACGCGCTCTTCGAAGGACGACAGATGCCCAGTTCCTGCATGATGCGAAATTCTTCTTTAACTTTTTTATACCTGTCGGGTGGCAACGGGCGCGCTTTCGCGTGCACGGGGGGACCAGAGGTCTCGATATGGTGGACGACATCGTGTTTCGCAGTTTCTCGGAATGACGCCGGTTTAGTAATGTCCGGGTACTTTAACAATAAATCTTGATACGGATGATTCAAATCAATAGTTTTAACACTAGGTTGGGATACCTTGACAACAGATGCCGAAACATTCAATTCTGTGGTTCTATCTATTAATTTACGCGCGTTTAAATCAACTAGTAACCTGTGATACGCTAAAAAATCTGCGCCCAAAATTGGTTGTTTGACATCTGCTACCACGAATTCCCAACGATAAGGTCGACGTAAGTTTAAATTTAACACTAGTGTCTTGGTACCATAAGTTACGATTTCACTACCGTTAGCTGCGTATAATTTATATTCACTGCATTGGTTTGCACGGTCTTTTCTCACAGCTGGTAAAACAGACACATTGGCACCTGTGTCGACTAAAAATCTAAGCCCAGAGTTAATATCTGACACACACAAACGATCAAATGGAACAATGGTACAGACCTCGAGATCCTCGGACTGTACCTCGCCGCTCAGTTTTCCGGCAGCTTATGTTTCCACGCGCACGGCTCCGTACACTTGTTTGCCTTCTCCCTGAACCGGTAGTGGTAAAAGCACAAGTAGTTCTCCTTCTTGGGACGGCGGGAACCGCTACGGCGCCGGGACTGCGAACGATGACGGGTGCGATCGGGGGGACGAGACCGCGACCTCCGCTGATCGATCTGGTTCACTGTAGCCTTTATTTTAGCCACCTCAGCCCTCAACAGGGCCAAGTCAAGGGCAGCATAAGATGTCGGCGCTGGCGCAGCGCAGGTAGTGGCGGCGGCATAGGAAGGCCGCACAGCCTCCATGACGTTATCTGCGACTGCTGCTAGGTTGTCTAAGTCCTTGGAGTCAGACACGGTGAGCACGGCTCGCACCTGTGTCGGAAGACGATTCTGCCACAGCACGCGAAGAGTTTCATCAGGAACCTTATCAGTAGCGAGCTCGCGCATCCGACGGAGCAGCTGGGATGGTTTCTGCTGGCCCAACTCTAGCTCGCTCATAAGCTTCTCGATCTGTCTCGACATTGACTCCTCATAGATGTGGAGCAATCGAGCTTTAAGTGCGTCGTACTTGTGGGTAGGAGGTGGATTTAGTAATATGTCTGTCACTTGCGCGATGACCTCCTTACTCAGCTTGGACACGACTAGGTCAAACTTCGCCTCATCGCTCATCCTCTGCGGTGTGAGGATAGCCTCCGTGCGTACGAACCACACGCGCGGCTGATCCTTCCAAAAGTCCGAGAGCCGGGACTGTAGAGACACTGAATCTACACCTGGCGCCATAATGGGCGGTGGCGCGGGCAGCTGGATGTCCTGGACGAGTGGCACGTTAACAAGCGGCACGTTTTGTGGCGGTGGCGGAAGCGGCACACTCATGTTACTATTATGAATTGTCCGACCGATCACAACACACGCGAAAATTGCCCACTACTGTGTTAATATCACGTCGATCACGTCTATCACGTCGGGGTCACCAGTTTAAGAGCTGTCTCCATATGCGTCTCTACGGGTGACCATAATGAAAGATTGCATAACTTAATGACATATTTATTGTAGAAGAGCGTGTAATACAGTTGACGGGCAACTAGCTACTGTCTGACTGACTGAAAATCTTAGTACTAAGTAGTGAGGTACAATATTATTAAGTATACATATATATGGTAGCTAGATACAACATTACTACTTATGCATGTGTGTGCGCAGCACACCTACAAACCCTTTACAATTGCTTTCCTTATCACCCACACCTAATATTACACCCTTGCAGCTTCTTCTTGGTAATCTTAATAACTGAGCAGCCCGTTCCGTTATCAAAGATGTTCGGGAACCCTGGTCCAAGAGGCAACGCATTCTATGAAGGGTTCCAACTGCTGATTCCACCTTGATAATCGCAGTTGGTAACAATACTTCGATCGGTTCATTCGGAAGCGACACGTGCGAACTACTTTTGACGTATTTCCCGGAGTAAGCATTTGAACTACTGGCGCCGCTCGGGCCGGCACCTCCGGCCGCTGTTTCCGGTGTCGCAATACTTGTTTGTTTGAATGTTTCATGTAGAAGGCTATTATGATCCTTATGGCATTCACGACAACGTCTATCTGAAATACAGGCTTTTCCATAGTGGTTGTATAGGCAATTAGGACAAAGATTTAATTTTGTGACCATTTTTCTTCTACTGCTTGGCGCCATATCTAAAAATTTTTGACAGAAATAAATCCCGTGCTCATCGCTGTTGCACAGAGAACATTTGTATTTAGTCATGATATTTATGCTGCTTGATTGTTTCAGCGTCATCGCTATGCTTGAAGAAAATGAATTTTAATGATTTCTTAAATTTATTTAATTAAAAATGAATTTTGTAGTAATTCGGTTTTTGATTACTTTTGTTAAAAGATTTTTGTGTAGGTTTATCTTGCTTCCTACGAGCTGATTCCAACGTAGTGAATTTGGTTTCCAAAAAATCCAAAAATTCGTTCAGCATAGGTAACTCCCTTGGGTGCTTAACGGATTCAATATAATTTGAGTATGATTCGGTGTCTAATTTTTGCGACAAAATGTATACAATCAGAGGGTCCCATGAGCTTACTTCGACCCCTAGATTCTTGATAGCATTCAGACACTCAATTGTAGTATCATGAATGCGCTTGATATGATTCAAGGACTGATGTTGCATAACAGGAATATTTAAAAGTAAACTAAAACGTAATGAAAATATAAGCCTCTTGTTATTAAATCTTTGATTTAAAATGTTCCAACACACATCGTAGTTGTCCCAGCTAACGCTGAGATGCTGCATTAGTCTCTCGGCTTCACCTTACACCTTGGTCTTGAGATACTGCATCTTCTGGGCTTTGGACATAGACGGATTATTATGGATTGTTTCAGTAAAAAGCTCCTTGAAAGAAGTCCAGGTGTTATAATTTCCACTGAAAGTCGGAATATCCATCTGCGGCGTAGACTTTTCCCTGTGAGCCGCTGACCACATTTTCTTGTTAATTTTTTTGAATTAGGTTTGAATCGTCCGTAATAAGTCATCAAATTCCCACTTTTCTGACACGGAATCAAGGTCAATGTTTACTACAGTACGCTGGAAAACTTTAAAATTACTAAACTGTTTTTCAGCATATCGTCGGTCTTGCTCGTCGTGCCTGTTGCTTGCCCTGATGGTCGAGAGGATTCGCCTTCTCTCATATTAAAAGTTGACTTCAGAAGAGGCGTTCTGGGCCTTTCTCCTGTAAGCGGCTGATAGTTCTGTACATGAAGCCTAATAGACCCGTATCTTTCGGCTACTCGTTGAAATTCTAGATTCGTAAAGTAGGTACTACACTCAATACCGAACTCTGATAATCTTGCATGATTATTTTTAAACTCTAGCTAATACTTATCCAACATATCTAATCTACGCTGTGTATGGTCTGATGTCTTCCTTTCTGAGCTGTCTTTTTTAAAATTGGTAACGACATGCTCTATCGCATGAGCGATTTGCTGCTGATTAGCCAGGAAGTCGTCTATTTTCGACATGATAAAGAAGAGAAAAAGGGCTGATCTTACTTAATTTCTGCTGAACGGCGAATGTGAACAGACACGCTCATAGACTGATGATGACCAGAGACTTCGTTCTCTACACCGCAACTAAGGCACACGTGCCAAGGACCCGCTTTTTCGGAAAGCTCGAAGGACCAATGTTCGGGGTTGTACCGACACTAAGGGTATGATAAACTGATAACGCTTGAGAAGTCTGATAAAATATATTTTGGATAAGTTACAAATCTTAAAGGCTAGAATTACTGATAATAATGAGTACGCGTAGCGCTCTTTATGGCTATATGCGAACTGATTTTATAATACAATTGCCGCGGAAATATGTAAAAGAGGTCAAGTTGTGAAATGATGACTTGACAATTGTACGTTGCATTTCATGCTCGTACAGATGTATATGTTTTACTCTTTTAGTATCGCTTTTTCGTTTCATCGCGTTTCAAATCACAACGATACTAAAGAATTTTCACTTCTAAAATCTTTAGCATTCCGTCCCTTTTTAGTTTTTAAATTAAAAATGCGTGGTAATGCATTATTTTAACTAACTGTCATTCATAAATATCTAACGCCTGCTATTTTACTACGTACGCACACATTCGTGAGGGTCGATCGCTCGGCAAAAAAGTTGTGAAGTGAACAACATACAGAGGTGCGCGCATACGCGTAATTGTTGCCCATAAAACACGTACAATTTTCAAAAATCACATTACATTTTTCAAATAAAAGTAGAAGCCTTGTTTACTCATATTTTCTAAAATTGCAATAACGGTATATCATTATTAATATATTTGAACTTTAGTTGAAAATTTGGCTACTCTTTGAAAAATAGCCCTTTATATTTTCGATGTATGCTGTAACCTATCCTTTTTTATTTTTTTTACAAGGGGAAATGCCTACCGGCATAACCCGTCATGCCGAACTTGCACCGACTAAAACCCCATCGTTTTCCTCCTTTGCCGCATATTGGCAGGGTTACGGGAACGCTTTCGCACACATCCGCGGCTGCACCAGCGTCGGCCACGCTATATGGCAGCTCCTCCTCAGGGACGGCCTTCTCCTTCCTCCACGGCTTCTAACACCATCTGCGTAATGGAGCCTTATACCCGGAGGCCATGGGGCCAGGAAAGACTCACGCCCATAAGCACCACCTTTCCTAACTCTACCGGTGGATCTGGTCTTTGGTTCCACCGCCAACCAAGTTTCGGCCGCAGAGGGTATGGAGAGGGGCACCTCGCAATAACGTTACTCCTCTCTCTCCTCATCAACGATGTGGCCCCGTCAGAGTCGTGGAAGATAGGGCGAGTGGCGCATCGTCATATCAACACTCCTCTTCCACCGCGACTCCACCTCAGCTGCAGCGGTAAGAGGAGAGGACACCCATCTCGCCTTGGTGAGCCCACCAACACACATCTGAAGTGGGCTAGCCAAGCACTCTCGGAGTGGCCACCTCGGGCCGGTCCTACACCGAGGCCCAGCCAAGTGGGTTACTCTACCGCAGTTGACTAATCCACGGCTACAATGCCCTCTCCCACCGCCAAGACGACAAGGTGGAATCCGTTCGAGGGGAGCTACAACCTAACCTAACATAACTTAACTATATTCAGTTGGCAATTAAAAAAAGGTGAATTAGTCCTATAAAGCTTCTCATTTTCCCGTTGCGTAGTTGAGTCATTGTCAAAACAAGTAATGAATATGTTCCGTATTAAAAATTATCACTAAAAATATTTAAAAGCGTGCCTTAAATTAAAATATTTTTCATTCTCAACCTTTTCTTCAACTTAGAAATAAAGATCAAGCAATAAAAGAAAATAATTATGTGAAATTAATTTGATTTAAAGACATCAGTCCCCTTCGGTGGTCCGTTCAGAATTAACGCACACAAATATTGCACTTTCTATTTTCGAAATCACAATAAATTATAATTAATTATACTAATATTGTTTAATTAGAAATTATCAAGAGATGACTTAAAATATAATTAAATAAAAAATATAGTTTCTAAAAAAATCATCAACGATTGTCATGTGTTACAGCACCAAGGTGTCTTTTCGGTGGTCAAGAAATGCGCAGATTAATTGGAGCATAATTAATTTTTACGAACGCAGCTAAAACTTTACACACCATCATTAATTTTTGAATGCATCCCGGTAGCCATCTTTTGAATGTGACTGGAGTGAGAGTGAAACCCGTGTCCTATTTACCAATAATTGTATTTTGGTCAAACCTCAACGTATCTTTTCGGTTACGCTTTTAAATTGGTAAGTTTTTATTAATTTTCTCAAATAAGTATTTGGCCTGTTGGATATCAAGGACTTAATCACAAATGACTTCAATTTGTTTTCCTAAACTCAAAATTTTATTCAGCACTTACGTTTTGTTCGAAAATGTCCATTCGGTGGTCATTTCGAATGGACATTTTCGAACAAAACGTAAGTGCTGAATAAAATTTTGAGTTTAGGAGACGAGTTGTCTTTTCGGTGGTCGAAAAGACAACTCGTCACCGAAAAGACATTTATAAAAGATTCGGTTTTACAGCATGTGTTTTATAGATGTTTAATATATTGTTTGTGTTGATTGTGAGCTTTCCTGCTTTTTTAGATAGAAAAATGGCAGGGACCAGAAAAAAAATTCTGAAGAAGAAAAAAAAACAGAAGAAGGGAGCTGAAAAAGCTTACTATGAGAAAGTTACGAGAAAAAATGAAACAAAACTCTGTAGCATTGGAGGAAAAACGTAGAAAAGACCGGGAATATTACTATAAAAAAAACGAACAAGGGTTGATTAAAACTATTAAAGATATGAGTGCTAGAGATCAAGGGTTATTGAGAAAAAAATGGAGGGAAAATGCAAGGAAACGAAGAGAAGTTAAGAAAAATACAGCACCAAACACAGAAAATGTTGAACGAAGAAACTCCACCATCGTCTCCAATACCCCTCAATAGCCCATCAGCTTTCATAATTACCCCTCAACCATCAACATCGAGAGTATCTTCTGGAAAAGCTGTCGCAGCTAGAAACAGAAGAATTCTGAAATCTGAAAATATGTATCTAAGGCAAAGATTACAAGCACTTGAAAATAAATTGGCTAAGTATAGAATGAGAGAACACAGAATGAAAACTAAAAAAGTAAAAACAAACAACACAAATAATGATACATGCAATAAAAATAAGGAAAATAGAAAAACTCATTGTACCTAGGGCGCTGAATCAATTAAAAAATTGATTCAAAGTTTTTTGCTTGATGACCAAAACCGTAGACTCACATCAGGAAAAAAAGAGACCATCACAAGAAAGAAAAATAAGAAACAAATTAGACTTTTGAACGATACATTATTAAATTTACATAGCAAATTTCAAAAAAAGACCGGAAAGAGTATTTCCTATAAGACCTTCTGCAGACATCGTCCTTTTTGGGTTCTAAGCCCAAAAGCATCAATAAGAAATACCTGTCTTTGCACTAAGCATGAAAATGCGAATTATATTATGCAAGCGCTTAAATCAGGACAAGTGGTTAAAGAAAATACTGCTTTAGAGTTAGCTGAGAGTCTTTGTTGTGAAGGTGATCTAAAAGAAATTTGCTTTGAAAGAAAATGTGATCGATGTGTAAACAAAACCATTGCATTGCAATCCTACTGTGAAAATGATACCATGCCATATGAACGATGGGTTACTAAAAAAGTTCCAACTATTGTGAAAGGAAAAGAAAAGATGTGTCAGAAAACTTTGAAGGAAAAGGTACTTACCAAAAAGCAAATATTAGTTGATACTCTTCGCACAAAAATGCCTCAGTTCATGCAGCATATTTGTAATATATACAACCAAACAAGTTTAGTTCGTAAAATAAAACAAGAAAGGTTGACTCAAGAAAGTGGGCTATTGCACTGTGATTTTTCTGAAAATTACCAATGTAAATATGGTAGTGAAGTACAATCGGCACATTTTGGAGGTTTTAAAGCACAAGTATCACTACATACAAGTGTACTTTATTACAAAGATGAATCTGGTGTCCTTCAACACAAAATCTTATTGTACCATTTTGGAAAATCTTCGCCATGATCCAGCCCTAATCTGCGTACATTTAAAACCTGTAATTGAAAATATCAGAGCTGGTCATGTCCCTAATATCAAAAGCTTTCATATCCTGAGTGATGGCCCTGTTACTCAGTACAGGAATAAAACTATGTTTCTTCTATTGATCGAATATTTAAGCTTTGAATTTGGGCGCAGAAGAAATATATTGGCATTTCAGCGAGAGTGGACACGGAAAGGGCGCTCCTGGTGGCATAGGAGGCTGCCGAAAGAGGACTGCTGATCGTCACGTGGCTCTGGGAAATGATGTTTCCGATATGGGAAGCTAAATCAGCTGTTTGAAAACAAATGCTCAAGGTATAACTGTTATTCCAACCGACGACACCTTTTAGGATGAAATTGAAAAAAAAAATTAATGACGCTGCAGTTTAACCTTTCCGTGGAACTTTAAAGATACATCAAATTACTTGGCACCGAGATGATCCCCGAATTTTGCATGCCAGAAGATTAAGTTGTATGGTTTGCCCATCAAATATAATATGCCCACATTTTGTAATTGGTCAAATTCAAATAAAGTCGCCAAATTATCCAGAACTATACGAGGAATCTGAAAGCCTGAAATGTCCTCATACTTCCAAAAAAATTTGGAGGTACAAAGATGTTTTTTCAGATTCTTCAGATGATGTTCCTCTATCAAAAATTGAAAAGCCAAATATTACAAAAAACTTTCTGGTCTGATTCTGAATAAAAATTTAAAGACCACCAAAAATATACTTTTCTTTGTATCTCTTCGGTGGTTTCTATATTTTATTTTTTATTTGATTATTGAAAACATTTTTTTTTATAATTTAAGTATTTTTGTTTAGGAAAGTTATTATTAAGAGTTATTACAATAAATAATTAGTTAAGTTTCAAACAACTTACAAATTTTTCGCTATTTTGTTCTTTTTGGTGGTCAACTGAGTCTCTTCGGTGGTCACAAAAAAATTTTTTTTGGTCCTAATTTCTTAAAAATCTATGTTTTTGTATTAATTTAAGATAATTTTGAGATACTTTATCTAAAAAATAAAAAATAAACTTATAAAAATAAGGTTTTTTTTACCACCTTTAGTTTTCCGAAAATGACAATGACCCAGTTATAAAATCAGAGGTTAGTTTCCTTGGCCAAAAATAAATTCTGTGGCTTGACTTATAATTTCTCTTAAATATTTCGCAGCAAATTTATAATTGTATCATACATTCTTATAAATTATTATATTAAATTATTACTTATTACCAATTTGCAGAACTTTATGGCGCAGGTAGTACCGGCAGTTGATGCTGGAGTACAAGTAGATATAGCCTACTTTGATTTTAAAAAGGCGTTTGATACGGTGGATCATGATATTTTATTAAAAAAGTTGGCTCAAGTCGGATGTACTTCGTATATGCTCCAGTTCTTCGTCAGCTACATGAAGGATCGACAGCAGTACGTGGATTACCATGGGTATGAATCAGGACTATACTATACACGATCCGGTGTGAGCCAGGGCAGTAATTTGGGGCCTCTTGAATTTTTAATAATGATAAATGACTTACCAGAAGTCGTCAGAGATAGTACTTGTTTATTATTTGCAGATGACCTTAAATTGATGCTTCCAGCTAGGGTTACATCTGATTGTGAATGTCTACAGGAGGATATAAACAGAGTGGTGAATTGGAGCCACGAAAATAAATTGTATTTTAATGTATCCAAATGTTCTGTATTGTCTTTCACCCTTGCGCGTAAGCCGATGCACTTCGAATACAAGATAGAAGCGACACCGATGACCCGTGTGTCTCAGGTACGAGATCTCGGAATCCATCTCACCTCCGATCTAACGTTTCGCGAACATATTATTAAAACTTGTCAAAAGGCGTATAGAAACCTGGGTTTTGTCCTGAGACAGTCAAGAGATATAAAAAATATTACCACACTGAAAGTACTATACGATGCTCTAGTCAGGAGTCACTTGGAGTACGGTGCTGTTATATGGGCTCCGCATGAAGAAAAGTACAGCCTAATGCTAGAACGTGTCCAAAACAAATTTATGAGGCACATATACTTCAAACTGTATGGGGTATATCCGTTTTACCCTTTGAGGTACCCCACATTGTTCGTGCTGGGGATGGTCGGGTACAACCAGCTCAGAGTAAGACGGGAGTTTGCCCTGGCTGCACAAGTAGTGAAGTTGCTTCGTGGCGCCACATGCAACCCGGGGTTGTTGCGCCACCTGCAGCTGTGCGCACCGGACCGGTACGTGTGGAGGCGACGCCGCCCGCCGCTGCTCGCGGTACCCGTGGCCAGGACCAATTTGCTTAATAACTCACCTATAGTCCGATCAATCCTAGTAGTGAATAAAGTTCATGAGAGGATTGACATATTTTCGAGTAATCTGAGTGAACTCGCTAAGGTACTTTTATACATAGTAAGTTATGTAAGTTAGTTGTAATACATAGTATATTTAAGAAAATTAGTGACACTATCGTATTGGGTTTGTTTAGCCTGTAAGGATAGTTGTTAAGTGTGTGTGTGTGCGTGTAAATAAATAAATAAATAAATAAATAAATAAATAAATAAATTAAGTGAGATTTTCAGTACGGATTAAAAATATTATAATTTGATTGTTTTGTAACGATAGCTTCATAAATCCAGGAAACGCAATTTGGCACTATGTTTAACATGATATTCTTATTTATGCACGCATTCCTTGTAATGGCGGTGAAATAAAAAATTTAAAAAAATAGATTCTGCACTTAAATTTAAAGGACGTTTTGTAAAAAGTAGCAAACCATAAAAGTTTTTTTCAAAACTTCTATTTTTATCTCTTAAAGTTTAAAGGATAATAATCAATAACATTTAATAATCCTCCATGTTATTCGGACCAAATGTGCCTAAATCATTCCTGGGATTGCTCTCTATCTACTATATTATCTGTTCGTGAAGTTTCATCACAACTAATTCAGTTATTCCAAAGATTACCCGGGACAAACAGATACAAAATTTATACATTGTTTTTTATGTCTTTTAAACGTACAAATAACCCGCTCCGCTCAATAGAAGGCAGTTATTACGATATTACAGACATACATTTCAATTTTATTTGTTTGTATAGATGAATAGAATAAAATAATTTTACGAGAAGCTTTTTTTAAATTGCATAAGACATAGAAGTAATAATATAATAAGCCTATTTAACTATTTTTGCTGATAAATCAACTACACTTCCAACAGTCAGACATTTTTGGTTTGTGATAAAACGTTTCAGATATGTGATGTGCCTCGAAGGTAATGTGGAGATATTGCAAATTAAACTGAAGTTGAATTTTTCCGGATGCGAAGTAGGTTTGTAATTTTTTGTGCAATTTATGTTATTATTATTGAATTTTTTATATATTATTCTTAATTATTACATACCTACATAGGCTCACAATTGTAATCATTTCAGAGTACACGAAAAACCTTGCAGTATTCTTAATTATTATTTAAAACAATTGGGTACATAGGCGGCACAGAAAATTTCGGGAATCAAGGAAGTGACACAACATTACTATTGAAAAAAGTATTTATTGCTTTTCGAAGTATTCTCCGCGAAATATGACACATTTTTCCATACGATGGAACCAATCATTGAAGCATCCATTCCGTTCGGAAGTTGGGGTCTCCAAAATGGCCGTTTTGTAGGCGTCCACAGCTTCTTCAAGTGACGAAAATCTCTGTCCACGCAATTTATTCTCTATTTTAGGGAAAGTATAGAAATCATAAGGGCTTAGGTCGGGGCTGTACGGCGGATGGTCTAATAATTCTATGTTTTCTTGCTCTAAAAACTCTTTTGTTCTGTGTGCGGTGTGAGAACTCGCATTGTCGTGATGGAGGATGATGCGGCGGTTGCAGTTCTCTTTACGGAGTTCAGAAACGACCTATGGCAAACAAATGCTAGCTAGCATACCATTCTGCATTAACCTTTCTTTGTCCCTCAAGAGGAATAGTCGTAACATGGCCGGTTTTGGAGACCAACGTGGCCACCATTTTTGTTGCAACACTCCGTGAACGAACAATTTTTGTTGGCTTTAACTCATTTTCGAACACCCAAACTCGTGACTGGTTTTTTGTATCAGGTTCGTACGCGTATATCCAGGATTCGTCACCTAATACGTTGTTCTATACAGCATTTGAGGATCCTGCGTGGAATCTTTCGAGAGTTCTGACGCACCAAGTAACGCGAGCCGCTTTTTGCTTTTCACAGAGCGAATGCGGTATCCATCGGGAAAACAACTTTTTTACACATAATTGTTCATGCAAGATTATTTGTATTTGACTCATACCAATGTCTAAAGTTGCTTGAATTTCGCGGTATGTTACATGTCGATCTTCTTCAATCAGCTTACGCACAGCATCAACGTTTTCTTGGGTGACTGCAGTTTTTGGACGACCTTGACAGGGATCATCACTGACTTTGACACTAATAATCACTGATGGCTCCTGCAGCTTGCTCAATAAATCTTCAAACCATCTTTCAAACACTTCATTATTTATCTCCGCGTTTATTTTTTTTATTTATTTTTTTTATTTAAAAGACAACAACGCTCTTTCGATAAATCTTTTCATAGTTCTCGCGTGACAAATAATCAGTCATTCTCCTTCTTCTACAGGCAGTTTTAGGTTGACGCTGCAGTGTCATTCGTCCAGCCCCTTGATAAAGCGTGGTTGGCATTAAGCCACGTTTCATCTGTAAATACTACCTTTGCCCAGTCCTCAATTCACTTAGCTTCCCTCAAAAAGTTACAGCGCGCTAGAACAATGTATGTGCGTTCCATCTATACTTTTCTTTTGTCCGCTTTATTAAACTGGTTAACTTTCTTAATGTAGGGGATTCATTTCTCAAATAATAGTCATGTATATGACGTAGTTTTGCGTCAGCGTCAAATTTGTCCACATGAGTTATTACAAAAGGTCTCCTTTTCTTTTTTGGCGTTGAGGGCATATTTCTTTCGGAACCGCTTTTCCCATAGACTTCTTTAGTTATATTTTGTCATAGAACCAACGCTGATACCTAGTGCTTACGCAAAACTCACACGCACACTTTCCAATGGCAAAAGGCGTCCACTATTTTGATATTCCGTTTCAAAATAATCACGTAGGCGTACCACCATCATCTCTTATTTGTCCTTTCAACACCATTCCCTTCGGCATGTTTAGTTCCGTACTATGCAATGAATTTTTAAGACGCAAAGGACGGAATAATATAGCGTACTCTATTAAACGTATTAAAAATGGAAAACATTCAGCAAACAGAAAAGTAGCGATTAAGACTGGCGTCTCGTTGCGAATGTTTAATAAGCAACATGGCCGCGGTGACATCACATCAGTGTGGTCAGGGCATGGATTCGCTACCATAAACAAGATGACTTTGTTTTTATTCTAATTAATTTAAAGTAATTAAATGTTAATAAAAACGGCGAATAACGTAAGAAATATCATATTAATTATGAAAAACTTTATAATGTACTTATGTTGATTATATCGTTACAATAAACAAAAAAATCGGTAATATTTTATTTTTTAATCGATATTTTAATATTTTCGTGCAATCACTAGTTCCATGTGTCTAAAATACAATCACATATTGGAAAGAGAATAAAGACTATATTTTAATTATTATATTGCAGTACTAATTATTTGAAATAAAATAAAATAAACGTAACGTAGTTAGGGCTACATGGCCGAGTCACACATAACATGTGTTGTTACCGGGGAAGAACCCCGCTCAAATGAAATTCATTCATTTATGACAGGATCACAACCTATCAAAATTCCTTCTGAACATAGACCTCCCCATAGATTGTGTCATAGTGTGGATATTTTCCATTGTTGTCACGCTTGGTAGGCTCAAATAGAATACCAGCGTATAATAGCAACATAATGCCACTGTGTTTCGTATGGCAAGTCACGAGGATCGGAAGTCATTTTCACTGATAACGTCGAATTCTTTTTTATTCCTTAGGATTGGCCTCCTAGCATTTGCATTTCGGTTCTTCATCGAGGAAACATATAAATGTTTATTAGCCACAGCATTCTCTTACCGTTAGATGCACTGCGTGCTCGTTAGTTATCCTCACTGCTATAAATATAGGTACATAATATTATATTATGTAAACATATTCTCATTAGACTTTCATATAGTAGTTTGATTTTCTTAACTACAGGCTTAATAAAAGAAAATAATACATACACAAAAGTGTATCTGATTTAATTCTAAATTTATTTATATCTGCTTTGAAAAAATAATGTAATATTTTGCTGTAACTATTTACACACTGTATGTTTGTTAATACTAAAAGCGTATCCGTTATCGTGTTACGTTAAGCTAATGATCGACGGACTGCCGCTGTCTATAATATATTTATACTGTGCCGCTGTTGGTCTATTAGTTCGAAACATCAAAAATATTCATTGTTCGGTGAATAATATCGTGATTTATTTATATAATGTATTGTTAATGTTTCAGTAACTTAAAAAATGTTGGTCAATTGCCAATAAATGACTGGCTCTTATAAATAAAAAAAGCACTTCACTATCGTCATATTTTTATACAACATTTCTCCTATATTTTAACCTTCTCAATGACCGCGCCAGTACTGCCACCGAATTGGTTAATTGGGGGCTTTCTAGTATATTATGCCTCTTATATATAAGCCCTCGAGAACAGTGGGGAAGCATTTGCTGTTTCTATTGATGTAAATGGTAGAGAATGCCCTTTTGCATTAAGTCCGCCTTTTTGTACTTGGTGTGCAAATAATGCATAAATAAATAAATGTCTAGATGGTCTTTGACAGGGATGAGTAATTTGCGCAAGCTTTCAGCGCACGGCTATCTCATGTTCTGATTGAGGGCTATTAGTCCAACAATACGACGACTAGCGTCAGAGTTCCTCAGTGATCCGTTTTTGCAACTTTCTATCTGCATCTATGGGCATACAGACGGCAGCACAATTGTGAAAAGATACCAGCCGAATATTCTTCACCGCAAAAGGGAGCCCGCTCATCCTAGCTCCTACTTTTCGTGATTTATCTTTGGAGTACACCGACCGCCTTCAGTTGTTAGAGGTTGTGATTTTCGAACATGAATATTGCACGGTTTATTGATTTCAGGGCCAAAGTAGCGGCAAGGAAATTAGGTGTTCATGTAAGGGTTTGCGGCGGTACTTTACACCGGTGTAGCTTACATACATACATATAATCACGTCTCTTTCCCGTAGGGTAGGCAGATTCTCATACGATATAAAGCGCGATTCGCAACATGTCTGGTGCACTGTCGTCAAATAGGGGCTGGTGCTACAAAATTTTACCAAACAGTGTTGGATATTGTGGATAGGCGTGCTAAAGGCTTGTTAAAGGTCTAGGTTTGGTAGAAACCAATCTTGTCCCGCAAGCACAGCTGCAGAGTAGTCGACCTCTCGGTATTCTATAGGATGAATTTCGAAGTGTTTGCAGTAATTATATGACTTAATTCTTCCCTCTCCTTTCCATCATCAGAGATACGGACGGTTGGCGGGCTGTACCTTTGTTAATATTACACGCTTTCGAATGAAATGGTTTGCTTTGTCTTTTATAACGTGTAAACAAAAAAGTAGAATTAATTGTCAGCATCTAGCTTTCTAACCGTGTAGTGGCGGTCAAGAATATCCACTACCCCATATCCTCCCGTGGGTGTCGTAAAAGGCGACAAAGGGAAACAGGCAGGAGATGGGCAGCAGCATCTTCCTGATAATAGCCAAATTACAATAAAAAAACTGCGGTTGCCAACCCGCTCGCCAAGCGTGGCAACTATGGCAAATACCCCCCTATGAATGACAGTAACAAAGAAACGGCCCCAAGTCCCCGGCGGCCCCGCTATTCCTGGCTACGGTGGCGACCATGGTAACGGCGGGGAAGGGGGTGCTAAGAATCTCCGGTGGAGGTTCGGTTGCCACCTTAGACGACTCGACCTGGCAACGTACAACGCACGCACCCTGAGGACTGACGAGAAGATTGTGGAGCTGGAAGAAGAGATAGGCAAGTTGCGCTGGCATATTATAGGATTATCCGAAGTCCGAAGAGAGGGGGAGGACACGGTAATCCTCGAATCCGGCAACTTGCTCTATCACCGGGAGGGCGACCATCTGTCCCAAGGAGGTGTCGGATTTATCGTCCACAAGTCTCTCGTTAACAACGTTGTAAAGATCGGGAGTGTGTCGACGAGGGTTGCGTACCTTATACTCAGAATCACCAAACGGTATTCGCTGAAGGTCATACAGGTTTACGCACCAACCTCGGCACACCCCGATCAGGAGGTGGAGGAAATGTATGAGGATATCTCTAGAGCCATGCATTCCTCCAAAACCCAATATACGGTGTTAATGGGAGACTTCAATGCAAAACTAGGCACAAGAGAGAACGGTGAGCTGAAAGTAGGGAAATTTGGAATAGGGCAACGGAACCCAAGGGGCCAGCAGCTGGCTGACTTCATGGAGAAAGAGGGACTCTTTATGATGAACTCTTTCTTCCAGAAGCGGCCCCACAGGAAGTGGACCTGGTCGAGCCCCGACGGTTCCACAAAAAATGAGATTGACTTCATTATGACGACCAGACGACAACTGTTCAGTGATGTCTCCGTGATCGCGAGGGTGAAAACTGGTAGCGATCACCGAATGGTTAGAGGCACACTGAACCTAAACGTTAAGTTGGAGAGGTCTCGTCTAATGAAGTCAACGCTCCGTCCCCCTCGTGCTCTGTTCCAAAGTCCCGAAACCTTTCAGCTCGAGTTACAAAACCGTTTTCAGTGCCTGGAAGACTGCAATGAAGTGGACGATATGAATGACAAGCTCGTGGAAACTGTCCATGCGGTCGGAGCTAAGTTCTGCAAGACCCGCCGCAGAAGAACAAAAACTCTCCGATCACACTCTTAATCTCATGGCTGTTAGACGGGAGATGAAGCTACATTCTTCAACAGACTTGACAGCATACAGGCATCTGAACAGACAGATCTCCAAATGCATGCGGCGGGACTTACGCAACTTCAATACAGCTCGTATTGAAGAAGCGATCGCGCGGAACCAAGGCTCCAAAATCTTTGCCAGAGATCTGTCTGCCAGAAAGAGCCAACTGTCAAAGCTGAAGACAGAATGTGGCAGCATCGTTTCCGGGACACCTGAGATTTTGAGTGAGATTGAGAGGTTCTATGGGCAGCTGTACACATCATCGTTGGAGCCACACGCAAGTGTGAGTAACGATCCAAGAGCGAGTCTCATCCGACACTATTCCGAAGATATCCCGGATGTCAGTCTGAGCGAGATTAGGATGGCTCTCCAGCACCTTAAAAACGGTAAGGCCCCAGGCGAGGATGGAATTACAGCGGAGCTTCTGAAAGCGGGTGGAAGACCGGTACTTGAAGTCCTTCAGAAGCTCTTTAATTCCGTCCTGCATGGTGGCATTACACCGGAGGCGTGGAGCAGAAGTGCGGTGGTCTTGTTCTTCAAGAAAGGTGACAACGCTCTCTTGAAGAACTACAGACCGATTTCCCTTCTGAGCCGCGTCTACGTGCTGTTTTCGAGAGTCATTACGAATCGTCTCGCGCGCAGACTTGACGACTTCCAGCCTCCCGAACAAGCCGGTTTCCGAAAGGGCTTTAGCACCATAGACCACATACATACCCTTCGGCAAATTGTACAGAAGTCCGAAGAGTACAATTTGCCACTATGTCTGGCGTATGTGGACTATGATAAAGCCTTTGATTCCGTCGAAATTTGGGCGGTGCTGCAGTCCCTTCAGCGGTGCCAAGTTGACTGTTGGTATATCGAAGTGTTGAAGTGTGTTGTACAGTAGGGCTACGATGGCTATCCGAGTACAGAACCAGAGTACGAAACCTATCCAATTGCAGAGAGGTGTAAGACAGGGTGACGTCATATCCCCGAAACTCTTCACCGCTGCATTGGAAGACGTTTTCAAGCTTCTGGACTGGAAAGGATACGGTATCAACATCAATGGCGAGTACATCACTCACCTTCGATTTGCCGACGATATAGTCCTTATGGCAGAATCGCTGGAGGACCTAAGCACTATGCTCAATGACCTCCATAGTGTTTCCCAACGGATAGGTCTTAAGATGAACATGTACAAAACAAAGATCATGTTTAATGCCCATGTCACACCTATGCCGGTAGTTGTTGGGAGCACTAAGCTCGAAGTTGTTGATGAGTATGTTTACCTGGGACAAATAGTCTGACTAGGTAAGTCCAACTTCGACCGAGAGGTCAATAGACGGATTCAACTCGGCTGGGCAGCGTTCGGGAAGCTACGACACATCTTCTCGTCAGACATACCTCAAAACTTTAAAACGAAATTGTACAACCAGTGCGTGTTGCCAGTGATGACTTACGGAACTGAGACGTGGTCCTTCACTGCTGGCCGTATGAGGAAGCTCAAGGTCGCTCAGCGAGCTATGGAGAGGGCTATGCTCGGAGTTTCTCTGCGTGATAAACTTAGGAATGAGGATATCCGCAGTAGAACTAGAGTGACCGACATAGCCCAACGGATTAGTAAGCTGAAGTGGCAGTGGGCCGGCCATATAGCTCGAAGAACCGACAACCGATGGGGAAGAAAGGTTCTCGAGTGGCAGCCACGTACCGGTAGGCGAAGTGTAGGGCGTCCCCCCACGAGATGGAGTGACGACCTGGTAAGACATGCAGGAAGTCGATGGATGCAGGTGGCTCAGGACCGTGCTTTGTGGCATTCTTTGGGGGAGGCCTATGTTCAGCAGTGGACTTGTGAAGGGCTGTAATGATGATGAATGATGATCTAGCTTTCGTGGAAATGAACCTCTATCATTGTGGAGTCGCTAGCTTGGCGGCCGGTGGTGATCGTAGATCTAGACGTCTTGCATATTTGACGCTGGTATTTATAATATGCTTTTAAATAAAACATTTATTAGATATGTGATTTAACTATTGATTTATGGCTTGCTTCGTAACATTATACAAGTTAGTAAGAATTAAATTTAATTAGCTAAAAAAATTAAATTAAAAACAAGAAGCATGACTGGACAAAAGATACATAAAGAAAAACGAATAACTAAAATGATAAAATCAAGTAATCCTTTTTGGAATTTCTGATGAGCTTTTATAGAGATATAAAATACGACATTAATTTCTTTTTTTTTACGATTAGACCTTTGTTCAGCATCAGTTCTCATAAACACCGATTGCTGAACAGTGTTATTTTTCTATTTGATATTCTTTTTGGCTTTACATAATAAAAGCGCTTCGATCTGTTATATTTTTTGAATAATGCGTTTTTTCGTTTTGTTATTTGTGAGATATGTAATTAATATTTTAAACAATATGGGACATAAATGGTTTGATAAAAATTTGTAATGAAGGATCTGAAACCTTTATCATATTCTATAATATAATGCGCGTACTTCTCACCTGTCAAGTCTAAATGCCATTCAAACGCTTGGACACGTTTAGAGACAATTTAATCTTCCTTTTTATTAAATTCAACTTTGAAGCTTTTATTTATTTTACATGTCAAAAATTAAATGAAGGCAAATTAAAAGTTTTCATTATAACCTTTGTATGATATAATCGATACATACAATAAAACTGCAACGAGGTAACTTCTGTTTATTAGGTATATATAAATAAAAAATATAAATTAGAGGCTAATAAGTAAATGAGCGTCAAAAAATGGTGTATGTAATTGTGTACACATGTCAGAAGTGAAACTTCCTTACGACATATCATCTTCTTTTATTTCATTTTTTCGTTCTTTTTTAAGTAGGTTAAATAATAGTATACTCATGAAGCCCTGACGGTGAAACATTACAAGGAAACTTAACTTTTTTTTTAAATACAGTACTAAATTTCTCCACTACTTCGATAAAGAAGTTTCACTTTAAAATGCAGTTTTGGTTAGTAAAACAGACAGCATGTAAGCTCGTATAAAATATTATTAACACTGCACGGATTTTGATGGAGATTTCACATTTTACTAACAAATTGTATGATTCTGCGATTAGGTTTTACTGTTAAATATATTATTTTATTTATTTATTTCACCGTTCTATTGTTTAAGGACTTCTATAAATCAGAGGCCTAACAGGACAGTAACAAAAGCGCAATCAGTCTGATGGTAAATAGTTACTGCTGCCCTAATCTACAATAATTTCCAAACAAAGAAGTTTACAGATTGACACATTTAAGGACTAAGATGGAACGTCTCGTTAGCAGTAAGAAGGGAGACCCTTTCCTCGTATTGTATTGTCTGAGAGACCGTAGTCCTTTCTCAGTCAACCCCACCCATTCGTACTGCCGCCATAATATAGCTGTAGTGTAGCTTTACTATATAAAAAACACTTAAGTTTCTTTCGATTAGGCCCAGGGTGGCATCTGAGATCCCTGAAATTAGTAAATTCTAAATGAACCTGTAAAATTCAACAGGCTAACGGCACTAACATCACAGAAACTAGATGAGATGAGTAAATTCAGAAGTATTAATCTCTTAGAGATGACTTTGTATTTGTTTGAACAATACAATTACAAAAAGTAAAGCCTTCTTCTTCACTTTAGGGGCTACTAATGGAATTAATATGTCCGTGACTGCTCCTCACCGCTAGTGATAAAAAGGATGGTTCGTTTTTCATCTTGAAACACGTATAACCATTATGCAATTAAGATTATATTAAAAAAATGTTTTTAGCTTTTATTATTATAACGTCATTGTTAATTAAAATAATCTTTAAACCATCTATTACAGCCTAAAATGTTCCTAGCTGAACATAGGCCTCCCCCGTAGATTGCTTCTATGGGGGATATTATTACAACGCCACTGCATCGTAACGGAAAGCCAATCGACCAAGCTGGTTAATAAATAATGGTACTCAACAATCCCGTCAGCAGGCTGCTTGAATTATCTTTTAACATTCTTGTTAATATTTAAAATAAAATATGTTAAAAACGAATTCAAAACTAAAAAAATATTCTGTTTTTTTAAACTTTGAATATCTCACAAAATTTACGCGTAGAATATAGGACCTCCTCCTTTTTTGAAGATGGTTAGTAAAATACGAGGTCATCATTTCTTATTTTAGGGATGTTTTTACTGAAATTTTGAATAAAGGGCAACTTAAATTTTAATTAACATATTATGTATCTTAGGGTGCGTACAAATCAAGTAACATATTATATAATTTTTGTTTTATAACACGTCCACATTATGTGACAGTGATTTTTAACATTGCAACATATAACAATACTGTACACATTAGAATAACAATGCAATATAACAATGTTATATGACATTGTCGTTTGTCGTACTGCCGTTCTAGTTATATAACATTTGTGTCACGTTATATGATACGTTTTATAACATTCAGCCTCCTCATTACTGAAACATGTTATATTACAAGGTTTTATAACATGTTATGTTATATAATGTGTACGCACCGTAAGACTGTGAATAATATTTTAATTTAAACCTAATTATTTATTTATTTATTTATTTATTACAATTTTAGGAGAACTTACAGCTGGTTATAAATGTATGAACAATAAAAATAAAAAAATGTACTGAAGGCCAATTAAAAGTTCCCACTTATAAATAAAGTACAGAGAAAAATTGCACAAGTGACGTAGACGTAGATTTAATGACACAATAAAAGATGATTTAAAAAGTAAAATGAAATAAATAACAATGCATGGTATATGTAATACACATCAGTAAACGAAAAACTTATTACTCAGTAGACGCTTAAGCTGCCTGCTAGAGGTGTTAAATAAGTCTACATTTTGTATTTTCGCCACGTCATTGAAACACTTGCTCACTCTTATTAAATAAGAATTTTGCCTGTAGTTTGTATTTACTCCCGGCACGTATAGTTTGCATGGCTTGCGTGAAGATGCGTATGGAACTTGTAAACGTATTTGCTCCAACAGTTCGGGACAGTCGATCGTGCTATTTGCTATATTAATTAGAAAAGATAGATCCGCTATGCGCCTTCTTTCATATAGCGGCAAAATGTGAAACTTTCGGCAACGTGTTGTGTAATTCGGTAGAAAGATCTTAACTCTAAATTGAAGATAGCGAAGAAATTTTTTCTGAATCCGTTCAATACGCGTAGAGTAAATATTATAGGTAGGATTCCATACTTGAGAGGCATACTCTAGATGACTTCGTACGAAAGCACAGTAAAGAATTTTGAAGGTTTTAATAGAATTGAAATCAGAAGACATTCTTAAAATAAAGCCAAGAGCTTTAGAGGCTTTGTTTATAATATTGTCAATATGTTTATTAAACAGTAATTTGGAGTCAAAAATTACTCCTAAATCGCGGATAGTGTTGACTCTAGTTATATCTATATGTTTTATAGTGTAGCGGAAAATTATAGGTTTAGTCTTCCGTGTGTATGTGCAAATATAGCATTTGGAGACATTTAAGTCTAATTTATTGTATAGACAGTAATTTTCAAACCTACCCAAGTCTTCTTGCAAATGATATGCGCTTTCGAGGGACGTTATTGGACTTAATATTTTCATATCATCGGCGTAAAGTAGGATTTTTGAGTACTTGAAACATATGATGATATCATTAACAAAAATATTAAAGAGTAAAGGCCCTAGCAAGGAGCCCTGTGGGACACCAGAAGGTATTGGCATGGCCTTAGAGGTGTAACCATTTAGGGCAACTGTCTGACTCCGATTTTGGACGTAAGAGGTGAACCACCGATATAAATTACCTCGTATTCCTACTGATTGAATTTTGTGTAATAATAGCAAATGGTCTATTCGATCAAAGCATTTGCTATAGTCTATGTAGACCACATCGACTTGTGAGGGCTCTGACATATGTTCTGATAAGTAGTCAGTACATAATATAAGATTAGTAGTTGTTGACCGACCCTTGACGAAACCGTGTTGTTGAAAGCTAAGTGTATGTTTTAGGGCAGCATATAGTTGATCATAGACAATTCTTTCAAGCACTTTTGCAAATAGACATAATTTGGAAATAGGTCGGTAGTTGTCAACTTGATCTCTTGGGCCTTTTTTGTAAATTGGTGTGACATAAGCCGATTTCCAGATTCTTGGCATTAAACCTTCTGACAAAGAACGCCGATATAATATAGTCAAAGGAAACGCAAGGCTCTTGGCGCAAAAATTATGCAACGCTTCTCTTTTTGTAACTTTTAACCCTCGTTTCAGCGAGTCTTACCTAAATATTTAAGTTGGGTGTAACTTTGATCGTTTACTTTAAGTACAAATGTAGTGTTTAGGCAAGAATATTTATTTTTATTATTTACCTTCGAAACGTATTCTAACGCGCGCGCTTGGCCTCGATATCGAGGTCACCTCCCCCTCCCCCCGGCCGCCTGACGCGGCGGGATAGGACTTTTCGAGAATTAGTGTAGAATTTCTTGCGAGCTAGACTGACGTTTTTTCCGCTCCTAACTTGTTGAGAAAGTATCAACCCGCGTAAATCGCTGTGAGAACCGTATCGTTCATCAGGAACTACTAACTCCGTTAAATTCATTGTGCAATCAGCTGTCCCATTTCGTGACAACCCAGGAAGAGTGCCTCCAGAGGGGGAAAGTTCCGAAGATACCAGCGCATACCTTCTTCCGGACGGCATTGCGTCATCCAGATCAGGGCCCGTCAACATACACGCACATACAATTACACATACACTCACGACACTGTCATCAGCCGGGCCGGTCTCGGAGGGTCGTCTCCGCTCCTGGAGCAGGTGAGTGCCTTATCGTATTGACATTTCCCCTCTTTGTTTCCATCAGAAATTTCCACGTGGCCACATTGAGCCCGACCTACTTCTGCTCGGGAAGTCTTCAGCTCATGGGCCCTGAGGATCTGATCCTTTAAGGGAGCAGCCGTAGGCCGTAACAAACTGGTAGCAGAACGCGGTTCCGGGTTCGATTCCCGGTCGATCCCGACCATAGTGTTGATAAACATTAAAGAATTCTGGTGGGAGGGAGCGTTGGTTTGATTGGTTTAATTTTTATCTACAATCACGCCCGTCCGTAATACGTAAAAATATTTTTTTGTACGTAATAATAGAATTATTTCGTAGTAGTAGGTAGATGGTTATTTTTACGTAATCGGTTAATTATCGTTGTCTGATAGTTGTAGTGGATTACTTATCGATTTCTGAATTTCGAAGTATCTTCGTTTATACTGTAATTTGTAATTGAACTAAAGAGTAGTAATTGTATTTGCGCAATTTGAATTTAACTTGATTTGACCGTACTAGGGTTGTTACGTGCTAATTTGATTTGTGTTTTTTCGTATTTACTTGTAGTTTGATTGATATTATCGTATTAGTAATACTGTATTCGTTATTTCTTTTATTTTGTTATTAGTATTTGTTATTGTATTGTATTTAGTATGCCGTCACATAAGCTACTAATTCGTTGCTTGCGGACTGAGCTGCGCTGGGCCACCAGCGCACACGCATTGATAGGCCGACCGGACAGGGTCTATAATCTGAGGAAGAGGCTCAAGCAGGTCGATGCTCGAAGGGCTGCCGTGGAGGAGGCTTACTCTGAGCTCGAGGACTCGGAGGTGGAAAAGGGAGTCCTGGACTCCTGCCGCGCGGACTACGAGCAGTTCCTCGCGCTAACGGACGACCTGATCGAGGCGGGGGCCAAGGACGCGGAGAGGGAGCGCGAAGCTCGGCTGAGTAGCCTTCTCGAGTCCCCGCGGAAGCCGCCTACTCAGCCAGAGCTGCTAGGACGACTCCCCACGCTGGACCTGCCGAGGTTCTCCGGGGTCCTCTCGGAGTGGCTGACCTTCGTCGGCATGTTTGACAGCCTGGTGGACGCCCGGAAGGACCTGACCCCCTGCCAAAAAATGGGGTACCTCCTGGCATCACTGGAGGGGGAAGCCCGGGGCGTCGTCGGCCACCTTAAGTTGTCGGACGACGCCTACCAAAACGCCAGGGACCTCCTCGCTGGAAGGTACGCCAACGTCCGGCGGATTGCGGACGATCATGTTCGGAGGCTGCTGAACCTCCCGCTGCTGAAGGACCGGACTAGACTACGTGAAGACATAGTGAATCCAGTCGTCGTAGCGTGCAACTCGTTGCGGCGGCTGGATTTACCTGTGGACGAGTGGTCTTTTCTGCTCCTTCATATAGTGCTGTCCCGCCTGCCCCTCGACCTTCGGCTCCATTTTGAGGAGAGGTACGGAGGGGATGGCGCTTCGTACATTCCCCCCTTTAGGGACCTGCTGCGGTTCCTGGAGGAGCAGTGTAGGCAGCTGGAGAACGCAGCAGGCGCCGTCGAGGGCCCCCCGGCCGCCTCCCGAGCGGTGCCCAGGGAGAGGCGGAATCAGCCGGCCAAGGCGGCGCCCACCCCCTGAGGCCGAGCGGAGCCCCTGCGGGAGGGCGCCCCCCAGTACCCTCCTATAGTGGCCTAGCGACCCGGGAGGCGCCTCCCTGCTCCTATTGTCGAGCATCCGACCACCGGGCGGCGTCGTGCCCGAAGTTGTTGCGCAAGCCGACTACGGCGAGGCGAACCATCGCCAGGGAGCGCCGCTGGTGCTTCTCGTGCCTGGAGAGGCATTTACAACGAGACTGCCCGCACCAGCGGCCCTGCACGCACTGCCAGGGTAACCACCACGTCATATTGTGCCTGGGTGCGCGTGGCTCGTCCTCTCAAGGCCCTGACAGCCCCCCGACTCCCACGGGCGGGGGCGCCCAGCCACGCCTACTGTCGGGCAACGCCCGGCGCTCACCGGTGGAGCACAGCGCCCCTCGTTCTGAGGGGAGTCCCTCCCCCGATCGGTCTGGGAATCGTTCCCCCAGGGGCGGGGGGGTCTTCACCCCCCCTCAGTGAGTTGATAGTGGATTCGCAGCCACTCAGCGGTCAGCTAGACCGTTCTCACCCCCGTTGGCTGAGTGGCCGCGACTGGAACGCCGCCCGCCCCCCTTTGGTCGGTGCCGGTACTACCGGGTTCCGGAGACTGCTTATCGGCCCCGGGCCTTGGAGCCGAGGATCCCCGAGTTTCCCCAGGTCGGCCCGTTCGGGGAATTCCAGTCAAGGGTCATCGAGACGCCGTCGGAGTGCCGCTCTCGGGGGCCCCGGTTCGGGTGCCGGTCCAACAGAGGCAGTTCCAGATAGGAGGCTGCCGCCCTAGCTCCCGCCAGGGCCGCCTCCACTGAGCCTATAAGTCGTCAGCAGTCCACCTGTCAAACTGTTCTATTGCCGACGGCCTCAGTGAAGGTTTACAACCCGAGCGGCGAAATACTGGACTAGGAACTGAATTAGCTATAACAGAAATTAAGGATAAAATTAACGAACTCAAAAATATCACTCACAATAACAATACCATAGATGAAGAGATTAAAAGCATAAAGCAAAACGAACATACTAAAGTATTAGCTAACAATAAAAAAAACATATGCAGAAGCAACTAATACCCCCCGCTATGCAATGATTATTGAGTCCATAGATCCCCGCTCAACATGTGATGATATTTTAAAACAGGTTAGAAAAGATGTGGACCCTGTAGACTTGGGAGTACGTGTTAATAAAATATCTAAACTAAAAAATCAAAAAGTTATAATAAGCTGCGACTCCCAGCAGCACAGACATCTGCTTAAAACTGCAATTCGTGATACTTGTGATAAGCTAACAGTATCAACACCTGTAACTAAAAACCCACAGCTACGTCTCGTGGGCGTCACAAATGACTTAAACGATACTAAACTTGTTAAAGCCATCACAAGTCAGAACGACTATTTACTGCAAGAGTTAACAGAGGAACAAAACAGTATAAAAATCTTACGCAGAATCAAAGGAAGGGTTAGGGAGGTTAATAATGTTATACTCGAAGCCTCACCGCAAATGTGGTCAAAATTGAGAAATCAAAAACTACGAATTGGCTATCAAGTCATTCCCTGCATCGACCAATCACCACTCACACAGTGTTATAAATGTCTTGGCTTCAGTCACAAAGCAAAAGACTGTAATAACAAACAACGTTGTGGATATTGTGCTGAGGAGCATGATACAAGAGACTGTCCAAATCGCAATAATGCCCCTAAGTGCTGTAACTGCAATATTGCTAAAAGGGACAACTTCTTGCATCCAGCATACAGCCCAGAATGCCAAGAATGGCAAAAATGGGACCAAATTGCTAGATCATCAGTCTCCTATTGTTAAGAAATATTCAACGAAACAACAAATATAGGACCCCAAAATACTTCTAGTACAATGAAGCATATAAAATTCATGCAGATTAACCTGGATCGTGGGCGGGCGGCGACACTTGAGTGCCTACGTGCAGCCACGATGTAGGAATACTCTGTGATTTTGATGCAGGAACCATACGTTGGTGCCAAAGCTCATTTAACTGCGGGTTCCCAGTATAGAATCATACAAAAAGTTACCAAGGATAGAGATAAACCTGTCAGGTCGGCAATTGTTATCAGCGATCCCACAATTCAATTCACTATCAATCCAACTCTCCTATATGAGGACATAGTAGGTGTAGAGTTAGAACTTGGTCACTTAAAAATAGGTGTAATCAGTATGTATCTACATCAGAAGGGAGACATCGATGAAGACCTACAAGTGATAAGGAGATACAAGAAAAACATGACAACAAATGACATTATAATAGGAGGGGATGCCAACGCAAAGAGCATCTGGTGGGGATGCAAAACAGACGACAGCAGAGGAAAACTCATTATGGAAACATTCGCGGAACTGAATATAGATATCCTCAATGTAGGCACCACACCTACTTTTTCTGTTTATAGAATGAATAAATTATGCACGAGTATAATCGATATTACCGCTTGCTCGTCATCACTACTTCATAGACTGAAAGACTGGTATGTCGAAGAATCACTCTGCACAATTTCAAGCCACAAATTAGTCTCATTCAATCTCGAATTAGTGCTTTCTAATACCGCAGTCAATATACATGGCACAAGAATCTATAATACCAAAAAGGCAAATTGGGGCAATCTGAAAAATGAACTGAATACAGAACTTGAAGAGCTAGAAGAAACAATAAAAAACTACACAAAATTAATATTATCAGGCTGTAATAACAATATACCAATGAAAAAACAGAAGCGAAAAGTAAAAGATCCTGTATGGTGGAACAACGAAATAAATGAAAAGAAAGCAGATATGATTAGGAAAAGAAGAAGAATAAGGAATGCAAACCCTCTAAGAAGAAAACATGTAATAGACCAATATTTAGATGCAAGACAAGAATATACTAATGCAATTGAAAAGGCTACAACTCAAAGCTGGAAAAATCTCTGCAACAAAGAAGAAAAAGAGTCTCTCTGGCAAAGAACATACCGGATCCTAAAAACTTGCTCAAATAGAGAACAGGACAGACTACTCCGTGACTCAGATGGAAAAACCCTTTCAGAAGTCGAATCAGCGAACCATCTAGCTGATACATTTTATCCATGGGACAACCCTGACACTGATAGTGTACAGCAGACTGAAATAAGAATAGAAAGACAGCAAATAATAAGCAAACTTAAAAATGAAGACATTTCAGCTATCAAGTTGTTCACAAAACTTGAAATAAGAGAAATATTTAAGAATATGAGTCCGAAGAAAGCTCCTGGAGAAGATGGCTTAACATCAGATATATGCCAAGCTGCGTTTGAAAGCAACCCGGAAATCCTGCAATCCATTTACAATAAATGCTTAACACTAGGCTACTTCCCAGAAATATGGAAAACAGCAACAATTAAGGTTATTCCCAAGCCTAACAAGGAAGACTACTCCCTGGCAAAATCCTATAGGCCAATCGGGTTATTACCAGTTTTAGGTAAGGTTTTAGAGAAACTTTTTGTCAATAGAGTCCAGTGGCAACTAGGAAGGGAAGGTAAAATTAACAATAGACAATACGGTTTCACTCCCCAAAGAAGTACTGAGGATTCCCTATTTGATACAACTACACTTATAAAGAAAGGACTTAAGAATAAAGCTATAGTGGTACTAATATCGTTAGATATAGAAGGTGCGTTCGATAACGCATGGTGGCCTGCCATAATTAAAGAACTCCACGCCAAAAATGTAGACAAATCTATCGGCAGGCTCATTAGCAGTTACTTATCCGAAAGAAAAATACATCTTAGGTATGCTGGGCAAGAATGCAGGAAACCCACAAATAAAGGATGTATCCAGGGCTCTACTTGCGGCCCTATGCTCTGGAACATCCTTATCGACCCCTTACTTAACGCAACTAATGACCTAGATGCCCACGTACAAGCTTTTGCTGATGACATTCTGATCGTAGCCAAAAACAAGGATGGCCAAAAACTAGAAAAAGACATAAATGAAACACTAAGAATAATCACGGAATGGGGCAAAAAACATAAACTAAGATTTGCTCCCCAAAAAACCCAGTTCATTATCATAACAAAAAAATTGAAATACCACCGACCTTGTTTACACATTGAAGGACTTACATTACAGTACACAGATCAAATGAAAGTTCTAGGCCTAACAATTGATAATAATGTAAATTTTAAGGCTCACCTTGATAGCGTCTGCCGAAAAGCAATCAACATCTACAAAATGGTTTCCAGGGCGGCAAAAGCCCATTGGGGATTAAATTCTGAAATCATAAAAACCATCTATTCAGCTGTGGTCGAACCGACAATACTATATGCTGCTAGCTGTTGGGCGGAGACAACCGAAAAAAAGTATATCGAAAAAATACTTAATAGAATGACCCAAATATTTGGTATACGTATCTGCAAAGGGCATAGAATTAACTCCCTGATCTCCAGCACTATTCTGTCCCAAATAATACCATTAGCACTAAGGGCTAAAGAGAACGCAAACATATACGAGATCAAGAAAGGAAAGCCCGTCGATTTCTTACCTGGAAGACAACTAGAAAAACTAATAAGCCCTTACGATCTGCCCCATCCATGCGAGAGGTCGTAGCGCAGTTTTGGCCTAGTAAGTGAACAGAAGGAAATTGATGACGTAAGTAACGACTGGGTCAAAATCTTCACTGATGGGAGTAAAATCGACACAAAGGTAGGCGCAGCAGTAACGATCTGGAAAAATGGAGTGGAAATTAAGACAATAACCTTCAAACTAGAAAGCTATTGTAGTGTCTTCCAAGCAGAGATGATTGCAATTTTAAAAGCTGTAAAGTACGTTGCTGACAGAGATTACCAAGGAGCAAATATCTTTACTGATTCAAGATCAGCTGTTATAAGCATATGTGATCCAAGCTCATTGAACCCAATTGCTTTTAAAATTCGTGATATGATAAAAGACATTGAAGACAACCAAAAGAAAATCTTACTGTACTGGATTAAGGCCCACTGTGGAATTCAGGGCAACGAAAGAGCAGACGAACTAGCCAAACGAGCTGCTACTAGAAGCAAGCAAAAACCGGAATATGATAAATTCCCACAGTCGTATGCAAAGCGCCTCACTAGAAACGCAACCCTACAAATTTGGCAAAGAAAATATGAAGAATCGACAACCAGCACCATAACCAAGACTTTCTTTTCCAATGTTTTAGTAGCTTATAAAGTAATAAAAAATATAAAAATGAATAATTTAGTCACACACCTGTTTACTGGGCATGGCGGTAACAATGCTTACCTGTATAAATATAAATTGGCATCATCCCCGTGCTGCACTTGCGATGAAAACGTAAACCAAACTGTAGAGCACATTATAATTGACTGCCCGCGATTCAGTAAAGGAAGATTTGAAGCTGAATGCAGCATGGGAATGACCATTGCAAAAGACAATCTAAACATTATAATCGAGGATAGCACTTGCCGACCTATCTTTATGACATTTGCTCTTCAAGCATTAAGAATTATAAGTAAGGAAAATGGAAGTATAATGGTAGAGTAAGCAAATGTTAGAGTATGGTACATGTAATGAATTCCAAAAAAGAAAAAAAAACTATTTACTTAGTACTTGTTAAATACACGTACTTTAATCAAAAATCTGTAACTACAAATAACAAGTGTTAAGAAAGTAGAAATGCTAGAGTAAGAAATCTTAAGTAATGTAAAGTTTTAAAATATTATTAATTTAGTTAGTAAATATAATATGTATAAAGAGTATATTGTAAAAAAGCGATAAAGAAAGAAAAAAAAAAGAATAATAAAAAAAAGAATAAAAAAAACAGAAAAAAAAGATAAAGAAAAAAAAATTAGATATAGAAAATAAAAAAAAAATAAAAAAAATATATACTTAAGGATATTCTAGAATAATCTACTTAAGTAAGGATACACAAAAATTAGATGTAAAAACAGAAATAACATAATAGTAAGAAATCCTAAGTAATGTAAAGCTTTAAGATTATTAACATAGTTAATAAAAGTAATGTGTATAATGAAAAAAAAAAACATGTATGCAAAGCAGAAAAAAAAATATACCTAGCAATTCTAGAATATATTAATGTAATTGTAACGTATGTCAGAAATTTCAGTAAGAATATTATACAACAGTAAGTGTACTGAGTGAAGTAATGTATAAGATAAGAAGTATTGAGTAATATGTAGCTAAAAATTTAGAAATATAACAATAAGTGTACCAATGATAAACCAAACTGTAAGCAGTACGGAACAATAAAATAAAAAAAATAAAAAAAAAATTAATAAAAAAAAATAAAAAAAAAACAGTATCATTAAAACAGTAGTTAAATGCTAGAAAGAAGGGTACTGCAGAAAAGTAGTAGTAAGCTAGAGTTAAAAAAAAAAACCCGAGCGGCGACCGCTTAACGGTTCGAGCTCTATTGGATTCGGGTTCCCAACGTAGTGTGGCCTCTACTCGGTTGGTGGGAAGACTGGGGCTCCCCTGGAGCTCTGAATCACGTCCGATGGTAGGTATCGGAGGTGCCGAGCCTCCTGCTCCTAGGGGACAAGCGGAGTTGGTGTTCAGCCCTGACAGCGAACACCTTCGTATTTTAGTCAAGGTAAATGTCCTCGACGACATTGTAGGGTTCCTCCCTAACGTTCGTATATATATACATGACAGCGCTGTGCGCTGTGCGTCGGCTTTGAGACCGGCAGACCCTCGGTGGGCCCAACCTGGGCCTATAGATTTGTTACTAGGGGCCGACACGCTGGGTGTCCTCTTGTTAGGTGAGATACGAGCTCTGCAGCCCGATGGCCTGTCAGTCATTTCCACGATATTCGGGCACAGCTTTTTTGGACCGGTTATGTGGTCTCCTCCCCCCCCCCCCCCCGACGGCCGACCCGCTCTCCGTCGTGGGCGTGTCTCTATCGGACGCCGTCCAGCGGTTCTGGGAAATTGAGGAACTACCACATGCAGCTCGAGTCGACCTTCTGGACCGTGAGTGTGAGTTGTTCTACCAGAACAATACCGGCCGGCGGGCTGACGGTCGTTTCGTCACTCGCTTACCCTTTCTGGACTCACGCCCCTATTTGGGTCAATCTCGTGCTCTGGCCGAGAAGAGGTTGCTTTCCATGGAGCGCCGCATGCAGCGCGACCCAGCCTTTCGCGACAAATATGTCGAGTTCATGCGCGAGTATCAGGCGCTGGGTCACATGTCACCGTCCAACTTCGAATGGCGTTCACAGGAGCACTACTTCCTCCCTCACCATGCGGTCTTGAGGACCCCTGAGAGTAATATTCGGGTAGTTTTTGACGGTTCCGCCCCCACATCAAACGGTGTGTCTCTGAACCAGTGTCTTCACTCGCGTCCTAAACTGATCAAGGACATATCCGACATCTTGACCCAATTCCGTCGACACCAAGTGGCTTTTGTCGCGGACATTCGGATGATGTTTCGCCAATCAGTGGTCCATCGTGATGACCACCGATATCAGCTGATATTGTGGCGCGAGAAGCCCAGCGATCCTATACAGGTATTTGAGCTGAACACCACCACATATGGACTCCGGTCCAGTCCGTATATCGCCATGCGAACCCTCCTTGAACTCGCGGAGAGACAGCGCCTGAGATACGCTCGGGGAGCTTCTATTTTGGAGACTTCGGTCTACATGGACGACATTTGTACGGGCGCTTCCACCGTCGAGGAGGCTCTGGTCTTGCGAGACGAATTAATTGCCATCCTGAAGTCTGGAGGCTATGAGTTGCGCAAGTGGTTGTCGAACTCCCCTCATATTTTGAAGGACCTCCCAGGAGATGATCAGCAAGACCCTCATCTGTTCGAGCACCCTGAGAATCCTAATTTGTTGACTGTGCTGGGCATTCAATATCAGCCTGTTCAGGATACCTTTCCGTATAGAGTAAAACTTGACCCACCGCCCAAAGCATGGACCAAGCGCTTCGTGCTGTCCACCGTAGCCCGCACCTTCGACCCTAATGGGTGGATCACCCCGGTCATCTTTTTAGCTAAGTGCTTTCTTCAAAAGCTCTGGATGTCCGGGTTGGGTTGGGACGAGCCGATTGGCGGAGCCCTCTTGCGAGAGTGGCTCTCCATGCTCTCCTCCCTTCCGGATATCAACCGGGTTTCCATGCCAAGGTGCTTCCTTCCCCCCGGGAAATGTCTGCTGTCGTATATTTGCGGACGGTGAGTTCCTCTGGTCATACTGCCGCCCATCTCGTACTCGCTAAAAGCAAGGTTGCTCCCATTAGGTCCCGCTTAACTATCCCTAAATTGGAACTGTCCGGTGCCGCTCTCCTCACGCGACTCCTCAACCACGTTCACTCTTCCTTGAAGCCTGTAATCGACATTACGGGCGTCTACGCATGGTCGAACAGTGAGATCGTACTTTGTTGGCTCCGAGCTGCACCTCACAATCTCGAGGTCTTTGTGGCGAGCCGCGTTTCTCAAATCCAGAGTTCTGAGACTTCTCTCAACTGGCGACACGTCCCAGGGGACTTGAATCCCGCGGACTGCGCTTCTCGCGGCTGTGAAGCCCCATCGCTGGTTGACCACCCACTGTGATGGGGTCCCGATTGGTTATCTGGGTCTCAGTCATTCTGGCCCCGGGGCAATTACTCCGAACCTACCGAATTGCCGGGCCTACGAGCCCGAGTCGGAGTGGGCAAGGATAAGCCCACTCGGGATCTCTCTCTTCTGGAACGGTACAGCTCCCTCGATAAGCTCTTGGGAGTTACTGCTTGGTTGCGCCGCTTTGGCCGCAATTCGAGATACCCATCCCACCGACTCTCTGATAGTGTTTTGTCCCCTAGCGAGCGCCGGGAAGCTTTGATGCACTGGACCCGTATGGTCCAAACGGAGCAATTTGAGCCCGTCATTGAAAACTTGAAGCGTGGCTCCGTTATCAAGGGCGCCCTGGCCCGCCTGAACCTCTTTCTGGATCACGCGGGGATGCTGCGCGTTGGCGGACGTTTGAAAAATTCTCAACTGCCGTACGGGGCTCGACACCCGTTGCTGCTCCCGAAGGACGGCGCCCTGGTCCGATTTCTGGTAGCCCACCACCATGTTAAGAATGCCCACGCTGGGTGCAACGCTCTTTCGGCTATTTTACAGCGGGAGTTTTGGATTTTGTCTGGCCGACGTCTCATCCGGAGCGTCATCTTTAATTGCATATCCTGTTATAAACTGAAGGCCACCATATCGCAGCCCCTCATGGGTGACTTGCCGCCCGACCGCGTCAGGGCCATCCGACCATTTGCTGGAGTCGGAACCGACTTTGCTGGCCCCTTCCTCGTTAAGTCCTCTAACATTCGTAACGCCCGTTCGCATAAGGCCTATCTTTGCGTCTTCGTGTGCCTCTCCACTAAAGCCGTGCACTTGGAACTTGTAAGCGCCCTCAGCACGGAAGCCTTCTTGGCCACGCTTGGCCGTTTCGTATCGGGGCGCGGGTTGCCGGACTTGATCCGGTCGGATTGCGGAACGAATTATAAGGGCACGGATAGGTATCTAAAGGAGGTCGTCAAATTTCTGTCTAGCCACCGTACCTATTTAGGCAATGCTATGTCAAAAAGGGGCATCCAGTGGAAATTCGACCCTCTGGCGTGTCCCCACTGGGGCGGTATTTTCGAGGCGGTGGTTAAAGTGGCAAAAACGCATCTCCGTCGCGTTATTGGTGAAGCTATTTTGACATTTGAGGAGCTCGCCACTGTATTCTGTAAAATTGAGGCGGTACTCAACTCTCGGCCCCTCTGTCCCCTCTCCTCCGACCCGAATGATTTGGAGGTTCTAACCCCGGGACACTTCCTGATTGGCCAGCCTCTTAACGCTCTGCCCGAGTACCCCTTCAGGGAAACGAGCGCTTCACGGCTTAGCAGGTTTGCCCTGCTGCAACAGATGACTCAAAGCTTTTGGCGCCGATGGTCCCTGGAGTACCTACATCTTTTAAAGCAGCGCGTTAAGTGGTCTGACAGGACGGAGCCTCCTCGGGTGGGAGACCTCGTGTTGATTAAAGAACCAAACGCCCTACCTTTGTATTGGCGCCGTGGGCGCATTGTTAAATTTTCATATGGAGCGGATGGGGTGCCTAGGGTGGCCGAGGTTTTAGTCGGAGATTCGGTCTTGCAACGTGCCGTCGCGACCTTGTCCCGTTTGCCAATCTACTCGCGGACCTAATGCCTTATGTCCGGGGCGGGGGTTTGTTTAGGCAAGAATATTTATTTTTATTATTTACCTTCGAAACGTATTCTAACGCGCGCGCTTGGCCTCGATATCGAGGTCACCTCCCCCTCCCCCCGGCCGCCTGACGCGGCGGGATAGGACTTTTCGAGAATTAGTGTAGAATTTCTTGCGAGCTAGACTGACGTTTTTTCCGCTCCTAACTTGTTGAGAAAGTATCAACCCGCGTAAATCGCTGTGAGAACCGTATCGTTCATCAGGAACTACTAATTCCGTTAAATTCATTGTGCAATCAGCTGTCCCATTTCGTGACAACCAAGGAAGAGTGCCTCCAGAGGGGGAAAGTTCCGAAGATACCAGCGCATACCTTCTTCCGGACGGCATTGCGTCATCCAGATCAGGGCCCATCAACATACACGCACATACAATTACACATACACTCACGACACTGTCATCAGCCGGGCCGGTCTCGGAGGGTCGTCTCCGCTCCTGGAGCAGGTGAGTGCCTTATCGTATTGACATTTCCCCTCTTTGTTTCCATCAGAAATTTCCACGTACCTACGTCTGCTCGGGAAGTCTTCAGCTCATGGGCCCCTGAGGATCTGATCCTTTAAGGGAGCAGCCGTAGGCCGTAACATGTAGCTTTCGAAAGCTAATTAACATCTGACAAAAACGGTTTTAAGAGTTTATTGACATGTTCGTTTGTTCTCATTTGAGTTTGTATCATGTGTTTAATGAAGTAACTGTAAAACAAAAAAGTTCTGTATCTTTACTATATCTGAGAGTTACGCTGTTGCTGTTATATTATGGCTGCTGGACGAATGGGTCGGCTTAATGGGGAAAGCCACGCTCTTACAGATACTAGACTTTATATGGCGAGTGGACAATCTTAGACATATTTTTTACTGGTAATGAGACATTTCATCAAGGATAAAGACAAGAACGATAAGGACGGGTTATGTCGAACTCGCACCGACTAAAACTACATGGTGTTCGACCTTCGCCGCATAATGGCAGGGCCACGAGTACGCTTTCACACAAATCCGCGACCCTACCATTGCCGGCCGCCTCATGGCAGCCCTTCCTATGGAGAGGACTACTAAATCTCCTTCTCAAGTAAGGCGTACCAAAACACGCGTTGGCCTCCAACTTCATCTGCGCAATAGACGCCCCATTATCGGATGCGCGAAAGCCATGGGGCCGGGAAAACAAAGCGCCAACAAGCACTAATGGTGGATCTGGTTTATGACTCCACCGCTAACCAAGATTTGGCTGTGGATGGTAGAAGTTAGAAAGTCCACTTCCTTTATCTCCACGCCCGGAAACCACAGAAACTTTCTAATTGCGACATGAAAACATGATGTTGGTCTAGGACCCCGAAATGTACAAATTCTAATATACAACAATAATATAAAATTGTAGATCATACCCCTTTTTCCATTTTTGTGAGAGTTCTCTTTATGTAAGAGTTCACCTGGCGCTATCACGTAGTTTGGCGGACTTCACTTCTACGTCTCGATTTCCGTAAATTTCTCCGACACGCATATTTTTACACAATGATATAAACAGCATATGACATTGTAATTAATGATTTCAGTGGCGCGCACGTTAGTGTGGTAAAAGATGCAGGAAGTCGATGGTTGTAGTTGGCCCAGGTCTATGCTTTGGGGAGTTCCTTTTGGAATTTACATGAGGAAATGATTTTGCAGACCTGTCTCGCAGAGACCACAATCAGTAGCTTCGGCTCGCGCCGACTAAATCCCCATAATGTACCTCCTAGACCTATGTTCAGTGGTGGACTTTGATAGGTTATTATGAATGATGAAGGAATCATATTAAAGACTAGCGAATCATACTTACATTTAATCAAATTAAATCAATTTATTCAGAACAATATATAATTTTATTATTTATTTATAAGCAAAACAAAATTATTTTTTGCATGTCTTAAGCTCAAAGCGTTTTGTCGCATGAAATCTTATCTAACAATCATATTGAACATATAAATGATATAAATAAAATAGAATAAAATGAATTTATTACATATAGTCCATAAGAGTAATTAATAGAATCAGGCGTTACTTGGCGGAAATTCATTATATTAAAGCTTTTAAAATGTTACTTCGTAAACATCCGCTATATAAAATAAAATGATGTGTCTTACCTAGTATGAATAGCACTCTCTCTGCGGTAGCTGACCGTCAAGTGACGGTCAGCCACCGCAGAGTCTACATCACCTGAGGATGCCTCGTGTAGAGGTGAAACACGTGTCGTATTGTCGTCAGTGGTGTGTCTTTCCTAGTGTAGTGGTGTTGGGAGTAGTGGTGCTGGGATTAGTGGTGACGGGGATAGTGCACGCAATTGAGGGAGGGCGGGAGGTGCTCTTCATACTAGGTAAGACACATCATTTTATTTTATATAGCGGATGTTTGCGAAGTAACTTTTTAAAAGCTTTGGTCCATAAGAGGTTTAGTACAAAATACGAACTTACAAACTATGTTAGTAAAACGGAATAAGAAAACTACTCTATGACATTAATTTAAATATTTTCCGGGCCAGTTTGTGACACCAGTTATGAACGTATGTGTGTATAGAATAGAATAGAATAGAATAAAATAGAATAATTTTTTATTCAATATACATTACATGTGTAATTCTTAGGTCTTTAAAGTCATTCTTTACTTTACCATTGGTTCGAAAAAACCCTCTGTCCTGAGAATAACCAGCAAGAAACCCAGCGGGAAATAAAGGAAGTATACACAGTGCCTAATGACTGGACAGTCTGGCTTATCACTAATGACCTTCAGAATAGTGTTGGAACTTCCTTGCACACTGTGCATAAGAGACGCGATTCCTTGGCGTATTACAGCGTAAAAACCGTAAGTATGCGCTAGCACAAACATCCTCGATGTACTGCAAAATCGCGGGAGTGCCAACATCACTCTGAAGGCATTATTGTATTGAGCTCGGAGAGCATCGATAGCCCGCTACGTATAGTTAACCCACAGATTACACGTGTACATTGTTTGACAGAAGGCTATAAACAGTGAAATTTTAACTTTCGCGTTACACCTAGCAAATCTGCGGGCCAACATGTTGCAGCGGACTGCCATCGCCCTCCATTCTTTTTCAATATCACTGCCATCCTTCAATGCAATGTTCAGTATTCAGTAACTATGTGGCCATGGTACTTGAAGGATGACACTCTCTTAAGGACCACCCCGTTTAAATTTACTGGTGTAACACAAGCCACTTTACGTTCCTTCGCTTGAAAAACTATAAACTCGCTCTTCCTTACATTATAAATAAAGCCATGTGATTCCGCAAACTACTCACAAACTATGATTAATTTTCTGAGAGCATCCATTGAGGGACTCAGCAGCACCATGTCATCAGCGTAACTGATGCTATTGACATAGTGTCCATCAAGAGAGCATCCGATACGTGTACTGCTGAGTTCCACCATGCTGGTTAATGTACAGGTTTGTAGTGTGTGCTTATATATATATATCTCCCATCAGCACAACTCCCATAAGAAAAAACTAGGTTATATTATATGTTCAGTTTACGATTTTATGTAAAAATCGTTGCCGCACTATTGATTGTTAATTATACAATTCTCAAATACTATTCAATTTTATTTATGCCTTTGTTACATTAAGAGATTCGCTGGAAATGATTAATATTCAATTTTATTTACGCCTTCGTTACATTAAGAATTTCACTCTCGCATCTGCCACTGACCGACGCGTTAACACACACACGGGTTTCTGCAGAATACCAGCGCTGGTCATCCCAATAGGGGTGTCAGCTTATGCTGAGCAGCTGACCCTATCGACTCAGCATTGCAACGCTCACATTTCCTGTACATTGTTTTTATTTATTGTTGAATGTTATAGTGTTTCTTCTTTTATTTTTTTATTTTTTTATTTTTCGCTAATATTAATTATACTTGCTGTTTTCTACATATGTACATGTTGATTGTTTATTTTTTGCCAGTGCTGTTTGTTGAGTTGATTAAATGGTTTTATTATTATTATTATTATATATATATATATGTGTTGGATATAATAAGAGAGAGTTAGTATTAAGCCTACAGTCTAGACTATTGGACGTTTTATTTATTCCCCGAACCACCCAACACTACATGGCGACCCTGCCAGTAATTCGGTGGTCTGCCTGGGTTCGGTCGCGGGCCGCGTTCAAAAATATATGGAATCCAAATTAAATACGAAAATGAATAATAAATAATATTGGACTTATATAAAAAAAAATGTGTCGTTCTGAACTCATGCGTCAAGTTGAAAATATGAGGTTTATATTGAAAAATATGTTATAGTTTAAGTTTAAGTTTAAGAAAATAATAAAAATAGCCTTATATGTATACACCTTAACATATTTTGACAACGATATTTTTTAACTGTACTTCCATGTCTAGTGAATTAATAATAATATTTGAAAAATTAAAAATATTAAAAATAATTTAGTTAAATAAAGTTATGATAAGCGAACTAAAAGCATTTTGCAACAAAAACTTAAGGAGTCAGTACAATTACCTAAAGAATTAGATGATTGTTTGATAATTTTAAATAAAGAGATAGAAAGTAAACAAATTAAAAGTAAGGCATTAATTGAAATACAATCATATTGCGATTTAATTAAGGGTTTATATGGACAAATAGAAAACTTTTGTAGTAAGGATTACAGTTCTCAATCAACTTCCAAGGGCACTATTCAAAGCGAAATATTATAAAATAACGTGAACTGGAGGAAACCGGTGCCCCAAAAGTTTTCGCGTGGAAATCAACAACACCGCGGGAAAAAAGGTAATTATGGTGCGTACTCATACCAAAATCGCGGATCTTTACGTGGTCAAAATGCCCAGCGAGTTCATTTTATAACACCAGAATATCGCGTATCGTAAAGTTCTCAAAATATTGCAATTAACCCTAATAACGGTAATAATGAAAATAACCTAGAATTAACAAGACAGAAACAATAGATGCTATCAAATGTAGATGGCTCATAGATACCGGCGCTTCCTTATGTGTATTAAATATGACACGCTTAGTAAATTTCATTACAAAAGAAACCGATTACAATAAACGGAATAGGAGGCAAATTACGAACCATGGGATTTGTTGATTTAACATTGTCTGTAGACGGGCTGAAATTTAATAATAAGTTTCATGTTATAAAGCAGTTGCCGTGTGAAACTTCTGGAATTTTAGGTATAGATTTTTTACGTAAGTTTAATTGTAGCATAAATTTTGAATTGAATAATATTACACTGCATAATATGAATGAATTAGTAACTTTACCATTGCATATGGGTATTTTGGGAAATAATAATTATTTGAGTATACCTCCGAGATGCGAGAATTTATTTTATATCAAGAGCGAGTATGAAAGAAGATTGTGTTGTCTTTCCGAAAGAGTTATGCGAGGGAGTTTTTCTATCTGGTGGAATTGTCAAAGGGAAAATACCAATAAAAAAAATTAAATACACGAGAGGATCAGGTCAATCTTAGTTATTTTAGGCCTGAAACCGATAGTTTACATAATTATTCAATTTGTAAGTTTGATAAAAGTCTCATTAATCCCGAACACGTTCATAAAATGTTAAATTCACTAAATTTGGATCATTTAAATAAAGAGGAAAAATCTTCTATTATACATATTTGTGCAAAATTTTCCGACGTATTTTTATTGCCAGGAGATCAATTAACAACTTGTAACTTGTATGAACATAATTTTCAGTTAAAACCTAATATTGACCCAGTGTATGTAAAACAGTATCGATTACCCTATTCTCAGAGGAACGAAATAGAAACACAAGTCAAAATATGTTACAAGACGGAATTATTGAATCAGCTTGTAGTGAATGTCAAGTCCTGTACTTCTTGTACCCAAAAGGCCAGAAAATGGTGAGGACAGGAGCTGGCGCTTGGTTATCGATTTTCGAAAATTAAACAACTGTATTGTAGATGACAAATTTCCGTTACCCAATATTACAGACATATTAGATTCTTTATCAGGAGCAATGTATTTTACCCACCTTGATCTCAATCAAGCTTTTTACCAATTAAGCCTTAATCCATCTAGTAGAAGGTATACGGCTTTCAATACACCCTCTAGTCAATATCAGATGACCAGAATGCCAATGGGCTTAAAGACAAGCCCAAGTTCCTTTTCTCGTGCTATTACAATATCCATAGCTAGTTTAAATTACGAAAAAGCGCTCACTTATTTAGACGACCTCATTTGTTTTGGCAGAAACTTAGATAATCATAATAAAAATTTAATAGAAATATTATCGCGCTTAAGAAAAGTAAACTTAAAGTTAAACCCGAAAAAATGTGCTTTTCTAAAAAAAGAACTTCTTTATCTTGGCCACATTGTTTCTTCCGAAGGTATTAAGCCTAACCAAAAAAAGATATCAGTATTACAATATTACCCAATTCCTCAAAACACCAACGATGTAAAAAGACTAGTAGCGTTTGCGAATTACTATCGAAGATTTATACCAAAAGGAGATGAACTTCGTTCCATACAAGCTTGGGCCCGGCGTAAACAAAAATCAAATATATCTTAATTTGAAGATAGATAGATAAGATATCTATCTATCTTCAAATTCAGAATTTTACCTCTAAACAATTTATGTCGCAAAAATGTTAAATTTCATTGGAATAAAAACTGTAAACTATCTTTTTCAACGCTTAAAAATGCTTTAACGACTCCTCCCATACTTCAGTATCCAAATTTTGACCAAAATTTTATTTTAAAAACTGACGCGTCTGGTTTTGCTAGGCTCCGTTTTATGTAATCATGACGGACGACCGGTTGCATATGCTAGTCGCACTTTAAACAAAGCCGAGAAAAACTATCCTACTATCGAAAAGGAATTATTATCGATAGTATGGGCAGTAAAATACTTTCGACCTTATTTATATGGACGCAAATTCATTATTGAAACGGATCATAAGCCTCTCGTATATTTATTCAACATTACAAATTGCTTGAGGAGTATAAGTTTGTTATCAAGTATGTGAGGGGAGCTGACAATGCAACTGCAGATGCTTTGTCACGCATCCAAATTTCGAGTGAAGATTTGAAAGAAATGAATGAAAAGGTCACAGTTCTAACAAGAGCGCAAAGAAAGCGAATAAAAAAATTGCGCAAGATAAGCATGACAATCCTACGGAGGATATGGTTATCACCAACGATTGGACTGATCACCCAAAAGTCGTGGGAACTCTTAAATAACCGTAGGATTGCACTGAATTATTATTTGTAGACGAAAAAGTATGGAAAAAGATAAACAGAATGAAAGAAAAGTTCTATTCTAACTCTAAGTTATTTTGTTTTGTCTCAGCAAAGTCTACAATTTATGTAAATCCTTCTTTCCGATCATATTGTGCACGAGATGCCTTTGTGAGGGAGTCGGATTGCTTTTGTAATAAGCGAAAGATAGATCGTCTGTATATTATACAAAATAATAATAACAATATATTAATTAAGGAGTTAACTCGTATTATAATTGAGACACCAAATAGACATCCGGACCGCGAATATTAATTTTAAATGGTGTCCATAAAGTCGAAGATCATGAGACAAAACGTATAATATTAAACTACGATCATTTATTGCCAACTAGCGGTCACGCCGTTATAAGGCGAATGATAAACAATATAAAGAAAAGATTCTTTTGGCCCGGGTTAGAGAAGGATGTGACTAATTATGTAAACCAATGTGACAAGTGTTTGCGATATAAGCACTTAAATAAGCATATAAAAGAGCCAATGGTTATAACCGATACGGGATATTCTGATTTTGATAGAGTTTATTTAGATTTAGTAGGGCCCTTATGTAAAGATAGCGATAGTAATGTTTATATACTCGCACTACAGTGTGATTTAAGTAAGTATGTTGAAGCCTATCCGCTTAAACATAAGGATACTATTTCAGTGGCGTCGTCTTTTATCAATAATTTTATTTTGAGATATGGCATTCCTCGACAAATAATATCTGAGCAAGGGACCGAATTTGTTTCCACCGTCATGAAAGATGTGATCCGTATTCTCAAAATGCAACAGGTAACGTCAAAAGCATATCATCACCAGTCTATAGGTTCCTTAGAAAACAGCCACAAAAATCTGATGTCATTTGTCAGAATTCAAACAGGTAATGAAACACATAACTGGAGCACTTGGTTACCGTATAGGTGTTTTGGTTATAATAACACTGTACACACGGAAACCAAGTATACTCCATATGAGCTTGTTTTTGGGAAGCTTGCCGTTTGCTAACTAATTTAACTTTAGATATAACTTAGATATAGACTTCAAAAATCGCAATATGATGCAAGAAATAATTTAATTTTAAGCAAACAAAGTAGGAAAACAAAGTACGATTATTATACCAATCCAATTAAATATAATGTCGGTGATATGATACTCCTTAAGAATGAACAATGTGTAAACAAATTTGATCCTCTTTATATAGGACCATTTAAGGTTATCGAAGATTGTGAACCAAATGTAACAATATATTACAAAGGTAAACAGAAGTCAGTACATAAAAATCGCACTAGACCATATACATAAAACAATAAAATTGTTATTATTACTATAAATACAAATAAAATCATTTAAAAATTACTGTGTTTACGATTTTTTTATTATGATATAAGTATGTTATAGTATAAGAATTTTAATATTTTAAAATAATGTACACTTTTTTATTTATTTTTTATATAAACCAAGTTACGTTACATTAAAAAAAATTTTTTTTAATGTTTTTTTTTCTTTTTGCCGATGGGCGTGTAGTGTGTGCTTATATATATGTGTGTGTAAGATAGAATAAGAGAGAGTTAGTATTAAACCTACAGTCTAGACTATTGGACGTTTTATTTATTCCCCGAACCACCCAACACTACAGGTTGAAAAGTAAGAGAGAAGTCAAACCACCCTGTCTCACCCCACATTCCAACCCGTACTAATCATAAAATTGTCCAAGTCACTTTTAAAGATGTTTACCACATTGGCAGGCACACCAGCGTCAGTCAGCTTAGCCCAGAGTATATCATATCTAAACAGGTCAAATGCCTCCGACACATCAAGAAAAGCAGTATACACACATGTTTTCCTACTTATGTGGTACTTGACAAAGTGCTTGAGTGACATAATCGCATATTCAGTTGAAAGGCCAGGTCTAAAACCAAACAGGGCTTCATGTAATTCTAGGTGTTTTTTGACCTGTGTTTCAAGCAAACCATCAAGTACCTTAGCCAATGAGATCGGTCGGTAATTGGCTTTATCGGAAATACCCCCTGTCTTATTCTTTACTATCGGAACCACGATCATTGTCATTATCTTAGCTGGCAGGTAGGAATAACGCTTACAAATTGTAAATAGCATACCCAAGAATCTCAGTAAGTGCGGTCTTGCATAAAAATACTCTATGCTGAGGCCGTCGTGCCCCGGCGACTTGCCTCGCTTCATACCTTTTATTACTAAGAACACATCATTAGCAGTAATGTGATACGGCACGTCGGGTACGATAGCATCCGCATTCACACTTTCCACACCCTTATCATTACAATTAGAAGGTTGAACTTGAAAGTGAACCTTGAACAAATTGGTGATATCTTTTGAGTTACTGATGTCATCAATGCTCCTAGCAACGCCAGACTTAGGACTCATCTTTTTTGTTTGTTTCCAAAACCCCGAAAATCTGTATCTTTATTTTTTGTTTAGATGCCAAAATATTACATTAAATTATTTCCTGGTTGTTCTGAAATTATTTAATTTTCTTTTTGAGTAGTTTTCTCGATACACACATGTTATTATACAGAGAACCACTACGAAGCTTACCATAGCAAACGCAATTTAGAAACTTTTGCCTGGCATCCCGATGTGCATCCCGAACATGTTTGTTCAACCCTGCAATAGGCAGTCTACCTTTTCTGTTAGTACTACCACATAACTGAGCACCACGGCTTCTTGCAGTGATGTTATAATTTTTTGATACAACTTATATATTATAGCTAAGTGCTCTAAACATTTATTTGTACATAAATCATCACAACAAGAGTTTTTAGGGAATTCATAGGGAAACTCTGTTTCCCTCAACAATTCATTACAACACTTTGTGTAGCTCTGTATCTGGCGGTCATCCCGATTTTCCCAAACCACTTTGCTAGAGTTGTCACAGGATTCACTTAGCAGTCGAATTGTAGGCGTCATGTTTAACATATTACAACTGATCTATAATTGGAAGTGATCAGACCAGTATGCATCGTAATGAACTTTGACCGAGACCACTGAACTTTGTGCGGCTTCGGTTACGGTGTGCCTCACGAACAAAAGTACACGTATCTGATGTCAATCCTAAAATATTAAGGGCAATACAATTCCAATTTTGATCATTACAAAAACTTAATAATTCATTCCCAATCAAGGAAAATAATGTTAGAACAACCAGGAAATAATTTAATGTAATATTTTGGCATCCAAACTAAAAATAAAGATACAGATTTTCGGGGTTTTGAAAACAAACAAAAAAGATGAGTCCTAAGTCTGGCGTTGCTAGGAGCATTGATGGCATCAGTAACCCAAAAGATATTACCAATTTGTTTCAAGTTCAACCTTCTAATTGTAATGATAAGGGTGTGGAAAGTGTGAATGCGGATGGTAATATTTGCCACTATGCCTGGCGTATGTGGACTGTGAGAAAGCCTTTGATTCTGTCAAAATTTGGGCGATGCTGCAGTCCCTTCAGCGGTGCCAAGTTGACTGTCGGTATATTGAAGTGTTGAAGTGCTTATACAGTAGGGCTACGATGGCTATCGGAGTACAGAACCAAAGTACGAAACCTATCCAATTGCAGAGAGGTGTAAGACAGGGTGACGTTATATCCCCGAAACTCTTCACCGCCGCATTCGAAGATGATTTCAAGCTTCTGGACTGGAAAGGATACGGTATTAACATCAATGGCGAGTACATCACTCACCTTCGATTTCCTGACGATATAGTTCTTATGGCAGAATCGCTGGAGGATCTGAGCACCATGCTCAATGGCCTCAATAGTGTCTCAAGGTCGCTCAGCGAGCTATGGAGAGGGATATGCTCGGAGTTTCTCTGCGTGATAAACTTAGAAATGATGATATCCGCAGTAGAACCAGAGTGACCGACATAGCCCAGCGGATCAGTAAGCTGAAGTGGCAGTGGGCCGGCCATATAGCTCGAAGAACCGATAACCGATGGGGAAGAAAGGTTCTTGAGTGGCAGCCTCGTACCGGTAGGCGAAGTGAAGGGCGACCCCCCACGAGATGGAGTGACGACCTGGTAAGACATGCATGAAGTCGATGGATGCAGGTGGCTGAGGACCGTGCTTTGTGGTATTCCTTGGGGGAGGCCTGTGTTCAGCAGTGGACTTATGAAAGGCTGTAATGATGATATTTTCTAAAAAATCTACTTTCTTTCTACTAACTACTAATCTACTTTGAAAAAATGGGTTTGAAAAAAGTGGACGTCTGTACGCTGATTTAGTTTGTGGTCAAGATAAGTCCCGCAAAAGTTGATGTATCTTTTTTTATGAGCTTCAGAATTCATCAACTGGTTCACTATATCACATCAAAAAAGTCTAGAACGCGTAGTAAAATTATTTATAGTAATAGTAAAATTATTTTTATTTTTTATATAAATATACTCAACTATACACAACTTGTTCTATAACAACGTAAAGACGCGTAACGAATAGAAACATAAAGAACTAATAGAGGTTCGCGTGCCGATGTTTGTGTTGTTCTACGAGATCATTATTTTACTAGATGGTAGGACTCCTTTTCTGCCTGAAAGTCTATGCGTTAAGTAGCAGTGCGTGCACTCTTATGTTTCGGTCTGAAGGGAATAGAGAGCCAGTTTAATTAATTGCAGGTTGTAATTGTAATGCATTTCATCTTAGTCATTTGAAGCCACAAAGTATGTTAACGTAGCCGGCTTTGTTCGTGTGACTTACGAAATCACGTCAGGCGGGATGTGATTTCATTTGTTACTTCAGATTTTGGTAGCTTAATATAATATTATGTTTTATTGTGGTAGAGCCACATTAAAAACATAATATTATACACAGTAACAAGTAACAATCCAAGAGCAATTCTTATCCGACACTATTCCGATGATATCTCGGACGTTAGTCTGAGCGAGATTAGAATGGCTCTCCGGCACCTTAAAATGGAAAGTCTCCAGGCGAGGATGGAATATCAGAGGAGTCTCTGAAAGCGGATGGAAAACCGGTACTTAAAATCATTCAGAAGCTAATTCCGTCCTTCATGTAGCACTATTCCGGAGGCGTGGAGCAGAAGTGCGGTGGTCATTTTCTTCAAGAAAAGCGAAAACGCTATCTTGAAGATGTGTAAATATTGACAGATTAGTAACTAATAAGCAAATACGACAACGGCGGGACCATATCAACTATAGCTAATAAACTAAACATACCTGTTGTAAAGATCTCAGTGTTGAAAGAAGGATTAAGATTGTATATGCCAATGAGTCCACAAAATGCTTTTGCATCCTATCGACGCAAATATGACAATTAGTGCACTTCAACATCGTGGACACGTAAGCAATTATCAGAATGTCCGTGGTAACTAACAGAAAGGCAATAAGTAGGCGTGATCGAGTCCGTATAATAAAAGCATTATTCGTTAGCAGAAGAAGGAAAAAGTGCAACGTAAACGAAAGTGGAAATCAGCACAAGCAATAATGTAATATAAACAATATATTTCGAAAGCACAAATCAGTCAACGTATGCAAATATTCGACATTAATTTGACATACGTACTTACGAAATCGACACAGTGACGTGTGTGTTCACAAAATTCACGAACAATTTATAAATATTTTCAACTTATAATACATAGTTTATTTAAGAAGATAATAAATATTAATAAATACTATTTTTATACGACAAAGACGATAAAAATAGTCATTGTCATAACACAATCTTACTCCTACTAATATTATACATGGGAAAGTTTGTTAGAATGTATGGATTTTTGTTACTCTTTCATGCAAAAACTGCCGAATGGATTTTAATGAAACGTTACAATAATCGTAAGTCATACATTAGAATAACACGCAAGCTACAATTCATAAAAATAATATGTATATGGTGTGTAATTTGGCCAAAATCTAACGATAAATGTAAATTAAGTCTGAATCGTCATCTGCGAGCTATTTTGGCGTGAACACGCATAACGAAAAAACGTGTGAACCTAGTGGGATGGAACTTCCACTGGCAGATAGCTGATGTTATAAGAAGTAACTTAGGCTACTTTTATTTTAAGATTCCGAAAAAAAAAATGCACGCGGGTGAAGTCATGGGGAACAGCTAGTATACTATGACTTTGGTTTGTAATGTATAAAACTTAAAGAAATATGTGAAATAGAAAGAAAACCAAATTTTCGAGGTAGCCCACCTTAAGTGCCTGTTTGTAAATCGAAATTACTGCCTTTAAGTGAGCTCAGGGGGTTACTTGCATGCCATTAAGATATAAATAACCATTTTTAAAAATTTGTATTATTTAAAAATTTTGGAGATTTAATTAATAAAAGAAATCGCCGTCGTGGAATGATTACATACGATCAACATTAATCAAGCGTTGTAATGGAAACGATCCATAATAGGTTTCGCTCTGATGTCAGTTAGGCTGTCCGTCTCATGTCAGCCGATAATAAGTTGTAAATGGAGAACACATTGGTATTTGGTTGACGTATTATCTAAGTATTAAAACACATATTACTACAATTTTAGAAATATTTGTTCAAGATTAATTTTAGTAATAAGGGAATAAACTGGTTATTTCAGGGAATAAGCGTTCGCTTTAGATTCAATAATACGCGAACATAACTAGTTCGACTTTAATCATAGGTCTGAAAGTTACAGTTTACTTGGGTAGGTTAAGACGATTCACTTGGACTATTGTAAACATTTCACTGTCTGTTAAGCTTTTCTTGACAATTAATAGGTTGATTGGTTTTAGCAGCACCAGACGTCCCGCACCACACAACACTTCTTGTCATCGATGGTCTAGGTAATTTATAACTGAAATATAGGAAATGGTTACATATGGGTATAGAGCCACGCTGTATTATGATTGAATTTTGACTGCCCCTTTACTCTAGTAGTCGTTAGAGTGACTGCTGATGATGAGATCCCGGGTTGAAACCCGGGTCGGTCTAAAAATCTATTATTGGGTTTTATATCAAGAAGTTCTCAGTAATAGTTTGGTTAGTGATAGAACCATGCTGCAGCTATATAAATAGTATATTTGTATCACGAATGGGTCGGCTCGACCGGGGAATGATCACGTTCTCGCAGAATACCAGCGTAAAACAGCAGCTTAATGCTGCTATGTTTAGTATGGTGAGTGTAGAGAACTGGAGACCTATTTTACTGGAAAAGAGGCATTCTATCTTAGTTCTCACGGCTGACAACGCATTTTGATTTGCAAACGAAGATAGATGTAGATGTCTATGGGCTACAGCAACCACTTACCATCAGGTGGACTGTGTGCTCGTTTGTCACCTTTATTCTATAAAAAAGCGATGTTTCCACGGAATGCTCGTAAAGATGTGGGATCCCTGTCATGTCGGACTGTCGTATTATCGGCCGTTTAAAGTGATAAAATAGAGAGCGCCACTGAATTTGTGCATATTCTCGTGCACTGTTATCCTGTCCTGCGCAAATAGCTAACCTTCATTTAGATCGGCCGCCGTGAGTAAAATTTGGTCTAGTAGAACTATTATGGTTGCAACACGAATGGGTCAACTGGTCCGAAGACGCATCTGCTCTCACAGGATACCAGCTTGAAGTTTTATTGCAAATTTAATAAGGTTAGAGAATGTAGCTGTAAAGTTTGACAGCACTGAGTTTGATAAACGAGCTAATTGGCTACAGCCATGATAATGGTTGGACAAAGTTCTTCAACATAAAATTTTACTATGTAATGGAATCCAATACTAAGTGCGTTGACAGATAAAACTTAAATAGTACATAGCATCGTCTAATGTTTCATTTGCTTACTTAAAGGAGAATGCCAGATCGTGCCCCACATTGTACAAAAATGTTAAATATATATAAAATAATCTTAGGAATATCTACGTATTTTATGATGAATCGTAATTTTGTAGCACTTGGGGTAAAGTATTATTTAAAAAAGGGAAATCAACGAGTAATATATATTATATATCATTTCCAGTCTTTCTTAATAACATCTGCGTTTCTTTGTACGATTAAGTAAATACTGGCGCTTAAAGTATAAAAAAAGAATGTTTTGACTGCATGAACTTGGATTGTATAAATGGAAAAATAACATATAATTTTTCCAATAAAACAATTGTAAAGCGGGCTCTAATTATACCCAAAGGCACTATTAACTAACCGCCCACCACATAATTTTTTTATTTATTATTATATTTATATTTTTTAATTATTTCCAAAAATTTCTGAAATGAAACTTTATCTTTTTGTGTTTTACGGGTACATTAAACAAATTAATAAATTATAAAATGTAATGAAATTTTTTAATAAAATTATGAAACATTGAATGAACGGAATTTAAGTTTTTTTTTTTTTACAAAGAACAGTATTGAAACAAAAAAAAAACAATTTTTGATGAAAACATTTTTCATTCTTCCAATTTAATAATGGGTGTTACCTCCCATTGCTCTGATGACTTTTGGACAGCCAGTTTGGTAGCCCATACATAATATCCTGGATATCAGATTGAGGAATGTTGAGCCATTCATCTACTGCAGCTGCTTTCAGTAAAACCCCATGTAGTGGAGGGTAAGAGTACCCACTAACCCATATATTCCCGTGGGTGTCGTAAGAAGCGACAGAGGGAATCTGAGTTAGAAAATGAGCAGCAGCATTTTTCTGATGACCAAAACAACAATGTAAAAACCTGCGATTACCAAACCACTCACCAAGCGTGGCAACTATGGCAATATACTTATTTATAAAGATATTTATTTTTATTTTACTTAAATAAGTTATATATTTATCTATAGCCAAATAAGTTATATATTTATTTATAGCCAAATAAGTTATATATTTATTTAAATTAGTTATTTATACCTTAATTTATTTTTATGTAATATTATACACTGATTTTTAGCACCATGGCAGTTTCCGATAACGATTCATTCACCTCTGCTAATTCTGATTCCTTTTATTCATTTTCTGACTCTGACTTGGAATTACCTACAGTTCGTTCTCTTCTAACCCAAAAACTCAATGATTATAATAAAAATTTCAACGTTTGTCACATCAACGCCCAGAGTATTCCGCAGCATTATACTGAACTTTTAGAAACTTTTAACATTCAGAGCATCCACGCGATACTTATCTCAGAAACCTGATTAAATCCAACTCTGCCTTCTACTTCTTACGGAATACCAGGTTTTGTTTTACTTCGTAACGATCGCATTAATAAAAGAGGAGTTGGTGTGGCAGTATACCTGCGAAGTTGTATACCTTACAAAATTTTATCAGCCTCACCTTCACAATGTACTGGAACAGTTGAATATATTTTTTAGAGATTGTTGTTAGTGGAAATAAAATTGTGCTTGGTGCATTTTATTGTCCACCGAATTATAGTTATTTATGTGAATTTGAAGAGGCACTTCTTTCAATTTGCTCTGATTATCAACATCATATTATCGCGTGGTTTGCGTTCAATTATTGAGTCGGTAAAATTTTCAATACTTCCACTTCATACCACCCATCGCAATCTTACTGCTGATGATACATTGTTAGATTTGATATTTATCTCCTCAGAAGAACGCGTTGCCTGCCACGGACAGCTCCCCGCTCCAGGTTTCTCGTGACATGACTTGCTGTTTATTTCCTATAAAATTAAACCACCCAAAGTAAAACCAGTTATAGTGCGTCTGCGTAATTTTGCTAGGATAAATGTCGAAGAGCTCCAACATGATGCTTCGCTTTTAGACTGGAGCGATACATTTAACGCAGACAGTATTGATGACAAGATTACGACATTTAATTCTCATATTCATAAGCTGTTTGATAAACACGCACCTATTCGTGACGTTAGGTTAAAACGCTCGCCTGCGCCATGGATTACTGAAAATATTCGTAAGGCTATGTCTAAGCGCGATCAGATGTTTAGAAAATTCAAGCAAAACCGTTGTGAACTTAATTGGACAAAATTCAAAGTTGCGAGAAATCGATGTAATCAGATGGTACGAGCTGCTAAACGCCGCTACATTCACGATAATATCATTAACTCTTCTATTGCTGATACATGGAAAATCTCCGGACGATCGGGGTCGTAAAGCCCACGTGTAACGTGGACCCTGCAATCATTTCTATAAGTGATCTCAATTTACATTTTTCTTCAACTACCCAAATGCAGGCCTCTGTTAAATCAAGTACCATTTCTTATTTGCATTCCATGCCACAATCTCATAACTGCACATTTAACTTTTCTCCCATTGCTGATGAGGATATAAAAAGACCGAAGAAGATAGTATTAAGTCTATGGCAGTTGGCTTTGATGATGTGAACAGACTTATGATCACCTTAATTCTAGACTATGTTACTCCTATTATTACTCACATCATTAACCATTCACTATTGACTGGGGATTTTCCTTCACTTTGGAGAAAAGCAGTTGTCATTCCGCTACCCAAAATAAATAACCCCAGTACTTTTTCTCTGATTGGTGCTCGTTGTCTGCTGGCGTTCCTCAAGGCGGAATTCTCTCTCCTCTCTTGTTCTCAGTCTTAATAAATCTCATTACACCCCACATTCGCTGTCCGTACCATCTGTATGCTGATGACTTACAAATTTATGCTCAAGCTGAGGTGACATGTATCGATGATGTGATTGAGAAGCTCAACTGTAATCTCAATTGTATTTCTAATTGGTCAAACAGATTTGGCATTAGGGTTAATCCATCAAAATGTCAGGCTATTGTGGTTGGTAGTTCTCGTAGACTGACTAAAATTGATATGAAGGCGTTACGTTACCTCCCATTATATTTAATAATGTTATTGTTCCTTACTCAATAACAGTTAAAAACCTTGGCTTAATTATAGACAACACTCTCAGCTGGCGACCGCATATATATGAAGTGAGCAAAAAGGTCACTAACACTCTGCGTCATCTGTATCGTCTCAAGAATTTTTTACCGTTAGGGGCTAAGGCAATGCTAATACAGACTTAAGTGTTGCCTATTCTATATTATGCAGATGTTTGCTATGCTGATGCCGCGCAAGTACTTCTAATCAAACTGGATCGACTTCACAATAATTGCATACGCTTCATTTTCGGTTTACGTAAATACGACCACATTTCCTCTTATATCGCTAAGCCAAAATGGCTGCCTCTCCGCTATCGCAGACATTTCAGAATACTGTGCACGTTATTTTCAGTTTTATACGATCCGTTTGTCCCTGAATATCTGAAATGCAAATTTCAGTATCAATGTGATACCCATAATCGTTGTCTCCGTTCTAGGGAAAAATCTAACCTCGATGTTCCCCTTTGTCACACTAGCTTTTTACACAAATCTTTTACTTCTCATGCGGTAAGATTATGGAACGAGTTACCGGGCAGTGTACGCGCAGCCACGAGCAAGGCATCGTTCAAAAACGCTTGCTCTGGAATTACTATCTAACGTTGCAGGAGTAGTTTGTGGTTTTCCATTTCATTTGAACATTTGTTATTGGAGTTTGAATCAGAAACTGCTATATTTAATTATGTATATATATACAACGGAACCCAAGGGACCAGTAGCTGACCGACTTTATGGAGAAAGAGGGACTCTTTATGATAAAACCCTTCTTCCAGAAGCGGCCCCACAGGAAGTGGACCTGGTGGAGCCCCAAAGGTACGACAAAAATGAGATTGACTTTATTATGACAACCAGATGACAATTGGTCAGTGATGTCTCAGTAATTGCGAGAGTGGAAACCGACAGCGATCACCGAATGGTTAGAGCACAATAAAATAAGTTAGGTTGGAGAGGTCACGTCTAATGAAGTCAACGCCCCGTCCCCCCGTCTCGTGCTCTAATACAAAACCCCAAAAATTTTCAGCTCAAGTTACAAAATCATTTCCAGTGCTTAGAAGACTGTAATGAAGTGAACGATTTGAATGACAAGCTTTTGGCAACTGTCCATGCGTTTCGAGATAAGTTCTGCAAGACCCGTCGCAGAAAAATACAAAACTCTCCGATTACACTCTTCATCTCATGGTTGTTAGATAGAAATGAATATGCTGTCTTCAGCAGATTTGACAGCATACAGGCAACTGAGCAGACAGATCTCCAAATGCATGCGGCAGGACTTAAAAAGTTAAAAGTTAAAGTTACAGCATAAATACGTCCCAATGCTGGTCACAGGCCTCCTCTAATTTCTGAGGGTTTTAGGGCAAGGAAATGCCACGCTGCCCCAATGCGTCTTCGCAAACTTCACATGTCTTCGAAATATTTTTTTTCTTATTTCTCAGACACGCGCGTTTCCTCACGATGTTTTCCGTCACCATCGAGCACGTGGTAAATCAGCACAGCAGCATTTCATTGGTACCGACAGGGCTCGAGCCCGGTTTGCACGCGTACTGTGAGACTTACAGCGAATGCTTACCGTTTGAGCTACCACGGCTCTTACGGCAACGGGACTTATGAACATTTAATATTGCTCGTATTGAAGAAGCGATTAAGCGAAACCAGGGCTCCAAAGTCTTTTCTAGAGATCTGTCTGCCAGAAAGAGGCAACTATCGAAGCTGAAGACCGATTGTGGCAGCGTCGTTTCCGGGTCACCTGAGATTTTGAGTAGGATTAAGAGGTTCTATGGACAGCTGTACACATCATCGTTGGAGCCACACACAAGTGTAAGTAACGATCCAAGAGCAAGTTTTATCTAACACTATTCCGATGATATTCCAGACGTCAGTCTGAGCGAGATCAGAATGGCTCTCCAGCACGTCAAAAACGGCAAGGCCCCAGGCAATGATGGAATCACAGCGGTACTTGAAGTCATTCAGAAGCTCTTTAATTAAAATATCCATGGTTGCACTACTTCGGAGGCGTGGAGCAGAATTGCGGTGGTCGTATTCTTCAAGAAAGGTGACAATGCTCTCTTGAAGAACTACAGACCGATTTCTTTTCCGAGCCGTGTCTACGTGCTGATTTCGAGAGTCATTACGAATCGTCTCGCAGACTGCAGACTTTACGACTTCCAGCCTCACGAATAAGCCGGTTTCCGAAAAGGATTTAGTAGCATAGACCACATACATATCCTTCGGCAAATTGTACAAAAGTCCAAGGGATACAATTTTCCACTATGTCTGGCGTATATGGACTATGAAAAAGCCTTTGATTCCGTCGAAATTTGGGCGGTGCTGCAATCCCTTCAGCGATGCCAAGTTGACTGTCGGTATATCGAAATGCTGAAGTGTTTGTACAGTAGGGCTACGATGGCTATCCGAGTACAGAACCAGGGTACGAAACCTATCCAACTGCAGAGGGTATAAGACAGGGTGAGGTTATATCTCAGAAACTCTTTACTGCTGCATTGGAAGACGTTTTAAAGCTTTTGGACTGGAAAGGATACGGTATTAACATCAACGTCGAGTACATCAATCACCTTCGATTTGCGGACGATATATTCCTTAAGGCAGAATCGCTGGAGGACCTAAGCTCAATAACCTCAATAGTGCATCCCAACGGATAGGTCTTAAGATGAACATGGACACAATAAATGTCATGTATAACGTCCATGTCACACCTATGCCGGTAGTTGTTGGGAGCACTAAGCTCGAAGTTGTTGACAAGTATGTTTACCTGGGACAAATAGTCTGACTAGGTAAATCCAACTTCGAGGGAGAGGTCAATCGACGGATTCAACTCGGCTGGGCATCGTTTGGGAAATTACGGCACATCTTCTCGTCAGGTATACCTCAAAACCTCAACGGTCGGTACGGTCGCCTGCATAGAATTCCTCCCTTAGAGGTATCAACAGCTGATTTTCTGTTTTAGCTAAATTCTTTATTTACACCACTAATTTCTGATATTTCATGGGGTAGTAACCAAGTTTCCTGTAGCGTAATGACGTCCATCTTCTAACTCAACATAGTAACTCATTCCATAGATCTTTTTAGATTTTTATACTTAAAAGATATAAATGTTGTGTCTGTATTTGTACTATTCATTTCATTCAGAGTTTAAAGAAACATTAACCAAATATATTTCTTTGCTTACATTTCGACCGCGAAATTCAATAAAGCGACGAAAAGATATACCATCAGGCCATAGACTCGAGTTCATGAACATGGGTAGCTTATGTTTAGGCACAAGAACCTTATAAGAGCTGCATTCTTGCTGCTGTTTGGGTTGGGAATTATGTCCTCCTCTTGCGTATCTACATGCACATTGTTTATAAATAACGGGACATAGATATCAGTACCCTTAACCTTGTGAATATCCGTACATCGGCCTATCTACCTAACTCAAAACGATTTTTATAGTCATATTTTCTCCTTTGTACCGTTACCCAACCGTAATTTGATTCACATTCCTTCCATTTACCTTGAATGATCATTTCTGACATAGTAGCAGGCTTATTTCCAGATGAAAGTATTGCATCGTTTTCCTTCAACAATTTAAACTAATATAAAACTTTAAATAAAACAACTTTGACGGATTTTATCACGTGTATTAACTTATTTTATATTACCGACATTTCGAGCACTTTTCACAGCACCCATGGTCACGGGGAGGGACTGACAATGAAACTATGGTCAGTTTAGATGTGCAGTCTCTGTTCATATGCTTACCTGTTAAAGACTGCATCTCGATTGTTACTAGAAAGCTAGAGGAAAACAACATGCTCGAAGAATATGCAGTATTACTCAGACACTTACTTACATCTGAATACCTATTGTGGAAGTAGAGTAGTACAAGTAGATGGTGTGGCGATGGGGTCACCTGTATCTCCCATTGTCGCCGATATATTCATAAAAGATTTTGAGGAGAAAGTCCTGCTTACTTGTCCCGTAAATCCGAGATTCTACAAGCGGTACGTAGACCTTAGATAAAGTAACTGCATTTTTAGACCATCTTAACTACATAAATTCTAAAATTCAGTTCACTATGGAGTTAGAGGCAAACAATTCTTCAGCTTTTCTAGATGTGTTAGTAATTCGGAATCCTGATAACACCTTGAGCCACACTGTGTATGGAAAAAAGACCCATACAGATAGATATTTAAACGGTGATTCTTACCACCATCTGTCACAGTTAGCTACCGTGGGTAAATCTTTGTTTCAGAGAGCACGATGGATCTGTGACAGTAAACAACTGGCCGCCAAGCTCCAACACGTCAAGCAAGTTTTGCACGACAAAAAGCATCGGGTCTCGCGCCTATGTCACAGTGAACGAGTGAAGCCGTCCACAGTCGGGCGAGTGCCTGCTGTACTGCCATATGTCAGAGGTGTCACTGACAAGATTGGCTACATCTTGAAGCGTGCTTCCATTAAAACATACTTCAAGCCGTCGAAGAAGATTAGTCAGTTTTTACCATCAGTCAAGTGTAATATTCCTCTGCAAGATGCAGGAGTATACAAGCTTGATTGTGAATGTGGTCTCTCTTATATAGGACAAACTAAAAGATCCATAAAAACCCGCGTTAAAGAGCACATAGCTGATGTGAAGCATCGACGCTCCGGGAAGTCTGCAGTCTGTGAACACGTACAGGATCGCCGTCACTACATTAGATTTGATAGACCACAAATCTTCGCTAAAGAACACCGATTCCTTCCAAGGATGATTCGCGAGGCTATTGAAATGAAAAAACATCCTAATTTCAATAGAGAAGATGGCTGGGTGCTACCATCTGCTTGGGATCCCATAATTAATAAAATTAAATCTCAACCCAAGCATACAACTGCAAGACTTCATGATACTGTAAGTTCATACTGCGTAGATCCGATCAAAAAAAATTAATAATTTTTAATCTGGAGGTAGCCGTGGTTAACAATGACATTGGGACGTTATACACCTCAGTCCCCCCCCGTGATCATGGGTGCTGTAAAGTGCTTGACACGTCGGGAATATAAAATAAGTTAGAGTACGCAACAAAATCCGTAAAATTAGTTGTATTTTAATGTTCGCGTAAATATAAGAAATTATCAATATAAAACTCTCTTGCAAACAAATGATATTGAAGCTTTATTTGTTTTGAGCCACACCGTATAGTCTTCTTGTACTTTGCCTAATATTTCTTTCACCCGTAGTCTCGTAATCCTTTAAACATTTTAAAAATTCTTCATCTGGATGGGATTTATCAATGCGGTGTTATTTAGATTTAAGGTAAAAGACCATCCTAATCTGTACACGTAAATAAAATTAAAAGAGTACCTTCAAAATGAATTGTAGTTTTAGGGGCGTGAAAAAGAATAGAATATTTTTTTTATTCAGTATAGATTATTACATAATACTTATTGAAAGTCATTTGTTATTTACAACTGGTATGGAAAATACTTCTGTCCTGGGAAAAACCAGCAAGAAACCCAGCTGATCTTTTTTTAAACATATTTCACTTTACAATAATTTTGTTTGTCCAAAAAAGTGTCAAAAGAAAAGTGATGCAATTACTTGATGTACGCAAATTATAAGATAGATATACCGAGCACACGCTCGGATATAAACTAAGTAAGCGCCATACAACATTTTTAACACAACTTCGTTATAGTTTAAAAAATGGTTTATGCGAACTTAGATATGATTATTTACTAATCTTTTAAATTATTTTTTTATTATATACTTATTCGTAAAAAAATTGTGGTGGCATGGAGAAATATAACTACTCTCACAGGCACAACTAACCGCCCACCATTCTTAAGTGGCACTTCATTTTTTTTTTAAGATTATATATTCCATGATTATTATTTGTGTTAAATGGGTACATTTTGGAAACAAATTAAACAAATCTACCCTGTTTTTTTTTTGTTTATCTTGTGGTGTTAACGCCATTTTAAAGATGAGTCTACAGTTAGCGTTATTTGGAATGGAGGCTTAAAATTATTGAATTTGTTATCCTTATCACTTAAAATTGCTGAAGTCAACTTCTTAAGATAAATTTTAGTGTGTCGTAATTAAAATATGCCTTTAGATGCTGTTAGAGCTGCTGGAGCTGCTAGAGCTATAACCGATGAGGGGTACAGCCAGCGAAGATTTGCACGAACACTTGGTGTACCGCGTACAGCGATACGAGAGGCCATCCAGCGATATCGGGAGACTAGTCGTTACACATGGCAACCCAGTCAAGGGCGACAACGATGCACGTCAGCTCGGGCCGATCGTTTTATTGTCAGTAAGGTGTTACAAGATCGCTCTCATACAGCGGTTGAGATTCGAAATCGTCTGTTTATAGTCAGAAATGTCAGTGTAAGTGAAAGAAGAGTGAGAAGACGGTTGGCTGAGAGGGATCTGACAGCATTTCATTCAGTCCGCGGTTCAGAACTCCTCAGATCGCACAGAACAGCCAGGTTATGTTTCGTGCGTAATCATGCTAAGGAGTCAATGCAGCAATGGAAGAATGTTTTGTTCGCAGATGAAAGCGGAATTGCTTTAAGACTTTCTGATGGACGCCAGCGTGTGTAATAGATGCCCAAATGAAAGGTTTACTCCGTGCGCAATGGTGGAAACTATAGGATATCAAGGAGACTCAATTATGTAATAGAGAGGCATCAGTTAGGAGGCTCGTACCGACCTCATTATCTTTGAAAGAGGTACTGCAAATGCTCACAGGTACGTCGAAGAGATTCTGCAAGAACATGTTACATGAATTCTTTTGATGCATGATAATGCTAGAGTCCAAGTTGCCCGGAGTGTTACTGAATACCTAAATGAGGTCCCAATTCAAACATTGCCAATAGCCCACACGCAGCCCTCACCTTAACCCAGTAGAATACGTATGGGACAACCTCAAAATATGCATTACAGCCAGGATACCAGCTCTTCCATCAAACGAGAGTTGAAAACAGCTCATCATAACCATCATTACAGCCCTTCACAAATCCACTGCTAAAAATGGGCCTCCTACAAGGAATACTACAATGCATAGCCCTAAGCCACCTGCATCCATCGACTTCCTGCTTATTTTAACAGGTCGTCACTCCATCTAATGGGACCTCCATTAGATGGAGTAACGATCTGGCTTAACACTTCACCTACCAGTACGAGGCTGCCACTCAAGAAACATTTTTCCCAATCGGTTGTCGGTTCTTCGAGTTATGTTATCGGCCCATTGCCACTTCAGCTTACTAATACGTTAGGCTATGTCAGTTTTATTTATTTATTTATACACTTTATTGTACTAAAGGTACAAACGGCGGACTTAATGCCATATGGCATTTTCTACCAGTCAACCGGAAAGTTAGTGGGAGATGTGTGTACTGCAGTGGGCTAGGATGAAAACCTAAAATTGATATAAATTTTACACAAACACATACACATACACGCACGCACACACACACACACACACACACACACACACACACACACACACACACACACACACACACACACACACACACACACACACACACACACACACACACACACACACACGTAGATCAAACTTAAATATATATAAGGATATAATATATAGATTATATGTTATAGGTTATTATTTATTTGTGTGTCAGATGAACCCAAGTAATGTTCTTTCACCTTTGTTTTCATTAGTTCCTGGCGATTTATTTTTATTAATCAATTAGATAAAAATAAATCGCCAGGAACTGATCTCGTACGGATGTCAGACTTAAAGTTAGTTGTTGACAAAGTAAGTCCCGTCATAGCTAATATAGTTAACATGTCGGTAAAGCAACATAGGTTTCCGAATAAATTAAAAGAAGCCATAATTCGTCCAGTCCATAAATAGGGTGATCGAAAAGTTTTTTCAAACTATAGACCAATTGCTATATTATCAAGTATTGACAAAATTATCGAGAAATGCATAACAAATTAACTAGGGTTTTATTTGCAAAAAAATAACATATTAAATGAATGTCAGCACGGTTTTCAGAGGGGCAAAAGCACTAATACTTTATTATCAAAATTCACTGATGAAATTAATTCGAATTTAGAAAATAAAAAATTTGTTGTTGCTATTTTTTACGATTTCAAAAAAGCATTTGATACCTTAGATATAGAAACACTTTTAAATGGAATGGACGAATGTGGCGTGGGACAGCCGCTAAACCAGTGGTTCCGTGACTATCTCACATCGCGCATTTTCCGTGTAAAGGTTGGTGACACGCTTAGTGAGGCGCATGAGGTGAAATGCGGGGTGCCACAAGGTTCGGGGTGTGGGCCTATTTGCTACTTACTACATGTTAATAGCCTATGTGACGTTCTTCAGTATTCCTCTGCATACATGTTCGCAGATGACCTATGTACACTACGGGCTGGTACCAATCTAGTGGAGACGTGTCACCTAATACAGCAAGATATAGATTCGGTAGTTAAATGGTCTCATGATAATGGCATCGTCTTAAACTCAGATAAAACCAAGTTTCTTATCATTCAGTCACCTTATATGTGTTATACTGACTTGTCTCCTCAAATGTATAGTCATAACTTTGAATGCCTCCATAATGGTCAGAATAGTTGTCAATGTGAGCCTATCAAAAAAGTCGATTGTGTAACCTACCTCGGTGTTAAAGTTGATACTAACTTCTCGTGGTCCAGTCATGTAGATTATATTTGTAATAAGTTAAGATTACTTCTAAGCAAATTTTATCACTTAAGCTTTAAAGTTCCTTCTGCTACTTTAAAATGCTTATATTTTTCATTGGTAGATTCGATTTTGGGATACGCCCTTGACAGTTACGGTCTTACATTCAAAATCTACATTGATAAGCTTGAAGCACTACAAATTAGATTTTTAAAGTTACTAGTTAATAAAAAAACTAAAGATATCTGTAAAGGTGATTACACAAAATTGTTCAAAATCTGCAAAATACTTCCAGTAAGTTTAAAACATAAGTATTTACTTGCCTTAAATAATTACAACTGTCGAGAACGTACTCTAATACTAGTTAAGCATGGTCAGGGTACACGGTCGATATCTGCAGGCAAATTTGTAGTACCTAAAGTAAATAATTACTACGGGGACAGAACTTTAAAGAAACGTCTACCGTACTTTCTCAATACACTACCTGAGGATATTCGACGTGAACCAGTAAAAAACATATTTAAAAACAAATTAAAGCAATACTTATTGGCTAGTAGTAGTAAATAGTACATAGCATCGTCTAATGTTTAATTTGCTTACTTAAAGAAGAATGCCAGATCGTGCCCTACATTGTACAAAAATGTTAAATATATAGAAAATAATCTTAGGAATATCTACGTATTTTATGATGAATCGTAATTTTGTAGCACTTGGGGTAAAATATTATTTAAAAAGGGAAATCAACGATTCATATACAGAGTCATTTTTAATTTACTGAAGACCTTTTGGGAATATATTGGTTACATCATTACAAACAATTTTAGAGAGATCACTCTTCACAAAATATAATACATTTACGAACAAACTACTTTTAAGGTTTTGTTGTCATGTCTGACTCCTTTTAAGTCTGTATTTTGTAGTACCTAAACAATGTCAGAATAAATCGTCAAAGAAAATGCCTAAATAAGGCATTTTTACACTTGATACAGTATCAAACATTGTGTTGAAATCATTAAACATAATTAAATGAGCAAATGACATTAAAAAAAAACCACAAATATTAAAATTTATAATAAGTAAGAATGACCGCCGGGCCGGTCGACGCCCGCGCTCAGCTGATTGCGTTGCGATTGCGAGAGCCTACTAAACCATTCATCACTGTGCCTATTGCACCAGGGCGCCACTTTAAATGACTTTACATTAACTTTTCATATACTTCTTTATTTTGCATAAAACCATTTGATGAACTATTTGATTCTTTTATTAATTTCTTTAAGAATTAATAGACATTCTTTAATAGACATTTAGGTAGTTTTTTTTACGAATACTGTTTGCTAGCAACCCTGCCTGCATCCAAGAGGCAACGCCTCAACGTCGCACATGCGGCGGCCAAAGGCCAAGCCAACGATATATTATAACGTCGACACAGGTGTCACCGTCATCAAAGGCGCCGCCTGCCCTTTTCGGTATGCAGGCATCGATTTGGTCATCGATGTTTGCAGCACGTGCAAATTAAATGAGTATTATTAACTATTTTTTTATTTAATGTAAGTTGTATTTAAAAAATGGATGCAGGTTAAAATAATTACAAATATTACAATAAAATATTTATAATGATTAAATACAAATTAACAGTAATTGAATAAAGATATTAAGGTATAATGGAATTGTCTGCCTGGAATTGCCTGTAATCTCGCAATCGCTGTGTTGTACCTAGTATCGTAGCGTAGCTCGGTGCACGTGAGTTGGGAAATCGCCTTGAATATTCACGGCAGGCTTCACTAACGTTATCATTGCAAATTGCTAAAATTCGCACCATTTCGGTATACTCAATATTTCAGTATCGGTATGCCATTGTAACAACGCATAACGTTCGCGGTATTAATCTCACAACGGAAGGAGAAAAGTCGCGGGCGCACAAAAGGCGACTGACCGACTGACGACACAGATAATTAGGTCAAGTTCAAATGAGCAAGCGCCGCCTCCTACACCCCTCCACCCCTACCCCGCCACGCGCTTTATTTTGCTATTTAGGACTCCGTTTTGAAGGTCCAATTAAAATATTTTTATTTTTGTATGAAAATAAAAATTGAAGAAATATAATTTCTTTTCTTACAGATGTTGTTGTTATGATGTAAATAATATATTCCCAAAAGGTCTTCAGTAAATTAAAAATTACCCTGTATATTATATATCATTTCCAGTCTTTCTTAATAACATCTGCGTTTCTTTGTACGATTAAGTAAATACATGCGCTTAAAGTAAAATAAATATTGGTAGAGCCACGCAGCAGTTTTTGCTGTTGCATGTATGGGCCGGCTCGAGCCGGGTTGGTACCACGACCTCACAGAATACCGGCGTGAAGTAGAAGCTTTGCTTCTGCGTTTCGTCTGGTGAGTGCAGGTGGCCGGAGGCCCAATTCCCCCCCCCCCATCAACATGGTAGCGGAATTACACGAAGAACTACCCCAGGAGGGTACCAGCACCCCTGGAGAATCCCTCGCTGAGCATCCACGACCATGTTATTCCGATCCTGAGCGTGGGTGCTCAGGCTGCCCCGCGTATTCTGGGGGGGGGGGGGCAAAATTCGCAAAATTCCGCTCAAAAGCATAACTGCTAGGGGCAAACTGAGCAAGAACACCAAGGCGACCCCTGCCACGCTATCCGTGAATTTCTGCAACATCAGGGGACTTCACTCTAACCTAAACGCCGTCCAATACCATCTCGAGACGGCGAAGCCGGCCTTGCTCTTTCTGACCGAGACGCAGGTTTCCTCTCCGGCTGATATTTCGTATCTCTCCTGCCCGGGGTACAAATTGGAGCATTCCTTTGTGCCTCGGGCTGGAGTTTGCGTGTATGTCAGAGAGGACATCTGTTCTCGACGCCTCGGCAGTCTTGAAGGTTCGGACCTGTCCATCCTTTGGCTACGCGTAGACAGCGACGACCATCCGCGCGTCTACGGGTGCCTCTATAGGTCCTATAGCGGTAATGCCGAAACAGACCAACTCATCGGCCACGTCCAAATGGCTACAGATTTCTTGCTACAACAGGTCCCATCCGCAGAGATCGTGATCCTTGGCGATTTTAACGCCCACCATGCCGAATGGCTCGGTTCACGTCTAACCGATCATGCGGGGAGATCTGTTTATGACTTTGCCTTGGCATATGGTCTGACACAACTGGTTACTTCGCCTACGCGGATTCCAGATGTGGAGGATCATACACCTTCCCTGTTGGACCTTCTGCTGACCTCTCATCCGGACGGATATCAGGTTTCCGTCGATGCCCCTCTCGGCTCTTCGGACCATTGTCTGATCCGGAGTGTGGTGCCACTCACGCTCCCTTCGCGGTTGCGTTCTGCAGGTTGCCGCCGTGTTTGACATTACAGGTCGGCGGATTGGGACGGAATGCGGTCCTTCTTTGCATCCTACCCATGGGGGCGGGATTGCTTCTCGCCGGATGATCCCAGCGCTGTTGCTGACTCTGTCACTGATGTGGTGCTACAGGGAATGGAACTATTTATTCCATCATCTGTGGTACCCATCGGAGGCAGATCTCAGCCTTGGTTTGGTCGCTCCTGTAAGACTGCATTACGCAGTAAGCAGGAGTGTTATCAAGCCTGGGCTGCGGCTTCGGCGACTCGGGATGTAAATACCAGCACACTTAAAAAGAAGTATAACTTCGCCTCCAGGTCCTTCAAAAGAGTTATTGCCAAGGCAAAGTCAGAGCACATAGGCAGAATTGGCGAGAAACTAGTTCGCCTTCCTTCGGGAACCCGTGCATTCTGGTCTCTCGCCAAGGCTGTCTAAGGGAATTTCTGTAAGCCATCACTACCATCTCTGCACAGGGAGGATGACTCACTGGCCCATGACGCAAAAGACAAAGCCGACCTTTTAGGCTCACTTTTTGCGTCCAACTCGACTCTTGATGACGGGGGGAAAACACCGCCGACCATCCCGCGGTGTGAGTGCTCCATGCCGGATGTGCTGTTCTCACAGCACTCGGTTCGCAAAGCACTGCTCTCCCTGGACATCCAGAAGTCGAGTGGGCCTGACGGAATCCCCCCAATTGTGCTGAGGACGTGTACTCCGGAGTTGGCACCGGTCCTAACGCGTCTTTTCCGGTACTCCTACTCCCAAGGCGTAGTCCCGAATTCATGGAAGACAGCTTTTGTCCACCTGATCCCTAAAAAAGGCGACCGCTCAGACCCATCCAACTATAGTCCAATCGCGATCACCTCCTTGTTCTCCAAAATAATGGAATCCATTATTAACTGCCCGCTCATCCGGTACCTTGAGGATCACCAGCTGATTAGTGACCGCCAATACGGTTTTCGTCGGGGTCGATCAGCTGGTGATCTTCTGGTCTACCTGACCCATAGATGGGCGGAGGCAGTAGAGTCCAAGGGGGAGGCGTTGGCCGTTAGTCTGGACATTGCGAAGGCCTTCGATCGGGTTTGGCACAAAGCGCTTCTTTCGAAGCTCCCTTCCTATGGGCTTCCCGAGAAATTGTGCAATTGGATCACCAGCTTCCTTGCAGATCGGAGCATCAAGGTCGTTGTAGACGGTGCATGCTCCGACTACAAGCCTATTAACGCTGGTGTTCCACAAGGCTGTGTGCTATCACCAACGCTGTTTCTTCTGCATATCAATGATATGTTGCTAACTGGTAACATTCATTGCTATGCGGATGACAGCACTGGTGGTGCTCTATACACCGACCGTGCCAATATTTCTCGGGAAAACGTCGCTGAGTACCGGAACAAACTTGTGTCTGAAGTCGAGTCTTTGCTGAACAAAGTCTCGGATTGGGGGCGACTAAATCTAGTCCAATTTAATCCTCAGAAGACACAAGTTTGCGCGTTTACCGCTAAAAAGAACCCCTTTGTCGTATCTCCTCAGTTTCAAGGCACTCCCCTTCTTGCCTCAGCCAGTATCGGTATCCTCGGAGTCGACATATCGAGTGACGTGCAGTTTCGTGGTCACTTGGAAGGGAAGGCCAAATTGGCCTTCCCTTCCAAGTGACCACGAAGGAAGGAAGGCCAAATTGGCCTCTAAAAAGCTTGGCGTGCTCAGCAGAGCGGGACAGTATTTCATGCCGGCACACCGCCTGCTACTTTACAAGGCGCAAGTTCGGCCTCACATGGAATACTGTTCCCACCTCTGGGCAGGGGCCCCCCAGTGCCAGCTCCTTCCACTTGACCGCATCCAACGCAGAGCGGCTCGAATTGTCGACGACCGAGCCCTTTCCGATCGGCTCGATTCATTGGCACTGCGAAGAGATGTTGCATCCCTTTGCATTTTCTTTCGCATCTACCATGGGGAGTGCTCTGAGGAATTGTTCGGATTAATCCCAGCCACCAAATTTCACGAACGCACATCGCGGCAGAACTCCCGATACCATCCACACCATCTGGATGATTGGCGGTCCACCACTGTGCGATTTAGAAGATGTTTTCTTCCTCGCACGACCTCCTTGTGGAATCGATTACCATCAGCGATTTTTCCGGACCGATACGACTTAGGGACCTTCAAGAAAAGAGCGTACTCCTTTTTAAAAGGCCGGCAACGCATTTGCGATTCCCCTGGTGTTGCAGTTGTTCATGGGCGGCGGTAGTCACTTACCATCAGGTGAGCCGCATGCTCGTTTGCCCCCTCTCCTATAAAAAAAAAATGTTTTGACTGCATGAACTTGGATTGTATTAATGGAAAAATAACATGTAATTTTTTCAATAAAAAAATCTCTCTTTGGGCTCTTATTATACCCAAAGGCACTATTAACTAACCGCCCACCAGATATTTTTTAATTATTTCCAAAAATTTCTGAAAAGAAACTTTATCTTTTTGTGTTTTACGGGTACATTAAATAAATTAATAAATGATAAAATGTAATGAAATTTAAAAAAAAATTATGAAACATTGAATGAACGGAATTTAAGTGTTTTATTTTACAAAAATGAGTATTGAAACAAAAAAAAACAATTTTTGGGAAAACATTTTTCATTCTTCCAATTTAATAATGGGTGTTACCTCCCCTGGCTCTGATGACTTTTGGACAGCCAGTTTGGTAGCCCATACATAAAATCCTGGATATCAGATTGAGGAATGTTGTGCCATTCATCTACTGCAGCTGCTTTCAGTAAAACCCCGTGTATTGGAGGGTAAGAGTACCCACTAACCCATATATTCCCGTGGGTGTCGTAAAAAGCGACAGAGGGAATCTGAGGTAGAAAATGAGCAGCAGCATTTTTCTGATGACCAAAACAACAATAACAAAACCTGCGGTTACCAAACCGCTCACCAAGCGTAGCAACTATGGCAATATACTCCCAATAATTAAAGTTACGAAGAGACGGCTCCCAGTCGCCGGCGGCCCCGCTATTCCTGGGTACGGTGGCGACTATAGTAACGGCGGAGCAGGGGGTGTTAAGAATCTCCGGTGGAGGTTCGGTTGCCACCTAAGACAACTCGACCTGGCAACATATAATACACGCGCCGTGAGGACTGACGATAAGATCATGGAGCTGGAAGAAGACATAGACAGGTTGTGCTGGGATATTATAGGATTATCTAAGGTCCGAAGAGAGGGGAAGGACACGGTAATCCTCAAATCCGGCAACTTGTTTTATCACTGGGAGGGCGACCATCTGTCCCAAGAATGTGTCGGATTTATAGCGTTGTATTAAATCTAATAATGTCATGAAATTAATGAATTGAATATTAATGAATTGAATCTAATAATATTCAATTCATTAATTTCATGACATTATTAGATTTATTGGATATTTTAATCTATACTAAAGTGTTTTCTTGATTCCATCAACATCATTTATTGATTATTTTAATAACGGACAAATATGTTTATATGACTAGGAGCTGTTGTTCTTTTAAAAGTCAAACAATCAATTCAAATCTTTATAAATACAAGCAACCATTAAAATACTCTTCCAGCTTTGGCACCCTTCATTGGTATGCAGCAGTTTTGATAAATTATTATGTTCTTTTCAGCTGAATAAGTATTTATTAGTTTGTTGTTCGATTTCTATGTACTCTTATACAATTTTTAGAAAACGTTTTGTGTGCGCGCTCGCGAATGCTTGTGATAAAAATAGCAAATTTTTTATTTGTTTGTTTTTGATAAGCACTATAAATTTCAATAAACTATTTCATTTTATGGTTGCAGGGATCGAATTCAACATAAACAGGCAACATGTCATGAGCACTGATTCTGCGTGGAAGGCCACAGCCGTCTTCTTTCAATCTGTTATGGTCCAAAAGGAGGCTGCTGAGATGTGTCGGGAGAGGACAAATCCCGCTCGGAGACGACGTCGCGAAGGCCTTCGTCACGGCCCTGCTCTTGATGATGGTGTTGCCATACCAGAAATGGGGCCTCGGGAATTATGGGCGCTCGGACCGGAGGCCCCGAACGTCTAGTAATGTAACCCCTGAGGAGGACGGTGACTCGGAAGTGGTCTCGGGCACCGAGATAGCACTGCGAGTCCTAGGGGCAGTAATGACTGCCCCGTGGATGTGCTTTAATAAATCAAAGCAAGAGAGGGGCCCCGGTTGCGTTCCCAATAGAGATCCCTGGACCTTTATACGCTGATAATGATCAATAAGAAATAATTTTGTGTATGATAGTGCATGAGGCGTTTCGTTTAAGATTGATGAAAAGAATAAATTACCAAAATAAATCAATTTCACAAAGTATTAAATCGATATAGGCTGTATGGTACATTAGTGCTTTGTCTAGGGCTAAAAAAGTTAAGGGCTAAAAAATCTAATAGAAATTAATAGTAAGATAGTATAATTATAAAAAAAAATAAAAATAATTTTACTATCATCATCATCATTACAACCCTTCACAAGTCCACTGCTGAACATAGGCCTCCCCCAAAGAATGCCACAAAGCACGGTCCTGAGCCACCTGCATCCATCGACTTCCTGCATATCTTACCAGGTCGTCACTCCATCTAGTGGGGGGACGTCCTACACTTCGCCTGCCGATACGAGGCTGCCACTCGAGAACCTTTCTTCCCCATCGGTTGTCGGTTCTTCGAGCTATATGGCCGGCCCACTGCCACTTCAGCTTACCAATCCGTTGGGCTATGTCGGTCACTCTGGTTCTACTGCGGATATCCTCATTCCTAAGTTTATCACGCAGAGAAACTCCGAGCATAGCCCTCTCCATAGCTCGCTGAGCGACCTTGAGCTTCCTCATACGGCCAGCAGTGAAGGACCACGTCTCAGTTCCGTAAGTCATCACTGGCAACACGCACTGGTTGTACAATTTCGTTTTAAGGTTTTGAGGTATGTCTGACGAGAAGATGTGTCGTAGCTTCCCGAACGCTGCCCAACCGAGTTGAATCCGTCGATTGACCTCTCGGTCGAAGTTGGACTTACCTAGTCGGAATATTTGTCCCAGGTAAACATACTCGTCAACAACTTCGAGCCCAGTGTTCCCAACAACTACCGGCATAGGTGTGACATGGACATTAAACATGATCTTTGTTTTGTCCATGTTCATCTTAAGACCTATCCGTTGGGAAACACTATTGAGGTCATTGAGCATAGTGCTTAGGTCCTCCAGCGATTCTGCCATAAGGACTATATCGTCGGCAAATCGAAGGTGAGTGATGTACTCGCCATTGATGTTGATACCGTATCCTTTCCAGTCCAGAAGCTTGAAAACATCTTCCAATGCAGCGGTAAAGAGTTTCGGGGATATGACGTCACCCTGTCTTACACCTCTAATTTTACTATCACTATAAATAATTTTAATACGCGTTCTAGACTTTTTTGATGTGAAATAGTGAACCAGTTGAAGTAATTCTGAAGCTAATAAGAAAACCGGTTTCGATACATCAACTTTTGGGGAACTTATCTTGACCAAAAACAAAATCAACGTACAGACGTCCACGTTTTTCAAACCCTATTTGTTCAAAGTAGATTAGTAGTTAGTAGTAGAAACTAGATTTTTTATAAAATATCATCATTACAGCCTTTCATAAGTCCACTGCTTGACATAGGCCTCCCACAAGGAATGCCACAAAGCACGGTCCTGAGCCACCTGCATCCATCGACTTCCTGCATGTCTTACCAGGTCGTCACTCCATCTCGTGGGGGGTCACCCTACACTTCGCCTACCGGTACGAGGCTGCCACTCAAGAACCTTTCTTCCCCATCGGTTGTCGGTTCTTCGAGCTATATGGCCGGCCCAATGCCACTTCAGCTTACTAATCCGCTGGGCTATGTCAGTCACTCTGGTTCTACTGCGAATACCCTCTGTTGAAGCGCCTGCACCTTCTTTCTGAGCAAAGAGTTAAACAACGTATTTGTAGTAATTACGTCCATACTTAACGTTAATTTTAAACAGATTTTTTGTCTTTGCAATATTTTATTACCCTCTCAGCCTTTGTAAGATCAATACAATCGTCCAAGACCACATTCAAGTTGCATTATTTTTAAATTCCCGTAAACTCCCGAACATGGTCCTGGATCGTCGCCGGATATAAAATAATAAGAACCAGAAGTTATATTATACTTGTGTTTGGTTAATTTGGTGGAGTTTACGTTGGAATCAAATTTGGAGTTACGTCGCCGCCATCAAGAATGTGGGTTAATTTACAGTAATTACGTGGTGTTTAAGATACAATTTAAGATTTATCATCACCCAACACTCTATTAAGGTAATCTAATAGTATTTGGTGTAAATCACCAGACTTATAAGGTTAGTGAATTTATTGTTCCTATCGATTATTAATTACCTACTGCGTTGTGTTAACATTCGCAAATTTTTTGATAATTTGCAGTAATTAAGTAAGAAATTGTATTGTAAGGATACTGTTAGAAATTAATCTACATTATTTTTTGCTTATTTACATTACTTAATATAGTTGTGCAGTAGAAATCGTATAGTAGCATTAATTATTATTACCTACACCAAATAAATGTTTTTAGGCTTTAATTATTATTTATTTGCTTGTTTATAGTGTTTTATTGTAATAAAATTATACTATAGTAATAGCGTAATTGTAGCATAGGACGATTGTTAGTTTTTTCTGTGATTTCGTGGGCATATAATAATTGAATTAGGTATTGTAAGTAGCTTAAATAATAAAATTATCTACTATTGTTTGAATGTCGAGAAATATTGTGTAAAGTTACTTGTCACTATAATATTATTAAATTATTATTTGCCGAGTTAGTACCTACATACTGTATAATATAGTTAGGTAGTTTTTCAGGGCATAGTATTTAGTTAGTGCATTAGATAGTCGGAGATTGTTATTGAATATTTGTAATTGTATACATTCCAGGTCAAATACTCTCGTCTTCCAGAATGACCGAAGAAAAGGAGTTGATCAAAAAACGAGGTAGTTTTAAAGGCCGTTTAACTGCTTTCATTAGTTACGTGGATTCGCTTACCACACCTTTACAAAATCATGACGCGACGGAGTTGGAATTGCGTATGGGTAAGCTGGACACATTGTATAATCAATATGATGAGGTGCAGTTACGCTTAGAATGTATTGTCGACAAGCCCGACTTACAACTAACTGAGCGTTCATGCTTTGAAACTCAGTATTACAAGGCGCTAGCTAAAGCTCAAATTTTACTGAGCGATCACCATAATGCTAACTCTGAATCGGCAGGTAGTGACAAGAGTTCTGGAGTCAGTAATCATAAGTTTGTTAAGTTACCTACTATACAGTTGCCAAAATTTAGTGGATCATACGAGAACTGGTTGGAGTTCCATGATACCTTCAGTAGCCTTATTCACTCTAATGATGAAATCGATGAAATTAATAAATTTCATTATTTACGCGCGTCTCTCGAAGGGTCTGCTGCTGTGGTAATTCAATCATTCGAGTTTTCTGCAAGTAACTATACAGTGGCATGGAATGTCTTATGTGAGAGGTTTAGCAACAAACGATTGTTAGTTCAAAATCATGTGTCAGCCTTATTTAACCTTGAAACGATTACAAGGGAGTCGTCTGTAACTTTAAAGCGCTTAATCGATTTATTAAGTAAAAACCTAAGAGCATTAGAATCGTTAGGTGAACCAGTTCAGTATTGGGACACACTTCTAATTTATATAGTTACACATAAATTGGATCAGAAAACCTACCGTGAGTGGGAGGAGTTTAAAGGTCATTTAAAAAAGTATGAATCAGTTACATTTAATATATTCCTCCAGTTTATGCGTAGCAGAGCTGATCTACTCGAAACTTTAGAGACGTCGCGTAATTTTCACTTTGCACCGAACAGGCCGAGTCCTAAATTAAAATCTATGGTTTCGGTGCAACAATCGAATATTCATAATATAAACTCAAACAAACAATTCAAAGGTTGTTATAACTGTAACGGCGATCACAACTTAGGTAGCTGTCCGCAGTTTCTTGCACTCAGTAATGAGGCTAGATTGAAATTATTATCATCTTACAAGATCTGTTATAATTGTTTTAAGTCAGGACATTTTGCAAACCATTGCAAAAAGCCAGGGTGTAAGATATGTAAGCGCCGCCACAACACAATGATTCACGTTACTGAACCGATAGCAAGTCATACCGTACAAAATAAAAATAATTTCTCGCTCGAGAATGAGACGGGCACTCGGACAGGGACTAACTCATCAATGACATCAACTGCAGGCACTGATGTGAACAACGTCACTTTGTCGGCAAACGTAGCGCATCGTAGTGAACAACGAGATGTATTATTATCAACTGCTTTGATAAAATTACTTGATTATAATAACGTCGAACACGTCGCCCGCGCAGTATTAGACTGCGGTAGTACATCTAGTTTTATAACTGAGAATATGCGCAAACGATTAAATTTAGATTTTGTCGAAATAGATAAGTCGATTTTGGGCATTAATAGCGTATATTCTCACGTAAGCAAAAGGTGTCGTGTACATTTAAAGTCGTTAGATAATAGTTATTCCGCTAACATTAATTGTTTCATTTTGCCATCAATTACTAGCAATACCCCAGGTCGCGAATTAAGCATACGTAATCTTCAAATTCCGTCGAATATTTGCTTAGCTGACCCTGCATTTTATAAGCCTGCCGATGTAGATATTTTAATCGGGGCCGATCTCTTTTGGGATTTGTTAGGGTCACAAAGAATTAAGTTAGGAAGTAATACGCCCATTCTGCATGAAACCAGGCTAGGGTGGATAGTTTCTGGTCCAATTAATGTTCATCATTCTACATTGATGTCTAATGACTTACGATGCAACTTCGCTAAGACTGATTTTTATTTAAATGGCGATAATAAAGATGACATTCGAATCGACTTAACGCGGTTTTGGCAGCTGGAGGAAATAAGTTCCAAGTCATCTCATTATTCACCTGAGGAGAAGTTGTGTGAAGATCATTTTGTAAGCAATACGTCTCGTCTTGATGATGGGCGTTTTTGCGTTCGGTTACCTCTCAAAAAAGATACCGGTCTATTAGGAGATTAATTTAAAAGAGCTACACATTGCTTGTTCTCCTTAGAGCGTAGATTAAAGGGTAAGCCTGACATCAAGCAGATGTATTATGAATTTATGTCTGAATATCAGTCACTGGGACATATGACAATTTGTGAAAGACCTAATTTAAGTAGTGGCGCGTATTTTCCACGATTGTTTTAGGGAGCTTGCGAATGTTGCCTTGCAAACTTCAGCCTTTCGTGCGTAATAGTGTCGCTGAAATTTTGGATAAGGCCAGTGACCATAAGTGGGGACACGTCCCAACAGATAGGAACCCAGCAGATTTAATATCTCGTGGTATAGATATCAGTGCTCTGGCATGTCTTAGATTGTGGTGGTCAGGTCCAGAATTTTTAATGTATGACATATCAAAATGGCCTTCTCAGCCTAAGAATGTTGAAACATTGCCGGAAACGCGTCATGATATTATATTAACTGCAGTCACTACTCATCCAAAAAATAATGATTGTTTCATTGATTTTAGTCGTTTCTCGAATTATTCACGTCTTGTACGTTCCATGGCTTACGTTTTACGATTCTGTAAAAGACAGCTTATTTCTTCGAATTACTTAACGGAATTAGAATTACGAAACGCTTTAAATATTATAATTTCAAAATGCCAATATGATTCCTTTCCAGAGTATAAATTGCTTCTTAATAAACAAAACTTACCTAAGAAAAGCCAACTTCTTAAATTTAATGTATTTTTAGACGAAAATAAAATTATGCGTGTTGGTGGTCGTCTTGATAATTCTAAATTTTCGTATAATAAAAAGCATCCTATATTATTACAGTCCAATCATATATTTACAAAATTATTATTTGACCATGAACACAAAAGGCTGATGCACGCAGGCCCACAGCTACTGTTGGCAAACATTAGAGATACTTTTTGGCCGATAGGTGGTCGAAACTTAGCGAAGGCCTGTTATCATAAATGCATACGATGTCATCGCATGAAGGGTAAGGTTTCGAATCCACTAATGGGCAACTTGCCACAGCAGCGTCTCCTTTCGGGTGGCTTTCCTTTTGAGACGGTAGGAGTCGATTATGCGGGCCCTGTTATGAGCGCCACTCGTCAAGATCGTGGGTGTCGACTGGTAAAGGTTTATATATGTATTTTCGTCTGTTTCACTACCAAGGCAATTCATTTAGAGTTGGTAGGTGACTTAACCAGCAATAACTATTTGTTGGCATTGCGCAGGTTTATAGCTCGAAGAGGTAAGCCAGTTAATATTTATTCCGATAACGGTGCTTCTTTTGTTGGTGCATACAATGACTTATCCAAATTTTTAAAGGGCAATTGCGATTCTTTGAGCGAAAGCATGGCCAATGATAATATTAACTTTCATTGTATTCCGGCATATACTCCTCACTTCGGTGGCCTCTGGGAGGCGGGAGTCAAATCGACAAAATATCATTTGCTTAGAGTGTTGGGCAATTGTCACTTAACGTATGAAGAACTTTACACCACGTTGACCCAGATCGAAGCAATCCTGAACTCCCGGCCACTCACTCCACTATCTTCAGATCCTGCAGATTGTACGCCCCTCACTCCGGGACATTTTTTAATTGGGCGTACGCTGACTTCTTTGCCGCAACTGGACTACCAGCATCAATCCACTCCGTTATTAAACAGATTCCAACGCATTGAGCAACTGCGTCAGCATTTTTGGGAACGATGGAGCAAGGAGTACGTCTCAGAACTTCAACAAAGAGTGAAATGGCGTTCTTGCAAAGATAGCTTAAAGATAAACGATTTGGTGGTAGTCAAGGAGGACAACCTTCAAGTTGCATTATTTTTAAATTCCCGTAAACTCCCGAACACCCTCATTTCTAAGTTTATCACGCAGAGAAACTCCAAGCATAGCCCTCTCCATAACTCGCTGAGCGACCTTGAGCTTCCTCATACGGCCAGCAGTGAAGGACCACGTCTCAGATCCGTAAGTCATCACTGGCAACACGCACTGGTTGTACAATATCGTTTTAAGGTTTTGAGGAATGTCTGACGAGAAGATGTGTCGTAGTTTCCCGAACGCTGCCCAGCCGAGTTGAATCCGTCGATTGACCTCTCGGTCGAAGTTGGACTTACCTAGTCGGACTATTTGTCCCAGTTAAACATACTCGTCAACAACTTCGAGCTTAGTGCTCCCAACAACTACCGGCATAGGAGGCAGATGGACATTAAACATGATCTTTGTTTTGTCCATGTTCATCCTAAGACCTATCCGTTGGGAGATACTATTGAGGTCATTGAGCATGGTACTTAGATCCTACAGCGATTCTGCCATAAGAACTATATCGTCAGAAAATCGGAGGTGAGTGATGTACTCGCCATTGATGTTAATACCGTATCCTTTTCAGTCCAGAAGCTTGAAAACGTCTTCGAATGCAGCGGTGAAGAGTTTCGGGGATATAACGTCACCCTGTCTTACACCTCTCTGCAATTGGATAGGTTTCGTACTCTGGTTCTGTACTCGGATAGCCATCGTAGCCCTACTGTATAAGCACTTCAGCACTTCGATATACCAACAGTGAACTTGGCACCGCTGAAGGGACTGCAGCACCGCCCAAATTTCGACGGAATCAAAGGCTTTCTCATAGTCCACATACGCCAGGCATAGTGGCAAATTGTACTCCTCGGACTTCTGTACAACTTGCCGAAGGGTATGTATGTGCTAAAGCCCTTTCGGAAACCGGCTTGTTCGGGAGGCTGGAAGTCGTCAAGTCTGCGTGCAAGACGATTCATAATTACTTTCGAAAACAGCACGTAAAAAAATGATAAATTTAGAAAATATAAGATGGATTAATTAGAGTATTTTCTTGATATACGGCTCGTCATATTATCGTATTAGTGCAATATGTTTATGCATTTTAAAACCACAAAATTGCTCAACCTTGAAGTATCTGGAGTAAAGCACTACCTCAAACACTTTAGGTGTGCAATGTTACATGGCAGATAGGTTGACACTATCTCCTTTGAAGCTGCTCATTGTCACCTTTCTTGATATTTTAGGTTTGACAATATTTGAAAAGGTAACTATCATTTTGTCAATATATTATCCTAATATATTAATAGATAGATGTATAAGTCTTTGTTGTACACCAAAACAAAACAAAAACGAAAGAAGAAGAAAAAAATAGTGTCACAATGGGCAGTCTTATTGCTAAAAGTGATTTCTTCCATACAACCTATAGATGGATAGAATCACAAAAAGCAAAAAATTGTGTAATTTGGTTTGCAGAAACAATATTTGTAAATATATCCCTATATTATATAAAATAAGTACCAAATAAATATATATATATATATATCTGGGCTGTTAGGGCGACCCCCCACGAGATGGAGTGACGACCTGGTAAGACATGCAAGAAGTCGATGGATGCAGGTGGCTCAGGACCGTGCTTTGTGGTATTCCTTGGGGGAGGCCTATGTTTAGCAGTGGACTTATGAAAGGCTCTAATGATGATGATGATGATATTACTGGTCATGTCTCGCTGACAGAGGTAGGGCATTCCATAGACGGACTGCTTGGATTGAAAACGATCTGTCCAAAAAATTGGTACTATGGCTAGACATTCTTAATATAAAATTTTCTGAGATGAATTCAAAAAATTTAAAGAGAACATTGTAAAGAAGTGACAGAATATGAGCATTCCGGTCAAGACGAATAGGAAGCCATTTGAGTTTATTACGAAAACAAGAATTTGCTCAAACCAAATATGGATCTTATACAAAAATTTAGACGACGCTCAAGTTTATCAAGTTGCTTCTTGGTAAAATCAAGACAACTGACATGTCCATCAAAAACAACTTGAAGTGCTTAGGTGTGATATTCCAATCACATTCGAATATTTAAATTTATTTTTTAATTTAAGTTGATTTATTGTTTTATACGTGGTAGAGCAATTCGGTAGAAATATTATGGTTCTAGCACGAATGGGTCGGCTCGACCATACAAGGACCCTGCTCTCACAAAATAAAAGCGTGAAACAGCAGCATGTTGCTGGTTTTCGTATGGTGAGTAGGTAGGTAAGAAGGAAGGTAAGAACCGAAGATCCTTTTTTACTAGTAACGAGGTATTCAATTTTATTCCTCAGCAGTGAGAACGCATCTGCATTGTCATCCTTATTCGAGGATACGTGTAAATGTAGATGTCATTGAGAAACATCATCCACTTACTATAAGTTGGGACTGTGTGTTCGTTTGCCACCTTATTCAATATAAATAAAAAAACTCTTATTTAAACTTGTATGAATTCACCTATGATAATATTTGACGACCGAGTAGTCTAGAAGACGTAATAATCATAAATTTTCTGGTCTTGAGTTCGAATCTTAGGTTATATCTTTTTACGTGGTAGAGCCATGCTGCAGCTATATTAGTAGTATAGTTGTAGCACGAATGGGTCGGCTCGACCGGGGAAGGACCACGCTCTCACAGAATACCAGCGTAAAATAGCAGCTTAAAACTGCTGTGCTTCGTATGGTGAGTGTAGAGAACCGGAGACCCTTTTTACTGGAAAAGAGGCATTCTATCTTAGTCCTCATTTTGATTCGCAAACGAGGATAGATGTAGATGTCTATGGGCCACAGCAACTACTTACTATCAGGTGGACTGGTGGCTTGTTACCCTCACCTACAAAAAAAAATTGTGAGCAATAAAAATTGTTGATTTTCGGGTCTGTTGTTATTATTTTGATCCATCCCTGTGTTTTACTACGACTGGGTACTAGCCTATCGTTAATCTCATCACAAGTGGTATATTGCCAACAGTATCTAGTGATTGTTATAGTGCTTAGGTGCTCACTCAAGGCACTATTATATTCTAGCAGCAGGCTTTTCATTTTTATCAAAATCGATCAGGGGGACATTATTGTTACCAACTGGTATAATCATATATTTGATCTCAATGTAACATAGACCTTGTGATATTTCTTTAAATCAATGCTGCATATATTAGTTTTTGGAATAACTTTGTGTGTAGTCCCCATTAGAATCCTTTAAATGAAATATAAATTAATTCCGAACCACTTGTAACGTGAAGATTCATAAGACAGGGCAAACCTTTGTAACCTTTAATAACAAAAAGTGATTATAACCTTATCTCTCGTAATTTTGTAAATTTTATTTTATATTTTGGAGTTACTCATTTTTTTAATATTAATATATTTATGTGTTTAATATTTTGTAGTTGTATGTTGATTTTTTTTAAAGTCCTGCTGGTCTTCTTAAAGGTTATTCCTAGGACAGAAGTTTTTTCCGAACCAGTGGTAAAAGAAAAAAATACTTTCAATAAATATTATTGTAATGTATATTGAATAAAAATGATTCTATTTTGTTCTCTACTATTCTATTCTATTCTATTTTATCAGTTTGATTATTTGTCACTTAAGAAAAAAAACAACATTAACAAAATTAACGCTTTTCACAGCTATAATTTATTATTACGTTGCCAGCTGTCCGCTAGTTTTTTAATTAGGGACATACGGTAAAAAATATTTTTATTTAAAATTGCCTAGTCCAACTAAACTAAACTTTAGGTAAGCCGGCCAATCCTAGGATTATTATAAACTAAGACAAACAGTTATATATATATATATATATATATATATATATATATATATATATATATAGAGATCTCTTCACGGTAAATGTTGATCAGACGCGACTTCACGCGAGCACTTTGTTGATCCGAAAATGTATGTTGATCCGACGCCTTTTCTTGATCCAATATGCATCTCTGGTAACTAATGTTGCTCCGACAGGATCAACTTCTACACTCACGGGACTACTTACTAGCGTTCCCCGAAGTTGATCTGATATACAAATCCACCTTGTGATAGTTACGCAAAATGTTGATCCGATTTAAATGAGCCAATCAGAGCACATCAAACGATCGGATTGGCTGAAAAAATCCGCGACGTTGCCGTTTCGTTTCTTTGGCGGTGGCAGCGACGATATTGTCTAAGGTGGACTTGAAAAACAAAAACACTGCTTCACTATATCAAAATAATAATCACAAACAAAACTAAAATATCTATCAAAGAAACATAGAGTAATCAATAACATTGCAACCTGACTTACTTATTAGTCGCTAGTCACTAGAATTAAGGATGCATTTGCAAAATTGATTGTTATAGAATCGAACTATTATATAATTTATTATAATAATTTTATATAATAATTTTACAAGTCCAAGAACATCTAGTTCGACATTTCCTTGGACCTCTGCAGCATCAACCACAGAAAGTAATCTTCCTCAAAGATCTTCAATCTCCTGTAGCTTTCCAAGATCTTCAATTGCTTCTTCAAGCAATTCTGGACATTCTCTGGAAGAAATACCACGAAAGGCCGACAATAAACTCGTACGAAATAGATGCACTGCTATGTCAAATTGAAAAATGAAGGATTATTGGCTAGAAACGCTAAGCAAGTACACACTGAGTGCAAAAGGTGTGAAAAGGCATTCAGTTTAGAATGTTTTAATGAGAAACATGCTTGATTTTATAATATTTTCTTTGAATAAAATCCTCACCTTCAGTATTTGAGTTTTATTTATAGCAAGTTTATTGTAGTTATTAAATGACAACTTTAAAAAAAATTGCGAAGTTTTCTTTTATTATTATAAACAACAGGTTTTTTACTATACGTCCACGTATGATTTAAAACAATATCACGTCACGTTCATACCAACAAATGTGCCTTAAGTTGTATTGAGAAATGAGTCACCTGTGACTCATGAACTAATTCTAATACGTTCCTGTGAGTCATATATGACTCATTGGAGAGGGATGTTGAGTTTTCCCCGGGTGTTCATGCAGCGATCACTCAAGAGTTCACGACGCCGACACATGAACTTGAACAGTCATCGCAGTTTATGTCCGTACTAGCTGTTGCCAGCGGCTTCGAACGCATGTAACTCCAAAATTATGCAACAGAAACGAAATACCTGAATAAACGGTATCATATGTGTTATATAAACCTATCTCTGAGCAAAATATCATCCAGATCCCTTCAACCGTTCTGGCGTGATTGAGTAACGTACATCCATCCAAACATCCAAACTTTCGCATTTATAATGTTTAGATAATAATTATAATTAATTCAGCCTATCTATAAATTGTTTTCTAAAATACTTACTAACCTGTGTTCTTACTTTTTTTATGTACAAAATCTAACGTAATTAACGCGCATCCTCAGACACCCCAATTAGTATATTATGTTATAATCATAATAAATTATTTTTAATTATTATTATATTCTTACTAAAACATGTTTATGCATTGATTATTTATTAAATTAGTTATACTAATTCCGGAAGAATGTTGTGGTCACCGTACAAAACCACGAACGCTAGGTGTAGGTACTTGCTAGTTTTTTTTTTGAATTTGAATAACATTTTAATTGTATTTGTAAATAATAATGAACTGCTAAAACTAACATAATTCAAAGACGGCGTGTTTAAAAGATGTGAACCAAGATTACAATAATTTTAAGAATCAAATATTTAACTTACTGATAGCCTAAACTCTCATGCAACGTTGTATTTAAACCACAACGGCTCCGTGGCGCAGTGGCTTAGCAATTGAGTTGCAGCGCTAAGGACCGCGGGCTCGAATCCCGCACGGAACAATATTTGTATGGCCTACAAATAATTGTTCCGGGTCTGGATGTTTGACCTTGTGCAATTTATGTTTGTACACTGCCCCAACAATACAAGAGAAAATCTTAGTGTGGAGGTTACGTTTTAAAAAAGAAAGAAAATAATTTAGAAAGCAATTCAGTGTCATTTTTCACTATTCTAAAATCGTCACAAAAAGGTCCTCGGCACTTGTTGGCTCACTAAAGTAAACTAATGATTTAATACATCCCCATAAAAAAAGTCAAGAGGCGTCAAATCAGCTGATCTGGGAGGTCAGTGGCCTGGCCGCCGCGACCTTTATAAGGCACTCCAAACTCTGTATTTGTAAAGACTTTAACATACTTGAAATAAGGTTCAATTTTCTTTATTTTGTATTGAATGACGGAATTTGTATTAATACAAGTAAAACTCACTTTTAAAAGTCTTACTGCCTTGAGTTACGGTCCATTTCAGTTTGTTTTGACTGTACAGGTTTTGGCGTGACTGAAAATTACGTAGTTTCAATTATTTTTGGGATTAAAAATTACCTATATTAAAAATGATAGAAACCGATTCAGTAAACGATTCTGAACAAACTACTTTCACAAAGTGCGTTAATTATGTTACGTGTTGTCAGAATGTGTCAAAGAAGGTACGTATGGCAATTCATAGTGATGTGTTAGTCCCTACTTTAATGTACGGTAGTGAAAGTTGGGTCTGGCAGAAGAAGCATGAGAATAGAATAAATGCTGTAGAAATGCGGTCATTAAGGAGTATGCTAGGGCTGAATCTGAATGACAGGGTGAGAAATAGTATGATAAGAGAAAAGTGTGGTTTGCAAGATGACGTTGTGACCAAGATTAAAGAAGGAATGCTTCGGTGGTTTGGTCATGTAGAAAGAATGAACGAGGAAAGAGTGACAAAGTAAATTTATGTTTCATAAGTGAACGGCAGAGTCGGGAAGGGACGCCCTAGACGAAGATTTATCGACCAAATCGGCGATACATTGAAAATGGGCCAGATTAGGAGTACCCTTAACCGACGAGTGTGTATGCGTAGCTATATGGATGTAAAGGAGGCGAGAGAGGTGTGTCAGGATCGCGCCAAATGGAAGTCCGTAGTCTCTGCCTACCCCTCTGGGTGACAGGCGTGAGTGTTTGTGTGTGTTTGTGTTGTATACTCAATATCACTAAACGTAAACACAGGTTTTTATCAAGACAAGTGACCCATCAAGATTGTTTTCTTAGTACCGACGTACCTACCTAAAGTTTACATTTTAGTGTCCACGACGCAGCAATTATTTGTGACAGTTTGTTGTATTGTAGATTGTAGGTAAAGTAACAGTAGGTATCTATGATAACCCTACATAATATACCTAGTTTGTCCGCCGCAAAAGTCGTCGAATAAATAATTAAACTGTTTTGTAAATCTTTATTGATTATTTATTTATTTATAAGATGTTCATTGAGAGCCGTGGTAGTTCAGATGTTTAGCGTTCGCTGTAAGTATCACAGTACGCGATGAACCCGGGTTCGATCCCCGCCGGCACCAATGAAATTGGTGCAATTTATTTACCACATTTTAATTATTTTTATAAATACGTTTAAAAATGAAAATATAAGTTTTGTAATTAAATTATTATTACTGAATTAATTACACAATTACTGACATTGTTTCCTTTTACGTCTGCGGTTTGTAATTACCGCCTCTATAGCTCAAAATAAATTATTCCTAATACACAGAAAAATAGTTAGGTACTTATGATACTATGTGGAAAGTTGGTTTTTACAAACTCGTAGACGAATCTAATCCCAATTTACGCATGTGTGTCATACAACGTTTTTCAACACATTTGCGAGAAAACAGTACCTACTATAGGTAACGAAACAAACTTTTTGTTCTTAGATATCAGTTGGAAAGTCTGTTTTTCTGGGCTGTTTTGTTTTGTTAGACTGACATCTCGCAGGTCAACCTAGGAGGTTGTCGGTTGCTTATTTTTTATTTTTATTTAAAATTTCGTCTGTAATATAATATAATTATAAAAGTAAAAGAAAGTAAAGTCTATATACGTCCCACTGCTGGGCACAGGCCTCCTCTAATTTCTGAGAGGGTTTTAAGGCAAGGAAATGTCCGCCGTGCTGCCCCAATGCGTGTTGGTGAACTTTATGCCGAGTTTCCATGCTTGCCAAGTCTCGGCAAGCATCCACAAGCACAAGTGTGTAAAGAGGGCGTTTGGCTTGGCTTGCGTGAGCTTGTGGACGCTTGTCACCGATCCGGGCTAGTGTCGGTTTTTGGACACAGATCAAAGGGCGCTTGCGGCAAGTGCTTGCAACGCATTCACACGTTGGTGCGCGTTTAGTAGAAATTGTGATTTCGCGACAAGCGCATGTTTAGTTCTTTGTTTAAAATGAGTGACGGGTCGAACGAAGAGAGTTTATCGTTTCTGGAATATTACCAGACCGAAACGTCTATCTGGAACCCCAAAGACGTTAATCATAAAATAAAAAGAAAGTTGCAAATGCTTGGAGTCGTCTTGCCGAGTTAACGGGAAAGCCAGTAAAAGAATTAAAAGCCAAAAATTCCTTGTTTTTGTATTACTTTGCTTGTATTTCAAATAAAAATATGTTAAACCAAACGCAATCGCCGACACAAGTTCGGTTTCCGCCATGCTTGGGTTTACGTAGCACACTGACGCATTCACAAGCATGGAAACGACTTCCAAACGCCAAACGAGATTTGTGGATGCTTGGGGCTTGAAGACGTTTGCCGAGGCTTGGCAAGCATGGAAACCCGGCATTACTAAATATATATTTTTTTTAATTTCTCTGACATGCACACCCGGGTTAGATCCCCGCCGGCACCAATGAAATTGTTAATAATAATAAATAATCAATGCATAAACATGTTTAACTAAGAATTCAGTGTATGTATTATGATTATAACATAATATACTATTGGGGTGTCTGAGGATGTGCGTTATTTACGTTAGATGTTGTGTATATAAATATAAGGGGGTGAAATGCGGTTTGAAAGGTTATATGAGTCCTATATTTTTGAAGTTAGACATATGAAAATCGGCATTTAGATTATTAACTTTAAATAATAAAAATCTGTGTAAATTATTTCGAAGTGTTATAATTTTTTTTTATTTAAACCACTTTAAAAACAAAAACACTGTTTCACTATATCAAAATAATAATCACAAACAAAACTAAAAATATATATAAAAAACATAATAATTGATAACATTGCAACCTGAACTACTTATTAAGTCGCTAGTCACTAGAATTAAACAATTAAATACAAAAACAAAACACACATTTAAAAACAGAATAAAAACAGAATAAACCAAATTTTTATATTGTAGAGCCATGCTGCAGCTGTATTACTGGTATAGTTGTAGCACGAATGGGTCGGCTCAACCGGGGAAGGACCACACACTCACAAAATACCAGCTTAAAATAGCACCATAACGCTGTAAACGAGACATTCCATCTTAGTCCTCACGGGTGACAACGCATCTGCATTTTGATTTAGATGTAGATGTCTATGGGCCACAGCAACCGTTTACCATCAGGTGGACTGTGTGCTCGTTTGTCACCCTTATCTTATAAAAAAAACAATAATCTCAAACAAGATTCAAAAATATACTTTAAAGAAACATAATCAATAACATTTCAACCTGACTTACTTAGTCCTCACAATTAAATAATCAAAACAATAACCACAAATAAAATTTAAAAAAATATTAATTATAAAAACATAATAACATTGCAACCTTGTTGCAACTTGACTTATAGGTACTTTTATGTCACAACTCACTACTTAATAAGTTTCATTTCAGCATTTGATTTATGAACTATAAAGTATTATGGTAACCGGGTAGGGTTAATTCGTATTGACATGTTTGAATCTCCTTTTGTAATTGTTCTGTGCGATTCCATGCGGCGCGCCCGGTCTAGATCATACCTTAGGGCTCATTTAAGTACAGGCGGAGCTCACCGCTGAGCGGGCGCGGAACACAGCAATGTAATCGTATTCTACTTAGTTAAAAATCATCGTATTCTACTTAGTTAAAAATTATGATAAAATATTATGTAGTACATCGATTTCTAATAGTTTAATCATCCAAGTTTTCTAATCATCATCGTCATTACAACCTTACACAAGTCCACTACTGAACATCCTCCTAGATAGACTGCCACAAAGCCTGGTCCTAAACCACATTCCTTGTCATGAGTTTTTCATCTATTTTCAAGTTATAATTAGTATTACTAAGTTATGGTTTTTGCTTGTATATACTATATTCATTGCTTGTTTTTTCTTCTTTCTCAAAAAATAATTGAATAATTACATAAGGTGTTCTTAATATACATCGAATGTCAGAGAGAAAAGCTAGTACATCTTTTGCTAAACTTTAAAATCTAAAACCAATTTTAAAGCAGCCGAATTGATCATAACTCCCTTAGGTATAAAATAAGTTATGTTCTAATTAATGGTATTTATTCCAGTTTATGACAGCCCTGATTTATATTACGCCGCTGAAATTAGGCACATACTTCTTATTAGGTACATTACACCAAATAATAACAGCATATACAAATAATAAATAAATAACAGCCTGACGGCTGACATTGTACACTCCATACATTTCGTATATCTAGTTACAGCCCCATTAATTTCCGCTAAAAGAAAATAAATAACTTGTAAATTTAAACAAAAATAACTGCATTACTATGTCATAGTCATATTCATACAAATCAAAAAGCCTATATATGAGATAATGTAAAGTAAGCGTTTTTAACGTGGTATAGCCATGCTACAGCTGTATTACTGGTATAGTTGTAGCACGAATGGGTCGACTCGACCGGGGAAGGATCACGCTCTCACAGAATACCTACGTAAAATAGCAGCTTAACGCTGCTGTGTTTCGTATGGTGAGTGTAGAGAACCGGAGACCCTTTTTACTGGAAACGAGGTATTCCATCTTTATCCTCGCGAGTGACAACGCATCTGCATTTTTGTCACCCTTATCTTAAAAAAAAAAGCATAATTTTACAAGGATTACAACAAAATGTTTAATATCGCATATTTTATATAATAAAATTGATTTCATTCTTTTTAGCAGAGTTTCAAGCACGACAATCGACGCGCATGTTTTTTTATGTATATCCACTGATTTCTTGGAAACTCCTGAACCCATTAAAATGATCTTTTTATTTTAAATGGAATATATTTCAAGGGTTTTTTTAAATTTAAAGATTTAAGGTATTATTTAAACCACAAAGCCGTTGTAGCTCAGGGGCTAAGCGCTCGCTGTAATTTTCACAGTACGCGAGCAACCCGAGTCACGTGCTCGGGGTGAAGGAAAACATGTTGAGGAAACCTGCATGTCTGAGAAATAAGAAAAAATACTTCGAACACGTATTGGGGCAGCGCGGCGGACATTTCCTAGCTCTAAAATCCTCTCAGAAATAAGAGGAGGCCTGTGTCCAGCAGTGGGACGTATGCGTATATAGGCTGTAACTTTTACTTAAAACATTTAAAAGAGCAAAACATTAACGTTTAGTAAAGATTAAAAACCGAATAAAATAACTTCCACAGAACAGCTTCTGTAATCAGTGCTAAGACATGCATTGGCATGCATTGGCATCTTTCGTTTGCACAATGCAAACGAAAGATGCCAATTAATTTAATCTTGCAACTTACTCCGGGCTTCCCCATAGGTTGATTGATTAATATTTTTTTTAAAACTTACTTTAATTGATTTTACTTCTCATAATTTAGCACTTATATAAACATCTATGATGCCAAATTATTCGAAATCCATTTCTAAGTAATTCTTTCTTAATATCTCATACCATTTAATGTTAACGTCCAAAAGACGAAATACTTCTACATTATACTATTTATTTATTTTTTTAAATTGAGGAATACAGTAAATTAGTTCAGTTATTAACAAATACTATAATCAGTCTATGACATAGTTTCGTATAAATTTACAAAAATAGTCTATAACAGTCCAAAATGTTGTCTGATGGGTTACCATATAGTTTTCTTTGTAGGGCATATATCTATGCCCTACAAAGTCGCCGCCGAACAATGCATTGATTGGAGTGGCAAGGATGACTCGAAAAAACCAGGTAATAACGGAGACAAGAAGAAATTCGAAACATGTTGTAACTCTTGAGATATTGTAATATGTACATTATAGTTCTCACGGCAACGCATTGATTGCAAGGCACGCCGAAGTCCTTCCTAATCAGTGATAATTAAAATTCATAAGACGAACGAAATTATAATTTAACAAATTACACAACCTTGTGTAATGAAATATGTAAAAGCGCATAATTACTTGTTCTTTTGTTGTCTAAATTTGATGCGACCATAAATACTAGGGGCTTATGTTCATAAGATGGAAATTAAGTTTTATACGTTCAAACAATTTTTTATAGGATAAGGGTGACAAACGAGCACACAATCCACCTCATGGTAAGTGGTTGCTGCGGCCCATAGACGTCTACATCAAATAAAATAAAGATGCATTGTTACCCGTGAGGACTAAGATGGAATGCCTCATTTCCAGTAAAAAGGGTCTCCGGTTCTCTACACTCACCATACGAAACAAAGCAGCGTTAAGCTGCTATTTTACGCTGATATTCTGTGAGAGCGTGGTCCTTCCCCGGTCGAGCCGACCCATTCGTGCTACAACTTAAAAAAGTCTTTATGTAATTACGGAGAATTTTTTAGGTGACAATATTTATAGTTAAGACTACCAGAAATCTTATTTACGAAGTAAAAAGGCGAAAAAGCTGGAATTAGGGGCATATCTGGGATTAGGGGCACCCACCCTATAATTAATTTTTACATATAAAACCAACATGCACGGTCGTAAGTATACCTGAGTATATGATTTTAATTCTAATTCGATACCTACACGCTTTCCCGAGATAAAGGGTCTTGACAGGCAGACGGACGGACGGACAGAAAGACGGACAAAGACGCCATCTTATGCTGCGACGTCATTAAACAAAACTTCTGAAATTTTGTAAATATGATACCTATGTTTAGTCTTTTTACGTACTTAAATAAAATAAATAAATATCCTGGACATTTCACACATAAATAGTCCCTGATCTCCTTTAGTGTTCTGTGAAACCTACTGTACTAGGTATGGAGGCCTGAGAAATACATAGATAAGTAGGTAGTTATTTAACACCTAGACACAGAGCAAACATCAGTGTTCGTCACACAAATGTTTGGCATGTTTGGACATCGAACCCACGACCTCAGGATCCGCATCCAGAGCTACTAACCACAGAGCGAAAAGGTCAGTTAAATAGTTATTGGTTATCTACTTTTATTATTCTGATTCGGCTTCTGGCAGGCAGCACAGTTATTTAACCTACCTAAACACAATCACAACTCTTTTGGTGGTAAAAAAACTGGTAGGTAGGTAGGTAGGTACTAGGTAGTTAGGTAAGTCCTTAGGTATTATTATGTGAATACCTATTTATTATCATACGTTTCGATCATGGATGAGGGGGTGCGTTTCCACTGAGGCGGTCTTTACTCCGCCCCCCTTCATTTGAGTCGGGATCACATCCGGATTAACTCATTAATATAATACCTACATAATATCGAGTTTCTAAATAGATAATCAAATATAGATAATAAAATACTCACCATCATCTTCTGATTGGAAAATTTACTCCACTCACACGATAACAAAAACCCGCGCAAACGTCTTGCCGCAATCAAATTTGCCAGTTTGATCCTCAAACGCAACGTAGCAGCTAACGCATATTTCTTACCTTCTTACTCTAACGAAATAGTTCTCTGTCACACGCAGAACGCGACGTTGCCGCTTTGTGTTTGCGTACCTATATGTCAGTTTAGGCTCTGGATCCACTTAGCTTAGGTAAATGTCGCATATAAGTTAAATATATTCTGGATGTAAGAAATCGTATTCAGTATGATTTTTTCGACCGTTAATGGACCAACAAATATTGGTCAAATCGCTGACGAGTATGTTGAAAATTAGTAACCACAGATCCACCGACGTTACACGCGCATCAAGGATTGATCAAAGTATATTATTTTGCGCGACGCAGAGCTGAGTATATACGTAAAATACGTGGATCAATATTTGTTCTAACTTCTCACTGGAGCAACATTTACCGTGAAAGGTTCAATATATATATATATTATACTGTGTGACATATGTATATTATTATATTTTAAGAGATTTTATTTTCTTATTATTATATATTCCCTTTCCATTTTCATTTCCATGAATTACGTTAAGGTAAATAAAATTTTTACGACGCAAAACTGCGTTGCTTAGATTTATTAAATTCGTGACGAAACACACAAATTCCCATTTGCTTATTACCTACAGTAAATCTTCTCTAATTAAACCGAAGTTCGTGCTATAGCCCACATTTGTAATACCATTTTATCGTATTTCTTGGTATAAAACTAAAATTACAAGTTTATTAATATTTTATACGCCTTGGATTGCCATAATGCCATGCTTGGCCCGAGGGTTGGCAAACTCATTTTTTTATTATTTCAGCTCTTAACAGGAACATGCTGCTGCTTATCTTGTTTTTCAGTTACCCTTTGTGACCTCTTGCGATAACCACGGGATGATATGAGGTAGTGGATTTTCTTACGCCGCCACTGCGGGACAGTATTGTAGTATTTGTTTAATATTGTAACGCAATTATTCTAGTGTATAAGTGCAGTACTCAGTCACAGGTGTACTATATGACGGTACTTTCATAGTCCGATTAGACGGCAGTTCAACACGACCGGAGAGAGATGAGGCGCAGGACCAACGGCTTTACGTGCCTTCTGAGGTACGACGGTGAAGTTTTTTTTTTTAGGAGAGGGGGCAAACGAGCATGCGGCTCACCTGATGGTAAGTGACTACCGCCGCTCATGAACAACTGCAACACCACGGGAATTGCAGATGCGTTGCCGGCCTTTTAAGAAGGAGTAGGCTCTTCTTGAAGTACCTAAGTCGTATCGGTCCGGAAAAATAGCTGGTGATAATCGATTCCACAAGGAAGTTGTGCGAGGAAGAAAACATCTAAATTGCACAGTGCTGTCTGCCAATGTGATAAAATACGCAAAGAGATGCAACATCTCTACGCAGTGCCAGTGAGTCAAGACGATCGGAAAGAACTCGTTTGTAGACGATTCGAACCGTTCTGCGCTAGATGCGGTCAAGTGGAAGAAGCCAGCACTGGGGAGGGCCTGCCCAGAGATGGGAACAACCCACCACCTCCCATGGCCCCACCGACCCTCAGGTCATACGGGCCGAATCTCAGGAGATGACGCGGTACTTGCACTTGGCTCTTTCCCGCGCACACTTTCTTGACTCCCTACAAGTATTTAATCTATTGCTTGTCCCAGTTTAAAGTCATTCTCCCTCTTCTGGGGCTGACGATACACTGATGCCTACGTCACCAGGCCCTCCTACCAGCCCTATATACTGCCTTGTCCTGCGATCTTGCCACCTATGCGCAAACTCGCGCAACAGTCCGTAGTTCACCACATCACTGACGAGATCCGAGTAGTAAACTGGTCCCTGAACCGGACGAACTAGTCCATCCATCATTTTCACTCTTAAATTGTCATACAGAGGACATTCCCATAGAACATGGTGACATCCTCCTCTGGCATACCGCACTCACACATACTAATTTCACACAGTTTCATATCGCTCAGTCTCTTTCGAAAGCATCCATGTCCGGTGAGAATCAGAGAGGTTTGGTAGTCCGGTGAGACCCAGGTACACCTGAGTCTCAACGCCACGTCCGGAAAAAATCGATGCAGCTCACGTCCTTTTGTATCACACGTCCATCTATCCTGCCAGGCGCCGATCACCTCAGTCTAGATATCGCGCTGCCGTCTGCTTAACTCCTCTTTGGGCGAGGTCAAACGTGCTATACCCATCCTACCAGCACGGATGACCTCTAGGTCAGCAGGGAGAACGCCAGCCAGCACCGGTAAGGCCGCCGTGCTAGTGGATCGATACGCCTTGGTTAGCAATACAAGAGCGGATCGCTGCGATCTCAGCAGTACGCTACGCACTGTGTACATGTTTGCACGCTCGTACCAGCACTCTGCCGCGTACGTAAGCGTGGGCACAAACACTCCTCCATAAATTAGTTTTAAACTCGGATATCGTACACATAGAAAAAAGAAGAAAAAAAAAGGTCTTCTAGAGTACAGTAGAACTCCGACTATCCGAATTAATTGGGGCCGGGGTCGATTCGGATAATCGGACATAGACTGATACGTAATAAAGAAAAACGAACTGTCACACATAGAATAAACTTTATTAAGTTTAACAAACACAGTTCTACAATACGTAAGTAGTGCACTATAGAGAGAGAGGGAAGAAAAAGAAACCTGTCTTGGCTCTAGCTATCAACCATAACAGTTGAAATATATCTAGACTCCAGCAAGTTCCAACTTGTTCCTACTTGTACAACAAAAACAAAACAAAAATTACATTACTTACTTACATTACTTGGTTTTAATAAGGCTTAGGACCAATTCGGATAATTGGCGATTCGGTTAATCGGCGTTCGGATAATCGGCGTTCTACTGTATATACGAATTTTTTCATGTGTTCATGCACCCTAATTTTTATACTGGATGGGAATCGAACCACAGCCATCTTTGTAGCTCACTCGTAGTACAAGCCGCTAGATCATTTGCGATCACCCACCATTGGTTAAATAAATTGATTTAATATAGAAACTTGCAAGCATGTAGGTACTAATTTGGTTAGACTAAAAAAATTGGACCTATACTTGAGAGAATTATGGTCTTCAGTGGGCACATAGCTTGAGCGAAGCAAGAGTGAGTGAATGATTTTACATGGTAGAGCCATGCTGCAGCTATATTAGTAGTATAGTTGTAGCACGAATGGGTCGGCTCGACCGGGGAAGGACCATGCTCTCGCAGAATACCAGCGTAAAATAGCAGCTTAACGCGGCTGTGTTTCGTATGGTGAGTGTAGAGAACCGGAGACCCTTTTACTGGAAAGGAGGCATTCCATCTTAATCCTCAAGGGTGACAACGCATCTGCATTTTGATTTGTAAACGAGGATAGATGTAGATGTCTATGGGCCACAGCAACCACTTGCCATCAGGTGGACTGTGTGCTCGTTTGTCACCCCATCCTATAAAAAAATGCTTTTAAACTAAAGCTGATGATTAAGTTAATCTTCAGCAACTTTTTCAAGTTTTTAAATTATTAACACGATTGAAATAACGTTAGTTCATTAAAACCTATCAGCCAATACGAACAAGATAACAAAACTATTATGAAATTTCTCAAACAAAAAGAATCACTTAAATTAGAATATATCTGTCCTGCACCAAAAATAAGGTTAAACGTCATGGGAGCTTATTGCCAAATACGATACGTAGTATTGTATGCGGTCCATTAAATAGCGGAAAAACTAACTTAGCTTGATCATTGTCACGTAGGAGATGTAAGAGTCTTTTTAAATTCATCATATTATCCTTATGAGGGGCTGAATGTCAGTTTTTCAGAAGATAAGTTTACTTTATTATACGATCAGTATGCGAGATTTCAACAGTCGTATCATGGACGTCGGTTAGAGCCGTTGATGGGTTTAAAGGAGTTCAGAGAAGTGGCTCCATTATTTGTAATTGATTGTTCAAGACAACACGAAACTTTAAAAGGTTCGATCGATGTGAGAGTTGAAATCGAAACAGACCAAGAAATACCAGATCAGACAACCGCTTATTGCTTGATATTAAACGACTGCATATTCGAATACAAACCACTTAGTAATATCGTTAAGAAAATATCATGAATAGCAATACAATAATCGTCGATCTTCAAGCCTTCAAAAAGAGCAAAAATAAATTTATAGTAAAAGAGTTTGCTATCCACTCTTGAGTACACCAATATATTCCTAATTAAACCTCCTTACCTATTCACTTCACTATATCTTAAAGAGAAAAAATAAATTGGCTGGATTGAAAAGCACAGAGGGTATCGATGGAGTGAGGGCTTTGTTGATTATAGAGAGTTTCACAGAATTATAAAGACTTATTTGAAAGATAAAAAGATTTTTTTAAAAGGATGTGAAAAAATTAAATGGGTGCAAGATATTTGTGATGAAAATAATACTATCATAGATAGAAGTTGCTTAGGAGCTCCCAATTTAAATACTCTTTGTGAACTTTATTGTAAAGATACTTTACTGTATAACTGTTTTACTCATAAGAAAATATGTGCGTTAAAATATATTTTATGTATTAAGAAATGGTGTTTTGAAAACAAAATGATTGTTTGATTTCTAATAAAATATATGTAAATAAACAAATCATCTTTTAATTTAAACTACCTTTGTGTTCGAGAAGAAGGAAAAAAAATAGTATCAGACCGTTAACGATTAGTACTTATTATTAAAGTAACTGTTTTTTGTACCACCTTGCATTTTTAACGATGAAATAGATTAGCCTTCATATTTTGTTGTTATATTATTGAACCATTTGTATTTGAGATTCCGAATAAAACGGTAATAGAAATGGAGCAAAGATAAAAAAGCGGATCGAAAACTAACCTAAAAATTTAGACCTCTAATGGAGAGAATTGGGGCCTTCAGCGGCATGTAACTCGAGCGAAGCGAGTGCAAGTGACGCAGAAGCCCCAATTCACACCTACTCACATACATAATATGTTACTTGAAAATTTTGTAATACGAATTAACTGTTTGACATAATGTCATATTTATTGTGAAAAAAGTTAAATTGGTTTAGTCATATTGGACTACTTCAATAGACAATGACGATATAGTTTCAGTTAAAATGTCTATGTGATATAATAAACTGTTTCATTTAAGTATAGTAAAATTTCACACGTCCCCCTACTGGGATACTGGCCGCCATTCATGTAATTCTTGAGATGGTTCGAACCCTGTTATCTCTTAAGAGGTAGAGCCATGGTAGTTAAAGAGCTACGCGTCCACTGTAAGTTTCATTACTTTCTTGTTCTTATATGAGAGGGGGCAAACGAGTATGAGGTTTACCTGATGGTGAGTGACTACCGCCGCCCATGAACAACTGCAACACCAGGGGAGTTGCAGACGAACTGCCGGCCTTATAAATAAGAAAAGGCTCTTTTCTTGAAGGTCCTTATGTCGTATTGATCCGGAAAAGTCGCTGTAGCGGGAGCGAAGCGCAGAGTAGTTCTAACTTATTATAACTAAAAGTATTTCTAGGTGATCAAGTATTTCTGGGCACCATAAAAGCTACCCTACCCTGGTTTATTATTCAACTAATACCCAGAAAATAGAAAAATATATTTTTCTACTTATTCCGGATGCCAAACTTTTTCGACGGTTACATCTTAGATTAATAGATTTGTTTCCAGTAAAATAGGTCTGCGATTCTCGTCACTCATTATAAATCGAAATACAGCAGCATGTTCTTTAAATATAATCTAACGCATGGTGGCAGTTTGGTTTTAATTGGATTATCCCTTCATTAAAACGTAATGGCACTGTGGTTTAGGTCTATAATGAATATGTTAAGTAGTAATAAATAAAAATAATAATATTGTTGTGTTTTTTTTTTAATTTATGTCACAAACGAACTTGCAGTCCATCTGATGGTAAGTATGTAGGTACTGCAACTCAGGTACACCTGCAATCCCTACTGCAGCCCTACTGTTTGGCGGTAGAAATATGTAAGAGAGTGGTACCTAACCAGACGGACTCCTAGACGAAATAGGAGTCACACAACTTAGTAATGATTAAAATACATACACGAAAAATCGTCTGGATCAACTATCGGAGGCTTTATGATTTTATTTGCATTTCCTTTGGTCCCCTCTTTCGAAACCCACGGGAGGAATAGAGGATGGATTCTCTCACGCAGCTACCACACGGTACTATTTATTACTAATTGGATATATTATTATAAAATCGATGTATTTCTGCCCACCTCTATTTTTCGTAAATGATTTTCCCTTTACTAGTTTCAATTTTACTAAACTAAGCTTAAGAGCCATATCTATACGTGGTAGAGCCATGCTGCAGCTATATTAGTAGTACAGTTGTAGCACGAATGGGTCAACTCGACCGGGTAAGGACCACGCTCTTACAGAATACCAGCGTGAAATGGCAGCTTGACACTGCTGTGTTTCTATGGTGAGTATGGAAAACTGGAGACCCATTTTATTGGAAAAGAGGCATTCTATCTTAATACTCATGGGTGACGACGCATCTGCACTTTGATTCTTTATCGATAATAAATATAGATGTCTATGGGTCACAGCAAACACTCACCATCATATTATGTGTGTGCTCGTTTGTCACACTAATCTATAAAAAAGTGTTTTATGACTGCAACACGAATGGGTCCAGCAAGCTTGATCGGGAAGGACCAGACCACGTTCCCACATAATAATACCGTAAAATAGCAGCATATTAAGCTACCAGTGCATGGATGGCTAAGGTCATCGGTCGATTGTAATCGGCTGTTATCGAGCGAATGCAATATGGTGAGTTTGTGCTGTTCTTATTGAAATGCGTCAAAGGCACGCCACTGTGTGCATCTATTATTATTTGCAAAATAACTTGAAGGGGCATTCTTCTGGTCCCACAAAGATTTAAGATCACATCTAGACCGTGCATTACTTTTTGCAATTCGATGTCAATTTCATCCATTTTAGCGCAAAATTATAGCATGTGGGTTACTTAACGGCGATGAAATAGAAAAAAGGAAAGAAAGAAAGAAAGAAATTTTTTTTTACACGTATTCTTTCATTTTCTTGTTTTTGAAACGTTACCCCCCCCCCCCCCTTTTCTCCTGTATCGTGGAGGCAGTTTACAAACACAAATTGTACAAGGACAAACATCCAGAGCCGGAACAATTATTTGTAGGCCATACAAATACTTGTTCCGTGCGGGATTCGAACCTGCGACCCCAGCGCAGCAACTCCTTGTTAAGCCACTGAGCCACGGAGCCGTCATACATTATAGCAAAGAAAAATAAATCAAATAAAACTGCAAAAAATATTTTCATCTTACCAAAAATCACCTGGCTGCCGAGCTCCAACACGTCAAGCAGGTTTTGCACGACACAAGCTTCGGTTCCCGCGCATACGTCATAGAGAACGAGTGAAGCCGATGGCCGATCACTGTGGCCTACATGTACGCTGTGGCTACGTACTGTGTGGCACTGTGCTGTGTTTCGTATGGTGAGTGTAGACAATCATAGACCCTTATTACTTATTACTGTTAACTGTAAGATATAGATGTATATGAAGAATAGTTATAAGAACTTTAAAGAGCTGTAAATTTTCTTAAATAAATATAATAAAATTGCATCAAGTCCTCAGGAGTGACTACGCATATTATGCATTTTGTATAGGAAGTTAGATATAGCTGTTTCTATATTTACAGAACATAAAATAATTAAGTTATTTAAAGACAGGAATTATATTATAAGTGATTTGAATTTTTTTAAGTGACAGTAACCCAGTGGCAGGCAAAAATGTAAATGGAGTAGATAATATGTAAGAAGTTACTTTACTTACTATTTTACTTTAAAAAATCCTAGTTTGGCCACTTTATTATTGGTTTTGCTATTAATTTTGTCTGCCAAAGTGTAAGTTCTTCTTTATTTTAGGAATGTTTATACTAATAGCTTTTAAATTCATATAAATAATCTAAATAATTGCTCAAACAAAAGTTTCATTTGTGTAGTTTCATGTTGTAGTAAGGCACAAAAAATTTCTTCTTATAAGTTTGTTTACTGTATACCAGGGATGATTCGCCAGAATATTGAAATAAAAAAAAAACATTCCAATTTCAATAAGTAGTAAGCTCGATGCTACTATTTGCTTGGGATCCAATAATTATTAAAATTAAATCAAAACCCAAGCATACTGTAAGACTTCAACATACTGTAAGCTCGTTCTGCGTGATTCGGACCAAAAATTTCTAATTAAAGGTAATCTTCATTGGGATGTAAAACACCTCAGTCCCCCCCCCCCCGTGACGTTAGGAAATTTACGTTACGTTAGGAATTAAAAAAGTGAAATTAAACGTAAAATTAGTTTTATTCCAGGTACAGGTAAGACATTTACAGAGTAAATAGGAAAACTGACCAGAATTAAAGTCAAGTTATAACGGAGATGTCATCAACTATGCAAAAAACAGAGTTTCTAAAACTAGTCAAAAACTATAATATAAGACACAAAGAAAAACTGTGCGCAAAACACTTAGGCTTTACAAAAAATGAATATGAACCCATTTACGTATCAGAACAACTGACAGCAAGAGGAGCACGCCTATATTTTCTAGCCCGCGATCTTGCCAAGTCTAAGAACTACAAGTTCTGTTGGACGGCCTACGGTAAAATATATATAAGAAAAAATTAAAACTCTCCCAAAATAGTTATTAAAAATAAATCTCAAGTTAATAATCTTATGCAAAAGGAATGACTATATTATGTAAATAACTTAGTTAATTCGCATCATTTTTGTCTATTTTTTGTTTTTTTATTTTTTTGTTTTTGGTAATAAGGTAGATTTTCTTTGTCACTACTTTTCTTATAAAATATCTAAGTATAAATCATGTAATAACATAGTAACTACTGTTGTCATGAATAACATCACATATATACAAAAACGCAAAATAATTTTAAATATACACACGATATATACCACTAGCCAAATAATAAACATCGTCTTCTGGAAAACAATAAGGCATAACAACAATTTCTTGATCGGTTTCTTTATCTCACTAGTTATAAATATTAAAAAAATATCAAATTATGTAAAAATACATTGCATCTTAAAAGTCCATAATGAATAACAAACTTCAAACTTTGAAAGAGATAGACAGTAGCGAAACTGCTACCTCTATGTATTGCAATATAGATGATTTACCTGAACACTAAAAATCCAATAATGTAAAATTCACTATCGTATCTCAAAATATAAGAAGTTTATACCACAACCTTGATGACTTAGCCTTAAACTTACTTCAATTTAAATTTAAAGTGGACGTAATAATTCTTACCGCGTGCCGAATTGACAGAGATAAACCTATTCAAAATCTTGACAATTACAAAATGTACTCGACGACAAATAACGCATACTCCAACCGTGGGTAACTGAGGGAATTTTACGCTGCATCTGAGTAAGAAATAGAATGCAGAAAAAGCTTTGCGTTGCAATCCATGTGATGAAATTTTAAAAATTACATATAAAAGGTACAGAAATGTCTGTAACAACCTGATAAAAATTGAAACGTGACTATTACAAAAAACAATTACTCCTTTCTACGACTAACACAAAATTATTATGGAACACAATTAACGACATAACGCAATTTAAAGCCCTTAGAATTCCTAGCTCTAACCTTCTTAACCTAACACAAAATCCTCTGCAATCATTCAACCAGGTCAATAGCTTCTTTTCGGAAATAGGTAAATCTCTCGCTGAAGCTATTATCAATGGTGGAATCAACCAAACCTTAACTAACTCAGTTATTTCTGACTCTCATGTCACTTCATTTGTCTTATTAAATACAGATCCAGCAGAAGTAGAGAGTACACTCATGACCTTAAATTCAAATAGCGCAACGGGATGGGATAACATATCGACTAATTTTCTTAAGAAGTCTAAAAATATTGTCGCTACTGCAATTAGTAATTTAATAAACTTAAGCTTCGAAAAGGATATATTTCTGGAGGCCATAAAAAATCTATAACCACACCCGTATATAAGAGTGGAAACAGAGATGAAATAACAAATTATAAACCAATATCAGTATTAACGTCAATTTCAAAAATTATGGAGAAAATATTAAATAAAAGACTAGTAAGCTATCTTAATAAATTCAACTTAATTTCGAAGTCACAGTATGGTTTTCGTCACGGCTTATCCACTGAAGATGCTATTGGGGATCTTACTAAAGTCATTGTAAGGGAAATCGATAAAAATAAAAAATGTATAACAATATTTGTTACGGCCTACGGTTGCTCCCTTAAAGGATCCAATCCTCTGGGGCCCATGAGCAGAAGACTTCCCGAGCAAACGTAGGTCGGGCCTCAATGTGGCCACGTGGAAATTCCTAATTACAATAAACCAGATGGGAGGACGTTAGAAGGACATAGTACTTACCATTATCCGAAGCTAACTTCGCACCAAGGCTTGGGCAGGCCGTGAGTGTGTGTAATAGTGGATGGAGAGTAGTGTACAGTGAGGGGTGAATGTGTGGGGCCTTGTCAAGCATAGGTGACCAGCTGCTGCCGAGTTCCAGGCTGCTCCAAAATGCTGCCACACTGCTTCAGACTGCTTCGGCGCCGGACCACAGTCACTTTCTTCTTTCGTCACGATGACAGTCAATTAACTCTATCGTACGATTAACTAACTTACAGAAGCCACTAACTATCGCGGGGTATAAGGTTACCGCACAAAACACGCACGGAGTTTCTGGATCAAAGGTCACTACCGTTTCGCGTTGCAACAGTTAGTTCTAGAATACAGAGGCCGCACTAGCTAATATTGTCGAATGCACTTATACAGATTCTGAGTCGGACCCAATAAGTCCCGGGGAAGCTCTCCAGTAGGGATACGCGCCACAAAATTCCTAGACCGTATTTTTACTGTCCGCGCTTAATTATTCCGAGTTCCCGCGCTTAATTGGCAGCGTGCCAATCGTGAGCACTGCCTAAGGACGACTGACTGCCCTTGGGCGTTTTTCGCACGACCGAAAGTCAAACCGGTATCGCGCCGAGCCGAGTGACATCTGGCATCGATTCTTGACAGCGTGGAGTGCGAACAGTATTTTTGGATATAAAGAAAGCTTTTGATACGGTTTCCGTACCCATAATGCTAAAAAGACTAGAAAACATTGGTCTTAGGGATAAAACTCTCTCTCTCTCTCTTTGGTTAGCTTAGAAACAGAACACAGTCGGTAAAAATTGGAACAACTGTAACTAAAACTGTAACTGTCAACTATGGAGCCCCCCAAGGAAGTGTGATGGGCCCAATTCTGTTTTTGATATACATTAATGAACTGTGTAATATGAAACTTTATAATGGGCAGATTTTTTCCTATGCATATGACACAGCTATTGTATTTACAGGAGATACATGGGCTCTGTAAGGAAAACAGCAGAATTAGGTTTTGCTAGGATGGTGAATTGGCTCAATCAGAATCTACTCACTTTGAATATATCCAAAACTAAATATATTTGCTTTACCATGTACAACAGCACTCAACCTACACCTGATTTTCAAATTAAAATTCACGAATGCTCTGTCGTCCAAAGCTCTAGTTGTAACTGCTCTCAAATAAATAAAGTCTCAAATATAAAGTATCTAGGAGTAATCGTTGACCAAACACTGTCTTGGTTTTCACACCTAGAATTAATGGCATTTCGGCTCAGGAAACTTATTTGGATATTTCAGTCACTACGACATGTCTCCACGAAGTCCTTACTTAATAAAATATACATAGCTCTGGTTCAGTCAACGATAGGCTACTGTATTCCTATATGGGGTGGTGCAGCAAAAACCAGGTTCCTTGAGCTTGAAGGAGCTCAACGGAGCTTAAATAAAGTTATGTTCTTAAAGCCCTATAGATTCTCTACAACTGAACTCTATGAATTGAGTAATTTACTTTCGGTAAGAAAACTTTACATTTTAGCAACCGTTTTAAAACTTCATAGTTCCCTAAAATATCAACCGTCATCAACGACTAGACGTAGAAAATATACAGTACCCTACGAAGATTCATTTAAGACTACGTTTGCATCAAGACAGTATACAAGACTTTCAAATTACTTATATAATGAAATAAACCAAAAAATCAATATATATCCTATGAATTACCATGACTGTAAAAAAAACCGTAGCAGACTGGTTAAGAATACTTACTTATGAAGAAACTGAATCCCTTCTAGAAAACAGTGCCTTAAAAATTTTCACAATTACAGACTTCTCACAGTCATCCATACATACACACAAACACACACACACACACACACACACACACACACACACACACACACACACACACACACACACACACACACACACACACACACACACACACACACACACACACACACAACACACGCACACACACACACACTCACTCACTCTCTCTCTCACTCACTCACTCACTCACTAACTCACTCACTCATTCACTCACTCACACACACACAAACATTCTTGCACACAATTACACAAATATTATTAATTATACCTTACTGCATGTTTTAAATAGTGTAGAATTTTTTTATTTTTTATTTTAATTATAATTTAATGTAGTAATATAATTGTACTACGGAAGAGCGGATCCCTCTACTACAGGTATCTATTTACCTAAAAGAGAGTACCCAACAATATTGTAACAACTTCCTACTTCTTTTAAAGCAATAAATTATTTATTATTATTTATTATAGGTATGCGTATACTGTTGCGTTCCAACCCGATAGATATAGAGAGCCAGTATAATTACAGACCGTAAGGAATTCCATCTAAGTCCTCAGAAGAGACATACGAGAGAGAGATATACGTGGTAGAGCCATGCTGCAGCTATATTAGTAGTATAGTTGTAGCACGAATGGGTCGGCTCGACCGGGGAAGGAACACGCTCTCACAGAATACCAGCGTCAAATAGCAGCTTAACGCTGCTGTCTTTCGTATAGTGAGTGTAGAGAACCGGAGACCCTTTTTACTGGAAACGAGACATTCCATCTTAGTCCTCACAGGTGACAACGCATCTGCATTTTGATTCTTAATCGATAGATGTAGACGTCAATGGGCCACAGCAACCACTTACCATCAGGTGGACTGTGTGCTCGTTTGTCACCCGTATCCTATATAAAAAAGGCAACGCATCTGTAACCCTCTTTGTTTAAAGTTGGTTGCAGTTCTTCATCGACTGCAGTAACCGCTTACCATCAGGTGGAGTATCAGTTACTTTGTCACTTCAATTTAATAAAATAAATATCGAATCTATCAGGAGCTAACTATAAGATTTTTCTTGCATTCCCCATAATTTGCTTATTAGAGCATCCACAGCACTAAATGTGGTGGTGTGTTAAAGCGTGTAGCTATCACGCACACTGAAGGAATTGCAAGATTTCATGCACGGTACATGCACTACAATGCATGTAGTCACGCGCACTTTGTACCTTGCATACTCGAGTCGCTCAGTTTCTACATTCAGGCTTAACTAAATTTGATTGCCGGCGATAGGAATTAGTCTATTAGATCCTGATGCTATGGAGAACGAATGTTTATTATTAGTTCGATGCTTTTTATGATGATGATGTTAGCATTAAAGGGTAAGTGTATAAATAACACAGACTTCATTCAAAGAAATTTTTTGAAATTTATATATATATTTACATAGGAAACTAAAAGATGGTGAGATCATATGTGTAGTTATGCACGTTATAAACAATATAAAATAGCATATCACTGACAAAAAGGTATTAAATTATGTAAAGAACATTTCATGATATTATGTTATATAAAAAAAATCCACCAAGTGAGCTGCGACGACAATGTGAAAGGCCATTATCGGACTCAATATAACGACGCTGAGAACGTGATTACTGCATTGAATAAGCTTTTCTAACAATGTATATTGTTACATTTAACAATGAGACTATTTAATCATTTGGATTTGTATTTCTTTGTTTTGCCAATTACCAATTTTTGAAATTTATTTTTATAATTCCGAGATTTATAGTCTATCCAATCGTAGAAGTATTCTGATAAATAATAAAATATCCTTATATACTAGATTGATCAATAAGTTTTTGGAAACGCAATGAAAATCTAGGATAAGTATGTAAATTGTATTTATTTTCAACGTAATCGCTTTGAAAATTGTTTTGAAAATTCCTTTGGAAAAAAAGGCTTGATCCTGGGACTTGAAATAGGCCTATACAACAAACATCACCTCATCCTCACCGTCAATTTTATACCATACAAGTGCTTTTTCAGGTGAGTAAAAAAGTGAAAATTCCTCGGAGCTAGGTCCGGAGAATATGGTGTGCTGTATCAACTTAAATCAAGCATTTTGCATGGCAACATCAAATCGATAGGCAGGGGCATTATCATAATGAAAAAGCACTTCGGCACGCAATTTTCCTACAAGTTATTCTTTAGTTCTTCGCGTTTTTTAATTAATGATGCGTAATAATCTCCAGTTATTTTCTCTTCTTTGCTTAAATAGTCGTATTTTTTCAGCGGACGCAGATACCTTGAATCTCTTGTCTGGCGAGGAAGACGGTTTATTTCACACTTTGGTTTCTCGTCTCCGGTTCAAAATAGTGTGCCCACGTTTCATCTACGGTTATAAAACGAGCACAAAAATAATCTGGATCTTCTTCAGGTAATGCTAAATTTAGCTTTGAAATGTCAACTCTTGCTTTCTTTTGCGCATCTGTTTCCATACGAAGAACGCAGCGTGCCAACTTTTTTGAATTATATGGTATGAGGTGAAATATACTGAATTATCCCAAACGAAAGCTTTAACATCTGAACTAAATAACGAATGGTCACACGTCGACCTACTTTAACAATTTCTTCGATTTATTTAAAGTTTTCTTGCGTACTGGCCGTTATTGGCCGCCCAAAGCGAGTGTCGTTGTTGCAGGCGGATATGCCGTGTTTAACTTCAGCGCACTAGTTTACCACTGTAGAATAAAACGGAATATTTTCTGCCAAAGTAGGCAGCGGTTCTTCAAAAAACTTTATGGAAAAGAAATTATTACAGTCTATCAAAAGTCCACTGCTTTGTGATAGCCACATTTCTTCTCATTGCCTCCAATATATAATCAGATATTGATTAAAAAAAAATAATTCTATTTAAAATACTCTACTTCCGACCTATTTTAATGCTTATCAAACGAAGAAAGTAATGATCTACATTCAAAAACAATGCCAAGCTACAGAGTCAAAAATAATTCAACAGGTCAGTAAATATTAAGACAAATAGACACAAAAATTGTTTTATGCTACGTGGTAGCGGCTTAGGAGAATCCATTGTGGCGACGCTGTCGTCGCGCCACAAGCGAAACACATCGAAGCCTAAAACGCACTAACAAAGTTCCGAAGTTAAAAGCAGCATATATAAAATCGCTCTGAACTACCAATTGGAGCGTTGGCCGCTCCCCGGGCAGAACACCTTGCCCGGCAGGAGATCTCCCCTTTTCCTTCCACCGGCCACAGCATCATTTCATTTCGTCTCGTAAAATAAAATGGCAACAGATGCGAGACGTTTGGGTCCGCCTCCAGTAATCTGCCTGTTATACGCGGTGATTATGGTAAATACTTCTTGTTGTGAAGCCTCTGTTATTGGAGAAGCGTTTCTAGTAAAGGCTTATTAAGGACAGATAGGGAAGAAAGGATGAAGTATGCGTTTTATACAGGATTCATATTAAATTGAGAAGTGATAACGTCTTTGTCAAGGTAAAATTTATATAAAAATCAACTGTGAAAGGTAACGCTTCATAAATATTTATATGGCAAAATTCAACCAAGTTACTTATTGAATAATCTCCCGAAAGCTTTTGAGAGCACGTTCGCTAAGTGATTCTTATAACGACAAAAGAATAAAAAAACTTTAAAACAAAAATGAGTTTCATATACATTCATTGCGTGATATTGTTTGCGGTAATAGCATCTGCATTAAAAGTTATACTCCTGAAATTTATACACATTTAAAAAGTCTAAAGAAAATGTGGTTCTATTTTTTAACCCGACTTAAAAAGGAGGATTTTTACAATTCGACTGTATGTATGTATGTTACGTAGTATCTTCGTCAATTCTGATATATTTAATTGGATGTACTTTATATTTATACCATAATTTGGAGAAAAATATTCACCGCTAAAGGTGGTAAAATAGAGGATGAAAAATTAGAAATAAACATATAGAATATTGAAGAAATATTACGACATTGAGGTTTGGCTTCAGCCAGTGTGTGTAGCCAGTGATGACCTATGGAAATGAGACGTGGTCCTTCACTGCAGGCCATATGAGGAAGCTCAAAGTATAGCCCTCTCCATAGCCCGCTGAGCGCAGCGGGCTATGGAGAGGGCTATACTCGGCGTTTCTCTGCATGATAGACTTAAAAACGAGGATATCCGCAGTAGAACCAGAGTAACCGACATATCCCAAGGAATTAATATGCTGAAGTTGCAATGGACCGGCCATATAGCTCGAACCTCGAACCGACAACCGATGGGAAAAAAGGTTCTCGAGTGGCAGCCTTGTACTGGCAGGCGAAGTGTAGGGTGTCCCTTCGCTAGATGGAGTGACGACCTGGTAAGACATGCAGGAAGTCGATGGATGCAGGTGGCTCGCGACCGTGCTTTGTGGAATTCCTTGGGGGAGGCCTATGTTCAGCAGTGGACTTGTGAAGGGCCAAGGCAAGGTTTGGCAAAGAGTAAAGAGTATCCTTATTCCACTCAAAAGGGTAAAAAATAACATTAATTTAATAGTAAAACCGACTTCAAAGAACTTAAAAGAATAGAATATTTGAACAATATAAAGTCGTAGCTTTAATTTATTTATACACTAGGTATATCTTAGCACCGACTTTCGGATGTACTTGTAAAATTATGTTATTCTTTTTAGATGTTTGAAGGAGGCCTTTTGTTATTATTACAAGTTAAGTTTTGGAAAAACAAGCTGGTATTACATAAGGATACTGAAGCCCATTCCCAACTTTTAAGGTTTTGTCTGTATATGAGAGTGTGTGATAATGCTGCTGTGTTTCATTTGGTGTGTGTAGAACGAAGACCTTTTCAACTTAAAAAGAAGCATTGCATATTAGCTCTCAGGAGTGATACAACGCATGCTCGTCTGTCACCCTTATTTTATCTATAAAAACTACTATTATAAAGAGAAAATATTTCTTGTTTTGTTTGTAGTGGATAAACTCTAAAACTCCAAAATCGATTTTAAAAAGTCCTACATCTTTATAAAGCTACATTATCAATGAACAATATAGGCTGTATTTTATTCAGAAAAATATCTATACCTAAGAAAATTCCAATATTGTAACCAAAAGTATTAAAAAATAATATGGTGTTTTATGTAAGTGGAACAGAAGCTATCCTCGAAAGTATTTGTAAAATATAACTGATTAGCAAAATTTCCAAATATCCAAAAAAAAAACATAAAAACGACAAATTCTACGGCATTTGCGTAAAACTAGGAATAATTGATATCAAACGGCGTAGGTTACGATTACTAGTGAATGAAAGTTATAATGAATTGATAGAGTTTCTATTAATAATATTTATACCTACCTTATACTGCAACATCTTAAGCGTATTTAAAAGATCGAAATCAACTTATTTACCAACTACACTGATTGATATTTACAAAATTATACTACACTATTGTTCATCATCATCATTACAACCCTTTACAAGTCCACTGCTGAACACAGACCTCCCCAAGTAATGCCACAAAGCACGGTCCTGAGCCAACTGCATTCATCGACTTCCTGCATGTCTTACCAGATCGTCACTCCATCTAGTAGGGGGACGCCCTACACTTCGCCTGCCTGTACGAGGCTGCCACTCAAGAACCTTTCTTCCTAATCGGTTGTCGGTTCTCGAGCTATATGGCCGGCCCATTGCCACTTCAGCATACTAATTCTTTGGGCTATGTCTGTTGTTCTGATTCTACTGTGGACATCGTCGTTTTTAAGTTTATCACGCAGAGAAACGCCGAGCATAGCCCTCTCTATAGCTCGCTGAGTGACTTTGAGCTTCCTCATATGGCCAGCAGTGAAGAACCACTTCTCAGATCCACAGGTCATCACTAGCACCACACACTGGTTTAACAATCTAGTTTTGAGGTTCTGAGGTATGTATGTCGTGTCGTGATCTCCCGAATGCTGCCCAGCCGAGTTGAATCCGTCGATTGACCTCTCGGTCGAAGTTGAACTTACTTAATCGGACTATTTGTCTCAGGTAGACATATTGATCAACAACTTCGAGCTTAGTGCTCCCAACAACTACCGGGATAGGTGTGACATGGACGTTAAACATGATTTATGTTTTGTCCATGTTTATCTTCAGACCTATCCGTTGGGAGACACTATTGAGGTAATTGAGCAGAGTGCTTAGGTCCTCCAGCGATTCTGCCATAAGAACTATAATCTTTAAATAATACAAATTCAACAGGTTATGACGAATTAAATGTAAAAGTTTTAAAGCAATGCGCTGAATACATCTCAGAACCATTATGTTATATTATAAATCTGTCTCTAAAACAGGGTGTATTTCCAACGCGTATGAAATTCTCCATTGTTAAACCTATGTATAAAAAGGGAGATAGGCAAGACGTTGGAAACTACCGACCAATAACTCTTATTCCTGTGCTCTCAAAAGTTTTCGAAAAAATAATGCATGAAAAACTATATTGTTTTCTTAGCGCCTTTAACATTCTAAAACCAGAACAGTTCGGTTTTCGAAGAAACTGTTCCACAACATTAGCATGTTAACTGATTAAAATTATAACTGAAAGCTTAAATTCACGAACTCCACTTTTAACTATATTTCTTGATATGAGCAAAGCTTTTGACTTCGTATCACACAGTCTTCTGCTAGATAAATTAGAAAGGTATGGAATAAGAGGAACAGCCCAAAACTGGATAGAGAGTTATCTTAAAAAGCGTAAGCAGTGTGTTGAAGTTACAAAAATCATAAAGAACACAAAGATATCAAAACGCTCCCAATATCTTACAAACAGTTTTGGTGTTCCACAAGGCAGTGTACTGGGACCTTTGCTGTTCTTAATATACATTAACGATCTTCCTGACTTTACTACAAGCAAATGCATTTTATTCGCTGATGACACTACTCTTATAGTTAAAGGTAATAACAGATCTGCACTTGAAATCGCAGCTAATGGTGCTCTAAATGAGGTCATACAATGGATGAATATAAATAATTTAGATATAAATATAAATAAGACGAAATTTATTGAATATAAAACCCTCAAAAACATTTCAAATGACAATAAACTCACATATAACAACTTGATAATTAAAGAAGTCGTTTCCACGACATTTCTAGGAATAATATTTGATGAATTTTGTAGTTGGAAGCCGCATATAGAAAGCTTATGTACTAAAATAGATCGTTTCGTTTTTGCATTGCATAGACTAAGAAATATTGTATCAGAAACTGCACTGATGGCATATCATGGATATATCTCATCCATACTACGATATGGTGTTCTACTCTGGGGGTATTCGGTGGATTCGGATAAAGCATTTAAAGCACAAAAACGCTGCATAAGAGCTCTTTGTGGTGTTGGTCCTTTAGTGAGTTGCAAACCTTTGTTCAAAGCTAAAAGGATCCTGCCTTTGCCTTCATTATACATATTTGAAATGTGCATGTTTGTTCATAAGCATCCACATTTATTTCAACGTAAGTGTGAAGTGAGTGAAAGTAAGGGTAGATACAAGAATAGGTTATATGCACCAGCAAATCGTCTAAGAGTTACAAAAAGAAATGCTTCTGCAATGTCGATAAGAATTTATAATAAATTACCTGATAATTTAAAGCGTAAAAGTTTATTGTCATTTAAGAAATCTGTTTTGGCATTGTTGCTCACTAAATGTTATTATTCTGTAGAAGAGTTCTTAAACGACAACGACCTACATACGAGTAATAATGAATGATAATTTTAGAATATGATTAATTACGTAATTACAAGATTCTAATGTTTAAAAAAATAATGTTTTTGATATTATTTTATATAAAATTAGACTTATGTATTTAATTCATTAATAAATTTGATGTAAAAATAGAAAGAAATTAATGACAATTGGATATATAACATTATTTAATTATTGACATAAGAATAATAATTAATATATGACATTGACCTATAATAATAATCTTACTTGACATAATAATACTTACTTATATATTTGATGGCATTTTCTGACACTGTAGCATAATAAATTAATTATCAAATCAACTAAATAATATTAAATAATTTTATATTTTGTTAAATTAATATATGTTGTTAAATTCGATAAGTGTTGTTGTTTAGGTTACTTGACCATTAATATTTGCACACCACTAAGGTAGAATATGTAGAACGAATTATACTCAAACACCATTGTACAACCATATTCTTGCAAATAAAGATTATTATTATTATTATTATTATATTGTCGGCAAATCGAAGGTGAGTGATGTACTCGTCATTAACGTTGATACCGTATCCTTTTCAGTCCAGTAGCTTTAAAACGTCTGCCAATGTAGCGGTGAAGAGTTTCGGGGATATAACGTCACCCTGTCTTACATCTCCCTGCAGTTGCATAGGTTTCGTAGTCTGGTTCTCTACTTGGACAGCCATCGTAGCCCTACTGTAAAAAACTTCAGCACTTCAATATAACGACAGTCCACTTGGCACCGCTGGAATGACTGCAGCACCGCCTGAATTTCAATGGAATCAAAGGCTTTCTCACAGTACACACACGCCATTTGCCGAAGGGTATGTATGTTGTCTATGGTGCTAAAGTGCTTATGTAAGGCACTCACTGCCGCCAAGCAAGAGGCATCGCATTTTTTCCTATCGGTCAAATGTGCTTGGCATTCCTGCCGTCAGGCAAGAAACACACTTGCCTGATGGCAGGAATTTACTATCGTCAGGCGAGAATGCTTGTGGTAGGCATTCACTGCTACTGGCGGGCGAGTGTTCTTATGGAGCACTCACTGTTGCAGGGCGAGGGTGCTTGTGGAAGGTACCTGACTGCTTTGTGGCCGGGAAAGGGTGCCTGGGCAATGCGTCATCAGCGACTGGGCGGCGAGTCACCAGCATACCAACCGACGACACCTAACGGTGCCAAAATCGGAGCTTGGATTTTAACACCTTTCGAGGTGGCGCAGTTCTTTCGAAAGAGACTGCATTGCATAGCTTTGCTGCTCTGTCACTTTTACTGACGAGCAATAGCTAACCTTTCCCTTCTCGTTTCCTGCACGAATCCATCCTTGGTCGGTTCATCGCTGTAGGCTCCGTCCTGGATTGATAGGGCTGTAGGGACCGATAGCGCTGTAGGGACCGATAGCGCTGTAAGGACCTTAGGGAAATTATGGACTGTAGGCCAACAATTACCATCCTGCAAGATGAAGAGAGCACATGACCAGAATTAGAGGGTCGAAGGGAACAAGCCACGGACAGTGGTTTCAAGGAAGGTGGACTCATCTGGAGCGACTACAGCTACTACTTCGCGGTGGGCTACTACTGAGACATCCACGAACACATGGGACTCGGCAACGTCTGTGGCAGTGACAAGTAATAAGATGGAGACCAGCAATACGTAGACCACCATCGCGCAGAAATCCATCGTACCCTAGCAGTGAAGCGATAGCCGTAAAAGTATCGACGAAAATTGTGATTGGGCAGACAAATGAAAATGGGTCACGCAATGGGAGACGAATTGGAGGCGCGGATTAAATTCGAATGCTCAGAGCTCGAACCAGCGGAAGCAGCTACTGTTTTGGATAAGTCACAATCGGAGTTCGCACATCTCAACCGGGAAGAGGAGTTAGACTCGAGCGAGAATGATGAAGAGCGGAATACTCAGGTGGAACCTTTCGTAAGGAGTAGCGTTCGACAGATCATAATAAGCGCGCCGATTAGTTTAACGCAGCGCGACACTGCGGATAAGGAAGTGTCCAAGGAATCACGCCACAAAGAGGCGGAGGTAGAGCGCAACCTAAGAAATGCACAAGAGGCACACACAAGTGGGGTGTCAGAATTGACCGACGCGATTGTGAGTGCAATAAAGATAGCGGGTAAAGATAAGACTTCCCCGTCTCATTTCCTCCAGGATCTACCGGTCTTCGATGGAGACGCGAGTGATTGGATAATTGTTAAATGTCCAAGTGTGTCTTCAAAACGGTGTTTGAAGACACACGTGGACATTTTTCAAGAGTGAAAAATGTAGCACACCTTAAAAGGGCATTAAGAGTCACCGCTAAGGAAGCGGTTATATCATTGTTGTTTACTTTATGTGAACCGGACGAAATAATGAATACTGTCGAAAAAAGATTCGGTAGGGTCGAGATGCTCATTCTATCCGAGATCGAGAGTGTGAATCGAATGCCAAGACTGGCAGAAGATGGCAGAAACATTGGCACTTTTGCAAGTCGTGTTATGAATATGGTTGCTTTGGTACAAGCATAGAATCAACCACAGTATTTATACTCGCCTGAGTAGGTGAGTCGTATAGTGGAGAAGCTAGAAATTATAATTAAATTTAAATAGTTTGAGTATAAACCTAACATCCCATAGAGCCAGAGCTGTAGAAGATGGCGATATTTTTAAACTCGTTGAGTGATCAATTTGGTGCATCATTCAACGCTGATAACGTGACTGAAAAACAGAAACGTCCTGAAATCGGGAAGCGAACCGTACACACCGCAAATAAGTCTGTACGCGACTGTGTTAATACATAGTAAGCGTTACGAATGGAGGCACGAACGACAATTGGTTCTTTATAAAAAAAAAGTAAGCTATCTTCCTATATACGTCTAACTGCAGGGCTCTTCTCATTTCTGCGAGATTCTGGTGAACTTAACATTTCATCTTAATTCCTCAAATATGCAGGTTTCAAAAAGATTTGTTCTTTAATGTCGAACAGGTTGCAAATCAGCACTTACAAAAAACTTTTTATATAAAGTAAATGCCGACTACAAAAAACTCAAAATAATAAAATAATGTAACATTTTCTTAGTATAGAAGAAAGAAATCCCCAACTTCAGAATATGAAACTATTTGATGAAGTGAGTCGTTTCAAGTCGGTTTATACTTTTTATTTAAAGTTATATTTTTACGGTTTGTAGTGCATATAGGAATATCTCAATTTCAGTATCGTCTAATTTTCATTAAAAACATCATTCCCTATTTTGCTACGCTTATTATCGTATCGCTATACGTCCCGGTTTTGCACAGTTGATTTCTGGATTTTGACATCAGCACCACCTACCGGGTCCAGTACAAGACGTAGCAAACAAAAGTTGAATAAAGAAGCTACGTGAGTAAATCATTGATTAATCTGAAAAAAAAATTCAAAACTGTTAATCCATGAAAAAATAAAATTCTAACAGTTTTGTAATCGCTGCTTAAAATAATATTTTACCACGATATTTCAAAACTAAAAGTTGTAGAACTTCAAAATTGAAACATTTATCACAAAGATATAGTTTCTCCAAGAATATTTTACTTCCTTAATTATTTGGAGTCGTAAGAATATTTATGTACTACTCCGTCATTAAAATGAAATTAAAAATTAATAAGATAAAAATAAAAATTCGCGCATAACAAGTAGCAGCGAATGACCCTCTTATTATGGTCTGGCGAGGTTTTGGTCAAATATTTACGTACCTAACCAATTTTATTTAAAAGAAAAGTGAAAACAAAAGACTTTACTTTCGATTTTCTCTTATATCTTATATAGAAAATTTGTCGTTAAAATAAATATTTTTATGGTAGTCTGGCAAACAGTTCTATCAAGAATAAGGGTGCCAGACTTGAATTTTCATTATTTACTGAACAAACTCTACCAAATAAAAAATACACTTATGTTTTATTTGTTAATTTTGCGAAAATAATTGATCTTAAATAAAATTTGGACAAGTTAAATACCACCAGACCGGTGGTTTGTTATTTAACTAATACACAGAAATCAAAAAAGTATATTTTTCCACTTATTCCGGATAGCCAACCTTTTTCCACGCTCACAGCTTAGATTAATAGATTTGTTTCCACTAAGAAAGGTCTGCGATACTCGTAACTCATTATAAATCAAAATACACCAGCATCCGCTATAAAATACAAACTAAAGCATTGTCGCAGTCTGGCTTTAATTATAATATTATCCCTTCATTAAAACGTAATGGCGCTGCGGTTTTGACCAAAATTATAGAGGTCTGAAAATATTGACTGCGTAAAGAATCGCAATGTCTCACATAACGAAACACTACTTGCGCATCCAAGGCCCGTAAACAACTTACTTAGGGTAATAAAATAACAAGTACCGGAAATTATTTTTATTGTTATCACATTCCATCTTAGTACCCATCTGCATTTTTATTCTTGATCGATAATAGTTATGTCTATATGGGGCATATTATATTATTTATTACCCTGATACGATAGAACTTTTTATTAGTTTGTGGTCTTATTTGGAACATTTTGCATACTCTCTGTAATTATATTCTGCAGTCAATACTAGCATATAGTATTAGAGACTGCAGAAAATGAAGTATGATGTACCAGTATCATTATGGGTTCTGTCTGTCACTCTTGTATGTCGGCGAGTCCAAAGTTGTACTGTTAAGATCGAACCGGTATTAAACGAGCAAATAGAGTGTCATTTCCACACATCATTGTTCTCAATATATTGATCCATTTCATAGTAGGCTTTCGTCAACATAATTAACTATATGAAGTTTTTTTTAAGTGTATGTCATAAAGTTGCACTAAATTTCCTGATATTTTATTTTAAAATGTTCGCCCAGCATACTTTATTATTTTCATTCATCCATTTTAGGTCTATAAAAGTCCACTGCTGAACATAGGCCTTCCCGATAGATTGCCTCATAGGGCAGATTTTGCCATAGTAGCCACGGATTAGTTCACGTAGTTTTTTTATTATAATGAGTTGTTATCAGGAAGATGTTGTTGCTCATCATCTGTTTACAATTTCCCTGTGTCGCCTCTCACGACACCCACGGGACGTTATGAGGTACTAGATATTCTTAAACAGCCACTACATGGTATTTTATTCTTTTGTAGCGTCCAGCCATTTTACCTTTGGGATCTTATTATGGGATGTTATTTTTAATTTCAATAGCCTTGCGAATCATTCTTGGTAGGAATCGATGTGTTTTATTTTTATGTATTCTTTATTACATTCCTTAAGACAAAAGAGCACAAAGGGCGGACTTAATGCCTTGAGGCATTTTCTGCCAAACGACCCATGGAGTGGTGAGAATTTAATTACCGGTTCGATCTTAACAGTACAACGTATCTGTGGCAATATAGAATAAAAGAACACAAAACAAAAATTATATATATATATATATATATATATTACTAATAAATAAACTATACATATATGACCTATACATATATACAAATATATAAATACATGCATATACATACAAATGACTATGAATATATGCATCTGTTTAGCAATACACATTAAATAGATGAATCATGTAAAATGTGTTGTCTTCAATATGTCTTCAATAGATGATTATGGACCAATTTTTAAAAGCGTACTCATTGTATACTTATATATTCTTTCACGCCAATGGGAATTACCAATTTATGCGGTTTATTTTTATAATCCCGAGATTTGTAGTCTATCGAATCGCAGAAATATTCTCATAAAGCATAAAACAAGCTATACTTTTGTTGTTCTTTGATTGATCATTAAGTTTTTGCAAACGCAATGAAACTCTGGGATCAGTATGTAAATTATATTTAATTTTCAATTTAATCGCCTTTTAACCTTATACACCTTGAATAGCATTTTGTAAGTTAGTTAATTCCCTTGAAAAAACAGGCTTGATCCTGGGACTCCAAAAAGGCCTATAAAGCACACATCACCTCATCCTCACCGTCAATTTTATACCATGCAAGTTCTTTTTCAGATGACTAAAAAGGTGAAAATCACTCGGAGCTAAGTACGGAGAATATGGTGTCCGCGGCGTGAACTGAAACTCAGATTTCGGATAGCAGCGCTTGCAACATCAAATGGATGGGCAGAGGCATTATCATGATAAAAAGCACTACAGCGCGAAAGTTTCCTCCATGTTTATTCTTTAGTTCTTCGCGTAGTTTTTTGATTGATTATGCGATATAATCTCCGGTTATTGTGTCTGCTTTACTTTACGGACACCTTTTTGAATTTTAAGGTTTGAGTTAAAATAAACTGAATTGTCCCAAACGAAAGCTTTAAAATCTCAGGATACCAAATAATCGATGGTCACACGTCGATCTACCTTAACAATTTCTTCCATTTATTTCTTGCGTAGCAGCCGTTCTTGGCCGCCCGGTGCGAGTGTGTCATTGCAGGCGATTCTGACGTATTTAAATTCAGCCGCAGCAGTATTCCACTGTAGAATAAAACGGAGCATTGTCTGCCAAAGTAGACTGCAGTTCTTCAGAAACGCTTTTTCTAGAAAAAAATTTCAAGAAATATTTAATAACCGCACGAAGTATGAGTTTCTCCATTTTGCATACAAATAAATTCCCGCTTAATTTGGAGTTTGAATAGTGAATAGTGGGTATGATTTTTTATTTAATTTATTCTGGCCTTGGCTAATAATAAAAAAAATAAATAGCACGGATTTCTATAACTCACTATTAAGTGTCCTATTCCGAAAACTTATTGATGAACCTAGTATACTAACCGCTTCCTTATTGCAATAGATTTTTATCTAAAATGTAGCAATCCTCACTACTTTTAATTGTATTTTTATTCGTTAGAATGATGCAATTGCAACCCATCTTATAATTAACGTCTTTCGTTCATTCATTTATTACAGTCTATCAAAAGTCCACTACTCTGCAATTACCATATTTCTTCTCATTACCTCCTTAGGGAATACATAACCGTATATTGAATAAAAAATATATTTAATTCTATTCAAAATACTATGTCAAAACACTAATTCCGACATTTTTTAATAATTACCTACAAAACGAAGAAAGTAATGATCTACATTTATTGCCGAGCACTACACACAAACACATCATATCAGTTAATAGTAAGATAAATATGTACAACAATCATTTTATGCTATGTGTTAGCGGCTTAAAAGTACACCTCTAGTAATCTGAATGTCAAACGTGTTCATTATGGTAAATACTCCCTGTTATGAAACGTCTGTTCTTGGAGAAGCCTATGTTAAGTAGAGGATTATTAAGAATGCATTTTATACAGGATTAATTTTAAATGTGAGAACTGATAACGTCTTTGTCAAGGTAAAATTTAAATAAAAATCGACCGTATTTGAAAGGTAACGCTTCACAAATGTTTATATGGCAAAATTCAACCAAGTTACTTATTGAATAATCCCCCGAAAGCTTTTGAGAGCACGATCGATAAGAAAATCTTATAATGGCAAAAGAAAAAACATACTTTAAAATAAAAATGGGTTTCGTAAACAAGCTAGCATTGTCTACTAAATAAATAAGTGAATTTTACGTTTACGTTTACGTTATTGAGGAATTGGGGTGCAAGGGTAAAATTGTCCACATATTATTGTTCTTTAATATTATTTTATGTATAATATTATACATTATTTTATATATAACGGTGGTAGAGCCACGCAGCAGCTTTTGCTGTTGAACGTATGGGCCGGCTCGAGCCGGGTTAGTACCACGACCTCACGGAATACCGGCGTGAAGTGGAAGCTCTGTTTCCGCGTTTCGTCTGGTGAGTGCAGGTGACCGGAGGCCCAATTTCCCCTCCCCCCATCAACATGGTAGCGGAATTACACGAAAGACTACCCCAGGAGGGTACCAGAACCCCTGGAGAATCCCTCGTTGAGCATCCACGACCATGTTATTCCACTCCTGAGCGTGAGTGCTCAGGCTACCCTGCGTATTCTGGGAGAGGGGGGCAAAATTCCGCTCAAAAACTGCTCGGGGCAAACTGAGCAACAAGACCAAGGCGACCCCTGCCACGCTATCCGTGAATTTCTGCAACATCAGGGGACTTCACTCGAACCTAAATGCCGTCCACTACCATCTCTAGACGGCAAAGCCGGCCTTGCTCTTTCTGACCTAAACGCACGTGTCCTCTCCGGCTGATACTTCGTATCTCTCATACCCGGGGTCCAATTGGAGCACTCCTTTGTGCCTCGGGCTGGAGTTTGCGTATACGTCAGAGAGGACATCTGTTCTCGACGCCTCGGCAGTCTTGAAGGTTCAGACCTGTCCATCCTTTGGCTACGCGTAGACAGCGACGACCATCCGCGCGTCTACGGGTGCGTCTATAGGTCCCATAGCAGTAATGCCGAAACAGACCGACTCATCGACCACGTCCAAATGGCTACAGATTCCCTGCTACAACAGGTCCCATCCGCAGAGATCGTAATCCTTGGCGATTTTAACGCCCACCACGCTGAATGGCTCGGTTCACGTTTAACCGATCATGCGGGGAGATCTGTTTATGACTTTGCCTTGGCATATGATCTGACACAACTGGTTACTTCGCCTACGCGGATTCCAGATGTTGAGGATCATACACCTCCCCTGTTGGACCTTCTGCTGACCTCTCATCCGGACGGATATCAGGTTTCCGTCGATGCCCCTCTTGGCTCTTCGGACCATTGTCTGATCCGGAGTGTGGTGCCACTCACGCTCCCCTCGCGGTTGCGTTCTGCAGGTTGCCGCTGTGTTTGGCATTAAAGGTCGGTGGATTGGGACGGAATGCGGTTTTTCTTTTTATCCTACGCATGGGGGCGGATTTGCTTCTCGCCGGATGATCCCAGCGCTCTTGCTGACTCTGTCACTGATGTGGTGCTATTTATTCCATCATCTGTGGTACCCATCGAAGGCAGATCTCAGCCTTGGTTTGGTCGCTCCTGTAAGACTGCTTTACGCAGTAAGCAGCAGTGTTATCAAGCCTGGGCTGCGGCTTCGGCGACTCGGGATGTAAATACCAGCATACTTAAAAAGAAGTATAACTTCGCCTCCAGGTCCTTCAAAAGAGTTATTGCCAAGGCAAAGTCAGAGCACATAGGCAGAATTGGCGAGAAACTAGTTCGCCTTCCTTCGGGAACCCGTGCATTCTGGTCTCTCGCCAAGGCTGTCGAAGGGAATTTCTGTAAGACATCACTACCATCACTAAACAGGGAGGGCGACTCACTGGCCCACGACGCAAAAGAGAAAGCCGACCTTTTAGGCTCCCTTTTTGCGTCCAACTCGACTGTTGATGACGAGGGGAACACACCGCCGACCATCCCGCGGTGTGAGTGCTCCATGCCGGATGTGCGGTTCTCACAGCGCTCGGTTCGCAGAGCAATCCTCTCCCTTGACATTTACAAGTCGAGTGGGCCTGACGGAATCCCCACAATTATGACGTATGCGTTGGTGAGTTGGCACCGGTTCTAACGCGTCTTTTCCGGTACTCCTACTCCCTAGGCGTAGTCCAGAAATCATGGAAGATAGCTTTTGTCCACCCGATGCCTAAAAAAGGCGACCGCTCAGACCCGTCCAACTACAGGCCATATCGCCATCACCCCCTTGTTCTTCAAAATAATGGAATCCGTTATAAACTGACACCTCATGCGGTACTTTGAGGATCACCAGCTGATTAGTGACCGCCAGTACGGTTATCGTCGGGGTCGATCAGCTGGTGATCTTCTGGTCTACTTAACTCATAGATGGGCGGAGGCAGTAGAGTCCAAGGGGGAGGCATTGGCCGTTAAATTGGACATTGCGAAGGCCTTCGATCGGGTTTGACATAAAGCGCTTCTTTCGAAGCTCCCTTCCTACGGGCTTCCCGAGAAATTATGCAATTGGATCCACCAGCTTTCTTGCAGATCGGAGCATCAAGGTCGTAGTAGACGGTGCATGCTCTGATTTCAAGCCAATCAACGCTGGTGTTCCACAAGGCTGCGTGCTATCACCATCGACGCTATCGCTATCGACGATCGAGTCCTTTCCGATCGGCTCGACTCATTGGCGCTGGGAAGAGATGTTGCATCTCTTTGCATCTCTGTAATGATGATAATGACGTACATTAAGATTAGGGTTATTTTGTAAATATTTTTGTTACTACATATAATATTGTTTCCAATAATTTCTAAAAATATAATGAATTTTATATGTAGCTAAATAAGGAACATTAATAACACTTGGTAGCACAAATAAATTAGGGATATAAATAAAATTGCAACGGAAATAAAGAAATTCGAGTCACTGTAAGGCTTAGTCACTTCTAATTAATGAAATAAAAATAGGGCACGTCATGGTCACGCTGATTCATTGCGTGCTATTGTTCGCGGTAATAGCACCTGCGAAAGGTGTTCTCTTGAAATTTATACATAATATTTAAAAAGTCTAAAGAAAAGTTGAAGATGTGATTCTCTTTTCTAAGTCGGCTTAAAAAAAGGAGTTTTACGTTTATTTCTCCTGTTTTGACGTTATGATATTTTTTTTATAGAAGAGGGGGCAAACGAGCATGCGGCTCACCTGATGGTAAGTGACTACCGCCGCCCATGAACAACCGCAACACCTGGGGAATTGCAGATGCGTTGCCAGCCTTTTAAAAACGAGTAAGCTCTTTTCTTGAAGGTCCCTAAGTCGTATCGGTCCGGAAAAATCGCTGAAGGTAATCAATTCCACAAGGAAATCGTGCGAGGAAGAAAACATCTTCTAAATCGCACAGTGGTGGACCGCCAATCATCCAGATGGTGTGGATGGTATCGGGAGTTCTGCCGCGATGTGCGTTCGTGAAATTTGGTGGCTGGGATTAATCCGAACAATTACTCAGAGCACTCCCCGTGTTAGATGCGAAAGAAAATGATATTTTGTGATAATACTGAACTTTTTGTACAAAATACGGTATTCGGCGGATAGTACGTTCCAGTTAAGGGTAATTTTTTAACCATCAGATAACTTATCCATCAAATAAATTATAAGCTTACTATATTATAAAACAGTGAAGCAAATAGACAATTTTATTTAATACTACTTTATTTAATGTATTTATTTAAAACTTTATCCTATGATAACATTACGTAGTGAAGAGACGCTGCAGGTATAAAATTGTTGCAGCACGAATGGGTTGGCTAAACCGGGACAGGACCGTGCCCTCACTTCTGTTTTTTCTGTTCTGTATTATTCCTAATAACGTGAAACAGCAGAATATTGCTGTATTCCAAAGATGATAACAAAGATGTAGTACAGTATAGATTGGCAATGGAGTAATTAGGGCGAGACAAAATCAAAATACATCAGTGGGCGTGTAATGTGCATGTGTAGGTAACAAATAGTGCTACTATATGTATCTCCTGCCTCAAATTCAATTATCGATACCGATTGCAGTATATTCGTGGCTTCTGATTTGACGCAGATGATGTAAGTGAATATTTTTACCCGACTAAGGCGAAGCCAAAAGTAAGTATTGTTACAATTTTAGAAGGATATGTATGTATGTATGTTCATCTGTTCCCTTAGATCTTCTAAACATAATACATAAACACTCACGCCTGTCACCCAGAGGGGTAGGCAGAGATTATGGACTTCCATTTGGCACGATCCTGACACACCTCTCTCGCTTCCTCCACATCCATATACCTACGCATACACGCTCGTCGGTTAAAGGTACTATTGATTTGGCCCATTTTTAATATATCGCCAATTTGGTCGATAAACTTTCGCCTAGGGCGACCCTTCCTGACTATGCCGTTCACCTCTGCAACATAAATTTGCTTTGTCACTCTTTCCTCATTCATTCTTTCTACATGGCCAAACCACCGAAGCATTCCTTTCTTAATCCTGGTCACAACATCATCTTGCAAACCACACTCTTCTCTTATTAAACAATTTCTCACTCTGTCATTCAGCTTCATCCCTAACATACTCCTTAATGACCGCATTTCTACAGCATTTATTCTACTCTCATGCTTCTTCTGCCACACCCAACTTTCACTACCATACATTAAAGTAGGTACTAACACGGCATTGTGAATTGCCATACGTGCCTTTTTGGACACATTCTGACTTTTCACAATAGAGTGTAGAGCCCCATTCACTCTATTTCCTGCATTCACTCGTCGTTCTATATCCTTATCATATCTACCATCCCTGCTAAACACACATCCCAAATATACAAACTCATCTACTTGCTCTACCAACTCTCCTTCTATTCTTATTTCACATATCGTTTTACTTTCTTCTAAACTACTCATCTTATTTTAACAAATTAGATATCTTCGAAAGCACTGTGCCCTTTTGCAGCTGCATGAAGTTACATAAGAAGTAACATGGCGGCTTATTATAGAAATATAATGAAGCATTACAATACATATAATATGAAGGCAAAACAAAAAACTAAAACCAAAACTTAGATTATCGTACAGTCCTACTCCCCGTGGAATCGTGCCAAGAACGCTGGCTGAGTTTCCTCGTTGAAAGGCTATACTAATTAAATAAAAATTGAAATATCGTGTGTTAGTATCCACTAAAAAGTGTAATTCAGTATATTCTCTACATTCTGGAAATACATGTTATAAACATGTTAACTATATTACTATTATTATTATTAGTTAAATTTTTTTATTCTATGGAATGAAATCAAATTCAGAACCGACTAGGTAATTTGGCCACACGTTCGTTATTTGATGAGAAAATTTTGACGATTATGGAAAATTCTTTCCTAATATGGAAGAAGCCCATATTATGTTTGTTTCAAATCGAAATTAATCGCTATTGTGTTAAAATTGATGATAACACGTGGATGATCTAAAAAGTTTCCGAACTAACAAAGATACAGGACTTTTTTTTAAATATATTTTTATTTTTCTTCATAGTCTCCTTGTAGCTCTACACACTTCTCCCAGCGATGCTCTCATCTCTCTAACCCATCCAAATATTACTCGGCCTTTTTCTCTGCAAAATAATTGTTCACAAAGAAAATCTCTGTCCTCCGAGCACAATTTTTAGATGAGGGAACAAAATAAGTCGGTTAGAGCTAGATGTGGTGAGTAAGGTGGATGGTCAAGCAGATCAAACCGTAATTCCTGGATTTTCGCCATGACAACCGATGAGGTATGGAGACGGCGAGTTGTCATGGTGAAACAGGATTTTCTTTTTCTGCAAATGTGGCCGTTTTCCGGAATTTATTCCTTCCGTATGCGTAGTATGCTCCTGTAATGGTTTTTCCTTTTTGAAGACTAACACTAACTACATGAAAATTCCATGACTATCCGAAAAAACAGTCGCCATCACTTTCCAAGCCGAAAGAAACAGTTTTTGCTTTTTTTGGAGCCGGTTCCCTCTTTGGAGTCCACTGTTTTGACTGTATTTTTGTTTTGAGCGTATAATAGTGTATCCAAGTTTCATCTACAGTAATTAATATGCGCCAAAACTGCGCCACCAGAGCACTGAAAAATGTTTTTGGTCTAACGTGAGCAAACGCGGCACCCAAAGCGCTGACAGCTTTCTCATGCCTAAATTTTGATTTAATATGAGACAATCACGTTTTTTTTTGACATTTTTATTTTAGCTATCTCTCTCACTTTAATTCTAGCACCATTTGGTGAACTTTATCGATGTTATCGTCAGTAATTGCAGTTTTTGGACGTCCCGAACGTTCATCGTCTCACAAGCCTTCACGGCCACGTTTATATTTATCTGCCTTAAATTTCAGTGTGGTAAATGAAAATGCAGAGTCCCCATACACAGAGTCCAACTCATCTTTGATTTGCGTAGACGTATTGCCTTTCAAAAACAACAGTTTGATGAGAGCTCGATACTCAATTTTTTCCATTTTCACAAAAACATATCGACTCAGTCAAACGACTGTCAAATAACAAATATGCGTCCAAAATAGCTGAAATATTGTTGCGTAACTGTCAAGAGATGCACAACTACGTTTATTAGCTTTTATTGACGAGTGCTGCCATTTTCACGTTGATATCGGAAACTTTTCACACCACCCTAGTATAAATAAAAATACAAGAATTTTATTTCAAGAAATTTATTAAATAGATCAAATATTAAAAAGTAGGTAGTGTTATAAAACACATATAACTAAACTTAATAAGCAGACTAATATACTAATACCGAATCTTAAAAGTTTTAAGAGGATCAAATCTTTTATTCCTACCCTTGTCAATTACTTTGGCAACATAATTCCTAGTATTTGACACTGGACCCAATTCATGAGATTCAGAATCTTGCAGAGAAACAGTTCGCATTACAGATGTGAGCGGAATTTACCGCATTTTAAAGGGTTAATTAAAAAAAAATTATTTACAGTTTAATTGTTTCTCAATATATTAAAAAATACATGTATGCATATTTTTATATTCTCGACATAGAGTAACTGAGTGGGAACAGTACACTACGCTGCACTGCTCGAGTGTTAGTAAACGAGTTTGACATATTATACCGTCCCTTTTGATTCACCCGTAGCTACTTGATTTCTTATGTACTCAGGATTTCTACCATGTTTTCCTTTACGTTGTAAATCACCGCGTAGAAATGCAACTAAAATTGTTTAGTTGCACTTGCATCTGGATTATTTTATCGAAGTTAGTTTTCCTATTAGGTAACTACTGTAAAATCATGTATTTTTATTAATTATTATTGGTTATAATAAAAAAGTTAGTTAATTTACTAGCCTCATTGCTGAATACAGATCTCGTCTCAATATTGAGAGGATTCTAAGTTAACAATACTATAAAGCTACGGTAAGTGGTGTAATTCACACAACTTTACTTTGAAGCAACGTAGTGCCATAGAGAGAGAGAAAGAAAGAGAGATAAAGAGAGAGAGAGAAAGAAAGAGAGATAGAGAGAGAGAGAGAGAGATAGCTGCTAGTAAAGAATAAACATTTAAATTCAAGTAACTATATTAGTCATTATGGCGTAATTGCTGCAGGACCTTATTAGTATGCTCATTTACCTCAATAGCATACTAAAGACGTTATCTTTGTATATGTGATACTAACCGATTATATATGTCTAACTTAGACTATGCTCAACTGACGAATTCAAATCGACTGAAATAGAAACTAGAATTGAAATAAACTCACTGCAAATTGCGACACAAATTCACGTTCGGTATGGTTTGGGAAGGCTTATGAATATTTATTTTGCTAATAGAACTCTTATTAGTAAAAACATGTCGCCGGTTGCCATTTTCCTAGTGCTTATTTGTTATTTCAATGTAATAATGAAGTCGTTTTAATACGTGGTAGAGCCATGCTGCAGCTATATTATGATTGTAGCACAAATAAAACGACACAACCGTAGAAGGACCGCACTCTTGCAAAATACCAGCGTAGATAAGCATATTTATGTGTTTCGTATGATGAGTTTACAGAAACGGAAACCCTTTTTACTACAAGCTAAATATTACATCTTAGCTCTCAGGGGTTATAACGCATCTGCATTTTCATTTTAATCGAAAAAAATGTAGATGTCTATGAGTCACAGCATTACTTCCAAGCAAACTGCATGCCCGTTTGTCGCTCTTTTTCTATAAAAACAATAAGCCGATGTCTTTTTATAAATATCTTATTTTAAGTTTATAATCTATATATGAATATCATAACTCAGTTACGGAGTATTTCCTTCCATTTTCGAACAACCGACAATTGCAAACAGCTTCTTTTTTTAAATATAAGCAACTCGTTATATCCAAAGACATTCAAAGTTAATTATGCGAAGTAGTTTCTTACTGAATTATTTACTTGGTAAATTGGTATAATTAACAACAACTTTGTATTGAAGTCCTTGCTAGGTTGGTGAAGTTTTGGAGTAAAATGTCACTAGTATGATTAATTGCTTAGAGGGGAACAAACCAGGACATGGGCGGCAGCGACTTCCTGGGTTTTTCCTGGCAAACGAGCATGCGCCTCACTTAATCAACAACTCAAAAATAAAAACTGTGGTCACCAACCTACCTGCCAAGCGTGGCAACATGGCAAGTATCGCTCCTTTGAGAGAATAGGCTATTTTGTAATGATGATAAATACGATGATGTTAAAATGATATTAGCGATATACTAGTTGGAATAGATCCTTCTTTTGCCTAACATTCAGAGTGCATAGGTACCACTTTCTGTTTATCTTCTATACATACTGTGCAACAGTGCGTTCCCAGCTGTGTTCCTGCTTGAAGGTTAAGTAAGAGACGCAGGATAATTACAAGTTGTGGATGTTCCGTCTAGGCTTAAGTGCAATGCACATTTAATGTAAAGTTGGTTGCTTAGTTACTTACACTTACTATCAAGTGAACTTGTTCTGATTAGATTCTCCAAACCTAATTTCGGTCTTGGCGCCTGTCTTAACGAAGGCATCACCGCAGGAAGGAAATATTGCACACGAGCGTGTACGCAAACACAGGTGCACTGTCTATTCCCTCTCTCTCGCAGTTCGATATGACGGCAATTGGGCACTATGGGAAATCATGGGGAGGATTTTGCCATAGTTGCCATGCTTGTCGGGTGGGTTGTCAATCGCAGTTTTTTTATTATTTTATGGCTTTATAAGGAAGATGTTGCCTATCTTCTGTTTCTATTTCCCTCCGTCACCTCTTACGAAGTCCGCAGGACAATATGGGGCTGTGGACACTCTTACATCGTCATCTTCCCCATGAGGCAATCTATGGGGGAAGCCTATGTTGAGTAGTTGAATTTTATAAACTGTAATGGAAAAGAAATCAGGCACAGGACCGACGGCTTTACGTGCTTACCGACCGACGGGGGTGAAACACTGACTAATCTCTTTCTCTCTCTGACTCCAGTATGCTACTGAAAATTTCTTGGCAGAAAATGCAATAACTGATTTCGGCCTCACCTGGGATTCGATCTAGGAACCATAGGATGAGCACTCGCACCAACAGCCAATTAGATTGACGAGGCAGTCAAGATTATATTACAAAATCTTATAAAAACAGGTTTCGTCACAATAATTAAACGTAATGTGTATAATATAATGTGAAGTGGTGTTCTTTGATTTAAACACGTGTTTCGGAATGTAATTGATTTTTAAACTATCAATGACATTGGTGAGATTTAGAGTGATTTAGAGAGTAATTGTATTCTGTGGTTAAAATATATGACATACACTTAATATTATTTATACTATAAAAGTAAAACGTATATAATTATACTACATACAGGAATATATATTGAGTTAGGGTTTTGGGCTAATTTGGCACTTAGGCACGGATTTCATTACTGACTACCCACCCGTCAGTAATGAAATCCGTGCCTAAGTGATTGCAGTCGGAGTTCATTTCAAACTATTAGTCTCCGGCAAGGAAAATCTTATTTGGCGAGGAGAGTATGCTGTAACTAATATCCCGTGCAATTACTGCGGAAAGAGGAAAGGAATATTAATACGTAATAGCTGATACCCGCGACATCGTTCTCTTTGCTTTATATATTAATAAAGAAATCACACATAACTAAACACGTAATGCTTATTAAAATCGTTGTTTTCTAAAACTTTAATGATTTTATATTAAATGAAGATATCGCTATATTTTTTTTTTGATAACGGCCAAGTGTCTAAGAAGTAAAACTTAAAAAACCTCATTTTTTCATGGTATAGGTTGACAAATGAGCACACATTCTACTTGATTATAAGTGGATACTGTGGCCCATTGACATCTTCATTTATCCTCAATTAAGAATCAAAATGCAGATGCGTTATCACCCCTGAGGGCTAAGATGGAATGCCTTGTTTTCAATAAAAAGTGTCTCCGGTTCTCTACACTCACCATACGAAACACAGCAGCATTAAGCTACTATTACTATCGCATCTTTTCTGGTACTCTTACTCCTAGGCGTAGTACCGAAATCATGGAAGAAAGCTTCTGTCTGTCTTTCTGCAGATCGGAGCATCAAGGCCGTTGTAGACAGTGCATGCTCCGACTACAAGCCTATTAAGGCTGGTGTTCCACAAGGCTGTGTGCTATCACCAACGCTGTTTCTTCTGCATATCAATGATATGTTGCAAACTGGTAACATTCATTGCTATGCGGATGACAGCACTGGTGATGCTCTATACACCGGCCGTGCCAACATTTCTCGGGAAAACGTCGCCGAGTACCGGAACAAACTTGTGTCTGAAGTCGAGTCTTTGCTGAACAAAGTCTCGGATTAGGGGCGACTAAATCTAGTCCAGTTTAATCCTTAGAAGACACAAGTTTGCGCGTTTACCGCTTAAAAGAACCCCTTTGTCGTATCTCCTCAGTTTCAAGGTACTCCCCTTGTTGCCTCAGCCAGTATCGGAATCCTCGGCGTAGACATATCGAGTGACGTGCAGTTTCGTGGTCACTTGGAAGAGAAGGCCAAAATGGCCTCTAAAAAGCTTGGCGTGCTAAGCAGAGCGGGACAGTGTTTCATGCCGGCACACCGCCTGCAACTTTACAAGGCGCAGGTTCGGCCGCACATGGAATACTGTTCCCATGTCTGGGCCGGGTGTCCCTAATGCCAGCTCCTTCCACTTGACCGCATCCAGCGCAGATCGAGCGCCTCAAATCGTTGAAGACTGAGTCCTTTTCGATCGGCTCGATTCATTGGTACTGCGAAGAGATTTTGCATCCCTTTGAATTTTCTTTCGCATCTACCACGGGGAGTGCTCTGAGGAATTGTTCGGATTAATCCCAATGCCAAATTTCACGAACGCACATCGCGGCAGAACTCCCGATACTGTCCACACCATCTGGATGATTGGCGGTCCACCACTGTGCGGTTTAGAAAATGTTTTCTTCCACGCACAACTTCCTTGTGGAATCGATTACCATCAACAATTTTTCCGGACCGATACTACTTAGGGAACTTTAAGAAAAGATCCTAGTTCTTTTTAAAAGGCTGGCAACGCATCTGCTATTCCCCTGGTTCCCCTGGTGTTGCAGTTGTTCATGAACGGCGGTAGTCACTTACCTCTCCTAAAAAAAGAAAATTTACGCTGGTATTCTGTGAGAGCGTAGTCCTACCCCGGTCGAGCCGACCCACAATCATACTACTAATATAGCTACAGCATGGTTCTACCACGTAAAATTACTGTACTACTGCAAAATAACTAATTTACTAGCTATGAATCTATCTCTCTCTCTCTCTCTCTCTCTCTCTCTCTCGAATTTTGATTCGTAATCTAGGATAGATGTAGATGTCTATGGGCGGTAGCAAGCACTTACCATCAGGTGGATTGTGTGCTCGTTTGTCACCCTTATCCTAAAATATATATATCTTTTTTAGCGAATTACCGATATCTAGTGCAGCTATTGCTTTTTGTCAGTTGCAGTTATCGTAAAAAATTTACTTTTCATCATATATACTTTGCCCAAAATCCCTTCATTTATGTATCTGCCGATCAAAGCAAGGCGAGGTTTAACGCGTGCTCTCACTGTGCACATTATGAGACACCTGTTTCTCGAGTTTAATTGTTTTAAATTAATGGTGCAAATGAGTCAATGTTTTTGATGATCTAACAATGACGCTAATTCCTTAGATGTCTAATTATGATCGGCTTCAACCATTACTTTAATTTATCGTTTACCTTAGTGTCTGCCTTTCCTCATGTTCAAGTCAAAGTATCCACTAAGAAAGCGATTAAACCAGAAACGCTTAGTGTGTTCGTTAGTCGTATCCTCTCCAAATGTAGCATTTATATTGCGAGTTGTCGTCTCTGCTGCGTTACCTTTGAGAACTGCATATTTAATTCAAACAGTGAATTAAAAAACGTTTGAACGTTGAACTGTCAATTTTATTTATAGTTAGACTATAGACTGTTATAGTTTTTGATTAAAAAAGTTTTAGTCATGAATCGTGGGCCATGTAGGCTTAATCTCAATTCAAAATGGCCACTCCATTAAAACGGCAACTTCATAACGTAACCACAATTAAGAAAACATAAGAGTCTTAGTCGTATTTTTTTAAAACAAAACATACTAATGGTATTTTACCTTTGTGATTTTATCATTATTACTATAAACAGAGCTTACAGAAAGGTTTCCTTGACCAAATATTTTTTTATGGTAAACTCAAACCGCATATAAATTTAATAACATTTTGGAATGTTGAAAAAGGCACTAACATAAAAATAGAAAAGATACCACGGTATTGTGTTAGCGTAGGGCCATTGTTTTTTCCGTGATTTAAAACAATATATAAAAAGTAGTCCTAAATTACGTTTTCGCCTTTACGTTTACGTTTCTAACCAATGTTTTTATTAACTAATACGAATATGGGCTTCAACTAATTATACTTAATGTAATAACTGACAGTCTCGTTGGTATAGTCGTCGTAAACGCGGCTGCTGATCATAAGGTCAAGGGTTCGGACTAAAATATATTATTGGGTTTTCCTGTCAAGAAATTCTTAGTCAGCAGCCTAAAGTTGGCGGTTTTCCAGCCCCGTGCCTCAAAAATACGTAAAGCCACTGGTCCTGCCCCTAATTTTACACTGATCGTGCCAGATCGCCGTACTATTGATATTTGAAACTAAGGAAACAAACAGCACCTAAGTTTGCATACACACTCATGCACTATAATCTTGTCCTGTGCAAATGGCTAGTCTCCGTTGAGACTGGTTGCCGTGACCGAAATTTAGTCTGGAAAAATTTTGACTTTACAAAAATCGACCTTTGTTTTTATAATGGGTAGTTTATAAAAGCATTTTATTTACAAAGTTCATGACTAGTTACTTTCCTACTAATACTTACTTTGTAATTAATCTTTGTAAATGCTATTTTAACACAAAAAAAACTCAAAAAACGTTTCAGCCATAAGTTTTATGCAAAAGGGAATTTAGGGACAACCATTACTCAACGAAAGTTCATTAATCACCATTTTTCATTGCGCGCTCGAAAAATTTATTGGATTATTTAGTTTTACAGCATTTATGTGAACAATGAGAATTTGTTAATTAGTCTAGCGATTATTTTCACTGAGCGAAACAACAATTTCTAGTTAGACACAGGCACAGAGGAATAAGTAATGAATATATAGTGAAATCGTACACAGTATAAGCATTAAACCCATTACATAAATAACAGTCAAATCATTTTTTATAAACCATGGCATGTTTCTATTTCAGCAATATTTCAGTAATATATCAACAGCAGGACTTTAAATTTCACTTGCCGGATTATAGCAAGGCTTACGTTTGAGGTTTGTGTGTCAGAAATCTGTTACGAAATTATACGAATTTGACATGTGATAAATAACATGGGACTAACCTCTACTACTACAAGTCTGTAATATTTAAATAACTGGATTTTATTAAGCACGGGGGTTATTTGCACGCTAAAGAAACACAAATATTTTTTTTTTATTTCTCTATTGTATGTCTCTTTGTCCGGGCTAATCTTAAAAATAGCTGAACTGACTGAAAAACTTCACGAAAAGATAGAGAGTAATTCCAGAAAGCATCTAGGATATAGTTATTCCGAGAATTAAAGAGTTTTTAACAAAAATGAAACAAAGGATAAAATAAGTGGTCTTTATTTATGCCACATTAACAGATCTGGCGAAGTATGGTTAGTAACAAATAAATAAATAAAAAAGCGAAGAGCAACCCGAGAGTTGACAGGGAGATGAATCAAGTCAGTGTAGGATTATTGATAAATTATTATGATGATGATGACGATTCATTAATAATAGGTATTTACCTACGAAATTGCCGTTCGCTAAGAATTCTGATTTTAAATTAATTTTATGTTAAAAAATGTTTTTTTTTATTTAGTGATTTGTTTATTTGATAAGCGTTATTTTTTCATCGCATTTGAATATTTTTCGTCATCATGCATACGTTAAAAATTCGAGTTATTATGGAATACGAGTACCGGCGTGGAAGAAACGCGACATAATCGCAACATCAACGATGTTTACGAAGCGAATATTATAAAGAAACACACCGCATGTAATTGGTTTGCACGCTGTCGTTTTGGAATTTTCGTCTTGAAAAATAAACCCCGTGGTTGTCCGGAAACTTTGGTCAACAATGACGAATTAAAGGCGATTATTGAAGCTGATGATACTCAAACTACGGCTGAATTAGGAGTTTTCGACGTTAGCATCAAAACAATATTGGTCCATTTCCGTCAAATTGGAAAGGTAAAAAATCTTTAGAAATGGGCGCCTCACGAACTGAATGATCGCCAGCGCACATTACAAGAAAGGCAAAGCGCAAAGATCGAAACGTGCCTTGAAGTGCTAAACGAGCACACAAATGAAGGAATTTTGAACCGCATTGTTACCTTTTATTCTGGTTCAGCACCTAAATAATGTCCTAAAAGAAAACTTACCCCTAGAAAAGTGATGGTCACTGTTTGGTGGTCTAGCACCGGTGTGATGCATCACAGCTTCTTACCAATCTGGATAAGCGTTACTACAGATATATTCTATGAAAACTGAACACAATTATGGAGAAGCTCGCACGGCTTCCACCAGCTTTGATCAATTGCTTGTCTCCGCTGCTCCTGTACGACAACGCACGACTTCATACTGCACAATAGACGGTCTCCAAGTTACAAGAGATGGGGATGAAACCTTTTCGTCATCCTCCGTCCTCACTAGACCGTGCGCCTACAGACCTCTACTTTTTCCAGAATTTGGATAACTTTTTGACGCGAAATAAAATGCAATAACTGAGGGGAAGTACAAAATGCCTTTGAAGAATTTGTTGCCTCTCCTCCAGCTGATTTATTAAAGAAAGCCATCAGTAAACTGCCACTGCGTTGGCATAGATGCGTAGATTGCATGGGTGATTACTTTGGTTGATATAAATGAAAAATGTAGAAAAATAATTACGTTAACTTATTTCATAAAAAACGGCAATTTCATAGGTAAAAACCTAATATGTTGTATTAAGCACAAATTGGTAAGTACTAGAGTAAGTTTACTTTTTTTTTAATTTCAATGAATTTTTAAATCACTTATATTGTTTTGTGATATTATAAGCTTGCTTCAAATCAACCTGTGTCGATCTATCAGGATCTATCAGATCTACATTTGGGATTACAGATTATAGATTACAGATTCGATTTGAGTTTGGTTGTAAAACCTAAACAACTAAAATAAAAATTAACAGATATTGTTTATAAAAAGTTTGCGAAATAATGTGTTTTATACATGGCAGAGCCACACAGCAGTTATAATATGGTTGCAGCACGAATGTGTCGGCTCGACACGATCACGCTCTCACAGAATAATAGCGTTAAGTAGCAGCTTAATGCTGCTGTGTTTCGTATGGTCGATGAAGAGATACAGAGACCCCTTTTACTGGTAACGGGGCATTTCACCTTAGTATACAGGGAACAACGCATCTGCATTTTGATTCTTAATCGAAGATAGATGTAGATGTCTATGGGCCACAGCATCCGCTTACCATTAGATGGACTGTGTGGTCGTTTATCAGGCTTCTAGAAGTAAATAAAAAAATGAAAACCTTCTATAACTAATATTTACTCAGATATAATATAAATAAACTAAATGAACATTTAAGTTACAAGATCACATACTAGTAATAATATGATGTAAATTGTTTTGACTGTTATAAATTTTTCCGACAGGGTCGACATTAGGACATGGGACCCTCCCGTTGAGATCTAGTCTATCATCTCCTTTATCGTCGTTGAAGACTATTTTTTATTCAAACATATTGTGATGATGACTATTGTGATAATGTCAAAGAATCCATTACTTAACCTCGTTCGGTGAAAGACGACTCAAATATTACGACTGTAGGTAGATAGGTGGCGGGTTGATGGATGGACCTGCATGCTGCATTTTACTTGTTATGTTGCTGAGTAGCATTTTATCATAATATTAAGATAGACCACAATAATTACACAAATTATAAACCACATAATATTACCATTTACAAACAACCATTTTGCATATAGTAATCGCACTTGATATTTTACCGACTGTAGTAAAATCAATATCTGCGGGTCAGCTACGCCGTTGTCACTTACAAACTAACAGCGGTAGTTACTTTGTAAGTATAGACTTTTGTGGAAATATTGTTATGTTATTTTCACAATCGTAGATAATTTTTAAGTGGGTATTTGCTTTTGCAGTTTGTAAAGTGAAATAGAACAAGCTACCTGGATAAATCTGTAATTAAAAATATTGGTCATTGTAGAAGCGTGCTCGTCGCGACCCCTGCCAGCCCTTTTCAGGGCTGCAATTTTACTAGCTGCGCACCCATGCCAACGAGGGTTAGGGCGTCCCCCCAAGGCGACGCACACCAGCTCGTCCCCGTTGGTGTGGAATGCAGCGTGCAAAGCGGCGATGGGGACCGCCACCCGTCACGCACAGCCCGACACGGCGGAAGGTGGAGGACAGAGTGCAGAGTTGGCACGTGGAATGTTAGAGGAGGCATGAGAGATAAGACGAATGAGTTGATCGAAATAATGAAAGAAAGAGAATTAGATGTCGTGTGTATGTCGGAGACCAAACGGAAGGGCAGTGGTACTGAAGAGCTCCCTGGCGGGGCGTTAGCTCTATGGTCAGGAGTCCCGGAGAGCGAGAGCGCCTGCCAGGGAGTGGGGGTGCTGCTGTCTTCTCGGTTGGTCGATGTTATGAATGAATATAAGGTTGTGAACTCAAGACTCCTCTGGGTTCGTTTTAAATTGGGACTGACGAAGTTATTCCTTTTGGCTGTTTATGCGCCGGTAGCTTCGTCGTCCAGGGCTGAGCTGGAGGAGTTTTGGGAGAATGTAAGAGAAGTTCTAGATTTGGCTAGAGGAAACGAAAGAATTGTTGTATGTGGTGATTTGAATGGATGGGTTGGTACCGCTCGACCAGGGTACGAGTCGGTACTTGGAAAGTTTGGCGATAAAAGGGTTAATGATGCTGGCAAGCTTATACTGGCGGTGTGCAAGGAAAAGGGTCTTCTTGTGACAAACACTATGTTTAATCACAAGAAAATCCATATGTATACTAGAGAACGAAAGAATAAGAGAAGTATGATTGATTTGTTCCTGGTGGATGACCGACTGCGAAAACAGGTGATGGATACGCGAGTGTTCAGGGGTGCTGACCTGGGAACGGATCACTATCTAGTGATTACTAGATTTAGGGGTCTGTTCGCGGGTTGGCGCTACCGGACGGCAGTAACAGAACCACAGTCGGTCTGTCGCATCCGAGGCTGGAAGCTTCAGGAAGCGGATACTAGGGACAAATATCATGCGAGGGTAGCCGAAAAGCTTGACACCATCGATGGCAGAAAAGAATGTGTAGAAAGAACTTGGCAGAACCTTAGGGATGGAATGGTAAGTGCAGCGGAAGAAGTGTGTGGAACAATAAAAAGAGGCAGTAGTAAAAGAAGAGATGCATGGTGGAATGATGAAGTGAAAGAAGCTGTAAAGAAGAAGAAGAAAGCATGGTTAGACTACTTGGCCTCTAGTAATGATAAGGATATGAGAGAGAAGATGAAAGAAAGATATAGGCTGCAGAAAGTTCACACGAAAGCACTGATTGAGGAAGTGCGTGAAAGGTGTAGAATGGAAGCGGACGAAAGGTTGTCGCACAACTTTAAGGAGAACTCCAAACTCTTCTGGAAAGAGGTTGGAAGGACCCGAAGTGGTGCGACGGCCTTAAGAATGAACAAAGTGCTTTCGAGAACTAATGACGTCCTCTCAGAAAAATCGGACGTCATGCAGCGATGGAGCGAATTTTATAGAGAAATGTATGCGTGTGATGACCTTAGTGAGGGATCCGGGGATGACGCCGTGACTGGTACGCCAGACCCGGACCTCGATGTCACTGAGGTCATCAGTATGAAAGAGATTGAACGTGCGATTCGAAGTTTGAAATGTGGTAAGGCTGCGGGACTAGACAGAGTTACTGCTGAAATGGTCAAGTATGGTGGGCCTCGCGTCTGGGACAGCTTTCATCTGCTGTGCAATTTGTGCTGGCAGACGGGGGATGTCCCGGATGATTGGCGATCCGCAGTCATTGTGCCTTTATATAAAGGTAAAGGTTCACATTTTGACTGCGGGTGCTATCGGGCGATCAGCTTGACCAGTTTAGCAAGTAAAGTTTACTCGAAGGTTTTGACACGTAGGATGCAAGAGAAATCGGAAAGATTTCTATGGGAGGCACAATGCGGATTTAGACCTGGAAGAGGATGCACGGATCAAGTGTTTTCTCTCCGCATGATCACGGAGAAGCTTCTGGCTGCTAACCAGAAGATTTTCTGTGCTTTTGTGGATCTTGAGAAAGCATTTGATAAGGTTGTAAGGAAGAAAATGTGGGAACTGTTGCCGGGGTATGGTGTGGATGGTCGATTGCTAAGGGCTGTGCAGTCTCTTTACTGTGACTGTAAAGCCTGTGTGCGGGTAGGACATGACCTGTCACCCATGTTTGACGTCCAAACGGGCGTAAAGCAGGGTTGTGTCATGTCTTCCTGGCTGTTCTGTACTGTATCTCGACAGCTGTTTACAGAAGCTGAAAGATAGCTGTTTGGGTGTGAAATTGGGTGACATTAAAGTAAATTGTCTGTTGTATGCTGATGATGCAGTACTTATAGCACCATCAGAGGCAGAACTGCAGGCATTAGTCACGTGTATGAAAGAGGAATGTGAAATTAAAGGTCTCCGTTTGAATGCTAATAAAACTAAGGTTCTGGTATTTGAAAGGGACGAAGAGAGAACGAAGTGTGAAATATGGGTAAATCAGGAATGTCTAGAACAGGTAAATGAAATTGTATACTTGGGGAGTGCTTTTAGCCGGGATGGAAGATGTGATTTAGATGTGGACAGGCGTGTCGCTGCCGGGAACAAAGTCAATGGTGCCCTGACTGCGTTAGTCAAAAGGCAAGGCGTAGCGAAGAGTGCGCGCCTTGCAATACATAACGCAGTGTTGGTACCGACTTTGTTATATGGCAGCGAAACCTGGGTATGCCAGAAGAAGCATAAAAGTAAGTTGAATGCAGTGGAGATGCGATCTCTTCGTAAAATGTGCGGCGTTACCATGGCCGACCGAAAGCGAAACGAAGAGATTCGCAATATGGCAGGTTTGAAAGATGACCTTATCACAAAAATTGATAAGGGCGTGCTTCGGTGGTTTGGGCACGTTGAGCGAATGAGTGAAGACCGAATGGTGAAGAAAATATATAGCGCGAAAGTTAATATTAAAAGGTGTCGAGGTAGACCGAGACTAACTTTCGAAGACCATGTGAGCAAATTGCTCGAAGAGGGTAGGGTCAAAAGTACTCGGATACCTAGACGTGCATGCATGAAGAAGATAATAAATCTGAAAGAAGCGAAAGAGGTTTGTAAGGATCGTGACACTTGGCGATCTGTTCTCTCTGGCTACCCCGTCAGGGATTGTGCGTGAAGATAAGTAAGTAAGTAAGTAAAAATACTTGAATGTGTAAGAAGAAAACTGAAGAGAAAAGTTCTAATATAATATGTCACTTCATCATACAACTATACATACATAAATTATTCATTTAGCTAGCTCCAGAGCGTGCAATAGAAATAGAAATTTTAACATATTACCTAAAATTACGTAAATACACTTGAAAAACATTACTCTCCTTCTCGGTCAGTCGGGTAAAAATAACATCATCTTATATGCTGCCACTACAATTTAATTAAGACATTTTTATTTTTATTTGATTTTTTGTTTGATTTTATTTAATTTTATTTTATTTTGACATTACTAATTAGTTGATTATTATTTTTATTTTTGATTTTCTTGTGATTTAATTTTGGGTATAGATTCGATTTTAGTTTTGATTTAATTTTATTATATTTATTTAATTTATTGTTCTCAATTACTAAACTAATCTAAGTCATACTAGCAACTTATGGATCTTTGATATCTGAAATAAAGAATTATTATTATAATTATTATAGCGACAAGCCCATATCGTATTTCATAGCGTGGGTTTCGTAAGAGCCTACTATCGAAAATTCTAGAAATATCTGTCCTTCGATATATATACGTACAAGATATCAAGGAAGGTGATTAATAATTCGCCTTTTAAGGGTCCTAAATTCTCACTACAATTGCAATAAAGTGAACTGTGATGGAATGAAATTAAATAAACTTATATTTATCGCCTCTACGTAATTAAATCAAATTTCTTTTATTACTTACACGTTATATGTTTCGTAGTACGTTTCGTAAACGAAACGTCGGGAATTAAAAATGAGTAGAATTAAACGCGATAAGACCCGTAAAAGTAGTTTTATTTAATAAAAATGTGATTATTAAACTTTTAACAAAAAGTACAAACCGACTCCATAACTAATAATATAAAATAATTTCCACATAATAGGTAGCATCTGAAGTCGGTGTTAAGACATAATGTCTCGATTAATTAAAGCCCCAGCTTCAGAAGCTATTATGTGGAAATTTTTAGTTTTAAGACAGTTTGAATCCTTTTTTAAAAGTTTTCTGCCGACTTCCAAAAAGGAGACGGTACTCAATTCGACGCGTATGGTTTTTTTATGTGTGTTACCTCATAACTTTTTACTGGGTGAACCGATTTCGATGATTCTTTATATGAAAGCTGATACTTCTAGTGTGGTCCCATATTAATTTGATCAAAGTCAGACCAATAGTTTTTGAGTTATTCTTAATAACTTATATTGAAATAAGTTTAAAAGTTCTTACTTAAAAAACGACGTAAATAGACTATTTAATAAAAAAAAGCGTATCGAATATAGCGTTCCTTCCAAAAGCGAACTTTCTCGTTTCTGAACTCGGTTAAAAAGAAAATTTGACGCCAGGTAATGAAGTAACAAAATCCATCAATTCATTTTGTCAACGACGTCGTAAAGGTTATGCCTTTGCCATGGTCGCATAATATGTTCGTTCGACTACGTAACATTTTATACTTAAATTAAGATTTTATACTTAAAATCTTACGTAGTCAAACGAACATCATAATTGCTTTATGATTCCTTTTATCGATCGCATCTCTTTTTCGGTAGAAAATGAACATAAGTATATTTAGTGCAGTTCATTTATACATAAATTTAAATTTACTGTTGTACGTAGGCTTCCTCCAAAGAATATTACAAAAAAAGGTCCTAGGCCACCTGTATTCATCGACTTCCTCCATCTAGTAGAGGCCGCCCTACACTTCTCAATACATAAAATAAAATCCCTTTACTAAATATATGCCCTTATACGTAAGCGCGTTCATAATTTATTTCATAAGGAAAGTAAAAGCTAAAATCTACGAAATGGAATTCGTAAGAAACGACTAGAACTTATCTTGTCTTGAAAGAAATCTACAAGCTTTATAATCAAATCGCAAATGGCAGTATAATTAAGCGTACATTGAGTTGTTAAAGTTATAATTGAAAGTAACTTCTCCATTCGAATAAAGGGGAACCAAGCTACACAAATCACTATAAGGTCTCTGTTGCTTTTTATGATAATGATGAATGACTAGCGATCCGCCCCGGCTGATCACAGGTTATTTCTGGATTTCGCCAACAGCGCCACCTACGAGTAAAATTGCGAATCTGAGATATCCTCGAATGAACATAATCACACACACAAAATTTTATCATAATCTGTCCAGCCGTTTAAAGAGTTCAGTCACATATACACGGACAGAAGAATTAGGTATAAAATATTGTATTTTATGTTATGTAAATAAAAGTATTAGGGATATATACAAAGATATATGTAAACAAAAGTAGTTTAAAGCTACATTTATTCAAATATGTTAATATCTATGTCCACAGTAATTGTTAACAGTGAATGAGTTTCTTGTAAATCGCGGTTCATGACAAAATCACGTTAAAATTTTAGTGCGACACAACGCTACTCTTATATTTTTAAATTTTAATATGATTATCATCTACAGTTCATCACTAATAGTATTATAAATTACCTAAACTGTATGTAAGTATATCAGCACTTTATAATTCTACCTTACTAGTAGCTAGGATTACAGGTTAAAAATGGTGTAGAGATAGTCTCCGAAATAGGCATAGGAACGCCTGAAAAGTGTTAATTATAGCCTAACAGCAACACAACGGTCAATATGCCCTTGTCGTCATATGATCGAGTCCGATAATGGACTATTATCTTGTGCCATCTTTACCAGAGTGTGTACTTAATTATATTAACAAGAACTTTAGCTTCATAGAGTTTCTAACAATCTTAATACTGAACTAATAGTTCTAAACCATTAAAATTTACGACCGTGAAGTAATATTATAAATCTTATACAGAGTTTAAAAACGCTTAATAGATAGTAGCGTTGTATGTGCTGCTTTCAAACAAAATTAAAAAAAAATTTTTTTTTTTAATAAAATTGTTACATGAGTCATATAATATAACGAGGCATTTAATCAGTCTCTTGCGATAACAACTAAACTATGAGGACATAACACGTCTCAAGCATACCATCAGAGGTTCAGCCTTACTCGATGGTATGTTTTATACATGGTAGAGCCAGCTATATTATGGTTCTAGCACGAATGATTTGGCTCAACCCGGGAAAAACCACGCTCCAAAAGAATACCAACGTAAAGTAGCAGCTTAATGCTGCTGTGTTTCTATGGTGATTGAAGAGAACTGGGGAACCTTTTAAATGTAAATGAGGCATTCTTACAGGCATCTTAGTGTTCTGCAGTGATAGCGGATCTGCATTTTAATTCATAATCGATGATAAATTTAAATGTCTATGGGTTACAGAATCCCCTTAAGATAAGGTGGATTGTGTGCTCATTTGTTAACTTTATTCTTTAAAAAAATACGGGTGGCTAAAGGCAGATGGACTATGCGATTATTGACGAAGCAGCAGGTGGCTTCGTGGGCACAGAAAACTTTATTTTGAAGAGTAAGACAGTAATATTTTTTTCGTAAATATTATTTTTAATTAAACAAATAATACTCGTAGCTAAATATTTTGGGTATAGAAAACTTTTGCTGAATAATAATTACTAGCCATAAGTTTTAACAATTTTAGCAAACGACGTATTCTACAACATACGTAAACAGAGCCTTTTGAAACTACCCAGTTTGAATAAACCAATTTAACTTTTCGTAAAATAAAATATGTACATGTATGTCAAAGAGACCCTAATTTTATTTATGATATGAGACTCAAGGTAAAAATTACAGTTAGAATTTGCAAATGAATTTACAAATTTCATTTTATTCGGTGTGTAGTTATTTTATGTATACATTCGTTTATTACAGCCTATCAAAGTATTCTGCTAAACATAGGCCTCCTGATATAGTATTTGCTGGCAAGTGGGTTGGGCAACCACATTTTTTTAATTTTCTAGCTGTTAGTAGGAAAACGCTCCAGCCTGTTCCCTGGTTTGCTTCTCTCTGTCGCCTCTGTCGTAAAACACCCACGGGACAGTCCACCCGACGGAAAATGGCTACTGCAGTCCATAGACACTTGCAGTCAACTTCAAACAAAGAAGGCTACAGAGCGTTGGTATCTCTGAGAACTAAGATGGAATGCGTCACAGCCTGTAATTAAACTGACTCTATACCCATCATACTGAAAGGCAGTAGTGCAAGCACTACTATTTGGTTGCAAAAATGGGCGAGAAGGCGTATTGCCAGAGTGGTAGAGCCATGCTACAGCTATGTTAGTAGTATAGTTGTAGCACGAATGGGTCGGCTCGACCGGAGTAGGACCACGCTCTCACAAAATACCGGCATAAAATAGCAGCTTAACACTGCTGTGTTTCGTATGGTGAGTGTAGAAACCCGGAGACCCTTTTACTGGAAACGAGGCATTCCATCTTAGTCCTCACGGATGACAACGCATCTGCATTTTTATTCTTTATTGAGGATAGATGTAGATGTCTATGGGTCACAGCAACCACTTACCATCATGTGGACTGTGTGCTCGTTTGTCATCCTATCCTATAAAAAAAAAACCTACCCAATCTGGACTATGAATTCTCAGGCGGAAAAGGAGTTCCAACGTTATAGTTCTATTAATTCACTTCTTTGATTTCTGCCGGTTTCTCTATAACTATTCTCAAACCAAAACACAAACATGTTTTGAAACTGACTTGTCTTGTTTATAATAATAAAAATGTTTGTTTGTTTGTGTGTTCCTTACACTATTCATTCGATTATGATGAAACTTATGTGGGTTCTTGTATGTTGGTCTGTTTGTTTGTTTTTTAGTTCGTTTTCAATAAAAGTTCGAAGAGATGTTATGAGCGCTTCCGAATATTCTGACAAATAAGGCATTGTGCCTAGCACAGATAATAAGTAATATTTAAGTAAATGAGCAAACGAGCTTTACACGGCATTAGAAAATAAATATAATTTTAAAAGGAATAAAACATATCTAAATAAACTTGAAAAATAATTATTATAATATAGAATTTCATCTAAATACTTAAGAGCCATTTCCGAAAATCCAATAATAATTATATATTAATTGTACCAAGAAAACTTTATATTAAATATTTACTCACTTAAAGTATTGAGATATTATTCATAACATAACTTTAGTTTGCCTAAACTTCTGTTATTGAATTTATTAACGTCATGTTGTTCAAGTGTTGAGTAAAGTTTGGAATGTTATAGATTGCACATCTTTCGACTTTTGGAACCTACAATTGTTTAATCGAATTCCCCTCGGATCGGCTATTGGCGTTTTTTTCTTTGCCTATCCTCTCGATTGACTATGTTGTATTATAAACGTAAAATAACGTGAAAACGCATCTGCATTTTGATTCATATTGAGAAGAAATTATGTTTATGAGCCCTAGTATCCACTTACCATAAAGTGGACTGTGTGTTCACTTGTGACCCTTATTAAAAAAGTGGATTTTTGACAAAAGTAAATTAAAGTTACTACTTATATACGTTCCACTGCTGCTCTCATTTCTGACAGGGTTTTTACAGCAAGGAAATATCCGCCGCGCTGCCCCGATGCGTTTTGGCGAACTTCACATGTCTCTGAAATATTTTTTTTAGTTTTTGTTTCTCAGACATTCAGGTTTGCTCACGATGTTCTCCTTAACCGCCAAGCACACAATAAATCAGCACTTAAAATTGCGATTAACTATTTTATTGGTGCCGTGGGGATCCAACACGGGTTCCTCGCATACTATAAAATTTACAGCGAGCGTCTTGGCTATCACAGATCACGAACTTTTGGTAGACCGTAATGAATGAATTAATGTTAATTAGTCGCATTGCGGCGACATCTTCGGCAAATCAATCACCCGATTTCGTCCCGTGGATGTCGGGAGCGGTGACTGTACACAATGGCGATGTGTGCGGTGATGATATGGCGGAATAGCCATATGCAGACGAATATATTACGGAACGGTAACGGGGAAAACGGTTTTCTAATGCGTATAACTAAAACTTAACGTCGCTTGGTAAGGCAATCACGTCTTTATTGCCAGGATTGAAAGACAGATACGCCCTGTTAAACTTAATGCCACTAACTTAACACCTCACGTGGGCATCACGTCCCACGCTTAGATATTTTGGATGTGCCAGTATTTTAAATTATCCTTCTACGATATCATGCCAAAGTTTTGACATTTTCATAAGTTTACATTTACGACGTACATGGGAAAAATTACAATGTATGGAAAAATATGTTTTTTTTTAGTTCTAGTAAAGAAAAAAGTTAAGCTATTGTATACCTTCGGCAGCTGCTAAGCAAAACGATAAATCTACAGACAGATGTATTAAATGAATACCTCGAACTATCGCCTTCACTAAATTCCCATTATGAAAAATTGCACAGAAAATTAATATTAATAATGGCAAAATGTACGAATATTTGATGAAACTTCAATTTTCTTGATCCAATAAATCTATTCCGTTAAATTTAAAATATTTCAAAATCATTATATATTGTCTAAGAAATTCAGAATTGATGATACTCTGTCCATTCATTGCTGAAAGGTAATATTGGCTGAGAACAACAATACATCGAATTTATCGTGCTCGCGCTTTTAAGACATGTTTATGTATCCAACCATAGAGTTTAGAATTACAATAGCGTTTCATGACAAATTTTAAAGATTTATTATGTTATTTAAAAAATAAATAAATGCAATACATGATACATTTTCATTATGATTACAGTGTACTGCCCTCATAATGAAATTGGAACACAAGTCCACATTTTATCATAGGCGGAGGTTGAATATAAAAATTAAAACAGTTGTTGAACATAAAAATTAAATAAACAAATCTTGAAGCGTGCTGCCATTAAAACATACTTTAAGCCGCCGAAGAAGATTAGTCAGTTTTTACCATCAGTCAAGTGTAGTGTCCCTCTCCAAGATGCAGGAGTGTACAAGCTTGATTGTAAATGTGGTCTATCTTATACAGGGTATTTTTGGAACGCTCCCGAAAACTAAGACAGGCGACAGCACCAAGTATACCTTTGATCATGGGTCATAAATAAATTTGATCCTGATGAAAAAAAAAAGATATTTTTACAACGTTTTATTAGCTTTATTCACGCGTCATCATGTTAGTACAGCTAAATGAAACGATAATTTCATAAAAAAAATCATGAAAAGACTGAAACATAAAACCAGCAGTGGAAACTGAATTGATATCACCTGACTAATGGAGGTTAATGTACGCGCGAACGGTGAAAAAAGAACGCTGGCCTTGAACTTGGGCACTGAGCGATTTATCACATATTGGCCAGTATTACTGTGCCTGCATGCTATTGGTTCCCGCGCTTTGTTCGCTCCAAAAATACAGTCGCATACACAGCTTACTTTGCGACTCGCGACGATGTTTTAAAAAGGAAGGAAAAAAAATTATTTATATCTATTGTTTTATGACTAAACTAGTGAACGAAAAAGTGAATGGGGAAAATTGTGCAGTAAAGTTAAAATTGTTGAGGAAGAATACCGAAAAAATTACCATGTGATCGACCTGATGACGGAAGCTCAAGCGAAGATGAAAGTGATGATGAAGTAGCATCCAGTAACACCAACACACCATCAACATCTGGCTTCCATGTGACCCAAGACGTCATAATGGACGGCGTGTCACCCTTAGCTTAAGTTTTTTTGTTACAAACTACTTTATATTTTACGATAGAAATAACAAACAATGCTCAAGTAAACATTATCTATTTTTAATTCCCACCTCTTCCAAAGTTCTAAGTAGCTAGTAAAACACCTATTATGATTCTACAATAAAACAATTAATTACTATAATATTATAAAACAATAGCCCAATACCATGTAGTACTTTAGAACGCGACTGTACCCACTCTCACTCCGCTGTCGACCTGTATCTAGCTCGGTATGAAACAATACTGCGGTCATAAGAAAAAAGGGCGCATCTAACAATTTTCGAATAAATGAGTTAAATATACCATTCGACTCATGATAAGAAGACGCATCTACTAAATTTTTTTAATATTCACTGATATCAATATTTTAGAAATTATCGTCAGAATTTTAGACGTAGCTGTTGATTACAGATGACATTTTATTAGTAGAAAAGACTTATACAAATTCAACATAAAAGAAAAGACTTATTTAACCAGTTGCTACGTCATCTTTAACAATATTTGCATCGATTACTTAAATTTAAATTATTCTTGTCTTATTATTTTATATCTTATTATTAAGAGCTTATATCTTATTATTAAGAGCTGGTGTTTCACTTGTGGTCCCATATAAATTTGATCGAGGTCAGACCAATAGTTTTTGAGTTATCCTTAATTATTTATATTAAAGTCGGTTGTACAAATGTTTTAATTTTTAATTATTATCGTAGTAAGTCTTGTATGATATCCCTTTTAAAATCATTACTCAAGAGTTGCGGGTTGTTATTTTTTGTGTCTCACTTTTGTGTCACACCAATGCTTTTCTAATATTTACTAAGAAAAAAGTAGTAAATTACTATTAGCGTCCTCTCAACTTCAAATGACCTTTCCAAAATATGTAAAAATGTTAAATGAATGGTAGTTTTGTTTTATTTATTAGGTTGGGAAGACCCAAATAGTTATAAGCGTCTTTCCTTCGATGTTTTTGTGTTGCCAGGTGTATTTTTTAATCTAAGATGAAAAGGAAAATTCGTTTTATTTAAATAAATAAACAAATTTAAAAAAAAAATAAGTTCGTCCTTAAAATCTTCATGTCTCTACGTATATATTTCAATATAGATACCTTTTAATATACTTTAGACACGGGGTCTGAAAGAAAAATTCATCAATTTATTTTTTATTTCCATTTTACGTTTTTGTTAGTTACTTCCTTTTTTATTATGACGGCAGAATGCCTAACCCTGTCGCCTCACGCTTGTGACGCAGTAATTTTCAACCTTGACGGGGTTCGTTGGTTTTAGTTTGTGAGACAGTTTCGTGTTGATTTTGTACACGCGTGCGCGAGCGACAGTTCAATCGTTTTGTTTAATAAATTTACTTGTGATTACGTGTTGATATTAAAGTTTTTGTTACGTTTTTGGATTCTTTTTTGTTTTAATAATGCCTAACGCGTACGTTTATAGTGGTTATTATACTGCCGTTGGTTATTATATCAGCAACAACGTGTGCCTGGTTCCATTGAGCACATTATCTGGACGGATGAGTCGACATTTACCAGAAACGGCCTGTGGAACCGAAGAAATACACACGTGTATTCAGAGGTTAACCCGCACGCTGTTCGACAAACCGGGCACCAAACCCGATGGTTGGTTAACGTATGGACAGGTTTATTTAAGGATCGCATACTGGGACCAGTGTTTCTGCCAGAGCGACTGAACGGACAGCGATACCTAAACTTTATAAATGAACAGTTGGTTGACATTTTAAACGACCTATCGTTGGCTGAATATCGCCGCACATAGTTCCAACATGATGGTGCCCCTCCACATTTCGTGAGGTTCGTCCGTGAGCGCCTCAATGAGCTATTTGATGATCGCTGGATCGGCAGACTAGGACCACACGCTTGCCCACCTCGCTCACCAGATCTGACTCCGTTAGACTTCTTTTTGTGGGGTATGTGAAAGAAAGGGTTTTTAATCGTGAATGTGATAGTGCTGAAGAAATGCGCCAAAGGATCGTGGATGCTTTCGAGAAACTACGTACGGACTGTGTCGAAGACCACACGATGATGCCCCGCCTGCACCCAAGTCTGCCTTGAAATGAATGGAGCACAATTTGAGCCGCATCTCATAAGACCACGGAGGATTTAGAGCAGTAAGCTGTTTCATAACTATTTTTTTTAAATAACTTAGTACTAGACTAATCTGAATAGGTACATAACTGAATACACGAGAATAATAAACATACCTACACGATGAATAAAAACGCATGACTCCAACCTTGGTTACATTTCATTTAAGTATTTCTTCATTAGCGGGGAATCGAACCAGTTATTTGGGTTATTTAACCTGTAAATTCGGATTAAAGTGGCTACATGGAGATAAGCACAGTGGCAAAATAGTAGGTTAAGTAGATAAGTTAGGTATTTAGACACGTGTTGTAAATTATTAGGTATTGTTGGAAGGCCCGCTAGTTGCGGGCCGCGCGAATTTGTGTTCGCGCGTACATTGACCTTTATCTAGCTCAGGTCAGGTGATATCAATTCAGTCATTCCACTGCTGGTTTTATGTTTCAGTATTTTCATGATATTTTTTATGAAATTATCGTTTCATTTAGCTGTACTAACATGATGGCGCGTGAATAAAGCTAATAAAACCTTGTAAAAAGATGATTTTTTTTTCATCAGGATCGAATTTATTTGTGACCCATGATCAAAGGTATACTTGGTGTTGTCGCCTGTCTTAGTTTTCGGGAGCGTTCCAAAAACACCCTGTATAGGACAAACTAAAAGATCCATAAAACCCTGCGTTAAAGAACACATAGCTGATGTGAAGAATCGACGCTACGGGAAGTCTGCAGTCTGTGATTTACATTATGAATTACAGGATCGCTCCCATCACTACATTAGATCATCTTCCTCCATCTAGTAGGGGCCGCCCCACACTTCTCAATATATAAAATAAAATCCCTTTACTAAATATATACCCGTATACGTAAGCGCGTTCATAATTTTTTTCATAAGGGAAGTAAAAGCTAAAATCTACGTAACGGAATTTGCAAGAAACGACTAGAAATTATCTTGTCTTGAAAGAAATCTACAAGATTTATAATCAAAACGCAAATGGCAGTATAATTAAGCGTACATTGAGTTGTTAAAGTTAGAATTGAAAGTAACTTCTCCATTAGAATAAAGGGGAACCAAGCTACACAAATCACTATAAGGTCTCTGTTGCTTTTTATGATAATGATGAATGACTAGCGATCCGCTCCGGCTGCGCACAGGTTATTTCTGGATTCCGCCAACAGCGCCACCTACGAGTCCAATTGCGAATCTCAGCTATCCTCGAATGAACATAATCACACACAAACACATATACACGGACAGAAGAATTAGGTATAAAATATTGTATTTTATGTTATGTAAATAAACGTATTAGGGATATATACAAAGATAGTAGTATAATATTAGTAGTAAAGTTAGTTAGTATTTCAATAAAAGTAGTTTAAAGCTACATTTATTGAAATATGCTAAAATCTGTGTCCATAGTAATTGCACGAGTTTCTTGTAAATCACGGTTTATGACAAAATCACATAAACAATTTAGTGCGGCACAACTACCTATATTTATAAATTTTAATATGATTATCATCTACAGCTCTTCACTAGTAGTATTATAAAGTGCCGAAACTGTATGTAAGTACATCAGCACTTTATAATTCTACCTAACTAGGTGCTAGGATTACTTTTCTACTCAGGAGTCTATAAAAAAGAGCTTATTAAATAAGAATCGGTATGAATATATTATCTAGAATCAAAAATCAACGCTTATACGTATACCTATAATTTTCATCTGCTGTAAGGCGATCCAGATGACCAGGCGTCCTTTAGACCTAAACCTTATGAAATGTATGTATGAGTTAATATATGTTTTGGAGCTAAAATCTGTTTTAAAACTAAATAAGTACATTTTTAGTGTTGTAAAAATGGTGTAGAGATCCTCTCTGAAATAGGCATAGGCACGCCTGAAAAAGTGTTAATTATAGCCTAACAGCAACACAACGGTCAATATGTCCTTGTCGTCATTTGATCGAGTCTGATAATGGACTATTATCTTGTGCCATCTTTAAACACCAGAGTGTGTACTTATTTAAATTAACAAGAACTTATCTTCATAGAGCTTCTAACAATCTTAATATTGAACTAATAGCTCTAAACCATTAAAACTTACAACCGTGAAGTAATATTATAAATCTTATACAGAGTTTAAAAATGCTCAATAGATAGTAGCGTTATTTGTGCTGTTTTCAAACAAAATTTTAAAAGTTTTTTTTATATAATTGTTATATGACGAGGCATTTAATCAGTCTCTTGGGGTAACAACGAAACTATGTACGAGTACATAATATGTCTTAAGCAAACCATCGAGTGAGGTTCATCCTTACCCATGGTTTGCTTTATACATGGTAGAGCCAGCTATATTATGATTCTAGCAGGAATTGTTTGATTCAATCCGGGAAAGGCCACGCTCGAAATAATATCAGCGTAAACTAGCAGCTTAATGTTGCCGTGTTTCTATGGTGATTGTAGAGAACTGGGGACCCTTTTGAATGTAAACGAGGCATTCTAACAGTCAACTTAGTGTTCTGCAGTGATAACGCATCTGCATTTTAATTCATAATCGATGATAAATTTAAGTGTCTATGGGCTATAGAATCCCCTTACCATCATTGTGGATTGTGTGCTCGTTTGTTTTTGTGTTTAAAGTGTTTAAAAAAATACTAGTGGCTAAAGGAAGATGGACTATGCGATGTTTGACGAAGCAGCAGCTGGCTTCGTGGGCACAGAAAACTATATTTTGAGGAGTGAGACAGTAATATTGTTTTCGTAAATATAAATTGGCAGATTCATCATAGTAATAGTTTATATATATTTTATATATAAATATATATATATATTTTATTTGATTATGTCTACAATTGTATATCTTCATGAGTTTACATACATCTGACGTTTAAATATGTACTTAAGTAATATACATTTTTATTATCTTATTATTTTTATTATAATTTATTTTATAAGTATATATATATATATATATATATATATATATATATATATATATATATATATATATATGTATATATATATGTTATATTTTTTATTACCATTTATATCTTATGTATTTTATTTCGATGTGCTACAATTTTTTTTGTTATTTTAGTTTAGTATTAACATATTACCTTTTTATTACACCTACTTCATTATATCTCTGCATCATCCCAAGGTAGACTGGTAGAGAATGCCTTAGGTATTAAGTCCGCCTATATACCACATGTGTATATGAAGTTTTAAATAAATAAATAAATAAATATTTTAATGAAACATATAATAGATAAATATTTTGGGCATAGTAAACTTTTGCTGAATAATATTTACTAGCCATAAGTTTTAACAATTTTAGCAAACAACGTACTCTACAACATACGTAAACAGAGCCTTCTGAAACTACCCAGTTTGAATAAACCAATTTAACTTTTCGTAAAATAAAATATGTATATGTATGACAAAGAGACCCTAATTTTATTTATGATATGAGACTCAAAGTACAATTACAGTTAGAATACAACATTTGCGTATGAATTTACAAATTTCATTTTATTCGGTGTGTAGTTATTTTATGCATACATTCGTTATTAAAGTATTCTGCTAAACATAGGCCTCCTGATATAATATTTATTGGCAAGTGGGTTGGGCAACCGCAGATTTTTAATTTTCTAGCTGTTAGTAGGAAAACGCTCCAGCCTATCCCCTGGTTTGATTCTCTCTGTCGCCTTTTACGACACCCACGGGACAGCCCATCCGACGATAAATGGCTACTGCAATGCATAGACACTTGCAGTCAACTTCAAACAAAGAAGGCTACATTGCGTTGGTATCTCTGAGAACTAAGATGGAATGCGTCACAGCCTGTAATTAAACTGACTCTATACCCATCATACTGAAATACAGTAGTGCAAGCACTACTATTTGGTTGCAAAAATGGGCGAGAAGGCGTATTGCCAGCGTGGAAGAGCCATGCTACAGCTATGTTAGTAGTATAGTTGTAGCACGAACTGACTAATCTTCTTCGGCGGCTTAAAGTATGTTTTAATGAAGCACGCTTCAAGATTTGTTTATTTAATTTTTATGTTCAACCACTGTTTTAATTTTTATGTTCAACCTCCGCCTATGATAAAATGTGGACTTGTGTTCCAATTTCATTATGAGGACAGTACACTGTAATCATAATGAAAATGTATCATGTATTGCATTTATTTATTTTTTAAATAACTTAATAAATCTTTAAAGTTTGTCATAAAACGCTATTGTAATTCTAAACTCTATGGTTGGATACATAAACATGTCTTAAAAGCGTGAGCACGATAAATTCGATGTATTGTTGTTCTCAGCCAATATTACCTCTCAGCAATGAATGGACATAGTATCATCAATCCTGAATTTCTTAGACAATGTATAATGATTTTGAAATATTTTAAATTTAACGGAATAGATTTATTGGATTAAGAAAAATGAAGTTTTATTAAATATTCGTACATTTTGCCATTATTAATTTTAATTTTCTGTGCGATTTCTCATTGTGGATATTAAGTAAAGGCGATTGTTCGAGGTATTCATTTAATACATCTGTCTGTAGATTTATCGTTTTGCTTAGCAGCAGAACATTTCCTTGCCCTGAAAACCTGTCAGAAATGACAGGGGGCCTATGCCCAGCAGTGGGACGTAAATAAGTTGTAACTTTAATTTACTTTTGTCAAAAATCCACTTTTTAATAAGGGTCACAAATGAACACACAGTCAACTTTATGGTAAGTGGATACAGGGGCTCATAAACATTTATCATCATCATCATTATCATTACAGCCCTTCACAAGTCCACTACTGAACATAGGCCTCTCCCAAAGAATGCCACAAAGCACGGTCTGAGCCACCTGCATCCATCGACTTCCTGCATGTCTTACCAGGTCGTCACTCCATCTCGTGGGGGGACGCCCTACACTTCGCCTACCGGTACGAGGCTGCCACTCGAGAACCTTTCTTCCCCATCTGTTGTCGGTTCTTCGAGCTATATAGCCGGCCCACTGCCACTTCAGCTTACTAATCCGTTGGGCTATGTCAGTTATTCTGGTTCTACTGCGGATATCCTCATTTCTAAGTTTATCACGCAGAGAAACTCCGAGCATAGCCCTCTCCATAGCTCGCTGAGCGACCTTGAGCTTCCTCATACGGCCAGCAGTGAAGGACCACGTCTCAGTTCCGTAAGTCATCACTGGCAACACGCACTGGTTGTACAATTTCGTTTTAAGGTTTTGAGGTATGTCTGACGAGAAGATGTGTCGTAGCTTCCCGAACGCTGCCCAGCCGAGTTGAATCCGTAGATTGACCTCTCGGTCGAAGTTGGACTTACCTAGTCGGACTATTTGCCCCAGGTAAACATACTCGTCAACAACTTCGAGCTTAGTGCTCCCAACAACTACCGGCATAGGTGTGATATGGACATTAAACATGATCTTTGTTTTGTCCATGTTCATCTTAAGACCTATCCGTTGGGAAACACTATTGAGGTCATTGAGCATAGTGCTTAGGCCCTCCAGCGATTCTGCCATAAGGACTATATCGTCGGCAAATCGAAGGTGAGTGATGTACTCGCCATTGATTTTGATACCGTATCCTTTCCAGTCCAGAAGCTTGAAAACGTCTTCCAATGCAGCGGTGAAGAGTTTCGGGGATATGACGTCACCCTGTCTTACACCTCTCTGCAATTGGATAGGTTTCGTACTCTGGTTCTGTACTCGGATAGCCATCGTAGCCCTACTGTACAAGCACTTCAACACTTCGATATACCGACAGTCAACTTGGCACCGCTGAAGGGACTGCAGCACCGCCCAAATTTCGACGGAATCAAAGGCTTTCTCATAGTCCACATACGCCAGACATAGTGGCAAGTTGTACTCTTCGGACTTCTGTACAACTTGCCGAAGGGTATGGGTGTGTGCCGTGTAGTGGCGGTCAAGAATATCCACTACCCCATATCCTCCCGTTGGTGTCGTAAAAGGCGACAAAGGGAAACAGGCAGGAGATGGGCAGCAGCATCTTCCTGATAATAGCCAAAATAACAATAAAACAACTGCGGTTGCCAACCCACTCGCCAAGCGTGGCAACTATGGCAATATACCCCCCATGAGCAATGACAATAAAAATTTATATTTCTTCTCAATTATGAATCAAAATGCGAATGCGTTTTCACCCCTGAGGACTAAAATGAACACCTCGTTTCCAGTAAAAAGGGTGTCTGGTCCCTAACCGCACGCTTGTATTATGTGAAACGTGGTCCTACCCATTCGAGCTGCAGCGTGGCTCTACCACGTAAAGGTATTTTACGTTTATAATACAACATAGTCAATCGAGAGGATAGGCAAAGAAAAAGACGCCAATAGCCGATCCGTGGGGAATTCGATTAATCAATTCTAGGTTCCAAAAGTCGAAAGAAGTGCAATCTATAACTTTCCAAACTTTACTCAACACTTGAACAACATCACGTTAATAAATTCAATAACAGAAGTTTAGGCAAACCAAAGTTATGTTATGAATAATATCTCAATACTTTAAGTGAGCAAATATTTTATATAATGTTTTCTTGGTATAATTAATATATTATTATTATTGGATTTTCGGAAACGGCTCTTAAGTATTTAGATGAAATTCTATATTATAATAATTATTTTTCATGTTTATTTAGATATGTTTTATTCCTTTTAAAATTATATTTATTTTCTAATGCCGTGTAAAGCTCGTTTGCTCATTTACTTAAATATTACTTATTATCTGTGCTAGGCACAATGCCTTATTTGTCAGAATATTCGGAAGCGCTCATAACATCTCTTCGAACTTTTATTGAAAACGAACGAAAAAACAAACAAATAGACCAACATACAAAAACCCACATAAGTTTCATCATAATCGAATGAATAGTGTAAGGAACACACAAACAAAAAATCACACATTTTTATTATTATAAACAAGGCAGGCGAAGACACGGCCGTTAAAAATTTATTTCAATTTTAAAACATGTTTGTGTTTTGGTTTGAGAATAATTATAGAGAAACCTGTAGAAATCAAAGAAGTGAATTAATAAAATTATGATGGTGGAACTCCTTTTCCGCCAGATAATTCATAGTCCAGATTGGGTAGGTTTTTATAGGATAGGATGACAAACAAGCACATAGTCCACATGATGGTTGGTGGTTGCTGTGACCCATATACATCTACATCTATGCTCAATAAAGAATCAAAATGCAGATGCGTTGTCATCCGTGAGGACTAAGATGGATTCCAGTAAAGAGGGTCTCCGGGTTTTTACACTCACCATACGAAACACAGCAGTGTTAAGCTGCTATTTTATGCCGGTATTTTGTGAGAGCGTGGTCTTCCTCCGGTCGAGCCGACCCATTCGTGCTACAACTATACTACTAACATAGCTGTAGCATGGCTCTACCACGCTGACAATACGCCTTCTCGCCCATTTTTGCAACCAAATAGTAGTGCTTGCACTACTGTATTTCAGTATGATGGGTATAGAGTCAGTTTAATTACAGGCTGTGACGCATTCCATCTTAGTTCTCAGAGATACCAACGCAATGTAGCCTTCTTTGTTTGAAGTTGACTGCAAGTGTCTATGCACTGCAGTAGCCATTTACTGTCGGATGGGCTGTCCCGTGGGTGTCGTAAAAGACGACAGAGAGAATCAAACCAGGGGATAGGCTGGAGCGTTTTCCTACTAACAGCTAGAAAATTAAAAATCTGCGGTTGCCCAACCCACTTGCCAATAAATATTATATCAGGAGGCCTATGTTTAGCAGAATACTTTAATAACGAACGTTCGTTTTCAATAAAACTTCAAAGAGATGTTAGGAGCGCTTCCGAATATTCTGACAAATAAGGCATTGTGCCTAGCACAGATAATAAGTAATATTTAAGTAAATGAGCAAACGAGCTTTACACGGCATTAGAAAATAAATATAATTTTAAAAGGAATAAAATATATCTAAATAAACATGAAAAATAATTATTATAATATAGAATTTCATCTAAATACTTAAGAGCCGTTTCCGAAAATCCAATAATAATTATATATTAATTATACCAAGAAAACATTATATAAAATATTTGCTCACTTAAAGTATTGAGATATTATTCATAACATAACTTTGGTTTGCCTAAACTTCTGTTATTGAATTCATTAACGTCATGTTGTTCAAGTGTTGAGTAAAGTTATAGATTGCACTTATTTCGACTTTTGGAACCTAGAATTGATTAATCGAATTCCCCTCGGATCGGCTATTGGCATTTTTTTCTTTGCCTATCCTCTCGATTGACTATGTTGTATTATAAACGTAAAATAACTTTACGTGGTAGAGCCACGCTGCAGCTCGAATGGGTAGGACCACGTTTCACATAATACAAGCGTGCGGTTAGGGACCAGACACCCTTTTTACTGGAAACGAGGTGTTCATTTTAGTCCTCAGGGGTGAAAATGCATCTGCATTTTGATTCATAATTGAGAAGAAATATAAATGTTTATTGTCATTGCTCGTGGGGGGTATATTGCCATAGTTGCCACGCTTGGCGAGCGGTTTGGCAACCGCAGTTTTTTTATTGTTATTTTGGCTATTATCAGGAAGATGCTGCTGCCCATCTCCTGCCTGTTCCCTTTGTCGCCTTTTACGACACCCACGGGAGGATATGGGGTAGTGGATATTCTTGACCGCCACTACACGGCACACACCCATACCCTTCGGCAAGTTGTACAGAAGTCCGAAGAGTACAATTTGCCACTATGTCTGGCGTATGTGGACTATGAGAAAGCCTTTGATTCCGTCGAAATTTGGGCGGTGCTGCAGTCCCTTCAGCGGTGCCAAGTTGACTGTCGGTATATCGAAGTGTTGAAGTGCTTGTACAGTAGGGCTACGATGGCTATCCGAGTACAGAACCAGAGTACGAAACCTATCCAATTGCAGAGAGGTGTAAGACAGGGTGACGTCATATCCGCGAAACTCTTCACCGCTGCATTGGAAGACGTTTTCAAGCTTCTGGACTGGAAAGGATACGGTATCAAAATCAATGGCGAGTACATCACTCACCTTCGATTTGCCGACGATATAGTCCTTATGGCAGAATCGCTGGAGGGCCTAAGCACTATGCTCAATGACCTCAATAGTGTTTCCCAACGGATAGGTCTTAAGATGAACATGGACAAAACAAAGATCATTTATAATGTCCATATCACACCTATGCCGGTAGTTGTTGGGAGCACTAAGCTCGAAGTTGTTGACGAGTATGTTTACCTGGGACAAATAGTCCGGCTAGGTAAGTCCAACTTCGACCGAGAGGTCAATCGACGGATTCAACTCGGCTGGGCAGCGTTCGGGAAGCTACGACACATCTTCTCGTCAGACATACCTCAAAACCTTAAAACGAAATTGTACAACCAGTGCGTGTCGCCAGTGATGACTTACGGAACTGAGACGTGGTCCTTCACTGCTGGCCGTATGAGGAAGCTCAAGGTCGCTCAGCGAGCTATGGAGAGGGCTATGCTCGGAGTTTCTCTGCGTGATAAACTTAGGAATGAGGATATCCGCAGTAGAACCAGAATAACTTACATAGCCCAACGGATTAGTAAGCTGAAGTGGCAGTGGGCCGACCATATAGCTCGAAGAACCGACAACCGATGGGGAAGAAAGGTTCTCGAGTGGCAGCCTCGTACCGGTAGGCGAAGTGTAGGGCGTCCCCCCACGAGATGGAGTGACGACCTGTTAAGACATGCAGGAAGTCGATGGATGCAGGTGGCTCAGACCGTGCTTTGTGGCATTCTTTGGGGGAGGCCTATGTTCAGCAGTGGACTTGTGAAGGGCTGTAATGATAATGATGATGATGATAAATGTTTATGAGCCCCTGTATCCACTTACCATAAAGTTGACTGTGTGTTCATTTGTGACCCTTATTAAAAAGTGGATTTTTGACAAAAGTAAATTAAAGTTACAACTTATATACATCCCACTGCTGGGCATAGGCCCCCTGTCATTTCTGACAGGTTTTTAGGGCAAGGAAATGTTCTGCTGCTAAGCAAAACGATAAATCTACAGACAGATGTATTAAATGAATACCTCGAACAATCGCCTTTACTTAATATCCACAATGAGAAATCGCACAGAAAATTAAAATTAATAATGGTAAAATGTACGAATATTTGATAAAACTTCATTTTTCTTAATCCAATAAATCTATTCCGTTAAATTTAAAATATTTCAAAATCATTATACATTGTCTAAGAAATTCAGGATTGATGATACTATGTCCATTCATTGCTGAGAGGTAATATTGGCTGAGAACAACAATACATCAAATTTATCGTGCTCACGCTTTTAAGACATGTTTATGTATCCAACCATAGAGTTTAGAATTACAATAGCGTTTTATGACAAATTTTAAAGATTTATTAAGTTATTTAAAAAATAAATAAATGCAATACATGATACATTTTCATTATGATTACAGTGTACTGTCCTCATAATGAAATTGGAACACAAGTCCACATTTTATCATAGGCGGAGGTTGAACATAAAAATTAAAACAGTGGTTGAACATAAAAATTAAATAAACAAATCTTGAAGCGTGCTTCCATTAAAACAAACTTTAAGCCGCCGAAGAAGATTAGTCAGTTTATACCATCAGTCAAGTGTAGTGTCCCCCTCCAAGATGCAGGAGTGTACAAGCTTGATTGTAAATGTGGTCTATCTTATATAAGACAAACTAAAAGATCCATAAAACCCCGCGTTAAAGAACACATAGCTGATGTAAAGAATCGACGCTACGGGAAGTCTGCAGTCTGTGAACAAGTACAGGATCGCTCCCATCACTACATTAGATCTTCTTCCTCCATCTAGTAGAGGCCGCCCTACACTTTTCAATATATAAAATAAAATCCCTTTACTAAATATATACCCACATACGTAAGCGCGTTCATAATTTGTTTCATAAGGAAAGTAAAAGCTAAAATCTACGTAACGGAATTTGCAAGAAACGACTAGAACTTATCTTGTCTTGAAAGAAATCTACAAGCTTTATAATCAGATCTCTAGTGGCAATATAATTAAGCGTACATTGAGTTGTTAAAGTTAGAATTGAAAGTAACTTCTCCATTAGAATAAAGGGGAACCAAGCTACACAAATCACTATAAGGTCTCTGTTGCTTTTTATGATAATGATGAATGACTAGCGATCCGCTCCTGCTGCGCACAGGTTATTTCTGGATTTCGCCAACAGCGCCACCTACGAGTCCAATTGCGAATCTAAACTACTTATCCTCGAATGAACTTAATCACACACAAAATTTTATCAAAATCAGTCCGGCTGTTTAAAAGTTTAGTCACATATACACGGACAGAAGAATTAGGTATAAAATATTGTATTTTATGTTATGTAAATAAACGAATCTAGCACGAATCGTTTGTTTCAACCCGGGAAAGACCACGCTCGAAATAATACCAGCGTAAAGTAGTGCCGTGTTTCTATGATGAGTGTAGAGAACTGGGGACCTTTTTAAATGTAAACGAGGCATTCTAATAGTCAACTTAGTGTTCTGCAGTGATAACGCAGCTGCATTTTAATTCATTTTTTTTTATAGGATCGGGTGACAAACGAGCGCACAGTCCCTCTGATGGTAAGTGGTTGCTGTGGCCCATAGACACCTACATTTATCCTCGTTCGCGAATCAAAATGCAGATGCGTTGTCACCCGTGAGGACTAAGATGGAATGCCTCTTTTCCAGTAAAAAGGGTCTCCGGTTCTCTACACTCACCATACGAAACACAGCAGTGTTAAACTGCTATTTTACGCTGGTATTCTGTGAGAGCGTGGTCCTTCCCCGGACGAGCCGACCCATTCGTGCTACAACTATACTACTAATATAGCTGCAGCATGGCTCTACCACGTAAATTCATAATCGATGATAAATTTAAATGTCTATGGGCTATAGAATCCCCTTACCATCATTGTGGATTGTGTGCTCGTTTGTCAACTTTATTCTATGAAAAAATATTGGTACCTAAAAGGCAGGTGGACTATGCGATTATTGACGAAGCAGCGGGTGGCTTCGTGGGCACAGAAAACAATATTTTGAAAAGTGAGACAGTAATATTGTTTTCGTAAATATTATTTTTAATGAAACAAATAATAGATAAATATTTTGGGCATAGAAAACTTTTGCTGAATAATAATTACTAGCCATAAGTTTTGACAATTTTAGCAAACAACGTACTCTACAACATACGTAAACAGAACCTTTTGAAACTACCCAGTTTGAATAAACCAATTTAACTTTTCGTAAAATAAAATATGTATGTGTATGTCAAAGAGACCCTCAAACTCAAAGTACAATTACAGTTAGAATACAACATTTGCGTATGAATTTACAAATTTCATTTTATTCGGTGTGTAGTTATTTTATGTATACATTCGTTTATTTCAGCCTATTAAAGTATTCTGCTAAACATAGTTCTCCTGATATAATAATTCATGGCAAGTGGGTTGGGCAACCGCATTTTTTAAATTTTCTAGCTGTTAGTAGGAAAACGCTCCAGCCTGTTCCCTGGTTTGCTTCTCTCTGTCGCCTTTTACGACACCCACGGGACAGTCCACCCGACGGAAAATGGCTACTTCAGTCCATAGACACTTGCAATCAACTTCAAATAAAGAAGGCTACAGTGCGTTGGTATCTCTGAAAACTAAGGTGGAATGCGTCACAGCCTGTTATTAAACTGACTCTATACCCATCATACTGAAATACAGTAGTGCAAGTACTACTATTTGGTAGCAAAAATGGGCGAGAAGGCGTATTGCTAGCGTGGTAGAGCCATGCTACAGCTATGTTAGTAGTAGTAGATTCTTTATTGAGGATAGATGTAGATGTCTATGGGTCACAGCAACCACTTACCATCATGTGGACTGTGTGCTCGTTTGTCATCCTATCCTATAAAAAAAACCTACCCAATCTGGACTATGAATTCTCAGACAGAAAAGGAGTTCCACCGTCATAAGTTTATTAATTCACTTCATTGATTTCTGCAGGTTTCTCTATAACTATTCTCAAACCAAAACACAAACATGTTTTAAAATAGACTTGCCTTGTTTATTATAAAAAATGTTTGTTCTTTGTGACTACTATGTACTATGTGACTATGTGAGATGGGCAAATGAATATTCCGAGCCATACAGGATGGAGTGCGGGGTGAGGCAAGGGGGGCTGACATCGCCGAGGCTCTTCAACCTGTATATGGACGCACTGATTCGAGAGCTCAGCAGCATGCGTGTCGGATGCCATATCGGCAAGGTCTGTGTGAACAATAACAGCTATGCGGACGATATGGTTCTGCTGGCACCCTCAGTTAGTGCGCTGAGAGCTTTACTCGGTGTTTGCGAAAAGTTTGCTGTCTCACATGGTTTACAATACAATACCAAAAAGTCACAGTTCATGGTGTTTAAGGCTGGCAGTATATGTCTTAGTGTTGTACCCCCTATAAAGCTCTATAACGAACCACTAGAAAGGGTCTATAGTTTTAAATATCTTGGACATATTTTGACTGACAGTCTTAAAGACGATGAAGACATTGAAAGAGAACGTAGGGCACTGTCGGTCAGGGCGAATATGTTGGTGCATAGATTTGGTCGCTGCACTGACGCTGTAAAGATCACGCTTTTCAAAGCATGTTGTGCGTCATTTTATTCTTGCAGCCTATGGACCAACTACACCAAAAAGGCCTATAGTGCCCTACGTACTCAATACAATAATGCATTTAGGGCGCTGTTGCGGCTGCCGCGCTACTGTAGCGCGTCTGCGATGTGTGCACTGGCGGGTGTGGATAGCTTTGATGCAATAATCAGAAAAAAGACCGCATCCTTGCTAAACAGAGTGCGCGGCAGCGGCCACAGTGTGCTGAGTGAGATTGCAGACAGTGGGGACTGTCCACTGATTAAACAAATGATCGCCAGGACTATGTCCTGTTTAATAATTAAGTATTGAGTATAAATTATATTACTAACATAGATGTAATTTTTTCTTTACTAACAAATTCTATGGATCTTGTTGTCCGAAATAAATTATTTTTATCTTTATTTTTATTTTATTTATTTATTTATTTGTTTGTGTGTTCCTTACACTATTCATTCGATTATGATGAAACTTATGTGGATTCTTGTATGTTGGTCTATTTGTTTGTTTTTTCGATCGTTTTCAATAAAAGTTCGAAGAGATGTTATGAGCGCTTCCTTATATTCTGACAAATAAGGCATTGTGCCTAGCACAGATAATAAGTAATATTTAAGTAAATGAACAAATGAGCTTTACACGGCATTAGAAAATAAATATAATTTTAAAAGGAATAAAATTTATTTAAATAAACTTGAAATAAATTATTATAATATAGAATTTCATCTAAATACTTAAGAGCCGTTTCCGAAAATCCAAGAATAATTATAAAGGTATATTAATTATACCAAGAAAACATTATATAAAATATTTGCTCACTTAAAGTATTGAGATATTACTCATAACATAACTTTAGTCTGCCTAAACTTCTGTTATTGAATTTATTAACGTGATGTTGTTCAAGTGTTGAGTAAAGTTTGGAAAGTTATAGATTGCACTTCTTTCGACTTTTGGAACCTAGAATTGTTTAATCGAATTCCCCTCGGATCGGCTATTGGCGTTTTTTTCTTTGCCTATCCTCTCGATTGACTATGTTGTATTATAAACGTAAAATAACTTTACGTGGTAGAGCCACGCTGCAGCTTGAATGGGTAGGACCTCGTTCTCACATAATACAAACGTGGGGTTAGGGACCAGACACCCTTTATACTGGAAACAATGTATTCATCTTAGTCCTCAGGGGTGAAAACGCATCTGCATTTTGATTTATAATTGAGAAGAAATATAAATGTTTATGAGCCCTAGTATCCATTTACCATAAAGTGGACTATATGTTCACTTGTGACCCTTATTAAAAAAGTGGATTTTTGACAAAAGTAAATTAAAGTTACTACTTATATACGTTCCACTGCTGCTCTCATTTCTGACAGGGTTTTTACAGCAAGGAAATATCCGCCGCGCTGCCCCGATGCGTTTTGGCGAACTTCACATGTCTCTGAAATATTTTTTTTAGTTTTTGTTTCTCAGACATTCAGGTTTGCTCACGATGTTCTTCTTAACCGCCAAGCACGCAATAAATCAGCACTTAAAATTGCGATTAACTATTTTATTGGTGCCGTGGGGATCCAACACGGATTCCTCGCATACTATAAAATTTACAGCGAGCGTCTTGGCTATCACGGCTCACGAAGTTTTGGTAGACCATAATGAATGAATTAATGTTAATTAGTCGCATAGCGGCGACATCTTCGGCAAATCAATCACCCGATTTCGTCGCGTAGATGTCGGGAGCGGTGACTGTACACAATGGCGATGTGTGCGGTGATGATATGGCGGTATAGCCATATGCAGACGAATATATTACGGAACGGTAACGGAGAAAACGGTTTTCTAATGCGTATAACTAAAACTTAACGTCGCTTGGTAAGGCAATCACGTCTTTATTGCCAGGATTGAAAGACAGATACGCCTATCTTTAAACGTTTGCTCTGGGAATATTACTTAACGAAGCAGCAGTAGTTTCGGATAATAATAAAAAATTTAAAAAACCTCAGAAACTGTTATATTCTCAAATATGTATAATATAAAAATATCATATTTATTTACTGTGTATGTATTTATTGTGGGTATTTGTGTACAAGTATAAAATACTATTGTATGCATGTAAGTAGTAATGTAAATGTATATGTATGTGTATTGTATTTATTATCATTATATTATAATTTTGTATTTTTTTTTCCTTAAACCTTTAATTTTTTTTTAATTATGAGTTTTGCACCCATCACTAGATTCTCTGCACAAACCAAAGGTAGACTGGTAGAGAATGCCTTTAGGCATTAAGTCCGCCGTTTTGTACATTTCTTGTATGTGTGCAAATAAAGCTTAAATAAATAAATAAATACGCCCTGTTAAACTTAATGCCACTAACTTAACACCTCACGTGAGCATCACGTCCCACGCTTAGATATTTTGGATCTGCCAGTATTTTAAATTATCCTTCTACGATATCATGCCAAAGTTTTGACATTTTGATAAGTATACATTTACGACGTACATGGGAAAAATTACAATGTATGGAAAAATATGTTTTTTCTTTTAGTTTTAATAAAGAAAAAAGTTAAGCTATTGTATACCTTCGGCAGCTGCTAAACAAAACGATAAATCTACAGACAGATGTATTAAATGAATACCTCGAACAATCGCCTTTACTAAATCCCCATAATGAGAAATTGCACAGAAAATTAAAATTAATAATGGCAAAATGTACGAATATTTGATAAAACTTCATTTTTCTTGATCCAATAAATCCATTCCGTTAAATTTAAAATATTTCAAAATCATTATATATTGTCTAAGAAATTCAGGATTGATGATACTCTGTCCATTCATTGCTGAAAGGTAATATTGGCTGAGAACAACAATACATCGAATTTATCGTGCTCGCGCTTTTAAGACATGTTTATGTATCCAACCATACAGTTTAGAATAACAATAGCGTTTCATGACAAATTTTAAAGATTTATTATGTTATTTAAAAAATAAATAAATGCAATACATGATACATTTTCATTATGATTACAGTGTACTGCCCTCATAATGAAATTGGAACACAAGTCCACATTTTATCATAGGCGGAGGTTGAATATAAAAATTAAAACAGTTGTTGAACATAAAAATTAAATAAACAAACCTTGAAGCGTGCTTCCATTAAAACATACTTTAAGCCGCCGAAGAAGATTAGTCAGTTTTTACCGTCAGTCAAGTGTAGTGTCCCTCTGCCAGATGCAGGAGTGTACAAGCTTAATTGTGAATGTGGTCTATCTTATATAGGACAAACTAAAAGATCCATAAAACCCCGCGTTAAAGAACACATATCTGATGTGAAGAATCGACGCTACGGGAAGTCTGCAGTCTGTGAACAAGTACAGGATCGCTCCCGTCACTACATTAGATCTTCTTCCTCCATCTAGTAGAGGCCGCCCTACACTTCTCAATATATAAAATACTTACTTACTTACTTATCTTCACGCACAATCCCTGACGGGGTAGCCAGAGAGAACAGATCGCCAAGTGTCACGATCCTTACATATCTCTTTCGCTTCTTTCAGATTCATTATCTTCTTCATACATGCACGTCTAGGTATCCGAGTACTCTTGACCCTACCCTCTTCGAGCAATTTGCTCACATGGTCTTCGAAAGTTAGTCTCGGTCTACCTCGACACCTTTTAATATTAACTTTCGCGCTATATATTTTCTTCACCATTCGGTCTTCACTCATTCGCTCAACGTGCCCAAACCACCGAAGCACGCCCTTATCAATTTTTGTGATAAGGTCATCTTTCAAACCTGCCATATTGCGAATCTCTTCGTTTCGCTTTCGGTCGGCCATAGTAACGCCGCACATTTTACGAAGAGATCGCATCTCCACTGCATTCAACTTACTTTTATGCTTCTTCTGGCATACCCAGGTTTCGCTGCCATATAACAAAGTCGGTACCAACACTGCGTTATGTATTGCAAGGCGTGCACTCTTCGCTACGCCTTGCCTTTTGACTAACGCAGTCAGGGCACCATTGACTTTGTTCCCGGCAGCGACACGCCTGTCCACATCTAAATCACATCTTCCATCCCGGCTAAAAACACTCCCCAAGTATACAATTTCATTTACCTGTTCTAGACATTCCTGATTTACCCATATTTCACACTTCGTTCTCTCTTCGTCCCTTTCAAATACCAGAACCTTAGTTTTATTAGCATTCAAACGGAGACCTTTAATTTCACATTCCTCTTTCATACACGTGACTAATGCCTGCAGTTCTGCCTCTGATGGTGCAATAAGCACTGCATCATCAGCATACAGCAGACAATTTACTTTTATGTCACCCAATTTCACACCCAAACAGCTATCTTTCAGCTTTTGTAAACAGCTGTCGAGATACAGTATGAACAGCCAGGAAGACATGACACAACCCTGTTTTACGCCCGTTTGGACGCTAAACATGGGTGACAGGTCATGCCCTACCCGCACACAGGCTTTACAGTCACAGTAAAGAGACTGCACAGCCCTTAGCAATCGGCCATCCACACCATACCCCGGCAACAGTTCCCACATTTTCTTCCTTACAACCTTATCAAATGCTTTCTCAAGATCCACAAAAGCACAGAAAATCTTCTGGTTAACAGCCAGAAGCTTTTCCGTGATCATACGGAGAGAAAACATTTGATCCGTGCATCCTCTTCCAGGTCTAAATCCGCATTGTGCCTCCCATAGAAATCTTTCCGATTTCTCTTGCATCCTACGTGTCAAAACCTTCGAGTAAACTTTACTTGCTAAACTGGTCAAGCTGATCGCCCGATAGCACCCGCAGTCAAAATGTGAACCTTTACCTTTATATAAAGGCACAATGACTGCGGATCGCCAATCATCCGGGACATCCCCCGTCCGCCAGCACAAATTGCACAGCAGATGAAAGCTGTCCCAGACGCGAGGCCCACCATACTTGACCATTTCAGCAGTAACTCTGTCTAGTCCCGCAGCCTTACCACATTTCAAACTTCGAATCGTACGTTCAATCTCTTTCATACTGATGACCTCAGTGTCATCGAGGTCCGGGTCTGGCGTGCCAGTCACGGCGTCATCCCCGGATCCCTCACTAAGATCATCACACGCATACATTTCTCTATAAAATTCGCTCCATCGCTGCATGACGTCCGATTTTTCTGAGAGGACGTCATTAGTTCTTGAAAGCACTTTGTTCATTCTTAAGGCCGTCGCACCACTTCGGGTCCTTCCAACCTCTTTCCAGAAGAGTTTGGAGTTCTCCTTAAAGTTGTGCGACAACCTTTCATCCGCTTCCATTCTACACCTTTCACGCACTTCCTCAATCAATGCTTTCGTGTGAACTTTCTGCAGCTTATATCTTTCTTTCATCTTCTCTCTCATATCCTTATCATTACTAGAGGCCAAGTAGTCTAACCATGCTTTCTTCTTCTTCTTTACAGCTTCTTTCACTTCATCATTCCACCATGCATCTCTTCTTTTACTACTGCCTCTTGTTATTGTTCCACACACTTCTTCCGCTGCACTTACCATTCCATCCCTAAGGTTCTGCCATGTTCTTTCTATACATTCGTTTCTGCCATCGATGGTGTCAAGCTTTTCGGCTACCCTCGCATGATATTTGTCCCTAGTATCCGCTTCCTGAAGCTTCCAGCTTCGGATGCGACAGACCGACTGTGGTTCTGTCACTGTCGTCCGGTAGCGCCAACCCGCGAACAGACCCCTAAATCTAGTAATCACCAGATAGTGATCCGTTCCCAGGTCAGCACCCCTGAACACTCGCGTATCCATAACCTGTTTTCGCAGTCGGTCATCCACCAGGAACAAATCGATCATACTTCTCTCATTCTTTCTTTCTCTAGTATACATATGGATTTTCTTGTGATTAAACATAGTGTTTGTCACAAGAAGACCCTTTTCCTTGCATACCGCCAGTATAAGCTTGCCAGCATCATTAACCCTTTTATCGCCAAACTTTCCAAGTACCGACTCGTACCCTGGTCGAGCGGTACCAACCCATCCATTCAAATCACCACATACAACAATCCTTTCGTTTCCCTTTGCCAAATCTAGAACTTCTCTTACATTCTCCCAAAACTCCTCCAGCTCAGCCCTGGACGACGAAGCCACCGGCGCATAAACAGCCAAAAGGAATAACTTCGTCAGTCCCAATTTAAAGCGAACCCAGAGAAGTCTTGAGTTCACAAACTTATATTCAGTCATAACATCGACCAACCGAGAAGACAGCAGCACCCCCACTCCCTGGCAGGCGTTCTCGCTCTCCGGGACTCCGGACCATAGAGCAAACGCCCCGCCAGGGAGCTCTTTAGTACCACTGCCCTTCCGTTTGGTCTCCGACATACACACGACATCTAATTCTCTTTCTTTCATTATTTCGATCAACTCATTCGTCTTATCTCTCATGCCTCCTCTAACATTCCACGTGCCAACTCTGCACTCCGTCCTCCACCTTCCGCCGTGTCGGGCTGTGCGTGACGGGTGGCGGTCCCCATCGCCGCTTTGCGCGCTGCATTCCACACCAACGGGGACGAGCTGGTGTGCGTCGCCTTGGGGGGACGCCCTAACCCTCGTTGACATGGGTGCGCAGCTGAGTAGAATTGCAGCCCTGAAAAGGGCTGGCAGGGGTCGCGACGAGCACGCTTCTACAATGACCCCCATAAAATCCCTTTACTAAATATATACCCGTACACGTAAGCGCGTTCATAATTTTTTTCATAAGGAAAGTAAAAGCTAAAGTCTACGTAACGGAATTTGCAAAAAACGACTAGAACTTATCTTGTCTTGAATGAAATCTACAATCTTTATAATCAGATGTCTAGTGGCAGTATAATTAAGCGTACATTGAGTTGTTAAAGTTAGAATTGAAATTAACTTCTCCATTAGAATAAAGGGGAACCAAGCTACTGTCATGGGTCTACTCAAGTCAAGGAAATTAAAAGCTAAAATCTACACACAAAATTTTATCAAAATCAGTCCGGCTGTTTAAAAGTTTAGTCACATATACACGGACAGAAGAATTAGGTATAAAATATTGTATTTAATGTTATGTAAATAAACGATTCTAGCACGAATCGTTTGTTTCAACCCTGGAAAGACCACGCTCGAAATAATACCAGCGTAAAGTAGTGCCGTGTTTCTATGGTGAGTGTAGAGAACTGGGGACCTTTTTAAATGTAAACGAGGCATTCTAATAGTCAACTTAGTAGTGTTCTGCAGTGATAACGCAGCTGCATTTTAATTCATTTTTTTTTATAGGATCGGGTGACAAACGAGCGCACAGTCCCCCTGATGGTAAGTGGTTGCTGTGGCCCATAGACACCTACATTTATCCTCGTTCGCGAATCAAAATGCAGATGCGTTGTCACCCGTGAGGACTAAGATGGAATGCCTCTTTTCCAGTAAAAAGGGTCTCCGGTTCTCTACACTCACCATACGAAACACAGCAGTGTTAAACTGCTATTTTACGGTAGTATTCTGTGAGAGCGTGGTCCTTCCCCGGTCGAGCCGACCCATTCGTGCTACAACTATACTACTAATATAGCTGCAGCATGGCTCTACCACGTAAATTCATAATCGATGATAAATTTAAATGTCTATGGGCTATAGAATCCCCTTACCATCATTGTGGATTGTGTGCTCGTTTGTCAACTTTATTCTATGAAAAAATATTGGTACCTAAAAGGCAGGTGGACTATGCGATTATTGACGAAGCAGCGGGTGGTTTCCTGGGCACAGAAAACAATATTTTGAAAAGTGAGACAGTAATATTGTTTTCGTAAATATTATTTTTAATGAAACAAATAATAGATAAATATTTTGGGCATAGAAAACTTTTGCTGAATAATAATTACTAGCCATAAGTTTTGACAATTTTAGCAAACAACGTAATCTACAACATACGTAAACAGAACCTTTTGAAACTACCCAGTTTGAATAAACCAATTTAACTTTTCGTAAAATAAAATATGTATGTGTATGTCAAAGAGACCCTAATTTTATTTATGATATGAGACTCAAAGTACAATTACAGTTAGAATACAACATTTGCGTATGAATTTACAAATTCCATTTTATTCGGTGTGTAGTTATTTTATGTATACCTTCGTTTATTTCAGCCTATTAAAGTATTCTGCTAAACATAGGCCTGACAATATATTGCCTCATAGGGAGATAATATTTATTGGCAAGTGGGTTGGGCAACCGCAGATTTTAAATTTTCTAGCTGTTAGTAGGAAAACGCTCCAGCCTATCCCCTGGTTTGCTTCTCTCTGTCGCCTTTTACGACACCCACGGGACAGCCCATCCGACGGTAAATGGCTACTGCAGTCCAAAGACACTTGCAGCCAACTTCAAACGAAGAAGGCTACATTGCGTTGGTATCTCTGAGAACGAAGATAGAATGCGTCACAGCTTGTAATTAAACTGACTCTATACCCATCATCATCATCATCATCATTACAGCCCTTCACAAGTCCACTGCTGAACATAGGCCTCCCCCAAAGAATGCCACAAAGCACGGTCCTGAGCCACCTGCATCCATCGACTTCCTGCATGTCTTACCAGGTCGTCACTCCATCTCGTGGGGGGACGCCCTACACTTCGCCTACCGGTACGAGGCTGCCACTCAAGAACCTTTCTTCCCCATCGGTTGTCGGTTCTTCGAGCTATATGGCCGGCCCACTGCCACTTCAGCTTACTAATCCGTTGGGCTATGTCGGTTACTCTGGTTCTACTGCGGATATCCTCATTCCTAAGTTTATCACGCAGAGAAACTCCGAGCATAGCCCTCTCCATAGCTCGCTGAGCGACCTTGAGCTTCCTCATACGGCCAGCAGTGAAGGACCACGTCTAAGTTTCGTAAGTCATCACTGGCAACACGCACTGGTTGTACAATTTCGTTTTAAGGTTTTGAGGTATGTCTGACGAGAAGATGTGTCGTAGCTTCCCGAACGCTGCCCAGCCGAGTTGAATCCGTCGATTGACCTCTCGGTCGAAGTTGGACTTACCTAGTCGGACTATTTGTCCCAGGTAAACATACTCGTCAACAACTTCGAGCTTAGTGCTCCCAACAACTACCGGCATAGGTGTAACATGGACATTAAACATGATCTTTGTTTTGTCCATGTTCATCTTAAGACCTATCCGTTGGGAAACACTATTGAGGTCATTGAGCATAGTGCTTAGGTCCTCCAGCGATTCTGCCATAAGGACTATATCGTCGGCAAATCGAAGGTGAGTGATGTACTCGCCATTGATGTTGATACCGTATCCTTTCCAGTCCAGAAGCTTGAAAACGTCTTCCAATGCAGCGGTGAAGAGTTTCGGGGATATGACGTCACCCTGTCTTACACCTCTCTGCAATTGGATAGGTTTCGTACTCTGGTTCTGTACTCGGATTGCCATCGTAGCCCTACTGTACAAGCACTTCAACACTTCGATATACCGACAGTCAACTTGGCACCGCTGAAGGGACTGCAGCACCGCCCAAATTTCGACGGAATCAAAGGCTTTCTCATAGTCCACATACGCCAGACATAGTGGCAAGTTGTACTCTTCGGACTTCTGTACAATTTGCCGAAGGGTATGTATGTGGTCTATGGTGCTAAAGCCCTTTCGGAAACCGGCTTGTTCGGGAGGCTGGAAGTCGTCAAGTCTGCGCGCGAGACGATTAGTAATGACTCTCGAAAACAGCACGTAGACGCGGCTCAGAAGGGAAATCGGTCTGTAGTTCTTAAAGAGAGTTTTGTCACCTTTCTTGAAGAACAAGACCACCGCACTTCTGCTCCACGCCTCCGGTGTAATGCCACCATGGAGGACGGAATTAAAGAGCTTCTGAATGACTTCAAGTACCGGTCTTCCACCCGCTTTCAGAAGCTCCGCTGTAATTCCATCCTCGCCTGGGGCCTTACCGTTTTTAAGGTGCTGGAGAGCCATTCTAATCTCGCTCAGACTGACGTCCGGGATATCTTCGGAATAGTGTCGGATGAGACTCGCTCTTGGATCGTTACTCACACTTGCGTGTGGCTCCAACGATGATGTGTACAGCTGCCCATAGAACCTCTCAATCTCACTCAAAATCTCAGGTGTCCCGGAAACGATGCTGCCACACTCCGTCTTCAGCTTTGACAGTTGGCTCTTTCTGGCAGACAGATCTCTGGCAAAGACTTTGGAGCCTTGGTTCCGCTCGATCGCTTCTTCAATACGAGCTGTATTGAAGTTGCGTAAGTCCCGCCGCATGCATTTGGAGATCTGTCTGTTCAGATGCCTGTATGCTGTCAAGTCTGTTGAAGAATGTAGCTTCATCTCCCGTCTAACAGCCATGAGATTAAGAGTGTGATCGGAGAGTTTTTGTGTTCTTCTGCGGCGGGTCTTGCAGAACTTAGCTCCGACCGCATGGACAGTTTCCACGAGCTTGTCATTCATATCGTCCACTTCATTGCAGTCTTCCAGGCACTGAAAACGGTTTTGTAACTCGAGCTGAAAGGTTTCGGGACTTTGGAACAGAGCACGAGGGGGACCGAGCGTTGACTTCATTAGACGAGACCTCTCCAACTTAACGTTTAGGTTCAGTGTGCCTCTAACCATTCGGTGATCGCTACCAGTTTTCACCCTCGCAATCACGGACACATCACTGAACAGTTGTCGTCTGGTCGTCATAATGAAGTCAATCTCATTTTTTGTTGAACCGTCGGGACTCGACCAGGTCCACTTCCTGTGGGGCCGCTTCTGGAAGAAAGAGTTCATCATAAAGAGTCCCTCTTTCTCCATGAAGTCTGCCAGCTGCTGGCCCCTTGGGTTCCGTTGCCCTATTCCAAATTTCCCTACTTTCAGCTCGCCGTTCTCTCTTGTGCCTAGTTTTGCATTGAAGTCTCCCATTAACACCGTATATTGGGTTTTGGAGGAATGCATGGCTTTAGAGATATCCTCATACATTTCCTCCACCTCCTCATCGGGGTGTGCCGAGGTTGGTGCGTAAACCTGTATGACCTTCAGCGAATACCGTTTGGTGATTCTGAGTATAAGGTACGCAACCCTCGTCGACACACTCCCGATCTTTACAACGTTGTTAACGAGAGACTTGTGGACGATAAATCCGACACCTCCTTGGGACAGATGGTCGCCCTCCCGGTGATAGAGCAAGTTGCCGGATTCGAGGATTACCGTGTCCTCCCCCTCTCTTCGGACTTCGGATAATCCTATAATATGCCAGCGCAACTTGTCTATCTCTTCTTCCAGCTCCACAATCTTCTCGTCAGTCCTCAGGGTGCGTGCGTTGTACGTTGCCAGGTCGAGTCGTCTAAGGTGGCAACCGAACCTCCACCGGAGATTCTTAGCACCCCCTGCCCCGCCATTACCATGGTCGCCACCGTAGCCAGGAATAGCTGGGCCGCCGGGGACTGGGGGCCGTCTGTTTGTTGCTTTATTCATTGGGGGGTATTTGCCATAGTTGCCACGCTTGGCGAGCGGGTTGGCAACCGCAGTTTTTTTATTGTAATTTTGGCTATTATCAGGAAGATGCTGCTGCCCATCTCCTGCCTGTTTCCCTTTGTCGCCTTTTACGACACCCACGGGAGGATATGGGGTAGTGGATATTCTTGACCGCCACTACACGGCACTACTATTAGGTGGCAAACATAGGCAAAAAGGCGTTTTGTCAGCGTGGTAGAGCCAGGCTGCAACTATGTTAGTAGTATAGTTGTAGCACCAATGGGTTGGCTCGACCGAGATAGGACCACGCTCTCACAGAATACCAGCGTAAACTAGCAGCTTAACACTGCTGTGTTTCGTATGGTGAGTGTAGAGAACCGGAGGCCCTTTTTCTGGAAAAGAGGCATTCCATCTTAGTCCTCACGGATGACAACGCATCTGCATTTTGATTTGTAATAGAAGATATATGTAGATGTCTATGGGTCACAGCAACCACTTACCATCAGGTGGACTGTGTGCTCGCTTGTTATCCTATTCTATTAAAAACCCACCCAATCTGGACTATGAATTCACAGGCAGAAAAGGAGTTCCACCATCATAATTTTATTAATTCACTTCTTAGATTTGTACAGGAGTTTTGAATACCTATTCTTTTTTTGTTCACAGTTGGTTTCATACAAATTTCATGGCAATCATTTCAACCATTACATAAATTATTTTGTAGTTGAGTTTTATTGAAATCGGTTGTACAAAACTTTTAATTTTACCACTTGTCCAGTAATAATATTAGTCCGTTAGAAGAAGTTGTTCGTATTACTGTTATTGTGGAATTCCGATGATTCCAAGGAAAATGTTAAAATTTTCGAGATACAAATATTTAATTACTTAGTAAAATTTATATACGTGGTATGGCCATGTTGCAGCTATATTAGTAGTATAGTTGTAGCACAAGTGGGTCGGCTCGACCGGGGATGGACTACGCTCTCACAGAAATTTAAACAATGAACCGAATTATATAAGTAAACTAGCTATTCACAACCGCCGTTAAACCACGACCTCGCCCGCGTTAGTTAGCCGTAAAATATAATTTAAACTATTATCATTCTATTTATTTTTCAGTGACTATGAGATAGAGAAATAATTACCGGACAGTAATGTGCAAGGACGATGTACTCCAGTTGGCGAAGGAATCCAATCTGACAAAGAGAACCAACAATAATATAATAATAATAAGTCATGTAATATATATATATATATATATATATATATATATATATATATATATATATATATATAAAACTCTATGACTAGCCTCAAACCAAAACACAAACATGTTTTGTAATTGAAATATAATTATTAACGGCCGTCTCTTAACTTGCCTTGTTTATAATAATAAAAATGTTTGTGTCTTTGTTTGTGTGTTCCTTATAGTATTCAAGAGATTATGATGAAAGTTGGGTGAGCTCTTCTATGTTGGTCTGTTTGTTTGTTTTTTCGTTCGTTTTTAATAAAACTTCGAAGAGATGTTATGAGCGCTTTTTTATGGGATATGGATGACAAACGAGCACACAGTCCACCTGATGGTAAGTAGTTGCTGCGGCCCATAAACATCTACATCTATCTTCTATTACAAATCAAAATGTAGAAGCGTTGTCACCCGTGAGGACTAAGATGGAATGCCGCATTTCCAGTAAAAGAGGTCTCCAGTTAGAGAACAGTGTAGAGACACTCACCATACGAAACACAGCAGCGTTTAGCTGCTATTTTACGCTGGTGTTCTGTGAGAGCGTGGTCCTTCCCCGGTCGAGCCGACCCATTCGTGCTACAACTATACTACTAATATAACTGCAGCATGGCTCTACCACGCACTTTCAAATATTCTGACAAAAAGGCATTATGGCTGGCACAGATAATAAGTAATATTTAAGTCAATGAGCAAAATAAGTGAGCTTTACACGGCATTACAAAATAAATATAATTTTAAAAGGAATAACACATATCTATATAAACTTGAAAAATAATTATTATAATATAAAATTTCATCTTAATACTTAAGAGTCATTTCCGAAAATCCAATAAATAAACTTTATATACAATAAGTGCTCCCCTAAAGTACTGAAATATTATTCATAACATAACTTTCGTTCGCCTAAACTTGTGTTATTGAATTTATTAAAGACATGTTGTTCAAGTGTTGAGTGAAGTTTGAAAATCTATAAATTGCTCATCTTTCGACTTTTTGAACTTAGAATTGTTTAATCGAATTCCCCTCGGATCGGCTATTGACGTTTTTTTCTTTGACTGTCCCGTCGATTGCCGAAATATGTTGTATTTTAAACGTAAAATAACTTTAGGAGGCCACGTTCTCACTCACATAATACCAGCGTGGGGTTAGGGACCAGACACCCTTTTTACTGGAAACGAGGTCTTCATCTCAATCCCCAGGGATGACAATGCATCTGCATTTTGATTCATAATTGAGAAGAAATATAAATATTTATGAGCTACAGTATCCACTTACCATAAAGTGGACTGGGTGTTCATTTGTGACCCTTATTAAAAAAGTGGATTTTTGATAAAAGTAAAGTAAAATATATAGCCTATATACGTCCTACTGCTGAGCAAAGGCCCCCTTTCATTTCTGACAGGGTTTTTAGAGCAAGGAAATGTCCGCCGCGCTGCCCTAATGCGATTTGGTGAACTTCATATGTCTCTGAAATATTTCTTTAAATTTTTATTTCTCAGATATTCAGCTCTGCTCACGATGTTCTCTTTAACTGCCAAACACGTAGCAAATCAGCACTTAAAATTGCGATTAATAGTTTTATTGGTGCCGTGGGGATCCAAACCGGGTTGCTCGCATACTATTAAATTTACAGCGAGCGTCTAGGCTACCACGGCTCATGAACTTTTGATAGGCTGTAAGGAATGAAATAATGTTAATTAGTGGAAGCTTTTACAAAAATTTACTTCGCAAATATCCCCGTTATAAAATAAAATGATGTGTCTTACCTAGTATGAAGAAGCACCTCCCGCCCTCCCTCAATTGCGTGCACTATCCCCGTCACCACTAATCCCAGCACCGCTACTCCCAACACCACTACACTAGGCACGACACACCACTGACGATAATACGACACGTGTTTCGCCTCTACACGAGGCATCCTCAGGTGATATAGACTCTACGGTGGCTAACCGCTAAGTGAGCGGCGAGCCAAAACAAGTGCCTTTTATACAAACCGATGATGCAACCGCTCTCTACCTAAGAAGCGAGCGACTGCATCATGCGATAAAACATGCGACCAATCACCGCTGGACTTACGCAGCCGTTTGTAAAATTAAAAACAAACCGCCGCGCAACGCCCACATTATTAGAGAGCAGGCTTGAAGATATTTAAGAGAGGTGTAAATTTTTGTAAAAGCTTTTATATAATGGATTTCCGCAAAGTAACGCCTGATTCTATTAATTATGTTAATTAGTGGCATTGTGGCGATATCTTGGGCGAATCAATCACCCCATTTCGTCCCGTGGGTCTCGGGAGCGGTGACTATACACAATAACGATGTATGCGGTGAAGTGTACAAATGGCGGTATAACCATATCCAGACGAATATATTACAGGACGGCAACGGGGAGCAGCGTCAAAGGTACGAGACGTCTTTGAAGTTATTTTTTATTTAATTTAGGCTTATTTAAAGCTCCTATAAACGTCAAAATCTACATCGATCAGCAATAACAAGACCTTGTTGTCTTGGTTTTGCGAACCGTACACAGAGGAGAATCAAAGGTAAAAAATTCTAGGGTCTTTTTAGGTATTGTCACAATTTTATTTTACAATTACAACAATTATAACATAATGTTAAAGGTCAATAAAAAATTTAAGACGTCAATTTTAACAAAATAATATCACTTGTCAGGGGTACGTGCAAGTGCAGAGTAAGAGTTATCCACACATTGTTAGGGTTTTTAACGACATTTCCTTCACAAGCTTATTAAATTTTTTATCTGGTTAAATATCAATCCTATATTGTTATTTTTGGGAATTTTGTAGGTTAGTTAAATTGAGGAACCTCTACGCTAGAGGTTACTTAATCACCGCAACTCATTTTACAGGAGACCAATTTTTTTATAAAATAAATTTATGTTATTCAAAAATAAACATTGACAGAACTGTCAACTGTCTAGTATCCTTAAATAAATATTGTTTCCAATCCAGCCGCATATCTCCACAGTAATGCACATTAAGATACGATACTGTGGAAGTGAACAAAGTACAATAAATTAGCTGTTGCTTCATTTGCCAGCTTTCTAATGCTTCCAAATTTTGCAGAACCTTCCATTGTATTTCAAAGCTAATTTAAAAATAAGTGCACGCATCTAGTTTGAAACTTGAAATCAATAGAAATGCCAATAGATATGGTTGAAATTTCAAAATCTAAATAACTGTCCTAATGATACAGTGTTCTGAGATGAATAAGTCAGTGTAAACTGTAAAAAATAAATGTATTCTGCATTTATTTGGAAACGATTACTGGTATTAGGATAAGCCGTTTCATTGCGAAGTTGTTTCCTATAACTTTAAATAATAATGAGGTATCGTCAGCAAAAAAAAACATCTGATACATTTTTCGTAACATTAACATATTCCATTACAGTATTGTCTGGTATCGCGATCGCAGAAATCACTTAAAAACTTAATTGCAATAAATAACATTTATAAAAATCATTGCTTTTAAAGTAATCTGTTCTTTATTACGTTTTATTGCCATACACATAGTGCTAAAATATAAGCTTTTTAATTTGTGTCTGTAAAGTGGTTTTGACTGATTAACATTCCACGCTGTTATTTTCTATTTGAGACCAGCTTTTACCTACAAATTCGTCCTCGTAGAACAAGAAACTGATAAGAAATATTGTTACGAAGCATTAACCCCAACTTCTAACTTCTCTTCTTCAGAAGCTATATAAACTCTTGTGGGAATCGTTTTATTTTCTCGGTTCATTGAAGATGGTTTTTCTATTATTAAAGTTCTATTATTTTTCTAATTCCAAAACACAAACACACATTTAATGAAATTAGCAATCCGCCCCGAATTCAGCCGGGTGATTTCTTTATCTCCACCACATACCGGGTCCAATTGAGAATCTAAATCATTCTCGAATCAACATAATCACACACAGGAGCTCAGTTACATACACACGGACAGAAGAATTATATATGTGTATGAAGCAATTTTATGTTGTCTATGGTACTAAAGCCTTTTCGGAAACCGTCTTGTTCGAGAGGCCGGAAGTCGAGTCTGCGTGCGAGACGATTCGTAATCACTCACGAAAACACGTAGACGCGGCTCTGAAGGGAAATCGGTCTGTAGTTCTTCAAGAAAGTGTTGCCGTCTTTCTTGAAGAAAAAGAGCACCACAATTATGCTACACGCCTGTCATATTTGGCATAGTTGCCACGCTTGGCAAGCGGGTTGTCAATCGCAGTTTTAACGTATGTCGGCTATGAGAAAGCCTTTGATTCTATCGAAATTTGAGGGGAGCTACAGTCCCTTCAGCAATGCACAAGTTGACTGTCGGCATATCGAAGTGATGAAGTGTTTGTACAGTAGGGCTACGATGGCTATCCTAGTACAGAACCAGGGTACGGAACCTATCCAACAGCAGAGAGGTTTATACCTCTCTGCAGTTGCAACGTCACCCTGACAGGGTGACATTATATCCCCGAAACTTTTCACCGCTGCATTGGAAACCTTTTTGAAGCTTCTGGACTGGAAAGGATACAGTATTAACCTCAATGGTAAGTACTTCAATCAGCTTCGATTTGCTAACGATATAGTCCTTATGGCAATATCGCTGGAGGACCTAAGCACTATGCTCAATGACCTTAGAAGTGTCTACCAACGGATAGGTTCTAAGATGAACATGGACAAAACAAAGATCATGTGTAATGACCATGTTACACCTTTGCTAGTAATTGTTGGGAGCACTAAGCTCGAAGTTGTTGACGAGTATGTTTACCTGGGACAAATAGTCCGACTAGGTAAATCCAACTTCGAGCGAGAGATCAATTGACGGATTCAACTCATTTGGACAGTGTTCGGGAAATCACGACACATTTTTTTGTCAGGTATACCTCAAAACCTGAAAACGAGATTGTACAAACAGTGCGTGTTGCCAGTGATAACTAATGGATCTGAGACGTGGTCCTTCACTGCTGACCATATGAGGACGCTCAAGGCTGCTGTCCTATAGGGATATCCTGCTGGAAGAAGTGTCTAACAATACCCCCGAAATGTATCATTACGTTTGGCAATGTTACAGTCGAAGTAGTAACTTGTTTTACGTAAACCATATTTTCGGTTCTGCTGTCGGTTTTCAGCGAGATAAACAATTAGGTTTTCACTGCAGCACACAGCACTTTTCATTTTGGGAATTCAACCCATTATTTCATATTTTAAATCCAAGCTGAATGTGAGCAGATAAGGTCTTCAGTGATCCTACTCATATTTTTCGAAATTTTAAAGGTATTGGTCTTGAATACTTTTAAAATTTCATTTTTTTCCAGTAATTTATCTAGTTCTAACAGAGACACTTTAATTCAAAATCTTAATCATATTTCTCCAGGAATAAAAACTGTCAATACGGAATCGCTATACCTGCTAGGTGCGGCGTTGTTATTCGTTAGTATTAAACGTGTTTTAAAAACAAAATTTGATCAGTTTTTAAACCAGGTTGATAAATCGTATAACTTTAACCACTATTTACCATTAACTACTACTTAACCAAACATTGCTCTTACTATTTTAAATTATTGTCTCTTTGTATCTAGATTTACATATTAATCCGCTCAAGTCCAGTCTGGAAATGATCGGATATTTTAAAAAATATTTAAAATAATTTTAATATAGCTATAAAAAAATTCTAAACTTAACTTTAAATACAACAGCGTGGATTCAAGTTAATTTACTTATAAAATTGGGTGGTATTGGTGTGAGAAATCTTTCTGGCGTTACATTGCCTGCTTTTCTTGCTTTTTTTATACAGTAGAGGGGGCAAACGAGCATGCCGCTCACCTGATGGTAAGTGACTACCGCCGCCCATGAAGAACCGCAACACCAGAGTAATTGCAGATGCGTTGTCGGCCTTTTAGAAAGGTTTAAGCTCTTTTCTTGAAGGTCCCTAAGTCATATCGGTGCGGAAAAATCGCCGGTGGTAAACAATTCCACAAGGAAGTTGTGCGAGGAAAAAAACATCTTCTAAATCGCACAGTGGAGGAGCATCCAGATGATGAGGATGGTATCGCGAATTTTGAGGGACTCCATCAGGCCCACTCGACTTGCTGACGTCCAGGGAGAAGAGTGCTTTGCGAACCGAGCGCTGTGTAAACTGCACATCCAGCTTGGAGCACTTACACCTCGGGATGGTCGGCTGTGTGTTCCCCCCGTCATCTAGAGTCGAGTTGGACGCAAAGACAGAGCTTAACAGATCGGCTTTCTCCTTTGCGGCATGGGCCAGTGAGTCGTCCTTTCTGTGCAGAGATGGAAGATATGGCCGACAGAAGTTCCCTTGGACAGCCTTGGCGAGAGACCAGAATGCACGGTTGCCCATAGCTTCTCGCCAATTCTGCCGATGTGCTCAGATCTTGCCTTGGCAACGACGCTTTTGAAGGACCTGGAGGCGACCTTTTTAAGTACGCTGGCGTTTAAATCCCTAGACGTTGATGCGTCAGACCAGGCCCGGTAGCACTCCTGCTTATATCGTGATGCTATTTTACAGGAGCGACCAAACCATGACTGGGATCTGCCTCCGACGAGCACCACAGAAGATAGAATAAAAAGTTCCATACCCTGAAGTACCACATCAGCAACGGATCAGCAACAACGCTGGGATCTTCCGGCGAGAAGCAAACCGGTAGCAAAAGGGTAGGATGCAAAAAAGACCGCATCCCGTCCCAATCGGCTGACCTATAGTGGCAAACACGGCGGCAAGCTGCAGATCGCAACTGCAATGGGAGCGTATGTGGCACCGTACTCCGGATCAGACAATGGTCCGAAGAGCTCAGAGGGGCATCGACGGAAACCTTATATCCGTCCGGATGAGAGGTCAGCAGAGGGTCCAACAGGGCAGGTACATGATCCTCCATATCTGGAATCCGCGTAGGCGAAGTAACCAGTTGTGTTAGACCATATGCCAAGGCAATATCATAGACAAATCTACCCGTATGATAGGTTAAACGAGAACCAAGCCATTCAGCGTGGTGAGCGTTATCACGATCTCTGCGGATGGGACCTGTTGTAGCGAAGAATCTGTAACCATTTGGACGTGGTCGATGAGTCGGTCTGTTTCGGCATTACCGCTATGGGACCCATGGAGACACCTCGTAGATGACGGGATAGTCGACGCTGTCCATGCACAGCCATAGGATGGCAAGTCCGTACCTTCAAAACTGTCGAGGCGTCGAAAACAGATGTTTTCTCTGACGTATACGCAAACTTCAGCCCGAGGCACAAAGAAGTGTTCTAATTTGTACCCCGGGTGGGAGAAATATGAAGTATCAGTCGAAGATGACACCTGAATCTCGGTTAAAAAGAGCAAGACCGGCTTCGCCGACTCTAGATGGTAATGGACAGCGTTAAGATTCGAATGAAATCCCTGATCTTGCAAAAATTCACGGATAGCGTGACAGGGGTCGCCTTGGCCTTGTTGGTCCGCTTGCCCCGAGCAGTATTAGTCGCGTACGGAATTTGCACACGAAATCTCTACGCTCCATGCTCAGGAGTGGAGTACTTTGATCGTGGATGCTTAGCGAGGGATTCTCCAGGGGTGCTGGTACCCTCCTGGGATAGTCTTTAGTTTGATTCCGCAACCATAATGATGGGGGGAGGGAGGAGGGCCTCCAGCCACCTGCACTCACTAAGCGCAACGCAGAGGTAAAACCTCTACTTCACGCTGGTATTCTGTGAGGTCGTGGTACCACCCTGGTTCGAGCTGGCCCATCCGTGCGACAGCAAAAGCCCGCCGCGTGGCTCTAATACCGTTGCTTCCGTGCATAGTGTCAGTGACTTATGTAACATAATTTTAAATAATAATGTAGACCTGTGCTTTGCTACGGAGGCAGGGCAGATAAGGCGGACGCGCTGTCCCGGCAAGAATATTCTATTGGAAGTTCACCAATAAAAACAGTAGGATATTCCTTTGATACGGGGCGTGCAGAAAGTTTTGTTTCATAATTTCCAGGGACCAAGATCAGGCACGGCTTTTAGGTATTTTGTCTAAGGAATCTAGTCACTGGTTACACGCTTTACCATCAAGTAATCGCGGCACATTACTTTATGGGGAAAGTTTGCGCATCGCCGTAGAAATCCGACTAGGAGTGGCCATTCGTCAACCCCATTTGTACCCCTGTGGTAGCAGCGTCAACAAGTTTGGGCTCCACGGACATTCATGTAAGAAAAGTGTTGGTAGGTTTTCACGGCATGGTTCTTTGAATTATGTCACCCGAAGGGCTCTTCTCTCTAAACCTAAATTTTCTCTCGGTTTTTGAGCCCTATGGAATATTTAGAGACGATTGCAGGAGACCCGATGATTTGACATCGGACCCTTGGGAGAGAGGTAAAGCCCTAGTGTGGGATACTACTTACGTAGATACTTTAGCGGCCTCTCATCTCAAAGGTACCCCGTTTAAAACTGGGGTGGCATCAGAGGCAACTGAGCTGAGTAAGTGGCGCAAATATGATTCTCTGAGAGATGCCTACATATTTTGTGTCATTTGCTGTAGAGACTATGGGTCCGTTGGGTTCACGTACGGTGAAAATCCTATAGGAACTCTATCCGCGACTGGTCGTTGCTGCTCGTGATAAGAGTGCTGGTTCTTTTCTCGCTCAAAGGCTAAGTATAGCCATTCAGCGAGGCAACGCAGCCAGCGTTCTTGGCACGATACTACGGCCATAATTAAGTTATTAGGTATAGTATTTTTCTTATTTTAGTTTTTTATAATATTGTGTATAATAAAATATTATGCAAGAAAATCATGTGTGAAAGTAGCTAAATATGTAGTAGTTGAATATTTATTTTCTTACAAGTAGTTTATTAATGATAATTACTTGAAAAATAATTGATGTACCAAATGAAATCAGTGATTTCAATTAATAATAGTAAAGCCATAATAGTAATTAAGAGATTCATCTTCAAATAGCGCCCACATTACACGAGAATACCATTAAACAAGTATCATTAGTAAAATGGTGCCTTTAAAAAATGTATTTAATATATTTTTGAATACGAATTTCCATGATGAATGAGCGTCGTAATTACAGATCGGAAATGGACCGCACTGATATCCTTCCAATCGTACTCGTGTTTTATGTTTGTTAAATGATCCGTGGCTTCTCGGAAGATTTTAATAATAATATGATGTCTTTCAGCGTGATGGTGTCGTAAATAAATCCATCGCCTCATTTCCTTCCCTGGGTGGTGTAAGCAGTAATTATGGGAAAGATCGGATCGATTTCATCATCATCATTATCATCATTGCAGTCCTTCATAAGTCAACAACTAGGATTATTATCAGCAGCGGACTTGTTATAGATCTCATAGCCTCCAATAAATGGAGGTTTACCTTGTCTTATACGTCGGATGTTTAATATATAGACCGTCTACGGCAACAATGTCTAATATTCAAACCATCCAGTAAATGATCTGGTCCCATATCTTCCTTGCAACATTAGAAACTCATACCCAGCACTTTACTGACAAGGAGTGATAAAGAAGAACAAGAAGATTTTTCAGTAAGGTAAAGTATTATTAACCCAATATGTATTTCATACATGGTGGAGTCACACTGCCGCTATTTTATAATTATAGCACAAAAAAGGTTTCACCACATGTCCAGTTAACCGAAAAGCTAATCGCCGTTGAATACATATGATAAATGTTATGAGCTACTTTAAATTTTATTTCGAGGAAACTAAAAATTTTCCCTATCTTTTCTAATATTTGAATTTAATAAACCGGCAAAATTCATGTCTCTCTCCCTCAAAAACTAAGTAAAACTGAGAAACTTCAGTGCGTTTCGGCGCAACAAATAACACAAGCAACACATATTTTATGCATCAATAAACATAATAAATAAATAGAAAAGAACCACCTTAAAGATCACCTAAACTCTGATTTAGGTAATAATTTGATATTGTGGTCCATTTTTTCAGTCAAGTTGCCCCATAGTATCAGTCGAATTTCCTCATAGTAGAAATATGGCAATATGCTCCTAGAATGTAAAGAAAAGAAATAAACTAATCTAATTGTTTTACTCGTAACACTAGTAAAGCCTATTTTTGAAACATGTCTTGTAGAACTAAGACTACCACCTTTTTAAATAGTTTATGGGAACGTAATTAAACTAATTATTACGAATTATAATGAATTGTAGAACTGTTTTTTTTAGAATGTGGAATAATTTTCTTTGTGAGTAATTATATGTCTTATTGCAAGAAGTTTGGTAAAAAAATACAAGCATTTTTTGTAAAAATATATATATCACTTGCACATAAAAGATGTTCAGCATTTTTCACTGCCAATTTATAAATTTGTCTTGTCATGCCCAAGTAACCTGCAAGCTGTATACGAGCTGTAATGAAGTTCGTTTTTATACTAGAGGCTGTATTTTCTGGCCGTATTAAAGCTGTATAAGCGCTTATACATATACTTATAATAATTAGTAAAAATTTAGCACAAATTATGCAGCTTTATGCGTTAGTAGCGCTGTACAGTAGCTGTACAAGCATAAAATATGCTGTATAACTGCGGTATTACAACTGTTATTTGGTAAGCAAGCAAAGTATTACACTACAGATATTATCACTACACTATAGATTTAACGGTGGTAGAGCCCCGCAGCAGTTTTTGCTGTTGCACGTATGGGCCGGCTCGAGCCGGGTTGGTACCACGACCTCACAGAATACCGGCGTGAAGTAGAGGCTCTGCTTCTGCGTTTCGTCTGGTGAGTGCAGGTGGCCGGAGGCCCAATTGCCCCCCCCCCCCCCCCCCATCAACATGGTAGCGGAATTAGACAATAGACTACCCCAGGAGGGTACCAGTACCCCTGGAGAATCCCTCGCTGAGCATCCACGACCATGTTATTCCAATCCTGAGCGTGGGTGCTCAGGCTGCCCCGCGTATTCTGGGGGGGGCAAAATTCCGCTCAAAAACAAAACTGCTCGGGGCAAACTGAGCAACAATACCAAGGCGACCCCTGCCACGCTATCCGTGAATTTCTGCAACATCAGGGGACTTCACTCTAACCTAAACGCCGTCCACTACCATCTCGAGACGGCGAAGCCGGCCTTGCTCTTTCTGACCGAGACGCAGGTTTCCTCTCCGGCTGATATTTCGTATCTCTCCTACCCGGGGTACAAATTGGAGCACTCCTTTGTGCCTCGGGCTGGAGTTTGCGTGTATGTCAGAGAGGACATCTGTTCTCGACGCCTCGGCAGTCTTGAAGGTTTGGACCTGTCCATCCTTTGGCTACGCGTAGACAGCGATGACCATCCGCGCGTCTACGGTTGCCTCTATAGGTCCCATAGCGGTATTGCCGAAACAGACCGACTCATCGACCACGTCCAAATGGCTACAGATTCCTTGCTACAACAGGTCCCATCCGTAGAGATCGTGATCCTTGGCGATTTTAACGCCCACCATGCCGAATGGCTCGGTTCACGTTTAACCGATCATGCGGGGAGATCTGTTTATGACTTTGCCTTGGCATATGGTCTGACACAACTGGTTACTTCGCCTACGCGGATTCCAGATGTGGAGGATCATACACCTTTCCTGTTGGACCTTCTGCTGACCTCTCATCCGGACGGATATCAGGTTTCCGTCGATGCCCCTCTCGGCTCTTCGGACCATTGTCTGATCCGGAGCGTGGTGCCACTCACGCTCCCTTCGCGGTTGCGTTCTGCAGGTTGCCGCCGTGTTTGGCATTACAGGTCGGCGGATTGGGACGGAATGCGGTCTTTCTTTGCATCCTACCCATGGGGGCGGGTTTGCTTCTCGCCGGATGATCCCAGCGCCGTTGCTGACTCTGTCACTGATGTGGTGCTACAGGGAATGGAACTATTTATTCCATCATCTGTGGTACCCATCGGAGGCAGATCTCAGCCTTGGTTTGGTCGCTCCTGTAAGACTGCATTGCGCAGTAAAGAGGAGTGTTATCAAGCCTGGGCTGCGGCTTCGGTGACTCGGGATGTAAACACCAGCCTACTTAAAAAGAAGTATAACTTCGCCTCCAGGTCCTTCAAAAGAGTTATTGCCAAGGCAAAGTCAGAGCACATAGGCAGAATTGGCGAGAAACTAGTTCGCCTTCCTTCGGGAACCCGTGCATTCTGGTCTCTCGCCAAGGCTGTCCAAGGGAATTTCTGTAAGCCATCACTACCATCTCTGCACAGGGAGGACGACTCACTGGCCCAAGACGCAAAAGACAAAGCCGACCTTTTAGGCTCCCTTTTTGCGTCCAACTCGACTCTTGATGACGGGGGGAAAATACCGCCGACCATCCCGCGGTGTCAGTGCTCCATGCCGGATGTGCTATTCTCACAACGCTCAGTTCGTAAAGCACTTCTCTCCCTGGACATCCAGAAGTCAAGTGGGCCTGACGGAATCCCCCCAATTGTGCTGAGGACATGTGCTCCGGAGTTGGCACCGGTCCTAACGCGTCTTTTCCGGTACTCCTACTCCCAAGGCCTAGTCCCGAATTCATTGAAGACAGCTTTTGTCCACCCGATCCCTAAAAAAGGCGACCGCTCAGACCCGTCCAACTATAGGCCTATCGCGATCACCTCCTTGTTCTCCAAAATAATGGAATCCATTATTAACTGCCAGCTCATCCGGTACCTTGAGGATCACCAGCTGATTAGTGACCGCCAATACGGTTTTCGTCGGTGTCGATCAGCTGGTGATCTTCTGGTCTACCTGACCCATAGATGGGCGGAGGCAGTTGAGTCCAATGGGGAGGCGTTGGCCGTTAGTCTGGACATTGCGAAGGCCTTCGATCGGGTTTGGCACAAAGCGCTTCTTTCGAAGCTCCCTTCCTATGGGCTTCCCGAGAAATTGTGCAATTGGATCACCAGCTTTCTTGCAGATCGGAACATCAAGGTCGTTGTAGACGGTGCATGTTCTGACTACAAGCCTATTAACGCTGGTGTTCCACAAGGCTGTGTGCTATCACCAACGCTGTTTCTTCTGCATATCAATGATATGTTGCTAACTGGTAACATTCATTGCTATGCGGATGACAGCACTGGTGATGCTCTATACACCGGCCGGGCCAATATTTCTCGGGAAAACGTCGCCGAGTACCGGAACAAACTTGTGTCTGAAGTCGAGTCTTTGCTGGATAAAGGCTCGGATTGGGGGCGACTAAATCTAGTCCAGTTTAATCCTCAGAAGACACAAGTTTGCGCGTTTACCGCTAAAAAGAACCCCTTTGTCGTATCTCCTCAGTTTCAAGGCACTCCCCTTCTTGCCTCAGCCAGTATCGGTATCCTCGGAGTCGACATATCGAGTGACGTGCAGTTTCGTGGTCACTTGGAAGAGAAGGCCAAATTGGCCTCTAAAAAGCTTGGCGTGCTCAGCAGAGCGGGACAGTATTTCATGCCGGCACACCGCCTGCAACTTTACAAGGCGCAGGTTCGGCCTCACATGGAATACTGTTCCCATCTCTGGGCAGGGGCTCCCCAGTGCCAGCTCCTTCCACTTGACCGCATCCAGCGCAGAGCGGCTCGAATCGTCGACGACCGAGCCCTTTCCGATCGGCTCGATTCATTGGCACTGCGAAGAGATGTTGCATCTCTTTGCATTTTCTTTCGCATCTACCATGGGGAGTGCTCTGAGGAATTGTTCGGATTAATCCCAGCCGCCAAATTTCATGAACGCACATCGCGGCAGAACTCGCGGTAGATTAAATTCAATTCTTTTAATTTAAACCGCTACAAATAGGAAAATTTCGCGGAAAGCCCAAAGCAATTTTTAATTTTAATTCAAGTATTTTTTGACTAAGTGCTCGACCAAACCAAATCTAATACCCCTTGACAGCGTGATTCAACGCTCCAGAGGGGCCCTAATCTTCCCACCACCAAGGGGAGGCCACATGGCGTGAACCCGAGATCGCTAACAGTCGCCACTCGGGTTGTACGCCTTCACTAAGGCCGGCGGCAACAGAACATTTTGACAAGTGGACTGTTGACGGCTTAAGGCTCAGTGGAGGTGGCCGTGGTGGGAGCTAAGGCGGCAGCTAGCCAGGGCCGCCTCCATCAAATGGGGAACAGTGGTACACCAGTCGCGGCCACTCAGCTAACGGGAGTGAGAAGGGTCCAGCGGACCGATGAGTGGCCGTGAAGTTCCTCTCCACACGCTAAGAGGGGGTGATGACACCCCCGCCCCTGGAGGAATTACCCCCCGACTGGTCGGGGGAGGGACCCCTTTCAAACTTAGGGGCCTGATGGCCGGCCGGCGGGCGCCGAGAGTCGCCCGGCAGAGGGCGTGGCTGAGCGCCCCAGCCCGTGGGGGTCGACGGCCTGGCAGAGCCCCGAGAGGAGACGCCGTTCGCACTCAGGCACAAAACGGCATGATGATTGCCCTGGCAATGCAGACAGGGCCGCCGATGCGGACAGTCTCGCTGGAGGTGTCCCAAACATGAGCAGCACCAGCGGCGCTCCTTGACGATAGTTCGCCTCGCTGGAACCGGCATACCTAATAATTTCGGGCACGACGTTACCCGATGATCAGATGCTCGACAATAGGAGCAGGGGGGGGGGGTTGACGACGATTTGCCTGGAGGATTCAGCCTCTCACTGGGCACGGCTCGTAAGTCGTCAACGGTGCCCGCCGCGCTCTCTATCTGTCGGCACTGCTCCTCCAAAAACCGCAGCAGGTCATAGAAGGGCGGAATATAGGAGGCCTCGTCCCTGCCGTACCTGTCCTCAAAATGGATTCAAAGGTCGAGAGGTAGACGGGACAGCACGATGCGGAGCAACAAAAAAGCCCATTCGCCCACTGGTAAACCCAGCCGCCTCAAAGTATTACAGGCCACCAAGACTGGATCCAACAGGTCCGGACGCAGTCTGGCCCGGTCACTAAGCAGCGGGAGGCTTAGAAGCTGCTTAACATGTTCGTCCGCAATTCGCCGGATGTTGGCGTATCTTCTGGCTAGAAGGTCCCGAGCAGTCTGGTAGGCGTCGTCCGACAATCTCAAGTGGCCGACGACGCCCAGGGCCTCCCCCTCCAGTGAGGCCAGGAGGTACACCATCTTTTGGCTCGGGGTCAAGTCGCTCCGGGCGTCCACTAGGCTGTCGAAAAGACCAACGAAGGTCAGCCATTCGGAAAGGACCCCGGAGAACTTTGGCAGGTCCAGAGTTGGGAGCCGTCCCAACAGCTCCGGCTGAAGCTGCTTCAGAGAGGACTCGGACAGGTCACTCATCTGAGCTTCACGCGCCTCCTCGGCATACCTGCCTTCAGCCTCGATCAACTCGTCCGTGAGCCACAAGAACTGCTCATAGTCCGCGAAGCAGGAGTCCAGGACTCCCTTCTCCACATCCGAATCCTCGAGCTCAGCGTAAGCCTCCTCCACTGCGGCCCTTCGAGCATCCACCTGCTCGAACCGCTTCATCAAGTTATGGACCCTATCCGGTCGACCTATCAAAGCATGGGCGCTTGTGGCCCAGCGTAGCTCAGTCCGCAAACAACGGATCAGTAGCTTGGGCGATGTCATCACTATTAAATGCAAATTACGACGCGGCTTGAGCACAGATTACAAAGATAACAAACAAAAAATACAACAAAAATTAACAGCTAATAAATGCAGTTCCTATCAAATCGCGTTGAATAGAAATTACACAAAGACGAATTACTACGTATCAACCAAATACAAGTTAGCACAAAAGAAAAGGCACAAATCAAATTAACAAATAACAAAAACTAGTGCGATCAAATCAAGTTAAATTCAAATGGCGCAAATACAATTACTACTCTTTAGTTCAAATACAACTTACAGTACAAACGAAGATACACATCACGGTCGATTAACGAAAAATGCCTAGCTCGGAAATCGACCCTTCGATAAGTAATCCACTACAACTATCCGACAACGATAATTAACCGATTACGTAAAAATAACCATCTACCTACATGACGTATATCTCTAGAAAACTCCCGCTTGCGCAACCTAGGGCGCGGCTTTTCAAATCTACCCACTAACCAAAAAAAAAGGCAAGCAACAATCAACAAAGGGAAATAATTCTATTATTACGTTAAAAAAATATTTTTACGTATTACGGACGGGCGTGATTGTAGATACAAATTAAACCAATCAAACCAAGGCTCCCTGCCACCAGAATTGTTTAATGTTTATCAAACACTATGGTCGGGATCGACCGGGAATCGAACCCGGAACCACGCTCTGCTACCAGTTTGTTACGGCCTACGGCTGCTCCCTTAAAGGATCCAATCCTCTGGGGGCCATGAGCAGAAGACTTCCCGAGCAGACGTAGGTCGGGCCTTAATGTGGCCACGTGGAATCTCTCTAATTACACTAAATATATGGGGGAGCGTTCTATACTACGGCCAGTCAACCGGCAGAGGAATTAGGCGAAGCTTACTTACCTATATCCAAGGCGACTGGTCCCACCGGAGTCGGTCAGGTCACATGTGGTTGTGTAGTGAAAGGGAAATGAGTGATGTGATGTGTATCTGGGTGTGACTGATAGTGATTGAACCTAGACCTTGGCCGTCGGTAGCAGCCCGAGCGTCGACACCGCTCCAACTTTAGGGGGCCTTCCGAGGTAGTCCACAGTCACTTTCCTCTTTCTTCACGATGACAGTCAATTAACTCTATCGTACGATTTACTAACTTACAGAAGCCACTAACTATCGCTGGGTATAATGGTTACCGCACAAACGCACACGGAGTTTAAAGGGTCAAAGGTCACTACCGTTTCGCGTAGCAACAGTTAATTCTAGAATATCAGAGGCCGCACCTAATATTGCCGAATGCACTTATGCAGATTCTGAGTCAGACACAATGTGTCCCGGGGAAGCTCTCCAGTAGGGATACGCGCCACAAAACTCCTAGACCGTATTTTTACTGTCCGCGCTTAATTATTCCGAGTTCCCGCGCTTAATTGGCCGCGAGCCCACGTCAGCACCGCTTAAAGACGACTGATTGCCCTTGGGCGTTTTTCGCACGACCGAAAGTCAAACCGGTATGAATGCACCGCGCCGAGCGCCCTCTCGCGTCAATCCTTGAAAGTGTTTTGCGCGAACATATATATAATACATTACCAGAACCAGAGTTAGTCAACATTGAGTCAGATAAGTTGTACAGGTAAAGAATAGTAGAAATAAAACATTTATTTGAATGTATCGCAAATAAAAAAATAAATATTTAGATTGCAATTTTATTAATTTAACATTTTGCAAAGAATCAAGATTAGGAAACATAATCTAAAAGTTTGGGAGTGTGGACTGTTTGTTGATTCCGAAGATTATTATTTGGGGACAACTCGTCTTATTTCTGCTTCTAATATGCCACATTTGGAGGCCATAACTAAAAAAAGATCAAATTTTGTTTGATACGAGAAGAGAAAAAAGAAAAGAAAAAGAAAAAAGAAACCATGATTACTATTATTAGGTCACAACTTTTTCATGTTAAATGAAAAAAAAAAAATAAGTACTATGACCACTTTTGGACAGCAAAAATGCAGCCACGACTTTATTCATTTTATTTTTAATGTTTATTACCAGAAATGATTGACCCTCGAGTTCCTAGAAAAATGGCAGTTTGAGAAAGAGTGTAATAAAGTAATATGTAATAATAAACAATAATAATTTCTTCAAATTGTTACTTTTTATTTATTTGCCTACCTACTTTATTTTAAACTCGAAATCTTTTTAATTTAATCCTTATTCAACACTAAATAATCACAGATATTCACTTTTTCATGAGAAGTATCATCTTTGTATATTATCGATATTATTTGCTCCTCCCTAGGCGATAATAATATCGATAATACCTCTAACATCACTACAATATGCCCCTACCCCCCGACTCGTATCGTGCGATAGAGAGAGTTGCAAGTCTTGAAGGCAATGCCTACATTTTCTTTTTGAAATATTGCTTCTGGCGATAACGTTTTTACCCCCTAAACCTTTACAAAATAAAACAATCTTGGTCTTATTAAATTCAGTATACTTTAATCTAAGTCTGTGCGTTTTAATTTTTTAGTAATCAGTTTAGTTTAATTAAAAGAAAAACAAACGCACGAGGAAGTTTTTAAGTCAAAAATATAGATATTTAGATGCTAATAACTTATATTGTATACAATATTTCTTTAAAATAAAAACGTACTGGCCTAATTTTTTGTCATATCTACAACATTTCCAAAAATAATTAAAATTGGACTATATTTACGGGAAGGAAAACGTTATCGCTTTTTGTATGAAAATTTACAGCTTCAGAATCCTCATAATTATGTAAATTTACTGATTACTCAAAGATACCTGAAAAGATTTTGAAAATGTTTTTTTTTTGTTTTAAATAGTATATTTCCCAGGTGGTCCCATTTAAATTTTATGGAAAACTATTTAAATTTTATGGAAAACTGTTGAGGTATTTGTAAAAAATCAACAATAAATTATATTCATATTGAAGTCGTTTGTACAAAATTTTTAATTTACCACTTGTATCAAAAACATTCGCGTTTGTGAGCACAATACTCAAAATTTTATAGTGTTTGCAGGGACAGTAAAGAAACGCGTAGAGGACAAACTAACCAACAAACAAATATAATTTTTTAACAAAAACCATCGCGGGCGAGCCACTTGCTACAATACAACCACTCACCAAAGTTTTATTGTAATCGGATAAATTTTAAAGAAACACACACGGAACAAACATAAAAACATTTATTTTCATATAATGTTACAAAGATTGTTGTAAAGCTAAATTACTTGGAAATTTATAAATCACTACGAATACAACCGGCTTGCGGTCTGCATTCACCATTAGCTTTTAAAATAATTCATTCAGACAGCCCAGCAGAGCTGTTGTGGTAGACATATTCGTGAATATGTCTACCACAACACATTTACTTGATAGTTTAAGTAATTAATAAAAGATTGCAATAAATTTAAACTTATTACAATTTTTGATGTAAACTTATAACTAATGTTTCCACATATTTACGCAGTTTATTTAATTTTGTACTAGTAGTAATTTAGTTATTCTAAAGTAAAACCACATATCATATTTTTATCATGATTGCAGTTACGTCAAAAGTTAAAAAAAATCATATGATATCTCTCAACAGGTGGTGGGTTTTAGATTGTGGGAGATATGGTAAGCTTCGACTATATTGACTTATTTTTATCAAATATAACTTTTGCCATTATATTATTGTTTACATATTAAGTGACAGTGTGATCTGCGCAAAATCTACATAAGCACGTCAACATTAACAACTGTTTATCTTCTAATTTTAATAATACAAATTAAAATTATAGGAACTTTATCCACAACGAATAACTATTATAGTCTTTGAGTCAAGCAACAGCTCACATAGATCCGAAGGCTTGGCTACCGTTCCCTTATTTCTGAGTCTTAAATAAAAATCCACTGAAGTCTCCCCAATGCGTGTTAGCATTAATTTAATTTTCAAATAACCTAATAAAACTAAATAAAATTTATTGTTGCAACAATTCTTCTAGTGGCCTAGTCAAAGGTTAAACCATTTGCAAAAAAATATGGCAAAAAAAACAGTAATAGTACCGGTGCGGTGTGGTGGTGTGGTAAGTAGTTTTTAATTATCGGCACACTAGTGTGACAAATTATTCTAATTGTAAGCAATGCGCCTTTTATTTACTTTTATAATAATAATTATTAATTTCTTCTGACCAATTATTCATATTTAAAGAAAATGCAATCTGAAGATCTAGTACTAGCGATTATTACAAACTATAAAGTAAACATTAAATTTAATCAAAATTGAAATAAACTTAACATTAAAATTAGCATACCCAACCAAACACAGGGCTTGTCTAATTTACAGTATGTAGTTTTATCCAACATTGGTGAATCTTATCTATCTTCTTTTACGCTCAGAATATTGGTGGTGCTTTATGTGCCTCTCAGTCCCCTTTGAGCCCACGCGGCAAACAGATATCGGTAATAATTTACCCACTACAAAAGACGAGAATATTTTAGTGTTAGATTCAAACGTACAGCATAAATTTCACGCCTAACATTCGTAGCTTTAACCCCTAAACATAAAACAGTCACTACAAGATAAATTGAATTTTAAACCTAACCGAGGATAGAAACTTTTCTGCTTTTAAATATTTACTGATAATTTATTTTCGTCGTTACTTTCGAGAAAATTTAAATAAGAGGGATGTGTAAAACCAAAGAGATTTAAATATATAGGTATATTATAGAGCGGACATAGGAAACATTTGCATGAAGAAACTTTGAGCTCGCGCGTGTGTGACGCCGTCTAGCTAAACATAGCAAAACTACGCTGAATATTATTAGGAAAACATTTCAGCTATTCTTCAGTAAGTGACGCTAATAAATGTAAGGTAAAACCCGTTTTAGGAATGTTACCGCTTCGACATCAAAGTATCGAGAATGTTGTATAAGGTTACTAAGTTTGTAATGATTTACAATATAATAATAGGAAAATGCATGCTTCTTTATTATACAAATCTATTTATTAGGATTCCCATCACACCAGAAAATCATATATATTTATTAAATCATGAATAACGTCATAAATGTAATGATATGTCATGAAATAAAATATTTAATTTCCAATAACTAAGAATCAATTCAAACAGCAGTCACATTGTTGGTGGCATCTTGGATGACGTCACTAGGTCCATTAGACGTAATAATAATAGCATATGATTGGTCGGTCAGCGTCGGTCACATCGCGAAACATCAAATCCAATAAGTGAGCTTTACAAAAATATTTTAGGAAAACATTGAACTTAAAAGTCGTTACGCGATAAATTATTACACAAATACACAAGTATGCGCGTTTACCGCTAAAAAGAACAATTTTGTCGTATCTCCTCAATTCCAGAGCACTTCCCTTGTTGCCGCAGCTAGTAGCGGAATCTTCGGCGTCTATTTGTTTATCTACAGTAGCATGGTCACTTGGAAGAGAAAGCTAAATTGGCTTTTAAAAAGCTTGGCGTACTCAGTAGCGCGGGACGGTATTTCATGCGTGCACACCGTTCGCAACTTCACAAGCGCATGTTTGGCCTCACATGGAATACTTTTCTCATCTCTAGGCCATGGGGATTCACAATGCGAGCTCCTTCTACTTGACCGCATAGAGAGGCTCGAATCGTCGACGACCGAGTTCTCTTTGATTCACTGGCGCTTTTTTTATAGAAGTTTTATGGAAATATAGTGAGCGTAAAATAGCAGCTTAATGCTGCTGTGTTTCGTATGATAAGCGTAGAGCACCGGAGACCCTTTTTACTGGAACAGAGGCATTCTATCTTAGTCCTCACGGCTGACAACGCATCTGCATTTTAATTCGCAAGCGATGATAGATGTAGATGTCTATGGGCCACAGCAACCACTTACCATCCAAACGAGCACACAGTCCACCTGATGGTAAGTGTTTGCCGTGGCCCTTAGCTAAAATAATTGTAAATAAAATAAAATCATGATTAAATGATTTTCGTTTAAAATAACAATATTTTTGGTATATTTATCTTGAAAAATTCTTAGATTATTAATCAAAGTGACTAAGTGTACTATAATTACACAAGTTACTCCTTTATCTCATAAAACTGACAAAAAAATCTTCTAAATCTTATAGAATAAAATAAATATTATAAAGATCTTCTATGAAAACCTACAACTACTTGTAAGTGACTTTTCATAGAATATCTATTATTGTAATTTATATTTCTTACCAAGAACCTTAGGACTCTAGTCTTGGGAATCATAATTTTCAGGAATGGAAAGTCTTACAAATCAATAGCCTTATGAATAAAAATCTCTCAAGTTAATAATCTTGGTAACTAATAATCTTTAGGAAACTGTAACAGCATAATCAGTCCCACAGCAACTAATTTCCCTGACATGACGTTCAAAGGATGATCTCCTCGATCCGAGTCTCTTCCAATATCTGAATTTTTGGACGTCATGTTCACCAAATTTAATACTAGTATAAACATCTAAAACAAACAGAAAATACATAAGTGTAACGATTTATTTAGGTTGCACCTAACGCGCAAACCTCACCGGTCTCGATACCTACACCTTGACACCTAATATTATCTTTGTGCAAACATATCTAAATAAACTAACTGTTTTCTGGCATAAAGTGATTTGACGTTTCAAAAGTTTACTGTAATTGCCACAAATACGTAAAATAAAGAAATAAATGTCTGAAATATGCACTTGTTCAAATTCTGACCTAAAAATCGTTTTTTTCTACCTGTTGAGTTCAAATCGTTATTGTACTTTATAGATACAAGTTAAGATTTAAGAAGAATAACTAAATTATTCCTTAACTTACCTAAAAACACGAAAATACCACATTTTACTGCATTTTTTTAATAATATACGAGACAGTCACTTCCCCAGCTCGTATACAGTTATGAGACAGAAAGCACAAACGTAACCACCGATATGTTGCACCTTACTAAGGAAATGTGACTAACTTCACTTTGATGGTTTCGCTTGTTGCTTGCGCCCGTTCAGGGACTACTTATTTAAACTTTAAGGTCGACTACCAATGCATGCAATAATGAGCTATGAGCCATAGAGTCAACATTGTCGGGTGGTTACAGTCGCCATACTAATTTCGCTTCTACCCAGGGTTAAAACTAACACTTCTCTTGACAAATGTGACGCGGACATATATCTTCTTATGTTTTAGTCATAGAATACTTTTTTGTTTTAAAAACTAACTATGGTGGATTCGAATTATATGGCTGCATCATAAATGAGTCCACCAATCTCTGTTCTAATGAATGAGCAAATGAATTGTATGTAACATAATAAATTAATAATATGTACGATTCTCCAAAATAATAAAAACTTGTAATACATCCGTTCCGAAGATTCTTCTGGTAGATTGTTAAAATATAAACGAATGAACGTTAATTCATTTCTTGTTACAGACGGGTGGCTACCCAAGCTGCACACAAGCGTTATGAACCTCAATATACCAGTCCACATAGAGCATCTAGTTCTTTTAAAAGGATATAAGAGTGTTGAAAAAAGGTTGTATCCTTATAAGAGTGGTTGATGAGTTATTATACAGCTCAAGCTGTATAAAGTCTGTATTATGGAATCTAAGTAAGCTTAGGGTTCTTACTCAGAACATGAAAACCCTAGTATAGAAGTTTAAGTATTTTGTAACACTTCAATCTGATTTTATCATTAAAGTTGTATGGACGCTGTTTTTTGCATGCTTTCCCTTACTTATACAGCTCTTAGTGTTATTATATTATCACCAAAAACTTATTTCTGAGCAATGGTGTATGCAAACTCTCTTCTAAAACTTATTCTTATGGTGCTATTTTACACTTTTGCAAATACAGTAGTTTTATGACTTCTGTCTATGAGAGTGATATAAAACCAAAAAGAAATAACAGCCTTAGTACAACTTAAATCTGTATAAGTAACAGAATATCACCATTTTGCATGCGTTGCATGTTTATATTGTGCCAGTCAACAAAACTAATTTATTATTAATATGATGATAAAAGAAGAAGATTTGGTGCAGTTAAAAGATCATGTTAAATCTAAATTAAATTTATCCACCATTCTTCCCGAGACAAGGTCTTTCATCCTTTAAACGTATCTCTAAATATAATTATACGAGTATGTTATGTTGGAAAAACTGCTATACAGCGTAAGTAATAAAAATTCCTATCATAGAACTGATTAAAAACTAATGGCTGTATGATATAATCCATAACATACATTGTATATTTGTTAAGACGATAAGACCCTCGAAATACTGTTTAGGCTGTCGCCATTTTAAGATCCATAAAATATTTTTTTTATAATTTTGAAAATATTAGACATTAGTCTAAGCCTACACCATTACTTTCAGTTTGACTGATGGTCACTGTACCCCAATGTGCTTCATATCCATTTTTTTTTATTCTAACCTATACGAGTACAACTGATATTTAGTTACTGTATTTAGTATTTTGTCCTTACATTATTTTGGTATTTTGCTGGCGCAGCAAGTATTTGATAGAAAATATATAAAAGTTTAGCGTAAATCTAAATTTACACTTTCAGTCCACCGAATACCGTCAAAACTCAACTATAATCTGAATATAATATTAATATGTTGAATATATGTTAAGACATTAAATGTCGCCATCATTCAATAAACCTTTTTTTTGTTTTATATTCATGTGTAAATCCGCTCATTGACCAATATAAAACGTTTGTCTTTAAAAGTTACTGATCAAGATAATATCTGTCGTGTAATACTTTGCTTGCACACCAAATAACAGTTATAATACCGCAGTTATACAGCATATTTTATGCTTGCACAGCTACTGTACAGCGCTACTAACGCATAAAGCTGCATAATTTGTGCGAAATTTTTACAAATTCTTACAAGTATATGTATAAGCACTTATACAGCTTTTATACAGCCAGAAAATACAGCCTCTTGTATAAAAACGAACTTCATTACAGCTCGTATACAGCTTTCAGGTTGCATGGGCATGACAAGACAAATTTTTAAATTGGCAGTGAAAAATGCTGAACATCTTTTACGTGCAAGTGATATATATTTTTACAAAAATTGCTTGTATTTTTTACCAAACTTCTTGCAATAAGACATATAATTACTCACAAAGAAAATTATTCAAAATTTTAAAAAAAATACAGTTCTACAATTGATTAGAATTCGTAATAATTAAGTTAATTACGTTCCCATAAACTATTTAAAAATGTGGTAGTCTTAGTTCTACAAGACATGTTTTACAAACAGGCTTTACTAGTGTTAAAACAATAAGATTAGTTTATTTCTTTTCTTTACATTCTAGGAGCATATTGCCATATTTCTACTATGAGGAAATTTGACTGATACTATGGGGCAACTTGACTGAAAAAGTGGACCACAATATCAAATTATTACCAAAATCAGAGTTTAGGTGATCTTTAAGTTGGTTCTTTTCTATTTATTTATTATGTTTATTGATGCATAAAATATGTGTTGCTTGTGTTATTTGTTGCACCGAAACGCACTGAAGTTTCTCAGTTTTACTTAGTTTTTTGAGGGAGAGAGACATGAATTTTGCCACTTTATTAAATTCAAATATTAGAAAAGATAGGGAAAATTTTTAGTTTCCTCGAAATAAAATTTAACGGAGCTCATAACATTTGTCATATGTATTCATCGGCGATTAGCGTTTCGGTTAACTGAACATGTAGTGAAACCTTTTTTGTGCTATAATTATAAAATAGCGGCAGTGTGACTCCACCATGTATAAAATACATTTTGGGTTAATAATACTTTACCTTACTGAAAAATCTTCTTGTTCTTCTTTATCACTCCTTGTCAGTAAACTGCTGGGTATGGGTTTCTAATGTTGCAAGGAAGATATGGGACCAGATCATTTACTGGATGGTTTAAACATTAGACTCTGTTGCCGTAGACGGTCTATATATTAAACATCCGACGTATAACACAAGGTAAACCTCCATTTATTGGAGGCCATGAGATCTATAACAAGTCCGCTGCTGATAATAATCCAAGTTGTTGACTTATGAAGGACTGCAATGATGATAATGATGATGATGAAATCGATCCGATCTTTCCCATAGTTGCTGCTTACGCCACCCACGGAAGGAAATGAGGCGATGGATTTATTTACGACACCATCACGCTGAAAGACATCATATTGTTATTAAAATCTTCCGAGAAGCCACGGATCATTTAACAAACATAAAACACGAGTACGATTGGAAGGATATCAGTGCGGTCCATTTCCGATTTGTAATTACGACGCTCATTCATCATGGAAATTCGTATTCAAAAATATATTAAATACATTTTTAAAGGCACCATTTTATTAATAATACTTGTTTAATGGTATTCTCGTGTAATGTGGGCGCTATTTGAAGATGAATCTCTTAATTACACTTATGGCTTTACTATTATTAATTGAAATCACTGATTTCATTACATCAATTATTTTTCAAGTAATTATCATTAATAAATTACTTGTAAGAAAATAAATATTCAACTACTACATATTTAAGTGACAATAATAGGTATGTGAGTGAAAATGCTTTGTTACAAATAGACTACGAGTATCTACACTCGGCGTCAAAAAAATCGCACATCCGAAAAAAATAATTTAAATACTATTTTAACACAACAGGCCAATGGCAATGTTGTGGTTTGAGGGTATCATTCGAAAGGTAATTTCATTAGCTTTCAGGAAATTTAATAGAATTTTACTTTTATAACGAGACAAAAGAGAAATTAAAGAAAAAGACAGGGTATGTACAAATTTGCAAATTAATAATTTAAAAAAAAACTTAATAAATACAAAAAAAGTTCTTAAAACCTAGTGTTACCCCTCTTGCCTTGATAACGGCTTCCATGCGATCTTCCATGGACCTTACAAGGGTCGCAACAGCCTCTTGGGGTATTTGTTCCCACTCTTCAAGTACCGCATCTTGGAGCTCTTGAAGAGTGGTTGGAGCTTAATCTCGAGCTTGCACGCACCGTTTTAGGTCATCTCAGAGATGTTCTATTGGGTTAAGGTCTGGACTTCGTGCTGGCCAATGCATAACAGGGATATCGACCTCCTGTAAATAATCCCGTACAATAGCCGCGGTGTGGCAACGAGCATTATCATGCATTAACATGAATCCATCACCGACATAACCAGCATACGGGACCACATGTTCCTCCAGGATTTCAGTAATGTACCGAGCAGCATTTAATGACCCTTGCCCACGGCCACCCCGAGTCCGGGAAACGCACACAAGTACCGTTTTCCCGTCAACGGAAATGCCGCCCCAAAACATACACGAGCCACCCCCATATTCGACGGATTCTTCGAAGCAGAGTTGTGTGAATCTCTCCCCCTGTCCTCTGTAGACCCTTCTACGTCTGTCATTGCAGAAGAGACAGACCCTCGTCTCATCAGAGAAGATTACGGTCCGCCACTGTTCTAGAGTCCACTCACAATGATTGTGAGCAAACTCTAGGCGATCTCTGCGATGCTGTGCAGTAAGTTTTGGACCTTTAGCAGGTCTATGGGCTGTTAAAATCTTTTCGTGTAACCTTCTTCTTATCGTAGAAACACTCACAGATGTTCTCCGTGTTGATGGAAGCTGTTGTTGCAACTCAACAGCATTTGTAAAACGGTTTCGTAAAGATGAAACGGTCATCTCTTTCTGATGTGCACCGTTTTCTTCCAGATCCCGGTTTTTTAACATAACCACCAGTCTGCTGAAAACGTTGGAACACCCTTCGAACTGAAAAACGGGACAGGTTCAACTGTCGAGCAACGTCACACTGCCGCATCCCCGACTGCAATAGAGCAATCACTTGAGCGGCTTCTTCAGAGCTGGTATCTATTGTTCTTACTTGGGCTACTTGTTCACGTGTGTTCACTGCAAAGTCTAAATTACGACTGAACCATATTTCATCCAGATCGACCCTTTTATAGCCTTTTTAGGTGGTGTAACTAGCGTCCTTACTAACGAGCATTTGACAGTGTTTATTTTTGACGATCTATATTGATAAATGTTTTAACGATTTCATGATTTTTTTATTAATAATGTAAAGCTATTCAAATACCCATTTCAAGCATACCAATATTTATATAAATATAATTCGTTTCTAGCCATTATAGCCATTTTTCGCGCAAACTCAGAGGGGTGCGAATTTGTGACGCTGAGTGTATTTACCGCTTACTATTTTCTGACATAGGCCGGACAGTCTGATCGACACTAAAGCGAAAGCTATTATGGAACATTTCTATTACAACGCTTGATTGATGTTGAACGATGTAATGAGGGCAATACATAAAAGCAATAAAACTTTATTATGTATCAATCTTAACTTTTTGAATGTAAGACATGTGATTGCTATAGTGTAAATGGTTAAGATACTGAAAGTAAACTGAAAATTATTGCCTACGAAAGAGTCTATTCGATCGAAGAACTCCACTTATAACTCCACTCACACATTACAGATCAGTATAGAAGTAGAGAAAACCTGCTTCAAAAACAATAATTACTAACCACGAGTATTTTCCTGAATAGGAGAAAATATTGATACCGTCGATAGATTGTACAATCAGCCAGACTATGACGTGTCCTGAAAGATTATGGTGAAATATTTTTTAAATATTTTTGACGTGGTAGAGCCACGCTGCACCTATATTATGGTTGTAGCACAAATGGGATTGCTCGATCTGGGAAGAACCACGCACACTCACATGATATCATATAGTGGCTGTAGTGAACTGGAGACCTTTTTTACTGGAAACGAGGCATTCATTAGTCCTCAGTGGTAATAACGTATCTACATTTTAATTCTCAATCGAGAATAGATGTAAATGTAGTTTGCCTTATATTATACTCGTACAGCTATGAACTTAACTAAAATGCTTTTATTTCATTGGTTTTGGGATTTTTTTTACTAATTATGAGCTAATACTTGACTATAATTCCATCAGTAGTTGAGTGGTGATTAAACCCTAGATGCATTGAAATATAATACAGAAAAAAACACGCAAATTATTAAATCTGCCTTTACAGCAACATTCACACATGATTTTCTTGTATTACAATATTTTATTATACACAATATTAAAAAAAAAAAAACTAAAATAAGAAAAAACTATACCTAATAACTTAATTATGGCCGTAGTATCGTGCCAAGAACGCTGGCTGCGTTGCCTCGCTGAATGGCTATACTTAGCCTTTGAGCGAGAAAAGAACCAGCACTCTTATCACGAGCAATAACGACCAGTCGCGGATAGAGTTTCCATAGGATTTTGTGGTGAACCCAACGGACCCATAGTCTCTACAGCAAATGACACAAATATGTAGGTATCTCTCAGAGACTCATATTTGCGCCACTTACTTAGCTTGATACGGCGATGTGCAAGCTTTCCCCATCAAGTAATGAGCCGTGATTACTTGATGGTAGAGCGTGTAACCAGTGACTAGATTCCTTAGACAAAACACCTAGAAGCCGTGCCTGATCTTGGTCCCTGGAAATTATGAAACAAAACTTTCTGCACGCCTCGTACCAACGGAATATCCTACTGTTTTTATTGGTTAACTTCAAATAGAATATTCTCGCCGGGACAGCGCGTCCGCCTTATCTGCCCTACCTCCGTAGCAAAGCACAGGTCTACATTATTATTTAAAATTATGTTACATAAATCACTGACACTATGCACGGAAGCAACAGTGTTAGCGCTACGCGGCGGGATTTTGCTGTCGCACGGATGGGCCAGCTCAAACCAGGGTGGTACCACGACCTCACAGAATACCAGCGTGAAGTAGCGGTTTTACCTCTGCGTTGCGCTTGGTGAGTGCAGGTGGCTGGAGGCACAATTCCCCACTCACCCCATCATTATGGTAGCGGAATCAAACTAAATACTACCCCAGGAGGGTACCAGCACCCCTGGAGAATCCCTCGCTGAGTATCCACGATCAAACTACTCCTTTTTTAGGGATCGGGTGGACCAAAGCTGTCTTTCATGAATTCGGGACTATGCCTTGGAAGTGACTATGCGTTGGAAGTAGGAGTACCGGAAAAGACGCGTTAAAACCGGTGCCAACTCCGGAGCACCCGTCTTCAGCACAATGGGAGGGACTCCATCAGGCCCACTCGACTTGCTGCCGTCCAGGGAGAAGAGTGCTTTGCGAACCGAGCGCTGTGTAAACCGCACATCTGGCTTGGAGCACTTACACCGCGGGATGGTCGGCGGTGTGTTCCCCCCGACATCTAGAGTCGAGTTGGACGCAAAGAGAGAGTTTAACAGATTGGCTTTTTCCTTTGTGGCATGGGCCAGTGAGTCGTCCTTTCTGTGCAGAGAGGGAAGACATGGCCGACAGAAATTCCCTTGGACAGCCTTGGCGAATAGTAAGGCGAACTAGCTTCTCGCCAATTCTGCCGATTTGCTCAGACCTTGCCTTAGCAACGACGCTTTTGAAGGACCTGGAGGCGATCTTTTTAATTTCGCTGGTATTTAAATCCCGAGACGTTGATGCGTCAGCCCAGGCCCGGTAGCACTCCTGCTTATAGCGTGATGTTATTTTACAGGAGCGACCATACCATGACTGGGATCTGCCTCCGAAGGGCACCACAGCAGATGGAATAAAAAGTTTCATACCCTGAAGTACCACATCAGCAACAGAATCAGCAACAACGTCGGGATCTTCCGGCGAGAAGTTAACCGGTAGCAAAAGGGTAGGATGCAAAAAAGACCGCATGCCATCCCAATCGGCTGACCTATAGTGGCAAACACGGCGGAAAGCTGCAGATCGCAACTGCAATGTGAGCGTGAGTGGCACCGTACTCCGGATCAGACAATGGTCCGAAGAGTTCAGAGGGGCATCGACGGAGACCTTATATCCGTCCGGATGAGAGGTCAGCAGAAGGTCCAACAGGGCAGGTACATAATCCTCCACATCTGGGATCCGCGTAGGCGAAGTAACCAGTTGTGTTAGACCATATGCCAAGGCAAAATCGTAGAAAGATCTACTCGCATGATAGGTTAAACGAGAACCAAGCCATTCAGCGTGGTGGGCGTTAAAATCACCCAGTATCATGATCTTTGCGGATGGAACCTGTTGTAGCGAAGAATCTGTAACCATTAGGACGTGGTCGATGAGTCGGTCTGTTTGGGCATTACCGCTATGGGACCTATAGAGACACTCGTAGATGCCGGGATGGTCGACGCTGTCCACGCGCAGCCATAGGATGGCAAGTCCGTATCTTTAAGACTGCTGGGGCGTCAAAAACATATGTTCTCTCTGACGTATACGCAAACTCCAGCCCGGGGCACAAAGAAGTGTTCTAATTTGTACCCCGGGTAGGAGAGATATGAAGTATCAGCCGAAGATGACACCTGAATCTCGGTTAAAAAGAGCAAGACCGGCTTCGCCGACTCTAGATAGTAATGGACAGCGTTAAGTTTCGAATGAAATCCCTGATCTTGCAAAAATTCGTGACGATAGCGTGACAGGGGTCTCCTTGGCCTTGTTGCTCCGCTTGCCCCGAGCAGTATTAGTCGCGTACGGAATTTGCACACGAAATCTCTACGCTCCATGCTCAGGAGTGGAGTAGATTGATCGTGGATGCTTAGCGAGGGATTCTCCAGGGGCGCTGGTACCCTCCTGGGGTAGTCTTTAGTTTGATTCCGCTACTATAATGATGGGGGGAGTGGGGAATTGGGCCTCCCGCCACCTGCACTCACCAAGCGCAACGCAGAGGTAAAACCTCTACTTCACGCTTGTATTCTGTGAGGTCGTGGTACCACCCTGGTTCGAGCTGGCCCATCCGTGCGACAGCAAAATCCCGCCGCGTAGCTCTAACACTGTTGCTTCCGTGCATAAGGTCAGTGATTTATGTAACATAGTTTTAAATAATAATGTAGACCTGTGCTTTGCTACGGAGGCAGGGCAGATAAGGCGGACGCGCTGAATATAGAAAATTCTATTGGAAGTTAACCAATAAAAACAGTAGGATATTCCGTTGGTACGAGGCGTGCAGAAAGTTTTGTTTCATATTTTCCAAGGACCAAGATCAGGCACGGCTTCTAGGTGTTTTGTCTAAGGAATCTAGTCACTGGTTACACGATCTACCATCAAGTAAACGCGGCTACTTGATGGGGAAAGCTTGCGCATCGCCGTAGAAATCCGACTAGGAGCGGCCATTCGTCAACTCCATTAGTACCCTTGTGGTAGCAGCGTCGACAAGCTTGGGCTCCACGGACATTCATGTAAGAAAAGTGTTGTAGGTTTTCACGGCACGGTTCTTTGAATTATGCCATCCGAAGGGCTCTTCTCTCTAAACCTAAATTTTTCCTCGGTTTTTGAGCCCTATGGAATATTTAGAGACGATTGCAGGGGACCCGACGGTTTGACATCGGACCCTTGAGAGAGGTAAAGCCCTAGTGTGGGATGCTACTTACGTAGATACTTTGGCGGCCTCTCATCTCAAAGGTACCTCGTTTAAAACCGAGGTGGCATCAGAGGTAACTGAGCTAATTAAGTGGCGCAAATATGAGTCTCTGAGAGATACCTACATATTTGTGTCATTTGCTGTAGAGACTATGGGTCCGTTGGGTTCACGTATGGTGAAAATCCTATTGAAACTCTATCCGCGACTGGTCGTTATTGCTCGTGATAAGAGTGCTGGTTCTTTTCTCGCTCAAAGGCTAAGTATAGCCATTCAGCGAGGCAACGCAGCCAGCGTTCTTGGCACGATACTACGGCCATAACTAAGTTATTAGGTATAGTTTTTTCTTATTTTAGTTTTTTTTTTAATATTGTGTATAATAAAATATTGTAATACAAGAAAATCATGTGTGAATGTTGCTGTAAAGGCAGATTTAATAATTTGCGTGTTTTTTTCTGTATTATATTTCAATGCATCTAGGGTTTAATCACCACTCAACTACTGATGGAATTATAGTCAAGTATTAGCTCATAATTAGTAAAAAAAATCCCAAAACCAATGAAATAAAAGCATTTTAGTTAAGTTCATAGCTGTACGAGTATAATATAAGGCAAACTACATTTACATCTATTCTCGATTGAGAATTAAAATGTAGATACGTTATTACCACTGAGGACTAATGAATGCCTCGTTTCCAGTAAAAAAGGTCTCCAGTTCACTACAGCCACTATATGATATCATGTGAGTGTGCGTGGTTCTTCCCAGATCGAGCAATCCCATTTGTGCTACAACCATAATATAGGTGCAGCGTGGCTCTACCACGTCAAAAATATTTAAAAAATATTTCACCATAATCTTTCAGGACACGTCATAGTCTGGCTGATTCTACAATCTATCGACGGTATCAATATTTTCTCCTATTCAGGAAAATACTCGTGGTTAGAAACTATTGGCTTTGAAGCAGGTTTTCTCTACTTCTATACTGATCTGTAATGTGTGAGTAATTATAAGTGGAGTTCTTCGATCGAATAGACTCTTTCGTAGGCAATAATTTTCATTATACTATCTTAACCATTTACACTATAGCAATCACATGTTTTACATTCAAAAAGTTAAGATTGATACATAATAAAGTTTTATTGCTTTTATGTACCTATTGCCCTCATTACATCGTTCAACATCAATCAAGCCTTGTAATAGAAATGTTCCATAATAGGTTTCGCTTTAGTGTCTATCAGACTGTCCGCCCTATGTCAGAAAATAGTAAGCGGTAAATGGATAGTCCATTTGTAACAAATAATTCTAACTCATATACCTATTATTGTCACTTAAATATGTAGTAGTTGAATATTTATTTTCTTACAAGTAATTTATTAATGATAATTACTTGAAAAATAATTGATGTACCAAATGAAATCAGTGAGTTCAATTAATAATAGTAAAGCCATAATAGTAATTAAGAGATTTATCTTCAAATAGCGCCCACATTACACGGGAATACCATTAAACAAGTATTATTAGTAAAATGGTGCCTTTAAAAATGTATTTAATATATTTTTGAATACGAATTTCCATGATGAATGAGCGTCGTAATTACAGATCGGAAATGGACCGCACTGATATCCTTCCATTCGTACTCGTGTTTTATGTTTGTTAAATGATCCGTAACTTCTCGGAAGATTTTAATAACAATATGATGTCTTTCAGCGTGATGGTGTCGTAAATAAAACCATCGCCTCATTTCCTTCCCTGGGTGGCGTAAGCAGTAACTATGGGAAAGATCGGATCGATTTCATCATCATCATTATCATCATTGCAGTCCTTCATAAGTCAACAACTAGGATTATTTTCAGCAGCGGACTTGTTATAGATCTCATGGCCTCCAATAAATGGAGATTTACCTTGTCTTATACGTCGGATGTTTAATATATAGACCGTCTACGGCAACAGTGTCTAATATTCAAACCATCCAGTAAATGATCTGGTCCCATATCTTCCTTGCAACATTAGAAACTCATACCCAGCACTTTACTGACAAGGAGTGATAAAGAAGAACAAGAAGATTTTTCAGTAAGGTAAAGTATTATTAACCCAATATGTATTTCATACATGGTGGAGTCACATACTGCCGCTATTTTATAATTATAGCACAAAAAATGTTTCACCACATGTCCAGTTAACCGAAAAGCTAATCGCCGTTGAATACATATAATAAATGTTATGAGCTCCGTTAAATTTTATTTCGAGGAAACTAAAAATTTTCCCTATCTTTTCTAATATTTGAATTTAATAAACCGGCAAAATTCATGTCTCTCTCCCTCAAAAACTAAGTAAAACTGAGAAACTTCAGTGCGTTTCGGCGCAACAAATAACACAAGCAACACATATTTTATGCATCAATAAACATAATAAATAAATAGAAAAGAACCACCTTAAAGATCACCTAAACTCTGATTTAGGTAATAATTTGATATTGTGGTCCATTTTTTCAGTCAAGTTGCCCCATAGTATCAGTCGAATTTCCTCATAGTAGAAATATGGCAATATGCTCCTAGAATGTAAAGAAAAGAAATAAACTAATCTAATTGTTTTACTCGTAACACTAGTAAAGCCTATTTTTGAAACATGTCTTGTAGAACTAAGACTACCACCTTTTTAAATAGTTAATGGGAACGTAATTAAACTAATTATTACGAATTATAATGAATTGTAGAACTGTTTTTTTTAGAATGTGGAATAATTTTCTTTGTGAGTAATTATATGTCTTATTGCAAGAAGTTTGGTAAAAAAATACAAGCATTTTTTGTAAAAATATATATATCACTTGCACATAAAAGATGTTCAGCATTTTTCACTGCCAATTTATAAATTTGTCTTGTCATGCCCAAGTAACCTGCAAGCTGTATACGAGCTGTAATGAAGTTCGTTTTTATACTAGAGGCTGTATTTTCTGGCCGTATTAAAGCTGTATAAGCGCTTATACATATACTTATAATAATTAGTAAAAATTTAGCACAAATTATGCAGCTTTATGCGTTAGTAGCGCTGTACAGTAGCTGTACAAGCATAAAATATGCTGTATAACTGCGGTATTACAACTGTTATTTGGTAAGCAAGCAAAGTATTACACTACAGATATTATCACTACACTATAGATTTAACGGTGGTAGAGCCCCGCAGCAGTTTTTGCTGTTGCACGTATGGGCCGGCTCGAGCCGGGTTGGTACCACGACCTCACAGAATACCGGCGTGAAGTAGAGGCTCTGCTTCTGCGTTTCGTCTGGTGAGTGCAGGTGGCCGGAGGCCCAATTGCCCCCCCCCCCCCCCATCAACATGGTAGCGGAATTAGACAATAGACTACCCCAGGAGGGTACCAGTACCCCTGGAGAATCCCTCGCTGAGCATCCACGACCATGTTATTCCAATCCTGAGCGTGGGTGCTCAGGCTGCCCCGCGTATTCTGGGGGGGGCAAAATTCCGCTCAAAAACAAAACTGCTCGGGGCAAACTGAGCAACAATACCAAGGCGACCCCTGCCACGCTATCCGTGAATTTCTGCAACATCAGGGGACTTCACTCTAACCTAAACGCCGTCCACTACCATCTCGAGACGGCGAAGCCGGCCTTGCTCTTTCTGACCGAGACGCAGGTTTCCTCTCCGGCTGATATTTCGTATCTCTCCTACCCGGGGTACAAATTGGAGCACTCCTTTGTGCCTCGGGCTGGAGTTTGCGTGTATGTCAGAGAGGACATCTGTTCTCGACGCCTCGGCAGTCTTGAAGGTTTGGACCTGTCCATCCTTTGGCTACGCGTAGACAGCGATGACCATCCGCGCGTCTACGGTTGCCTCTATAGGTCCCATAGCGGTATTGCCGAAACAGACCGACTCATCGACCACGTCCAAATGGCTACAGATTCCTTGCTACAACAGGTCCCATCCGCAGAGATCGTGATCCTTGGCGATTTTAACGCCCACCATGCCGAATGGCTCGGTTCACGTTTAACCGATCATGCGGGGAGATCTGTTTATGACTTTGCCTTGGCATATGGTCTGACACAACTGGTTACTTCGCCTACGCGGATTCCAGATGTGGAGGATCATACACCTTTCCTGTTGGACCTTCTGCTGACCTCTCATCCGGACGGATATCAGGTTTCCGTCGATGCCCCTCTCGGCTCTTCGGACCATTGTCTGATCCGGAGCGTGGTGCCACTCACGCTCCCTTCGCGGTTGCGTTCTGCAGGTTGCCGCCGTGTTTGGCATTACAGGTCGGCGGATTGGGACGGAATGCGGTCTTTCTTTGCATCCTACCCATGGGGGCGGGTTTGCTTCTCGCCGGATGATCCCAGCGCCGTTGCTGACTCTGTCACTGATGTGGTGCTACAGGGAATGGAACTATTTATTCCATCATCTGTGGTACCCATCGGAGGCAGATCTCAGCCTTGGTTTGGTCGCTCCTGTAAGACTGCATTGCGCAGTAAAGAGGAGTGTTATCAAGCCTGGGCTGCGGCTTCGGTGACTCGGGATGTAAACACCAGCCTACTTAAAAAGAAGTATAACTTCGCCTCCAGGTCCTTCAAAAGAGTTATTGCCAAGGCAAAGTCAGAGCACATAGGCAGAATTGGCGAGAAACTAGTTCGCCTTCCTTTGGGAACCCGTGCATTCTGGTCTCTCGCCAAGGCTGTCCAAGGGAATTTCTGTAAGCCATCACTACCATCTCTGCACAGGGAGGACGACTCACTGGCCCAAGACGCAAAAGACAAAGCCGACCTTTTAGGCTCCCTTTTTGCGTCCAACTCGACTCTTGATGACGGGGGGAAAATACCGCCGACCATCCCGCGGTGTCAGTGCTCCATGCCGGATGTGCTATTCTCACAACGCTCAGTTCGTAAAGCACTTCTCTCCCTGGACATCCAGAAGTCAAGTGGGCCTGACGGAATCCCCCCAATTGTGCTGAGGACATGTGCTCCGGAGTTGGCACCGGTCCTAACGCGTCTTTTCCGGTACTCCTACTCCCAAGGCCTAGTCCCGAATTCATTGAAGACAGCTTTTGTCCACCCGATCCCTAAAAAAGGCGACCGCTCAGACCCTTCCAACTATAGGCCTATCGCGATCACCTCCTTGTTCTCCAAAATAATGGAATCCATTATTAACTGCCAGCTCATCCGGTACCTTGAGGATCACCAGCTGATTAGTGACCGCCAATACGGTTTTCGTCGGTGTCGATCAGCTGGTGATCTTCTGGTCTACCTGACCCATAGATGGGCGGAGGCAGTTGAGTCCAAGGGGGAGGCGTTGGCCGTTAGTCTGGACATTGCGAAGGCCTTCGATCGGGTTTGGCACAAAGCGCTTCTTTCGAAGCTCCCTTCCTATGGGCTTCCCGAGAAATTGTGCAATTGGATCACCAGCTTTCTTGCAGATCGGAACATCAAGGTCGTTGTAGACGGTGCATGTTCTGACTACAAGCCTATTAACGCTGGTGTTCCACAAGGCTGTGTGCTATCACCAACGCTGTTTCTTCTGCATATCAATGATATGTTGCTAACTGGTAACATTCATTGCTATGCGGATGACAGCACTGGTGATGCTCTATACACCGGCCGGGCCAATATTTCTCGGGAAAACGTCGCCGAGTACCGGAACAAACTTGTGTCTGAAGTCGAGTCTTTGCTGGATAAAGGCTCGGATTGGGGGCGACTAAATCTAGTCCAGTTTAATCCTCAGAAGACACAAGTTTGCGCGTTTACCGCTAAAAAGAACCCCTTTGTCGTATCTCCTCAGTTTCAAGGCACTCCCCTTCTTGCCTCAGCCAGTATCGGTATCCTCGGAGTCGACATATCGAGTGACGTGCAGTTTCGTGGTCACTTGGAAGAGAAGGCCAAATTGGCCTCTAAAAAGCTTGGCGTGCTCAGCAGAGCGGGACAGTATTTCATGCCGGCACACCGCCTGCAACTTTACAAGGCGCAGGTTCAGCCTCACATGGAATACTGTTCCCATCTCTGGGCAGGGGCTCCCCAGTGCCAGCTCCTTCCACTTGACCGCATCCAGCGCAGAGCGGCTCGAATCGTCGACGACCGAGCCCTTTCCGATCGGCTCGATTCATTGGCACTGCGAAGAGATGTTGCATCTCTTTGCATTTTCTTTCGCATCTACCATGGGGAGTGCTCTGAGGAATTGTTCGGATTAATCCCAGCCGCCGAATTTCATGAATGCACATCGCGGCAGAACTCGCGGTAGATTAAATTCAATTCTTTTAATTTAAACCGCTACAAATAGGAAAATTTCGCGGAAAGCCCAAAGCAATTTTTAATTTTAATTCAAGTATTTTTTGACTAAGTGCTCGACCAAACCAAATCTAATACCCCTTGACAGCGTGATTCAACGCTCCAGAGGGGCCCTAATCTTCCCACCACCAAGGGGAGGCCACATGGCGTGAACCCGAGATCGCTAACAGTCGCCACTCGGGTTGTACGCCTTCACTAAGGCCGGCGGCAACAGAACATTTTGACAAGTGGGCTGTTGACGGCTTAAGGCTCAGTGGAGGTGGCCGTGGTGGGAGCTAAGGCGGCAGCTAGCCAGGGCCGCCTCCATCAAATGGGGAACAGTGGTACACCAGTCGCGGCCACTCAGCTAACGGGAGTGAGAAGGGTCCAGCGGACCGATGAGTGGCCGTGAAGTTCCTCTCCACACGCTAAGAGGGGGTGATGACACCCCCGCCCCTGGAGGAATTACCCCCCGACTGGTCGGGGGAGGGACCCCTTTCAAACTTAGGGGCCTGATGGCCGGCCGGCGGGCGCCGAGAGTCGCCCGGCAGAGGGCGTGGCTGAGCGCCCCAGCCCGTGGGGGTCGTCGGCCTGGCAGAGCCCCGAGAGGAGACGCCGTTCGCACTCAGGCACAAAACGGCATGATGATTGCCCTGGCAATGCAGACAGGGCCGCCGATGCGGACAGTCTCGCTGGAGGTGTCCTCCCAAACATGAGCAGCACCAGCGGCGCTCCTTGACGATAGTTCGCCTCGCTGGAACCGGCATACCTAATAATTTCGGGCACGACGTTACCCGATGATCAGATGCTCGACAATAGGAGCAGGGGGGGGGTTGACGACGATTTGCCTGGAGGATTCAGCCTCTCACTGGGCACGGCTCGTAAGTCGTCAACGGTGCCCGCCGCGCTCTTTATCTGTCGGCACTGCTCCTCCAAAAACCGCAGCAGGTCATAGAAGGGCGGAATATAGGAGGCCTCGTCCCTGCCGTACCTGTCCTCAAAATGGATTCAAAGGTCGAGAGGTAGACGGGACAGCACGATGCGGAGCAACAAAAAAGCCCATTCGCCCACTGGTAAACCCAGCCGCCTCAAAGTATTACAGGCCACCAAGACTGGATCCAACAGGTCCGGACGCAGTCTGGCCCGGTCACTAAGCAGCGGGAGGCTTAGAAGCTGCTTAACATGTTCGTCCGCAATTCGCCGGATGTTGGCGTATCTTCTGGCTAGAAGGTCCCGAGCAGTCTGGTAGGCGTCGTCCGACAATCTCAAGTGGCCGACGACGCCCAGGGCCTCCCCCTCCAGTGAGGCCAGGATGTACACCATCTTTTGGCTCGGGGTCAAGTCGCTCCGGGCGTCCACTAGGCTGTCGAAAAGACCAACGAAGGTCAGCCATTCGGAAAGGACCCCGGAGAACTTTGGCAGGTCCAGAGTTGGGAGTCGTCCCAACAGCTCCGGCTGAAGCTGCTTCAGAGAGGACTCGGACAGGTCACTCATCCGAGCTTCACGCGCCTCCTCGGCATACCTGCCTTCAGCCTCGATCAACTCGTCCGTGAGCCACAAGAACTGCTCATAGTCCGCGAAGCAGGAGTCCAGGACTCCCTTCTCCACATCCGAATCCTCGAGCTCAGCGTAAGCCTCCTCCACTGCGGCCCTTCGAGCATCCACCTGCTCGAACCGCTTCATCAAGTTATGGACCCTATCCGGTCGACCTATCAAAGCATGGGCGCTTGTGGCCCAGCGTAGCTCAGTCCGCAAACAACGGATCAGTAGCTTGGGCGATGTCATCACTATTAAATGCAAATTACGACGCGGCTTGAGCACAGATTACAAAGATAACAAACAAAAAATACAACAAAAATTAACAGCTAATAAATGCAGTTCCTATCAAATCGCGTTGAATAGAAATTACACAAATACGAATTACTACGTATCAACCAAATACAAGTTAGCACAAAAGAAAAGGCACAAATCAAATTAACAAATAACAAAAACTAGTGCGATCAAATCAAGTTAAATTCAAATGGCGCAAATACAATTACTACTCTTTAGTTCAAATACAACTTACAGTACAAACGAAGATACACATCACGGTCGATTAACGAAAAATGCCTAGCTCGGAAATCGACCCTTCGATAAGTAATCCACTACAACTATCCGACAACGATAATTAACCGATTACGTAAAAATAACCATCTACCTACATGACGTATATCTCTAGAAAACTCCCGCTTGCGCAACCTAGGGCGCGGCTTTTCAAATCTACCCACTAACCAAAAAAAAAGGCAAGCAACAATCAACAAAGGGAAATAATTCTATTATTACGTTAAAAAAATATTTTTACGTATTACGGACGGGCGTGATTGTAGATACAAATTAAACCAATCAAACCAAGGCTCCCTGCCACCAGAATTGTTTAATGTTTATCAAACACTATGGTCGGGATCGACCGGGAATCGAACCCGGAACCACGCTCTGCTACCAGTTTGTTACGGCCTACGGCTGCTCCCTTAAAGGATCCAATCCTCTGGGGGCCATGAGCAGAAGACTTCCCGAGCAGACGTAGGTCGGGCCTTAATGTGGCCACGTGGAATCTCTCTAATTACACTAAATATATGGGGGAGCGTTCTATACTACGGCCAGTCAACCGGCAGAGGAATTAGGCGAAGCTTACTTACCTATATCCAAGGCGACTGGTCCCACCGGAGTCGGTCAGGTCACATGTGGTTGTGTAGTGAAAGGGAAATGAGTGATGTGATGTGTATCTGGGTGTGACTGATAGTGATTGAACCTAGACCTTGGCCGTCGGTAGCAGCCCGAGCGTCGACACCGCTCCAACTTGAGGGGGCCTTCCGAGGTAGTCCACAGTCACTTTCCTCTTTCTTCACGATGACAGTCAATTAACTCTATCGTACGATTTACTAACTTACAGAAGCCACTAACTATCGCTGGGTATAATGGTTACCGCACAAACGCACACGGAGTTTAAAGGGTCAAAGGTCACTACCGTTTCGCGTAGCAACAGTTAATTCTAGAATATCAGAGGCCGCACCTAATATTGCCGAATGCACTTATGCAGATTCTGAGTCAGACACAATGTGTCCCGGGGAAGCTCTCCAGTAGGGATACGCGCCACAAAACTCCTAGACCGTATTTTTACTGTCCGCGCTTAATTATTCCGAGTTCCCGCGCTTAATTGGCCGCGAGCCCACGTCAGCACCGCTTAAAGACGACTGATTGCCCTTGGGCGTTTTTCGCACGACCGAAAGTCAAACCGGTATGAATGCACCGCGCCGAGCGCCCTCTCGCGTCAATCCTTGAAAGTGTTTTGCGCGAACATATATATAATACATTACCAGAACCAGAGTTAGTCAACATTGAGTCAGATAAGTTGTACAGGTAAAGAATAGTAGAAATAAAACATTTATTTGAATGTATCGCAAATAAAAAAATAAATATTTAGATTGCAATTTTATTAATTTAACATTTTGCAAAGAATCAAGATTAGGAAACATAATCTAAAAGTTTGGGAGTGTGGACTGTTTGTTGATTCCGAAGATTATTATTTGGGGACAACTCGTCTTATTTCTGCTTCTAATATGCCACATTTGGAGGCCATAACTAAAAAAAGATCAAATTTTGTTTGATACGAGAAGAGAAAAAAGAAAAGAAAAAGAAAAAAGAAACCATGATTACTATTATTAGGTCACAACTTTTTCATGTTAAATGAAAAAAAAAAAATAAGTACTATGACCACTTTTGGACAGCAAAAATGCAGCCACGACTTTATTCATTTTATTTTTAATGTTTATTACCAGAAATGATTGACCCTCGAGTTCCTAGAAAAATGGCAGTTTGAGAAAGAGTGTAATAAAGTAATATGTAATAATAAACAATAATAATTTCTTCAAATTGTTACTTTTTATTTATTTGCCTACCTACTTTATTTTAAACTCGAAATCTTTTTAATTTAATCCTTATTCAACACTAAATAATCACAGATATTCACTTTTTCATGAGAAGTATCATCTTTGTATATTATCGATATTATTTGCTCCTCCCTAGGCGATAATAATATCGATAATACCTCTAACATCACTACAATATGCCCCTACCCCCCGACTCGTATCGTGCGATAGAGAGAGTTGCAAGTCTTGAAGGCAATGCCTACATTTTCTTTTTGAAATATTGCTTCTGGCGATAACGTTTTTACCCCCTAAACCTTTACAAAATAAAACAATCTTGGTCTTATTAAATTCAGTATACTTTAATCTAAGTCTGTGCGTTTTAATTTTTTAGTAATCAGTTTAGTTTAATTAAAAGAAAAACAAACGCACGAGGAAGTTTTTAAGTCAAAAATATAGATATTTAGATGCTAATAACTTATATTGTATACAATATTTCTTTAAAATAAAAACGTACTGGCCTAATTTTTTGTCATATCTACAACATTTCCAAAAATAATTAAAATTGGACTATATTTACGGGAAGGAAAACGTTATCGCTTTTTGTATGAAAATTTACAGCTTCAGAATCCTCATAATTATGTAAATTTACTGATTACTCAAAGATACCTGAAAAGATTTTGAAAATGTTTTTTTTTTGTTTTAAATAGTATATTTCCCAGGTGGTCCCATTTAAATTTTATGGAAAACTATTTAAATTTTATGGAAAACTGTTGAGGTATTTGTAAAAAATCAACAATAAATTATATTCATATTGAAGTCGTTTGTACAAAATTTTTAATTTACCACTTGTATCAAAAACATTCGCGTTTGTGAGCACAATACTCAAAATTTTATAGTGTTTGCAGGGACAGTAAAGAAACGCGTAGAGGACAAACTAACCAACAAACAAATATAATTTTTTAACAAAAACCATCGCGGGCGAGCCACTTGCTACAATACAACCACTCACCAAAGTTTTATTGTAATCGGATAAATTTTAAAGAAACACACACGGAACAAACATAAAAACATTTATTTTCATATAATGTTACAAAGATTGTTGTAAAGCTAAATTACTTGGAAATTTATAAATCACTACGAATACAACCGGCTTGCGGTCTGCATTCACCATTAGCTTTTAAAATAATTCATTCAGACAGCCCAGCAGAGCTGTTGTGGTAGACATATTCGTGAATATGTCTACCACAACACATTTACTTGATAGTTTAAGTAATTAATAAAAGATTGCAATAAATTTAAACTTATTACAATTTTTGATGTAAACTTATAACTAATGTTTCCACATATTTACGCAGTTTATTTAATTTTGTACTAGTAGTAATTTAGTTATTCTAAAGTAAAACCACATATCATATTTTTATCATGATTGCAGTTACGTCAAAAGTTAAAAAAAATCATATGATATCTCTCAACAGGTGGTGGGTTTTAGATTGTGGGAGATATGGTAAGCTTCGACTATATTGACTTATTTTTATCAAATATAACTTTTGCCATTATATTATTGTTTACATATTAAGTGACAGTGTGATCTGCGCAAAATCTACATAAGCACGTCAACATTAACAACTGTTTATCTTCTAATTTTAATAATACAAATTAAAATTATAGGAACTTTATCCACAACGAATAACTATTATAGTCTTTGAGTCAAGCAACAGCTCACATAGATCCGAAGGCTTGGCTACCGTTCCCTTATTTCTGAGTCTTAAATAAAAATCCACTGAAGTCTCCCCAATGCGTGTTAGCATTAATTTAATTTTCAAATAACCTAATAAAACTAAATAAAATTTATTGTTGCAACAATTCTTCTAGTGGCCTAGTCAAAGGTTAAACCATTTGCAAAAAAATATGGCAAAAAAAACAGTAATAGTACCGGTGCGGTGTGGTGGTGTGGTAAGTAGTTTTTAATTATCGGCACACTAGTGTGACAAATTATTCTAATTGTAAGCAATGCGCCTTTTATTTACTTTTATAATAATAATTATTAATTTCTTCTGACCAATTATTCATATTTAAAGAAAATGCAATCTGAAGATCTAGTACTAGCGATTATTACAAACTATAAAGTAAACATTAAATTTAATCAAAATTGAAATAAACTTAACATTAAAATTAGCATACCCAACCAAACACAGGGCTTGTCTAATTTACAGTATGTAGTTTTATCCAACATTGGTGAATCTTATCTATCTTCTTTTACGCTCAGAATATTGGTGGTGCTTTATGTGCCTCTCAGTCCCCTTTGAGCCCACGCGGCAAACAGATATCGGTAATAATTTACCCACTACAAAAGACGAGAATATTTTAGTGTTAGATTCAAACGTACAGCATAAATTTCACGCCTAACATTCGTAGCTTTAACCCCTAAACATAAAACAGTCACTACAAGATAAATTGAATTTTAAACCTAACCGAGGATAGAAACTTTTCTGCTTTTAAATATTTACTGATAATTTATTTTCGTCGTTACTTTCGAGAAAATTTAAATAAGAGGGATGTGTAAAACCAAAGAGATTTAAATATATAGGTATATTATAGAGCGGACATAGGAAACATTTGCATGAAGAAACTTTGAGCTCGCGCGTGTGTGACGCCGTCTAGCTAAACATAGCAAAACTACGCTGAATATTATTAGGAAAACATTTCAGCTATTCTTCAGTAAGTGACGCTAATAAATGTAAGGTAAAACCCGTTTTAGGAATGTTACCGCTTCGACATCAAAGTATCGAGAATGTTGTATAAGGTTACTAAGTTTGTAATGATTTACAATATAATAATAGGAAAATGCATGCTTCTTTATTATACAAATCTATTTATTAGGATTCCCATCACACCAGAAAATCATATATATTTATTAAATCATGAATAACGTCATAAATGTAATGATATGTCATGAAATAAAATATTTAATTTCCAATAACTAAGAATCAATTCAAACAGCAGTCACATTGTTGGTGGCATCTTGGATGACGTCACTAGGTCCATTAGACGTAATAATAATAGCATATGATTGGTCGGTCAGCGTCGGTCACATCGCGAAACATCAAATCCAATAAGTGAGCTTTACAAAAATATTTTAGGAAAACATTGAACTTAAAAGTCGTTACGCGATAAATTATTACACAAATACACAAGTATGCGCGTTTACCGCTAAAAAGAACAATTTTGTCGTATCTCCTCAATTCCAGAGCACTTCCCTTGTTGCCGCAGCTAGTAGCGGAATCTTCGGCGTCTATTTGTTTATCTACAGTAGCATGGTCACTTGGAAGAGAAAGCTAAATTGGCTTTTAAAAAGCTTGGCGTACTCAGTAGCGCGGGACGGTATTTCATGCGTGCACACCGTTCGCAACTTCACAAGCGCATGTTTGGCCTCACATGGAATACTTTTCTCATCTCTAGGCCATGGGGATTCACAATGCGAGCTCCTTCTACTTGACCGCATAGAGAGGCTCGAATCGTCGACGACCGAGTTCTCTTTGATTCACTGGCGCTTTTTTTATAGAAGTTTTATGGAAATATAGTGAGCGTAAAATAGCAGCTTAATGCTGCTGTGTTTCGTATGATAAGCGTAGAGCACCGGAGACCCTTTTTACTGGAACAGAGGCATTCTATCTTAGTCCTCACGGCTGACAACGCATCTGCATTTTAATTCGCAAGCGATGATAGATGTAGATGTCTATGGGCCACAGCAACCACTTACCATCCAAACGAGCACACAGTCCACCTGATGGTAAGTGTTTGCCGTGGCCCTTAGCTAAAATAATTGTAAATAAAATAAAATCATGATTAAATGATTTTCGTTTAAAATAACAATATTTTTGGTATATTTATCTTGAAAAATTCTTAGATTATTAATCAAAGTGACTAAGTGTACTATAATTACACAAGTTACTCCTTTATCTCATAAAACTGACAAAAAAATCTTCTAAATCTTATAGAATAAAATAAATATTATAAAGATCTTCTATGAAAACCTACAACTACTTGTAAGTGACTTTTCATAGAATATCTATTATTGTAATTTATATTTCTTACCAAGAACCTTAGGACTCTAGTCTTGGGAATCATAATTTTCAGGAATGGAAAGTCTTACAAATCAATAGCCTTATGAATAAAAATCTCTCAAGTTAATAATCTTGGTAACTAATAATCTTTAGGAAACTGTAACAGCATAATCAGTCCCACAGCAACTAATTTCCCTGACATGACGTTCAAAGGATGATCTCCTCGATCCGAGTCTCTTCCAATATCTGAATTTTTGGACGTCATGTTCACCAAATTTAATACTAGTATAAACATCTAAAACAAACAGAAAATACATAAGTGTAACGATTTATTTAGGTTGCACCTAACGCACAAACCTCACCGGTCTCGATACCTACACCTTGACACCTAATATTATCTTTGTGCAAACATATCTAAATAAACTAACTGTTTTCTGGCATAAAGTGATTTGACGTTTCAAAAGTTTACTGTAATTGCCACAAATACGTAAAATAAAGAAATAAATGTCTGAAATATGCACTTGTTCAAATTCTGACCTAAAAATCGTTTTTTTCTACCTGTTGAGTTCAAATCGTTATTGTACTTTATAGATACAAGTTAAGATTTAAGAAGAATAACTAAATTATTCCTTAACTTACCTAAAAACACGAAAATACCACATTTTACTGCATTTTTTTAATAATATACGAGACAGTCACTTCCCCAGCTCGTATACAGTTATGAGACAGAAAGCACAAACGTAACCACCGATATGTTGCACCTTACTAAGGAAATGTGACTAACTTCACTTTGATGGTTTCGCTTGTTGCTTGCGCCCGTTCAGGGACTACTTATTTAAACTTTAAGGTCGACTACCAATGCATGCAATAATGAGCTATGAGCCATAGAGTCAACATTGTCGGGTGGTTACAGTCGCCATACTAATTTCGCTTCTACCCAGGGTTAAAACTAACACTTCTCTTGACAAATGTGACGCGGACATATATCTTCTTATGTTTTAGTCATAGAATACTTTTTTGTTTTAAAAACTAACTATGGTGGATTCGAATTATATGGCTGCATCATAAATGAGTCCACCAATCTCTGTTCTAATGAATGAGCAAATGAATTGTATGTAACATAATAAATTAATAATATGTACGATTCTCCAAAATAATAAAAACTTGTAATACATCCGTTCCGAAGATTCTTCTGGTAGATTGTTAAAATATAAACGAATGAACGTTAATTCATTTCTTGTTACAGACGGGTGGCTACCCAAGCTGCACACAAGCGTTATGAACCTCAATATACCAGTCCACATAGAGCATCTAGTTCTTTTAAAAGGATATAAGAGTGTTGAAAAAAGGTTGTATCCTTATAAGAGTCGTTGATGAGTTATTATACAGCTCAAGCTGTATAAAGTCTGTATTATGGAATCTAAGTAAGCTTAGGGTTCTTACTCAGAACATGAAAACCCTAGTATAGAAGTTTAAGTATTTTGTAACACTTCAATCTGATTTTATCATTAAAGTTGTATGGACGCTGTTTTTTGCATGCTTTCCCTTACTTATACAGCTCTTAGTGTTATTATATTATCACCAAAAACTTATTTCTGAGCAATGGTGTATGCAAACTCTCTTCTAAAACTTATTCTTATGGTGCTATTTTACACTTTTGCAAATACAGTAGTTTTATGACTTCTGTCTATGAGAGTGATATAAAACCAAAAAGAAATAACAGCCTTAGTACAACTTAAATCTGTATAAGTAACAGAATATCACCATTTTGCATGCGTTGCATGTTTATATTGTGCCAGTCAACAAAACTAATTTATTATTAATATGATGATAAAAGAAGAAGATTTGGTGCAGTTAAAAGATCATGTTAAATCTAAATTAAATTTATCCACCATTCTTCCCGAGACAAGGTCTTTCATCCTTTAAACGTATCTCTAAATATAATTATACGAGTATGTTATGTTGGAAAAACTGCTATACAGCGTAAGTAATAAAAATTCCTATCATAGAACTGATTAAAAACTAATGGCTGTATGATATAATCCATAACATACATTGTATATTTGTTAAGACGATAAGACCCTCGAAATACTGTTTAGGCTGTCGCCATTTTAAGATCCATAAAATATTTTTTTTATAATTTTGAAAATATTAGACATTAGTCTAAGCCTACACCATTACTTTCAGTTTGACTGATGGTCACTGTACCCCAATGTGCTTCATATCCATTTTTTTTTATTCTAACCTATACGAGTACAACTGATATTTAGTTACTGTATTTAGTATTTTGTCCTTACATTATTTTGGTATTTTGCTGGCGCAGCAAGTATTTGATAGAAAATATATAAAAGTTTAGCGTAAATCTAAATTTACACTTTCAGTCCACCGAATACCGTCAAAACTCAACTATAATCTGAATATAATATTAATATGTTGAATATATGTTAAGACATTAAATGTCGCCATCATTCAATAAACCTTTTTTTTGTTTTATATTCATGTGTAAATCCGCTCATTGACCAATATAAAACGTTTGTCTTTAAAAGTTACTGATCAAGATAATATCTGTCGTGTAATACTTTGCTTGCACACCAAATAACAGTTATAATACCGCAGTTATACAGCATATTTTATGCTTGCACAGCTACTGTACAGCGCTACTAACGCATAAAGCTGCATAATTTGTGCGAAATTTTTACAAATTCTTACAAGTATATGTATAAGCACTTATACAGCTTTTATACAGCCAGAAAATACAGCCTCTTGTATAAAAACGAACTTCATTACAGCTCGTATACAGCTTTCAGGTTGCATGGGCATGACAAGACAAATTTTTAAATTGGCAGTGAAAAATGCTGAACATCTTTTACGTGCAAGTGATATATATTTTTACAAAAATTGCTTGTATTTTTTACCAAACTTCTTGCAATAAGACATATAATTACTCACAAAGAAAATTATTCAAAATTTTAAAAAAAATACAGTTCTACAATTGATTAGAATTCGTAATAATTAAGTTAATTACGTTCCCATAAACTATTTAAAAATGTGGTAGTCTTAGTTCTACAAGACATGTTTTACAAACAGGCTTTACTAGTGTTAAAACAATAAGATTAGTTTATTTCTTTTCTTTACATTCTAGGAGCATATTGCCATATTTCTACTATGAGGAAATTTGACTGATACTATGGGGCAACTTGACTGAAAAAGTGGACCACAATATCAAATTATTACCAAAATCAGAGTTTAGGTGATCTTTAAGTTGGTTCTTTTCTATTTATTTATTATGTTTATTGATGCATAAAATATGTGTTGCTTGTGTTATTTGTTGCACCGAAACGCACTGAAGTTTCTCAGTTTTACTTAGTTTTTTGAGGGAGAGAGACATGAATTTTGCCACTTTATTAAATTCAAATATTAGAAAAGATAGGGAAAATTTTTAGTTTCCTCGAAATAAAATTTAACGGAGCTCATAACATTTGTCATATGTATTCATCGGCGATTAGCGTTTCGGTTAACTGAACATGTAGTGAAACCTTTTTTGTGCTATAATTATAAAATAGCGGCAGTGTGACTCCACCATGTATAAAATACATTTTGGGTTAATAATACTTTACCTTACTGAAAAATCTTCTTGTTCTTCTTTATCACTCCTTGTCAGTAAACTGCTGGGTATGGGTTTCTAATGTTGCAAGGAAGATATGGGACCAGATCATTTACTGGATGGTTTAAACATTAGACTCTGTTGCCGTAGACGGTCTATATATTAAACATCCGACGTATAACACAAGGTAAACCTCCATTTATTGGAGGCCATGAGATCTATAACAAGTCCGCTGCTGATAATAATCCAAGTTGTTGACTTATGAAGGACTGCAATGATGATAATGATGATGATGAAATCGATCCGATCTTTCCCATAGTTGCTGCTTACGCCACCCACGGAAGGAAATGAGGCGATGGATTTATTTACGACACCATCACGCTGAAAGACATCATATTGTTATTAAAATCTTCCGAGAAGCCACGGATCATTTAACAAACATAAAACACGAGTACGATTGGAAGGATATCAGTGCGGTCCATTTCCGATTTGTAATTACGACGCTCATTCATCATGGAAATTCGTATTCAAAAATATATTAAATACATTTTTAAAGGCACCATTTTATTAATAATACTTGTTTAATGGTATTCTCGTGTAATGTGGGCGCTATTTGAAGATGAATCTCTTAATTACACTTATGGCTTTACTATTATTAATTGAAATCACTGATTTCATTACATCAATTATTTTTCAAGTAATTATCATTAATAAATTACTTGTAAGAAAATAAATATTCAACTACTACATATTTAAGTGACAATAATAGGTATGTGAGTGAAAATGCTTTGTTACAAATAGACTACGAGTATCTACACTCGGCGTCAAAAAAATCGCACATCCGAAAAAAATAATTTAAATACTATTTTAACACAACAGGCCAATGGCAATGTTGTGGTTTGAGGGTATCATTCGAAAGGTAATTTCATTAGCTTTCAGGAAATTTAATAGAATTTTACTTTTATAACGAGACAAAAGAGAAATTAAAGAAAAAGACAGGGTATGTACAAATTTGCAAATTAATAATTTAAAAAAAAACTTAATAAATACAAAAAAAGTTCTTAAAACCTAGTGTTACCCCTCTTGCCTTGATAACGGCTTCCATGCGATCTTCCATGGACCTTACAAGGGTCGCAACAGCCTCTTGGGGTATTTGTTCCCACTCTTCAAGTACCGCATCTTGGAGCTCTTGAAGAGTGGTTGGAGCTTAATCTCGAGCTTGCACGCACCGTTTTAGGTCATCTCAGAGATGTTCTATTGGGTTAAGGTCTGGACTTCGTGCTGGCCAATGCATAACAGGGATATCGACCTCCTGTAAATAATCCCGTACAATAGCCGCGGTGTGGCAACGAGCATTATCATGCATTAACATGAATCCATCACCGACATAACCAGCATACGGGACCACATGTTCCTCCAGGATTTCAGTAATGTACCGAGCAGCATTTAATGACCCTTGCCCACGGCCACCCCGAGTCCGGGAAACGCACACAAGTACCGTTTTCCCGTCAACGGAAATGCCGCCCCAAAACATACACGAGCCACCCCCATATTCGACGGATTCTTCGAAGCAGAGTTGTGTGAATCTCTCCCCCTGTCCTCTGTAGACCCTTCTACGTCTGTCATTGCAGAAGAGACAGACCCTCGTCTCATCAGAGAAGATTACGGTCCGCCACTGTTCTAGAGTCCACTCACAATGATTGTGAGCAAACTCTAGGCGATCTCTGCGATGCTGTGCAGTAAGTTTTGGACCTTTAGCAGGTCTATGGGCTGTTAAAATCTTTTCGTGTAACCTTCTTCTTATCGTAGAAACACTCACAGATGTTCTCCGTGTTGATGGAAGCTGTTGTTGCAACTCAACAGCATTTGTAAAACGGTTTCGTAAAGATGAAACGGTCATCTCTTTCTGATGTGCACCGTTTTCTTCCAGATCCCGGTTTTTTAACATAACCACCAGTCTGCTGAAAACGTTGGAACACCCTTCGAACTGAAAAACGGGACAGGTTCAACTGTCGAGCAACGTCACACTGCCGCATCCCCGACTGCAATAGAGCAATCACTTGAGCGGCTTCTTCAGAGCTGGTATCTATTGTTCTTACTTGGGCTACTTGTTCACGTGTGTTCACTGCAAAGTCTAAATTACGACTGAACCATATTTCATCCAGATCGACCCTTTTATAGCCTTTTTAGGTGGTGTAACTAGCGTCCTTACTAACGAGCATTTGACAGTGTTTATTTTTGACGATCTATATTGATAAATGTTTTAACGATTTCATGATTTTTTTATTAATAATGTAAAGCTATTCAAATACCCATTTCAAGCATACCAATATTTATATAAATATAATTCGTTTCTAGCCATTATAGCCATTTTTCGCGCAAACTCAGAGGGGTGCGAATTTGTGACGCTGAGTGTATTTACCGCTTACTATTTTCTGACATAGGCCGGACAGTCTGATCGACACTAAAGCGAAAGCTATTATGGAACATTTCTATTACAACGCTTGATTGATGTTGAACGATGTAATGAGGGCAATACATAAAAGCAATAAAACTTTATTATGTATCAATCTTAACTTTTTGAATGTAAGACATGTGATTGCTATAGTGTAAATGGTTAAGATACTGAAAGTAAACTGAAAATTATTGCCTACGAAAGAGTCTATTCGATCGAAGAACTCCACTTATAACTCCACTCACACATTACAGATCAGTATAGAAGTAGAGAAAACCTGCTTCAAAAACAATAATTACTAACCACGAGTATTTTCCTGAATAGGAGAAAATATTGATACCGTCGATAGATTGTACAATCAGCCAGACTATGACGTGTCCTGAAAGATTATGGTGAAATATTTTTTAAATATTTTTGACGTGGTAGAGCCACGCTGCACCTATATTATGGTTGTAGCACAAATGGGATTGCTCGATCTGGGAAGAACCACGCACACTCACATGATATCATATAGTGGCTGTAGTGAACTGGAGACCTTTTTTACTGGAAACGAGGCATTCATTAGTCCTCAGTGGTAATAACGTATCTACATTTTAATTCTCAATCGAGAATAGATGTAAATGTAGTTTGCCTTATATTATACTCGTACAGCTATGAACTTAACTAAAATGCTTTTATTTCATTGGTTTTGGGATTTTTTTTACTAATTATGAGCTAATACTTGACTATAATTCCATCAGTAGTTGAGTGGTGATTAAACCCTAGATGCATTGAAATATAATACAGAAAAAAACACGCAAATTATTAAATCTGCCTTTACAGCAACATTCACACATGATTTTCTTGTATTACAATATTTTATTATACACAATATTAAAAAAAAAAAAACTAAAATAAGAAAAAACTATACCTAATAACTTAATTATGGCCGTATCGTGCCAAGAACGCTGGCTGCGTTGCCTCGCTGAATGGCTATACTTAGCCTTTGAGCGAGAAAAGAACCAGCACTCTTATCACGAGCAATAACGACCAGTCGCGGATAGAGTTTCCATAGGATTTTGTGGTGAACCCAACGGACCCATAGTCTCTACAGCAAATGACACAAATATGTAGGTATCTCTCAGAGACTCATATTTGCGCCACTTACTTAGCTTGATACGGCGATGTGCAAGCTTTCCCCATCAAGTAATGAGCCGTGATTACTTGATGGTAGAGCGTGTAACCAGTGACTAGATTCCTTAGACAAAACACCTAGAAGCCGTGCCTGATCTTGGTCCCTGGAAATTATGAAACAAAACTTTCTGCACGCCTCGTACCAACGGAATATCCTACTGTTTTTATTGGTTAACTTCAAATAGAATATTCTCGCCGGGACAGCGCGTCCGCCTTATCTGCCCTACCTCCGTAGCAAAGCACAGGTCTACATTATTATTTAAAATTATGTTACATAAATCACTGACACTATGCACGGAAGCAACAGTGTTAGCGCTACGCGGCGGGATTTTGCTGTCGCACGGATGGGCCAGCTCAAACCAGGGTGGTACCACGACCTCACAGAATACCAGCGTGAAGTAGCGGTTTTACCTCTGCGTTGCGCTTGGTGAGTGCAGGTGGCTGGAGGCACAATTCCCCACTCACCCCATCATTATGGTAGCGGAATCAAACTAAATACTACCCCAGGAGGGTACCAGCACCCCTGGAGAATCCCTCGCTGAGTATCCACGATCAAACTACTCCTTTTTTAGGGATCGGGTGGACCAAAGCTGTCTTTCATGAATTCGGGACTATGCCTTGGAAGTGACTATGCGTTGGAAGTAGGAGTACCGGAAAAGACGCGTTAAAACCGGTGCCAACTCCGGAGCACCCGTCTTCAGCACAATGGGAGGGACTCCATCAGGCCCACTCGACTTGCTGCCGTCCAGGGAGAAGAGTGCTTTGCGAACCGAGCGCTGTGTAAACCGCACATCTGGCTTGGAGCACTTACACCGCGGGATGGTCGGCGGTGTGTTCCCCCCGACATCTAGAGTCGAGTTGGACGCAAAGAGAGAGTTTAACAGATTGGCTTTTTCCTTTGTGGCATGGGCCAGTGAGTCGTCCTTTCTGTGCAGAGAGGGAAGACATGGCCGACAGAAATTCCCTTGGACAGCCTTGGCGAATAGTAAGGCGAACTAGCTTCTCGCCAATTCTGCCGATTTGCTCAGACCTTGCCTTAGCAACGACGCTTTTGAAGGACCTGGAGGCGATCTTTTTAATTTCGCTGGTATTTAAATCCCGAGACGTTGATGCGTCAGCCCAGGCCCGGTAGCACTCCTGCTTATAGCGTGATGTTATTTTACAGGAGCGACCATACCATGACTGGGATCTGCCTCCGAAGGGCACCACAGCAGATGGAATAAAAAGTTTCATACCCTGAAGTACCACATCAGCAACAGAATCAGCAACAACGTCGGGATCTTCCGGCGAGAAGTTAACCGGTAGCAAAAGGGTAGGATGCAAAAAAGACCGCATGCCATCCCAATCGGCTGACCTATAGTGGCAAACACGGCGGAAAGCTGCAGATCGCAACTGCAATGTGAGCGTGAGTGGCACCGTACTCCGGATCAGACAATGGTCCGAAGAGTTCAGAGGGGCATCGACGGAGACCTTATATCCGTCCGGATGAGAGGTCAGCAGAAGGTCCAACAGGGCAGGTACATAATCCTCCACATCTGGGATCCGCGTAGGCGAAGTAACCAGTTGTGTTAGACCATATGCCAAGGCAAAATCGTAGAAAGATCTACTCGCATGATAGGTTAAACGAGAACCAAGCCATTCAGCGTGGTGGGCGTTAAAATCACCCAGTATCATGATCTTTGCGGATGGAACCTGTTGTAGCGAAGAATCTGTAACCATTAGGACGTGGTCGATGAGTCGGTCTGTTTGGGCATTACCGCTATGGGACCTATAGAGACACTCGTAGATGCCGGGATGGTCGACGCTGTCCACGCGCAGCCATAGGATGGCAAGTCCGTATCTTTAAGACTGCTGGGGCGTCAAAAACATATGTTCTCTCTGACGTATACGCAAACTCCAGCCCGGGGCACAAAGAAGTGTTCTAATTTGTACCCCGGGTAGGAGAGATATGAAGTATCAGCCGAAGATGACACCTGAATCTCGGTTAAAAAGAGCAAGACCGGCTTCGCCGACTCTAGATAGTAATGGACAGCGTTAAGTTTCGAATGAAATCCCTGATCTTGCAAAAATTCGTGACGATAGCGTGACAGGGGTCTCCTTGGCCTTGTTGCTCCGCTTGCCCCGAGCAGTATTAGTCGCGTACGGAATTTGCACACGAAATCTCTACGCTCCATGCTCAGGAGTGGAGTAGATTGATCGTGGATGCTTAGCGAGGGATTCTCCAGGGGCGCTGGTACCCTCCTGGGGTAGTCTTTAGTTTGATTCCGCTACTATAATGATGGGGGGAGTGGGGAATTGGGCCTCCCGCCACCTGCACTCACCAAGCGCAACGCAGAGGTAAAACCTCTACTTCACGCTTGTATTCTGTGAGGTCGTGGTACCACCCTGGTTCGAGCTGGCCCATCCGTGCGACAGCAAAATCCCGCCGCGTAGCTCTAACACTGTTGCTTCCGTGCATAAGGTCAGTGATTTATGTAACATAGTTTTAAATAATAATGTAGACCTGTGCTTTGCTACGGAGGCAGGGCAGATAAGGCGGACGCGCTGAATATAGAAAATTCTATTGGAAGTTAACCAATAAAAACAGTAGGATATTCCGTTGGTACGAGGCGTGCAGAAAGTTTTGTTTCATATTTTCCAAGGACCAAGATCAGGCACGGCTTCTAGGTGTTTTGTCTAAGGAATCTAGTCACTGGTTACACGATCTACCATCAAGTAAACGCGGCTACTTGATGGGGAAAGCTTGCGCATCGCCGTAGAAATCCGACTAGGAGCGGCCATTCGTTAACTCCATTAGTACCCTTGTGGTAGCAGCGTCGACAAGCTTGGGCTCCACGGACATTCATGTAAGAAAAGTGTTGTAGGTTTTCACGGCACGGTTCTTTGAATTATGCCATCCGAAGGGCTCTTCTCTCTAAACCTAAATTTTTCCTCGGTTTTTGAGCCCTATGGAATATTTAGAGACGATTGCAGGGGACCCGACGGTTTGACATCGGACCCTTGAGAGAGGTAAAGCCCTAGTGTGGGATGCTACTTACGTAGATACTTTGGCGGCCTCTCATCTCAAAGGTACCTCGTTTAAAACCGAGGTGGCATCAGAGGTAACTGAGCTAATTAAGTGGCGCAAATATGAGTCTCTGAGAGATACCTACATATTTGTGTCATTTGCTGTAGAGACTATGGGTCCGTTGGGTTCACGTATGGTGAAAATCCTATTGAAACTCTATCCGCGACTGGTCGTTATTGCTCGTGATAAGAGTGCTGGTTCTTTTCTCGCTCAAAGGCTAAGTATAGCCATTCAGCGAGGCAACGCAGCCAGCGTTCTTGGCACGATACTACGGCCATAACTAAGTTATTAGGTATAGTTTTTTCTTATTTTAGTTTTTTTTTTAATATTGTGTATAATAAAATATTGTAATACAAGAAAATCATGTGTGAATGTTGCTGTAAAGGCAGATTTAATAATTTGCGTGTTTTTTTCTGTATTATATTTCAATGCATCTAGGGTTTAATCACCACTCAACTACTGATGGAATTATAGTCAAGTATTAGCTCATAATTAGTAAAAAAAATCCCAAAACCAATGAAATAAAAGCATTTTAGTTAAGTTCATAGCTGTACGAGTATAATATAAGGCAAACTACATTTACATCTATTCTCGATTGAGAATTAAAATGTAGATACGTTATTACCACTGAGGACTAATGAATGCCTCGTTTCCAGTAAAAAAGGTCTCCAGTTCACTACAGCCACTATATGATATCATGTGAGTGTGCGTGGTTCTTCCCAGATCGAGCAATCCCATTTGTGCTACAACCATAATATAGGTGCAGCGTGGCTCTACCACGTCAAAAATATTTAAAAAATATTTCACCATAATCTTTCAGGACACGTCATAGTCTGGCTGATTCTACAATCTATCGACGGTATCAATATTTTCTCCTATTCAGGAAAATACTCGTGGTTAGAAACTATTGGCTTTGAAGCAGGTTTTCTCTACTTCTATACTGATCTGTAATGTGTGAGTAATTATAAGTGGAGTTCTTCGATCGAATAGACTCTTTCGTAGGCAATAATTTTCATTATACTATCTTAACCATTTACACTATAGCAATCACATGTTTTACATTCAAAAAGTTAAGATTGATACATAATAAAGTTTTATTGCTTTTATGTACCTATTGCCCTCATTACATCGTTCAACATCAATCAAGCCTTGTAATAGAAATGTTCCATAATAGGTTTCGCTTTAGTGTCTATCAGACTGTCCGCCCTATGTCAGAAAATAGTAAGCGGTAAATGGATAGTCCATTTGTAACAAATAATTCTAACTCATATACCTATTATTGTCACTTAAATATGTAGTAGTTGAATATTTATTTTCTTACAAGTAATTTATTAATGATAATTACTTGAAAAATAATTGATGTACCAAATGAAATCAGTGAGTTCAATTAATAATAGTAAAGCCATAATAGTAATTAAGAGATTTATCTTCAAATAGCGCCCACATTACACGGGAATACCATTAAACAAGTATTATTAGTAAAATGGTGCCTTTAAAAATGTATTTAATATATTTTTGAATACGAATTTCCATGATGAATGAGCGTCGTAATTACAGATCGGAAATGGACCGCACTGATATCCTTCCATTCGTACTCGTGTTTTATGTTTGTTAAATGATCCGTAACTTCTCGGAAGATTTTAATAACAATATGATGTCTTTCAGCGTGATGGTGTCGTAAATAAAACCATCGCCTCATTTCCTTCCCTGGGTGGCGTAAGCAGTAACTATGGGAAAGATCGGATCGATTTCATCATCATCATTATCATCATTGCAGTCCTTCATAAGTCAACAACTAGGATTATTTTCAGCAGCGGACTTGTTATAGATCTCATGGCCTCCAATAAATGGAGATTTACCTTGTCTTATACGTCGGATGTTTAATATATAGACCGTCTACGGCAACAGTGTCTAATATTCAAACCATCCAGTAAATGATCTGGTCCCATATCTTCCTTGCAACATTAGAAACTCATACCCAGCACTTTACTGACAAGGAGTGATAAAGAAGAACAAGAAGATTTTTCAGTAAGGTAAAGTATTATTAACCCAATATGTATTTCATACATGGTGGAGTCACATACTGCCGCTATTTTATAATTATAGCACAAAAAATGTTTCACCACATGTCCAGTTAACCGAAAAGCTAATCGCCGTTGAATACATATAATAAATGTTATGAGCTCCGTTAAATTTTATTTCGAGGAAACTAAAAATTTTCCCTATCTTTTCTAATATTTGAATTTAATAAACCGGCAAAATTCATGTCTCTCTCCCTCAAAAACTAAGTAAAACTGAGAAACTTCAGTGCGTTTCGGCGCAACAAATAACACAAGCAACACATATTTTATGCATCAATAAACATAATAAATAAATAGAAAAGAACCACCTTAAAGATCACCTAAACTCTGATTTAGGTAATAATTTGATATTGTGGTCCATTTTTTCAGTCAAGTTGCCCCATAGTATCAGTCGAATTTCCTCATAGTAGAAATATGGCAATATGCTCCTAGAATGTAAAGAAAAGAAATAAACTAATCTAATTGTTTTACTCGTAACACTAGTAAAGCCTATTTTTGAAACATGTCTTGTAGAACTAAGACTACCACCTTTTTAAATAGTTAATGGGAACGTAATTAAACTAATTATTACGAATTATAATGAATTGTAGAACTGTTTTTTTTAGAATGTGGAATAATTTTCTTTGTGAGTAATTATATGTCTTATTGCAAGAAGTTTGGTAAAAAAATACAAGCATTTTTTGTAAAAATATATATATCACTTGCACATAAAAGATGTTCAGCATTTTTCACTGCCAATTTATAAATTTGTCTTGTCATGCCCAAGTAACCTGCAAGCTGTATACGAGCTGTAATGAAGTTCGTTTTTATACTAGAGGCTGTATTTTCTGGCCGTATTAAAGCTGTATAAGCGCTTATACATATACTTATAATAATTAGTAAAAATTTAGCACAAATTATGCAGCTTTATGCGTTAGTAGCGCTGTACAGTAGCTGTACAAGCATAAAATATGCTGTATAACTGCGGTATTACAACTGTTATTTGGTAAGCAAGCAAAGTATTACACTACAGATATTATCACTACACTATAGATTTAACGGTGGTAGAGCCCCGCAGCAGTTTTTGCTGTTGCACGTATGGGCCGGCTCGAGCCGGGTTGGTACCACGACCTCACAGAATACCGGCGTGAAGTAGAGGCTCTGCTTCTGCGTTTCGTCTGGTGAGTGCAGGTGGCCGGAGGCCCAATTGCCCCCCCCCCCCCCCCCCCATCAACATGGTAGCGGAATTAGACAATAGACTACCCCAGGAGGGTACCAGTACCCCTGGAGAATCCCTCGCTGAGCATCCACGACCATGTTATTCCAATCCTGAGCGTGGGTGCTCAGGCTGCCCCGCGTATTCTGGGGGGGGCAAAATTCCGCTCAAAAACAAAACTGCTCGGGGCAAACTGAGCAACAATACCAAGGCGACCCCTGCCACGCTATCCGTGAATTTCTGCAACATCAGGGGACTTCACTCTAACCTAAACGCCGTCCACTACCATCTCGAGACGGCGAAGCCGGCCTTGCTCTTTCTGACCGAGACGCAGGTTTCCTCTCCGGCTGATATTTCGTATCTCTCCTACCCGGGGTACAAATTGGAGCACTCCTTTGTGCCTCGGGCTGGAGTTTGCGTGTATGTCAGAGAGGACATCTGTTCTCGACGCCTCGGCAGTCTTGAAGGTTTGGACCTGTCCATCCTTTGGCTACGCGTAGACAGCGATGACCATCCGCGCGTCTACGGTTGCCTCTATAGGTCCCATAGCGGTATTGCCGAAACAGACCGACTCATCGACCACGTCCAAATGGCTACAGATTCCTTGCTACAACAGGTCCCATCCGCAGAGATCGTGATCCTTGGCGATTTTAACGCCCACCATGCCGAATGGCTCGGTTCACGTTTAACCGATCATGCGGGGAGATCTGTTTATGACTTTGCCTTGGCATATGGTCTGACACAACTGGTTACTTCGCCTACGCGGATTCCAGATGTGGAGGATCATACACCTTTCCTGTTGGACCTTCTGCTGACCTCTCATCCGGACGGATATCAGGTTTCCGTCGATGCCCCTCTCGGCTCTTCGGACCATTGTCTGATCCGGAGCGTGGTGCCACTCACGCTCCCTTCGCGGTTGCGTTCTGCAGGTTGCCGCCGTGTTTGGCATTACAGGTCGGCGGATTGGGACGGAATGCGGTCTTTCTTTGCATCCTACCCATGGGGGCGGGTTTGCTTCTCGCCGGATGATCCCAGCGCCGTTGCTGACTCTGTCACTGATGTGGTGCTACAGGGAATGGAACTATTTATTCCATCATCTGTGGTACCCATCGGAGGCAGATCTCAGCCTTGGTTTGGTCGCTCCTGTAAGACTGCATTGCGCAGTAAAGAGGAGTGTTATCAAGCCTGGGCTGCGGCTTCGGTGACTCGGGATGTAAACACCAGCCTACTTAAAAAGAAGTATAACTTCGCCTCCAGGTCCTTCAAAAGAGTTATTGCCAAGGCAAAGTCAGAGCACATAGGCAGAATTGGCGAGAAACTAGTTCGCCTTCCTTTGGGAACCCGTGCATTCTGGTCTCTCGCCAAGGCTGTCCAAGGGAATTTCTGTAAGCCATCACTACCATCTCTGCACAGGGAGGACGACTCACTGGCCCAAGACGCAAAAGACAAAGCCGACCTTTTAGGCTCCCTTTTTGCGTCCAACTCGACTCTTGATGACGGGGGGAAAATACCGCCGACCATCCCGCGGTGTCAGTGCTCCATGCCGGATGTGCTATTCTCACAACGCTCAGTTCGTAAAGCACTTCTCTCCCTGGACATCCAGAAGTCAAGTGGGCCTGACGGAATCCCCCCAATTGTGCTGAGGACATGTGCTCCGGAGTTGGCACCGGTCCTAACGCGTCTTTTCCGGTACTCCTACTCCCAAGGCCTAGTCCCGAATTCATTGAAGACAGCTTTTGTCCACCCGATCCCTAAAAAAGGCGACCGCTCAGACCCTTCCAACTATAGGCCTATCGCGATCACCTCCTTGTTCTCCAAAATAATGGAATCCATTATTAACTGCCAGCTCATCCGGTACCTTGAGGATCACCAGCTGATTAGTGACCGCCAATACGGTTTTCGTCGGTGTCGATCAGCTGGTGATCTTCTGGTCTACCTGACCCATAGATGGGCGGAGGCAGTTGAGTCCAAGGGGGAGGCGTTGGCCGTTAGTCTGGACATTGCGAAGGCCTTCGATCGGGTTTGGCACAAAGCGCTTCTTTCGAAGCTCCCTTCCTATGGGCTTCCCGAGAAATTGTGCAATTGGATCACCAGCTTTCTTGCAGATCGGAACATCAAGGTCGTTGTAGACGGTGCATGTTCTGACTACAAGCCTATTAACGCTGGTGTTCCACAAGGCTGTGTGCTATCACCAACGCTGTTTCTTCTGCATATCAATGATATGTTGCTAACTGGTAACATTCATTGCTATGCGGATGACAGCACTGGTGATGCTCTATACACCGGCCGGGCCAATATTTCTCGGGAAAACGTCGCCGAGTACCGGAACAAACTTGTGTCTGAAGTCGAGTCTTTGCTGGATAAAGGCTCGGATTGGGGGCGACTAAATCTAGTCCAGTTTAATCCTCAGAAGACACAAGTTTGCGCGTTTACCGCTAAAAAGAACCCCTTTGTCGTATCTCCTCAGTTTCAAGGCACTCCCCTTCTTGCCTCAGCCAGTATCGGTATCCTCGGAGTCGACATATCGAGTGACGTGCAGTTTCGTGGTCACTTGGAAGAGAAGGCCAAATTGGCCTCTAAAAAGCTTGGCGTGCTCAGCAGAGCGGGACAGTATTTCATGCCGGCACACCGCCTGCAACTTTACAAGGCGCAGGTTCAGCCTCACATGGAATACTGTTCCCATCTCTGGGCAGGGGCTCCCCAGTGCCAGCTCCTTCCACTTGACCGCATCCAGCGCAGAGCGGCTCGAATCGTCGACGACCGAGCCCTTTCCGATCGGCTCGATTCATTGGCACTGCGAAGAGATGTTGCATCTCTTTGCATTTTCTTTCGCATCTACCATGGGGAGTGCTCTGAGGAATTGTTCGGATTAATCCCAGCCGCCAAATTTCATGAATGCACATCGCGGCAGAACTCGCGGTAGATTAAATTCAATTCTTTTAATTTAAACCGCTACAAATAGGAAAATTTCGCGGAAAGCCCAAAGCAATTTTTAATTTTAATTCAAGTATTTTTTGACTAAGTGCTCGACCAAACCAAATCTAATACCCCTTGACAGCGTGATTCAACGCTCCAGAGGGGCCCTAATCTTCCCACCACCAAGGGGAGGCCACATGGCGTGAACCCGAGATCGCTAACAGTCGCCACTCGGGTTGTACGCCTTCACTAAGGCCGGCGGCAACAGAACATTTTGACAAGTGGGCTGTTGACGGCTTAAGGCTCAGTGGAGGTGGCCGTGGTGGGAGCTAAGGCGGCAGCTAGCCAGGGCCGCCTCCATCAAATGGGGAACAGTGGTACACCAGTCGCGGCCACTCAGCTAACGGGAGTGAGAAGGGTCCAGCGGACCGATGAGTGGCCGTGAAGTTCCTCTCCACACGCTAAGAGGGGGTGATGACACCCCCGCCCCTGGAGGAATTACCCCCCGACTGGTCGGGGGAGGGACCCCTTTCAAACTTAGGGGCCTGATGGCCGGCCGGCGGGCGCCGAGAGTCGCCCGGCAGAGGGCGTGGCTGAGCGCCCCAGCCCGTGGGGGTCGTCGGCCTGGCAGAGCCCCGAGAGGAGACGCCGTTCGCACTCAGGCACAAAACGGCATGATGATTGCCCTGGCAATGCAGACAGGGCCGCCGATGCGGACAGTCTCGCTGGAGGTGTCCTCCCAAACATGAGCAGCACCAGCGGCGCTCCTTGACGATAGTTCGCCTCGCTGGAACCGGCATACCTAATAATTTCGGGCACGACGTTACCCGATGATCAGATGCTCGACAATAGGAGCAGGGGGGGGGTTGACGACGATTTGCCTGGAGGATTCAGCCTCTCACTGGGCACGGCTCGTAAGTCGTCAACGGTGCCCGCCGCGCTCTTTATCTGTCGGCACTGCTCCTCCAAAAACCGCAGCAGGTCATAGAAGGGCGGAATATAGGAGGCCTCGTCCCTGCCGTACCTCTCCTCAAAATGGATTCAAAGGTCGAGAGGTAGACGGGACAGCACGATGCGGAGCAACAAAAAAGCCCATTCGCCCACTGGTAAACCCAGCCGCCTCAAAGTATTACAGGCCACCAAGACTGGATCCAACAGGTCCGGACGCAGTCTGGCCCGGTCACTAAGCAGCGGGAGGCTTAGAAGCTGCTTAACATGTTCGTCCGCAATTCGCCGGATGTTGGCGTATCTTCTGGCTAGAAGGTCCCGAGCAGTCTGGTAGGCGTCGTCCGACAATCTCAAGTGGCCGACGACGCCCAGGGCCTCCCCCTCCAGTGAGGCCAGGATGTACACCATCTTTTGGCTCGGGGTCAAGTCGCTCCGGGCGTCCACTAGGCTGTCGAAAAGACCAACGAAGGTCAGCCATTCGGAAAGGACCCCGGAGAACTTTGGCAGGTCCAGAGTTGGGAGTCGTCCCAACAGCTCCGGCTGAAGCTGCTTCAGAGAGGACTCGGACAGGTCACTCATCCGAGCTTCACGCGCCTCCTCGGCATACCTGCCTTCAGCCTCGATCAACTCGTCCGTGAGCCACAAGAACTGCTCATAGTCCGCGAAGCAGGAGTCCAGGACTCCCTTCTCCACATCCGAATCCTCGAGCTCAGCGTAAGCCTCCTCCACTGCGGCCCTTCGAGCATCCACCTGCTCGAACCGCTTCATCAAGTTATGGACCCTATCCGGTCGACCTATCAAAGCATGGGCGCTTGTGGCCCAGCGTAGCTCAGTCCGCAAACAACGGATCAGTAGCTTGGGCGATGTCATCACTATTAAATGCAAATTACGACGCGGCTTGAGCACAGATTACAAAGATAACAAACAAAAAATACAACAAAAATTAACAGCTAATAAATGCAGTTCCTATCAAATCGCGTTGAATAGAAATTACACAAATACGAATTACTACGTATCAACCAAATACAAGTTAGCACAAAAGAAAAGGCACAAATCAAATTAACAAATAACAAAAACTAGTGCGATCAAATCAAGTTAAATTCAAATGGCGCAAATACAATTACTACTCTTTAGTTCAAATACAACTTACAGTACAAACGAAGATACACATCACGGTCGATTAACGAAAAATGCCTAGCTCGGAAATCGACCCTTCGATAAGTAATCCACTACAACTATCCGACAACGATAATTAACCGATTACGTAAAAATAACCATCTACCTACATGACGTATATCTCTAGAAAACTCCCGCTTGCGCAACCTAGGGCGCGGCTTTTCAAATCTACCCACTAACCAAAAAAAAAGGCAAGCAACAATCAACAAAGGGAAATAATTCTATTATTACGTTAAAAAAATATTTTTACGTATTACGGACGGGCGTGATTGTAGATACAAATTAAACCAATCAAACCAAGGCTCCCTGCCACCAGAATTGTTTAATGTTTATCAAACACTATGGTCGGGATCGACCGGGAATCGAACCCGGAACCACGCTCTGCTACCAGTTTGTTACGGCCTACGGCTGCTCCCTTAAAGGATCCAATCCTCTGGGGGCCATGAGCAGAAGACTTCCCGAGCAGACGTAGGTCGGGCCTTAATGTGGCCACGTGGAATCTCTCTAATTACACTAAATATATGGGGGAGCGTTCTATACTACGGCCAGTCAACCGGCAGAGGAATTAGGCGAAGCTTACTTACCTATATCCAAGGCGACTGGTCCCACCGGAGTCGGTCAGGTCACATGTGGTTGTGTAGTGAAAGGGAAATGAGTGATGTGATGTGTATCTGGGTGTGACTGATAGTGATTGAACCTAGACCTTGGCCGTCGGTAGCAGCCCGAGCGTCGACACCGCTCCAACTTGAGGGGGCCTTCCGAGGTAGTCCACAGTCACTTTCCTCTTTCTTCACGATGACAGTCAATTAACTCTATCGTACGATTTACTAACTTACAGAAGCCACTAACTATCGCTGGGTATAATGGTTACCGCACAAACGCACACGGAGTTTAAAGGGTCAAAGGTCACTACCGTTTCGCGTAGCAACAGTTAATTCTAGAATATCAGAGGCCGCACCTAATATTGCCGAATGCACTTATGCAGATTCTGAGTCAGACACAATGTGTCCCGGGGAAGCTCTCCAGTAGGGATACGCGCCACAAAACTCCTAGACCGTATTTTTACTGTCCGCGCTTAATTATTCCGAGTTCCCGCGCTTAATTGGCCGCGAGCCCACGTCAGCACCGCTTAAAGACGACTGATTGCCCTTGGGCGTTTTTCGCACGACCGAAAGTCAAACCGGTATGAATGCACCGCGCCGAGCGCCCTCTCGCGTCAATCCTTGAAAGTGTTTTGCGCGAACATATATATAATACATTACCAGAACCAGAGTTAGTCAACATTGAGTCAGATAAGTTGTACAGGTAAAGAATAGTAGAAATAAAACATTTATTTGAATGTATCGCAAATAAAAAAATAAATATTTAGATTGCAATTTTATTAATTTAACATTTTGCAAAGAATCAAGATTAGGAAACATAATCTAAAAGTTTGGGAGTGTGGACTGTTTGTTGATTCCGAAGATTATTATTTGGGGACAACTCGTCTTATTTCTGCTTCTAATATGCCACATTTGGAGGCCATAACTAAAAAAAGATCAAATTTTGTTTGATACGAGAAGAGAAAAAAGAAAAGAAAAAGAAAAAAGAAACCATGATTACTATTATTAGGTCACAACTTTTTCATGTTAAATGAAAAAAAAATAATAAGTACTATGACCACTTTTGGACAGCAAAAATGCAGCCACGACTTTATTCATTTTATTTTTAATGTTTATTACCAGAAATGATTGACCCTCGAGTTCCTAGAAAAATGGCAGTTTGAGAAAGAGTGTAATAAAGTAATATGTAATAATATACAATAATAATTTCTTCAAATTGTTACTTTTTATTTATTTGCCTACCTACTTTATTTTAAACTCGAAATCTTTTTAATTTAATCCTTATTCAACACTAAATAATCACAGATATTCACTTTTTCATGAGAAGTATCATCTTTGTATATTATCGATATTATTTGCTCCTCCCTAGGCGATAATAATATCGATAATACCTCTAACATCACTACAATATGCCCCTACCCCCCGACTCGTATCGTGCGATAGAGAGAGTTGCAAGTCTTGAAGGCAATGCCTACATTTTCTTTTTGAAATATTGCTTCTGGCGATAACGTTTTTACCCCCTAAACCTTTACAAAATAAAACAATCTTGGTCTTATTAAATTCAGTATACTTTAATCTAAGTCTGTGCGTTTTAATTTTTTAGTAATCAGTTTAGTTTAATTAAAAGAAAAACAAACGCACGAGGAAGTTTTTAAGTCAAAAATATAGATATTTAGATGCTAATAACTTATATTGTATACAATATTTCTTTAAAATAAAAACGTACTGGCCTAATTTTTTGTCATATCTACAACATTTCCAAAAATAATTAAAATTGGACTATATTTACGGGAAGGAAAACGTTATCGCTTTTTGTATGAAAATTTACAGCTTCAGAATCCTCATAATTATGTAAATTTACTGATTACTCAAAGATACCTGAAAAGATTTTGAAAATGTTTTTTTTTTTGTTTTAAATAGTATATTTCCCAGGTGGTCCCATTTAAATTTTATGGAAAACTATTTAAATTTTATGGAAAACTGTTGAGGTATTTGTAAAAAATCAACAATAAATTATATTCATATTGAAGTCGTTTGTACAAAATTTTTAATTTACCACTTGTATCAAAAACATTCGCGTTTGTGAGCACAATACTCAAAATTTTATAGTGTTTGCAGGGACAGTAAAGAAACGCGTAGAGGACAAACTAACCAACAAACAAATATAATTTTTTAACAAAAACCATCGCGGGCGAGCCACTTGCTACAATACAACCACTCACCAAAGTTTTATTGTAATCGGATAAATTTTAAAGAAACACACACGGAACAAACATAAAAACATTTATTTTCATATAATGTTACAAAGATTGTTGTAAAGCTAAATTACTTGGAAATTTATAAATCACTACGAATACAACCGGCTTGCGGTCTGCATTCACCATTAGCTTTTAAAATAATTCATTCAGACAGCCCAGCAGAGCTGTTGTGGTAGACATATTCGTGAATATGTCTACCACAACACATTTACTTGATAGTTTAAGTAATTAATAAAAGATTGCAATAAATTTAAACTTATTACAATTTTTGATGTAAACTTATAACTAATGTTTCCACATATTTACGCAGTTTATTTAATTTTGTACTAGTAGTAATTTAGTTATTCTAAAGTAAAACCACATATCATATTTTTATCATGATTGCAGTTACGTCAAAAGTTAAAAAAAAATCATATGATATCTCTCAACAGGTGGTGGGTTTTAGATTGTGGGAGATATGGTAAGCTTCGACTATATTGACTTATTTTTATCAAATATAACTTTTGCCATTATATTATTGTTTACATATTAAGTGACAGTGTGATCTGCGCAAAATCTACATAAGCACGTCAACATTAACAACTGTTTATCTTCTAATTTTAATAATACAAATTAAAATTATCGGAACTTTATCCACAACGAATAACTATTATAGTCTTTGAGTCAAGCAACAGCTCACATAGATCCGAAGGCTTGGCTACCGTTCCCTTATTTCTGAGTCTTAAATAAAAATCCACTGAAGTCTCCCCAATGCGTGTTAGCATTAATTTAATTTTCAAATAACCTAATAAAACTAAATAAAATTTATTGTTGCAACAATTCTTCTAGTGGCCTAGTCAAAGGTTAAACCATTTGCAAAAAAATATGGCAAAAAAAACAGTAATAGTACCGGTGCGGTGTGGTGGTGTGGTAAGTAGTTTTTAATTATCGGCACACTAGTGTGACAAATTATTCTAATGGTAAGCAATGCGCCTTTTATTTACTTTTATAATAATAATTATTAATTTCTTCTGACCAATTATTCATATTTAAAGAAAATGCAATCTGAAGATCTAGTACTAGCGATTATTACAAACTATAAAGTAAACATTAAATTTAATCAAAATTGAAATAAACTTAACATTATAATTAGCATACCCAACCAAACACAGGACTTGTCTAATTTACAGTATGTAGTTTTATCCAACATTGGTGAATCTTATCTATCTTCTTTTACGCTCAGAATATTGGTGGTGCTTTATGTGCCTCTCAGTCCCCTTTGAGCCCACGCGGCAAACAGATATCGGTAATAATTTACCCACTACAAAAGACGAGAATATTTTAGTGTTAGATTCAAACGTACAGCATAAATTTCACGCCTAACATTCGTAGCTTTAACCCCTAAACATAAAACAGTCCCTACAAGATAAATTGAATTTTAAACCTAACCGAGAATAGAAATTTTTCTGCTTTTAAATATTTACTGATAATTTATTTTCGTCGTTACTTTCGAGAAAATTTAAATAAGAGGGATGTGTAAAATCAAAGAGATTTAAATATATAGGTATATTATAGAGCGGACATAGGAAACTTTTAGATTATGTTTCCTAATCTTGATTCTCTGCAAAATGTTAAATTAATAAAATTGCAATCTAAATATTTATTTTTTTATTTGCGATACATTCAAATAAATGTTTTATTTCTACTATTCTTTGCCTGTACAACTTATCTGACTCAATGTTGACTAACTCTGGTGCTGGTTATGTATTATATATATATATATTACATGACTTATTATTATTATATTCTTTTTGATTCTCTTTGTCAGATTCGATTCCTTCGCCAACTGGAGTACATTATCCTTGCACATTACTGTCCGGTAATTATTTGTCTATCTCGGAGTAACTGAAAAATAAATAGAATGATAATAGTTTAAATTATATTTTACAGCTAACTAACGCGGGCGAGGTCGTGGTTTAACGGCGTTCGTGAAAAGCTAGTTTACCTATGTAATTCGGTTCATCGTTTAAATTTCTGTGAGAGCGTAGTCCATCCCCGGTTGAGCCGACCCACTCGTGCTACAACTATACTACTAATATAGCTGCAACATGGCCATACCACGTATATAAATTTTACTAAGTAATAAAATATTTGTATCTCGAAAATTTTAACATTTTCCTTGGAATCATCGGAATTCCACAGTAACAGTGATACGAACAACTTCTTCTAACGGACTAATATTATTACTGGACAAGTGGTAAAATTAAAGGTTTTGTACAACCGATTTCAATAAAACTCAATTACAACATAATTTGTGTAATATTTGAAATCATTTCTATAAAATTTGTATGAGACCAACTGTGAATAACAAAAGAATAGGTATTCAAAATCGGTCCGGAGAAATCAGTGAACATAGATTAAAAAAAAACAATATACACACAGCCGAACATTTTTGAAGTCAAATCAACATCAGTTATTCCATACTTTTATATTTTGTGGAATAAATTTCAATGTATCTCCTACCAGTCAACCTATGTACGTAGTATGTAAGATGGTAAGGTACGCGTTCAAAGTAAGTAAGTACGCGTACTTACCTGTTGAGCACAGAGCTGTTGATTTTAGAAGCGTTGCCCATCCTTTCGATTTACGAAGCAAACTGCATTTTATTAGTTTTAATTATATTATCTTTCTCTTCTATTCTTAAATGTATAAAATTATTTTAGTTGAATGAGTATAATACTCATCTCATCATCACTCACATAGTAGATAGGTAGATACTTACATAAAAAAATAACAGCTCACTTCTATAAGGTGTATGTAGTAAGTCCCCACGTAATGTCTACATAGACTATGCAATATAACAAAATTGCAAAATAACATAAACAAAATCATTATATAACTTGTAAATGTACGCAAATATAGGCTATGAATGAATGAACGCTCCTGGAGCTGCTATTGTAGTCTGCGTGAAAATTAGTGTAATATGTTGTATTTGTGTTGTTCACGGCCGGAGCCCGGAGGGAGGCAGAGCGTGCGCTATGAAACAGATAGCATTTTTGAAAATACCTACTCGCGCCGTGTATCGGCACTTCACAATCCTCTTAAAAAAAGATTTTGACGAATAGAGAACCTCCTCCTTTTTTGAAGTCGTTTGAAAAAGGCGTTGCAATGCACGATGGGCACAAATAGTAAAACATAAACAATATGTACATAATGTCTATTTTAAAACACGTACTTTATTTAGTTAATTTTGATTACATGCTAATATGAAAGATTTTTGGAATATAAAGCCAGCAACCAACTCATGTATGAGCATGCAATATTTATTAAAGGAGAGATTTTAATTCTCCGTGTAAATAACAATTCAAGAAATAGAAAAGGAATTTGCTGCTGGTGTCGAAAGAAGCGACAAGGAGAAATTGAAACAGGCAATGAGTAGCAGCCTCTTCCTGATAACACAACACAACACAAAAACTCACACCTGTCACCCAGAGGGGTAGACAAAGACTACGGACTTCCATTTGGCGCGATCCTGACACACCTCTCTCGCCTCCTTTACATCCATATATCTTCGCATACACGCTTGTCGGTTAAGGGTACTCCTAATCTAGCACATTTTCAATGTATCGCCAATTTGGTCGATAAATCTTCGTCTAGGGCGTCCCTTCCCGACTTTGCCATTCAATTCTGAAACATAAATTTGCTTTGTCACACTTTCCTCGATCATTCTTTTTACATGACCAAACCACCGAAGCATTCCTTTTTTAATCCTGGTCAAAACGTCATGTTGCAAACCACACTTTTCTCTTATCACACTATTTTTCACCCTGTGATTCAGATTCAGCCTTAGCATACTCCTTAATGACCACATTTCCACAGCATTTATTCTACTCTCATGCTTCTTCTGCCAGACCCAACTTTCACTACCATACATTAAAGTAGGGACTAACACAGCATTATAAATTGCCAAACGTGCCTTATTTGACACATTCTGACTCTTCATAATAGCGTGCAGAGCCCCATTCACTCTATTTCCTGCGTTCACTCGTCGTTCTATATCCTTATCATATCTAACATCCCTGCTAAATAAACATCCCAAATATACAATCTCATCCACTTGCTCAATCAACTCCTCTTCTATTCTTATTTCACATAACGTTTTGCTTTCTTCCCTTTAAAAAACCATCAATTTCGTCTTACTTGCGTTCACTTTCATACCCCTTTCTTTTAATGACCAGTTCATTACAGTAACCATCATTTGCAACTCGGCCGCCAACAGTGCAAATATAACTTGATCATCGGCGTACAAAAGGCATTTGACGGTTAACTCACCCATTCTCAACCCACATTCTTCAACTTTCAAAGTTTGCAAACAACTGTCCATAAATAGGTTAAACAGCCACGGGGAAGCTACGCAGCCCTGTGTGACACCTTCTTGAATGCAGAACCAGTCCGAGTAGACCCCGTTGATCCTGACACAAGCACTAGTCCCTATAAAGAGACCTTAATGCCTGTATCAAACCAGCGCTCAACCTAAATGTGGTCAGTGTTTGCTATAATACGTTCCTGTCCACTCTGTCATAAGCCTTTTTTAAATCCATGAACGCACAAAAACCTTTCTGGTTTTTGGCCGAAAATTTCTCCGCAATCATGCGCATGGAATAGAATTGACCCGTACACCCCATCCCCTTTCTAAACATGCACATCCCAAATTTTTCCATCAGTTTCTTCCATAACCCTTTCAATTAACACCTTAGCATACAGTTTACCCACAATGCTAAGCAAGCTGATACCACGGTTGCTAACCAGTCTGCCAGACATGGTAGCTATGGAGAATATTTCGGCCCATCATGAGGAAGCTCATATGGGCTTTTAATGGATTGTAATGAATAAATAATAAAAATATAATTTAGTACACCAGAATTTTAAGCATTCTTTATAAAAAAAATGTTTTTAAAATATTCTATCTATCTTTTTGCTTTCCAAACTCGAGTTCTTCTTGTAGAACAGACAGTAATCTGCTAATCCGGTGATTCCGTTTCTATATAGCGCGGGTCAATGAATTGTTTTTTATAAAACATATTTTAAAACAATACTTTATTCAACCAAAATTAAAAAGAACATTTTATTTCCAATACATTATAATTATTATTATATTGAATATAGAAAATGATGACAGTATCATCAAGAATTTGCTTAAAAATGCTTTTCCAGAAGCTCGAAGAAACGACAACCGATGGCGAAGAAAGGTTCTGGAGTGTCAATCCCGTAAAGGAAGGTAAAGTATAGGGCAACCCCCAATGATGGAGTAACGACATGGTAAGTGTGTAGGAATTCCAGCGATTCTGCCAAATGATCGTATATTATCGTTAAATTGAAAGTCAGTGACGTATTCGCCATTGATTTTGATTTCGAATTCTTTCCAGTTCAGTAGCTTGAAAACATCTTCCAATGGAGCGCTGAATACTTAGAATAATGAATATAGGTTTAATAAGGACATTTTGCTTATTATAATATAATTCTTCTTATTTATTGAAAGTTACTCCACATCTAGTACAGTCGCATACCACCAATTTGGTACCCAGAATAAAAATGATATAAAATAAAACGAAATATCTTAATATAAGAGACAAAGCGTACTTAACTCATAAAATTATAAGCAATAACATATATATTGTAGATAGATTTCTATAACGATATAAGAATAAGGTACACACAACTAACCTCGGTGAAGAATCAAGAATGAAAGAAATTTGAGATGTATTTGAGGCTTCATTTTCTAATTTATAGCATTGCCCAAGTCGCCTTTTCAAACACACACAGAATATAATGGTGCCTTTGATGTCGCTATCATACTACAGAAATGTGTGGTTTATTCATTTAGGTTACCCCAGTTTCCCAACACAAGTAAGGGGCGGGCCAGATGCTACCAGCTACAGATATGGGACGTCGGGCGCGGACAAAACAGGGACGCAGCGTCCATTTAATGTATTTTAATTTAAAATTTATGAAAACGTCTTGTAGCATCTAACGTGCAAAACATTATTTAAGGTTAGCAAATGCAAACACTTAACATTTGAATGTGATGTGCAATATTAACTTTCCAGCAACATATATTATACAAATAAATAATATTTTAAGGAAAAATTGTGCAAGCCATTCTGATTTAGCATATTTAAAACATAATTAAAACATCCTACCCTTTAGCCTACAGTGGCGGAGTCGAAAAAGTGAGTAATGATTTAATCAATATGGGTATTTTGATCAAATGTTGGTGTATTATCATAAAAATATAAACATACATATCAGACCATAAAAGTAGCTTCACTTCTTAAATCCATCATTTTTACATACAATAATCGGTCTTACTCTTTACGTGGAAAATGAGATTAAAGCTAAGTAAGTAGCCAGTCAATCTCTTCCTGGTTTTCATAAGCTTATAAAAGTATAAATGCTGAACATGGGCCACTTCCGTTTGCCTTGGACATCACGCACCTTTGACGCTTCCCGCTCCCCGTTTAAGTATTGTATTTATTGGCATTTCCTTACGTCATTTCTTACGAATTGGATGGAATGGATTGAGTGATTTGACGGCTCCGTGGCGTAGTGGCTTAGCAAAGAGTTGTTGCGCTGGAGGTCGCGGGTTCGAATCCCGCACGGAACAAGTATTTGTATGACCTACAAATAATTGTTCCGGGTCTGGATGTTTGTCCTCGTGCAATATAAGTTTGTAAACTGCCTCCACGATACAGGAGAAAATCCTAGTGTGGGATTTTTTTTATAGAAGAGGGGGCAAACGAGCATGCGGCTCACCTGATGGTAAGTGACTACCGCCGCCCATGAACAACTGCAACACCAGGGGAATTGCAGATGCGTTGCCGGCTTTTTAGAAAAGTGTAAGCTCTTTTCTTGAAGGTTCCTAAGTCGTATCGATCCGGAAAAGTCGCTGGTGGTAATTGATTCCACAAGGAAGTTGTGTGAGGGAGAAAACTTCTTCTAATTCGCACAGTGGTGGACTGCCAATCGTCCAGATGGTATGGATGGTAACGCGAGTTTTGTCGCGATATGCGATGGTAAAATTGAGCGGCTAGAATTAGTCCGAACAAGTCAAGGCGAAGGAGCTGGCACTGGGGTGCTCCGGCCCAGAGATAAAAACAGTAATCCATGGGCGAACTTGCGCTTTGTAAAGTTGCAAGCGATGTGCCAGCATGAAATAGTGTCTCGCTCTGCTGAGCACGCCAAGCTTTTTAGAGGCTAATTTGGCCTTCCCTTCCAAGTGACCACGAAACTGCACACTATTCGATTTGTCGACGCCAAGGATCCCGATACTAGCTGAGGCAGCAAAGGGAGTGCCTTGAAACTGAGGAGATACGACAAAGGGGTTCTTTTTAGCGGTAAACGCGAAAACTTGTGTCTTCTAGGGAACTGGACTAGATTTAGTCGCCGCCAATCCAAGACTTTATTCAGCAAAGAATCTACTTCAGACAAAAGTTTGTCCCGGTACTGGGCGACGTTTTCCCGAGAAATATTGACACGGCCGGTATATAAGGCATCACCAGTACTGTCGTCCGCATAGCAATGAATGCTACCAGTTAGCAACATATCATTGATATGCAGGAGAAACAGCGTTGGTGGATAGCACGCAGCCTTGTGGAAACCAGCGTTGATAGGCTTGGAATCAGAGCATGCACCGTCTACTACGACCTTGATGCTCCGATCAGCAAGGAAACTGGTGATCTATTTGCACAATTTCTCGGGAAGCCCATAGGAAGGAAGTTTCTAAAGAAGCGCTTTGTGCTAGACCCGATCGAAGGCCTTCGTTATGTGCAAACTAACGGCCAATGCCTAACCCTTGGACTCTACTGCCTCCGCACATCTATGAGTCAGATAGACCAGAATATCAACAGCTGACCGACCCCGACGAAAACCGTACTGGCGGTCACTAATCAGCTGGTGACTCTCAAGGTACCTCATGAGCTGGCAGTTTATAATGGATTCCATTATTTTGGAAAACAAGGAGGTGATTTTAATAGGCCTGTAGTTGAACGGGTCTAAGCGGTCGCCTTTTTTAGGCATCGGGTGGACTAAAGCTGTCTTCCATGAGTTCAGGACTATGCCTTGGGAGTAGGAGTACCGTAAAAGACGCGTTAAAACCGGTGCCAACTCCGGATCACCCGTCTTCAGCACAATGGGAGGGACTCCATCGGGCCCAATCGACTTGCTGACGTCCAGGGAGAAGAGTGCTTTGCGAACCGAGCGCTGTGTAAACCGCACATCCGGCATGGAGCACTCACATCGCGAGATGGTCGGTGGCGTGTTCCCCCCGTCATCTAGAGTCGAGTTGGATGCAAAGAGAGAGCTCAACAGATCGGCTTTCTCCTTTGCGCAAGTGAGTCGTCCTCTCTGTGCAGAGATGGAAGATATAGCTGATAGAAGTTCCCTTGGACAACCTTGGCGAGAGACCAGCATGCACGGGTTCCCGATGGAAGGCGAACTAGCTTCTCGCCTATTCTGCCGATGTGCTCAGACCTTGCCTTGGCAATGACGCTTTTGAAGTACCTAGAGGCGGAATTATACTTCTTTTTAAGTGCGCTTGTGTTTACATCCCGAGACGTTGATGCGTCAGCCCAGGCCTCGTAGCACTCCTGCTTATAGCGTGATGCTATTTTACAGGAGCGAAAAAAACATGGCAGGGATCTGCCTCCGATGGGCACCACAGAGGATGGAATATAAAGTTATATACCTTGAAGTACCACATCAGCAATAGAATCGGCAACAACGCTAGGATCTTCCGGCGAGAAGCAAACCCGCCCCTAAGGGTAGGATGCAAAAAAAGACCGCATCCCGTCCCAATCAGTTGACCTATAGTGCCAAACACGCCTCAATCGCGACTGCGATTGAGGCGTGAGTGGCACCATACACCGGATCAGACAATGGTCCGAAGAGCCCAGTGGGGCATCGACGGAGACCTGATATCCGTCCGGATGAGAGGTCAACAGAAGGTCCAACAGGGAAGGTACATGGTCTTCCACATCTGGGATCCGCGTAGGCGAATTAACCAGTTGTGTTAGACCATATGCCAAAGCAAAGTCATAGACAAATCTTCCCGCATGTTCGTTTAAACGAGAACCAAGCCATTCAGCGTGGTGGGCGTTAAAATCACCGAGTATCACGATCTCTGCGGATGGGACTTGTTGTAGCACTTGTTTGTACGTGGTAGAGCCATGCTAAAGCTAAATTAATAGTATAGTTGTAGCACGAATGGGTCGGCTCGACCGGGGAAGGACCACGCTCTCACAGAATACCAGCGTAAAATAGCAGCTTAATGCTGCTGTGTTTCGTATGGTGAGTGTAGAGAACCGGAGACCCTTTTTAATGGAAAAGAGGCATTCTATCTTAGTCGTCACAGCTGACAACCCATCAGCATTTTAATTCGCAAACGAAAATAGATGCAGATGTCTATGGGCTACAGCAACCACTTACCTACGGGTGGACTGTGTGCTCGTTTGTCACCCTAATTCTATAAAATAAAATAAAAAGCACGGAGTTCGCAGCCATTTGGACATGGTCGATGAGTCGGTCTGTGTCGGCATTACCGCTATGGGACCTATAGAGGCACCCGTAGACGCGGGGATGTTCTTCGCTGTCTACGCGCAGCCATAGGATGGACAGGTCCGTACCTTCAAGACTGCCGAGGCGTCGAAAACAGATGTCCTCTCTGATTTATACGCAAAGTCCAGCCCAGGGCACAAAGGAGTGTTCCAATTTGTACCCCGGGTAGGAGAGGTATGAAGTATCAGCCGGAGAGGACACCTGAGTCTCGATTAAAAAGAGCAAGCCTGGCTTCGCCGTCTCTAGATGGTAATGGACAGCGTTAAGGTTGGAATTAAGTCCCCTGATGTTGCGAAAATTCACGGATAGCGTGACAGGGGTCGCTTTGGTTGCATGCTCCGCTTGCCTCGAGCAGCATTAGTCGCGAGCGGAATTTTGCCCCCCCCCCCCTCCCCAGAATTCGCGGGGCAGCCTGAGCACCTACGCTCAGGAGTGAAGTGGTTTGGTCGTGGATGCTCAGCGAGGGATTCTCCAGGATTGCTGGTACCATCCTGGGGTAGTCTTTTATTTAATTCCACTACCATGTTGATGGGGGGGGGGGGTTTGGAATTGGGCCTCCGGCCACCTGCACTGACCAAGCGCAACGCCGATGTAAACGTCTACTTCACGCTGGTTTTCTGTGAATACGTGGTACCACCCCGGTTCGAGCTGGCCCATCCGTGCGACAGCAAAAGCTACCGCTTGGCTCTACCTCTGTTAAAACTCAAAAAAAAGAAAGATAATTTTTTTTACGCTACCTCAATACAGTCGTTTAATAATAAATAAATTAATATATAAAAAGGTAAAAAAAGACAGTTTAACTCATCAGAAAGAGTTTCACATAAATATGATTTTCGGATAACTCATTCTAAAATAAATAACACAAAGTGCTTGTTTATGTGCCTCAATAACGAAAGAAAGCCACGAAACATGCTTCGATGATAAGAGAAATATAATTGGTGATTAATCAGTTCTATGTTCCAAGTCCTTAATAAATAAAGTACTTAAAATTTAACGTTGTTGCAGAGTGCTGCGTGTAAAGGACGCTCTTTATGATAGGAAAATAATCGATTTATAGCTAAACACGAAATAGGGAACTAAATCTTTTGTTGAAGACTTTAACGGCACGCCGTAAACCGTGTCAAAGGATAAAACAAGGACTAAGTCAAATTTTATCTATATTAGAATCTATATATTAATACGTGAAGGGAACACATTGTACCCCTGTTTAGGTACACTGTGCGCACTGAGGAGTGTGAGATTTGGCATAGTGATATGGAAATGGACTGCAGAAAGCTTAAGTTTATATATAATTAGTATGTCTTAAAAGTACATTAAATAAAATATTCGTTGCTTTCATTCATACTGCCAGTGTCATTTGTCAAACACATAATAGCGTATGGTCAAACAGTCGCACAGAGTAGGAACTCAGAACAATAAGCTGTGAATTTCATGTGATTTCAAATGTTCCTTTTCTAATAGGCCGTGGATTGTAGTTTTTTAATAATAGAATAGATGTCAATCCAGAAAAAGTGCTTATTTTACACTAGTGATCTAGGCTTTGACTAAAGCGTCCAAATGTAAATCAAAATAATCTAGGAACCCATTCCAACACACAAAAAGTTTCATCGGAATCGGTCGAGCAATTGATTTTTTTTTATAGGAGAGGGGCAAACGAGCATGCGGCTCACCTGATGGTAAGTGACTACCGCTGCCCATGAACAGGACTGCAACACCAGGAATATTTATGTATAGAGATTTGGTATATTAGATATCTGTATGATATTATTTATATAATATTGTGCTGTTGAAAGTGAGACAGAGCTTGCTTAAAAAATTAATTACTTACTGTCGAAATTCAACCACTAGATGTAAAAAACCGTAAGATATTTCTAAAATTCTTACACATATATATATATATATATAAGAATTTTACCTAATTTTAGGAATTCCCTTAGCAAACAATAATACTATAAATTAATAACATGTACTTTATTACCAATTCCATATTTTTATATTCAAATTATCTAAATTTAAAACAAATAAAATTAAGTAAACAGAACAAATGCAAAGGCATCGCGATAGACTCTTCCCCGCCTCAAGAAAACCCTCTCAACAACTGAGAATGCATTTACTCAGCCGTGGGTCATATTTGGGCTATTACTTTACTTTTTAATTGAACTCTTTACTCTGTTTGCATTTTAAACAGATAGGCGCTGTTAAAAATAAAACTCTATATCTGAACGCATTTACAGTAAATATATCCTAAGAAAGATATAGAAATAGATAGATATAGAAAATAAACATGAGGAGCAAGAAACAACCCGCTTCTTTACATAGCCTTTGTCGGATTAAATTAAGAATATCACATTTACTGGTCTACTGATAACATTGCTTTGAAAGCACCATCTATTACAGATATTTCACATATCATAACCTGCGTATAATAAAACCATATCTACCTTGCTTTAAGATACTTAGCGGCATGTATGTAAAATTAAAGTAATTAGTTGATTATTACACTAAAATAAAAACTACCGATATATGTATAGATAAACAACTCAAACTTGGATAATTAAATTTTTCAATCTCACGATAATGTAAATTTTAAACCTTTTTGTAAAAGCAAAAGTAAAAGGGAGATATATGCCTACTTCTCAGCTCCTATGCTAGATAGCGTGATGAATTATAATTATTCCAACGGTTTGATCTCTATTTAACGCTATAGTGAAAGTCCCATCTAAATCGGTTCACAGGTTTTTACTAGATGCGTGTTCAGACAGACTGACAGATAACGTTTCCAAAAAAAATGTTTTGGCTTCTGTATTGATCATATTATAGTATACCCCAAATCAAATTTTCAAAAAATCAATGTACAGAAATCGTCGTGTTAGAGTTTTATTATAATATAGACTAGCTGGTTCCCGCGACTTCGCCCGCGTGTTATTAATTTTTTGCGCGGAACTAAAACTATTTTTCCAAAATAAAAGTAGCTTAAGTTACTTCTTATAACATCAGCTATCCGCCAGTGAAAGTGCCATCCGAATCGGTTCACAGGTTTTTGCGTGATGCGTGTTCAGACAGACGTCGTGTTATAGTTTTGCTATACATATAATTATCTTTAAAACGCACCACGTGTCTGTGGTAGTTGCTTGGTAGAATTTTTTATAGAAGAGGGTGCAAACGAGCATGCGCCTCACCTGATGATTAGTGACTACCGCCGCCCATGAACAACCGCAACACCAGGGGAATTGCTGATGCGTTGCCGGCCTTTTAAAAAGGTGTAAGCTCTTTTCTTGAACTGACTTGACTGAACTTGACTTAGGGACCAAGTCGTATCGGTCCGGAAAAATCGCCGGTGGTAACAAATTTCTGCCGGAAAACATATATATATATATATATATATATATATATATATATATATATATATATATATATCAATGTGCCGGTCCGATCTCAAGGGTATAGAGACAGTATAATTATAGGCCAGTAGATGTTCCATCTTAGTCCTCAGAGGTGACAACGCATCTGTAATCTTCTTTATTTTAAGTTGGCTGCAGGTTCTGGGCTGCAGTAGCCACTTTCCATCAGGCTAGGCTCTAAGTTCGTTTGTCACTTCAATTTTCTAGAAAAAAAGTTAACGTAAAACATAAACTAAGTGAATTGCCTACGTTATACTTTACGCACTTATAATCCGAGGCTGTGATGACATATGCTGTAGAAAAACCAAAAGGAGAACACTGAAAGAGAACAATATCACCACTGCTGACGATAAATGTATATGACCTGGGGGTGTTGAATGTCCAACATGCATTATTATGCAATACAGAGTATATTCCTTTTGGACGCGGCTCCAGACCGTATTTCAGTCTCAGCGGCCAGTGTCAGCGGAAACTAACCATCTGCACTTTATTGTACTGAGAATTTCTTCACAGAAAAACAAGGTACTGATATAAATTCGGGTCATGTATAACTTGTTTGTGTTATTTTTCTTTTTATTTTTTAAAAAACGTAAACCCGTTGTCGTTAAGTGGCCATGTAAGGCGACTGTATTAGAAAAATATGGCAGATTATGCGAGAAAGATCTCATGACTTCCAACATATTATGGCAGTATATCTATCTTGTTCACAAGACACGTAAAATACTCAGACCGACAATGGGAAGAAGCATTAAACGTTCGAAAAGTCTAAGTACTGCGATTGCCCGTTTGCCTGCCAAACTTAGCAATTAAGGCAAATCGTCACTACATTGGAAGAGGCCCATGTCCAGTTGTGGAATTTAAAGCGTACTTCTTAGGGTTGGTGAAGAAGAAGAAGTGAAAACGATACGTCTCTCCGCGATGGGATACCTCCAGTATCGAAAAGCGCTTGACCTGCATAAATAGCAAACGAACAAACGACCAAAACCAGTACAGTCATTTACAGGTACAGAAATATTTGTTCCATACGAGATATGAACCCGCGACTCCCTACAACGAAACCAAATGCTCCAACTACTACTATACCGAACTGGTAAAATGTTGCTGAAAATTGATTTTTATCAACATGTTCAGAAACAAGGCCAATGTTAGACGCACGACCTCTTTGTGGAATTGTTTATAACCGGCGTTTTTCCGGACCGATACGTCTAAGGGACCTTCAAAAAACGAGCTACCTACCCGGATGTTGCAGATGTTCATGAGCGTCTGTCGACACTTACTATCATTTGAGCCGCATGTTCGTTTACTTCTACCTTTTTAAAATAAAATAAAAAAATCCAAAGAACACTATCAATAAACCTCAAACGAATGATTAAGGTCAGCGTTTCTTTACCTAAGCATACTACTTTCGTTGAGTAGTGGCGTCATTCGAGAGTCCATTAACCCATTTAGTCGCGTGGGTGTAAGCGGCTAAGTATACTACTTCCTTACCTCTTGGGATGGCTAGCAATATCATAATGAATTAAAAATATTGCAACTGAAGTAGAAGCTTATATTCAGCACGTAACATTAAAGTAAAGTTCCACAAGTAAGCAAAGTTACAGTCTTTGTACGAATATAGCTGAGTACATGCCTTCTCACATGTCTAAAATTGGTTTAAGAATACGTGCATTAACAAAAAGAAAATCCGTTTCATAAAATTTAAAAACAGACTTTAATCAGCTAAAAATAAAGAAAATAATTTACGTATGAATAAATCTGTATACATAAAAATTACGTATCACGTTGTTTGTCCGCGTTGGACTCCTAAACTACTGAACTGATTTCAATGACATTTTGCGCAATGTGTGCATTTTGGTCCAACTTGAGAGATAGGATAGCTTTTATCCCGATTAATGACCCTCAAAAATTTTTATTGCGAATTTAAGGATTTTTATAAGAAGGGTCGTCGAAAAGGGCAGAACAACTTCTGCCTGGCCAGCTAGTATATATATAATTCTCATTCTGAAGTCGGTGGTTACATAGTGTATAGAAGAATTAAAGCATTGACTTCAGGATGTGAAATTATATAATATATTTATTCATATCGCTCGACCGGGGAAGGACCACGCTTTCACAGAATACCGGCTCAAAATAGCAGCTCAATACTGCTGTGTTTCGTATGATAAGTGTAGAGAACCGGAGATCCTTTTTACTAGATTCGAGGCTTTCCATCCTAGTCCTCAGGTGTGGCAACGTATCTGCATTTTGATTCTAAATCGAGGATGTAGATGTCTGTAGTCCACAGCATCCATTTACCATCAGGTGGGCTGTGTGCTTTTCGTCCACCATTTTCCTACTCATATGAATTTAAATTTATATAAGACTATACCTTATGTATAACCTATTCTATAAAATATAATTAAATAAAACAAAATATAATTAATAACAAATTTAAATCACTTCGCAATTGACAAAAATACATATCAAGTAACATACGTACAAGAATATTAGAATTTTTATTTAATTTAGAAAATTATTACGTGGTAGAGGGCCGCTGCAGCTTATGTTATGCTTGTAGTAAGAATTGATCGGCTTATTTTTTTTTACTTATTACAAACCATTGTTAGACCACAATCCCACCTGGTGGTAAGTGGTGATGCAGCTCTAGATGGTAAATCGCACTGCCTTAGCGTAACAAAATCCTATTCACTCTTGTCTTGAAGACGCCCAGATTGTATTCGGACGGAAAGATAGACGCCGGCAAATGATTCCACTCCTTTGGTGTACGCATTACAAAAGACGAAGCAAACCTTTTAGTCCTAATGCGTGGAATATCGACAACAAAGGGGTGAAGACCCGCCGACCGCCTGGTTGTCCGATGGTGGAAAGGAGAGGGAGGAATTAAAGCGTGTAATTCCTACGCACACTCACCGAAATGCATCCTATAGAATACCGAGAAACTGGCTACTCTGCGCCTGTGCTCCAGGTTGACAAGATTGATTTCAACCAAATCAAAGTCACCGGAGAATGATCACAGATTACCAAAAGAATGCCTTACAACCTGTAATTATTCTGGCTCGCAATACCTTACAGACTAAAATAACAGTGTATGCACTGCTGCTTGGCGATTGATATAAGTTAGAGGGTGGTATCTAACCAGACGGATTAGTAAGCAGAAAAGGAATCCTACCACTTACCTATCCTTGTTACAACATAAGATACATGATACAACATAGATCTTACTCTTAGAAAGACTATACTAGACTAGACTAGACTAGGCTAAATTCTTATACTCTTACCACGTCGCCTTTTATAACAATATATAAAGTTAAAAGGAAAAGAAACTCGCCGAAAGGTAGCGCTTAAATCAACATTGCGCCAAATGTTTCTTTTTTCGTTTTTATGCTACCAAACTTGAGAAATTCTTAAATAAAAAATATTGTTTTTTTTTATTCGATGTAAAAAAGATGAAATGGCAATTAATGGGTGGTTGGGCTCCCGTTCTGTTGAAGAGCTCGTCTGGGTTTTTGTCACTCCTTTTTCCGCAACCAAGGAGCTGTGCACCCATTACTGTCTTCAGAAGTAGGAAATGGTAAATAAAAAAATGAAGTGGTAAACAAAAACATTACTTTCAATAACTGTTATGTAATAATGTATATTGAATAAAAAAATCTCTTCTATTCTATTCTATTCAAGTATAAAGAGCAAGACAGCGACTTGCATCATTATCATTACAGCCTCTTAGAGATCAGCCTAGATCAAAGATGCCAGTTAGCATCGGAATACTCGGCGTCGACATATCAAAAGACTTCAATTCCGCGGTCAATTGGAAGGTAAAGTAAATTGGCCTTTAAAAAGCTTGGCGTGACAGTAAAGCGGGACTGTATTTCATTACGGCACACCGCTTGCATTTGTATAATGGGCACTTTCAATTAAAAATAGGGGAGAATTTCATCCCACATGGAATATTGTTTTTTTTTTGTTTTGACCGGAGCATTTCAGTGCCAATTTGTTTCACTTGACCGCATTCAGGGAATAGTTGACGACAGAGATCTTTCTGATCGGTTTGACTTACTGGCGATGCTTATTGCATTTTCTTTTCCCTTTGCATTTTCTATTCCATCTACATCGGACAGTGCTCAGAATAATTGCTTGGGCAGATTTCATCCGCTAAATTACGCAATCGCGCATCGCTTCAAAATTGACAATACCATTTGGATGCTTGACGATCCACTACCGTGCGATTTTTGTGCAAAGTTTTCTTCCTCGCACGACGTCTGTGTAATATCTGCTAATATTAGCGATTATTTCCGGTGTCATATATGTCAGACGCACTGTGTGAATAAGTGGGCTTGACCGAAGAAAGATCGCATACAATATCATCTATAAAATATGTATTAGTGCATAGTTTTTTTGGTAGTTTTATTTAAAAACTATTTTTATTTACACGTGAAATAATTTTCCGTTATATTCTAAGTGATCCAACCTTGTTCCATTATATCTATTCCAATTTGGTTTAAAATATAAAGAAATAAATATTTCATTCTTGTCTTTATATAAAAATGGAGAAATTTTAGGAGTCATTTATCATATGAAAATATTGGAATATAATGCATGAACGTTATGTTAATTTCTTTTGCTGCATTATTCAAAGGCATTCTAGTGTTCCCCTGGAGGCGAGTTATAAAGATATTTATTCCATTTATAACCAATACCAAACCAATACCATTAGGCAATTCTACTTTTATGAATAATAACCTTATTGTTAGAATGTGTGTGTTTGAACATAAAAGATCTCTGTTTGCATTGATCAATTAATCATTGGAAAATTTTTGCGTTCATAAATTTATTTATCTGATTTAATTACATTAAAATATTGTTGGTAGATTTCATTCACTGTGTCTATTTTCTCTTTACTTGGTGTGCAAATTGGACTTTTACAGATTGCCGATTACAAACAACGTTTTAATAAGCCCTAATGTACTTACTTCTTCTTTTTGTTTTAATAAAACGTTAATTCATCAATCAATATGATTAAATACAGAAAATTATTTATAGGTATTTAAGAAAAGGATAATTTCAGAATTGGTTCCGTCTTAAGTAATATGTTTCGAACACATTGGTTACTATTGCAAAGCCTCAGAAACATGACTAATTATGCCAGAAGAAATATGGCAACATTTTCTCCAACCACGCAATGTACTCTCCTGATTGAGTGCCCTACTACTTCTTCACCAGCCAGTAAATATTTTTAGGTTTACATTCATTACATTCTTAGGCCTCTACCGTTCAGAGAAGATTTGCTTTAATCGCCAGGCTTAACAGGTGGATTGACAATACCACATCCCGTGGTCTCGCACCTTCGACACTACTCTCCACCGTCGGTATAGGCATTTTACGTCTGACGTAAACAAGATGATGGTACCGTCATCTCCCATTCGTAATTCATTCATTACAGCTTATCAAAAGTTCACTGCTGAACATAGTCCTCCCCCAAAGACATTCTTACACTATTTTCCATAGTTGCCACGTTTGGCAAGCAGGTTGGCAACCGCAGTTTTCTATTATTATGAGTTGTTATCCAGGATCACGCTGCTGCTTATCTCCTGTTCCGCGCCGCCTCATAGACATCAATGGGATAATACTACTTCTTTCCCGAAAATCATGAAATCTTTCTGGCATATTCAAAAGTTGCCTCTTTCAACACCCATGGGGCGAAACGGGATGATGGATTCTTTCACACAGACACCACATAACTTTAGGACCTAATCCAAAAAGTAAACCCCAATTACACATACTTTTGGATGGATGGTAACACGAGGGTATCGGCTCTGCACTCAACAGCACATCTCCCCGGTATGATAGGGATAAGTCTTTATAGTAATTTTGACAAACACAAACAGTAGACTTAAAAGACTGAGAATGTGTCTTAATGCGATGTAAATCTTGTCGGCGTCGAGTATAGATGCAGAGTAACTAGCCCCTTGGTATTCTATAGAATGCATTACGGAGCTTCTGCGCAAGATTTAAATGATTATATTCCTCCCTCCATTTTCCACCACCAACTAAACCGTGGTTATGACTCCAACCTTATGGTTTCGTTATTTCAGATATTTGAACCAAATGCTTAGTTTGTCTTTCGTAATACGTACAGCAAAGGAGTGGAATAATTTGCCGACGTTTGTCTTTCTATCCGAATAAAATCTGGGTGTCTACAAGGCAAAAGTAAATAGGCTTCATCACCACTTATCATCAGGGGGGATTTAAGTCAAGCATCGGCTTATTAATATTTAAAAAATACAAATATTTCATTTAAAATAGTTTTACTTATTTAGAGAAACGATTTAATTAGTTAAAATGAAATGATATATAACTTAAATATTTGATATAAATAGACTACAATAGACTAGAGAAAAAGCTCATGAATTACACTATATTCATAAGTTTACTAATTCAAGTATATTACTTACTAAGAATTTATCTTTAGGTATTGCAATAAAGATAAATTTCGCTTTGGCGGAAAATTATTTCATCAGTCGAGAGCGTTCAGCAACTTTCTAAAATTGACTAATTGTTTGAGCAGGCGACAAATGTACAAAGTTTTATTGTTCTTTTGAATAAGTTTATAAAGGTCGTACATATATTTCATTGAGTGTGCAGCCGGCGTTTTGATATTGTTTATATATTTGATGCGGGTTTTTTATGTATGTTCACTGATTTCTCGAAAACTGTATAAGAATATAACGAATGTGCCAATTTAAATGATTTTTTTTATAAAATAGGTTATACTGCAGGGTCTACCTATATAAATTTAAAGAAAAAAATTCATCCCTAACGGTGGAAAAATGGGATATAAAGATTTTAATGCAACTATTAAGACGATGATGTCATTATTACATTGAACTTGTGACGATTCAGAAGGTTAAAAATTAAACTACAAATACAAAAGGGAAATCTGATTAGGCATTAAAACATAACACATTGAAGAACTAAAGCCCAGGCTTGAGAAGCTATGTTGAATTTATTGCATACCTTAAGCGAAAGCGCAAGGTATGTTCTACTATCGTCTAAAAATTAAGATTCCAACGTTTTATCGAATAAAATCGTATCTAGCAATCATATTATACATATAAATGATATAAAAAGCACATTGTTAGAAAGATAAATGACTGTTGAAATTATTAATATTTTTTTTAAATCGATTAATTGCTATTTTTAGATAAAAAAAGGGGTTTAGTGGCTTATGGTGTGGATTTATCATGCCCCCAAGGCTTGTAAACACAATAACTTTTGAAAATATCAATTGTTTAACTCAATCTATTTTTTAATATCTTCGTCTATCATGTGGGAAGCCACTGAATGTAAATGGCAGTGTAATTTTGTTTTGTTTAGCTATAATTAATTTTTTTCGACTCAAAAATGGCGAAATTTTCGTTGATTTGGTAGCCTTGTATGTAAATTATTTCTGTAAATGGGGAGCTACAGCCACAGAGTAGTTTACTCACACTCAGTTTGGCGTCAATCGCCGTCGTGATTGGATATTGTTTCGGTTGTTTGCAGCGGCTCAAAAAGATCGCTGTATAAATACACAATATTCGAATAACCAAATTTCTTAAATACTTGATTATAATAATAATAAGAGATTTTTTTATTACAATATTTTAAAAGCACATAGTAAATAACAGTAGTACGTACTAAAAGTAAGTAGTATCAATTTTTTTGTCATGGGTGACATTTTCATGGTTTTCGAGAGTGTTGAAACCGATAGGGTTGTCGAAATGTAAATCCAAGATAGCGGCCGCAATAGGTATCAATTTTTCATCATGGGTGTCATTTTCATGGTTTTCGAGGGTGCTGAAACCGATAGTGCTGTCGAAATGTAAATCCAAGGTGGCGGCTGCAATAGGTATAAATTTTTTCATCATGGGTGTCATTTTCATGGTTTTCGAGGGTGTTGAAGCTGATAGTGCTGTCGAAATGTAAATCCAAGGTGGCGGCTTCAATAGGTATAAATTTTTTCATAATGGGTGTCATTTTCATGGTTTTCGAGGGTGTTGAAGCTGATAGTGCTGTCGAAATGTAAATCCAAGATGGCGGCTGAATTAGGTACCAACTTTTCATCATGGGTGTCATTTTCATAGTTTTCGAGGGTGTTGAAGCCGATAGTACTGTCGAAATGTAAAGCCAAGATGGCAGCTGAAGTAAGTACCAATTTTTTTATCATGGGTGTCATTTTTATGGTTTTCGAGGGTGTTGAAGCCGATAGTGCTGTTGAAATGTAAATCCAAGATGGCGGTTGCAATAGGTATCAATTTTTTCATCATGGGTGTCATTTTCATGGTTTTCGAGGGTGTTGAAGCCGATAGTGCTGTTGAAATGTAAATGCAAGATGGCGGTTGCAATAGGTATCAATTTTTTCATCATGGGTGTCATTTTCATGGTTTTCGCGGGTGTTGAAGCCGATAAGGTTGTCGAAATGTAAATCCAAGATAGCGGCTGCAATAGACATCAATTTTTTCATCGTGGGTGTCATGCTCATGGTTTTCGCGGGTGTTGAAGCCGATAGTGCTGTCGAAATGTAAATCCAAGATGGCGGCTGAAGTAGGTACCAATTTTTTCATCATGGGTGTAATTTTCATGGTTTTCGAGGGAGTTGAATCCGATAGTGCTGTCGAAATGTAAATCCAAGATGGCGGCTGCAATAGATATCAATTTTTTCATCATGGGTGTCATTCTCATGGTTTTAGCGGGTGTTGAAGCCGATAGTGCTGTCAAAATGTATTTAAACTACTTTAAAAAATTGCGCTCATAGTCCACATACGCCAGACATAGTGGCAAATTGTACTCCTCTGACTTCTGTACAATTTGCCGAAGGGGGTGTATGTGGTCTATGGTACTAAAGCGTCTTCGGAAACCAGCTTGTTCGGGAGGCTGGAAGTTGTCGAGTTTGCGTGCTAGATGATTCGTAATGACTTTCGAAAACAGCATGTAGATGCGGCTCTGAAGGGAAATCGGTCTGTAGTTCTTCAAAAGAGCGTTGTCGCCTTTCTTGAAGAACAAGACCACCGCACTTCTGCTCCACGCCTCCGGAGTACCACCATGGAGGACGGAATTAAAGAGCTTCTGAGCGGCTTCAAGTATCGGTTTTCCACCCGCTTTCAGAAGCTCCGCTGTAATTCCATCCTCACCTCAGGCCTTGCCGTTTTTAAGGTGCTGGAGAACCATTCTGATCTCGCTAAGACTGACGTCCGAGATATCATCGAAATAGTGTCAGATAAGACTCGCTCTTGAATCGTTACTCACACTTGCAAGTGGCTCCTACGATGACGTGTACAGATGATGTTCTTTTATAAATTTTATAATTGAATAATTACGTTTATAAATTAAAGGTTCATGTTTTTTTAATATTATTTCAGACGATAAGGGTGGTTCAAAGCTGTTGGACGAGAAGATCACTTCTCAAACTTTTTGATTATAAAATAGGCAACAAAATAATATAATTTGCAAGGATCAATTCGAAAAATCCTGTTTTAACTTTCCTAAAAAAAACTGTAATATGTTAATTTGGAAATGCTTTTCCAACGCTCAATTTGCCGATACATGACGGTTCTTGTTCGAGTTCCAACCAATGTGAGAATGTATCTAAAATGAAACTATGAATTACTTGAGCTAAAATTTCGCGAACATTTTGATCTCGAAAGAAACCTTGTAAATATTGGTAATGAAATATTAAAACATGTGCAAGATTGTATATTTGTTATGCCAAGCGAGTGGGTTCCAAAAAACTACATTAGACTTAGAATTTACCATTTCATCAAAAGGCACAACAAATTGTTGAAGAACAAAAATCATAAAAATAAAATATTCAGAATAAGTAGTACGTAAAAAAAATATTAAATCTTTAGTATTTATACAACAAAAGCTGATAAACGTTTTATTTAATTTTATCCTCCTGTGTCAACCCTAGCAAAATAGGTTTAAAATTTTGACAGCTCCTTAGAAGCTTTGCCTCTGTATGGTTTCTTTACTAATGTGCTTTCTGGGAACTTTTTATTTCGCTCGCAATTTTGAACGCGTTACTTACCGCTGTGAGGAGTATTTTTGACTAAAATTTCATATACATAAGTATTGAGTCCTCCTCGAGTGCTACAATACGACCAAAATACACCAACTAAATTGTTTTTTTTTGTCCCATACTAGCCAAATATCAGCAAAAGTGGATGATTGTTATGAAGAAAGCAGATTATATTGGATCTACCGCATTCTGTTGTGAGGATTATTTTATGTTAGAAAATGTTATGTTATTGTCATTGTGTATTTGAGAAATCACAAAAATCATGATTTCAATATATTACACATTAGGTACTCTTGTCGAGCTTAGTTTCACATTTGGTGTCCCACTGCCATCGTCGCGTATTGGTCCATATGAGTGCATTCTTAAATAAATAAGGGAAATAATATGGGTTACCTATCTAAATTTTATATATTTTATCATAATCGATTTCAACAGGTAGTGGGCCGCATTATTTGCAACATATTCATAATTTTAAAGAATTTGTGTGAAATGCTATATTTAGAACCTGAACAACTATTTTGAATAAACACGTCCATGTTCATCATATGACCTATTCGTTGGGATAAAATATGGTTCATACAATAACAAATCTACCCAGAATCGTTTTCGCTCATAAAATAAATTCATTTTTGTTTTCAATTTGAAAACGATATGGTATGTCTATGTCAAGTATAAGAGAGTACGAGGACTGCTGAAACTTAAAATGGGCGGCGGTAATCACTTACCATCAGGTATGCTCGTTTGCCCCTCTTCTATAAAAAAAGGTGTACCACCTCACAAGTATACTTGTCACAAACAGTTATTTGAAAATTTGTACGGTACAAAACCCTAAAAAAGCACAAATTGTTAAGAAAATTCTGAGCAAAGATGTAAGTGGAGATGTAGGGTCTACTTCACACAAGTTTAGTTCTTACTAAAGTTTTCGACTAGTGCGCCCCTTGGATAGCGCTGTTGTAACAGCTCTGATATGGATACTACAATTCTTACAAACTTTTTGCATTACATAGAAATAAAAAATGGAAAAACTAACGTTTTCGACCTATGTGTACATAGATGAATGGCTGAGCAGTGAAAAATACGAGAGATGACGTCATAACATGAGTGCGCGTAATCTCAGGAATTTTAAAAATCACTCCGATCACTCCGAACGTCGTAACTAACTTCGGTGGTATTACCACAAGAATATAAAAACCAAGCAGAATAAAATCTTCCTCAAAAACCTCAAAATTCTTACCAACTTTCATAGGACTGTCACTCGGTTATTTAAAACAAAAAAGCGGGCAAGTGCGAGTCGGGATTCAGCAATGTGCACGGATGGATGGACAGACGGACAGGCCCTGTGACTGAGGTGATCCCATAAGTTTTCCGTTTTCCAATTTTGCTACGGAATATTAAAAATGGTAGAGGTAGCTTTAAAAGACAAGATGGTTATTATTATGTTATTAGCAGTTTGTTTAAAAAGAAAAACTCATACGGAATCTTACTAAGATGGCATACAAACACACTTTGGTACCTACTAAAACAAAAAATAAGTCACATAAGTATATTTAAGTAATATTAAGAATATTAAATAATAATTATGGGAAAACCTTATCGTCATCTAAATTATTTTAGATATGCCTTGTAACTAAACGCTTCTGTAATTTATGCATGAAAATGTTTTGGTAAGTATAGGTAGATAAAGATACGTAGTTACCTGACAAGATCTTTTTTATATACAAAAAAAAAGAAATTTCCTTGGTTTTTCTACCATTATTTGTACATATAGTACAAAAGTTTGGCATCTTTACAAACAAAACTAAACGATCGTCGTGGTTCTGCCAGTGGCACTCCTTAACTTTATCCGCTTACTGACTGAACTCAAACCAGTTTGTACCCTAGCAGGCGCCGGCGCACGCCCCCGGCGCCTTGTCGGTGATAAGTTACGCACACATAGCTGTGCGTGTAGTAGTGTTCTCGCGCACGGCATTAATATGAAGCTTTCACTTTGCTCGGTTTTATATTCCTGTTATATTGACGTAAAACAAAACTTAGTGTGATGTACGTAAAATATTTTTTATTCGCGAGGGACTGTTTTGATTGTGATCCAATATTGTTATAAATATAAATAAAATATAATTGTGATAAATCATAAATATAACCTCATCAGTGCCCTTGTGGCAGCAGCATCGACCAATTTGGGCTCCACGGAATATCATCTAAGAAAAGTGCTGGTTACGGTTTTTTGAACGATGTCATCCTCTCTCATATCTTAGGTATTGCCTTGTTGAATATTTAGAGACGATGGCAAAAGACCCAACGGTATGACTTTGGCCCCTTAAGGGGGAGGTAACCACTAGTGTGTGATGCTACTTTAGTAGACACATAGTTTTCACCTGATGGTAAGTGGATGCTAAGGTCCATAGATAGATGATAAGGTCCATTCAAAATTCAGATGCGTTGTCACCCATGAGGACTACGATGGAATGCCGCGTTTCCAGTGAAAAGGGTCTCCGGATTTCTACACTCAGATTGTGAGAGCGTGGTCCTACCCCGTTCGAGCCGACCCATTCATGCTACAACCATAATAAAGCTACAACGTGGCTCTACCACGTGGAATTTTTTACTTACCAATAAATACTATGATATAATTTTATTCTTTTAATTACCTATAAATACTTACCGAAAAATGTCTTTTGTTTATTGATTTATTACTTTTACTGAACATAGTATAGAATTAATAATAATAATAATAATAAGATCCTGTGGCGTCATTAATCTGAAAAAGAAAAATAAACAATCAAAAATTAATAATCTGTGACGATTAGACGTATGACGCTCGCGCCCGGCTTTTGTTTGGTTTTTGCGATTTGTTTTGAATTTTTGCTCCCTTCTCATGCTAATAACTTCTGTGCTATGCTTTGTGCTAAATTATAAACAGTATTTTATATGTGAACTATTCTATTTGTGAACAATTGTATCCGTGAATTATTGTAGCTGTGAACTATAGCATATATGAAATATTTAATTGTGTGAACTCTTCTGCTTATAATAAACTTTTATAAAAAGTGATTGGTGAGTAATTTATTAAGAATCTCCCCACATCACTTCACTGGTGACTCTGCTTGGACTTTGTACTGCGAGAACCCAAACGTAAGCAGAATCCAAAGTAATATTTAAATAACAATATTCTAAATAAGATGGCAGAGAAACAAGCTAAACCCTCCCAATCATTATCACGGGAAACACGTAACGAAGCAGGGTCATTTACACCATCTGATATATGTCGTGTCGGTGTCAGACTGCCCCCGTTTTGGGCTGAAGAGCCTGCTGTGTGGTTCGCACAAGTAGAAGGGAATTTTGCACTATCCGGTATTAAAGAAGACGAAACAAAATATTATTATGTAATTGATAGATTGATTAGACCATTGATATGCAGATTGATTAGACCATAGATATGCAGCAGAAGTCAAAGACATTATAGTTTCTCCACCTCAAAAAGATAAATACGAGAAACTTAAAACAGAACTTATCAAGAGGCTCTCAGCATCTCGAGAAAAAGAAGTGAAGCAATTGTTAATGCATGAGGAACTTGTAAATAGGCGTCCGTCACAATTTTTACGACATTTGCAACATTTAGCGGGCCCTAACGTCCTAGATGTCTTTATCAGGACAATATGGACTAGTCGCCCCTAAAATAATTTGCAAACTATAATTGCATCACAGCCTGACTCAACTTTGGAAGCACTGGCTGCCTTAGCCGATAAGGTGCACGAACTTGTTCCGGCATCTCCACACGTAGCTTCAATGGATGCAGCACAAGGATCTCTACTTGACACAATGTCGAAACAGATCGCGGAACTTACTCGTCAAGTGCAAGCATTATCCTTCCGAAATGAAAGGAAATCACGGTCGCAAAATAGAGACAACAAACGAGACCGCAACCATAGTCACAGTCATACTCGTAATCGGTCTCAGTCAAATTATAGAAGGTTTCCATTTTGCTACTATTATTATAAATTCGGCGATAAGGCTAATAAGTGCGTTAAGCCTTGTGATTACCAACAGGGAAACGATCAGGGTAGTCGTTAGTGGCGACAAATGATTGCCTCAGTTCATCCGGTCGCCTGTTTGTCACGGATCGCAGAACGAAGATGCAATTCTTGGTCGACACTGGAAGCGACCTTTGTGTCTTCCCGCGTACGGCACTTAAACAACGACGACCTCGAACATCTTACGAACTTTTTGCAGCAAATGTAACTCCCATACCCACCTACGGCTATGCTCATCTCGAACTAAATCTGGGACTTCGACGAGATTTTTCATGGCACTTTGTAGTAGCCGATGTAAACAAAGCAATCATCGGAATTGATTTTTTATCATTCTAACATATTGTTGGCGACTGTCGTAACCGTCGGTTAATAGATAATAGTACTTCGTTGCAAACACCTGCTGAGCCTGCTACAGCTAATGTGATAGCTTCTGTTAAATTTATGAGAGGTAATTCAAAGTATGTTGAATTACTACGTGACTTTCCGGAGATTACCCGACCGTCAGGTGTACCGCAAGCTCCTAAGCACAGTACCGTCCACTTCATTCGTACTAAGCCAGGACCACCTGTGTCTTGCAATCCGAGAAGATTATCACCAGAAAAATTGAAAATAGCGAAACAAGAATTCGAGGCAATGATAAAGAGTGGAATAGCACGTCCATCTGAGAGCCCGTGGTCTTCTCCGCTCCATCTTGTACCAAAGAAAGATAACGGATGACGGCCATGTGGCGATTACAGAATGTTAAACGCACAGACAATTCCAGATAAATATCCCATCAGGTACTTACAAGACTTCACCCATTACATATCGGGTTGTACAATTTTTTCTACGCTAGACTTGGTGAAAGCGTACAATCAGATACCAGTCAACCCAGATGATATTCCGAAGACAGCCATCACCACACCATTTGGTATGTTCGAATTTCCATACATGAATTATGGCTTAAAAAATGCGAGCCAAACCTTTCAAAGGTTTGTAGACGAGATAACACGAGGACTTGATTTTTGCTTCGTGTACCTGGATGATTTTCTAATATTTTCCCAGGACGAAGACAGCCATCTTGATCACACACATCAAATCTTTGAAAAACTTAAGGAATTCGGTATGGTTATCAACACGAGCAAATGTGAATTTGGTAAGAAAGAAATCACCTTTCTAGGGTATCACGTCCCAGCCAACGGTGTTAAGCCTTTAGACAGTAAGGTTCAAGCCATCAAAGACTTCCCCACTCCGAAAACCGTACGAGAACTTCGGCGTTTTCTAGGGATGCTAAACTTTTATCGCCGATTTATCAAAGGAGCTGCTGAAATTCAGGCACCATTAAACTCTTTGCTGACGGGGTCCATAAAAGGATCACGTTCCGTGGATATATCGGGAGAAGCCCTATATGCTTTTGAGCAGTGCAAAACTAGCCTCTGTCAAGCAGCATTCTTGGCACATCCAGATCTAAACGCAAGATTAGGTTTGGTAACCGACGCCTCAGATAAGGCAATCGGTGCCACCTTGCAGCAAGTAAAGAATGGATCATGGCAGCCACTTGCATTCTTCTCTAAGAAACTGAAACCAGCCCAACAGAAATACTCGCCATACGACAGGGAGCTTCTTGCTATATACAAGTCAGTGAAATACTTTAGACACATGCTTGAAGCAAGACATTTTACTGTTTTTACTGATTTGTGATGCATGCATGATTTGTGATGATCTGTTATGCATTTCACATCAGAAAAGATAAGTGCTCACCCCGCCAGTATCGTCATCTCGATTTTATATCACAGTTCACCACCGACATCCAACACATCTCTGGAAAAGATAACATAGTGGCTGATACGCTTTCAAGAGTGGAAGAATTAGCTCAGCCTGTTAATCTAGTTACCTTAGCCAAAATGCAGGACGTGGATACGGAACTGAAAGAAATTCTGAAAGGTGGGACATCACTTCGATTAGTTAAGGTACCAATACCTGGCACGAAGACAGACCTATATTGTGATGATGGAACTGGAAATCATAGGCCTTACGTACCTCAAAACTTAAGGAAGCAAGTCTTTGACAGTTTACATTCGCTGAGCCATCCTGGGGTCAAAGCTACAACAAAGTTGATAACAGAACGCTACGTTTGGCCAGGAGTAAAGAGAGACTGTCGTGAATGGTCGAAAACGTGTCACCCCTGCCAGCGTGCAAAAATAACACGTCATGTCTCCGCACCTTTAGGCACGTACAAATTACCACCTGCCAGATTCCAATACGTCCATTTAGACATCATTGTACCTTTACCTGTATCAGATGGATATCGCTATTGTTTTACAGCAGTTGATAGATTTACCAGATGGCCTGAGACAATACCCTTATCAGATATCACTGCTGAAACTGTTGCAAAAGCAGTTCTTAATGGCTGGATCTCGTGTTTTGGGTGTCCTGCTGAAATCATCACAGATCGAGGAAGACAATTCGAATGTTCCTTATTTAAACATCTATCCAATCTAATCGGATTTCAGCATAAGCGAACTACATCTTACCACCCAGCGTGCAACGGTATGGTAGAAAGGATGCACAGACATCTAAAAGCCGCTATTGTATGTCACAATAATCAACGATAGACAGAATCATTGCCATTTGTATTACTGGGTATGAGAAATGCATTGAAACAAGACCTTCAAGCATCACCCGCTGAGTTACTTTATGGTGAATCACTTAGGTTACCAGGAGAATTTCTGCATTCTAACAACAGCGAAAGTAGCACAGACATAACGGATTTCTTATCACGCTTAAGGCTGATAATGAACAATATTCCTCCATCACCTGGAACACGTCACGGTAGTAAAAAGTATTTATCTTTAAAGACTTACCAAATGCGACTCACGTTTATGTCAGGGATGACTCTGCAACTGCACTGCAACCAGCGTACTCCGGTCCCTTCAAAGTGCTGGAAAGAGGAGACAAGATTTACAAATTACTCATGAAAGGCAAAGAACAAACGGTCTCAATAGATAGAATAAAACCTGCCTATATACCCTCTGACGCTTCAGCATGTTGAACACCACCTGCAAACAAAAAAGAAGAGCTCAGGACGCAGAGTTAAATTACCTGATTATTATCGCCCATCATAGATGGTCTCTGGGGGGGAGTGATGTGGCGTCATTAATCTGAAAAAGAAAAATAAACAATCAAATATTAATAATCTGTGACGATTAGACGTATGACGCTTGCGCCCGGCTTTTGTTTGGTTTTTGCGATTTGTTTTGAATTTTTGCTCCCTTCTCATGCTAATAACTTCTGTGCTATGCTTTATGCTAAATTATAAACAGTATTTTATATGTCAACTATTCTATTTGTGAACAATTGTATCCGTGAATTATTGTAGCTGTGAACTATAGCATATATGAAATATTTAATTGTGTGAACTCTTCTGCTTATAATAAACTTTTATAAAAAGTGATTGGTGAGTAATTTATTAAGAATCTCCCCACATCACTTCAATCCCAATATTAACCTACTCGTTTGGAGTGATTAAATGGTCTAAAACTGACATCCAGCAAATAGAAAGAAACACACGCACCACACTTACAAAACACAATAATCTACACCCTAAATCCGCAATAGAAAGACTCACAATAAAACGACAAAATGGAGGGAGAGGCCTAATAAACATTCATCACCTTTGGCAGAAACAAATTAGTAGCCTCAAAACATTCTTTCACAATAAATCTCGCACTAGTTACATCCATAAAGCCGTAGTCCTATATGATTTTAACTACACTCCACTTAACCTAAATGAACAAACAGATACACAACATAATAACACTAATGACCCACAAAAACAAAAGTTAGAGAACTGGAAAAAGAAAGTCATACACGGACGACACCCATATGACCTGGAACAACCACATGTAGATACAGTAGCATCAAATAAATGACTTAAAATTGGCAACCTATTCCCGAAACTGAAAGGTTTATCATCGCTATATAAGACCAGATCATCAACACTAAAAACTACAGGAAATATGTCATTAAAGACCCCACAGTAACCAACGATAAATGCCGCAAGTGCTTCACCCAACCAGAGACAATACAACACATAACAGGGGCATGTACAACTCTCACACAGACAGACTACACTCACAGACACAACCAAGTAGAAAACATCATTCATCAAAAACTAGCACTCAAACATAAACTTATACAAGACACAAACACACCCTACTACAAATATACACCACAAAATGTTTTAGAAAATCCTACACACAAACTTAACTACGACCACGCCATACTTACCGATAGGACCATTCACTATAATACACCAGATATAACACTACACGATAAAGTAAGTAAAATCACCTACCTAATAAATATTGCAATACCCAACACACATAACGTACAAAAAACAATAAGCGAGAAGATAAGCAAATATGCAGAGCTTAAAAAAGAAGTGATCAGAATTTGGAGACAAAGTAAAGTTTATATAGTACCCATAGTCGTCTCCACCACGGGCGTCATACCCAACCATCTCCACCATAGCCTCAAATTAATAGACCTGAAAGACTCAACATACATTATACTCCAAAAATCTGCAATTATAAATACCTGTCGAATTGTAAGAAAATTCATGCAATTGGAAGAAAATAAAAAAGCTACCCAGAACACACCACCTACATAAATACTCACTCCACGCTGCATTTACTTGGCTTCGGCCCGTATGTGCAGTAAAAACTAGCCAAAGAGCTAAGAAACAGAAATGTTTTCCCTATAATAATAATAATAAGTCGACATTACCATTCCTTATGACGAGAACCTCGTGAAAGCCGAAACAGATAAGCTGACAAAATATCTGGACCTGGCTCACGAGGTAACCGACATGTGGGGTTTGACCATTTGGTATCTGTAATTTACATAGGTCATTTATGTAGACAAGAAAGAGGATAGGACCTACAATACTTCCCTGCGGTACACCATAGGTAACAGGTAAATCCTTACTTATAATATTTCCTATCTTTATACGTTGAGTGCGGTTTGTTAAATAGTCAGTAAAGAGTTTTAGTTGTGTACCCCTAACTCCAACCTTTTCAAGTTTCTTAATCAGAACTGAGATAGAGACCGTGCCGAATGCCTTGGCTAGATCTAGGAAAATTGCCATACACTTTTTGTTATTGTCAAGTTCTTTGAAAATATAGTTTGTAAGATCATGGACCGCATCTGTTGTTGATAAACCAGATCTAAATCCGAACTGTGTCTTGAAAAAAAAATTATTTTCAAGAAAACAGGTTAACCGCTTATTCATGATCTTTTCAAAAATCTTAGACATTGAAGGTAAAATAGATACTGGTCGATAATTATTTACGTGGTCTCTAGCTCCATTCTTATAAATAGGTAGGATAACAGATTTCGTAAAAGCAGAAGGAAATATGCCATTTGTTATGGCTAAATTACAGACATGTGTTAAAGGAAGAGAATTATTAATAACAACCAGTAAAAACTGATGAACTTCACAGTTTTCATCAATTTTACCAAATCATAAGGTAACTATAAATAATAACCGGTAGTTATTAATACTAACCACACTACTTACCTTTACAGTAATATATCTCCGAATTTGTGGTAGCGATACTTACAACTATAAGAAAAAAATTTTAGCTATTGCTTTTTTTATCTTTTCTGATACAAAGAAAATCGAGACGTATAATTATTATCTGTAGATTCTGCGTAAAAAATATTTTATACCTATAACAACAAAATTAATATTTGGGTTTCGGAGTATTTCTTTTTTTTTTGTTAGATTTGCTTTATTAGTGTTTTCCACGCATACGAAGTTGCAATTATTGTATGATATAGTTTACGAGTATATATTCCTTTTACAAATTCATTTATCATTTTTAGTACTTTTTTATTTTTGGGATGCATAAATATTCATTTGGTAAATAATAAATACGTACAGAAAAATATAAATCTTTTACCTAGAGGCTGCAAAAAAGTATCTATTGCCCTATTTTCTCTCGTAGGTGCTGCAAAAGGCTGTAAACAGAATGATAGAAAAATGGTAAGGCCTCCCATTGATGGTTGTTTTGTTTGCCGGTGGTGCTGCAGCCCCTTCACTGGTGCCGAGTTGACTGTAAGTATATCGAAGTGCTGAAGTGTTTGTACAGTAGGGCTACGATGGCTATCGGAGTAGAGAATCAGAGTGCGAAACCTATCCAACTGCAGAGAGGTGTAAGACAGGGTGACGTTATATCCCCGAAACTATTCACCGCTGCATTGGAAGACGTTTTCAAGCTACTGGACTGGAAAGAACGCGATATTAACATCAATGGCGAGTAAATCACTCACCTTCGAGTTGCTGACGATATAGTTCTTATGGCAGAATCGCTGGAGGACCTAAGCACTATGCTCAATGACTATATGTCTTCCAATGGATAGGCCTTAAAATGAACGTGGACAAAACAAAAATCATGTTTGACGTCCATGTCACACCTATGCCGGTAGTTGTTGGGAGCACTAAGCTCGAAATTGTCGACGAATATGTTTGCCTGGGACAAATAGTCCGACTAGGTAAGTCCAACTTCGACCGAGAGGTCAATCGACGGATTCAACTCGGCTGGGCAGCGTTCAGAAAACTACGACACATCTTCTCGTTAGACACACCTCAAAACCTGAAAACGAAATTGTACACAACCAGTGCGTGTTGCCAGTGATGACTTACGGATTTGAGACGTGGTCCTTCACTGCTGGCCATATGAGGAAGCTCAAGTTCGCTCAGTGAGCTATGGAGAAGGCTATGCTCGGGATTTCTCTGCGTGATAAACTCTGAAATGAGGATATCCGCAGTAGAACCAGAGTGACCAACATAGCCCAACGGATTAGTAAGCTGAAGTGGTAGTGGGCCAACCATATAGCTCGAAGAACCGACAACCGATGGGGAAGAAAGGTTCTCGAGTGGCAGCCTCGTACCGTAAGTTTAGGGCGATCCCTCACTAGATGGAGTGACGACCTAGTAAGACATGCAGGAAGTCGATGGATGCAGATGGCTCAGGACCGTGCTTTATGGCATTCCTTGGGGGAGGCCTATGTTCAGCAGTGGACTTATGAAGGGCTGTAATGATGATGATGAAGCTTGTGAACAAACTTATATGTTTAATCATGGCATGTTTAAAGTTATGTTTATAGTGGCTATGTTACTTAAAGTCAAAGTTACAGCCTATGTACATCCCACTGCACTCTTCTCGTTTAATGCAGACCTATAGAGTAAAAATTATGTCGAACTTATCTATTGTATGTTAGCGGATTCCTTGAAATATTTTCCTTGCCACTTTTCGCGTGGTAGAGCGACGCTGCAGCTGTATTATGGTTGTAGCAAGAATGGTTCGGCTCATCCGGGGAACGACTATGCTCTTACAGATTACCAGCGTAAAACTGCAGCTTAATACTGATGTGTTTCGTATGGTGATTGTGAAGAACCGGAGACCCTTTTTACTGGAAACGAGGCATTCCATCTTAGTCCTCAGGGCTGACAACACACCTGCATTTTGATCATTAATTGAGGACAAATGTGATGTCTATGAGCCCCAGCATCCTCTTTCCATCAGCTGGACTGTGTGCTCGTTTGTCACCCTTATTTAATAAAAAGTACCGCACATAAAACAACAAACCCTAAAAACTAAGCCGAATACAGTTCTCACTAATGACGATTACGATAATTATTTTTTTTCTACTCTTTATTTATTAAATTTAAAGCATGAGAATATTTTATCGCTTTGTTTATTTTAAAGTCTTCTATTCTGACGAAGCACAAAAGGCGAAAGTAATTAAACTTGCGAAATAAATTTCTCCACGAATGTATAAGACAGACTAATGTGCGCTACTACTCGATGTAATAACGGTGAGCTCGTTTACTTATGAAACTTTGCCAAGATATTGTTTCTTGTGCAATATTTCACCTTTTTCGGACTGTTCTATTGACGTTATGAAAATTTAATATGCGTAAAATAAATATTAACATACAATATTTTAGTATAAAAACTCTTAAAAAATAATAATAAAATAAATAATACTAATGACTTAATTATCATACAGTCCTACTCTCTGTGGTATCGCGCCAAGATCTCTGACTGCCTTTCCTCGCTGATTGACTATACTTAGACTTTGAGCGAGAAAAGAACCATCCCTCTTATCACCAGCAGTAATGACTAGTCGCGGGTAGAGTTCCTTTAGGAACTTCACCGCACGTGGACCCCACGGATCTATAGTCTCTACAGCAAATGGCACAAACATGTACTCATCTCTCAGAGACTCATATTTGCACCACTTACTCAGTTCAGCTGCCTCTGTTGCCGCCCCAGCTCTAAGCGAGGTACCTCTAAGATGAGAGGCCGCCAAAGTATCTACGCAATTATTATCTCTCACTAGGGCTTTACTTCTCTCCCACGGGATAAATTTCATGCCGTCTGGTTTCCTGCTAACGTCTCTAAATATTTCACAAGGCTGTAAAACCGAGGGAACACTTATAGAGATAAGATCCCTTTGGATGACATCGTTCAATAACTATTGAGATATATATTTAGATATTTTTAGATTGACAGTGTTATGTTTGGTTATGTACTTTGTGGATAACTATTATTGGCTTTTTCGTGTTTAATAATTTAAGTAAAATGTTTAAGTATTAATAAGCTGTTGTTATCCTGAATAAAATAAAATAAAAAAAAAACACCGTGCCGTGATAACCTACCAGCACTTTTCTTACATGAAAGTCCGTGAAGCCCAAACACGTATAACCATACAGTATAACCAGTGACTTCCTGTGTAACCGTGCATAAGACGTGCCTGATTTTGGTCACTATGGAAATTATGAAACAAATCTTTCTGCACACCTTGTACCAACGGTATATCCCACTGTTTTTGTTGGTTAACTTCCAGTGGAACATTCTCGCCGGGACAAAACGTTCGCATTTCTGCCCTGCCTACGTAGCAAATCACAGGTCTATTTTATTATTTGAAATTACGTTACATAAGTCACTAACACTATGCACGGCAGCAAGAAAAACATGCAATGCAACGCTAGAAAGATTTCTCACACCAATACCACCAAGGTTTATAGGTAAAATAGCTTGAGTCCAGGCTAGCTAATCTAAAAATAGCTATTCCATAGCTATTTTAAGATTATTATCATTATCTTTTAAAATATCCGAATATTTACAGACTGGACTCGGTCGGAGTAAGTATGTAAATCTAGGTACAAGGAGACAATATTTTAAAATAGTAAGAGCAATGTGAAGGTTTTAGTTATATAATTTATCAACGTGGTTTAAAAACTGACCATTTTTTCTAAACAGGTTTAATGCTACTGAAAAACAACGGGGCACCTAGCAGGTATAGCGATTTCGTTCTGACAGTTTTTTTTTCCTGGAGAAATATGATTGAAATTTTGAATTAAAGTGTCTCTGTTGGACTAGTTAAACTATTGGAAAAAATATATCACATTTATTGCTATTTGGTTCAAGACCAATATTTTTAAAATTTCGAAAAATATGAGTGATCTTCACTGAGGACGTCATCTGCTCTACCTCCCAATGTACCGTGTTCCAAGTACCAGACATTCAGCGTGGATTTCAAATTTGAAATAATGGGTTGATTTCACAAACTGAAAAGTACTGGACCTAGTGGGTCACCCTGCTGAACACTGACAGCAGAATCGATAATATGGTTTTCGTAAAACAAGTTACATAGTATTTTGACTGTAATGTTTCCAAACGTATACGATATTATTTTTAAAGAAAGGGAAGATATAACTAGTATTTCATTAGAACTTGTATTGGAAATATGTGCAATAGAAATACCTAAGTTTAAACTACTTCTGATAGTCTTGTATTGGCCTAATAAAACTAGGATGCCTGAAATGTTTTGTAAAACACTAACAAAGCTACTGCAATACGTTACTAAAAAAGGCAAATGTAAAAATATTATAATTGGAGGTGATTTTAATGTCAATATTTTAGAATCAAATAACTTAAGTTTTAATCTTTTAACACTCATGAAAAGTTTTAATTTCCTTCAGTATGTCAAAAACCAACCAGAGTTACCGAAACCTCTACTACGTGTATAGACTTAATATAAGTAATATGCAAAATACTTTTCTTTTTTTTTATAGGAGAGGGGGCAAACGAGCATGCGGCTCACCTGATGGTAAGTGACTACCGCCGCCCATGAACAACCGCAACACCAGGGGAATTGCAGATGCGTTGCCGGCCTTTTAAAAAGGAGTACGCTCTTTTCTTGAAGGTCCCTAAGTCGTATCGGTCCGGAAAAATCGCTGGTGGTAAACTATTCCACAAGGAAGTTGTGCGAGGAAGAAAACATCTTCTAAATCGCACAGTGGTGGACCGCCAATCATCCAGATGGTGTGGATGGTATCGGGAGTTCTGCCGCGATGTGTGTTCGTGAAATTTGGCGGCTGGGATTAATCCGAACAATTCAGAGCACTGCATCTATGAGTTAAGTAGACCAGAAGATCACCAGCTGATCGACCCCGACGAAAACCGTACTGGCGGTCACTAATCAGCTGGTGATCCTCAAGGTACCGCATGAGGTGGCAGTTTACAACGGATTCCATTATTTTGGAGAACAAGGGGGTGATGGCGATAGGCCTGTAGTTGGACGGATCTGAGCGGTCGCCTTTTTTAGGGATCGGGTGGACAAAAGCTGTCTTCCATGATTTTGGGACTACGCCTAGGGACTAAGAGTACCGGAAAAGACGCGTTAGAACCGGTGCCAACTCCGGAGCACACGTCCTCAGCACAATTGGGGGGATTCCGTCAGGCCCACTCGACTTGTGGATGTCAAGGGAGAGGAGTGCTCTGCGAACCGAGCGCTGTGAGAATCGCACATCCGGCATGGAGCACTCACACCGCGGGATGGTCGGCGGTGTGTTCCCCCCGTCATCAACAGTCGAGTTGGACGCAAAAAGGGAGCCTAAAAGGTCGGCCTTCTCTTTTGCGTCGTGGGGCAGTGAGTCGTCCTCCCTGTGCAGAGATGGTAGTGATGGCTTACAGAAATTCCCTTGGACAGCCTTGGCAAGAGACCAGAATGCACGGGTTCCCGAAGGAAGGCGAACTAATTTCTCGCCAATTCTGCCTATGTGCTCTGACTTTGCCTTGGCAATAACTCTTTTGAAGGACCTGGAGGCGAAGTTATACTTCTTTTTGAGTGTGCTGGTGTTTACATCCCGAGTCACCGAAGCCGCAGCCCAGGCTTGATAACACTCCTGCTTACTGCGTAATGCAGTCTTACAGGAGCGACCAAACCAAGGCTGAGATCTGCCTCCGATGGGTACCACAGATGATGGAATAAATAGTTCCATTCCCTGTAGCACTACATCAGTGACAGAGTCAGCAACAGCGCTGGGATCATCCGGCGAGAAGCAAACCCACCCCCATGGGTAGGAAGCAAAGAAAGACCGCATTCTGTCCCAATCCGCCGACCTGTAATGCCAAACACGGCGGCAACCTGCAGAACGCAACCGCGAGGGGAGCGTGAGTGGCACCACACTCCGGATCAGACAATGGTCCGAAGAGCCAAGAGGGGCATCGACGGAAACCTGATATCCGTCCGGATGAGAGGTCAGCAGAAGGTCCAACAGGGAAGGTGTATGATCCTCAACATCTGGAATCCGCGTAGGCGATGTAACCAGTTGTGTCAGACCATATGCCAAGGCAAAGTCATAAACAGATCTCCCCGCATGATCGGTTAAACGTGAACCGAGCCATTCGGCGTGGTGGGCGTTAAAATCGCCAAGGATCACGATCTCTGCGGATAGGACCTGTTGTAGCAAGGAATCTGTAGCCATTTGGACGTGGTCGATGAGTCGGTCTGTTTCGGCATTACCGCCATGGGACCTATAGAGGCACACGTAGACGCGCGGATGGTCGTCGCTGTCTACGCGTAGCCAAAGGATGGACAGGTCCGAACCTTCAAGACTGCCGAGGCGTCGAGAACAGATGTCCTCTCTGACATACACGCAAACTCCAGCCCGAGGCACAAAGGAGTGCTCCAATTTGTACCCCGGGTAGGAGAGATACGAAGTATCAGCCGGAGAGGACACCTGCGTCTCGGTCAGAAAGAGCAAGGCCGGCTTCGCCGTCTCAAGATGGTAGTGGACGGCGTTTAGGTTCGAGTGAAGTCCCCCGATGTTGCAGAAATTCACGGATAGCGTGGCAGGGGTCGCCTTGGTCTTGTTGCTCAGTTTGCCCCGAGCAGTTATTGTGTTGAGCGGAATTTTGCTCCCCCCCAGAATACGCGGGGCAGCCTGAGCACCCACGCTCAGGAGTGGAATAGCATGGTCGTGGATGCTCAGCGAGGGATTCTCCAGGGGTACTGGTACCCTCCTGGGGTAGTTTTTGACGTAATTCCGCTACCATGTTGATGGGGGGGGGGGGATTGGGCATCCGGTCACCTGCACTCACCAGACGAAACGCGGAAGCAGAGCTTCCACTTCACGCCGGTATTCTGTGAGGTCGTGGTACTAACCCGGCTCGAGCCGGCCCATACGTGCAACAGCAAAAGCTGCTGCAAGGCTCTACCACCGTTAACAATACTTTGACAATTAAAACAAAAGATTATGGATTTTCAGATCATAAGGGAGTTATTGTCAGTATTAATAATGTACAAACTGAAAATACAAAAAATTGGACCATGAAAAAGAGAATTTTTAATTCAAAAAATATTGAAACGTTTAAAACTGAACTTAAGAAAACTGAATGGAAAGATATAATTTCGGAGAGTAAAAACATAAATACTAACTTTAATTCATTCCATGAAAAAATTCAATCCATTCTAGATAACAATATACCTAAAAAACGAATACTGTTGAAGAATAAAAAACATAACACTTGGCTTACCAACGGTTTAAAAATATCTTGTAAAAACAAACGCTTACTAAAAATATTTGTATCACAAACTTACAATAACATCTTAAAAAGTCATTACAAACAATACGAAAAAATATTGAAGAAAACAACCCATTAGCCACTGCAAAAAAAAATCGAATATAAAAATAGAGTAAAAAATTCAAATAATGTAATCATAACAATGTGAAGGAGCGTAAAAATAAAACAAAAATGAAACCTAAAAATAATTTAAAATTTAAAATAAATAATGTGCTTACTGAAGATCCCATAAATATTACAAACCATTTGAACACTTTCCTTACTTCAATGGGGGTTCCAGCGAACAATTCTCGCTCACAAGCTCAGTCTGCCGCCACTACTATCAATAAGTCTATATTTATCGAGCCAACTAACCCAATAGAAGTATTTAATATCATAAAAAACCTAAAAAATAAAAGAAGCTATGGATTTGATGAAATACCACCAACCTTAATAAAGACTTGTGCCGATGAACTTGCCTCACCACATTCCCTTCTTATTAACCAATCACTGTCGCAAGAAATTGTCCCAGACTTAATAAAAATAGCAATAGTCAAACCGCTACACAAAAAAGACGACCCCGAAAATTGCAATAATTATCGTCCAATAGCACTTCTCTCAACATTTTCCAAAATATTTGAGACAGTCATGTATTACAGACTCTATACTTTTTGTGAAAAATATAATATATTAAATAACGGACAATATGGCTTTCGAAAGGGTCTACAGCACTCGCAGTATATAAATACATAAGGGAAGTATTAAAGATAATTGACAAGAAACAACACGCTATTGGTATATTCTTAGATATGAGCAAGGCATACGATAGGGTTTCTCACTCGATCCTATTAAATAAACTTTATAATGTGGGTGTGAGAGGTCTGGCCTACGAATGGTTTGTATCTTACCTTAATCAACGCGTCCAGTATGTAGATATAGGCTACAGAGACCCACAAACCAGAATTGTTGAGACTGTAAGGTCTAAAAAATTTTCTTAAAACACTCAATACCCCAGGGTAGCGTGCTGGGCTGTTTGCTGTTTTTAATATATGTGAATGACCTTCCGAATATATGTAATATCCCCTGTGTTCTTTTGGCTGATGATATTTCATTAATTCTCCCCTGTCCCAATAGCACAGATTTACACCATCTTCTAACCTCTAATTTAAATGTAATAAATTGCTGGCTCCAAGATCACAACCTCGAGATTAATTTCAAAAAGACTAAACTTTTGCAATTTAGACCATACCAAAAACGCCCCTTACATATCAACTACCAATACCTAAATATTCCCTTAGAATCTGTTAACTCTCACTGTCTCCTGGGTATAAATATAGATGCACATTTAAATTGGAAGGAACACATTAATATAATTGTCAAAAAATTATTTAGTTTTACATACGCTCTTATAGAACTTAAAAAAACCACCGACTTAAAAACAGCAACCTGTGCCTACTATGCGTACGCAGACGCCTGGATACGCTACGGTGTGGTACTTTGGGGTAACAGCACAGACGCAAACAAAGTATTTCTAATTCAGAAAAAATGTATTCGCATACTTGCAAATATCGACTCCATAACAAGTTGTAGAAATTATTTTATCAGTTATAATATCCTGACATTAACATCCCTATATATATCCGAAATCTGCTCACTAGTTAGAAATAATATCGACTGGTTCCCTCAATATTTTCGCCCTAAAAATTTAAGACCAAAAATAAAATTATCCACAGTTACATCAAAATTACAAATCGTAAACACCGGTCCCTATGCCATGTCAATAAAAATATAATACAAAATTCCAGAACAAATCAGAAGCATTAAAAAATTTAAAAAGGAAGTTAATACATATTTAACATTAACATTTACAATTTTAGGGGGTCATTGTAGAAGCGTGCTCGTCGCGACCCCTGCCAGCCCTTTTCAGGGCTGCAATTCTACTCAGCTGCGCACCCATGACAACGAGGGTTAGGGCGTCCCCCCAAGGCGACGCACACCAGCTCGTCCCCGTTGGTGTGGAATGCAGCGCGCAAAGCGGCGATGGGGACCGCCACCCGTCACGCACAGCCTGACACGGTGAAAGGTGGAGGACAGAGTGCAGAGTTGGCACGTGGAATGTTAGAGGAGGCATGAGAGATAAGACGAATGAGTTGATCGAAATAATGAAAGAAAGAGAATTAGATGTCGTGTGTATGTCGGAGACCAAACGGAAGGGCAGTGTTACTGAAGAGCTCCCTGGCGGGGCGTTAGCTCTATGGTCCGGAGTCCCGGAGAACGAGAACGCCTGCCAGGGAGTGGGGGTGCTGCTGTCTTCTCGGTTGGTCGATGTTATGACTGAATATAAGTTTGTGAACTCAAGACTTCTCTGGGTTCGCTTTAAATTGGGACTGACGAAGTTATTCCTTTTGGCTGTTTATGCGCCGGTAGCTTCGTCGTCCAGGGCTGAGCTGGAGGAGTTTTGGGAGAATGTAAGAGAAGTTCTAGATTTGGCTAGGGGAAACGAAAGAATTGTTGTATGTGGTGATTTGAATGGATGGGTTGGTACCGCTCGACCAGGGTACGAGTCGGTACTTGGAAAGTTTGGCGATAAAAGGGTTAACGATGCTGGCAAGCTTATACTGGCGGTATGCAAGGAAAAGGGTCTTCTTGTGACAAACACTATCTTTAATCACAAGAAAAACCAAATGTATACTAGAGAAAGAAAGAATGAGAGAAGTATGATCGATTTGTTCCTGGTGGATGACCGACTGCGAAAACAGGTTATGGATACGCGAGTGTTCAGGGGTGCTGACCTGGGAACGGATCACTATCTAGTGATTACTAGATTTAGGGGTCTGCTCGCGGGTTGGCGCTACCGGACGGCAGTGACAGAACCACAGTCGGTCTGTCGCATCCGAAGCTGGAAGCTTCAGGAAGCGGATACTAGGGACAAATATCATGCGAGGGTAGCCGAAAAGCTTGACACCATCGATGGCAGAAACGAATGTGTAGAAAGAACATGGCAGAACCTTAGGGATGGAATGGTAAGTGCAGCGGAAGAAGTGTGTGGAACAATAAAAAGAGGCAGTAGTAAAAGAAGAGATGCATGGTGGAATGATGAAGTGAAAGAAGCTGTAAAGAAGAAGAAGAAAGCATGGTTAGACTACTTGGCCTCTAGTAATGATAAGGATATGAGAGAGAAGATGAAAGAAAGATATAGGCTGCAGAAAGTTCACACGAAAGCATTGATTGAGGAAGTGCGTGAAAGGTGTAGAATGGAAGCGGACGAAAGGTTGTCGCACAACTTTAAGGAGAACTCCAAACTCTTCTGGAAAGAGGTTGGAAGGACCCGAAGTGGTGCGACGGCCTTAAGAATGAACAAAGTGCTTTCGAGAACTAATGACGTCCTCTCAGAAAAATCGGACGTCATGCAGCGATGGAGCGAATTTTATAGAGAAATGTATGCGTGTGATGATCTTAGTGAGGGATCCGGGGATGACGCCGTGACTGGTACGCCAGACCCGGACCTCGATGACACTGAGGTCATCAGTATGAAAGAGATTGAACGTGCGATTCGAAGTTTGAAATGTGGTAAGGCTGCGGGACTAGACAGAGTTACTGCTGAAATGGTCAAGTATGGTGGGCCTCGCGTCTGGGACAGCTTTCATCTGCTGTGCAATTTGTGCTGGCGGACGGGGAATGTCCCGGATGATTGGCGATCCGCAGTCATTGTGCCTTTATATAAAGGTAAAGGTTCACATTTTGACTGCGGGTGCTATCGGGCGATCAGCTTGACCAGTTTAGCAAGTAAAGTTTACTCGAAGGTTTTGGCACGTAGGATGCAAGAGAAATCGGAAAGATTTCTATGGGAGGCACAATGCGGATTTAGACCTGGAAGAGGATGCACGGATCAAATGTTTTTTCTCCGCATGATCACGGAAAAGCTTCTGGCTGCTAACCAGAAGATTTTCTGTGCTTTTGTGGATCTTGAGAAAGCATTTGATAAGGTTGTAAGGAAGAAAATGTGGGAACTGTTGCCGGGGTATGGTGTGGATGGTCGATTGCTAAGGGGTGTGCAGTCTCTTTACTGTGACTGTAAAGCCTGTGTGCGGGTAGGGCATGACCTGTCACCCATGTTTAGCGTTCAAACGGGCGTAAAACAGGGTTGTATCATGTCTTCCTGGCTGTTCATACTGTATCTCGACAGCTGTTTACAAAAGCTGAAAGATAGCTGTTTGGGTGTGAAATTGGGTGACATTAAAGTAAATTGTCTGCTGTATGCTGATGATGCAGTGCTTATTGCACCATCAGAGGCAGAACTGCAGGCATTAGTCACGTGTATGAAAGAGGAATGTGAAATTAAAGGTCTCCGTTTGAACGCAAATAAAACTAAGGTTCTGGTATTTGAAAGGGACGAAGAGAGAACGAAGTGTGAAATATGGGTAAATCAGGAATGTCTAGAACAAGTAAATGAAATTGTATACTTGGGGAGTGCTTTTAGCCGGGATGGAAGATGTGATTTAGATGTGGACAGGCGTGTCGCTGCCGGGAACAAAGTCAATGGTGCCCTGACTGCGTTAGTCAAAAGGCAAGGCGTAGTGAAGAGTGCACGCCTTGCAATACATAACGCAGTGTTGGTACCGACTTTGTTATATGGCAGCGAAACCTGGGTATGCCTGAAGAAGCATAAAAGCAAGTTGAATGCAGTAGAGATGCGATCTCTTCGTAAAATGTGCGGCGTTACCATGGCCGACCGAAAGGAAAACGAAGAGATTCGCAATATGGCAGGTTTGAAAGATGACCTTATCACAAAAATTGATAAGGGCGTGCTTCGGTGTTTTGGGCACGTTGAGCGAATGAGTGAAGACCGAATGATGAAGAAAATATATAGCGCGAAAGTTAATATTAAAAGGTGTCGAGGTAGACCGAGACTAACTTTCGAAGACCATGTGAGCAAATTGCTCGAAGAGGGTAGGGTCAAGAGTACTCGGATACCTAGACGTGCATGTATGAAGAAGATAATGAATCTGAAAGAAGCGAAAGAGGTTTGTAAGGATCGTGACACTTGGCGATCTGTTCTCTCTGGCTACCCCGTCAGGGATTGTGCGTGAAGATAAGTAAGTAAGTAAGTAATACATATTTAACGAAAAAATGTTATTACTCGTTGCAGGAGTTTTTTAGTGATTGAGTAGGAAATAGGAAATTGAAACAAATATACAAAATAATATGATCCTATTTATATTTAAGTTAATTGTAAATATTCACTACATGATAATTTTATAATACTATAATGTGAATGTAATAATAATATTAATAATTGCCTATATTTGCAGTGCCCTTGCAGGGTTCTTGTTTTGAACATTTTTTTTAAATATAAGACCAAATGTACAACAAGAATAGCAAATAAATTGAATTGAATTGAATTGAACGTAATGATAAATTTAGTGCCAAAGCCTAGTTGAGTAAGCTGAAATGTTGTCTTAAGGTTTGAGATTATGTACCTGCAAGCTAATTTTGAAATTATCCTTTATTTTGAAGATACATATTCTTGCCCCATATAAGAATGGAATGAAATTAGGATTATCATTACCAGAAAGCATAAAATTACATAATTTTGTAATGACATTAAGACATAGATATACAAGATCTCTAAGATATTGAGGAGTATTTCCGTCAATACCGTCAGCAGAACCATTCGAAAATGACATAATTGTTTCTAAATTGTCTTTTTCAGAAATTTTTAAAGGCTGCATAAAAGTCTTGAAAGGCAGCGGGAAGCCCTGTAAAGGATTGACCGAAGGATGCTTCTAACGAAGGCCTTCCAATGTTTCGACATTACAAGGAGTCAGAATGTCATCTGAGAATAAAATACGGGATGCATTTTTAAGTCACCATCCATTACTTTCGACTCAACTACTTTTTTAAAATCAAAATTAGGACGAGGTAAATTTTGAAAAGATGTGTCTTTTATAATAATAATAGATAATAATAATAAGTATTTATTTCAGACGTAAGGAACATCCATAGATTGTTAGTATGTTAGTAACAATTTTTCCTTAACTTGTAAGTTAGTATTGTTAGTTAATGTGAATTATGTACAAATTATTTTTTTCGCCCAATAGCTACCGTCATACAGTGGTGCAGTATGGGGCAGTCGGGCCTGGCAGCAATTACCCTTAGGATGCCGTTGTTGCTGGTACGTAAGCGCTGCAGGAGAGACGCTGCTTTTCTACGCATTATGGCGAAAAAGTCATTAGTGTGTGCGTCTGCGAACATTTTAGAGGCACTACAGCGCCACGGCAGCCTCAACAGCATTCTAAGAGCGTTGTTATATTGAACACGCAGGGCGCTGTAGGTCCGGCGTGTATAAGTCACCCACAGACCATCGGTATAGAAAGACTGACAGAACGCTTTAAATAAAGTTACTTTCACGTCTGCAGTGCACTGGGCGAATCTGCGGGCAAGCATATTGCCCCTTACCGACAACGCTCTGCGCTCTCGTTCAATATCCTCATCATCTCCTAGGTCGCTTGTAACAATATGATTGAGATATTTGAACTTCTTTACGACTTTCAGAGGTAAACCATCGAGACATACGGGTGGCATATGTCGTGGCTTCCGTTTCGGTGCCTTAAATACTAATATTTCACTCTTTTTTGAGTTGTATTTAAGGCCCTGCTCCTCCGCATATGTCTCGCAGATAGAAAGCAGTTTCCTCAGACCTGCTATAGAAGGACTGAGCAGCACCATGTCGTCAGCATAGCTTATGTTGTTGACACATATGTCATCGATGTAGCAGCCAACATGTGTGCTGCTAAGTCGTTCAATCAGTTGGTTTACATACAGGTTGAACAAGAGTGGAGAGCTTAAGCCACCCTGCCTTACACCGCATTCCAGCCTGTATTCTTCCGACAGAGCTCCAACCCACCTCACCTGGTTACGCTGGTTAGCATACCAGTATCTTAGTAGAGCCGTGTACTCCGCCGGCACACCCGCGTCCCTCAACTTGCCCCACAGGATGTCGTATGAGACGAGGTCAAAAGCTTTCGATAAGTCGAGGAAACACGCGTACACCGGCGTCCACCTTACGGTGTAGTATTTGACAGTGTGTTTCAGACAGTAAATGGCGCTCTCCGTCGATAAATTCGGCTTAAACCCAAATTGTGCATCGTTTATTAGTACGTATTTGTTGAGACACTCATTTAACAGACTATCAAACACCTTGGCTGCAGTGGTTGCAAGCGACATAGGTCGGTAATTACCCATGTCGGATGTGTCCCCAGTTTTATTTTTAACAACGGGTACTACAATAGTCCTTATCAGTGGCTCGGGTAAGTAAGAGTGACCCAAACACAGGCTGTAAAACAGTGAAAGGACTCGCAGAAGATGCACCCCAGTATATCTGAAGTGTTCAATGCTGAGACCATCATAACCAGGCGATTTTCCTCTTACCATCTCTTTAATTATTTTTTAGTTTAATTTATAGTCTCAGCCTCGCTCAAATTCAAACCTGAAACGACATTTAAGGGTGACCTTACAGTAAAATTGCATCTGAATGCATCCGCAACATCCTTGTGATCATAAGCACCCCCAACACTCACTGGAAGACTTGGCTTAACATGCATTTTGTTTGTGTTCTTCCAGAAGCTTTTAAAGTCTTTAGAAGAGTGATTTGTCGCAATAATATCCATCTTTAGCTGTTCTTGTCTGTTTTGACACCATTTTAATTTGGCTTTAAAATGCTTTCTAGATTCTGACATCTCTTCAAATACGCGACCCCTGGACGGCTGCCCAGCCATCATCCACTCTTGAAATTTAAGCCGCGCCTCCCGATGTGGGCCCGCGATGTGCTTATTCCACCCCGTCACGTCCTTTTTTCTACATGTATCCCTATATGTACGAATTGCTGCCAGTGATAGTATATTTATAATATTACCGTACATATTATAAAGTACAGCGTGATGTTCGTTGTTACTACAAAATTTATCACAACAGTCTCTGAGTTCCTCTGGAAGATCTATAACTCTCAAGTTTGTGTGACAAAAATCGTGATACAGTTTTATCTGTTGTGGAGTCCTGTTGCCCCAAGTAACACGGCTCACAGGTTTCCTCCGTACCTGCTCCACAACCTTAGGCTTAAGTTTATTTAAATTACATTCCACCACAAGTGGGTAGTGGTCTGACCAAAATACGTCATAATTAACAGACACGCTTACTACTGTTTCACGCGCAGAATGAGTGACTATGCAGTGGTCCAGCCACCTGTTACAACCATGAGCCTCACTATGAAAAGTAAATGTATTTTTATCACACATACTTGCATCCACACAAATCCAGCTCTCTTCAATTACAAAAATCTATCATTTCATTATAAAATTATTCCCTAGGATGAGGATTAAAGTCCCCTAGTATATAAATAGCTTCAATTCCCTTATTTTCCTCTATTTCTATTATCGATCGGATCGAACCGAGACACGTACAGAACTCAGGTAAGTTTTCATAAGAGTTTGTGGGCATATATACACTAAATATAACTACAGATCTACTACTCACAGTAACTTTTATGGCACAGACTCGCATGTTGTCACACTCTATCACTGACACTGATTCAAACACATTTTTACGCCACAATATTGCAACTCCACCATAAGGCCTCCCACTCACTAGGCCTCCCTCCGTGTCCACCGCAGATGTGCCTGTGGACCCAAATTCTTCACTGATCTTGCTGAGAAATGATAAGTCATGTGGAAGAATCCACGTTTCCTGGAGGCACAACACGTCGGCTGACCGGCACAACTCTCTTACACCTTCCGCTGACCTCTTGATCGATTTACAGTTGAAACTTATAATGTTACTAAAATTATCCATATATGTATTAATTTTTATCTATATTAATTAATTATTTATTTATTTGGTATTATTATTGAAATGTGTTTAGTATATTCAATATATTAATTTATTTTAGTTGAGACGTAATTGATTTATTTATCAAAATAAAAACGGGAATACGTGAAATTTAATAATTTTTCCAACTCTTTTCACTATTAGTGTAACAGTTTTGAATAGTACCTACATGACAATGCTTTAGCAAGCTGCATCCTCGCACCTCTAGGAATTCTTTTAAACACTGCACTGGTACATTACTATGATAATTGTTAATTTTCTCCAAGAACCGGGAAAAATTTCGGTCATTAGAGGAATAACTAATAGAGTTATGAATTTCTTCATCACTTAATACGTATATATAAGCCCCATTTACCTTTAAACAGCCTACCGTCGATACAATTTTGACACTGTAGGAAATTCAGCTGTGAATGTAGCGGAGCGGAGATATTCATTAAAAAATCTAAGCAGATCTCTACAGCACTCAAAAGTCTTTATATAACATAGCTTCATATTGACTTAAAATGTGGTGTACTCTGCATCTTTCCCTTAAACATAATTATTTACGGCCTAAATAAAAGCGTTTTGCTCTATAAATTAAATGTTATCACAACTTCCCGGAATTTATTCCATATTGATAAAAATTGTAGTAAGTAAAATCAATGCAAATATATACATATATTATTATAGTAACCGTCATATAAGTTAAAATTCTTTAGCGTGTCAAAACAAAAAAAACTTGAGAGACAATTACTCACTAAGACCCCAACCCCCTCCTACATGAAAGTTATAAACAGACGGCGGCCGCGCTATTCCTGGTTAAGGGTATTAACTATTAAATGTGGCATAGTAACGGCGGGGCAGGGGGTGCTAAGTATATCCGGTGGAGGTTCAGTTGCCATTTAAGACGCTGCACAACACACGCACCCTGAGGATTGACGAGAAGATCCAGGAATCAGGATCGAAGAGAACCAGGGTTCAAAAGTTTATACTAGAGATCTATCTGCCAGAAAGAGCCAATTTTCAAAGCTGAAGAGCGAGTGTGGCAGCGTCATTTCAGAGACACCTGAGATTTTGAGTGAGATTGAGAGGTTTTATGGGATATACACGTCATCGTTGGAGCCACACGAAAGTGTGATTAACGATCCAAAGGCAAGTTTCATCGACACAATTCCGATGATATCCCAGACGTCAGTCTGAGCGCAATTAGAATGGCTCTCCAGTACCTTAAAAAAGGCAAGGCCCCCGGCGAGGATGGAATTACAGCGGAGCTTCTAAAAGCGGGTGAAAAACCAGTACTTGAATTCCTTTTGAAGCTCTTTAATACCGTCCTCCATGATGGGACTACTCCGTGGGCATGGAGCAGAAGTGTGGTGGTTTTGTTCTTCAAGAAAGGCGACAACGCTCTCTTGAAGAACTACAGACCGATTTCCTTTATGAGCCGCGTCTACCTGCTATTTTTGAGAGTCATTCCAATCAAGGCGGTTTCCGAAAAGGCGTTAGTATCATAGATCACATACATACCCTTCGGCAAATCCCCTATCGCGAATAATATCTCCTGGAATCAACCCCCATCAAAGTTATGTCGACCCTATAAGGATTATTGCCTTTGCTTTACCAACCTTGACATCTTCAGCTCTAGTCTGGTTCGCTTTAGAAATGTTTTGAAAGACATTCTCAAGGACATCCCCTTTGATTGATATTCACTATAGTTATAGTTCTGGATTTGTTGTATTTAAGAACCTGTTCGTTTAAGCAAGTTTATTTAAAATTTTTGTTTCTCAATCTTGGCATGCCGTGATAACATGTATAAGAATTATATCTTATATCACACTATTATTATTGTAAGTTATAGCTTTAAATCATGATGTAATCTGTTATGTCGCCCAATAAATAAATGATTAAAATTGTAAGGAAGACCGAAGAGTACAATTTGACACTATGCCTGGCGTATGTGAACTATGAGAAAGCCTTTGATTCCGTCAAAATTTGGGCGGTGCTACAGTCCTTCAGCGGTGCCAAGTTGACTGTCGGTATATCGAAGTGCTGAAGTATTTATACAGTAGGGCTACGATGGCTATTCGAGTAAAGAAACAGAGTACGAAACCTTTCCAAATGCAGAGATGTAAGACAGGGTGACGTTATATTCCACAAACTTTTAATTTTGCGTGCATTGGAAGTCGTTTTCAAGCTACTGCACTAGAAAGGATACGGTCTAACGATTAAATGCGAGTTTATCACTCACCTTCGATTTACCAACTATATAGTCCTTATGGCAGAATTTATATGGTACTCTATGGTATATTACTAATAATATTCATTTATAATTTGCTGGAAGTGTAGAAAATGTGCGACGTATTTGATGTAACACTTTTTTTTTTTTATAAGATAAGGGTGACAAACGAGCACACAGTCCACCTGATGGTAAGTGGTTGCTGCGGCCCATAGACATCTACATCTATCCTCGTTTGCGAATCAAAATGCAGATGCGTTGTCACCCGTGAGGACTAAGATGGAATGCCTCATTTCCAGTAAAAAGGGCCTCCGGCCACCTGCACTCACCAAGCGAAACGCAGAGGTAAACCTCTACTTCACGTTGGTATTCTGTGAGGTCGTGGTACCACCCCGGTTCAAGCCGGCCCATCCGTGCGACGGCAAAAGCCGCCGCATGGCTCTACCACTGTTAAAAACTTGTTCGATAAGAACGCAAACATACTCGAATCTTGTAAGTATACAATTACTTCGATTAAAAGAATATGTGGGAAGGAACGTATGAAGTATTGATTGTAACGTCCAACACACAGTTTCTTTATTTGCTTAATAGTCGGATTGTTTTCTTTCCTTTAGTTGAAGATAACTTGTAAGTAGCGCTCGTCTGTTGAAGTTTGCTATGCGCTGATATGCTTAAAATGTATTTTTTTAAACATGCTTTAGTTAAAGATGACTCCTTTCTTTTGTTTTTGAATTAGCACTCTAGTTTGACCGCTGAGTGATAAAAGGAGAGGAATCTGAGTAATGATCCGGTAACCGGACGTATTATTTTCGTTAGGGTAGGCGATTGTGCTTAGTTTTTTTTTATAGGTTAGGTACTATATAAACTATATAAACTATTTAATAACGAGCATGCGGCTCACCTGATGGTAAGTGACTACCACTGCCCATGAACAGCCGCAACACCAGGGGAATTACAGATGCATTGCCGACCTTTTATAAAGGTGTAAGTTCTTTTCTTGAAGGTCCCTAAGTTAAGTTAAATTAAGTTAGTTTAGCTGAATCCGTTCTAAATGGAGATTCTGGGATCCCTCGTATACGCTAATGGTGATCACTATAGGGTTTTAGGAAGATTACCTATGAGGATTTTCTGTTGTTTCGGCATATACTAGGTCTAGTAATGTCTGATTAATAATTTAAATAAACAAGTGATATCAGCAACAGTAGGTTAAGGCGGTACTTATACATATGTATAATGCTTTAAGGTAAATTTTAGGTAAAACATAGTTTGAGTTAAAAAACATGGGTAGCCTACATAAACCTTTATTTATTATTCCTTTTGGACTTCTTCTTTAATCAACCGCAACAGGCTGCAGTTTTCTAGATTAATTTAATTTAAGAAAAAAAAAACAGATAAATGAAAGATAATAATTCGTCCCGTTAGCCGGATAATTAGATTTCGCCCCTGCGGGTTATCTTCGTTTTTAAAACGGATTTCCGTAAAATATTAAGCTTGACCAAAATAAATGTAATTTCTTACGGCAAAAAAGGAAAATAGATTTAGAGATATCATTTCAGTTGTCTTAAGTTAAGAATAAGATGATAGAACTTACGTCGAAAAATAAAGTTTTTATTTTAGATGTTAGAGTAAGATGATGAAAGAAAGAAAAAAAAGAAAATACATTTATTTGTTAGAAATAGGCGTACACATACCTTCTATAACACAATATTAAAATAAGAGATCTAACTTATCTAAGTAAAGACAAAATAAAATAAATACCACAAGAAAAAGGAAATTGTACGTTTCATTATCGACCAAAGATGTTAGCTACTGATATATTTTAATTTTTTTAGATTTTTATGGATTTAGATTATAATTATTTTAATGTCGAGGCAAATAGAAATAGCATAACATTTTTTTCGCTACTCTTGTAAAACTAACAAAATTTTAGCGTTTATTTAAAAATAATGATTTGTATACATACTTATACTGGGTGATTCAAGTAGAGATACTTTTTTCAATAGCCTCTTTTTTACAGATCACGTGTGAGTCGTGTCATGTTGTCATGTTATTTTTATTTAGTATTGTTTGGCATTTCATAATGGAAAGACTTACGCCCGAACAACGTTTACAAATCGTTCAACTTTATTACGAAAATTCACGTTCTGTGAGGAATGAGTTTCGTGCACTACGCTCAACATATGGTCAACATAATCGGCCTACTGAGCGTACTATTCGCAACACCATCACCCATTTTGAGACCCAGCATTCATTATTGGATAACATTCCACCGAATAAATCACGTTCAGTACGCTGTGAAGAAAATATAGCGGCCGTAGCTGAGAGTGTACAAGAAGACCGTGGAGAGTCGATTCGACGCCGTTCGCAGCAACTCGGACTGACGTATGGAACGACTTAGCGCATTTACGTCGAGATCTTAAATTAAAAGCGTACAAAATACAACTTGTGCAACAACTGAAGCCGCTCGACCTTCCCAAGCGACATCGCTTCGCTCTATGGGCTCTTGAAAAGTTCCAAGAAGATCCGACGTTTTCGAGGCAAATTTTGTTTAGCGATGAAGCCCATTTCTGGCTCAATGGGTATGTAAACAAACAAAATTGCCGCATTTGGGACGAAGAGTAACCTGAAGAGATTCAAGAACTGCCACTTCATCCAGAAAAAACAACGGTTTGGTGTGGTTTGTGGGCCGGTGGAATCATCGGTCCATATTTCTTTAAAAATGATGCCGGTGTGAACGTAACCGTCAATGGCGACCGTTATCGTGCCATGACAACCGACTATTTGATGCCTGAAATTGAAGCTCGTGATCTCGGCGCCATTTGGTTTCAGCAAGACGGTGCCAATTCCCACACATCGCATCAATCAATGGATTTATTGAGAGAACATTTCGGTGAGCACATAATTTCACGTTTTAGGCCGGTCGATTGGCCACCAAGATCGTGTGATATCACACCGTTAGACTTTTTCCTGTGGGGATATGTAAAGTTTAAAGTTTATGCGGACAAACCCGCTTCGATTCATGACTTGGAGGAAAACATCACGCGTGTCATTCGCCAGTTACCAGTCTAAATGCTCGAACGAGTCATCAAAAATTGAACTCAACGGATGGACCATCTGCGACGTAGCAACAGCCAACATTTGATAGACATAATCTTCAAAAAATAAATGCCAAAGAATGTTCTTTCAAATGATAATAAACATTCTCCATTAAATTTGAATTTTCTGTGTTTTTTTTCTTTAAAAAAGTAGGGAACCTCGAAATGGATCACGCCTTAGTAGGGGAGCCCATGATGCTAAATGGGGATTTACTCGAACGTCGTGGCGACCTATTAAATTTTGTAGATTAGTTAAGTAGATTGGAAGAAAAAAAAGTTATATAATGTTTCAAAAATGCAAAAACTACTACAAACTACTACTATATATATACAATAGGGAAAAATTTAAAGGGTGAGAGAACCGCGGAATGGGGTATACATGCTTTTCTCCAGTTGCATGCTCTCATCTTCATAGACGAATTTTTGTATTTCGGCTTGTGGAAATCGGCTAATTTTGTTTTTTTTTTTTGTTATTTTTGCAATATATCCCTCAAAATATTAAAAATAAACTACGGCCAAGAATGTCATAACGTTTTTTTTTTTTTGCAACTAACGTGAGGGTTACGCTAGATTCGTCAGATTTTCTAAATGCACTCTTTTTAGCCCGTAATTAACCCACCTTACCTTATTCTGATGCGCTTGAGTAAATCCAAAACATCCCTTCTTTAGCTCTCCGACTATTATGTGCGAACGCTAGAAGTTACCCTTTGGAGAAAGAAGCTTATTCTAAATATACTCGAAAATAATTCCATTATACATTGTACTTTCACCACAACGTTTTAATCAAAAATTAAGACCACCAAATACTAGTTAAAGGACATTGCTCTGCGCCCATACATTGTTCGCCCTGGAACCAAGAGCATCGGAAAATTATGTATTTTATTGTTGATCATTAGTAAATTCCTATTTGATCTTATTTTTATAGCGGACTAGCTGCATAATAGATATATTTCAAAAAAAGTATCAGATTTTGAGGTTATAATCGAACCATGAATATTACCGTTTTTCATAGATCCGAGTGATTTTTAACAAACTGAAAAACGATGTCCTAAAACATTTAGCTATTTCTAGTACCTATCTACATAATTAGGTATGCGATTTTTGTTCTAAAGCCTAAGTGTATGTAAGTGCAACGTATAAATGCATAGAATGTAGTTAACAAACCTGCTTTCTGAGCATTGGTTTTGAAATGAGAGATAATGGCTGTTAGCATTTAGATGTTGTCATTAGCATATACGGTACGGTAAGATACCTAGTACCTAAATGTATAAGGATTTAGGCTGTCAGTCACGCCGCTAGACATGCCGTCGAACAGCGAGCGTATAAACCACGATTTCAACCAAGTTTCAACAGCGCGCGCATGAACAGCGTGAATATTATAGACTACTAACTAGTACATTTGCAAGCGTGTGCGTCTGGACGGCGCTGTTCAAACGCGTGACTATGAAACCAGCCCTACTGACTTAGTACCTAATTGGTAGTATAAGTTGTTTTTTCACGGTCATTAACTTATGTTTGAATTAGAAATAAAACACAGATTAATTTCATGTTTATTGTTCATTTTCTAAATTGGAAATAAGACTATTGTCTAAAAACTGTGCAGGGATGTCGATATTATTTTGATGTCTCGTAAAGCTCAAATACCAAATAATGGTCATAACATGGGCGCAGCAACCGATGGTTCTGCGTACAACGATGCAATTACAGCAATATTGCACGATTGCTTCTCTGTTCATCTTTACACAATATTGTACCACCAGCAGAGCCGCTATTTACACAAAATACACTTTCCATTAGTATGCGTAAGTCCGTTTATGAATTCTAAGTTATCGTTTGAGTGGTACACAGTTCCAAAAATGACAGCAAGGTAAGTCGTTCTTGAAAGCAATCAGAGTCCGTTAAAATAGCCAAGTCGTAATGTTCAATATATAGTCCCGAAAGTCACCACAACACCGATACAATTATGTACAAAGACAATTACAATTGCAAACGACGCCAACCAATGTAACTTTGACAGAATTAGAGATGACGGTACAAAGTAGGCATGTCCATTTGAAATCGTTTAATCGATTGTTTATAGTAACAGAATCGATTTTCCAGATCGATATAGATCTGAAGAATCCCTGTCCGATGTCGATACAGAAATCTCTCGAATCGGACTTATTCAAGAACTAGCTATATTTCAAACGATTCAAGAAATACTTTTGCGTAGTTGGAACATCTGTTCCTTGTGACAGACAGAAAAAATGTTCTGTTCTGGGTTCGATCCCAGGGTCGGGCAAATTATTATTGGGTTTTTATAACTTGAAGTTCCCAGTAGTAGCACGGAGTCTGAATTTGTGTCCGGTGTTTGGCAATACGCGCATCCCCTATTATATGGGATGTATAACATAACAGTACTTACACACCTCTACCTACTCCTTCTGGAAAATACTGGCGTAATGTTATGTTTATTAATTTGATGATTTTTCTATACAGTTACTTGTATTTACGGTAAGTTATCGTCAATAAAGTTCTGGGTCTATATTAGGCATGTTTGAAAATGTCGCGATTGATCAAAAATAAATCTGTTAATGCTTGATTTAATCGAGAATCGATTCCAGTATGTTCGATTTGCATCGATTTGGAGATCGTATTTTTTTCATGAGAGACTGAGAAGTGACCATTGAGTGACATCAAAAATAGGAGCGCCAAATACGATACGACTTATGAATATTTCCAAGATTTATTATAGCCGTACGTTACAAACGGTATACCATCTATATAGTATATATCATCTTTTGTCATACGATAATATTAATACCATAACACTGGCCTACTTTACTTATAATAACACGTACGTCTATACTTCTTCCATACTTGTAACAATATTAATAATAATATCTGTATCTAGTCTGCAATATTGCTCTTTAAAAAAAAACACATTTATAATTAATGCAGTAACGATAAGAGTTTGTTTTTTTAATTAATTGTCGTAAACTCGTAAGTTATCGTTTAGTAAGACGTAAAATATACTCCTGTCTAAACGATCATTAGAAAATCCTGAATAATTATCTTTACGAATATTTTTCTTCAGCAATTCTAACTACCTATTCAAAATCGAGTATGACATTCAATATGTATAGTAGGTTTTTAAAATTATACTTGTAGGGAATAATATAAAAGAATATAAAGAAATGGTAATATAATATTTTTATTGTAGCTTCTTTTAGCAACTTTATTCGAAATAAATTAAAATGTAATTCAGATTAAAAAATATACAACAGTTCATTAAAAATTCAATAATCGATTACAATCGATGGGGCATCCCTAATCATTTTTCGACACCACATGATGTTTGGGGAAGATGGCGGCGGTTAATGTTATTAGTCGAATATAATACTTTTTAATGTTCATTTTTGCATGCAGCTAGTCCGTGTTATAAAAGTATTTGCAACAAATATAATAAAATAAAAAATTAATTATCGTGTATGTCCGATGCTTTTATTACACAGGGCGGTTTTGGACATTGTCCTTTAGGAATTCCCTCAAGAAAAGATGAATGTTATTAGCAACGACCAAGAAAAACAGAAAAATATCAGTTTAACTTAGAAATTCCTTTAAGAAGAGATGAATCTTTCTAATAATGACCAAGAAATCACATCCTATTTCACAAGACAATGTATTGGCACACATCGTGAACAAGACAAATTTATTTCTGGGTTCTGAAAAGGTGAAGCACATGATCCATCCTGCAAATAGTCCAGATCTCGAACCATGCAATACCATTATAGTAGTTAAAAGGGTTAACACTATTAACCTTTAATATAATATTATAGTTATAAGCTCAAATTGGTTATAAGCCATGGATAAGTCTAATTTGGTGAATATTTTCCACCATAAAGCTTTGCAAACAATTCCTTGGCAGTTGGCAGAGGATACTGGTCGATAATTAATTGTGCAATTTCTTTTAAAATAGGGACTATAGGGGACGCGTAGTCTGTGTAGTCAACCGGTTTTAATACCCCTAACTCAACCATTCTATCTAGTTCACTGTTTATCTTATTCCGTAGGGCAAATGTAATAGGTCTCGCTATAACGAAAACTAGTTTATCTTTTAACTGTAAGTGCACCTTATGTTTAGTGAAACGACCTAATTTATCAGAAAAAAGAACTGGAAATTGACATTGCAGTTCTTCCAAGGAGGAAAAGGTACCCTGACAGTAATTCACCGTTGATAAAACTGATGATAACTCTAAGTGGAATGTAGATATAAAGTCCCTACCGAGGAGCGGCGGCCCGCAGTCCCGGACGACGTACACGTCGAGAGCGTGTGAGAGGTTAGTATATTTAGTTTAGTTTAGTTTAGTTTATGACTGGCTGTTCTCCGCAACTCCACGTCTATGCGCGTATTTTGCGTGTGGGCAGGAATAATATGCTTATTCAAGCCGTGAGATCTCCCCGCAGAAGCTCAACAGTCCTTTGATGTGGCATGCAACTTCGGGGAGTGATCCCGGCGTGCCTGTACGTAACGACCTCCGGACGTTTCAATAGCACATGGGCCGCCGTTTCTTCTTCCCTCATACATGCCCTGCACAGGGGATTAACTGTAACACCTATAGTAAATAAATGCTTGTTAATGTTGCCGTGTCCTGTGATAGCACTTGTTACTATCCTGATCTGCGGCTTGTTCAGTCTCATTAGAACTTTGGTTAAACGAATGTTTAATTCAGGCAGGGCCTCCCTAGTTTGTCTACAGTCTACTAGATTTTTCCAAAGCTGAGCGTGTAGATTAGTAAAGTGTCTACGTACCAGTGAAGGAACGGGATTGGTATGATTGGTTCCGGCCCTATAGTGGTCAGAGCCAATCCTCTTCTGGCCAGTTCGTCTGCTTCATCGTTGCCTCTGAATCCACTGTGTCCCTTTATCCATTGCAGAGTCAGATTGTTGTTTTTACATACCTCATTTAATCGTTGATGGCATTCATATATTAGTCCCGAGTTCACCACATTGCAACTCAGAGCTTGTAGTACCGCCCTACTGTCGGTCAGTATTCTGATGGGGAAATCATTAACCTTCCTAGCATCTATTGCTATGGCCGCTTGAATAATACCCATACATTCCGCCTGAAAAACTGTGTTATAGGTACCCAGCGATGGGCATATGTGGATATTGAGATCTTCAGAAAAAGTTCCAGAACCTACACCTTCATTTGTTTTAAAACCATCGGTGAAAACAACAAGCTGGTTTCATTTAATTGTATCTTATACTTCTTATCGAATGCAAATTGTTTAGGAATCTTATCGTACTTGGCTTGTAAGATAGGAATTTTTGAGTGAATTCTATCAATTATGCCTGTATGAGGGACACTATTCTTACTCCAAAGATTTAGGGTGTTGAGTCTAATGGCAGCTAAAGTCGCTTCTTGTTGTATATGTAGATGAAGCGTAGTTAAGTCTAGCATCGCTTCTAAAAGGCTGTTGTTGCTACGCCAACATGTAGCCTGTGGCAGCCATACATGCCAGTCTCTGGCAGTGCTGAAGCTTGTTTATAGTGGTGGCTTCATTTGTCTTGGTCTACCATACCAGAGCGCCGTATGTGATCATGGGCCGAATTACAGTTTTGTACAGCCACAGTATGATTTTTGGCGTCAGTTCCCATCTTTTGCCAATCATGTTTCTGCATTGCCAGAAAGTTATACTAGCTTTGTTGATTTTGTTTTCTATGTGTTTAATTCAGTTAAGTTTGCTGTCCAAGGTAAGACCTAAATATTTTACCTCAGGGAATAACTGGAGTTTTGTGCTGAAAAGACTTGGGAGATGATAGTTATTCAGCATTCGTTTTTGTGTGAACATTACCAGAACCGTTTTATTTGGATTGACGGTTAAGTCGTATACCCTGCACCATCTCTCCACTATACGGAGAGCCACTTGGTTCAGGTCGCACACTATGCTTGCTGTCTTTCCAGAGACCAGTATTGTCAGATCATCAGCATAACCTACTGTGTAGAAGTGATTGACATTTAATTTGCTGATGAGTTCATTAATGACCATATTCCACAGAAGAGGTGAGAGAACCCCACCCTGCGGGCAGCCTTTCTTAATTTGGATTGGTTGAGATTCACCAGCAATCTTTATTATTCGTGTACGGAGCATGTTTACTATCCAGTCGATCAGTGCCGGTTCAACTTTATGTCTACTGAGTGCACATTTTATGCTAGAGAAGTTCGTTCTATCAAAAGCACCTTCTATATCAATGAAGAAACCTAGACATGTTTTCTTGTTCTGGATGGTCTCTTCAATCTTTGTTATTACCTGGTGAAGTGCCGATTCTGTTGATATGCCTAGACTGTAGGCGTGTTGTTTGTCGTGTAGTGGTAAGTTCATTAGCGCTGACCCCCTTAATCCCCTTTCACACATCCTCTCCATTGTCTTTAGGAGAAAGGTTGTGAGGCTAATGGGTCTGTAGTATTTAGGGTCTGTGTAGTCGCTCTTACCTGATTTTGGTATTAAAGTGACTTTCACTTCCCTCCATCCACTAGGAACATAATTAAGAGCCAGACAGGCTCTCATTATGGCAACAAGTCTGACTATTAGGACTTTATCCCCTGTACACGCCCCCAGTTGCCCCGACAAAGGTCGACTATACAGGGGCCCATACAGCTGTAGATTCGACGGACAACTAAGGGTGGGGCTCAAAATGCCTATGGAGAATTATGTTCTATCACAATAAACTATATGGGAAATGTTGTATCCTACTACAATTAGGGAGAAGGCTAGTCAAATTAATAGTACGTACCTGGGTTTGAGGCGAAGACTGTCCCAAAGGTTCGGTCAGGCCGTAGGTGTGTATGTGTCGAGTATAGTGGTGTTTTGTGATGTTAGTGATAATAGACCTGACGGGACCTTCAAAATCGGCTGCAGACCGGACTTCGGCGCCGCTCCAAATTGTGGTAATCTCCCACGGCGTCACCCACCGTCACTTTCTTCCTTCTTCCCTATGACAGTCTATTAACTATACTTCCAGACGCCACTAACAATAAACTAAAGCGTAACACACCTCTAATACCGAAAACGTATCCGAACTATATCAAAGGCCGCACGAGCAATTAATATTGTCAAATCAGATGTAGCCTACTTATTGTATATTATACGTACATATACATATTATACACTTATAATTTATTTTATATATATTTACTAAATTATACTATGCTGATATAAACTTACATCTTTACTTCTATCTAACTGTCACGTGTCGAAGGACTGCAGATGCCTATCGACTTAGACGTGCTTGCTTCATCTCAAGCATCTGATCGAGAGCTGACTCAACTGCTTGGAGGTGAATCTTCACTCCGCCTGGAAAAGTTGAGAATTCCAAACTCTCAACTGCAACTTTATTGTGACGTCAGCACGTCTACACCTAGGCCTTTTGTTACCAAGCCGTTGAGGAGACAACTCTTTGACAGTCTTCACAGCTTAAGCCATCCAGGCGCCAATGCTTATGCTAAATTAGTAGCAGAGCGGTTCGTCTGGCCTGGCGTTCGTAAAGACTGTTGTGAGTGGTCTCGACAATGCTTGGCGTGTCAGCGCGCTAAAGTTCATCGTCACATTTCGTCACCGTTAGGGACATTTGATCTACCCCGCGCCCGATTTACTTTCGTTCACGTGGACATTATTGGCCCCCTCCCTATTTCGCAGGGGTACTGCTATTGCTTGACTGCGGTGGATCGTTTCACACGATGGCCTGAAGTAATACCAATGGCAGACATAACAGCTGAGACAGTTGGAAAGGCATTAATATCGTGGATATCCAGATTTGGATGCCCAACCGATATTGTCACTGATCGTGGTCGACTGTTTGAATCGTCACTTTTCCAGTACTTTGGAAAGATGATTGGATTCAAGCATCGTAGAACAACCGCGTATCATCCATCTTGCAACGGCCTAGTGGAACGATTCCACCGTCAGTTAAAGGCAGTCATAATGTGCCACGCTGATAGCAATTGGGCACTAGCACTTTGCCTCTGATACTATTGGGCATTAGGAGCTCATTTAAGGAGGACCTTCGAACATCATCGGCCGAATTAATTTACGGCGAGCCTTTACGTTTACCAGGCGAATTCTTCCAAGCCGCAGCACCCGGCTCAATAGATATATCGGACTTTACCACCCAACTGCGGCAAATTATATCGAAGCTGCAAACCTCACCTGCTGCGCATCACAATAAATTAAAGATTTTTATACACAAGGACTTATTTGTCTCAAGTCATGTATTTTTAAGGGACGATGCATTACGTGGCTCATTGCAACCTCCAGCCGCAATGATAGCCCTTCCACCGGCTACACACTTATATACGCTATCAAATTAGAATAACCGAATTCGCGGTAAATTAGGCGCGCATAACACGCAATTCAGACTTTGATCGCAGTCAATGTTAACTTCCTAACAATTTGTCAGCCCGGCTTCAAATTCTAGACTTAACGAAGAAACCTTCGTCGTGGCAACATCTGCTAACAAAACCGACTCCAAAAATGGAGGTTTCCCGGGCGACTTTAAAACGTGTTCTCTATAGCACGGTATTGTAGCAACTGGTCGACTCGACCCCGCCGCCGGAACTAACTCTCTCGCGCGAACGTCAAATCGGTACGAATGCACCGCGCCGAGCACCCTCTGGCGTCAATTTTTGAAATTATCGTTTGGCGCGAACACCCCCTACCGTAGGAGTACCGGGAATATGCCGTCAGGTCCTGCCGTCTTATAGGGGAGGAAACTGTGAATGGCCAAATGGATTTTGTCCATTGTTACCACTCTCTGTGCTAAATTCCACTCTTTTGCTGTTGGTGTCAGTATGTCGTCGTCCTAGTTTGCCTCATGAGTTACGCAGCAGCCTGGGAAGTGCTTTTTAATTAAGATGCGTTGGGCTTCATCCGGCAATGTTGAGTGACTACCGTCGGGTTTCTTTAGAGAGATGGATCCCGACGTGTTCTGTTTAGCTAAAAAATTCCTTATTCTATTCGCTTGTTCGCAGGTTTCTATGTTGCCACAAAATTTACGCCACCCTATCAAGCGTCGGTACCTGAAACATTTTTTGTATTCTTCATTCAGTCAGCCAGTCATCATCTATTGAAGTATTCATTCTATTTAGGGCTTTTCTTACCTTCTTACGTTTTCTTACTAGTTGTTTACGGTTGCTTTACCTCAGCATGCCTTGGTGGAGTGATTTCTGGACATGATTCATGGTAGCTATCTATCATGGCTTTAGTAACAGCTGCTACCTGTTCTTCTAGGAGCAATTGATCTGCTATAGTCTTTGTTCCCTCAAAACCCACAAGCAATAACGTCAACCTATTAAGGTATTTTGTTTTATCCGTCTTGCGGGGATTTCTCCATGATGGTGTAGCGGGGATATCGACCTGTAGTGCGAAGCAGATCCATCTATGATCTGAGCATGAGGCCTCCCTCGACACATGCCATCCCGTAATTAGTTTAGCTGCTCCTTGTGTTGCAAGTGTGAGGTCGATTATTGGGCGACAGCGTTTGTTTATGAAAGTTGGTTCAGAACCTGTGTTTAAAATGGTTAAGTTAGTGTTAAATAAATATTCAACTAACACCTTACCTCATTCATTCGGTCTTTTCATTCCCCAGAGGGGATGATGCGCGTTGGAGTCCGTCCCCATCACAACCTCTAGTCCGGTCCTATCGCAGAAGTTCACCAGCCTCACGAGGTCATGAGGGAGAGGAGTGTCTTCCTACGGCAGTAGAACCGTAGTAGACCGAGGCAACGACTAATCTTCTCTCCTGTGTATATTGTATTGCCTTGGCATACATATCTATAGAACAGAAATCTGTTAAGGGTTGTGCACAGATATTTTTAGTAGTATAAATACACGCTCTATGCTTGTCGTGTTCAGAGCTGTGGAATAGATTACCTTTTAGGTTGTTTAGACTTTTAATTTTACAGCCCAACTTACGGCTCTTGGATTAAGGCTATGGCCGTCCTTTGAACCTCCACCCACTTGCGTAATTGAGCCGACGCAGTTTTGCTGTGGTGGAGGTTGGCCTGCACTAGGCTAGTTTTGGACGAAGGGCATAGATCGCATCCTCTCCGTCCCCGTCCAAAAATAAGCCTGCCAGCAGATCTCGAGTCTCATCGTAAGCCACCGAGTCGGAGGTTGTCGGTAAAATGCAGTACTCCTCGTCACTCAGTGAGCTGCCGCTGAGTCCGATCTCCACTGGGGGCTTCGGCTCAATTGTGCAGGCCATTTTTCCATTCGACTTGGCCTCCAGTGATTTCGCTGTACCGGTAACCATGTCTCCGGTATCCATAACTTCCGGGTTATTTTCTGCCTCTTTATTTGGTGGAGTGTCAAAGAATTTACCTCCACGACCCTGGAATTTTACGTAAACCGCCCCGCATACACATTCGAGACGGCGTCCAGCCTTCATCAGGGTCAGGATATGATCCTCCGGCACTGAAAAAACGAGGAACCACCCGTTCGTCTGTTTATATGCCTTGAGTAACAGCCAGTCCCTGATGTTAACCCAGCGGTTCTGGTATGCCAGCACAGGACCAATGTCGCGTGAGTCTTTCCAGGCTCCCTGGGCATCAGGGATGAGGATACCACATTTGCCTCTTTGTGGTATCTCTGACTGTTTCTTTATAGTCAGCGAGGTGTTGGATTTAAGGTCTAGGGTAGCAATATTCCCCTACAACCAATCCAGAGCCTTCTAATCGTCGCATCACAGTTTCAGGACACCCTCCGTGTAAACGGATTTGCCTCTAAAACTGGGCCCGACGCATCAGCATCCTAGCTACTCCAGATCTCACTGATTATTATAATTTTCCTCTGTATTGTCACGAGGATGTCGTCTGCTACTTCTTTCGTAATGTGACCTGAACGCGCACACGTTAAGGCTACGTCCAAATCTGCTTTAGCAGCAGAAACGTAGCTTGTTCTTGCAGCCTTTGGTTGCTCTTTGAGTCGCATTTTTTTGTGCTCTGCTCTCGGCGAGGTGGACTCTTCCAGCATCCTTTTGGCTGCTCTTTTCTTCTTCCCAGGACGCTTGGCCACTCGCAGTTTCCTGGCGGATATCTTAGAGCTGGTTCCCGCCGCCACGACTTCCACTTGGACTGGATTTTTATCCTTCCCAGCTTCAGCGCGGCTACTGGTTTCACCGTTCTCTTCGGCCTTTTTCTCGCTGCTTCTTATTCTCCTTTTTGGCCTTTCCTATACTGCCTGCAGGGATAGACCTTCCTGATGGTCCGTCAGGTCGGCAAGTCACCTTTTTGGGTGCCTTGCCTTTCCCCCTACGGCTCACCACTTTCCAGGCAGCAGAGAAAAGGTCGTCCGTTGTATGAGGCTCCGCAGGAGTTTTGTTACTCGCGGGCTCTTGCTCTTTTTTCTCGTCCAGCTCCTCAGGTTCAAAACTGGTTTTGGAAACGTTCAGCGCAGAAGTTGTCCCCTTAGTGGGGTCACCTACGCTTGGCGGTACTGTCGGTCGAACCGTCGGTTTAATGGCGCTTCCCCTTTGTTCTTTGGTGTCTCTGGTAAACATCTCTGACACCTCTCCCTCTTTCTTACTGGGCCTTAAATTGTCCATTGGTTTTGTGTTAAAAATTCTTCCCCTAGGCTTCCCACCCTTCATGGAGCCCGCACCTTTGGAAACGCCCTACTTTAAAAAAAAGAATTTCAGGCATTAAGTAATTAATTAATATAGGGACGCGAAGTTGGCTCACAGTGCGATATAGGGAGTTCGATCCAGCTGGTAGATGGGGCTGACAAGGCCCATCCCCACTACCTGAATAGACTGTCACTTGCTCCGTCAGCATGGCCTTTACCACCACCCAGCCCCTTTTCAGGAAAACTAGGCAGGTCCCACACCCCTCGCCTTGGAAATGGCCAAGAGACCCTCTGACGGGGCGCTTAGCCATTTCCCTATCTGTAGCTAACAGATAGGGCCACCATTTAGCTTGAAATCTGGACCAAAGAGGGCGTGTTGCTTCTCACCACTATATACCCCAGCGACGATCGGCTCAACCCTCCAGGACTCCTTCATCCCCGCGTACGGCGCTCGACAGCGCAGGTCCTAGCGCAGGTGGGTGTGTAAGTCCACCGGATAAACCCACTCTCTCCGGCGGAACCGACCCCTCCTCCTTTCTCATCCGGGCTTGGGACCGGCAATGGCGGAGTTAGTATAGTACACGGGCAACCGAATTGTACCTACACATGTTATACTATCACCCGTGTAACTCATCAACCTTTTATCCAGAACGATCAATGGAATATCTATTTCAAATTTAAATGCCGTTTAAAAAACACGGTAGAAAAACACACGATAAAAAAACACGGTCTCGACCATCGGTTTACCCCGCAACGAACGAATTTTAAATACCTTACCATCATCACCGATGTCTTAGTCTCCGACTCCATTATCTACGTAGTTAACTTTATTTGACGTACACATTCTACGTAGATGCCCTATGACGTTACACTTCCTACATACGAAATCCGCGTACCGGCACTCCGAAGCCTTGTGGTATAGCCACACACTTTACACTTTTGTTTTACCGAAAGATCACTTTTTACACTTCTTACACCTTTATCTCTTGGTCTAATCTTGTACAGCGCACCAGTAGAATCTGCGGACGCGTCGGCTGTACTGGCACTGGCGATTGCAGCTGATTTCGCACAACGGACGTTTTCAGCAAATTCTACAGCTTTCGTGAGAGTTAGATTTGTAATATCTTGGGCGTAAAGTATTTCTTTCTTAAGACTAGGCATCATTCCCATAATGAACCGGTCTCGTAGGGCCTCTTCGATATCATCGAAAGCGCAGCGTGACGTAAGACCGCGCAGTCTCGCGGCCCACGGTGAATGTGTTGGTGCGACGCTGCATATAAGTTATGTCATTCCGTGAAACCAACAATCTTCGGATTAAAATGTATGTCGAGTATTCATTGATGTCTTCGTAGGACAACTCCTGTACATCCTTGGTTAAGGCTAAATTTCCAGCGTGCCTATAGGTACCCTCCGAGACTGCACTGAGCAAAGTTGCTCTTCTCTTTTTCCCGCTCGAATCTGTCGTATTATTAATTTCATTTGCCAAAAACCACTGATTTATTCGACTTTTATAAGTTTTCCACTCCTGTATATTGTAGTTAAAACTGGATAATATTCCAAAATATGAATTAGCCATTTGTAATTACTTATTATGCGGGTACTCGTCGCCAATGTTATGTATACGGTCAGGAAGCGAGTTAAATGACCGATAGCTTGCTATGCACTGGTTTATTAACAGAGTCGCGTGGGCAAAGCCACGCATTGTAATAATAATAATAATAATATTGGCATGCTCAGGTCGATTCAGACCGAACTGAACGCTCTGGACAGAAAAGTCCGCACTATAATGACGTCCCACAGGATGCATCATTCGCGATCGTCAGTAATGAGGCTGGACTTGCCGCGGAAGCATGGTGGGCGCGGCTTTCTATGCGCGCTTACCATGCATAATCGCGAAGTGTGAAGCCTCCGTAATTACTTTCTGTCGAGAGCGAATGATCCATACTATAGGGACGTTATTTTTTGTGATAAAGGGCTAACCCCTCTATTCTTAGCCAACGAGCAACGGCAAGACCCGGCAGTACAGAGCATTTCCCACCGGGAGAACGTATGGAAGAAGAAAGAGCTCAACGGTAGGTTCTACAAGGTTCTACATGAGCCTTTCGTAGACACAGTCACCTTTCTCCACTGGCTACGTTTCGGTGACCTCTTTGGGGAAACCGAGGGTTTTGTCTGTGCAATACAGGATCAGGTTATTAAGACCAACAATTATCGGAAATACGTCCTATAGGATGGCGTCGTCGACATCCATCCTTGCATCTGATTGGGTTTTTATATTTTTATGTATTTTTTATGTATTTATTTTATTTTATTGGTATTTATGTATGTTTACCATTTTCATTTACAATTATATATTTATACTGCCCAACCAGATGAGAAAACTTTATAGATACCCAGAGCACTCCCCGTGGTAGATGCGAATGAATATGCAAAGGGATGCAACATCTCTTCGCAGTGCCAATGAATCGAGCCGATCGGAAAGGACTCGGTCGTCGACGATTCGAGCCGCTCTGCGCTGGATGCGGTCAGTTAACAGATATACATGCTGCTCAACTCACCAATTAAGTCATTAATGTACAGGCTGAACAGGTTTGGTGAACTTAAACCCCCCTGTCTCAATCCATATTCTAGCCCGTACGGATGAGAAAACTCGTCTGCCTACTTAACACTATTTATTTGATTTCTGTACCAATACTCAAACATCGCGGTAAGTTCAACAGGCATCTCGGTTTTCCTAAATTTACTCCACAATATTTCATTGGACACCATATCGAAGGCTTTTGACTGGTCTAGAAAACAAGCATACACAGGTGTTTTTCTGTCCGTATAGTACTCGACGATTCGCTTGAGGGCTAAAATGGCACTCTCTGTTGAAAGACCAGACCGGAAGCCGAATTAGGCATCGTGTAGCTGCAAATGTTTTCTTAAATACCATCAAGTAGCCGTCCAGCACCTTTGCTAATATTGTAGCCAACGATATAGGTCTATAGTTGGTTATGTCCGAGATGTCCCCAGTTTTATTTTTAAGAATTGGAACAACAATAGTCCTCATTAAATTATTTGGCAGATATCTATGTCGTAGGCACAGTGAAAAGAACAAACCCAACTGCCTAGGAAGATGGTCACCAGCATGATGTAAATGCTCAATACTGAGATCATCATACCCAGGGGACCTCCCTCTTTTCATGTTCATAATCACTGCACCCACCTGTTTAGCTATAAAACGAACCGGGTTTGTGTCAAGAGACACCTCCGTAGAGGTTTTACCATTCATGGGTCCTAAAGGAAAGTCAGCTTTAAAATATTGCCTAAAATTTTTAACAATCTCCTTTTTCTCACTAGTGTTCTTAGATTTCCAAAAAATTTTGAAATCCTTATTACAATGATGAGAAGCTATAATGTCCCTTCTTATTTGCTCTTACCAATTCTGGCACCATTTTAACTTAGACTTAAAACAACGTCTGCTTTTATACATTTGATCATACAGGATACCCTTTTTAGGTTTGCCACATTGTAACCAATTATAAAATTGTATCCTGGACTTCCTATGAGCATTGTGTACATATTTATTCCACCCGACTACAGTTTTCTTTTTTCTAGTAATGGCACTGCCTTCATATGTCATAATTACGGCCTCTATGTGATCTAGACACGAACACATACGATCACAACAATGATAGAACTCCACCGGTAAATGCATATCTCTAAATTTCGAATTACAATATTTTTTATATTTATTTATTTGATGTGGTTTTCTGTTACCCCATATTATTTTATTATTCTTAATTATATTTTGTGGCATATTCGACCTTATAAGTGCTAAATCACAGGTAATATACATAGGGAAATGATCCGACCAATAATAAGTAGGTATATAAATGTATAATCATAGATAACACCCCCCATCAACATGAGGGTTCCAGCACCCCTGGAGAATCCCTCGCTGAGCATCCACGACCAAACTACTCCACTAATGAGCGTGGATGCTCAGGCTGCCCCGCGTATTATGGGGGGGGGGGGGGGGGGGTATCAAAACCATCCTACCATCTAGAGACGGCGAAGCCGGCCTTGCTCTTTTTAACCGAGACTCAGGTGTCCTCTCCGGCTGATACTTCATATCTCTCCTATCCGGGGTACAAATTAGAACACTCCTTTGTGCCCCAGGCTGGAATTTGCGTATATGTCAGAGAAGACATCTGTTTCCGACGCCTCGGCAGTTTGAAGGTAAGGACCTGTCCATCATATAGCTGCGCGTGGACAGCGACGACCATCCCCGCGTCTACGGGTGCCTCTATAGGTCCAATAGCGGTAATGCCGACACAGACCGACTCATCGACCAAATAGTTGCAAACTCCGTGCTACAACAGGTCCCATCCGCAGAGATCGTGATACTCGGTGATTTTAACACCAACCACGCTGAATGTCTTGGTTCCGGTTTAACCGATCATTATATAGCTCTGTATATGACTTTGCCGTGGCATAGGGTATAACACAACTGGTTACTTCGCCTACGCGAATCCCAGATGTGGAGGATCATTTACCTTGCCTGTTGGACTTTTTGCTGACCTCTCATCCAGACGGATATCATATCTGTCATATCTGTCTGTCTGATCCGGAGTACGATGCCACTCACGCTCCCATCGCAGTTGCGATCTGCAGCTTGCCGCCGTATTTGGCACTATAGGTCGGCCGAATGGGACGGGATGCGGTCTTGTTTTGCATCCTACCCTTGGCGGGTTTGCTTCTCGCCGGAAGAACCCAGCGTTGGTCATTTAAACCAGCTCTGGACCAGCAGTTCGTCATTTAAACCACCAGGATCAGAACCATTATATGTATAACTCTACTTTCTGCAATGACGGCAAGATAGCGTCTTTGCTGGCATCCGTTCGTTTGGCCGTAGATTTAACAAGGACAATTAACATTTATAATTTGTTATAACTTTATATAATATGTCATAATAGATTGTTATAATATTATGTTAGTAATATAATTTCATATTTGAAAGCACCATTTTTATGTTGCAATAATTTATACAGATACAATAAATTTCGTAAGCAAAAATTTAAATGTCATTATGAGAATGTCCTTTTTCCATGACATTTCATAATAAATAACGTCGTATAACATTTGAGAGATTATAAAATCATATCAAAACATTTCCGCTTAATGCGCATAGTGAATAAATCGATTCTTCGAAACTGAACATTCTAGATTAACAAACAATTTCCTGTTAATAAATCAATGCGCGACAGCGTTTTGGCTTCATTTCCTTTACGGTATTCCAAATTATAGTTCCTGTAATGTCAGACCTGCTGTATAGTACGCTATGAATGTACTTTATTTAGATCATATTATTAGGTGATCTAACGACTAGAAGTAACTATTTTATCCGTTGAATACCAGTGCCGGTGATAATCGAAGTATGGTTGTTTGCGTATTACGATAAACTTATAGATAGTGTCAAATTTCTAAGCTTTCAGGGTGAATTTAAAATAACTTAAAGGCATCCCCACTAGATGGAGTGAAGACCTAGTAAGACATGCAGGAAGTTGATCGATGGAGGGGGCTCAGGACCGTGCTTTGTGGCATTCTTTGGGGAAGGCATATGTTCAGCAGTGGACTTGTGAAGGGCTGTAATGATAATGATGATGATGATGATGATAGTTAAAATGATGAATGAAATCTATATGTCTAATAATTTAAAAAGTATTTCAAGGAAAAAATTGTAGGCAACCAATTTGCGTTAAATTAACGCTGTAGATACTCTATGCCTTCCCGAGAAATGACAGGAGGCGTGTACAAAGCAGTGAGACGATGGTTTATATGAAGTAAAGTAAGGTAAATTAAAATAAAGTAAAGGAGAGTAACGTTACAGTCTATCAAATCACAAACTCTCTCCTTTTGAGAGGGTTTTTAGACCAAGGAACTGTCCGCCACGATGTCTATATGTCTGTTGGTGAACTTCTCATGTCTTTGAATTTTGTTTTTATTTCTAAAATACGCTAGTTTCCTCACAAAGGTTTGTAATAAATCAGTCACATTGATCCATCTATCCATCCATTTGTAACGAACCCCCCCCCCATCTTTTTTCTTTTCTACTATATCCCACTTATACTTGTATTTCTTTAGAATCTATATCTGTAAGATATATAAATACATCTAATTTACGTGACCAGTATAACTTGATCTTTCTAAAGGTTTAAATATAGGCCGTTTAATAAATTTATGGCGTGATCGTCTTAGTTAGGACCCTTTTTTACGTTGTGTTTGTATAGTAACTTAGTTCTTTTAGGTGTATCTTGGAAGAATGAATATTCACGAGAGCAATCGAAAGCTGTTGGTAGAGTCTTATAAGCTAAAGAACCCCGTTCACGAAGACAGAGCTCAAAAAGGTTAAGAACAATAAATTGTCCCTATTTCACTTGTATCTGGTTCACAACAGTCAATTCCTTATTAATTAATCCCTTCCCGCTTGGAAAAGGCTCACAATATTTATATCAAATACCAGTTACAAGGGCTTCGCTCTCCCACATTTTAAAAAAAAAATGTGGAGGAGGTACACGGCCCCACACACGCCGCGCACGGTGAGCGCCAACCATTTTAATGCGCTCCCCCCGAAGGGTACGCAAAGTTGGGAACTGGACCGTAGTCCACAGCAAAATAACTGGCGAACCAGTAAAAGAGGACTTGGCCCCTTGATAGTGCGTAAGCACAAACATCGACCGAAGTCGCGCATGTCAATGCGTGTAAACGCCATACAGAATACGATCAAATCCAGCCACAGTGAAATGTACGTCACACGGGTTAGGCAACAATCGGCACACTGACCATAAAAAGCCTTCCGTGAGCGCCACCACCTGCCAGACCGCCGTTCCTGCAGACGTGATGTAAGTGTAAGGCATCACCACCAATTGCATGGTCAGCACGGCCAATTGGCCGCAGAGCGTGTCATGAGTCTACCGCTCACCTCAAGGGAATGGGGTCCCACGTTGCGCGGCTTTCGGCCGCAGCCTTGAGAGCCTCCTCAGATTCTCCCTCCAGCTACCACCCGCATGAGGTCAACACATATGCTCCACCAACCAATACAATGGCAGATATAGCCAATAGGCAGTTATAAGATAATATTAATAATTCGCCATCAGAAACGGTTTGTGTCACTGACGTTGAGTATATGCATTTTTCGATCATGTTTGTCTCACCCACCAACAAGTTGCCTTCAATCTCTCAAAGGTGGGAACTTTATAGAGATATATTATTAAGTTGTTATATAAAACATCATGGAGGGCAGACAGTCTGCAGCCCCGCAATGAAGGGACCCGACTTGGGCAAAGCTACTTAGGTTGTGAGTCAAACCAAGACGCAGACAGCGCCATTGAGAATAGCGACCCGCCAAACAACCATCGTAGAGACGCAATGCTACAGAATGCAACAAGCATCAATACGACTATCGTCGGGCTTACACCATCCCAGGGTCCCCCATACAGTCCCAGCAGACATCACCACCCGCATACCTCCATCGACCAGAACCACAAGATGCATCGAATCAGGTGCAGCACACCCGCAGATCCATCACAAGACACAATACTGCAAGTAGCAGTAAGCATCAATGCAACTATCATACGGATGGCGCCCCCTCACAACACACCCACATGATCCCTATCGACTTTGGTAACAAAATTTGATAATGTTGTTAACTAAAAATACCACCAACGTATCATAGTAGTACGGTACTAAGACGTCAGTAGCCAAAACTCCACGTATCATAGCGCTATTGCACTAAGACATGAAGTTGAGTATGCTTGCTGCACTTAAAAGTACTACCAAACACACTCACCCTAATCCGAAAGATAGCCGACGTATCATAACGCTATGCGCTAAGACGCCGCCCACAACCGGTAGGGGTGTGCGATGTCCACGGGCAAGTCGTATTGCTACAACAAACCCGCTTACCACCGGCACTAAGATGATATGTCTAGGACACATCGGTTAGTGAGTCCAAGTTTACCTCGGTCTCAGAGGCTGCGAAGCAACCTACACGCCACTATAATAATCCTTTTCAAGTCCCATTTCTTTCAATATAATGCTTTTACATATTTGAGACCTTCCACATATTTGCTTTATTTCATAGACCATACTACTGTATGTCTTATTCATATGGGACTTCAAGTCATAACTCTGCTATCATAATGCTTATGCATCATAGAGACCTTCTATATTAATGCTTTGGTTCGTCAGACCTTACTATGTTAAGTCCCTAATATAGGACTAGTCATTGTGCAACCTTAGTACTAGCAGTCGGTCAGCCGACCACCCCATATAATATATGTACAACCTTGGGTATGTGTCTCCGACAACGCCCCAATATAAGGGAACATTACAAGAACACGTTCATTAACTTAGAAATTTTCAAATTATTACACGAACACCTTCATCAACTTAGAAAATTTTTAATCCATTTTTTCTATTATATTACAAATGTTATTTATCTTTGTTATTGCAATATAATCGCTTTGTATTTATATGATTTGATACATTTTGAACATTTTAAGCAGGTTTTTAATAAATTTAGAGATTTTTAGAGACATTTTATGCGTTTACTAATATATATAATATTCAATATTCCAAATGGATATTTTTGAACTCTATGCTTATTATTTGCATTTTATTGTTTAAATTATAATTTCTAAGACATTTTTAAATGTCTGTATAATGAATTTAACTATTATTTATTAATAATAATTATGAGGCGTCACAATCCACCCCCAAATTTTATGTTAATGATCCACATAGTGGAGTCGTTAATATAAAATTTTAGTATTTTGAGAGCATATACACTACACTCAAATAATTGTTTATATATCTGTTCTTTCCTCTTTTAATCTGTTACAATACGGCATATGTTATCAAATCCCCCTGCCCCAGAGAATGGCCGCCACCAACAACCCTTCAACCACAATTATCACAATGTGATAACACCATAATTCAAGTTATTGTATATCGTGTTGTTAATAAAGTTTGCAGTCAATTGTCGATTTCTTATTTTATTAATTTATCTTTAAATCTTTGAAACATTATTTCGATAGTGTCACACTTTATGTGCATACAATCCAGTTTGATATTTGTTGAGGTCAGTTCGATACCACATAGGATAAATGTGTTTGAGCCATTCGCCCTGACCCAACTCCCATATTTATTTAATAAAAATGATTACAAAATTATCTTACGATCTATATTTACAACTCTTCATTATATATTAATAACGTTCTACTATCATATAACAAATCTCTTGCTCATAACTTTAATAATTTTAGACATTTAACTTAAACAATTATTTCCATGGGCCACCCACAAAACCCTTTTATGTTACAATATTTATATAATTATTTTAATTTATACAAAAAGAAATTATTATTTAAAATATTTTAATAAGTGAATAGCATTAAAAATTCCTCTAATTTCGTTTGTCTCTGGATTTGCTAAGGTATATACATTGTCAAATGGTACGGCTGCTATTACATAAGGTCCTTCATATGCCAAATTGAACTTACTCATAACTTTATTATCAGCGTCTGATCTACTAGATCTTGAAATTTTTACTAAGTCACCAATATTATATTTTATTAATCTATTTCGCTTATCAAATTTTGTGTTTCTTATTCGACTTGCCTCTTTTAAATTTTTACGCACTTGTTGTCTAATTTGTTCGACATTATGTTTGTCTTTACTTTTGGAAATTACTTTGTCAAAAGACATCTCATTAGACTCACCATAAAGAATCTCACAAGGCGTGAAGCCTGTACTATTGTGATAAGAATTATTATACAATTCTTCTAATTTCGGCAATATTAACGCCCAATCTTTGTGGTTAGTATGACAAAGCGTCCTAAATAATCTGCTCAACTCTTTATTTACTCGCTCTGTTGTATTTGGTCTAGGATTTCTAACTGTGGTATATATTGGCTTTATATTTAATTCACTCATTGATTGTTTCCAGTGATTACTTACGAACTGTTTTCCATTATCTGTCATTATTGCCTTGGGCTTTATAATCTCAACAAAATGCTTTACTTTTGTTACAACAGACTTTGCTGTTGACTGTTTTAAAGGATATAATTTGATAAATTTACTGAATGAATCTTGAATGACAAATATGAAAGTGTACCCAAAGGTACCTGATACAAGCGGTCCATATAAGTCTGCCATGACTATATCTCCAATGTTTTCTATTATTATAGATTTGCAGGGACCCACATATGTTATATTGCTTTTCTTAGATAACTGACATAAATGACAAGCCCTTAATTGGTTTTTAATATCTTTTGTTAAGCCTTTACAAAAGAATCTGTCTCTCACATATTTAATTACCTTATAGGGTCCTTGATGACCCATTTCGACATGCACTTGATTTATAATATCTTGTCTCAATGCTTTAGGTAAATATATTACTTCTTGTAAATTCGTTTTGTAATATAATACATCATTTTTCAAACTATACCTTTTAAATTTATTGTTTTGTTTTATTATGGAAGTATTTAATGTCTTTAACTTTTTAATAATAGCCAACGACTCTGAATCTTGTAATTGATATACTGATAAGGATTTTAATTTTTCTATCAACTCAATATTCGGTTCGCTCTCTGTGTAAGCAATTTCTAAACTATTATTTTTATCCTCTTGTATTAAATCGCCATCAGGAGGATAACGTGATAGCACATCTGCAACAATATTACGTCTACCCGATATATGCCGTACTTCATAAATAAATTGTTCTATATACAAAATCCATCGGGTTACTCTACCATTGAATAACTTCATATTATTAATAAACAATAATGCTTTATGATCAGTTAGTATTATTACTTTACTGCCCCGCAAATATGTTTCAAATTTCTTTAGGCAGCTTATTACAGCATAAAACTCTTGTTCAGTAACAGACCAATTTAATTCGGGGCCTCTTAAGGCTTTACTATAATAGCCTAAAATTCTCATTTCATTATTATCATCTATCTGATATAGTACTCCGGCCATACCCACACCGGAACAATCTGTTTGTAAATAATATGGCTTATTAAAGTCTGGATGATGCAATTGTATTGTATTAATAAATTGTTGTTTTATAAAATCAAATGCCTTCTGTTCTTTACCGCTCCATTGGAACTTTCGTCCCTTTTTAAGTAATTCACAGAGCGGTATTATGCTCTCGCTGTAATTTGGTATAAACCTTCTATAAAAATTGCATAGACCTAAAAAGGCCCTTAATTGTTTAATCTTTTTAGGTGCTGGAAACTCTTGGATCGCTCGAATCTTATCGGGATCTGTCTTTATGCCTTCTGTTGAAATTATAAAACCCAGCATTTTAATTTCTTTACAAATAAATTCGCATTTCTGCAAGTTACACGTTAAGCCAGCTTTGTTCAATTTACTTAAAACAATATCAATGTGCTCCAAATGTTTATCTAACGTTCCTGTTGTAATAATGGCTAGATCATCTAAATAGTTCACACAAAATTCTTGAACTTCTGGTCCTAATATTAAATTCATGGCTCTGCTAAAGCTTCCTACTGATGTTTTTAATCCTTGCGGCAAAACATTATATACATATGACTTTCCATTGAATGTGAATCCAGTATATTTTCTACCATCTTTATTTATCGGAATTTGAAAATATGCATTATTTAAGTCAATGGTAGTAATATAATTCGCTCCGTGAAATGAATTCAAAACATCTAATTGTATAGGTGGTTTCTCTGTTTCTGCAACCATTTTCTTATTTATGCTTCTGGCATCAAGCAGAACTCTAATTGAGCCGTCTTTTTTAAGAGTGAATGTCAATGGACTACTGTAAGGCGTTGATGTCCTTGTGATGATACCAGCTTGTTCCATTTCATATAACTTTTCTTCCATTTTCGCTCTATATGCATATGGAATGGGATAGGACCTAGTAACTATAGGTTCATCATCGATCATTTCAATTTTATGCTCATAGCAATTGGCTCTTCCCAATTTGCTCGAAAACATATTCTTATGCTTTTCCAAAACCTTACTAAGTTTGCCCTTTCAGAGACCTTCAATGTAGATCCTATTTTTATATTTATTAAGGGATCATCGGTACATTGTTTGATGCAGTTATTATGTAATACAGATTTATTATTATATTTGAAAGGTATAAAGTAGTCTTTGTTTTTCACTTTAAATTCTATTCCAACAGTAGTATTTCTCAAATCAATCAATATTTTATTTCTCTTGAGCCAGTCAAAGCCTAATATTAAAGGTCTTATTAAATTACCTACAATTAAAGTTTGTGTTTCAAAGACTACTTCATCTATCTTTATAGGCAATATGATTATCTGTTGTATTTTTGTGCTGCGCTGCCCAACAGCACCTTTTATTTGCATTGCTTTAACTGGCATTATTGATATTTTACGATTATTTTCTTTAATTTGTAAATATAAATTCACGTCACGGGGGTGACCATGGGTGCTGTAAAGTGCTTGAAACGTCGGGAAAGTAAAATAAGTTAATATACGCGATAAAATCCGTAAAATTAGTTTTATTTAAATGTGTAGTGTTCGCGTAAATATAAGAAATCATTTTGTAAATATAAACTTTCTGAAATGCATGTAACATCGCTCCCAGTGTCGAGGAGCGCGTCTATTTCTTTGTCAAATATTGAAACTTTAATTTCAGATCTCATATTCCCTATAAATTCCCTTTGATATTTATCTTCGTCTTCCTCGAAGACGGTTTGCACGAATAACTCCGTTATGGGCAAGTCCGACCTGGCTTTTAAGGTGTTTAATATGCTATTTACATTGTCGTTATAACCAAGGCCTTCTCTGTTAAAATTTGCTTTTAAAGTAATAGGTTTTCGCGACCCTCTATTGTTTTTACCCAATGTTTGACCAGGTCGCCAACCCAGTTTTAATAACATGTTTAATGCTTTGTTCCCTTTTACATTGTAAGGGGTCGAATCGGGAACTAGTTCGACCTCTACAGCTCTAAATTTGGCTCAGGGGCCGTAACATACATCAGGTTGGTCATTAGTGAAATGTATTTCATGTACTTCATTAACCTTCTTTTTTCCCTCTTCGGGTTTACGCCATGTTTTGTATGATTGTTGTATTTCTTTATGTTTTTGCTCCGTATTATTATTAAACTTCCTCCTTTTCTCATTATAGTAAGGTTCACGACCTTCATCTTGTTTGTCGATGTCATCTAAGTTTCTTAAGAAATCTGTCGTGTCTATTATTGTCTCAATTTTAGCTATTCTCCATAATTGCTGCACAGTTTTAGGATAATGTCTGATGACATCAGTTACTAATTGTTTTTCAGGTATCGGATATGATAATGTTTGTGCCTTCTCAACCACATAAAGAAAATAACTAACCATGGTGGGGTGTGTACTTCTATTCCATTTATTTTGCACAAGGAATCTCTTTACTTTATTTTGTTCTTCTTCACCCCAAAACACTCTTAGGAAGTCAGCTTTAAAATCATCAAAAGTTGTCCAACGCACATTATTAATGCGAGCCCAATACTTGGCTTCACCTACTAAGCACTCTTGTGCTATCGAAATTTCGAGACCATTAGATGGAACTTTCTTTTATAATTGGTGAGCTCTTCCAAAAATAATACTGGATGAGTATTTCCATTTCCAAATTTCGGCTTTTCTATTGTTACATTATGTACATTATATACAATATTTTGTCTAGGATCATTTACATGAGAGGTGCTCGCCCCGGACACCTCTCCTTGATTTATTTTAATTTGGTAATCTTTCGTTTGGTTAATAAATTTTTCCTTAAGATCCTTTATTTTAACCTCAAAGGTTTTCACTGCATTCTTAATTAATTTCTGAAGCATTTTCATCTCATCTTTAGGCTTAGCCTTAATTGAGGTTGATTTTTTCTTATTTTTAGCCATTTTTAATTTTTATTACTACTTGTTTTTTTTTTTTTTACACCTTTTGTGTCCTTCACTTAGTCTAATTGAGTCTTTCCACTTATTTCACTTTTTATTATTTCGCTCCGTTATGCACACACCTCCTATATTATTACTCCATTTTAATATTTAAGCCCCACCCCCAGACTCTCAACCACCCCCAGCAAACACCACTCTCCAAGACACCTCTCCATTTCACGGACAACAAATTGTAGGCATATAGCCTACCTCATAATTTTATATTACCGGCCTCCTATTTAAAATTTAACCTCTATCCTGGTCACGGCACCAAATTGTAACGAACCCCCCCCCCATCTTTTTTCTTTTCTACTATATCCCACTTATACTTGTATTTCTTTAGAATCTATATCTGTAAGATATATAAATACATCTAATTTACGTGACCAGTATAACTTGATCTTTCTAAAGGTTTAAATATAGGCCGTTTAATAAATTTATGGCGTGATCGTCTTAGTTAGGACCCTTTTTTACGTTGTGTTTGTATAGTAACTTAGTTCTTTTAGGTGTATCTTGGAAGAATGAATATTCACGAGAGCAATCGAAAGCTGTTGGTAGAGTCTTATAAGCTAAAGAACCCCGTTCACGAAGACAGAGCTCAAAAAGGTTAAGAACAATAAATTGTCCCTATTTCACTTGTATCTGGTTCACAACAGTCAATTCCTTATTAATTAATCCCTTCCCGCTTGGAAAAGGCTCACAATATTTATATCAAATACCAGTTACAAGGGCTTCGCTCTCCCACATTTTAAAAAAAAAATGTGGAGGAGGTACACGGCCCCACACACGCCGCGCACGGTGAGCGCCAACCATTTTAATGCGCTCCCCCCGAAGGGTACGCAAAGTTGGGAACTGGACCGTAGTCCACAGCAAAATAACTGGCGAACCAGTAAAAGAGGACTTGGCCCCTTGATAGTGCGTAAGCACAAACATCGACCGAAGTCGCGCATGTCAATGCGTGTAAACGCCATACAGAATACGATCAAATCCAGCCACAGTGAAATGTACGTCACACGGGTTAGGCAACAATCGGCACACTGACCATAAAAAGCCTTCCGTGAGCGCCACCACCTGCCAGACCGCCGTTCCTGCAGACGTGATGTAAGTGTAAGGCATCACCACCAATTGCATGGTCAGCACGGCCAATTGGCCGCAGAGCGTGTCATGAGTCTACCGCTCACCTCAAGGGAATGGGGTCCCACGTTGCGCGGCTTTCGGCCGCAGCCTTGAGAGCCTCCTCAGATTCTCCCTCCAGCTACCACCCGCATGAGGTCAACACATATGCTCCACCAACCAATACAATGGCAGATATAGCCAATAGGCAGTTATAAGATAATATTAATAATTCGCCATCAGAAACGGTTTGTGTCACTGACGTTGAGTATATGCATTTTTCGATCATGTTTGTCTCACCCACCAACAAGTTGCCTTCAATCTCTCAAAGGTGGGAACTTTATAGAGATATATTATTAAGTTGTTATATAAAACATCATGGAGGGCAGACAGTCTGCAGCCCCGCAATGAAGGGACCCGACTTGGGCAAAGCTACTTAGGTTGTGAGTCAAACCAAGACGCAGAGAGCGCCATTGAGAATAGCGACCCGCCAAACAACCATCGTAGAGACGCAATGCTACAGAATGCAACAAGCATCAATACGACTATCGTCGGGCTTACACCATCCCAGGGTCCCCCATACAGTCCCAGCAGACATCACCACCCGCATACCTCCATCGACCAGAACCACAAGATGCATCGAATCAGGTGCAGCACACCCGCAGATACATCACAAGACACAATACTGCAAGTAGCAGTAAGCATCAATGCAACTATCATACGGATGGCGCCCCCTCACAACACACCCACATGATCCCTATCGACTTTGGTAACAAAATTTGATAATGTTGTTAACTAAAAATACCACCAACGTATCATAGTAGTACGGTACTAAGACGTCAGTAGCCAAAACTCCACGTATCATAGCGCTATTGCACTAAGACATGAAGTTGAGTATGCTTGCTGCACTTAAAAGTACTACCAAACACACTCACCCTAATCCGAAAGATAGCCGACGTATCATAACGCTATGCGCTAAGACGCCGCCCACAACCGGTAGGGGTGTGCGATGTCCACGGGCAAGTCGTATTGCTACAACAAACCCGCTTACCACCGGCACTAAGATGATATGTCTAGGACACATCGGTTAGTGAGTCCAAGTTTACCTCGGTCTCAGAGGCTGCGAAGCAACCTACACGCCACTATAATAATCCTTTTCAAGTCCCATTTCTTTCAATATAATGCTTTTACATATTTGAGACCTTCCACATATTTGCTTTATTTCATAGACCATACTACTGTATGTCTTATTCATATGGGACTTCAAGTCATAACTCTGCTATCATAATGCTTATGCATCATAGAGACCTTCTATATTAATGCTTTGGTTCGTCAGACCTTACTATGTTAAGTCCCTAATATAGGACTAGTCATTGTGCAACCTTAGTACTAGCAGTCGGTCAGCCGACCACCCCATATAATATATGTACAACCTTGGGTATGTGTCTCAGACAACGCCCCAATATAAGGGAACATTACAAGAACACGTTCATTAACTTAGAAATTTTCCAATTATTACACGAACACCTTCATCAACTTAGAAAATTTTTAATCCATTTTTTCTATTATATTACAAATGTTATTTATCTTTGTTATTGCAATATAATCGCTTTGTGTTTATATGATTTGATACATTTTGAACATTTTAAGCAGGTTTTTAATAAATTTAGAGATTTTTAGAGACATTTTATGCGTTTACTAATATATATAATATTCAATATTCCAAATGGATATTTTTGAACTCTATGCTTATTATTTGCATTTTATTGTTTAAATTATAATTTCTAAGACATTTTTAAATGTCTGTATAATGAATTTAACTATTATTTATTAATAATAATTATGAGGCGTCACACATTGAAGCCTATAATATTTTATTATTTATATAGTATTTATATATTTAAAGAGACACTGGTACAACAGGCGGCCTTATCGCTAAAACAGCGGCGGCTTTACCGCTAAAACAGCGATGTCTTCCAGGCAACCTTAGGGCAGAGGATACTATTTTAAAAGATAGCGGAAGGGGTGTACAGAATATAATATAGAAAGATAAATAGAGGAACATAAGTGATTAAAGGAAAAAAAAAGAAAAGTGAATGACGACAGGTAGTAACTTAAGAGGAAAGTTAATAAAGTTTAATTTATTTTTAAATATAGGAAGAAATTTAGATTCTTTAATATGTAAAGGGAGAGAATTCCATAGTCGTATAGCGGTAACCGTAAAAGAATTAGAATAGAAGTAAGAGGAATGTCTAGGAGTACTTAGAAGGAGATTATTTTGAGTTCGTAGAGGTAAAGAGTTTAAACTACTTAAATATATAAATCGGTCTTTCAAATAAGAAGAAGTGGTAGGATTGAACAGAATGCAGTAAAGAAGATGAAAAATGTGTGTATTCCTGCGAAGGCGAATCGGTAACCACTTGAGCTTATGGCAGAATTCGGATATGTGGTCATACTTTCGTATCCCAAATATAAACCTTATGCAATAGTTTTGAAGCCGCTCAAGTTTATTAATTTGCTCGACTGTTAGGTCAGGATAACAAGTGTCTGCGTAGTCAAGGATCGGTAAAAGAGGAGACTGAGCCAGCGCAACTTTAGTAGGAATGGGGAGAACATTGCGTAATCTTCAAAGTGTACCAACTGCGGTAAACATTCTTCTACTTATTTCACTCACTTGCGGTCCCCAAGACAAAGTCTGATCGAACATAATACCTAAATTCTTAACTTTGTCACTATATAGGATAAGTGTACCTTCAAATATGACTAGCGGGACCAGCGACAAAGTTAACCGAGAGATTAATTTCGAACTCCCAATAATAATGGCTTGAGTCTTCAATGGATTAACTTTATGCCCAAATGAATTACACCAATGAGAAATACGAATAAGATCTTCATTAATTAATCTAATTGTATTGGGGAGATCCGCAATTTTACATTGAGAGTAGATTTGTAAATCGTCTGCGTATAGGTGGTAAAGAGAAGTTATGTGGGAAAAGATCGAATTGATGAAAACAGAGAACAATAGAGGAGACAACACGCCACTTTGTGGGACGCCAGCTTTGACAGCAGACTGGTCAGAAAACGTGTCTTGAATTTGTTAAGTTGCAGGCGCCCTTGCAAGTTACTATGAAACCAACCAATTACTTCAGGAGATATGTGAAGGACAGCGAGTAAAACATCAAAGTCTACAGTATTGAAGGCATTACTAAAGTCAAGTAATGTCAACACTGTAACCTGTCGATTATCCATGCCCAGGCGAATATTATGAGTGATTCTAACCAAATTGGGAGTTGATATAGCAGAAAGTTAAGCAAGTGTATTTTTCTTTATAGCACTGTCTATAGTGGCGCTAGAGAGGAAATGAGCATTAAGCTTATTTAAATTCACATTAAGAAATTCTACATTACGCTTTGCTTTTTCAACCCCTAAAGAGTTATCTTCCTCGACAACAGATTTATAGATATGGCGTCATTTACTATCTCTACACACCATATTGTAGCGATTTCATGCCCTGTTATATTTCCCCCGGTTGGAACCATTAGGATTCATACGATATTTAGTTTTCGTTGTGTTCTTTTTTTCTTTCAGTTTTTTTATGTCGGCAGTAAGCCAGGGGGCAGGAAGATGCTTCATTCGAACTGGACGAATTGGAACGTGAATGTCATACAGTTGTGTAAGTATGCTGTTAAAAATAGATATCTGCTCATCAACCGAACCAGCATTCGCAACTACTGACCAGTCAACCTTAGCAGTATCTTCTCGTAACTTATCCAGGTCCATTTTAATAAAATTGGGCCGGAGAAGCATCCTTCGCTTAGCTTTAGGAGGTTTTAATTTATAGCACAGGTAAAGTAGATCATGGTAAGAAAAAGCGGAGGCATTGCATTGGCCATGCTTTGCAACATAGTCAATGGAAGAAACAAGTATTAAATCAAGAAGAAAAGGCACACAATTCGGAAAAGCATGATTCGCAGAAATTGGGAAAGTATGTAAGTTAATGCCATTAACGAGAGATTTCAGACGGGATGCTCTAGCATCATTTTTGAGAAGACAAGTATTGAAATCTCCCATGACAATAATGTGACTATAAAGTGAGGATTATTGTTCTAAAAATCAAGTGCTGAAAAATAATCAATTGTAACATTTGGACTGTAATAGACACCGAGAAGAAGCTTTACTAACGTACAACTAAACTTCTACTGAGCTATCGCTCAGCGTTAGATCAGGGGTTAAGCGATCGTTGTAAATTTTACAGTACCCGAGTTCTATACCCCATGGCACTAACGACATCGTTAGTGGTTGATATTATAGTCAAGCTACAATAAAGAGGAGCAAACCAAATCGACTATGATTTTGTGGGGTGAGCAGCACCACTCCCATTTTCATATAGGTACTTATTGGGTACTTATATTTTAACAAGATCCGGTGATAATCGAAATCAATTTTGACCTTTATTTATTATTTAAAAGAATATTAATTTTTTAGTAAATCATTAATAATCCAATTAGTAGCAAATAATTAGTTATAGGCGTGGTAGCTCAGGGGCTAAGCGCTCGCTGGAAATTTCACAGTGCGCGAACGACCCGGGTTCAATCCCCGCCGGCACAAATTCGACTGTTAATTGCACTTTTAAGTGATGATTTACCACGTGCTTGGCTGTGAAGAATATGATCGAGAGGAAATCTGCACGTCTAAAAATAAGAAAAAAAATCGAAGTCATGAGAAGTGAAATTCGCCAACACGCAGGGCAGCATGGCAGAAAATTCCTTGCCCTGAAACCCTCTCAGAAATGAGAGTACTTTAATTATTTATAGCAGGAATAATATAAGGAAATAACAGTCACAATGACGCGTCAGTGGCTTAATGGCAGGGCGCGGACCACGAACTCGAACGGTCGTGGGTTCGAATCCGCCATTCGACTACTGTCGTGAACCAATTCTAACACAAGCATTTTAAGCTTTACAGAAGTAGTTTAAGAGAATATTAGTAATGTTTAATAGTATTACTAGTATCTTCTTAAAAAATGTTAAAACATTAAATTAATCAAACACAGAATTAATCATAAAGTTATTATATGTTTCGATTACGAGTATAGAATTATTTAAGTCTGAATTCGATTTTAAGTCACTTTAATTGGTTAAAAGGTCAATTTGGATAAATAAAAATAGAATGTCGATTTAATATCCAAATATATGTAACCGCCGTGAAGCACTGTATTATATCACACGTATTTAAGCTAGCTAAAGTATTAACACCAATGCCAGTAAGTTTAAGAAATAAATGCAAACATAAAATATACGTACTGTTTATAATATTTCTTTCGTTTTTTTAGAAATCGATATGAAAATTGTTTGGAAATTATTATATGGTAATATTATATAACAGACATGTAAGTCAGCCGTAACCATTAAATAATATAACATTTCTGCGTAAAGCTCCATATACAATAGGGATCATAAATTACGGTATTTTAGCAGAACAATACATATCAGGATTAAATTCTCCCTCATTTAGAAGTAATTAGGATACAGATGTTTCATTTAATTAAACATAATTCTAATCTAATATTACAAATTAGGAAAACTTAATAATATCAAAATTATATCTAGTTATATAATTTCAAGTGTAAGACATCTGAAATACGTAAAATGCACACAAAATTAATTAGCTGACTGTAAGTGTTGTTTGTTGTTTGTTTTTGTTTATGTTTTATTTTAGCGAATTAATTTTGTGTTCATTCATTTCAAAGGTCCACTGCTGTACAAAGGCCCCGTAGATTTCCTCATAGGGGAATATTTCGCAACAGCTATACGTGTAAAGCGTCTCCCACACACAAGCGGCTTGCGGTGGCGGCTAACCAAGAGCCGCATCTTTAGCCGCTGTAACTTCACAACATCGTGGTCGCAGTGGCGGCCTGAAGCGCCATTTGCTACGATGAGACGTTAGTCAACATTACGAAGTCTTATTACTCCTATTATATTCAGCAATATTATCCCATATTTTGTTTTTAAACCTAATGTTTTTGTAATCACGGTGTAAAGTATCATATAGTACTGGACAATTTTGCATTGTTTCTTTTAAAATCTCTGTATTTAGCGGCACTTTTCGCGCGGTATATGCGGCTTGTTGTAATAATTTGCAACTGACCGCGCTGCCGCCACCGACAGACCACGTACCATGTTGGCGGAGGGAGGGGCATGTGGCCGCGACCAGGCACTCGTAAGCCATGACATGGCCGACGCTAAAGCGTCTCCCACACACAAGCCTCTTGCGGTGGTGGCTAATCGCGAGCCACTACTCCACCCGCTGCAACAACACCACTGTGGCCTGAGTGACGGCCTGAAGCGCCATTCGCTGTGGTGTCTTTGCTATGATCGGACGTCAATAAACATGACAAACCGCGACGAAATCTTATTATATTCAGCAATCATATATTTTGTTTTTAATCCTAATGCTTTTGTGGTGAAGATGCGAATTATCATAAAATACTGGATAATTTTGCACTGTTTCTATTAAAATCTCTGAATTTAGCATCATTTTTCACGCTGTACACGTGGCCTGTTGTAAATATTTGCAACTGGCCACCGATAGGGCGGCGCTCGCTAACACACATGCGGTGATAGAAGGGGCGGGGCATGCGGTCGCGGCCAGTCGCTCGCAAGCCATGACATGGCCGCACGAGTTTGCAGGCTCACTTACATTGCAAGCGAATACAACTGGCCGCCAGCCGCTTGTGTGTGGGAGACTCTTTAAGAGATACAATGGTTGTAGTATCAATGCGTCGGATCGGCCGGTAAAGGACCATGCTCTCAAGTAATACCAGGGTAAAATAGAAGCTTCATTCTGCTGTATGTATAAAGTATTATACAATTGTAGGAACTAAATTTTGTTTAACGTTATGGTCAAACGAGAGTAAGATAGATGGCAGAATGATATTTTTTTTAATTTATTTATTCATACTAAGGTAAGTACATATTTTTACTATTCTCTCGCCAAACTGCAATCAGTTTGTCGGCGAGTACACGCTCTTAAAACTATATATTATTATGCAGCATCACCTATACAAATACAATTAATTACAAAAAACAAAAAGAAAATAAAAGATAGTTATACCAAAGTTACCTACAACATTTCATAATATTTAGAATTTGTAAAAATAAAAAAAATAAAAAATAAACAACAAAGCAAATAAATCAACTTAAAAAGCGATTAATAAAAGTATGCAACAATATGTCATGTGTTCTAGCTCTGTTAATAACTTTTTATAATTTTTATATAATTTTTTAACTATTAATTAACGTTTTCAGAGAGGATTTTAATAAGTTTTTGCTTTATTTATTTTTATTTTTATTTGGAGGCGTTTCTCTTAACCATTTTATTTTGTTATAGATTCTGGGTACAATGTATTTATTCAAGCGCTGTCCATAATAGCTATTTGCACTAGGCTCTTCAAGTTTTTTTCCCTTACCTTACGCGTGTTGTAAGTGTTAATAATAGGTACTTTATATTCGTCAGTATAGTAATGTTCAATTGCTATTAAATATTTTAACCGTGTTTCAACATGGAGTATTTTACACATGGGAAATAATTTTTCATATTGTTTTTTACAACTCTTCTTATCTTTTGAATTAGTCAAAAATTTTATAATACGTATTTGTAGGCTTTTCACTAGTTTTATATAGATACTAAATGTACGGCTATACACAATAAGACCATAGTTAATTAAAGACTCAACTAATGCATAGTAAACTACTAATAGAACATGTTTACTCACTACTTTTCAAATTTGATAGAATTTGCCTAAAATGGACCTTAATTTTGAACATACTTCTTCAATGTGTAATTTCCAATTAAAACTACTATCTACTAATAATCCTAAATATTTGTAACTATTAACAAATTCTATTTTGGCACATTGACATGATAATTTTACCATATGCAAGCACTCATAGGCATGCCCTGCAATTCCTATTTCTTCATAGCGTACATTCTTAGCTAGCCTGTTGTGTGGAGAATGTAAGTGCATACATACTTTGTTTTTTTTTTCAAATTTAGTATTTTGCCGTTATCATGTGCCGATTGGGTAATCCGATCAAAGTCTTCCTATATTTTATCACTAGCTTCATGTAAGTTTTTGAAAGCATACAATAGGCACATGTCATCGGCGTACATGTAGGTATTGCAGTGATTCACCACATTAACCACACTGTTCATCAGTATAATGTACCCTACGGAGCCGTACACAGAACCGGTTGGTACACCGAGAGCGATATGTTCTTCAGCACCAGTCGTCCCACTCACCATAGTGCGAATAGTCCGATTTGATAGATAATTACGGAACCATTCATTTACAGGGCCCCGAATTCCACATTCCACCATAGCCCCCAGAAGTACCTCATGGTCCAGAGTATCAAATGACTTCTTCTACCTATGAAAAGAGCCACAACCTGTTTACCATTATTCAGACTGTAGTTAATTGCTTCCGAAAACTTAGTTAACGCAGTACTAGTACTCCGTCATCTCCTAAAACCATGTTGACAATCAGTAATAATGTTAAATTTCTCTAAGAATCTATTCACTCTTTGTATGACTACCTTTTCTACAATTTTATTTATTACTGGAAGAATAGAAATTGGCCTGTAATTTGTGTATTCATAATGGCTGCCACCTTTGTAAATAGGTTTTATTATGGATTTTTCTAATTCAACTGGATAAATACTTTTTTTAAACATAAATTGACAAAATTAGCTAAAATTCGACTTATTTCATTTTTTATATACTTCAAATCTTTAACTCTAATTTTATCTACCCCTGGTGACTTTCGTTCTGACAATTTATTTATAATTTCTTTTATTTCTGACGAGTTTACTTTTACAAACCTGAAAGATCCTTCGCTCGATTTAACATAACTATTTCTATTTAGGAAATTTTCATAGAACCAGCATGGTGGCGATCACCTTATTCCCAGGGGTTATATTCATTCATGTATTCCTTGTATTATAATAACCCTTTATTAACAAACTTTGAGCATGTTCTAGGATTTTGTTGTAAAAGCGTATACATTGCCCCATAAATGGATTACTAATTCTGTGGAGTCTAGTAACTGGTATTCCTCCTCCTCTTTTCACTTCTCTGGTACTCGCATAGCTATTATATCCTTGAATCTCATGAAAGGGTAATTCTTCATTCTTTATGTTTACTTCTGTTAAGATTATAATATTTATAGAGCATAAAGTTTGTTGTAATAGTACTGTTAACTCATTAAAATGTTTTCTTAAAGACCTAATATTTAGGTGTGAAATATGTTTACTCCAAGTAATAATATTTTTAAATCTATTAAATTGTATATCTGTGATGCTTTCATTAAAATTTTCGAATTTTAAGGTTAACAAAAACCACGTAGTGTATCCATATACGCTAGTTGCATATTTATACTTTAAGATTTTGTATATCTTTCTCATACGAAATTCTGTGTATTTTAGTTTCGTTTTCTTTTTTAACTATTATATTCGAATTCTGTATCCATATGTATTTGTAAATTTGTTTTAGTTTTTTTTTATTTATTTAAAAAAAAACGTTACCCCCACACTAGGATTTTCTCCTGTGTCGTGAAAGCAGTTTACAAACATAAATTGCACAAGGACAAACATCCAGACCCGGAACAATTATTTGTAGGCCATAAAAATACTTGTTCCGTGCGGGATTCGAACCCGCGGCCCCCAGCGCAACAACTGATTGCTAAACCACTGCGCCACGGAGCCGTCAAGGTCCAAAATAATTGTCGCTTGTATTTAGGTAGCTCCTCATTAATGTAAATCAAACTTTTGGATTTATTACCATATACGTGATCATTCGTTAATGTCGTTTTGCGAAGACTGAGCTATTTATCGCGTGCTGATCTCGACCGTAGAATTACTATAACTGATTGCGGCTTTGTTCTTTCTACCCTCTTTACGTCGACAATATCAGCCTTGCAAAAGTTATATTTTTCCGCTGTATTTTTCGTTCATTTGGCATTCTTCACAAATTTCTTTCTGCATATGCTTCTTAAAGTTTCAAACACATTTTTTGTGAAATACAGACTCACAAGAACCCTTACACTTAATCACCTCATCCTTTGATAAGAACACATACTGTTTACACTTCTTACACTGCACCATTTTAGGGTATTTATAAGTTAAATAATTTATTTTTTGTATTGCACCGTTACGATTTTATACGCCCATATACTGTAGGTATTTTATGCACGTCCACGCGCCGAGCGTGTAGCACGGGGAATAAATTATGATAAATATAAAAATGGAAGACAGAGGTTGGAAGTATAAGAGCAAGATGGTTGTATACAGTCTGTATAATGGAAGAGATTATGGTAAGATGGCAAGACCGACGTGGTATGTGAAAGGAGAATAACGAGAGAGAAAAATCATGCAACCTTTGGAGGATAGTAAAATGAACGATTTTTTTACAGTTTTTAACATTTTTCACGTTCATATTATATAAAAATAAACAGTATATTTTTAAATAGTGATGATGGAAGTAATCTTGCAACGAAACAAAAAGCAAAATATTATTTAGGTAGGTCATGCGTGCCATTAATCATGTTCTTATCAAGCGTCGACATTATGTCACGCTCTACATTTCTAAAGCAAGTGAGGTTTTATTGTGTGAACAAGGTATTCATAATAATAATCGCGTATAAAGAATTATATCAAGTAATATTTCTAGCTAGTTATTCAAAATATCATAAAATAGAACCTAAACTGACATTACAATTCATGTTGCAACTTCGCCCGTGACGATCATTTTTCGTTTGTCACGCGACTATTTAAAAGAAACTAAGCGATGGTGAAGAATTGAAATTCTTAGGATAAGGGTGACAAACGAGCACACAGTCCACCTGATGGTAAGTGGTTGCTGCGGCCCATATACATCTACATCTATCCTCGTTTGCGAATCAAAATGTAGATGCGTTGTCACCCGTGAGGGTTAAGATGGAATGCCTCTTTTCCAGTAAAAAAGGGCCTCCGGCCACCTGCACTCACCAAGCAAAACGCAGAGGTTAAACTTCTACTTCACGCTGGTATTCTGTGAGATCGTGGTACCACCCCGGATCGAGCCGGCCCATCCGTGCGACAGCAAAAGCTACCGCGTGGCTCTACCACTGTTAATTGATTGATGATCCCAGATATCACTAGATAGGTGCTTTTTTAGGTATTTTTAATATATCTACAGAAGCCAAAGTCGTAAGTTATCGGCCAAATTATCAAATGGCAACAAAAAATCAAATATATTATAAAAATCCCACGCAGATTACCTAATATCAATAACTGAATGAACTTTTTTTTTAAATAAGGGGTTGAGCGAGCACACATTCCTCCAGATGCTAAGCGGATGCTGTTGCTCAAAGACGTGCACGGAAACATCCGATCCTCAATAAGGAATCAAAATTCAGATGCTCTATCACTTCTGAAGACTAAGATGGAATGCCTCGTAATCAATAAAACCAGCATAATAAACATAGTCCTACCCCCGTTGAACCGATATATTTGTACTGCTGCTATATTATAAATGTAGCGTGGTTCTTCCACGTCGATAAATTCTGTAGTCCGCCTTTTTTCAGTGATTACGTAAAAATAGAAACTGCGATTATATTGTCTAGACGAATTCCAAGCACTGAATAATATTTCTAGAACTTATTGCAAATGTATATAATATAAACGCGAACACTACATATTGAATAAAATTACTTTTACTTAATTTTAAAAGATAAGGCGGCTGGGTACTATTAACTACTTGGAATCCAGCAATTATTAATAACAAATTAAAAACTCAGCACAAAACTGCAAATCTTGAAGATACAGTAACCTCATTCTGCGTAGATCGGACAAAAATTAGTAATTAAAAGCTGAAGGTGCTCTAGGTTTACTATGACATAGGGACGTAAAACACCGCAAAACCCCCCGTGATCATAGGTGCTGCAAAGTAATTAAAACTTCGGAAGTTGAAAATAAATTAAATAAAAAGCGTAATTTTATTCAGCCTGTGCAATTTTAAAGAAAGTAAGCACAACGCGTAACAAAGGCAACCTCATTAATAAAATCAATACATTGTAAGCACTCCTTTTCAGTCTTACTTACTTAAAACCTATTTCTGCTGTCAAATATTAGTAAGCCAGTTTAGTCGTCAGGAAGGATAGCGCATGTGGAACGTTCTTTGTTTAGAGTTGGATGCTACCTTCACGAGCTGTAATAGGCACTTACAATCAGACGAATTGTTAGTTCGTTTGTCACCATAATTTTGTAAATACTCGTAGTATCTACACCTACGATATCCATAAAATTATAAAACTTTATATTGTAAATAAATGTTGATTATATTTTGAATTGAAAATATCAAAGGTTCAATGATGATTAACTTTTATATTGTCAATTCAAAAAACAAAAAGCAAATATATAAAAGAAATCTCCAATTTGTTATTCCGTGCACGCAATTAAGCGATTTTAAAGTCATTTGTGTTGATAGGCAATACATAAATCGGCTTACAAAGCTTTCACATTTTATATCATACAATACTACGTAAATCATTTAAGTAATGAAGCCGATTAAGTTTTTAATATAAATATTTTATTGTTTTCGAAGAGATTACATTCCATAAAAAACTACCAAAGGAAATAATTGCACTTCCTAACTTATATATAAAGCTGTTAGGTCAATTAGTGATAGCTTAGTCTTATTTTTTATTTGTTTAATAAGCGAAAACAAACAACACAGCATAATTTGACAAATGCTTCTTAACTATTACTAAGGCCAGCAAAGTTTTCTTAATTAAGTTATTTTTATAAGCAAGCAATTCCCGGGTTCGATCCCCATCAGCACCAATAGCATTGCTAATTGCAGTTTGAGTGCTGATTTAACATATATGTATACTCGGCGGTGAAGGAAATATCGTGAGGTAACCGTCATGTTTTTCTTACTCTAAAACCCTCTCAGAAATGACAGAAAGCCGTATATAGAAATTATTCAAGCTGTAACTTTACAACGATTTGGTATATTGTTTTGTGATAGCAGGGACAGGAGCTGAAGAAGAGCCGAGATACCCCAGGGGCTAAGTGTACGCTTTAAATATCATAGAATTCGTGCACAGTGGGTAAGTACTTCCCGCTAACTATATCAAGCATCAGTGTACAAACTGTTATGTTCCAGTCCGAAGGGTAATAAGGCCAGATTAATTCCATACTAGTTTTATTAAGTACCTACAGGTAAATGAATTTTAGTAAAATAAGATAAGATTTCAAAGCAGTAAATAGTCTAAGACAATGCATAAACCTCGAAGTCTAGTACAAAAATTCCCAACAACAAAACGCATTAAATTTTATTGCATTATTTAATTTTGATTTACAACTTTTACTATGTTGTATAGAAAAACCAAAAAAAATCTATATCATACTTAACATACAAAATAAAAGAAGAAATTACCATCATTTATTTGTAAATTGACTCTATAAAAACTAATGGTTAATAAAGGGTAATTTTGAACTTTAAATTATTAGCATAAATTAGCAATTTAATGTTGCTGTCAAAGTCGAACTGAAGTCAAAGTTAATACTCTCTAATTTAAGCTTGTTTAAAGCTCCTATCAACGTTAGGATCTACACCGGTTTGCAAAAACAAGGCCTCAGAGAAGAACTGGCCCGAAAATCTTTCTTTAAGCCATGTTGCAATTTTATCTACAACTATAGCGACCAGCTCTAGCGACCCTTCACCTAGCTTGGATCTACTAACGTATCGTTTTTTTTTTAAGCTAACCATCAAGGAACATTTAATTTATAATTTTATTGATTCCACAAAAAGTCTCCAGGCGTCTTTTAGATAAAATTTTAATGAAGTTTCACTACAATCGGTTCAGCCAATCCGAAGATTAGGCCGAATAGACAGACAGACAAATAGACAAAAATTTTACGAATGGGTACTCGTATCTTATCTTATACAACAGCCTGCGCTCAATAAAAGACAGTTATTTCGATATTACAGATACAATTTTATTTATATGTATAGTGTATAGATTACAGGTTATAATAAAATAATATAATGTCAAAGATCAATATATGTTGTTAATTCGACATCAAAATACTTTAAAATTATTATTTGTTAAAACTGACACTTTAAAAATTAGACTTAGATTTGAATTAGAGAGAAAAGAAAAAATAATCTTCGCATAATAGATTTAGAAATCGGTGTTAAGACATCGTATGGGAGAATTGAAGCTTATTATTCCGAAATTATTTTATTCTTTTTACAATGATTTCTTATAATTGCGATAGTAGCACTACACATTGAAGAAAACTATTTTTACGTATTTCGTCGCGTTTAATTTTACTTATTTTTAATTCCCGAAGATTCGGGTGCTTTGCAACGCCCATAGTCACGGAGGATTGTCCTGCGATAAAATCCGTAAAAAAAAATTAGTTTTATTCAATAATCCTTTTTGTTCTTTGAAATCGACTTTTACTTTTTATTATAAGTCTAATCTCATTGTAGGTTTTTTTTAACAAAATTTCTTTAACAAGTGTTTTAAATTTTTATTTCCGGTTGTAGTAATATATTTTTAAGAATTTTATAGTTAAAATTTATGGATTAACTCAATAAAGACTTTTTAGTTGTAGCTAATCTTCTTTTAGAGTATCAGGGTGACCCTTTTATAGGAGATATTCCGTTTTAAATTTTAAAAAAAATATGTTTTGTACGTACATGATGTTCTCAAAATAAACAATAACGGAAGTATCCTTGAAAAGGCTGCGTAGTAACTCGCGAGCTTGCCCTTATTGCTTGGTTTTGCAAAATAAATATTATTTCCCATCCAGCCACAGATTCCCACAGTAAAACACCGTATGACATGATATTGTGGAAATAAGCAAAACTAATTTAGATGTTGCTGCATTAGTCAGCTTCCTAATTCTTCTAATAGCGAAGATTACAGAACTTAATTTAAGGTACTTAATTGAAGGTAGTTTATCAATATATGCTCTCCACTGGAGTAAGAAATCAATATCAATTCCGAGAAATACGGCAGTAAAGTTGCCGTTTGACTTCTATTCATTTCATTTCATTCTATGGACCACAGCATTCACGTACCATCAGGTGGACTGTGTGCCTGATTTTCAACCTTATTATATAAAAAAACATCTTAAAAACACCTTAACACTATAAGAAAATTTATTTTTGGGAATAAGTATACAACCGCAACAGTTCACAGGTTGAGGTGGGAATTTCCTAGTGTCGACAGTACTCGCTATCATCGTTATCAGGGTCGTAGATCATGCAGGGGCCGCAGAATACCTAAAGCTTGAGAACTTTTTAGAATAATATAATAATAAGGTTATTAGTGAAAACTTGTGTGTATTTAAACTACTTTAAAAAAATTAGGTATAAAATTATGTTATATGTAATTTTTTAATGCACTTAGGGCATGCACAATTGAATTTACCAATAGTTTTAATTTAATACTAATTACCCACAGAAACAACAGGAACCCTGTGCTTAGCAGTGAGAGAAGCATAGGCTGCCACTTTACTTACACTAAATGGCGATACCGTCGTCAATTGGAGATATTCTAGATAAATTTCATTATATAGTTGCAATTTAACAAATCTATCAATTCAAATCATAATATTAAATTTGATTGTAGGATGTAAGATGACTGGATGTGTAGGTGCCGAGTGTGGAGATTCCGCTAAAGTCATTCTACGAATGCTAAGATAGTGTTGTGGTTCTGTCTATTATGGTAGTTCTCCTGATGCAGGATGCTTTTTTTTTATAGGACAAGGGTGACAAACGAGCACACAGTCCACCTGAAGGTAAGTGGTTGCTGTGGCCCATAGACATCTACATCTATCTTCGATTACGAATCAAAATGCAGATGCGTTGTCACCCGTGAGGACTTAGATGGATGCCTCGTTTCCAGTAAAAAGGGGTCTCCGGTTCTCTACACTCACCATACGAAACACAGCAGCTTAACGCTGCTATTTTACGCTGGTATTCTGGATGCTGTTGCTGAGAGGCTGCTCAGTGTTACGTCGGATAGGTGGTGTTGCTGTTAGTTGCGTAATTGTGAAGGACATACAAACTAATAAAGAGCGATGCCATGAGTAATTAAGACTATATTTTATCCAAAAATATTGGAATTTAAAAAAAAACTTAATTTAATGATCTCTGATTATCTTAAATCTCAATAACGTCAAATCAAACCCTACCCAGACGGGTCGCAAGTCTATTATTAAGTCTAGTAGTTTAGAACTAAAAACAGATACGTTTTCACTCATGAGGACTAGATAGAACGCCTCGATAAGAGATTACTCTTATATATTTTATGATCTTATATTATATAATAAGTGTCTTCGTTTCTCATCAATCACCACACGAAACACAGTATTAACTGAACAGCGTGACCCTTCTCCCTTCTCGCCTATATATTCATGCTGCCGCCATATTATACTACAGCTTGACTTTATTACGTAAAAGCATATGCATTTATTGGAGGGTTAATAATATAAATCTAACCCAAGAAGATAGGACAAAAATTCGTATGTTGTTTCAGAGACACGAAAAGGCTACTTCACATCTCAACTACATATTTTTCTTCAAGTGCCTTTTCGGACATCCGGCCTTTCCAAGAAATAAAAGTAAAGTAAAGTAAGTTGCAGCCTATTTACGTTCCACTGCTGGGCACATGCCTCCTATCATTTCTGGGTGGGTTTTAGGGCAAGGAAATGTCCGCCGCGCTGCCCCAATGCGTGTTGGCGAACTTCACATGTCTTCGAAAATATTTTTTTTCTTATTTCTCAGACATGCAGGTTTCCTTACGATGTTTTCCTTCACCGCCGAGCACGTGGTAAATCAGCACTTAAAATTGCAATTAACAATTTAATTGGTGCCGGCAGGGATCGAACCCGGCTTGCTCGAGTACTGTGAAGCTTAGAGCGAGCGCTAACCATCTGAACTACCACAGCTCTTCCAAGAAATGGATGCTACCAATTACCACCAGATAGCATGCATGCTATCTGGCTTGAATTTGAGACCTTCGCATTGCTAATGCTGCTAAACGATAAGTTCGGGAATAAAATACAATAATCACCTTTATTGTTTTTTTATAGGATAAGGGTGACAAACGAACACACAGTCTTCCTGATGGCAAGTGGCTGCTGCGGCCCATAGACATCTGCATCTATCCTCGATTACGAATAAAAATGCAGATGCGTTGTCACCCGTGAGGACTAAGACGGAATGCCTCTTTTCCAGTAAAAAGGGTCTCCGGTTCTCTACACTGACCATACGAAAAACAGCATCGTTAAGCTGCTATTTTACGCTGGTATTCTGTGAGAGCGGGGTCCTTCCCCGGTCGAACCGGCCCATTCGTGCTATAACTGTATTACTAATATAGCCGCAGCATGGCACATGGATGACACAACAAACTTTTTCAAGTCCAGTGACTATTGCTAACATTCACTATAGTTTAGATATATCCAGACATCGTGTTACTTCGTGTATTACCACTCCGTCGCTTTTTAATTTATACACATTTGTTTTGAAATAATTTAGATTGATGATTGATTTACATAGACAAATTTAACGAATTCGACCCATAAAATATATACCGCTGTAGGTCAAATACTTGACCGAAATATTAATTTACAGTTCACTGAAACTCAAACACATCAAATCTATACGGCTTGCGGCGATATAGCTAAGAAATATTGCTAAGATGGAAATATTAGGTCCTAACATATGAAATTGGCGTTTTGTACGGGAGGAATATAAAGTATTTTTTTTTGTAAAATATATTTAATTAATCAAAGATGCACCGTTGTTATCTATGCACTTTTGCCATCTCATAGGTAGTTCATTGATCCTTTTACTGGAAAAACCATGGGGGCGAGAATCAATAAACTCTTTGAAGGTGGTTTGGACTGCCGCATCGGAGTTGAATTTTTTTCCTTGTAAGAAGTTGTCCAAATTCCGGAAAAAATGGCAATCTGTTGCAGCAAGGTCCGGAGAGTACGGTGGATGTAGCAAAAATTCCATTTATAGCTAATCTAACTTAGTGGTTGTTTGTTATGCAGTGTGTGGTCTTGCGTTGTCGTGAGCAGAAGTGACCTAGAGCGATTGACCAATATCGGTTGTTTAGCAGTTACTTCTTCCTTCATGGTTTGCAGTTTCTGAACAGTAGATATCTGCCGTAATCGTTTGGCCAGATTTTAGAAAGCTGTAGTGAACGACACCGGCGCTAGTCCACCAAACACTTACAAGTAACTTTTTCGGAGTCAATTTTCGTTTAGGGCAGGATTTAGCTGGGTCTCCAGGGTTTAGCCATTGCAACGAGCGCTTCCGATTATCGTAAAGTATTCAATTTTTATCATAAGTAATGATTTGATTTAAAATCCCTTCATTATTGTGCCGATTGAGCAAAGTAACACAGCAGTCGACGCGTGTTTGCAAGTTCGATTCACTCAATTCATGAGGTAACCATCGTTCAAGTTTTTTTACTTTCCCGATTTGCGAAGTGGATTAATACAGTTTTATCATTTACTCTGAAAGCCTGCAGGTATCTCTGAAATGCTTTGTGATGAATCCGCTTCCAAAATAGCCTTTAATTCTTCATTTTCCACTTTGATCTCCGGCCGTCCACGGGGTTGGTTCTGAACGTTCAAACCAAAAACGTACCGTGCTTTCTATTGCGACACACAATCCTTCGAGCTGTTTCTGCAGCACTGGTGCCACTGGTAGAACTCGTACTCGTAAATATACCGATATTTCATGTTTTCCATCGAAACGAACGAAAAAAACGAAGAAATGAATGACTGTTTTCAAAACTCAAATGTACCAACTAAATAAATTTGAATTTGGAATTCTTAACCAAAGAGGAGATATTTCAGATCAAAGTGGTCAGTACGACAAAACGCTAATTTCATATGTAAGGACCTAATATATATTTTATATTATTCTATTTATTATTTAGACTATTTAAAGCAGCAAAAGTAAATGCGCATTCTTATAGTCACATACCTGTAATAAGTAGCCAAAGTAATAGTGACAATAATACGTAATACAAAGCTAAGTATACAAGTATGTTCTTCTACAAACCTCTTTTTTATACCTATTATAAAACAAAGTCACTTCCCGCCGTCTGTACGCTTAGATGTTTTAAACTACGCAACGGATTTTAATGCGGTTTTCTTCAGTAGACATAAAAGTTCAAGTTAAAAGTTTATATGTTTAATACATGAATATTATATATTACATAATTGTTCTGTCCATGTGTTTGTGGCTGAACTCCTCCTAATCAGCTGGATCGATTTTGATGAAATTTTGAAAATCCATACGGAGCTTGAGCGGACCGCTAGTAATTATATATTGGGCACAGCCCGCAACGCCGCGCCGCTCTGCTTCGTATTGTTACAATCTTTAGCTATCCTTGAATTTTTTCATTCCTCAAGCATACAGATTTCTTCACAATGTTTTCCTTCACTTCACCTAAACATACTATTTCATGAGATATCGAATCCGCGTTACTTGAGTACTATAAATTTTACGGCGAGCTCTAAGTCCCTTTAGCTATCCTTGAATTTTTTTCATTCCTCAGGCATACAGATTTCTTCACAATGTTTTCCTTCACTTCACTTAAACATACTAATTCATTTAAAATTAGCAAGATGAAGAAACGTACTCGTGTCTCAATCTGTAACAGTGCAAAATAATTATTGCGTGAAGTTAAACTAATTTTTTTAAATTACTGCTAAAAAATATTAGAAAATAATATGACATGTAATAAATGTACTTATTTCTATCACAAGGTGGTAAGCCTCCTTTTCTTACTAGAAGTTCATCTGGTCCACCACTATCTGTTACCACTCTCTTGCCTATTTCTGTCGCTAATGTATTCTGGTTTGTCGGGTTAGTGAAAAAGCGTAATTATAGGCCGTGAAGCATCTTTTGCGATAAAACGCGGTAGAGCCATGCTGCAGCTATATTAGTAGTATAGTTGTAGCACGAATGGGTCGGGTCGACTGGGGAAGGACCACGCTCTCACAGAATACCAGCGTTAAATAGCAGCTTACCACTGCTGTGTTTCGTATAGTGAGTGTAGAGAACCGGAGAACCTTTTTACTGGAAAAGAGGTATTAGTCCTCACGGGTGACAACACATCTGCATTTTGTTACGCAAACGAGGGTAGATGTAGATGTCTATGGGCCACAGCAACCACTTACCATCAGGTGGACTGTGTGCTCGTTTGTTACCCTATCCTATAATAAGCATGCTGCTACGGCCTTCATTTTTAAGAGTATATGTTAGTGTCTATGAGTTGCAGTACCAACTTTATGTCAAGTAGAATACTGGCTCGTGTTGTAACTTTAAAATACTTAAAAAGAATAGTAGGTTGTAAACATTTCTTACCATTACCACTACAACCTAAAACAGCCCGCTGCCTGAACACACGCCTTCCCAATAGATAGTCTCATAGGAGAGATTATCCTATAGTGGACGCATGTTATGTCATGTAATGACATCATGTTAGTGAGCGGGTTGTCAACCGCAGTTTTGTTTATTATTTTGAGTTGTTATCAAAAAGATGCTGCTGCCCATCGCCTCTTTAAATTTTCCTCTGTCGCCTCTTACGACACCCTCGGGTCGATATGGGGTAGTCGATATTTTTACACCGCCACTACACGGTAAACAGTTCTTTGCTCAATTTCAAAATTTTTTTTTATGTATAGTTTTCTTCTTGTTTTTAGAAAATGAAAATGATTTTTTCGCTATCCACGAATAACTTTGAAAAACAATTAGCTTATTCTAACATAATATCTTAATCGATATTAATTTGAAAACTAATCATCAATTTTAGTTGAAGTTCAAACTGCTTATTTAGACTTGAATTCTTATGATTTCTACGCGTATGTGTGGTATATTTATCATTGGAAAGGTTATATACAAACTTTGTTTGTTTGCATGTCTGTTACTTACTCATGTATAAATGGCGTCAAAGATTTGAATGTCTTTTGGCACACACGTATATCATGTCCTACATTAATATACAGAATAATTTTCACCACGAGATAACGAAAGCTACCGGTGGAAATTAATATAGGAGCGTTTCCGTTCCACGCGGGCGGTGCCGGTAGCAGAAGATTATAAAATTATTCGTAAACAAACATTAATATAAATTTATGTCGAAGACGTTATTTTAAAAATAATAATCGTGTAAGAGCGTATATTACACTTGCTCTCTTGCTTACTTAATTGGTCATTATCATCACTGCAGATACATCATCTGCGAAACTAATGATCCAATTCTGAAAATTCTTTCATTAATAGGAAGCTATATTATCTCTGAGTGCAATAAGTTTAAAGAATGTTTAAAGTGTGTTTTACCCAAGTATTACGGTTTTGCCTATCAATTCAAGTGTACGATAGAGCCATGCTGCACTATATTATGGTTGTAAAACGAATGAGTCGGCTCGACCGGGAACTATAACAGTATAGCCGGTTATAGTTATTAACACAAAATACCGCTGGAAAAAGCTTTGTAAAGTTGACGTTTTAACCACGTACTTGTAGAGAGCGTTGCACAAACGACAACTTTTCTCTGATTGGCAGTGTTAAGAATTTTCGCGGAGAATATAGCTTGCGGACTTCAGACTTGAGTCCTATAAAGTTGTAAAAGCCTGACAGCATGCCATTACAGAAAATTATATTCTTTCAAGTTAATTCCAAAAGTTTAAACATAATGTCTATTGTATTCATTCGTTTGTTGAATTCGTTAGATTAGCAGAGGAGGTTTACTTCATAAATTACTATTGACAATCGTTGCGCCTGTTACGATTTTAAGAAATTCAAGCCCTTTCATTTCTGTGCAATGGTACAAGGCTAATAATAAAAGACTTAAAAGATAACTTGACGTTTAGTTCTAATGCGTGGAATGTCGACAACAAAGAGATGAAGACCCGCCGATTGCCTGGTAGTCCGATGGTGGAAAGGAGAGGGAGGGATTAAAGCGTGTAATTCCTGCGCACACTCACCAAAATGCATCCTATAGAACACCGAGAGACTTGCTACTCTGCGCCTGTGCTCGAGGCTGACCAGATTGGTTTCAACCAAATCAAGGTCACCAATGTGCCTCTTAGCACGTCTCTCCACTGAGTCCAACGCTGCCAGGTGGCATTTTGCAGCACCAGCCTATATGTGACAGCAGTACTCCATGCACGACCGGACTTGCGCTTTATATAACGTAAGAAGCTGCCTAGCGTGAAATAACGCCGCACCCTTGCAAGGACACCAAGTTTCCTTGCGGCTGCTTTGGCTCTGGACTATTGAGTCAAATATTGAGCCTAAACTATGGGCGGTTCATTAAACCGCCCATAGTTTAGGTTCGAAGAATATTTAACGCTTAACAACTGAAGGCGGTCAGTGTACTCCAAGAATACATTCCGGAAAGTAGGAGCCAAGGTGAGTTGGCTCCATTTAGCGGTTAAAAACACTTCTCTGCTTGTGTTTTGGAGGCGTTAAATCTCACAAGATCGGCATCGCCCCGTTCGGAGACTTCCTGTAGTGTGAGACCCAAACGCTCAATAATAGCCCCTCTTTTTGACTGGATTTGATTACTACTGGCCCGTGCACTTGGTTGGTATCTCTCCACAACTGTGCTGTCGTCTGCATACCCATAGATATCGGGAATGAGCAGATCATTAATATGCAGCAGGAAGAGAGTTGCGGAGACTCCGGACCCCTGAGGGACACCGGCGTTAGTCGCCACAGTACCTGTTGAGCAGCCATCGACGACGACCCGGAGAGACCGTTCACTCATAAAGTCCGTCACCTAGGCAATCAGACCAGAAGATAAGCCGTATGCTGAAAGCTTGCTCAATAGACTAGCGTGTCAAACCCTGTCCAAGATCTTCGAAACATCAAGGGAAACAGCAAGTGCTTCACGACTGTTCTCGAGGGCTTTGCCCCATATGTGAGTGCCATTCGCTAGAAGGTCGCCAGTTGATCGATTTCAGCGAAACCTGTACTGGCGATCACTGAGGAGATCATTTTGCTCTAGGTATGCCATGAGGTGGGTGTTCAACATACACTCCATAATCTTACAGCGTATGGAGGTAATTGAAATTTGCCGATATTTGGCAGGGTCGGTACGACTGACACTAAAACCTGTTATCCCCGGGGGTTGAGACGGGCTCCAAAGAACCACGTTTAATATGAATTTAGATTGCAATTTGTTAAACAAATGATTGGCCCGTGATGAGCCCATCGCCTTTTTTACATAAGAGAGGGTAAACGAGAATGCAGCTCTGATGGTAAGTAACTACAGTAATTGCTAATTCCAAGGGGGAGCCCGGGGATTAGCAGATGCGTTGCCGGACTATTAATTTACAATTAGAAACCCAATATCCCATAAGTCGCCTTGTACAAAGTGACAAATTTAGCACTTTGTTTTTGTTATCAGTCCTACATAAACATGTTGGGAAATTGTTAGTTACAAACCAACATTGAACATTTAGATATATTACTTGCAGATTCGAATTAAAGTCTGACTATATATTTTTGTAACACTTTTGGTCATCCTCCATACTATTTTAGTATTTCATAGCCACACTAACTTCACCATCATCTATTTATATAGCCTTAAAGTTTTTCTTGCCTTTCCTATAGTCACTTCTTATGACACTCACAAGACGAAATGGGATGATGGATACTCAGCATGCATAAAACATTATTTGGTGACACATAAAATTTTCAAAACCGGGTAGTTTTTTTTTTTCTTCAAGTGTCTTTATATTACTCATATTATAGTTATACACTTACATTTATATTATACTATTACTTTATAGTATACTATTGCTACGAGCTTGAGATTTGAGACTATTAAAAACTGCCGATTGAATTACCAAAATTGACACTTTAATCAAAGAATACTAATTACAACTTAAAACCACACCAATAATAGAACCCAATTGTACTACTGATTACTTTAGTTCGCAGTTGTGTCGCTTCGAAGTATTCGCTTGTATCGCCAATTCAATACTGACCCGGTCGCGGTCTATACCGGCCTTATAGGGCCTCAGGTAGTTTTCAGAACCTTCTACTGTAGAAACTTCTAAAATGTTCGAGTACATATCGGTCTATATTTACTAGGTGTCGATAGTTCTAGAAAGTTTTTCCATGGAAATTTTTAGAATGTTCTTGACTCTCTTAGTTCTGCTACTCGATACTAGAGAGTGTCAGTGGTAACTAGTGTCGCCATGTACCATGTATTAATTGTGGCTCGAAACACTATTATGTTACTTTGAGGGGTTTCTGGTATGTTTGAAATCAATACCTAATTTAGTATACCCAAATAAAAATAAATAATTAAAAATTTATCATCTATTGATGATAAATTTAAATAAAAATGACTACGATAATCAATGATATTTAATATTGGTTTTTAGACCGAATTTTTAATCATTCTTTTCCTGTGCACAGGTAAAGAATTTTTTTTATTCCCATGTATGAAATTTTATTGAAAGTTATTTTTTACTTTACCACTGTTTCGGCAAAAAAACTTTGTCCTGGGAACAACCAGCAAGAAAGGCAGCGGCACGTTTTAAAAAACAAATTTCACAGTTTGAAAGGTTTTACAAACTATTTAATTTTTTTTTAGAAATAACTGTGAAGCAACCATCTAATTCCCAGAAGTTATTATCGACCTATCAACGTCAATTCGCTTAGATACGGTATCCTTTGTGTTACGGCCTACGGCTGCTCCCTTAAAGGATCCAATCCTCAGGGGCCCATGAGCTGAAGACTTTCCGAACAGACGTAGGTCGGGCCTCAATGTGGCCACGTGGAATCTCTCGAATCACACTAAAATATATGGGGGAGCGTTCTATACTACGGCCAGTCGACCGGCAGAGGAATTAGGCGGAGCTTACTTACCTATATCCAAGGCGACTGGTCCCTCCGGAGTCGGTCAGGTCACATGTGGTTGTGTAGTGAAAGGGAAATAAGTGGTGATGTGGTGTGTATCTGGGTGTGAGTGATGGTGATTGAACCTAGACCTTGGCCGTCGGCAGCAGCCCGAGCGTCGACACTGCTCCAACTTGAGGGGGCCTTTCGAGGTTGTCCACAGTCACTTTCTTCTTTCGTCAGGTTGACAGTCAATTAACTCTATCGTACGATTTACTAACTTACAGAAGCCACTAACTATCGCTGGGTATAAGGTTACCGCACAAAACACGCACGGAGTTTCTGGGTCAAAGGTCACTACCGTTTCGCGTTGCAATAGTTACTTCTAGAATGTCAGAGGCCGCACTAGCTAATATTGTCGAATGCACTTATACAGATTCTGAGTCGGACCCAATAAGTCCCGGGAAGCTCTCCAGCAGGAATGCGCGTCACAAAATCCTAGACCGTATATTTACGGGCCGCACCTAATTATTCCGAGTTCCCTAACAGAATTGACCGCGTGCTCACGTCAGCACCGCTTACAGACAATTGACGCGCTTGCGACCCGCGCGCCACTTGCCACGCTCGGCCTAATTTCAAACCGGTATCGCCGAGCGGCGCGCCCTCTAACGTCAATCCCGAAATCAGCGTTCGGGCGTAAACAAACCCCCGTCTCGGACATAAGGATTTAGGTCCGCGAGCAAACCGGTCAGCGGGACAAGGTCGCGAAGGCAAGTTGCAAGACCGAATTTACAACCAAACTAGGCCACCTTAGGCAACCCATCATATCTTGCAACCCTAACCAACGCCTCAAAAGATAGCCCTAATGTGGCAAGCCGGAGGGTCAGCCTCCACTGGATGCCCCTCCTGGGCATCGCAGCACTTTAATAAGTCCTGTACTGGACAGAAGTCCGACGACCTCCTTCAAACACCTATCTGTGCCCCTATGATTAGTTCCGCAATCCGACCGGATCAGCTCTGCCAACAGCGACGCTACACGAAGCTGCCCAGACAAATTTTGTGCCAACAGTTGCTTCAGTGCAGAGCGCACCCACAAATTCCACATGAACGTCGTCTGTGGAGAGCCAAACGAAACGCACATATAATCCCTAGTATGAATTTTCAACAAGTAGGCCTAGCCAGGCCACCCATTTACTAAAATAGTGCGGCAGCTGATTTCAATCTGATAATCTCCAAAACTAGCTAGCCTGTTAGGCAAGTAGTCCTGTGCTCATATTTCAACTAATTTTTCAAAAGCATCAATGTTCAACTACAGAATTAATTCAACCAAATTAATCACCGATGCGCATAGGTCAACTTGCAAATTAAACAAAACAATAACGTAAAGGACAGCCCTACTTCTTCGTAAAGCAAAATGATTAAACACTATCGATGTATATGTACATAATTTTTCAAATAGCGCGCCATTCAATTTCCTTTCAGCAAACAGACGCAACAATCAAATACAGTGATTAAATATATGTACAAAACACATGCAGTAGCATTTAAAGGAGTAGATTAAATTCAATTATTTTAATTTAAACCGCTACAAATAGGAAAATTTCGCGGAAAGCCCAAAGCAATTTTTAATTTTAATTCAAGTATTTTTTGACTAAGTGCTTGACCAAACCAAATCTAATACCCCTTGACAGCGTGATTCAACGCTCCAGAGGGGCCCTAATCTTCCCACCACCAAGTGGAGGCCACATGGCGTGAACCCGAGATCGCTAACAGTCGCCACTCGGGTTGTACGCCTTCACTGAGGCCGTCGGCAACAGAACATTTTGACAAGTGGACTGTTGACGGCTTAAGGCTCAGTGGAGGTGGCCGTGGTGGGAGCTAATGCGGCAGCTAGCCAGGGCCGCCTCCATCAAATGGGGAACAGTGGTACACCAGTCGCGGCCACTCAGCTAACGGGAGTGAGAAGGGTCCAGCGGACCGATGAGTGGCCGTGAAGTTCCTCTCCAAACGCTTAGGGGGGTGATGACACCCCCGCCCCTGGGGGACTTACCCCCCGACCGGTCGGGGGTGGGACCTCTTTCAAACTTAGGGGCCTGATGGCTGGCCGGCGGACGCCGAGAGTCGCCCGGTAGAGGGCGTGGCTGAGCGCCCCCGCCCGTGGGGGTCGAGGGCCTGGCAGAGCCATGAGAGGAGACGCCGTTCGCACTCAGGCACAAAACGGCATGATGATTGCCCAGGCAATGCAGACAGGGCCGCCGATGCGGACAGTCTCGCTGGAGGTGTCCTCCCAAACATGAGCAGCACCAGCGGCGCTCCTTGGCGATAGTTCGCCTCGCTGGAACCGGCTTACCTAATAATTTCGGGCACGGCGTTACCCGGTGATCAGATGCTCGACAATAGGAGCAGGGGGGGGTTGACGACGACTTGCCTGGCGGGTTCAGACTCTCACTGGGCACGTCTCGTAAGTCGTCAACGGTGCCCGCCGCTTTCTCGATCTGCCGGCACTGCTCCTCCAAAAACCGCAGCAGGTCATAGAAGGGCGGAATATAGGAGGCCTCATCCCCGCCGTACCTCTCCTCAAAATGGATTCGAAGGTCGAGAGGTAGACGGGACAGCATGATGCGGAGCAACAAAAAAGCCAATTCGCCCACTGGTAAACCCAGCCGCCTCAACGTATTACAGGCCACCAAGACTGGATCCAACAGGTCCGGACGCAGTCTGGCCCGGTCACTAAGCAGCGGGAGGCTTAGAAGCTGCTTAACATGTTCGTCCGCAATTCGCCGGAGGTTGGCGTATCTTCTGGCTAATGGGTCCCGAGCAGTCTGGTAGGCGTCGTCCGACAATCTCAAGTGGCCGACGACGCCCAGGGCCTCCCCCTCCAGTGAGGCCAGGAGGTACACCATCTTTTGGCTCGGGGTCAAGTCACTCCGGGAGTCCACTAGGCTGTCGAAAAGACCAACGAAGGTCAGCCATTCGGAAAGGACCCCGGAGAACTTTTTCAGGTCCAGAGTTGGGAGTCGTCCCAACAGCTCCGGCTGAAGCTGCTTCAGAGAGGACTCGGACAGGTCACTCATCCGAGCTTCACGCGCCTCCTCGGCATACCTGACTTCAGCCTCGATCAACTCGTCCGTGAGCCACAAGAACTGCTCATAGTCCGTGAAGCAGGAGTCCAGGACTCCCTTCTCCACATCCGAATTCTCGAGCTCAGCGTAAGCCTCCTCCACTGCGGCCCTTCGACCATCCACCTGCTCGAACCGCTTCATCAAGTTATGGATCCTATCCGGTCGACCTATCAAAGCATGGGCGCTTGTGGCCCAGCGTAGCTCAGTCCGCAAACAACGGATCAGTAGCTTGGGCGATGTCATCACTATTAAATGCAAATTACGACGCGGCTTGAGCACAGATTACAAAGATAACAAACAAAAAATACAACAAAAATTAACAGTTAATAAATGCAGTTCCTATCAAATCGCGTTGAATAGAAATTACACAAATACGAATTACTACGTATCAACCAAATACAAGTTAGCACAAAAGAAAAGACACAAATCAAATTAACAAATAACAAATACTAGTGCGATCAAATCAAGTTAAATTCAAATTGCGCAAATACAATTACTACTATTTAGTTCAAATACAAATTACAGTATAAACGAAGATACACATCACGGTCGATCAACAAAAAATGCCTAGCTCGGAAATTAACCCTTCGATAAGTAATCCTCTACAACTATCCGACAACGATAATTAACCGATTACGTAAAAATAACCATCTACCTACATGACGTATATCTCTACAAAACTCCCGCTTGCGCAACCTAGGGCGCGGCTTTTCAAATCTACCCACTAACCAAAAAAAAGGCAAGCAACAAAGAACAAAGGGAAATAATTCTATTATTACGTACAAAAAATATTTTTACGTATTATGGACGGGCGTGATTGTAGATACAAATTAAACCAATCAAACCAACGCTCCCTGCCACCAGAATTGTTTAATGTTTATCAACCACTATGGTCGGGATCGACCGGGAATCGAACCCGGAACCACGCTCTGCTACCAATTTGTTACGGCCTACGGCTGCTCCCTTAAAGGATCCAATCTTCAGGGGCCCATGAGCTGAAGACTTCCCGAACAGACGTAGGTCGGGCCTCAATGTGGCCACGTGGAATCTCTCGAATTACACTAAAATATATGGGGGAGCGTTCTATACTACGGCCAGTCGACCGGCAGAGGAATTAGGCGGAGCTTACTTACCTATATCCAAGGTGACTGGTCCCTCCGAAGTCGGTCAGGTCACATGTGGTTGTGTAGTGAAAGGGAAATAAGTGGTGATGTGGTGTGTATCTGGGTGTGAGTGATGGTGATTGAACCTAGACCTTGGCCGTCGGCAGCAGCCCGAGCGTCGACACTGCTCCAACTTGAGGGGGCCTTTCGAGGTTGTCCACAGTCACTTTCTTCTTTCGTCACGTTGACAGTCAATTAACTCTATCGTACGATTTACTAACTTACAGAAGCCACTAACTATCGCTGGGTATAAGGTTACTGGGTCAAAGGTCACTACCGTTTCGCGTTGCAACAGTTACTTCTAGAATGTCAGAGGCCGCACTAGCTAATATTGTCGAATGCACTTATACAGATTCTGAGTCGGACCCAATAAGTCCCGGGAAGCTCTCCAGCAGGAATGCGCGTCACAAAATCCTAGACCGTATATTTACGGGCCGCACCTAATTATTCCGAGTTCCCTAACAGAATTGACCGCGTGCTCACGTCAGCACCGCTTACAGACGATTGACGCGCTTGCGACCCGCGCGCCACTTGCCACGCTCGGCCTAATTTCAAACCCGTATCGCCGAGCGGCGCGCCCTCTAACGTCAATCCCGAAATCAGCGTTCGGGCGTAAACAAAGGCCTCACTGGAGGGGGAGGCCTTGAGACGTGCCGCATTTTGTCAAAGGCGCCGCCACGACATCAAAGGCCGCCGCGTGCGACATACACCCGCAGAAGAATTTTATAAGCTCAACTCCGGCGTCAGTTTTCGAGCGACCCTTGTAAAACGCAATTGATTTTTATGATGAATTTTATTAATATAAAAAAATTATCATTAAATCTAAAACTATTTTCGCAAAATTTTTATTAAACGTTTGTAGTGCAGAAATTGATCTTAAATTTGCAGGTTCTAGTATACTACCAGATTTAACTAAAGGTATGACTTTAATATGTTTTATTAAATCAGAAACACCTGATTTGATGCTTGTATTAAAAATAGGGCCTGGATAAGGTGCAATTGTATCTATTATAGATGCAATAACTTTAATAGCAATCCCCTATAAGTCTGCCGCTTTCTTAACATCAATAGCTTTAAAATATTTAACGATATCTTTTGGCAATAATCTATAAAATTTTAAAGAATTTGAACAAGCCTTTACATTTTAATTGATAGAATCAGGCGTTACTTTGCGGAAATCCATTATATAAAAGCTTTTAGAAAAATTTACTTCGCAAATATTCGCGTTATAAAATAAAATGATGTGTCTTACCTAGTATGAAGAACACCTCCCGCCCTCCCTCAATTGCGTGCACTATCCCCGTCATCACTAATCCCAGCACCGCTACTCCCAACACCACTACACTAGGCAAGACACACCACTGACGATAATACGACACGTGTTTCGCCTCTACACGAGACATCCTCAGGTGATATAGACTCTACGGTGGCTAACCGCTAAGTGAGCGGCGAGCCAAAACAAGTGCCTTTTATACAGACCGATGACCCAACCGCTCTCTACTTAAGGAGCGAGCGACTGCGTCATGCGATAAAACATGCGACCAATCACTGCTGGACTTACGCAGCCGTAACCACGCAACCACGCAACCAATCGTTTATCACCGTGAGGGTGACAAACGACCATATTGCGAGGCTCTCTATTATTAGAGAGCAGGCTTAAGGATATTTAAGAGAGGTGAATTAGTAACATTTGTTTGTTCATTCAGCAATGCAACGGTATTATTATTACGTTTTAATATCTCTAACTGTTCCAGCACACACAGCCGCAGCCCTTTATTACACGTATGTAAGACTTTAAAGGAGTGGTCGTTGGCTAGGTTGTGTCCAGTGTCCAAAAGATGTTTGGCAAAATAGGATTTATCGGGATTGCAATTCCTGTACGCGGCTAAATGCTCTTTATAACGTGTCTCGAAATTGCGACCAGTCTGACCCACGTAAACGGCGTGGCATTCGTCACAAACAAGTTTATAAACACCTGACTTTTGACGAATATCCAACTTATCTTTATTATTACAGATATTTCTAAGAGAATTGTTTGTTTTGAACGCCACATGAACGCCGTTTTGTCGAAGAGTATTAGCTACTTTTTCAGATATGGGGCCTAAGTAGGTCAAACTGCTCACATATTGATGAACACTTTGAGGTTGAACCGCGTACAGAGAGTTGCGAACAACATGCTTTTGTTTCTTTTTAATTAAATTGTTAATGAGATTTTTTGAAAAACCGTTAGAGACCGCTATTTGATAAATTATATTAATTTATTTTAAATAATTTTCTTTACTTAATGGAGAGTGAATAAACGGTAAATGTAACAATAAAAAGCGGCTACTTTATGTTGCCACGGATGACATGATGACGCGGGGATGACCGTGTCGGTATGAGTTGGCTTTCGATAAATTTGGAAAACATGTGACGATTCTTTTCTTGTTATTGTTAAGTCAAAAAAATTAAGGGAACAATCTTGTTCCAATTCAAGTTTAAATTTAATTTTGTCATGGACTCTATTTATTTTATTGAGGAAAACATCCAATTGTCTCCTTGTGCCAGTCCAGCAAATAATTATGTCGTCTACATATCGATAGTAATATAAGATATTTTGATTGACAACTATATGTTGTTTTTCGAAATTATCCATGAAAATGTCCGCTATAAGGGGACTTAGAGGGGACCCCATTGCTAACCCTTCTTTTTGTAGGTAGAAACGGTTATTAAACCGGAAATAGTTTTGTTTCATACAGAGAGAGGTTAAGTTAAGAAGATCATTTGTTTCCCCGGGATATAGACGACGTTTTTCAAAGAGATCTGCGAGTATACGCAAACAGTCAGGGGATGGGACATTTGTGAAAAGATTATCAACGTCTAAAGATAACAATATGGATTTAGGAGGAATACGAATATATTTAATTTTGGAAATGAGATCTAAGCCATTTTTTAGGCTGTAAGTGGGGTTGAAACCAGATTTCTCTCGAAGGAGGAAGTTTAATTTTTTAGCAAGGAAATAAGCTGGTGCACCAATATATGAGACAACTGGATGAATAGGAACATGTTCTTTATGTATTTTTGGTATCACATATAAAATGGGTGCTTGAGGATTCATTAAAACAAGATTGCTCCGAGACAAGTTGTGATCGGGAAAAACATATGATGACTGTTGTATACATAACTTAATATCCGAAGTAAACTTTTTGGTTGGGTCAGACTCCAATAGCTCAAAGTCATCACCTTGGACAACATCGTTAACTTTCTGGCTGTACCCACTACTCTCCATAATAACAACAGTATTGCCTTTATCGGCTTTAGTAACAATAAGGTCGTTTTCCCTTATTCTCTGCTTTAGGGACTTAAAAACAGGGAACTCAGGATTGAAATGGGAAGACACGGGCACAGCCCGAATTTCATTAGCTACCAAACTTTTAACGATGTTATCTTTCTTCCCGATCACAACAGCCATCTCCGCGTCAACAGCCATAGTCTCTAACGATTTTTGGGAGACCGAAGGTGTTAAATTATACTTTAGGCCTTTATGTAAAAGGGACAACTCATCTGTTGGAAACTGGACATCGGAAAGATTTTTAACTCGGGGATAAAGTTGGTGATATTCTGCATGTATGTCGATATTACGATTACGGGATGAAGAGGATACAAGTCGTTGTAATTCACGGGACTGAATTTGATATTTCTCATAAACAGCCATTGAAGCAAGTTCTCTGGCTTTCCCATACAAAATATCAAATTCAATATTATGTAATTTATATGAAAGTTCAGAGTATAATACTTTAAGGTGGATTTTTAAATTATCTCTATTGGAAAACCAACGACGACACTCCTCATTAAGCCAAATGTTCTGAGCTTTAGAAATAGCAATACTGGCCGCTCAACTATTTGTGCCGGAACGTATTTGAATATAATTGTGAATAACATGAAGTTTTTTGCACTGCTGATTGAAACAAACATTTTGGGCAGCAATACGATGGAGTTTGTTAATTTGACCTAGAGTCTTGCCTGGTCGGCTATGCTAGCCTTTTTAAAATAATTAATAGAATCAGGCGTTACTTTGCGGAAATCCATTATATAAAAGCTTTTAGAAAAATTTACTTCGCAAATATCCGCGTTATAAAATAAAATGATGTGTCTTACCTAGTACGAAGAGCACCTCCCGCCCTCCCTCAATTGCGTGCACTATCCTCGTCACCATTAATCCCAGCACCGCTACTCCCAACACCACTACACTAGGCAAGACACACCACTGACGATAATACGACACGTGTTTCGCCTCTACACGAGGCATCCTCAGGTGATATAGACTCTACGGTGGCTAACCGCTAGTGAGCGGCGAACCAAAACAAGTATCTTTTATACAGACCGATGATGCAACCGCTCTCTATTTAAGGAGCGAGCGACTGCGTCATGCGATAAAACATGCGACCAATCACCGCTGGACTTACGCAGCCGTTTGTAAAATTAAAAACAAACCGCCGCGCAACGCCCACCCTCACTGTCCACTGTGTCACTGTTCACTGTACCATTAAGAAAAGAAAATTATTTAAAAGAACTTAATATAACTTAATGTAAGACACATCATATTATTTTATAACGCGGATATTTGCGAAGTAAATTTTTCTAAAAGCTTTTTTATAATGGATTTCCGCAAAGTAAAGACTGATTCTATTAATTATATTAAAAAGGCTAGCACGGCCGACCAGGCAAGACTCTACGTCAAATTAACAAAACTCCATCGTATTGCTGCCCAAAATGTTTGGTTCAATCAGCAGTGCAAACAACTTCATGTTATTCCCAATTATATTCAAATACGTTCCGGCACAAATAGTCGAGCGGCCAGTATTGCTATTTCTAAAGCTTAGAACATTTGGCTTAATGAGGAGTGTCGTCGTTGGTTTTCCAATAGAGATAATTTAAAAATCCACCTTAAAGTATTATACTCTGAACTTTCATATAAATTACATAATGAAGTCAACGCTCCGTCCCCCTCGTGCTCTAATCCAAAGTCCCGAAACCTTTCAGCTCGAGTTACAAAACCGTTTTCAGTGCCTAGAAGACTGCAATGAAGTGGACGATTTGAATGACAAGCTCGTGGAAACTGTCCATGCGGTCGCAGCTAAGTTCTGCAAGACCCGCCGCAGAAGAACACAAAAACTCTCCGATCACACTCTTAATCTCATGGCTGTTAGACGGGAGATGAAGCTACATTCCTCAACAGATTTGACAGCATACAGGTTACTGAACAGACAGATCTCCAAGTGCATGCGGCGGGACTTACGCAACTTCAATACAGCTCGTATTGAAGAAGCGATCGAGCGGAACCAAGGCTCCAAAGTCTTTGCCAGAGATCTGTCTGCCAGAAAGAGCCAACTGTCAAAGCTGAAGACCGAATGTGGCAGCATCGTTTCCGGGGCACCTTAGATTTTGAGTGAGATTGAGAGGTTCTATGGGCAGCTGTACACGTCATCGTTGGAGCCACACGCAAGTGTGAGTAACGATCTAAGAGCGAGTCTTATCCGACATTATTCCGATGATATCCCGGACGTCAGTCTGAGCGAGATTAGAATGGCTCTCCAGCACCTTAAAAACGGCAAGGCCCCAGGCGAGGATGGAATTACAGCGGAGCTTCTGAAAGCGGGTGGAAAACCGGTACTTGAAGTCCTTCAGAAGCTCTTTAATTCCGTCCTCCATGGTGGCATTACACCGGAGGCGTGGAGCAGAAGTGCGGTGGTCTTGTTCTTCAAGAATGGCGACAACGCTCTCTTGAAGAACTACAGACCGATTTCCCTTCTGAGCCGCGTCTACGTGCTGTTTTCGAGAGTCATTACGAATCGTCTCGCGCGCAGACTTGACGACTTCCAGCCTCCCGAACAAGCCGGTTTCCGAAAAGGCTTTAGCACCATAGACCACATACATACCCTTCGGCAAATTGTACAGAAGTCCGAAGAGTATCATTTGCCACTATGTCTGGCGTATGTGGACTATGAGAAAGCCTTTGATTCCGTCGAAATTTGGGCGGTGCTGCAGTCCCTTCAGCGATGCCAAGTTGACTGTCGGTATATCGAAGTGTTGAAGTGCTTGTACAGTAGGGCTACGATGGTTATCCGAGTACAGAACCAGAGTACGAAACCTATCCAATTGCAGAGAGGTGTAAGACAGGGTGACGTCATATCCCCGAAACTCTTTACCGCTGCATTGGAAGATGTTTTCAAGCTTCTGGACTGGAAAGGATACGGTATCAACATCAATGGCGAGTACATCACTCACCTTCGATTTGCCGACGATATAGTCCTTATGGCAGAATCGCTGGAGGACCTAAGCACTATGTTCATTGACCTCAATAGTGTTTCCCAACGGATAGGTCTTAAGATGAACATGGACAAAACAAAGATCATGTTTAATGTCCATGTCACACCTATACCGGTAGTTGTTGGGAACACTAAGCTCGAAGTTGTTGACGAGTTTGTTTACCTGGGACAAATAGTCCGACTAGGTAAGTCCAACTTCGACCGAGAGGTCAATCGACGGATTCAACTCGGTTGGGCAGCGTTCGGGAAATTACGACACATCTTCTCGTCAGGTATACCTCAAAACTTGAAAACGAGACTGTACACCCAGTGCGTGTTGCCAGTGATGACATACGGAACTGAGACGTGGTCCTTCACTGCTGGCCGTATGAGGAAGCTCAAGGTCGCTCAGCGAGCTATGGAGAGGGCTATGCTCGGAGTTTCTCTGCGAGATAAACTTAGAAATGAGGATATCCGCAGTAGAACCAGAGTGACCGACATAGCCCAACGGATTAGTAAGCTGAAGTGGCAATGGGCCGGCCATATAGCTCGAAGAACCGACAACCGATGGGGAAGAAAGGTTCTCGAGTGGCAGCCTCGTACTGGCAGGCGAAGTGTAGGACGTCCCTCCACTAGATGGAGTGACGACCTGGTAAAATATGCAGGAAGTCGATGGATGCAGGTGGCTCAGGACCGTGCTTTGTGGCACTCTTTGGGGGAGGCCTATGTTCAGCAGTGGACTTGTGAAGGGCTGTAATGATGATGATGATGATGAAATATCTTTATAAAAGCTTTTACAAAATTTACTTCGCAAATATCCGCGTTATAAAATAAAATGATGTGTCTTAACTAGTATGAAGAAGCACCTCCCGCCCTCCCTCAATTGCGTGCACTATCCCCGTCACCACTAACATTGGTCGCATGTTTTATCGCATGACGCAGTCGCTCGCTCCTTAAGTAGAGAGCGGTTGAGTCATCGGTCTATATAAAAGGCACTTGTTTTGGCTCGCCGCTCACTTAGCGGTTAGCCATCGTAGAGTCTATATCACCTGAGGATGTCTCGTATAGAGGCGAAACACGTGTCGTATTATCGTCAGTGGTGTGTCTTGCCTAGTGTAGTGGTGTTGGGAGTAGCGGTGCTGGGATTAGTAGTGACGGGGATAGTGCACGCAATTGAGGGAGGGCGGGAGGTGCTCTTCATACTAGGTAAGACACATCATTTTATTTTATAACGCGGATATTTGCGAAGTAAATTTTTCTTAAAGCCTTTACATTTTGTTTAAGCAATGATTCGACAACAATGGGAGAAGAATTTAATGATTTTGTTATCAAAAAAAGAACATCAGTAAAATGTCTCTCAAAGGCCATAGCAAATCCTTGATCAGATTGAGTTAAATTATTATTAAAATTATTTATTATTATAGTACTCGAGCCCGACATAAGCCATTTATACAATTCACTCAACAGAGAGGCTCACAATATCCTTATGTTCTTTATATAATAACGATTTATCTGTTATTATAAAGGAGCCACCATGTAAACTTTTTTCTTTGCTGAAGGAACTGACCATCTGGTGATTTCTGAAACTAAATATGAAATTATAATCTTTTAGCCAATGTTCAGTAAAATAAAGTATATATATATTGTTACTATTTTAAAAAAAATTGTACTTCCAATTCTTTGCACATCATGTTTTGTATATTTTTATGCACCAGGTGTAAACAAAATTTATTTTAAATTTTTTACAATTTTTATTCAATTTACTTATTTGTGGACTGCTTTCTAAATTAATTAAACTCTTATTATTGCCAGAAATTACCTGTATTATCGCATTCATTAATTTAAATTAATTGGAACTGGTTCCAAATTAAATGTCAAATGATTATGCTGCTTAATAGAAGCAGTCTTGGTAGCCAAAAACTTGGCTAAGTTTAAATGTAAGTAATAAGATGACATTCGCTACCAGTCTTATATTATATTTGGATAGATAATACTTATCACCTGTCCAAAATGTTTAAATAAAATTATTTACATATGTCAATTAAAGGATAGGGTGCAAACGAGCACACAGTCCACCTGATGGTAAGTGGTTGCTGTGGCCCATAGACATCTATATTTATCCTCGTTTGCGAATCAAAATGCAGATGCGTTGTCACCCGTGAGGACTAAGATGGAATGCCTCTTTTCCAGTAAAAAGTGTCTCCGGTTCTCTACACTCACCATACGAAACACAGCAGTGTTAAGCTGCTATTTTACGTTGGTATTCTGTGAGAGCGTGGTCCTTCCCCGGTCGAGCCGACCCATTCGTGTTACAACTATACTACTAATATAGCTGCAGCATGGCTCTACCACGTAGTGTGTGTGCAACTGTGACCGTTTAGTGACGGTTTAAGAATATCCACTAGCCCTTAGCATCCCGTCGGTGTCGTAAGAGGCGACAGAGGTAAACAAACCGGGAAATGGACAGCAGCATCTTCTTAGTAACAACTAAAAATAAAAAACTGCGGTTACCAACCCGCTTGCAAAACGGGTTGGTAACTATGAAAAATATGGGGAGATATCAGGCAATATATAGAGTAGGCCTATGTTCATTAATTTACTTTTTATAGGCTGTAACAGTAACGGAGTGTAGTGGTGTTGGGAGTAGCGGTGCTGGGTTTAGTGGTGACGGGGATAGTGCACGCAATTGAGGGAGGGCGGGAGGTGCTCTTCATACTAGGTAAGACACATCATTTTATTTTATAACGCGGATATTTGCGAAGTAAATTTTTCTAAAAGTTTTTTTTTAAGTAACGGAGTGTGTCAGTATTGGAGCATTCTCTATATTCTCTATTCTCTCACTCTTACAGTACGATGTAATAATTATACGAAACGATCGGCGAGATATCAACTGCAGGACCAACGGCTTTACGTGATTTCCGAGGCACGAAGTTGAAACACCGCTATCACTTTAATATAATTAAACGTGGTAGAGCCATGCTCCAACTATATTATGGTTATAGCGCAAATGGCTGGGCTCAACCGGGGTAGAACCACGCTTTCACAGAATACCAGCGTTAAATAGCAGCTTAATGATATTGTGTTTCGTATGGTGAGTTAGAGAACCGATGACCCTTTTTACTGGAAACGAGGCATTCCATCTTAGTCCCCAGGGGTGGCAATGCGTCTGCATTTTGATTCCTAATTGAGAATAAACGCAGATGTCTATGGACCTTACAATCAGGTGGACTGTGTGCTCGTTTGTCACCCTTATTCAATAAAAAAATTAGTAAATCAAATCATATTCTTTATTTAATCCAGTAACAAATATATTATAATATGCAAATGAAATTACGTTAATGGCAAAAAATATTAACAAAATTTTGAATAACAACTAAAGAATAAATAAATATATGAAAAAGTATAACTATTCCAGTTCTTATCATCAAATAAGTTTCCACATAAAAGGTAAATCAATGGAAAAGTTAAACTTAATAAGTCTTTTATTGTTCATAACTATTCTATTGTCGCCTGTTATAAAAAATTAATGAAAAGGATTTTCTATCGAGTTGTTTGATAAAGATACGAGACCATTACCATTTTTGTTTTATCTTCCTTTACAAAACAACGCTTTATATCACAAGAGCTGATCACTTTGTCGTAGAGAAATTACTCTACGTAGGGACTGAAATATCCAACATATTACGATACGGCCATACTTTTTTTTTTAAAAACGTACGTGTATTGTTTAGCTGCTTAGCAACGTTTTATATTGCTTGGCGGTAATTACTGAATGAACATTCACCAGTCGCTATAATGCGAACAATTTAGCAAGCACGCAGCATTGCATTTTCACATATGATTTGTTTTGAGGTATAAGGGAATATTTCCAGAAAGTCGAACTATATGAGATCATTGACTGACATGGGAAAAAATGTACTAACTATAAATTAATGTTTTTTATAGGATAGGGTGACAAAAGAGCATACAGTCCACCTGATGGTAAGTGGTTGCTGTGACCCATAGACATCTACATGTATCCTCAATAAAGAATCAAAATTTAGATGCGTTGTCACCCGTGGGGACTAAGATGGAATGCCTCTTTTCCAGAAAAAGGGTCTCTGGTTCTCTAAACTCACCATACGAAACACAGCAGTGGTAAGCTGCTATTTTACGCTGGTATTCTGTGAGAGCGTGGTCTTTCCCCGGTCGAGCCGACCCATTCGTGCTACAACTATACCACTACTATAGCTGCAGCATGGCTCTACCACGTATAAAAAAATAATGTTTCTATAGTCGTTGAATGACGAATTTATTTCATTATTTCATCACCATCATCATCGTTATTAATAATCTTACGTTAAGGCTCGATGACACTGGGCTAGTTTACAAGCTACAAGCCATCGAGTTCGCGAGCAACTCGTAAACTTGCTCTGTGTCATTGAGCTTTTTTATAATCTGCTTTTGAGAATCCGATTGTAAAAAAGCTGCTTGAAAAATAGAAAGCCGGGCTAATTTACTCGCCATTCGCTGGCGTGGCTGGCGTGTTGGCCTGTAAGCTAGTTAACTAGCTGTGTTATCATCATTGCTGTTGAACTAGTTGCGAGCATCTTTTCGTTTTGGCAGTTTAAGCTAAAATGTCAAAAAGAAAGTTGTTATTTTAGCTCATCTTATCAAGAAGGATTTGCAACGAAAACTAAAGAAGAACTTGAAACAGAAACTTGTTACACTACTTTTTGTCTTTTATATTCCATAAAATAGGGTAATGCTTGTAGATGTTGAGAAACTCTATTATATCACGCGTATTCCATTGCATTTTTTAGCTTAAAAAATTAGCCGAAAGACGCAGTTAGCACGCCACGCAAAACAACACGTGGTTCCAACTAGCTAGCTAGTTCGCTACTGAGCGAGTGGATAGTTTTTTGTGTCATCGACACTCGCTTACTCGCTCACTCGCTAGCTTTCAAACTCACCGACTAGCATCGCGTAAACTAGCCCAGTGTCATCGAGCCTTTACTATCCAATATTTTAGGTTATTTTAAGTCTTAAACGTGTTGTGACGATGCAAGAGAATCCATTACCCCATTTTATCCCCATTCGTACCCATTTCGTTGTTTAGAAGTCCCGCTGGGTTTCTTGCTTGTTCTTCTCAGGACAGAGATTTTTTTTAAAATCAGTGGTAAAAGTAAAAAAATGACGTTTTTACTGATTGTACTTTACTTTATTGACGATTTTAAACAATTTTATCCTTTTTTATTTTAGAGATATTTTTATATTTATATACATTATTAATATCGACCCGTTCTAGCTTAGCCTGGGTGAGATCTATTAATGTAGTAGCATCATTTAGGATTTTTAAAATAATTATCAATAACCATGTATTTCATAAATTTTTCAATTGCACATAAAATACTCCGAGATTTTCAGATAAAATATAGCCTAGATCACTTCTGGCTTTGATCAGACACAGACAGACATACAAAAAGTTTTCAATTGGCTATTCTGATACAACAAAAAATATAAAAAAACTGCGTTTCATAGCAGCAACTATAACAAGTATATTAACCCATGAGAGGCAATCTATTGGTAGGCCTTCGCTCAACAGTGGACTTATATAGGCTGTAATAATAATGATAATGACCATGAAAAACTTTGTGTACCCCAGACTAGGATTTTCTCTTGATATATAGATAAGTTGCAAATGAAAAAACATTCAGACTTTGAACAATTACTTAGTAGATCATACAAATACTTGTACCGAGCGTGATTTGAAACCGAGGCCTCGCATTGTACGCAGCCAAACGCTTACCCACTTCGCTGCCGAGCCGTCTTAAATGCCAAAACGAATAAATACGTGACTAGAAGAATATTAGCAATTTGATTTAGCAAAGCAGTGATTAGTACCTGGTGAAGCCATAAATATTAAAGCAAACATTATATAAATATGGAATACCATTATAATCGACCGCAACTACATTTATTTCATTTATTATGACCTTTGCGGAAATTAATGTTGAATCGTTAACGTACCTAGTACCAGTCTGTCCAATTAGCTTTTTTAGTATTTTAAATTCTAGTGGTTTGAGTTTTTCTTTTTTCTTGCTGTGTGTTTAAATTGACGGAGAAATCAATTGCATTATGATGAATGAATAAATAAAATATACTTTGTTGTACACCAGAAATACGTCAAAAACATAACTTGTAAAAAAACCAAGTCTCGCAACTCAGTTCTTCTACCGTAAAAAGTTGTGAGATCTATGTAATACCAAGTCGGTTAATTTATTCAGTCCCTACTTAAGGGTCTTTCTGTCTTAAGGTATGTTGACCCTTAAGTAGGGACTGAATAAATTAACCGACTTGGTATTACATGGATCTGACAACTTTTTACGGTGTAGAACTGAGTTGCGAGACTTGGTTTTTTTTAAAGTTATGTTTTTGACGGCATCTCATTTCTTTTTGTAGATAGTTATGTCTAGGTACCTATCTACACCTATTATTCCATTATATTATTCCATTGTAGTATATGAATAAATCAGTGTACCTGTATATGTATACAGGTACACTGATTTATTCACTGCAAATGTAACTTTGTAATCCTATATATCTATATGGGATTACAAAGTTAATTATGCAGTTGATTTATCTAGAAAACTGAATCGAAATTGCAAAATATTTTAATTTTTCCTTAATTTATACACTAAACACTAATTGTATTCCAAATTTGAAGCTTCTATGTCTGCTAGATGCCTTAGAGTTTTGATGATCGGTCAGTCAGTGAGTGACAAAATTAAGAAACTTTGACTAGTTATAACTCTAAACTACTACTACTGGTTCAAATTTAATGAAATTTGAAATATACAGATTTTATACAATGCCTACTTCTTTACTGAAAATTCAGGCTTCTAGTTTTATCCACAACGAAGTTCTAGGGTTTCGAAAATAGCCTGAACTGCTTCGAGAAAAGGATGGTACGGCCGTGCCGCCTTTTTGGTCGACTTGGCGGGGGCACTACCGTGCCCCCAGATGAGAGAGAAAAAAAAACATAAATTATTTAAAGGTACAATTGGCGGCCTTATCATTTAGAAACAATCTCTACCAGGCAACCTTTGCAGAGGATCTGTAAGAAAGAGTAAGGGTGTACATAGGTTGTTGGAAAATACACACGACTTACATATAATTATATAATCGATAAATACATACATACTATAATAAATAAATACATTTAAAATACAAAAATATAGATATACATATACGAGAGCAAAAAGAATTAAACAAGTATGTGAAGTCAAAGGTAGTAATTTTTTAGAGGCACGAGCATTTAGGGGCAAAGAAGTGTGCTTTGAAAAGGTTTTTAAATGTTTAAATAGACTGCGCACTTCTAATGTGCAGCGATAGGGAGTTCCAGAGCCTACCATCTTCAATAGAAAAATATTTAGAATAGAAGTATGTGTTATGAGACGGAATTTTTAGGGTGAGGTTATTATCGGAGCTAAGAGAGCGACAGTGAGTGTCTCGAAGAAACTCAAACCGCTCTTTAAGGTAAGTAGGGGAAGTAGGAATAGAATACAGTATAAAAGAGAAAGAATGTGAGTATTCCTGCGAAGACGAATCGGAAGCCCTTGAGTTTTTCGCGATATTCGGAGACATGGTCATATTTTCGTAGTCCAAATATGAACCCTATCCAAAGATTCAGATTACGCTCAAGTTTATTAAGCAAGTCCTCATTTAAATTGAGATAACACGTATCAGCATAATCGAGAATCGGTTAAAGAAGTGATTGTGCAAGCGCAATTATGGTAGGTATGGTTAGACAATTGCTTAATCTACGCAGAGATGCGACCGACGTAAACACCCTCCTACTAACCTTGCTTACCTGCGGAGCCCAAGATAAAAATTGTCAAAATTAACACCTAGATTTTTAACGGTGTCACTATATGGCACAGGTATCCTATCAAAAACAATACCAGGTAAGGAAGAAAAATCAAAACCAGTTTTTGACTGCCTATAATTATTGCTTTTGTTTTTGATGGATTTACTTTAAGAACGTATGACTTACTCCAATCCACAATTAAGTCAAGATCTATGTTTAATAAGCCTATAGTATTGGGTAAATCCATCTATTTGGCATACACATATACGGCAGTGGCAGCGAGAAGATAATTGGAGCATGAAAGGACTAATGAAGATAGAAAAGAGGAGAGGAGACAACACGCCACCTCGCGGTACATCGGCCTTAATCGTAAACCAGTTGGAGAAGGATTCATGTACAGGTGTCCGTTGCCGGCGACCAAACAAGTGACTATGAAACCAGTCAATCACTTAAGGAGATATGTTAAGAGAAGCTAAGAGCTAAGCTAAAGTCAACACTATTACGTGCTGTTTATCCATACTTAGACGAATATCCTCTGTCATCTTGACTAAGACACTAGTCGTACTATGACTAGCATGGAAACCGGATTGGAAAGAATTGAAAAGACTCCACCTAGATAATTAATAAAAGGCTCAATTGTCGATGAACTATACGCTCAAAAACTTTTGCAAGGAATGAAATTATGGATATGGGGCAGTAGTCAGAGAAACTAGAGGGATTTGCTTTTTTGGGTATAGGAGTAATCTGGGCTTCTTTTCTGGAAGAGGGAAAATTTCATACTGAGACAAAATTGAATAATTAAGGATTAAAGTTGGCAAAAAATTACTTAGCGTACATCCGCTCGATAAAATAAAACGATGTGTCTTACCTAGTTTGAAGAGCACCTCTCACCTTCCCTCAATTGCTAAGACCGTCTTAGCGGTCAGCCACCGTAGAGTCTAGATCACCTGAAGATGCTTCGTGTTGAGGCGAAACAGGTGTCGTATTGTCGTCAGTGGTGTGTTTACCCTAGTGTAGTATTGTTGGGAGTACTGGTGATGGGAGTAGTGGTGCTGGAATTAGTGGTGAAGGTGATAGTGCACGCAATATAAATATATATAAATATACTATATTTTTTTTTATCTCTGAACAACCTGTTGCAGTGATTCCGAATATTTTTATCTTTATCTCTATTGGTATCAGAGTTATCAAATTTATACATAGCTTTAGCAAAATTTTTCGTACGCTGCAAATTTTTGATCCCCTGAGTAAGACAGGGAGCAGGCAAATGCTTAATCCGAACGGGCGGAATCGGAGCATGAACGTCGTAGAGTTGTGTTAAAAGAGAATTAAACCTGTCAACCCTTTCGTCAATGTTAGCTCCAGTAAGATTCCAGTCGATCATCGCAGCATAATCTCTCAGACAATCTAAATCTATACCATCAAACTTACGCAGCAGAAGGATTCACGATTTAGGTTTAGGTGGTCGTAATTTGCTGTAATTCTCCTGTAGCTGCTGTATAACGTTCTTTTAATAAGGCTATTCAGATGTTTTCACTGCGTTTTTACTACCTTTCTAGTTACTAAAAGAACATTTATAAATTTCGTTATGGTGAATATTCGATGCGGGACTGAACGAAATAAATATGCCTCGTTATTAAAGAACTTTTATGGCTTTATTTATAAAATGTTCGAAAGGCTTATTTATAAAACACCAAATAGAAGCCATTAGTAAGGTGGCCAAGCGTACCGAATTTTTAAGAAATTCCCGCTTTTAAAATCCCCTACTTCGGTATTTATTTTCCGGAAAAATCTAATGGATGGCGATGTCCTGCTTTATTCAATGTTCACTTAATACCATGTCGACAATTACAAATAGTTACTCGTTGCTTATTATAAAATTTAATATGGGCTAGATTGAATGTATTTCCTCCAGATAATCTTACTCCTACTCTCCTCCCATCCACATAATTTTTATTGATCCTTGGAGGTCCGCTGTCTTTCTCAGCAATTTAAATAAAAGGTAAATAAAACGTCGGTTTGTATTAAAATTAACTTTCTATTTCTCCTATAATGCCTTTATAATGCCAAATTCCATATATTATCTACGTAATAAATTATTTGAAATAGTCCCTGCAAAAACGTCTGTACTAAACAGACAGACATACACCGAAGTGATCTTAGGTTTTCCGTTTTGATAATTTTAGCACGGAACACTAATTAAACCGTAGTAGTAACCGTAGTCTATGCAAGAGTAGCAGAGGGAAAAAGCAAGTATGCAACCTACAGTTATTTATGTTTTCAAGCATAACTTTATGTATACTGGTAATCTTCTCTACTCTCCTCCCAAGTTATGACGCTTTATTAGAATAGCCGTGCTAGATAGTTAAGACATGGTCTCACCATGTGTATAGTGAACACACAGCTGATCTAAGGACTGAGATGGAATGCCTTGTTACCAGTTAAAAGTGTCTCTGACACCTGTTACTCATCATAGTACACCCAACAGCATTATACTGCTATTTCAATATTCTTCGAGAGCATAGCCCTTACCCGGTCGAGTCGATAACGACAGTAGATAGGCGAAAACTCTAATCAAAACATTTAATATAGAGACAGACTTAAGAATAATTTAAGGTTGGTATTCGAGGGTGCGTGAGTTTCCGGTTCCGGCCTTACCGTAGCAAGAAGCAGTATTATTGTGTTCTCATTTACCTCCAAATTAAATTCAAAAAGTCATCCCGATTAAGTAAAAGTGATTCGTTCTTATAGAAAACATAGTTAAGTGCACTTATAACTAATAATCTTAATAAAAACGTTATACGACCATAGACAAGGAAACGCAGTGAAGGGTCTACCAACATATTATTCTATCAATCTGTACTGACAACCTGACAACCTAGGAATTAGGCTGCGTTCAACGTTTATTACAAAGAGTATATAATCACTATATTTAAGGGACGAGACTTTCTTAGTGTATACATACGTTCCATTTTACACAAAACAACAATGGATAACATAGAAATTTTCTTTGAACGAATGAAAATTGAAATGGCAAAACAAACAGACGATATAATTTCGAAAATAGACGAAAAGTTGGCTCCTCTCACGCGCGAAGTCAAAGAATTAAGGTTGGAAAATCAGGAACTGAAAGAGAAAATAAGATTAATGGAAAGAAGCAGAAGAAATAATAACATTATTTTATATGGACTCAAAGAAACAGAAGAAACCGTGCTGTAACTAATGGAATTAACAGTCAAAAAATAGGTACTGATTAAAAAAATTCCCTTGAGCACAAAGATATTAACGAGATACGCCGAATTGGCAAAAAAATCAATAGCACTGAAAGGGAAAGACCTGTACATATGTCATTAGTAAATGCTTGGAAAAAAGAAGAAATAATGAGAAACAAGAAGAAATTTAAAAATGTATATGTTTATGAAGACTATCCCAAAGAAGTTCAAGAAAAAAGGAAAGAATTAAGAGGAAAAACTGATAGAAGAAAGAAAAAAGGGAAACTTTGCGGTAATAGATTATGATAAACTGATCATCAAAGAAAAAACACAAAGCAATGAGAAGCGTAAACGGGATTTATCGACATCACCTGCAAATACACCACAGCCTCGAAAACAGTACGCGCCATCCGAAACGAATAGGGCAAATGCTTTCGACATAATGAGAGGAAGAAGAGGAAGATACATAATGAACAGAAACAATGACATAAAAACATCAGCCACCGGAACAAGACAACAATTAAAGTAAAACTAAATAAAATAAACAATGAAATATTCCCCAAGCCGCCTGGTCCTCGTGGGGAATTAGACCACCACCCTCCATTGAAGAATTGCAAGAGTAATAGTAAAATTTGTAATAAATTTGGTAATAAAAATAAAAATATTAGAAATAAGAAGAAACAATTTGAAAACTCCACTTTGAAAATAGGTACATTTAATGTAAGATCCCTTTCATCGATTGAACGATACTTACAACTTACTTGTGCACTAGAAGAAATCGATTTTGATATACTGGGATTATCTGAAGTAAAGAAAACTGGCTACAGCATTGAAGAATATCGAGAATACATCCTATGTTACATTGGGCAAACAAAAGGCTTACATGGGGTAGGATTCCTGGTAAAGAAAAAACATAAACATATGATATCTAATTTCACAGGGATCTCTGAAAGGGTTGCTCTACTGCAACTAGAAACCGAGAAATTTAATATATCTATAATCCAGGCATATGCACCAACATAGGCATCGCAAGAAGAAGACATCGCAAATTTTTACAGTGATATGCTAAAAGCGCACTCTTTAGCAGATAATATAATAATAGTTATGGGTGACTTTAACGCTAAAAAGGGGTGGCCCAAGAAAGAAGAATGCTTGTGTATGGGAAGCTACGGTTACGGAGAACGCAATGAAAGGGGCGAAAGACTAATAAATTATTAAAAAATTAAAAAATTATTAATGAGGAGCGGTTTGACTCCTTAGTTAAATATCAATGTGAGTGTCAGCGCTCAATGCCAGATTCTTCAAAGTCAGTGTGTGCTAATAATATTATACCACCACAAAAACTCTATGACAGTGCCATAACAGAGGATATTAAAATAATAAATAACTCAAATATTACTAAAAATAATATAATTGTTTATAGCGATGACATGGGAAAAAATCTAGGCATAACTTTAAATAACTCTTTAAAGGGACAAAAAGTTACAAATTGCTGCATGCCTGGAGCATCTTTTAGTGACATCCTAAATAAAATTATTGTTACTAAATTTTGCCCAAATAGTACAATAATAATTTTTGTTGGTAGAAGAGGCAGTGTCAACAACAAACAGTTATTAAGATATATTGAACAACTTAATAACTTAAATGTACACAAAATTGTCTTGTTCACACTGCCTTATATACAGGGATTGCCACAAGAAAATAATTTAAGACATAATTTAAATATACAAATGCATAATTTAATATGTAATAATAATTTAAATTTGACATATAATTCTAATGATAATAATCATAAATTTCATGTAATTGACATAAATAATTTAATAAAAAAGTTTTGGACAAAAGATAGGTATTACCTATCCAAATATAATTTAAGACTGATAGCAAATGTGCTATCTTATTATTTACTTTTTAACTCAGCCAAGTTTTTGGCTACCAAGACTGCTTTTATTGAGCATAATCATTTGACATTTAATTTGGAATCAGTTCCAACTAATTTAAATTAGTGAATGTGACAATAGAGGCAATCTCTAGCAATAATAAGAGTTTAATTAATTTTGAATACAGCCCACAAATAAGTAATAAAAATTGTTTACACCTGGTGCATCAAAATATACAAGGCATGTTGGGCAAAGAATTGGAAGTTGAATTGTTTTTAAATAGTAACAATATACACATCCTTTGTATTACTGAACATTGGCTAAAAGATTATAATTTCATATTTAATTTCAGAAATCACCAGGTGGTCAGTTCCTTCAATAGAGAAAAAAGTTTACGTGGTGGCTCCTTAATATTAGCAGATAAATCATTATTATATAAAGAACGTAAGGATATTGTGAGCCTCTCTGTTGAACGAACTGTAGAAATGGCTTGTGTCGAGCTCGAGCACCTCATTGTTGTAAGTGTTTACAGACCCCCATGTGCTACTTATGACCATTTTGAAAGGATTGTGGAAGAAGTTTTACTCAAACTTAGTAAACAGAACAAGTCTGTTGTAATGTGTGGAGACTTTAATATCAATCTCCTTGAAACTTCTTCCATTAGTATTAAGTTTAGCTCATTGTTTAAATCGTATAATCTTGTAAATTTATTCTTAGAACCAACACGTATTGCTGGGCCTAGTGCGACCTGTATAGATAACATTTTTACAGATGTTAAGCCCTTGCATAAATCAATTATTCAAAATTTAAGTTCAGATCACTGTGGACAGTTAGTATCACTACCTTACATACACAAAAAACAGAAAAATAAGAAAGTTGTGTTTGTTCCAATAAATGAACATCGCTTGGAGAGGTTTAGAAGTAATATAATAAAAACACTTCCATCACTTTCGTTTAAAAATAGTGCTAATTATTTGTATGCTACATTATTTGAAATTATACGTTGTGAATTTAGTAGAATATTTACTTCTAAAACTTTCTCTTTTAACAGTCGCAAATCATTTAATGAATGGGCGACAGTAGGAATTCATAAAAGTAGGCGAAGGTTATACGAGCTTTATGATGAAAGATCATATAATAGTAGTGTTATATTTAGAGATTATGTAAAAACATATTCTAAAATATTTAAAAAAGTGTGCTCCACTGCTAAGGCTTTACATTTAAGCAACAAAATTAAAACTGCATCCGACAAAATTAAAATGACCTGGAGAATAATAAATAGTGAAACGGGCAAGGTCAAACCGCGCAACTCGGATTTTCTATTGAATATTAACAATAATTTAACGCGATCTGATCAAGAAGTTGCTATGGCTTTTGAGAAACATTTTACTGATGTTCCTTTTTTGACAACAAAATCATTAAATTCTTCTCCTACTGTCGCCGAATCATTGCTCAAACAAAATGTAAAGGCTTGTTCAAATACTTTTAAATTCCATAGGGTACTGCCAAAAGATATCGTTAAATATTTTAAAACTATTGATGTTAAGAAAACGGCAGACTTATGGGGGATTTCCGTTAAAGTTATTTTATCTATAATAGATACATTAGCACCTTATCTAGCCACTATATTTAATATAAGCGTCGAATCTGGTGTGTTTCCTGATTTAATGAAACATAGTAAAGTCATACCTATATTTAAATCTGGTAGTACATTAGACCCCGCCAATTTTAGACCAATTTCTGTACTACCAACATTAAGTAAAATTTTTGAAAAAATTATTTTAGATCAGATGTTAAGTTTCTTTAATATTAATAAATTGCTACATAATAATCAATTCGGTTTTACAAGGGGTCGCTCGACAACTGACGCTGGAGTTGAGCTTATTAAACATATTTTTTGTGCATGGGAGAAATCAGAGGATGCTTTGGGTATATTTTGTGACCTTTCCAAGGCCTTCGACTGTGTTCACCATGAGACATTAATCAGGAAGCTACAGTACTATGGTGTCAAGAACACAGCGCTTAAACTTATTATTTCATATTTAAGTAATAGAAAACAGAAGGTTATTATCAATGGTAAAAGTTCTTCCGGGTCACCTGTACTAATGGGTGTACCTCAGGGCTCGATTCTCGGCCCATTCCTGTTTCTGGTGTATATTAATGACTTACCTCACCTTGTAGGGGATAGTCATGATATAGTATTATTTGCTGATGATACTTCCTTGATTTTTAAACTTAAACGTCAATCATTTAAATGTGACGAAGTGAATAATGCTATATCAAAATTAGTGCATTGGTTTAACGTTAATAATCTGCATTTGAACGGAAATAAAACTAATTGTGTTAAATTTACAACAACGAATGTTCAAAATCTGAATACCAATGTGTTTTTAAATGGGGAGGAATTGAGCCCTGTTGTATCCACTGTTTTTCTTGGCATCACTCTTGACGCAAAGCTCCAGTGGGGCCCCCATATATCCAAATTAGCAAGCAGACTAAGTTCTGCAGCCTATGCTGTAAAAAAGATTAGAGTTCTCACTAGTGTCGAGACAGCTAGATTAGTTTATTTTAGTTATTTTCATAGCATAATGTCTTATGGGATTTTGCTATGGGGAAATGCGGCTGATTCAGAAACTATTTTTGTTTTACAGAAGAGGGCCATTAGAGCTATTTACAATCTAAAACCGAGAGAGTCTCTTAGAGATAAATTTAAAGAAATTAATATATTAACTTTGGCCTCTCAGTATATTTACGAAAATTTAATGTATGTTCACAAAAACAAAGATAGTTTTAGTAAAAGAAGTGATATACATTCTGTAAACACTAGGAACAAACACAAGCTAGTGATACCAGTTTCTCGACTCCACAGAGTCAGTAATTCATTCTTGGGGCAATGTATACGCTATTACAACAAGGTCCCGGAAAGTGTACAGGTTCTCTCTATTACCAAGTTTAAATGTTTTATTAAGCTGAAACTGTATAAAAAGGCTTATTATAGTATAAATGAATACATGGTTGATAATAACCCTTGGGAATGAGGTGATCGCTTCCAAGCAGTTTCTAAAATAAATTTTGTAAATAGTTCGTAATAATTTATATTGTAAAATTTATTTAAAAAAAAAAAGTCCCGCTGGGTTTCTTGCTGGTTCTTCCCAGGACAGAGGGTTTTTTCGAACCAGTGGTAAAGTAAAAAATGACTTTCAATAAGAATTACACATGTAATGTATATTGAATAAAAAATATTCTATTCTATTCTATTCTATTCTATTCTCTCGAACACAAGTTGTCAATCATGAACACATTCTTCAAGAAAAAAGCCAGAAGGAGATGGACCTGGATGTCACCTAATGAAAAGATTAAAAATGAAATTGACTTTATTTTAACTAATAAATCTAACATGATAAGCAACATTGAAGTTCTATACCAAGTCAAATTTGCTTCGGACCACAGATTACTACGAACAACGTTTCATTTATACCAACCAAAAAAAAGCAGAAAATCATTTCAAAATTCAATAAAATACCCAACAACAGATTACGAAATTAATAAATACACTGAAAGCCTGAAATCCAATCTTGAAGACAATACAACTACTATACCTGAGAATGTTCAAACCTTCTATGATTTACTTGAAGATAACATAATATCCAGTTAAAAAAATAATAAGGTCACTCAAAAGAAACGAAATTCAATACTTAGCGAACATACAAAACAACTAATTAAGAAACGCACAGAATTAATAAACACAAAGAATAAAAACAAAGAAAAGAAAGGTGAACTTACCAAACACTTTAAAATCACTAATAAATCAATAAAACACGACTACTTTGAACATAGAAAACTGATAATAACAAAAAATATAAATAGCTTTAAAAGCACTAAGAGAGCCTTCAAAGAACTAACTCTTGAAACGAAATGGATGCAAAAACTAGAAAACAATTCTGCAGAGACTAAGTCAAGAAAAGATGTGATAGAACATGCCACCAAATTTTATAAACTACTATACAAAATCAAGGAAGACGAGAATGCATTGAAAGAAGAAATTGATAATAAATCTAGAGTAAATACAGTTAAACCAATTGAAGAAGAAGAAATACTCTCGCATATAAAAATACTCAAAAATGAAAAAAGTCCAGGGCCTGATGGGCTAACAAACGAAGCCCTTAAATTGGGTGTATTCTGGGGGGGGGGGCAAAATTCCGCTCAAAAACATAACTGCTCGGGGCAAACTGAGCAACAATACCAAGGCGACCCCTGCCACGCTATCCGTGAATTTCTGCAACATCAGGGGACTTCACTCTAACCTAAACGCCGTCCACTACCATCTCGAGACGGCGAAGCCGGCCTTGCTCTTTCTGACCGAGACGCAGGTTTCCTCTCCGGCTGATATTTCGTATCTCTCCTACCCGGGGTACAAATTGGAGCATTCCTTTGTACCTCGGGCTGGAGTTTGCGGTATGTCAGAGAGGACATCTGTTCTCGACGCCTCGGCAGTCTTGAAGGTTGGAACCTGTCCATCCTTTGGCTACGCGTAGACAGCGACGACCATCCGCGCGTCTACGTCTATAGGTCCCATAGCGGTAATGCCGAAACAGACCGACTCATCGACCACGTCCAAATGGCTACAGATTCCTTGCTACAACAAGTCCCATCCGCAGAGATCGTGATCCTTGGCGATTTTAACGCCCACCACGCCGAATGGCTCGGTTCACGTTTAACCGATCATGCGGGGAGATCTGTTTATGACTTTGCCTTAGCATATGGTCTGACACAACTGGTTACATCGCCTACGCGGATTCCAGATGTTGAGGATCATACACCTTCCCTGTTGGACCTTCTGCTGACCTCTCATCCGGACGGATATCAGGTTTCCGTCGATGCCCCTCTTGGCTCTTCGGACCATTGTCTGATCCGGAGTGTGGTGCCACTCACGCTCCCCTCGCGGTTGCGTTCTGCAGGTTGCCGCCGTGTTTGGCATTACAGGTCGGCGGATTAGGACGGAATGCGGTCTATCTTTGCATCCTCTGACTCTGTCACTGATGTGGTGCTACAGGGAATGGAACTATTTATTCCATCATTTGTGGTACCCATCGGAGGCAGATCTCAGCCTTGGTTTGGTCGCTCCTGTAAGACTGCATTACGCAATAAGCAGGAGTGTTATCAAGCCTGGGCCTGCCTCCAACTCGACTCTTAATGACGGGGGGAAAACACCGCCGATCATGCCGGATGTGCTGTTCTCATAGCGCTCGGTTCGCAAAGCACTTCTCTCCCTGGACATCCAGAAGTCGAGTGGGCCTGAAGGAATCCCCCCAATTGTGCTGAGGACGTGTGCTCCGGAGTTGGCACCGGTACTAACGCGTCTTTTCCGGTACTCCTACTCCCAAGGCGTAGTCCCGAATTCATGGAAGACAGCTTTTGTACACCCGATCCCTAAAAAGGGCGACCGCTCAGACCCGTCCAACTATTGGCCTATCGCGATCACCTCCTTGTTCTTCAAAATAATGGAATCGATTATTAACTGCCAGCTCATCCGGTACCTTGAGGATCACCAGCTGATTAGTGACCGCCAATACGGTTTTCGTCGGGGTTGATCAGCTGGTGATCTTCCGGTCTACCTGACCCATAGATGGGCGGAGGCATTAGAGTCCAAGGGGGAGGCATTGGTCGTTAGTTTGGACATTGCGAAGGCCTTCGATCGGGTTTGGCACAAAGCGCTTCTTTCGAAGCTCCCTTCCTATGAGCTTCCCGAGAAATTGTGCAATTGGATCACCAGCTTCCTTGCAGATCGGAACATCAAGTTCGTAGACGGTGCATGTTCTGACTACAGGCCTATTAACGCTGGTGTTCCACAAGGCTGTGTGCTATCACCAACGCTGTTTCTTCTGCATATCAATGATATGTTGCTAACTGGTAACATTCATTGCTATGCGGATGATAGCACTGGTGATGCTCTATACACCGGCAGTGCCAATATTTCTCGGGAAAACGTTGCCGAGTACCGGAACAAACTTGTGTCTAAAGTCGAGTCTTTGCTGAACAAAGTCTCGGATTGGGGGCGACTAAATCTAGTCCCGTTTAGTCCTCAGAAGACACAAGTTTGCGCGTTTACCGCTAAAAGGAACCCCTTTGTCGTATCTCCTCAGTTTCAAGGCACTCCCCTTCTTGCCTCAGCCAGTATCGGTTTCCTCGGAGTCGACATATAGAGTGACGTGCAGTTTTGTGGTCACTTGGAAGAGAAGGCCAAATTGGCCTCTAAAAAGCTTGGTGTGCTCAGCAGAGCGGGACAGTATTTCATGCCGGCACACGGCCTGCAACATTACAAGGCGCAGGTTCGGCCTCACATGGAATACTGTTCCCATCTCTGGGCAGGGGCTCCCCAGTGCCAGCTCCTTCCACTTGACCGCATCCAGCGCAGAGCGGCTCGAATCTTCGACGACCAAGCCCTTTCCCATCGGTTCGATTCATTTGCACTGCGAAGAGATGTTGCATCCCTTTGCATTTTCTTTCGCATCTACCATGGGGAGTGCTCTGAGGAATTGTTCGGATTAATCTCAGCCGCCAAATTTCACGAACGCACATCGCGGCAGAACTCCCGATACCATCCACACCATCTGGATGATTGGCGGTCCACCACTGTGTGATTTAGAAGATGTTTTCTTCCTCGCACGACTTCCTTGTGGAATCGATTACCATCAGCGATTTTTCCGGACCGATACTACTTAGGGACCTTCAAGAAAAGAGCGTACTCCTTTTTAAAAGGCCTGCAACGCGTCTGTAATTTCCGCCCTGGTGTTGCAGTTGTTCATGGGCGGCGGTAGTCACTTACCATCAGGTGAGCATGCATGCTCGTTTGTCCCCGCTCCTATAAAAAAAATAGGTGCCACTATCTTACTTAAACACTTAACACACCTCTTTAATATGATATTAGACACAGAAATGGTACCAAAGCAATGGTGTACATTTGACATTATATTAATTTATAAGAAAGGAAACCCGTTAAAACTAATAACGAATATGAAGTAGAAAGAAGAAAAAATATTGCATGGAGAAAGTTTTGGTCACTAAAAGAAATTCTAAAAGGAAAATACAGTATAAAAATAAAGAGTACTGTAATGGACACCTGCCTCTTGCCTAGTCTACTTACTATACGGCTGCGAAACGTGGACATATACAAACAAAGCGAAACAGAAAATAAATACAACACAGAGAGCAATGGAAAGGATCATCTTAAATATAAATAAAATACATAAAGTAAAAAACAATCTAACAAGACAAAGAACAAAAATAACAGATGCACTCACGCAAGCTTTAACGTTAAAGTGGAAATGGGCAGGACACGTCTCACGATACCCAGATAATAGGTGGACAATACAAACCACACGATGGAACGGACCGGTATCTGGCAAAAGGAAAGTTGGATGACCACACAAACGGTGGGCTGATGACATAATACAGTATGCAGGAAAAGACTGGATGAGTAAAAGTAAAAATAGAGAATTGTGGAAGCAGATGGAGGAGGCCTTTACTCAAAATGAGATCCATACCTCTGAAAATATATATAGTTAACCGTACTAACAACAACTAATATAAGCTAATAATACTTACAATAAGTACTAAACAACATCGGAATGTAAAAATGTAGAAATGTAGGGATAAGGAATAAAGAAGCTTTATTATTGATATTATTATTCGAGGGTGCATCGTACTGGTAAGCAAATCATAGCCCCCCCCCCCCCTCCCTCACTAGATGTAATTACCTGTTTAGAGAAATGCAAGTAGCTGATTTACGCAGATGCCTCAGTACCGAAATTGTGGCATTCATTGTGGGAGGCCTATGTTCAGTTGTTGACGTTCGTTGATTATGATGACGATGATTCTTTGTGAGCTACGGTAGCACAATGATTGGCGCTTGCCTTAAATTTCATGGTATACGAATATCAAGATTTCGATCCCTATAGGCACTAGTTAAGTTGTTAACCACAACCTGAAATGCTAATTCTTGATCAATTATCAAAACGTAAATAGATTATAATAGATTTCTCTATCTCTATCAACGATCCATTAAAGAGCAATGGCAGACTTTCATACATAAAATTAGTTCAGAAGAAATGGTAGCGTCTATATACCAAAAATATCTTAAAATGTTAAGCGTCAGTCCCTTAATAAATCTGTCAAAGAATTTCGTACTGGGAAGGCGTCAAAAAAAAGATATTTACATTTGAACCTTTTCAGGTTATGTCCTATGTCACTTGAAAAAAGTCATGCTTCCTGTGGTTGTTTGATGTTAGCTTAATACATAATACATAATTGAGAGGTTTTAGATTATTGTATCTCTATTATATATTTGTATACTATAAATGTATATTTCTGGCATGGCTCCAGGGCTTTTGTGTCATAGTGACATTCTCAGAAGGGCTAGAACCCAGAGCCGTAAAGCCAGTAGAAAAAAACAGTGACATTTTATTTTAACTAGTGTTGGCATAACATTAAATGGAATTGTTACATAGTACTATGATTGAGATAATGCATTATTGTAGGAAGTTCTTTGTAAGAGACTTATTCTCTGCCATATCACTTTTATTTTTATTATTACTGATAGTACAGTTATTAATAATAATAACTTAATATAAAAATATTTTGTGTGTTGTGTTGGTAGTCTTACAAATTATATACGAAAATAGTATGAAAATACTAAATGGCAACATTTGAATAGATTAAAATGATTTTAAGTCATTTGATATTCCCAAATATGTTTGTTTTTTTTTCTGTGGCTTTAATTAAAATACATTTTTATTTGAAAAATCATAGAAATATAGTAAAACTCATTTTATATATAACTTATTTCTAGACGCTATAATTATTGTCAACTATTTTTCTGCCATTGCTCTTTATAAAGATTTTGAAAAACATTGCAACTACAGCAGGATAACCTATAAAAATAAATAAATAAATTTTTATACATTTTTAATAATTACCCAAGTAACATGCCCTTGTTATATTATTATTCCGAGTAATATTGTTGACTTTTATTGTCGTAAAAACAAGTTCTTAGATCATTGGTCATTACGCTTAAGATAAAACATACTTTATTATTTACACAACCCTTTGTCATTTGGACAATCTTTGAGCAGGCCTTTTCTAATATAGATTTTGAAGGAGAGATTAATAATTGAAGTATAGATCTATATTCAAAAGTTTTCAGGTACCTATAACAGCAAAATTAATTGCTTTTCTTATTGCTTATGCCAAAGAAGTATCTAAAAAGTTTAATATTAAGTCTTGACCAATCAAATCAGTATTAAGACATAGCATGTATTAGTTAGAAGAATTTAAGCCCCAACTTCAGAAGCCATAACGTCGTTTTTCACTTTTTAATTAAAATTTTATTTTTTCAGCCTTTTAAATGGACAAAGTAATGATACAGTCCTCGTTTTTGCCACCCTTGGAATTGGGGTGTCTTAAACTTGGCAAAAAAAAATCATGCTTGTGTGGAGGATGGAGAACGCCTTAGTCGTATCTCCTCAATTTCAAGGCACTCCCCTGGCTGCCTCGGCTAGCATCGGAATCCTCGGCGTCGACATATCGAATAATGTGCAGTTTCGTGGTCGTCATTTACAAAGGAGGGCTAAATTGGCCTCTAAAATGCTTGTCGTGCTCAGCAGAGCGACAGAGTATTTCATGCCAGCAGATCGCTTACAACTTTACAAAGCGCAATTTCGGCCTCACATGAAATACTGTTCTCACCTCTGGGCCGGGGCACCCCAGTGCCAGCTTCTTCCACTTGACCGCATCCACCGCAGAGCTGTTCGAATCGCCGTAGACCGAGTTATTTCTGATCGGCTCGATTCACTGGCGCTACGTAGAGATGTTTCATCCCTTTGTATTTTCTATCGAATCTACTACAAGGAGTGCTTTGAAGAATTGTTCGGATTAATTTCAGCCGCCGAATTTCACGAACGCACATCGCATCACGCAATTCACGATACCATCCTAAACATCTGGATGCTTGGCGGTCCACCTTGGCTGTGTGTTTTGCTAGGAGTTTTCTTCCTCGTACAACTTCTCTGTGGAATTGTTTACCACCGGCGATTTTTCTGGACCGATACGACTTAGGGACCTTCAAGCAAAGAGCTTACACTTTTCTAAATGTCGGGAAACGCACCTGCAGTTCACTTGGTGTTGCATTTCTTTATGGGTGGCGGTAGTCATTTACCATCGGGTGAGCCGCATACTCGTTTGCCCCCTCTTTTATAAAAAAGGGCTTTATCATCAAAATCGGTTTATAATTTACGAAAAAATATAGCGCCTATCCCTTTTTTTACGTTTCTGGCTAAAAAACTTACGTTACTAAGAAGTCTTTACATCTGTAGCTGATTAGTGACCGCCAATACGGTTTTCGTCGGGGTCGATCAGCTGGTGATCTTCTGGTCTACCTGACCCATAGATAGGCGGAGGCAGTAGAGTCCAAGGGGGAGGCGTTGGCCGTTAGTCTGGACATTGCGAAGGCCTTCGATCGGGTTTGGCACAAAGCGAAGCGCTTTCGAAGCTCCCTTCCTATGGGCTTCACGAGAAATTGTGCAATTGGATCACCAGCTTCCTTGCAGATCGGAGCATCAAGGTCGTTGTAGACGGTGCATGTTCTGACTACAAGCCTATTAACACTGGTGTTCCACAAGGCTGTGTGCTATCACCAACGCTGTTTCTTCTGCATATCAATGATATGTTGCTAACTGGTAACATTCATTGCTATGCGGATGACAGCACTGGTGATGCTCTATACATCGGCCGGACCACTATTTCTCGGGAAAACGTCGCCGAGTACCAGAACAAACTTGTGTCTGAAGTCGAGTCTTTGCTGGACAAAGTCTCGGATTGGGAGCGACTAAATCTAGTCCAGTTTAATCCCCAGAAGACACAAGTTTGCGCGTTTACCGCTAAAAAGAACCCCTTTGTCGTATCTCCTCAGTTTCAAGGCACTCCCCTTCTTGCCTCAGCCAGTATTGGTATCCTCGGAGTCGACATATCGAGTGACGTGCAGTTTCGTGGTCACTTGGAAGAGAAGGCCAAATTGGCCTCTAAAAAGCTTGGCGTGCTCAGCAGAGCGGGACAGTATTTCATGCCGGCACACCGCCTGCAACTTTACAAGGCGCAGGTTCGGCCTCACATGGAATACTGTTCCTATCTCTGGGCAGGGGCTCCCCAGTTCCAGCTCCTTCCACTTGACCGCATCCAGCGCAGAGCGGCTCGAATCGTCGACGACCGAGCCCTTTCCGATCGGCTCGATTCATTGGCACTACGAAGAGATGTTGCATCTCTTTGCATTTTCTTTCGCATCTACCATGGGGAGTGCTCTGAGGAATTGTTCGGATTAATCCCAGCCGCCAAATTTCATGAACGCACATCGCTACAGAACTCCCGATACCATCCACACCATCTGGATGATTGGCGGTCCACCACTGTGCGATTTAGAAGATGTTTTCTTCCTCGCACGACTTCCTTGTGGAATCGATTACCATCAGCGATTTTTCCGGACCGATACGACTTAGGGACCTTCAAGAAAAGAGCCTACTTCTTTTTAAAAGGCCGGCAACGCATCTGCAATTCCCCTGGTGTTGCGGTTGTTCATGGGCGGCGGTAGTCACTTACCATCAGGTGAGCCGCATGCTCGTTTGCCCCCTATCCTATAAAAAATAAAAAATAAAAAAAATATATAAAAAAGAACCGCAGAGTAGTTGTCATCTATAAGGAGTAAGATAATTATCTCACAAGCACACAACCCTTAAATATTAAGTCTGTCTTAACCGTTCTGTTTGAAGACGTAACCTGCTGCTTGTTGGTAGAAACAGATAGAGGAGTAAGAAGCTCCTGAGCAGATAAGGAATAGCAGCAGTATTATCAGACAGATCAACGTCTTCATTTTGTGATACGCGTATCCATTAGCACAAAAACATCAATTGGTTGTTTTCAGACCTCAATATTATAATGTGTCGGAACTTTTTAGAATATCGTTAGAACCATCATCTCAATAGGTCACTTATACATTAATATTATGTGACAGCTTCAATTTGATAACCAATATTGAATATATTGCAATAGAGACATTTAAGTCTATTTATATCTCATTGACTTAGCTCGTCAATACAAAGTTGCTTATCACGACAAAGAAGCTGAGAAGTTCTTCGAAATTAGTTTGAAAGAAGTTGTAATTGAACTTTTATTGTACATATTACCTGTAACAAAAGATAAATCGATTTTGTTATGAATATTTGTGGCGGTGCTGTCGTCGCCTATATACTGTCGCTATATACTGTTTAGCTCCGTACGACCACTCGGAGCGTAGGCCATTCTCCGGGCAGAACACCTTTCCCGGCTAAAGATCTCCCCTTTTACTTTCACTGCCAACACGGTGACCAACTGACGACCTTGTTCAGATACTTCAACTTCAAGCTTTGATCATTGTCTTCAAGTACCCCTTCCATTCGCTCCCGAGCAGATATTGTCCACAGTCTTCACATCCTGCAAGCCATCTCGCTTTAGACAATTATTCCTTGTTCGTTCGTTCGCAGAAACGACAACAGGAAGACAATTATTCCTGTGGTCGTTTCTGCGACCTATATTTTATTAATATATATTTATTAATTTTACTTTGTTAATATTTATGTATGTTTATCATTTTCATTTACAATTATATATTTATACAGCCCAACCAGATGAGTAAACTATATAGATACCCCAAATAATAATAATAATAAATCTTTATTTCGGATAACAAATGAGATCCATATCAAAGATATTAGAAAAACCACAAAATAATAATAATAATACAGCTAGGTGGACGGAGGAAGTAAAATAACACGCACGCACGCACGCATTCACGCATGCACGTACGCACGTAAGCGCACACACACATACACACGCGCGCGCACGCATCCATACATACATATATACACACACAGGTAAGTCAGCCATGCAGGACCTTAATAATTTGCCTTATTATAGGACAGTCATGTTTTTGTGCTATAGCACCCAGGATACTGTTGGCGCTATTCCTTGTTCTGCTTAGTAGCGATGCGGCTTTTTTTGCTCATTATCGCGTCAAAGCCGTCGGTGTGGGCCTCACAGAATATACCTGAAGCGCTGCAGTAGCAGGGCAGCCCCAAAAAAACTCTAAATGCATTGTTATATTCACCTTTAATGCTTTATACGCCCTTTGTGTGTAGTTGACTCAAAGGGAGCACGAATAGAAAGACTGGCAGTATGCCTTAAAAAGTTATTTTAACGGCATTACTGCATCGTGCAAACCTACGGGCTAACATATTACTCCGGGTCGCTAAAGCCCTACGCTCTCTCTCCATGTCCATTTCATCACGCAAATCCAATAAACATATATGTATTAATAAATTATTTTAACATCCCGTGAGTGTCGTAATTAAATATTAAATGTTGTTTCTAATTAAGTAAATTACAATGAGTATAACTTTCCCTTTTAACGTGCCTGTATTTTAGAAACCGAAAACATAATTTATTTTGTTTTGTGAAACCTTTTTGTATAAAGAAAGTTTTTATAGTGTATAATTGTTTCCTCATTTGTATAAATATTATTTTATTTATTTATTTATTTAAAAACAGTGTACATGCTGGCTTACAGTATGCCCAAAACGTCAGCATGCTAATTTACAAATTACACGTTTAAATAATAAGTAATTGATTAAAAGTCCAAATAAAAAAAAATAGATGTCAAATAGATAAAAAAATAGATGCCAAATAGAAGATTATACTATGTCAAATAGAGTAAACAAAACAAAATATCATTTTCAAATTAACTAAGTTAAGATTAAATTAATATATTACAATACTAGCTGTGCCCGCGGCGTAGCTCGCGTATATAGGTTTTACTTAAAGAATTTGACGTTTAGGTAAGAGAATATTAAAAGATTTATATCATTACTGTATGAATAAGTGGCACCAAAATAAATCGTTATGCTCAAAGTTCTGAGTCGTTTGTGATAGAACTTCTGTGTAAACGACGTTAGAAGTAGACAGCCGGGGCGTACAGAAAAATGTTACGGGAGCTACTAACGCGGGAAAAAGCAACATAGAGTTGGCCATGTGCAAAACAGTCAGTACTGAGGTCCATTCCTGCAACGCGTAAAGTTTGACCTTGCGCTTTATTTACGGTCATCGGCCATCGCATAACACACGCTGACTGGGAATGGGAAGTGGGAACAGAACACGCTTAGAACTGAAAGGAAAGTTATTTGATATAAGTTGGATTCTTGGTATAAAACAACATCATGACATTTTGTTATTGTTGCAATTTTGCTACATTTAGCTTGGGCGTACGTATCTTTTTTCTTATATCTGTTTTTGATGATGTTTGTGCTGTTAGCTTACAACTCTCCGCTAGGAGTAAAGTATTCTGTGCTTACAACCTACACGGCTCTTTCAGCTTGAATGGACTCGTTAACGTACAACGCCATCTATTACGTTCTTCGTGGAAGACATCCTTTAATAATTTAAAAAAGCCTTTAAACAAATTGAACCTACATTTCAAAATAATAATCAAAACTTTCGATAGAATTAACCAATTTTAATAAAACAAAGATTAAATAAACTGGAAGATACGCTTTATGATTTTCTAAACAATTTCTTTGAAAAAAAGATGTTTACTTAAGACGTGATGCGTTCATAAACAAACAGACAGACAGACAATTCTAAAAATTATAAAAATGTACTTATTTAATGAGTTTCAGTCTCCATAATGATTTTAGTCACAAATTAATATACTATACAATGTACAGAATCAGACACAGCATGTGATTACCGTATGTATAGAGATATAAGGATAGATGGCGCTGTTAAAATCAATTCTAAAAATAAAAGAGATTAATTGACGCGATTGATACAATAACAAAACTTAAAAGAACTTATAAATCAGGCCTACATCGTAAGCAAGAAAGAAAGTTTGATCCTCGCCGAAACCAACGAAATTGTTAATAGCTCTTTTAAAATTTGATTTACCATGTAGAGTACTCGGCGGTAAAGGATAAATGACATTGTCAATACACAGTAGGGCAGCGAGTAATTTAAAGATTAACAGCAAATATGAAAAGTAATTTACAGAAAAAAACCACAACCTGCCTTCATGCATGACATTTGTGCAACACCACCATCTATCGTTGAAATGGGTTAACTATTGTACTTTCGATTTAGATAATAAGGTTAATATATTTTTTAATATATTTATTACGTAATTTATGCAATACTTTTGTTTACTGCGTTTTAGATATAATTACATCATTATAGAACATTATTTTACATCATTTAATTATGTTATGATTTATAATATGATATTAGTTTAAAATGTACTTGATGACTCAACAAACGCCACCATTGAACAAATTCGTACCTATACTTTGTAGCCATACTTCAGAATATTTATCATAACTTTTGATGGAATGAACTAATTTTAATAAAATAAAGACTAAATGTAACCTGAAGATACACTTTATAAATTCTTTAACGATTCTTCTGATATAAATTGGTACTTTATACGTGATACGTTAACAAACAAACAGACAGACAGACAGACAGACAGACAGAAAATTCTAAAAATGGTAGAAATGTATTCATGTACAGAAATCACATGGTTATGAAAATCAAGTTTAGCATCTAATAATAATCCTAAGTCACGTATTTCGCTTACCCTTTCTAAGGGCGTGTCAGATAAATTATAGTCTTCATTTAGTGGACAGCGTTTACGCGTGAATGTTATTATTTTACATTTATTATCATTAAAGGGAAGACGATTTAATACGCTCCAATCCAAAACCGCACTGATATCTCTTTGCAATGCCTCGCAGTCAGACGGGCCATCTACACCTAGGCTTAATTTGAGATCATCCGCGAACAACAGACACGTGATGTACAATAAATAAGTATTAATGCGGGGGACGATCAATATCGATAATCTATTATAGTTTGTTTATGTCATACCTTTTTTTTTTTGAAAACAATATTCGTTGACATATTAGCAAAAAGATGTTGTCAATCTAATAGTAACTATAAAATTGATTGCCGTTTTTTTAGCAAATCTGTCCACATGTGGCAGCACACATATAGTGTTCCTCGTGATAGAGCTATGCCGCAGCTCTGTTATGGCTACAGCACGTATAGATCGGTTACATAACCACGCTATTAGGGCAGTCTTTGTCGGATCTTGAGTTTAAGTTCAAACTTCACAATGTCAAAATTTGTGAGCATAAAATCGTCTAGACATCTGGTGGGCTGTATGCTCGTTTGTATGTAATGTATAGAAAAGAACATGATGACAGAACGATGTAACAACCCTTTACAAAACAATGCAGGTTCTTTTCAGCTGCGTTGTAAGCAAATTTACGCTAGATCTACTAGTTAATATCTCAGACATGCAGGTTTTCATATGCTGTTTTCTATCACCGCCGATCACGTGATATATTAGCACTTAAAATTGCATTTACTAATTTCATTGTTGCCTGCGAGGATCGAACCCACGTTGTTAACATGCTGAATTTTACGGCAACATCTTAGCCCTTAGTGGTCTTATCTTAGTGGTCACGACTCTTTAGAAGATATGTGAAGTCCGCTAACACGCATTGAGGCTGCGCGGGAAACATTGCCTTGCCCTAAAACATTCAGAAATGAGTGGGGGGGGCTGTGCTAAGCAGAGGGACGAATAAAAACTGTAACTTTGATTCTGAAAGAGATAAGTTAGTTACGATGCTACTCTACTTGTTATCATACCACAATGTACGACGTGGCACCGCCACAGCATGCGTCGTCCTCACCTCTTGGAGCTAAAGTGCTTCACTGCAACTTATAGGCATGCACTACATTATAAAAACCAATAACACCGAATTTCAAGCTTTGGCGTTGTAGGTAATGGACCCAGTTTCGATAATATAAATAAATAAATAAATTATCCTAAGTTTTATTTTATTTTATTTATTTAAGCTTTATTTGCACACATACAAGAAATGTACAAAACGGCGGACTTAATGCCTAAAGGCATTCTCTACCAGTCTACCTTTGGTTTGTGCAGAGAATCTAGTGATGGGTGCAAAACTCATAATTAAAAAAAAATTAAAAAATTAAAGGTTTAAGGAAAAAAAATACAAAATTATAATATAATGATAATAAATACAATACACATACATATACATTTACATTACTACTTACATGCATACAATAGTATTTTATACTTGTACACAAATACCCACAATAAATACATACACAGTAAATAAATATGATATTTTTATTTTATACATATTTGAGAATAAAACAGTTTCCGAGGTTTTTTAATTTTTTTATTATTATCCGAAACTACTGCTGCTTCGTTAAGGCTTTAACTAGCCTGAATGACCTTGACGAAACGGCGATCGCAGAGATTTTAGCCGACGTCAACACCGTCTAGCAACTACGTTCTGTGTTACTTATAAAAGTGCAAAGATTAATAGACTGCAGAGATAACAATAATATAAATGACATACTGCCTGTTATGCTTGCGCATCACTGAGAATTATTTCGCGGTTACGCATCTTCAATTACATTGCACGGTGTGGTGCTGTAGCTTTGTTCGGTAGGCGTCACGAGCTATCAAGTGTTCAAGTTTCAAGTACGTAAGAGTTTTTTATTATATATGTTAAATCGGATTTATTTGTGTCGTATTAGTAGATCTGGGTCAAAGCGTTCGCTGTAAATTTTCCCGGGTTTGATCCCCGACAGCACGAATGAAATTTGTAATTGCAATTTTCGTCAACACGCATTGGGGAAGCACGGCGGGCATTTCCTTGCCCTAAAACCCTCTCAGAAATAAAAAAAAAGAGTCCTGTGCCCAGTAGAGGGACTTGTATAGCCTATTACTTTACTTTGTAGCAATATTTATATTCGTTTCAGATATAGAAGGGTACCTTATGCTGACAAAAATATCATGTGGAGGCGACGAAAACGTAAAACATCTTTGTATCTAGATAAAATGTTCGAAAGATTGTCAGTCATATCATACGCCACATTTTCTATAGAGCGTAGAACATTACAGATAGGGTAAAATAAAAAATAATCCAAAATATGATGGGAACTATTTATTAATAATATATACATTTATAGGTATTTATAATAAAAATAATGAACAAGCTGCAAGGTTCAACTAATAATGTTTTTTGTAAACACAATTGTAAAATTCCTGTTTTATTTTTTACCAAAGGTTAATTGATGAAACGTAGTCAAGATCACTTCATATAAAATATATTTAATTAAAATTGACACATGACCTATTTGGCCTTCTACTTACAACTCGGCGGAAATTTGAAAAGAAGATTTTGTCTTTTCACACAAGTATTGTTTACAACTGGCGTGGTTTCGAAAAGCGTGATTAAGTGTCAGCGGTATATAATCAATTAAATACTGAACTTTTTTGAAATTTATTGTTTTGTTTATTTTTGTTATATCTTCTTAAAAACTGATGCCATCTCACTATTTTATTATTTGTTTTTTTTTTTTGTAACGCATAAGGATAAGTTAGACTAAGTTAGATTAACTTGGATAAGTCTATAATTTTTTTAAATTTATCACAAAATTTCCACAATAAATTATTACCTTTTCTACAGTGATTCTCTCCTCTTAGTTTCGGCGTGACTGTAGGATGTTATAGTGAGTCACCGTCAGTTACTAAGCGGCCATAAATAATTATATGTATGTATAGACATACATATATACATTTTTTGATTTTAATATTTATGTTTTGAATAAAACTATTTTTACGGATTTTATCGCGTTTAATTTACTTATTTTATATTCCCGACGTTTCGGTTGCTTTCCAGCAACCGTGGTCACGGGGGACTGAGGTGATTGACGTCCCGATGTCAAAGTTAACCCGGAGTACCTTCAGCTTTTTAATTATTAATTTTGGTCCGATCTACGCAGAATGAACTAACTGTGTCTTGAAGTCTTACAGTGGTATGCTTGGGTTTAGTTTTAATTTTATGAATTACAGGATCCCAAGCAGGTGGTAGTACCCAGCCTCCCTCTCTATTGAAATTAGGATGTTTTTTAATTTCAATAGCCTCACGTATCATCCTTGGCAGGAATCGATGTTCTTTCGCGAGGACTTGTGGTTTATCAAATCTAATGTAATGACGGGGGCCGTCTAGGATATGATCACAAACTGCAGACTTCCCGGAACGTTGGTGCTTCACGTCAGCTATGTGTTCTTTTACGCGGGTTTTTATTGATCGTTTTGTTTGCCCTATATATGAGAGACCACACTCACAATCAAGCTTGTATACTCCTGCATCTTGTAGAGGAATATTGCACTTGACGGATGGTAAGAACTGACTAATCTTCTTCGGCGGCTTGAAGAATGTTCTAATAGAAGCTCGCTTCAAGATGTAGCCAATCTTGTCTGTGACACCTCTGACATATGGTAGTACAGCAGGCACACGCTCGACTGTGGCCGGCTTCACTCGGTCACTGTGACGTAGGCGCGGAACCCGAAGCTTGTTGTCGTGCAGAACCTGCTTGACGTGCTGAAGCTCGGCGGCCAGGTGTTTGCTGTCACAGATCCCTCGTGCTCTCTGCAACAAAGATTTGCCCACGGTAGCTAACTGTGAAGGGTGATGGTGGGATTCACCGTTTAAGTATCGGTTTGTATGGGTCTTTTTTCTATACACAGTGTGACCTACGGTGTTATTAGGATTTCGAATGACTAACACATCTAGGAAAGCTAAAGAATTATTTGCCTCTAACTCCATAGTAAATTGAATTTTAGAGTTTATGGAATTAAGATGTTCTAAAAATGCAGTTACTTTGTCTGATGGTAAAATTGTGAAAGTATCGTCTACGTACCGCTTGTAGAAACTTGGAGTTACTGGTGCAGTAAGCAGGGCTTTCTCCTCAAAGTCCTCCATGAAAATATCGGCGACAATGGGAGATACCGGTGAGCCCATCGCAACACCATCTACTTGCTTGTAAAACTGTTCCTTCCACAATAGGTAGCCAGATGTAAGGCAATGTCTGAGTAATACTGCATATTCTGCTGGCATGTTGTTTTCCTCTAGTTTCCTAGTTATAATTGAGATGCAGTCTTCAACAGGTAGGCATGTAAATAGAGACTGAACATCAAAACTGACCATAGTTTCATTGTCAGTAAGACATAGGTCTTTTATCTCACTGACAAAATGGTATGAATCCTTAGTGTGTGCTCTTGTATGTCCTCTGAGTGGTGATAGTACTTTTGCTAAGTGTTGAGCCAATCTGTAAGTTGGCGAATCGATCTGACTCACTATTGGACGTAATGGAGCGTTCGGTTTGTGTATTTTTGGTAACCCATACAACTTCGGCGGTTTGGCACACGTAGGTATTATCGAATTTACGTCTAGATTCAGTTTCTCGGAGTATTTCTTTATTAGATCGCTAGTTGTTTTAAGCGTATTAGTTGTAGGATCTGTTTTGACCTTTACGTACGTACTTTCATCCGATAAAAGTTGTTGTATTTTAAAATTGTAATCCGACGTATCCATTATAACCGTAGCATTACCTTTATCTGCGCGGAGAATCGTAAGATCTGGTCTGTTGCGTAAGTTTTTCAATGCAGTAAATTCATCTTTGGGAAGATTTAATTTTGGCGCTGAGCTTCGACGTAACAAGGACGAAATGTCTTGACGTATAGCCTCTAAATCTTCTTTACCAATATTATTTTTATACAGACAGTCCTCAACACTACAGATAATGTTTTCATACGGAATTTTTTCGCGGTGTTATAGCGAAATTCATACCTTTGGCCAAAACTTTTATCGTCGCGTCGTCTAGAGATTGTTTTGACAGGTTATAGACCGCACGTTGTTTATTACTCGCGTCTGTTGTCAATGATTGCGTTCCGTTATTACGTTGACATTGGCGTTGGACATTTGATTTGGTTGTTAGTTTTTGGTATTTATCTATATGTTTATTTTTGCATTCATTGTATTTAGTTGTTTCACGTTTGTCTAAAGTTTCCATGCAATTCTTATAATCAAATGTCGATAAAACTGTCTTTAGATCACTGGACGATTTGTCTATGGTTTTATTAATGAAACATAGATCGGTACGTTTTTGCTGAATCACCGTTATTAACAATTTTTTTGCTTGCCTGATTTAAGATCTTAGCGCTTCCTCGAATGTCTTTTTTAGTAGATATCTTGACACACGTAGGAATGAGATTATGGTCTCTGCATCTCTTCAAGAAGTTTAAAGCTGTTATGTATCTTGCGCGCTTGGTTTTGAGATCTTCTAGTCGGCGTATTTTATTTGCTATTTCCAGTCCGTACTGGTTTACATAATGATTTCTTATATTTACGCGAACACTACACATTGAATAAAACTATTTTTACGGATTTTATCGCGTTTAATTTACTTATTTTATATTCCCGACGTTTCGGTTGCTTTCCAGCAACCGTGGTCACGGGGGACTGAGGTGATTGACGTCCCGATGTCAAAGTTAACCCGGAGTACCTTCAGCTTTTTAATTATTAATTTTGGTCCGATCTACGCAGAATGAACTAACTGTGTCTTGAAGTCTTACAGTGGTATGCTTGGGTTTAGTTTTAATTTTATGAATTACAGGATCCCAAGCAGGTGGTAGTACCCAGCCTCCCTCTCTATTGAAATTAGGATGTTTTTTAATTTCAATAGCCTCACGTATCATCCTTGGCAGGAATCGATGTTCTTTCGCGAGGACTTGTGGTTTATCAAATCTAATGTAATGACGGGGGCCGTCTAGGATATGATCACAAACTGCAGACTTCCCGGAACGTTGGTGCTTCACGTCAGCTATGTGTTCTTTTACGCGGGTTTTTATTGATCGTTTTGTTTGCCCTATATATGAGAGACCACACTCACAATCAAGCTTGTATACTCCTGCATCTTGTAGAGGAATATTGCACTTGACGGATGGTAAGAACTGACTAATCTTCTTCGGCGGCTTGAAGAATGTTCTAATAGAAGCTCGCTTCAAGATGTAGCCAATCTTGTCTGTGACACCTCTGACATATGGTAGTACAGCAGGCACACGCTCGACTGTGGCCGGCTTCACTCGGTCACTGTGACGTAGGCGCGGAACCCGAAGCTTGTTGTCGTGCAGAACCTGCTTGACGTGCTGAAGCTCGGCGGCCAGGTGTTTGCTGTCACAGATCCCTCGTGCTCTCTGCAACAAAGATTTGCCCACGGTAGCTAACTGTGAAGGGTGATGGTGGGATTCACCGTTTAAGTATCGGTTTGTATGGGTCTTTTTTCTATACACAGTGTGACCTACGGTGTTATTAGGATTTCGAATGACTAACACATCTAGGAAAGCTAAAGAATTATTTGCCTCTAACTCCATAGTAAATTGAATTTTAGAGTTTATGGAATTAAGATGTTCTAAAAATGCAGTTACTTTGTCTGATGGTAAAATTGTGAAAGTATCGTCTACGTACCGCTTGTAGAAACTTGGAGTTACTGGTGCAGTAAGCAGGGCTTTCTCCTCAAAGTCCTCCATGAAAATATCGGCGACAATGGGAGATACCGGTGAGCCCATCGCAACACCATCTACTTGCTTGTAAAACTGTTCCTTCCACAATAGGTAGCCAGATGTAAGGCAATGTCTGAGTAATACTGCATATTCTGCTGGCATGTTGTTTTCCTCTAGTTTCCTAGTTATAATTGAGATGCAGTCTTCAACAGGTAGGCATGTAAATAGAGACTGAACATCAAAACTGACCATAGTTTCATTGTCAGTAAGACATAGGTCTTTTATCTCACTGACAAAATGGTATGAATCCTTAGTGTGTGCTCTTGTATGTCCTCTGAGTGGTGATAGTACTTTTGCTAAGTGTTGAGCCAATCTGTAAGTTGGCGAATCGATCTGACTCACTATTGGACGTAATGGAGCGTTCGGTTTGTGTATTTTTGGTAACCCATACAACTTCGGCGGTTTGGCACACGTAGGTATTATCGAATTTACGTCTAGATTCAGTTTCTCGGAGTATTTCTTTATTAGATCGCTAGTTGTTTTAAGCGTATTAGTTGTAGGATCTGTTTTGACCTTTACGTACGTACTTTCATCCGATAAAAGTTGTTGTATTTTAAAATTGTAATCCGACGTATCCATTATAACCGTAGCATTACCTTTATCTGCGCGGAGAATCGTAAGATCTGGTCTGTTGCGTAAGTTTTTCAATGCAGTAAATTCATCTTTGGGAAGATTTAATTTTGGCGCTGAGCTTCGACGTAACAAGGACGAAATGTCTTGACGTATAGCCTCTAAATCTTCTTTACCAATATTATTTTTATACAGACAGTCCTCAACACTACAGATAATGTTTTCATACGGAATTTTTCGCGGTGTTATAGCGAAATTCATACCTTTGGCCAAAACTTTTATCGTCGCGTCGTCTAGAGATTGTTTTGACAGGTTATAGACCGCACGTTGTTTATTACTCGCGTCTGTTGTCAATGATTGCGTTCCGTTATTACGTTGACATTGGCGTTGGACATTTGATTTGGTTGTTAGTTTTTGGTATTTATCTATATGTTTATTTTTGCATTCATTGTATTTAGTTGTTTCACGTTTGTCTAAAGTTTCCATGCAATTCTTATAATCAAATGTCGATAAAACTGTCTTTAGATCACTGGACGATTTGTCTATGGTTTTATTAATGAAACATAGATCGGTACGTTTTTGCTGAATCACCGTTATTAACAATTTTTTGCTTGCCTGATTTAAGATCTTAGCGCTTCCTCGAATGTCTTTTTTAGTAGATATCTTGACACACGTAGGAATGAGATTATGGTCTCTGCATCTCTTCAAGAAGTTTAAAGCTGTTATGTATCTTGCGCGCTTGGTTTTGAGATCTTCTAGTCGGCGTATTTTATTTGCTATTTCCAGTCCGTACTGGTTTACATAATGATTTCTTATATTTACGCGAACACTACACATTGAATAAAACTATTTTTACGGATTTTATCGCGTTTAATTTACTTATTTTATATTCCCGACGTTTCGGTTGCTTTCCAGCAACCGTGGTCACGGGGGACTGAGGTGATTGACGTCCCGATGTCAAAGTTAACCCGGAGTACCTTCAGCTTTTTAATTATTAATTTTGGTCCGATCTACGCAGAATGAACTAACTGTGTCTTGAAGTCTTACAGTGGTATGCTTGGGTTTAGTTTTAATTTTATGAATTACAGGATCCCAAGCAGGTGGTAGTACCCAGCCTCCCTCTCTATTGAAATTAGGATGTTTTTTAATTTCAATAGCCTCACGTATCATCCTTGGCAGGAATCGATGTTCTTTCGCGAGGACTTGTGGTTTATCAAATCTAATGTAATGACGGGGGCCGTCTAGGATATGATCACAAACTGCAGACTTCCCGGAACGTTGGTGCTTCACGTCAGCTATGTGTTCTTTTACGCGGGTTTTTATTGATCGTTTTGTTTGCCCTATATATGAGAGACCACACTCACAATCAAGCTTGTATACTCCTGCATCTTGTAGAGGAATATTGCACTTGACGGATGGTAAGAACTGACTAATCTTCTTCGGCGGCTTGAAGAATGTTCTAATAGAAGCTCGCTTCAAGATGTAGCCAATCTTGTCTGTGACACCTCTGACATATGGTAGTACAGCAGGCACACGCTCGACTGTGGCCGGCTTCACTCGGTCACTGTGACGTAGGCGCGGAACCCGAAGCTTGTTGTCGTGCAGAACCTGCTTGACGTGCTGAAGCTCGGCGGCCAGGTGTTTGATGTCACAGATCCCTCGTGCTCTCTGCAACAAAGATTTGCCCACGGTAGCTAACTGTGAAGGGTGATGGTGGGATTCACCGTTTAAGTATCGGTTTGTATGGGTCTTTTTTCTATACACAGTGTGACCTACGGTGTTATTAGGATTTCGAATGACTAACACATCTAGGAAAGCTAAAGAATTATTTGCCTCTAACTCCATAGTAAATTGAATTTTAGAGTTTATGGAATTAAGATGTTCTAAAAATGCAGTTACTTTGTCTGATGGTAAAATTGTGAAAGTATCGTCTACGTACCGCTTGTAGAAACTTGGAGTTACTGGTGCAGTAAGCAGGGCTTTCTCCTCAAAGTCCTCCATGAAAATATCGGCGACAATGGGAGATACCGGTGAGCCCATCGCAACACCATCTACTTGCTTGTAAAACTGTTCCTTCCACAATAGGTAGCCAGATGTAAGGCAATGTCTGAGTAATACTGCATATTCTGCTGGCATGTTGTTTTCCTCTAGTTTCCTAGTTATAATTGAGATGCAGTCTTCAACAGGTAGGCATGTAAATAGAGACTGAACATCAAAACTGACCATAGTTTCATTGTCAGTAAGACATAGGTCTTTTATCTCACTGACAAAATGGTATGAATCCTTAGTGTGTGCTCTTGTATGTCCTCTGAGTGGTGATAGTACTTTTGCTAAGTGTTGAGCCAATCTGTAAGTTGGCGAATCGATCTGACTCACTATTGGACGTAATGGAGCGTTCGGTTTGTGTATTTTTGGTAACCCATACAACTTCGGCGGTTTGGCACACGTAGGTATTATCGAATTTACGTCTAGATTCAGTTTCTCGGAGTATTTCTTTATTAGATCGCTAGTTGTTTTAAGCGTATTAGTTGTAGGATCTGTTTTGACCTTTACGTACGTACTTTCATCCGATAAAAGTTGTTGTATTTTAAAATTGTAATCCGACGTATCCATTATAACCGTAGCATTACCTTTATCTGCGCGGAGAATCGTAAGATCTGGTCTGTTGCGTAAGTTTTTCAATGCAGTAAATTCATCTTTGGGAAGATTTAATTTTGGCGCTGAGCTTCGACGTAACAAGGACGAAATGTCTTGACGTATAGCCTCTAAATCTTCTTTACCAATATTATTTTTATACAGACAGTCCTCAACACTACAGATAATGTTTTCATACGGAATTTTTCGCGGTGTTATAGCGAAATTCATACCTTTGGCCAAAACTTTTATCGTCGCGTCGTCTAGAGATTGTTTTGACAGGTTATAGACCGCACGTTGTTTATTACTCGCGTCTGTTGTCAATGATTGCGTTCCGTTATTACGTTGACATTGGCGTTGGACATTTGATTTGGTTGTTAGTTTTTGGTATTTATCTATATGTTTATTTTTGCATTCATTGTATTTAGTTGTTTCACGTTTGTCTAAAGTTTCCATGCAATTCTTATAATCAAATGTCGATAAAACTGTCTTTAGATCACTGGACGATTTGTCTATGGTTTTATTAATGAAACATAGATCGGTACGTTTTTGCTGAATCACCGTTATTAACAATTTTTTGCTTGCCTGATTTAAGATCTTAGCGCTTCCTCGAATGTCTTTTTTAGTAGATATCTTGACACACGTAGGAATGAGATTATGGTCTCTGCATCTCTTCAAGAAGTTTAAAGCTGTTATGTATCTTGCGCGCTTGGTTTTGAGATCTTCTAGTCGGCGTATTTTATTTGCTATTTCCAGTCCGTACTGGTTTACATAATGATTTCTTATATTTACGCGAACACTACACATTGAATAAAACTATTTTTACGGATTTTATCGCGTTTAATTTACTTATTTTATATTCCCGACGTTTCGGTTGCTTTCCAGCAACCGTGGTCACGGGGGACTGAGGTGATTGACGTCCCGATGTCAAAGTTAACCCGGAGTACCTTCAGCTTTTTAATTATTAATTTTGGTCCGATCTACGCAGAATGAACTAACTGTGTCTTGAAGTCTTACAGTGGTATGCTTGGGTTTAGTTTTAATTTTATGAATTACAGGATCCCAAGCAGGTGGTAGTACCCAGCCTCCCTCTCTATTGAAATTAGGATGTTTTTTAATTTCAATAGCCTCACGTATCATCCTTGGCAGGAATCGATGTTCTTTCGCGAGGACTTGTGGTTTATCAAATCTAATGTAATGACGGGGGCCGTCTAGGATATGATCACAAACTGCAGACTTCCCGGAACGTTGGTGCTTCACGTCAGCTATGTGTTCTTTTACGCGGGTTTTTATTGATCGTTTTGTTTGCCCTATATATGAGAGACCACACTCACAATCAAGCTTGTATACTCCTGCATCTTGTAGAGGAATATTGCACTTGACGGATGGTAAGAACTGACTAATCTTCTTCGGCGGCTTGAAGAATGTTCTAATAGAAGCTCGCTTCAAGATGTAGCCAATCTTGTCTGTGACACCTCTGACATATGGTAGTACAGCAGGCACACGCTCGACTGTGGCCGGCTTCACTCGGTCACTGTGACGTAGGCGCGGAACCCGAAGCTTGTTGTCGTGCAGAACCTGCTTGACGTGCTGAAGCTCGGCGGCCAAGTGTTTGCTGTCACAGATCCCTCGTGCTCTCTGCAACAAAGATTTGCCCACGGTAGCTAACTGTGAAGGGTGATGGTGGGATTCACCGTTTAAGTATCGGTTTGTATGGGTCTTTTTTCTATACACAGTGTGACCTACGGTGTTATTAGGATTTCGAATGACTAACACATCTAGGAAAGCTAAAGAATTATTTGCCTCTAACTCCATAGTAAATTGAATTTTAGAGTTTATGGAATTAAGATGTTCTAAAAATGCAGTTACTTTGTCTGATGGTAAAATTGTGAAAGTATCGTCTACGTACCGCTTGTAGAAACTTGGAGTTACTGGTGCAGTAAGCAGGGCTTTCTCCTCAAAGTCCTCCATGAAAATATCGGCGACAATGGAAGATACCGGTGAGCCCATCGCAACACCATCTACTTGCTTGTAAAACTGTTCCTTCCACAATAGGTAGCCAGATGTAAGGCAATGTCTGAGTAATACTGCATATTCTGCTGGCATGTTGTTTTCCTCTAGTTTCCTAGTTATAATTGAGATGCAGTCTTCAACAGGTAGGCATGTAAATAGAGACTGAACATCAAAACTGACCATAGTTTCATTGTCAGTAAGACATAGGTCTTTTATCTCACTGACAAAATGGTATGAATCCTTAGTGTGTGCTCTTGTATGTCCTCTGAGTGGTGATAGTACTTTTGCTAAGTGTTGAGCCAATCTGTAAGTTGGCGAATCGATCTGACTCACTATTGGACGTAATGGAGCGTTCGGTTTGTGTATTTTTGGTAACCCATACAACTTCGGCGGTTTGGCACACGTAGGTATTATCGAATTTACGTCTAGATTCAGTTTCTCGGAGTATTTCTTTATTAGATCGCTAGTTGTTTTAAGCGTATTAGTTGTAGGATCTGTTTTGACCTTTACGTACGTACTTTCATCCGATAAAAGTTGTTGTATTTTAAAATTGTAATCCGACGTATCCATTATAACCGTAGCATTACCTTTATCTGCGCGGAGAATCGTAAGATCTGGTCTGTTGCGTAAGTTTTTCAATGCAGTAAATTCATCTTTGGGAAGATTTAATTTTGGCGCTGAGCTTCGACGTAACAAGGACGAAATGTCTTGACGTATAGCCTCTAAATCTTCTTTACCAATATTATTTTTATACAGACAGTCCTCAACACTACAGATAATGTTTTCATACGGAATTTTTCGCGGTGTTATAGCGAAATTCATACCTTTGGCCAAAACTTTTATCGTCGCGTCGTCTAGAGATTGTTTTGACAGGTTATAGACCGCACGTTGTTTATTACTCGCGTCTGTTGTCAATGATTGCGTTCCGTTATTACGTTGACATTGGCGTTGGACATTTGATTTGGTTGTTAGTTTTTGGTATTTATCTATATGTTTATTTTTGCATTCATTGTATTTAGTTGTTTCACGTTTGTCTAAAGTTTCCATGCAATTCTTATAATCAAATGTCGATAAAACTGTCTTTAGATCACTGGACGATTTGTCTATGGTTTTATTAATGAAACATAGATCGGTACGTTTTTGCTGAATCACCGTTATTAACAATTTTTTGCTTGCCTGATTTAAGATCTTAGCGCTTCCTCGAATGTCTTTTTTAGTAGATATCTTGACACACGTAGGAATGAGATTATGGTCTCTGCATCTCTTCAAGAAGTTTAAAGCTGTTATGTATCTTGCGCGCTTGGTTTTGAGATCTTCTAGTCGGCGTATTTTATTTGCTATTTCCAGTCCGTACTGGTTTACATAATGATTTCTTATATTTACGCGAACACTACACATTGAATAAAACTATTTTTACGGATTTTATCGCGTTTAATTTACTTATTTTATATTCCCGACGTTTCGGTTGCTTTCCAGCAACCGTGGTCACGGGGGACTGAGGTGATTGACGTCCCGATGTCAAAGTTAACCCGGAGTACCTTCAGCTTTTTAATTATTAATTTTGGTCCGATCTACGCAGAATGAACTAACTGTGTCTTGAAGTCTTACAGTGGTATGCTTGGGTTTAGTTTTAATTTTATGAATTACAGGATCCCAAGCAGGTGGTAGTACCCAGCCTCCCTCTCTATTGAAATTAGGATGTTTTTTAATTTCAATAGCCTCACGTATCATCCTTGGCAGGAATCGATGTTCTTTCGCGAGGACTTGTGGTTTATCAAATCTAATGTAATGACGGGGGCCGTCTAGGATATGATCACAAACTGCAGACTTCCCGGAACGTTGGTGCTTCACGTCAGCTATGTGTTCTTTTACGCGGGTTTTTATTGATCGTTTTGTTTGCCCTATATATGAGAGACCACACTCACAATCAAGCTTGTATACTCCTGCATCTTGTAGAGGAATATTGCACTTGACGGATGGTAAGAACTGACTAATCTTCTTCGGCGGCTTGAAGAATGTTCTAATAGAAGCTCGCTTCAAGATGTAGCCAATCTTGTCTGTGACACCTCTGACATATGGTAGTACAGCAGGCACACGCTCGACTGTGGCCGGCTTCACTCGGTCACTGTGACGTAGGCGCGGAACCCGAAGCTTGTTGTCGTGCAGAACCTGCTTGACGTGCTGAAGCTCGGCGGCCAGGTGTTTGCTGTCACAGATCCCTCGTGCTCTCTGCAACAAAGATTTGCCCACGGTAGCTAACTGTGAAGGGTGATGGTGGGATTCACCGTTTAAGTATCGGTTTGTATGGGTCTTTTTTCTATACACAGTGTGACCTACGGTGTTATTAGGATTTCGAATGACTAACACATCTAGGAAAGCTAAAGAATTATTTGCCTCTAACTCCATAGTAAATTGAATTTTAGAGTTTATGGAATTAAGATGTTCTAAAAATGCAGTTACTTTGTCTGATGGTAAAATTGTGAAAGTATCGTCTACGTACCGCTTGTAGAAACTTGGAGTTACTGGTGCAGTAAGCAGGGCTTTCTCCTCAAAGTCCTCCATGAAAATATCGGCGACAATGGGAGATACCGGTGAGCCCATCGCAACACCATCTACTTGCTTGTAAAACTGTTCCTTCCACAATAGGTAGCCAGATGTAAGGCAATGTCTGAGTAATACTGCATATTCTGCTGGCATGTTGTTTTCCTCTAGTTTCCTAGTTATAATTGAGATGCAGTCTTCAACAGGTAGGCATGTAAATAGAGACTGAACATCAAAACTGACCATAGTTTCATTGTCAGTAAGACATAGGTCTTTTATCTCACTGACAAAATGGTATGAATCCTTAGTGTGTGCTCTTGTATGTCCTCTGAGTGGTGATAGTACTTTTGCTAAGTGTTGAGCCAATCTGTAAGTTGGCGAATCGATCTGACTCACTATTGGACGTAATGGAGCGTTCGGTTTGTGTATTTTTGGTAACCCATACAACTTCGGCGGTTTGGCACACGTAGGTATTATCGAATTTACGTCTAGATTCAGTTTCTCGGAGTATTTCTTTATTAGATCGCTAGTTGTTTTAAGCGTATTAGTTGTAGGATCTGTTTTGACCTTTACGTACGTACTTTCATCCGATAAAAGTTGTTGTATTTTAAAATTGTAATCCGACGTATCCATTATAACCGTAGCATTACCTTTATCTGCGCGGAGAATCGTAAGATCTGGTCTGTTGCGTAAGTTTTTCAATGCAGTAAATTCATCTTTGGGAAGATTTAATTTTGGCGCTGAGCTTCGACGTAACAAGGACGAAATGTCTTGACGTATAGCCTCTAAATCTTCTTTACCAATATTATTTTTATACAGACAGTCCTCAACACTACAGATAATGTTTTCATACGGAATTTTTCGCGGTGTTATAGCGAAATTCATACCTTTGGCCAAAACTTTTATCGTCGCGTCGTCTAGAGATTGTTTTGACAGGTTATAGACCGCACGTTGTTTATTACTCGCGTCTGTTGTCAATGATTGCGTTCCGTTATTACGTTGACATTGGCGTTGGACATTTGATTTGGTTGTTAGTTTTTGGTATTTATCTATATGTTTATTTTTGCATTCATTGTATTTAGTTGTTTCACGTTTGTCTAAAGTTTCCATGCAATTCTTATAATCAAATGTCGATAAAACTGTCTTTAGATCACTGGACGATTTGTCTATGGTTTTATTAATGAAACATAGATCGGTACGTTTTTGCTGAATCACCGTTATTAACAATTTTTTGCTTGCCTGATTTAAGATCTTAGCGCTTCCTCGAATGTCTTTTTTAGTAGATATCTTGACACACGTAGGAATGAGATTATGGTCTCTGCATCTCTTCAAGAAGTTTAAAGCTGTTATGTATCTTGCGCGCTTGGTTTTGAGATCTTCTAGTCGGCGTATTTTATTTGCTATTTCCAGTCCGTACTGGTTTACATAATGATTTCTTATATTTACGCGAACACTACACATTGAATAAAACTATTTTTACGGATTTTATCGCGTTTAATTTACTTATTTTATATTCCCGACGTTTCGGTTGCTTTCCAGCAACCGTGGTCACGGGGGACTGAGGTGATTGACGTCCCGATGTCAAAGTTAACCCGGAGTACCTTCAGCTTTTTAATTATTAATTTTGGTCCGATCTACGCAGAATGAACTAACTGTGTCTTGAAGTCTTACAGTGGTATGCTTGGGTTTAGTTTTAATTTTATGAATTACAGGATCCCAAGCAGGTGGTAGTACCCAGCCTCCCTCTCTATTGAAATTAGGATGTTTTTTAATTTCAATAGCCTCACGTATCATCCTTGGCAGGAATCGATGTTCTTTCGCGAGGACTTGTGGTTTATCAAATCTAATGTAATGACGGGGGCCGTCTAGGATATGATCACAAACTGCAGACTTCCCGGAACGTTGGTGCTTCACGTCAGCTATGTGTTCTTTTACGCGGGTTTTTATTGATCGTTTTGTTTGCCCTATATATGAGAGACCACACTCACAATCAAGCTTGTATACTCCTGCATCTTGTAGAGGAATATTGCACTTGACGGATGGTAAGAACTGACTAATCTTCTTCGGCGGCTTGAAGAATGTTCTAATAGAAGCTCGCTTCAAGATGTAGCCAATCTTGTCTGTGACACCTCTGACATATGGTAGTACAGCAGGCACACGCTCGACTGTGGCCGGCTTCACTCGGTCACTGTGACGTAGGCGCGGAACCCGAAGCTTGTTGTCGTGCAGAACCTGCTTGACGTGCTGAAGCTCGGCGGCCAGGTGTTTGCTGTCACAGATCCCTCGTGCTCTCTGCAACAAAGATTTGCCCACGGTAGCTAACTGTGAAGGGTGATGGTGGGATTCACCGTTTAAGTATCGGTTTGTATGGGTCTTTTTTCTATACACAGTGTGACCTACGGTGTTATTAGGATTTCGAATGACTAACACATCTAGGAAAGCTAAAGAATTATTTGCCTCTAACTCCATAGTAAATTGAATTTTAGAGTTTATGGAATTAAGATGTTCTAAAAATGCAGTTACTTTGTCTGATGGTAAAATTGTGAAAGTATCGTCTACGTACCGCTTGTAGAAACTTGGAGTTACTGGTGCAGTAAGCAGGGCTTTCTCCTCAAAGTCCTCCATGAAAATATCGGCGACAATGGGAGATACCGGTGAGCCCATCGCAACACCATCTACTTGCTTGTAAAACTGTTCCTTCCACAATAGGTAGCCAGATGTAAGGCAATGTCTGAGTAATACTGCATATTCTGCTGGCATGTTGTTTTCCTCTAGTTTCCTAGTTATAATTGAGATGCAGTCTTCAACAGGTAGGCATGTAAATAGAGACTGAACATCAAAACTGACCATAGTTTCATTGTCAGTAAGACATAGGTCTTTTATCTCACTGACAAAATGGTATGAATCCTTAGTGTGTGCTCTTGTATGTCCTCTGAGTGGTGATAGTACTTTTGCTAAGTGTTGAGCCAATCTGTAAGTTGGCGAATCGATCTGACTCACTATTGGACGTAATGGAGCGTTCGGTTTGTGTATTTTTGGTAACCCATACAACTTCGGCGGTTTGGCACACGTAGGTATTATCGAATTTACGTCTAGATTCAGTTTCTCGGAGTATTTCTTTATTAGATCGCTAGTTGTTTTAAGCGTATTAGTTGTAGGATCTGTTTTGACCTTTACGTACGTACTTTCATCCGATAAAAGTTGTTGTATTTTAAAATTGTAATCCGACGTATCCATTATAACCGTAGCATTACCTTTATCTGCGCGGAGAATCGTAAGATCTGGTCTGTTGCGTAAGTTTTTCAATGCAGTAAATTCATCTTTGGGAAGATTTAATTTTGGCGCTGAGCTTCGACGTAACAAGGACGAAATGTCTTGACGTATAGCCTCTAAATCTTCTTTACCAATATTATTTTTATACAGACAGTCCTCAACACTACAGATAATGTTTTCATACGGAATTTTTCGCGGTGTTATAGCGAAATTCATACCTTTGGCCAAAACTTTTATCGTCGCGTCGTCTAGAGATTGTTTTGACAGGTTATAGACCGCACGTTGTTTATTACTCGCGTCTGTTGTCAATGATTGCGTTCCGTTATTACGTTGACATTGGCGTTGGACATTTGATTTGGTTGTTAGTTTTTGGTATTTATCTATATGTTTATTTTTGCATTCATTGTATTTAGTTGTTTCACGTTTGTCTAAAGTTTCCATGCAATTCTTATAATCAAATGTCGATAAAACTGTCTTTAGATCACTGGACGATTTGTCTATGGTTTTATTAATGAAACATAGATCGGTACGTTTTTGCTGAATCACCGTTATTAACAATTTTTTGCTTGCCTGATTTAAGATCTTAGCGCTTCCTCGAATGTCTTTTTTAGTAGATATCTTGACACACGTAGGAATGAGATTATGGTCTCTGCATCTCTTCAAGAAGTTTAAAGCTGTTATGTATCTTGCGCGCTTGGTTTTGAGATCTTCTAGTCGGCGTATTTTATTTGCTATTTCCAGTCCGTACTGGTTTACATAATGATTTCTTATATTTACGCGAACACTACACATTGAATAAAACTATTTTTACGGATTTTATCGCGTTTAATTTACTTATTTTATATTCCCGACGTTTCGGTTGCTTTCCAGCAACCGTGGTCACGGGGGACTGAGGTGATTGACGTCCCGATGTCAAAGTTAACCCGGAGTACCTTCAGCTTTTTAATTATTAATTTTGGTCCGATCTACGCAGAATGAACTAACTGTGTCTTGAAGTCTTACAGTGGTATGCTTGGGTTTAGTTTTAATTTTATGAATTACAGGATCCCAAGCAGGTGGTAGTACCCAGCCTCCCTCTCTATTGAAATTAGGATGTTTTTTAATTTCAATAGCCTCACGTATCATCCTTGGCAGGAATCGATGTTCTTTCGCGAGGACTTGTGGTTTATCAAATCTAATGTAATGACGGGGGCCGTCTAGGATATGATCACAAACTGCAGACTTCCCGGAACGTTGGTGCTTCACGTCAGCTATGTGTTCTTTTACGCGGGTTTTTATTGATCGTTTTGTTTGCCCTATATATGAGAGACCACACTCACAATCAAGCTTGTATACTCCTGCATCTTGTAGAGGAATATTGCACTTGACGGATGTTAAGAACTGACTAATCTTCTTCGGCGGCTTGAAGAATGTTCTAATAGAAGCTCGCTTCAAGATGTAGCCAATCTTGTCTGTGACACCTCTGACATATGGTAGTACAGCAGGCACACGCTCGACTGTGGCCGGCTTCACTCGGTCACTGTGACGTAGGCGCGGAACCCGAAGCTTGTTGTCGTGCAGAACCTGCTTGACGTGCTGAAGCTCGGCGGCCAGGTGTTTGCTGTCACAGATCCCTCGTGCTCTCTGCAACAAAGATTTGCCCACGGTAGCTAACTGTGAAGGGTGATGGTGGGATTCACCGTTTAAGTATCGGTTTGTATGGGTCTTTTTTCTATACACAGTGTGACCTACGGTGTTATTAGGATTTCGAATGACTAACACATCTAGGAAAGCTAAAAAATTATTTGCCTCTAACTCCATAGTAAATTGAATTTTAGAGTTTATGGAATTAAGATGTTCTAAAAATGCAGTTACTTTGTCTGATGGTAAAATTGTGAAAGTATCGTCTACGTACCGCTTGTAGAAACTTGGAGTTACTGGTGCAGTAAGCAGGGCTTTCTCCTCAAAGTCCTCCATGAAAATATCGGCGACAATGGGAGATACCGGTGAGCCCATCGCAACACCATCTACTTGCTTGTAAAACTGTTCCTTCCACAATAGGTAGCCAGATGTAAGGCAATGTCTGAGTAATACTGCATATTCTGCTGGCATGTTGTTTTCCTCTAGTTTCCTAGTTATAATTGAGATGCAGTCTTCAACAGGTAGGCATGTAAATAGAGACTGAACATCAAAACTGACCATAGTTTCATTGTCAGTAAGACATAGGTCTTTTATCTCACTGACAAAATGGTATGAATCCTTAGTGTGTGCTCTTGTATGTCCTCTGAGTGGTGATAGTACTTTTGCTAAGTGTTGAGCCAATCTGTAAGTTGGCGAATCGATCTGACTCACTATTGGACGTAATGGAGCGTTCGGTTTGTGTATTTTTGGTAACCCATACAACTTCGGCGGTTTGGCACACGTAGGTATTTTCGAATTTACGTCTAGATTCAGTTTCTCGGAGTATTTCTTTATTAGATCGCTAGTTGTTTTAAGCGTATTAGTTGTAGGATCTGTTTTGACCTTTACGTACGTACTTTCATCCGATAAAAGTTGTTGTATTTTAAAATTGTAATCCGACGTATCCATTATAACCGTAGCATTACCTTTATCTGCGCGGAGAATCGTAAGATCTGGTCTGTTGCGTAAGTTTTTCAATGCAGTAAATTCATCTTTGGGAAGATTTAATTTTGGCGCTGAGCTTCGACGTAACAAGGACGAAATGTCTTGACGTATAGCCTCTAAATCTTCTTTACCAATATTATTTTTATACAGACAGTCCTCAACACTACAGATAATGTTTTCATACGGAATTTTTCGCGGTGTTATAGCGAAATTCATACCTTTGGCCAAAACTTTTATCGTCGCGTCGTCTAGAGATTGTTTTGACAGGTTATAGACCGCACGTTGTTTATTACTCGCGTCTGTTGTCAATGATTGCGTTCCGTTATTACGTTGACATTGGCGTTGGACATTTGATTTGGTTGTTAGTTTTTGGTATTTATCTATATGTTTATTTTTGCATTCATTGTATTTAGTTGTTTCACGTTTGTCTAAAGTTTCCATGCAATTCTTATAATCAAATGTCGATAAAACTGTCTTTAGATCACTGGACGATTTGTCTATGGTTTTATTAATGAAACATAGATCGGTACGTTTTTGCTGAATCACCGTTATTAACAATTTTTTGCTTGCCTGATTTAAGATCTTAGCGCTTCCTCGAATGTCTTTTTTAGTAGATATCTTGACACACGTAGGAATGAGATTATGGTCTCTGCATCTCTTCAAGAAGTTTAAAGCTGTTATGTATCTTGCGCGCTTGGTTTTGAGATCTTCTAGTCGGCGTATTTTATTTGCTATTTCCAGTCCGTACTGGTTTACATAATGATTTCTTATATTTACGCGAACACTACACATTGAATAAAACTATTTTTACGGATTTTATCGCGTTTAATTTACTTATTTTATATTCCCGACGTTTCGGTTGCTTTCCAGCAACCGTGGTCACGGGGGACTGAGGTGATTGACGTCCCGATGTCAAAGTTAACCCGGAGTACCTTCAGCTTTTTAATTATTAATTTTGGTCCGATCTACGCAGAATGAACTAACTGTGTCTTGAAGTCTTACAGTGGTATGCTTGGGTTTAGTTTTAATTTTATGAATTACAGGATCCCAAGCAGGTGGTAGTACCCAGCCTCCCTCTCTATTGAAATTAGGATGTTTTTTAATTTCAATAGCCTCACGTATCATCCTTGGCAGGAATCGATGTTCTTTCGCGAGGACTTGTGGTTTATCAAATCTAATGTAATGACGGGGGCCGTCTAGGATATGATCACAAACTGCAGACTTCCCGGAACGTTGGTGCTTCACGTCAGCTATGTGTTCTTTTACGCGGGTTTTTATTGATCGTTTTGTTTGCCCTATATATGAGAGACCACACTCACAATCAAGCTTGTATACTCCTGCATCTTGTAGAGGAATATTGCACTTGACGGATGGTAAGAACTGACTAATCTTCTTCGGCGGCTTGAAGAATGTTCTAATAGAAGCTCGCTTCAAGATGTAGCCAATCTTGTCTGTGACACCTCTGACATATGGTAGTACAGCAGGCACACGCTCGACTGTGGCCGGCTTCACTCGGTCACTGTGACGTAGGCGCGGAACCCGAAGCTTGTTGTCGTGCAGAACCTGCTTGACGTGCTGAAGCTCGGCGGCCAGGTGTTTGCTGTCACAGATCCCTCGTGCTCTCTGCAACAAAGATTTGCCCACGGTAGCTAACTGTGAAGGGTGATGGTGGGATTCACCGTTTAAGTATCGGTTTGTATGGGTCTTTTTTCTATACACAGTGTGACCTACGGTGTTATTAGGATTTCGAATGACTAACACATCTAGGAAAGCTAAAGAATTATTTGCCTCTAACTCCATAGTAAATTGAATTTTAGAGTTTATGGAATTAAGATGTTCTAAAAATGCAGTTACTTTGTCTGATGGTAAAATTGTGAAAGTATCGTCTACGTACCGCTTGTAGAAACTTGGAGTTACTGGTGCAGTAAGCAGGGCTTTCTCCTCAAAGTCCTCCATGAAAATATCGGCGACAATGGGAGATACCGGTGAGCCCATCGCAACACCATCTACTTGCTTGTAAAACTGTTCCTTCCACAATAGGTAGCCAGATGTAAGGCAATGTCTGAGTAATACTGCATATTCTGCTGGCATGTTGTTTTCCTCTAGTTTCCTAGTTATAATTGAGATGCAGTCTTCAACAGGTAGGCATGTAAATAGAGACTGAACATCAAAACTGACCATAGTTTCATTGTCAGTAAGACATAGGTCTTTTATCTCACTGACAAAATGGTATGAATCCTTAGTGTGTGCTCTTGTATGTCCTCTGAGTGGTGATAGTACTTTTGCTAAGTGTTGAGCCAATCTGTAAGTTGGCGAATCGATCTGACTCACTATTGGACGTAATGGAGCGTTCGGTTTGTGTATTTTTGGTAACCCATACAACTTCGGCGGTTTGGCACACGTAGGTATTATCGAATTTACGTCTAGATTCAGTTTCTCGGAGTATTTCTTTATTAGATCGCTAGTTGTTTTAAGCGTATTAGTTGTAGGATCTGTTTTGACCTTTACGTACGTACTTTCATCCGATAAAAGTTGTTGTATTTTAAAATTGTAATCCGACGTATCCATTATAACCGTAGCATTACCTTTATCTGCGCGGAGAATCGTAAGATCTGGTCTGTTGCGTAAGTTTTTCAATGCAGTAAATTCATCTTTGGGAAGATTTAATTTTGGCGCTGAGCTTCGACGTAACAAGGACGAAATGTCTTGACGTATAGCCTCTAAATCTTCTTTACCAATATTATTTTTATACAGACAGTCCTCAACACTACAGATAATGTTTTCATACGGAATTTTTCGCGGTGTTATAGCGAAATTCATACCTTTGGCCAAAACTTTTATCGTCGCGTCGTCTAGAGATTGTTTTGACAGGTTATAGACCGCACGTTGTTTATTACTCGCGTCTGTTGTCAATGATTGCGTTCCGTTATTACGTTGACATTGGCGTTGGACATTTGATTTGGTTGTTAGTTTTTGGTATTTATCTATATGTTTATTTTTGCATTCATTGTATTTAGTTGTTTCACGTTTGTCTAAAGTTTCCATGCAATTCTTATAATCAAATGTCGATAAAACTGTCTTTAGATCACTGGACGATTTGTCTATGGTTTTATTAATGAAACATAGATCGGTACGTTTTTGCTGAATCACCGTTATTAACAATTTTTTGCTTGCCTGATTTAAGATCTTAGCGCTTCCTCGAATGTCTTTTTTAGTAGATATCTTGACACACGTAGGAATGAGATTATGGTCTCTGCATCTCTTCAAGAAGTTTAAAGCTGTTATGTATCTTGCGCGCTTGGTTTTGAGATCTTCTAGTCGGCGTATTTTATTTGCTATTTCCAGTCCGTACTGGTTTACATAATGATTTCTTATATTTACGCGAACACTACACATTGAATAAAACTATTTTTACGGATTTTATCGCGTTTAATTTACTTATTTTATATTCCCGACGTTTCGGTTGCTTTCCAGCAACCGTGGTCACGGGGGACTGAGGTGATTGACGTCCCGATGTCAAAGTTAACCCGGAGTACCTTCAGCTTTTTAATTATTAATTTTGGTCCGATCTACGCAGAATGAACTAACTGTGTCTTGAAGTCTTACAGTGGTATGCTTGGGTTTAGTTTTAATTTTATGAATTACAGGATCCCAAGCAGGTGGTAGTACCCAGCCTCCCTCTCTATTGAAATTAGGATGTTTTTTAATTTCAATAGCCTCACGTATCATCCTTGGCAGGAATCGATGTTCTTTCGCGAGGACTTGTGGTTTATCAAATCTAATGTAATGACGGGGGCCGTCTAGGATATGATCACAAACTGCAGACTTCCCGGAACGTTGGTGCTTCACGTCAGCTATGTGTTCTTTTACGCGGGTTTTTATTGATCGTTTTGTTTGCCCTATATATGAGAGACCACACTCACAATCAAGCTTGTATACTCCTGCATCTTGTAGAGGAATATTGCACTTGACGGATGTTAAGAACTGACTAATCTTCTTCGGCGGCTTGAAGAATGTTCTAATAGAAGCTCGCTTCAAGATGTAGCCAATCTTGTCTGTGACACCTCTGACATATGGTAGTACAGCAGGCACACGCTCGACTGTGGCCGGCTTCACTCGGTCACTGTGACGTAGGCGCGGAACCCGAAGCTTGTTGTCGTGCAGAACCTGCTTGACGTGCTGAAGCTCGGCGGCCAGGTGTTTGCTGTCACAGATCCCTCGTGCTCTCTGCAACAAAGATTTGCCCACGGTAGCTAACTGTGAAGGGTGATGGTGGGATTCACCGTTTAAGTATCGGTTTGTATGGGTCTTTTTTCTATACACAGTGTGACCTACGGTGTTATTAGGATTTCGAATGACTAACACATCTAGGAAAGCTAAAAAATTATTTGCCTCTAACTCCATAGTAAATTGAATTTTAGAGTTTATGGAATTAAGATGTTCTAAAAATGCAGTTACTTTGTCTGATGGTAAAATTGTGAAAGTATCGTCTACGTACCGCTTGTAGAAACTTGGAGTTACTGGTGCAGTAAGCAGGGCTTTCTCCTCAAAGTCCTCCATGAAAATATCGGCGACAATGGGAGATACCGGTGAGCCCATCGCAACACCATCTACTTGCTTGTAAAACTGTTCCTTCCACAATAGGTAGCCAGATGTAAGGCAATGTCTGAGTAATACTGCATATTCTGCTGGCATGTTGTTTTCCTCTAGTTTCCTAGTTATAATTGAGATGCAGTCTTCAACAGGTAGGCATGTAAATAGAGACTGAACATCAAAACTGACCATAGTTTCATTGTCAGTAAGACATAGGTCTTTTATCTCACTGACAAAATGGTATGAATCCTTAGTGTGTGCTCTTGTATGTCCTCTGAGTGGTGATAGTACTTTTGCTAAGTGTTGAGCCAATCTGTAAGTTGGCGAATCGATCTGACTCACTATTGGACGTAATGGAGCGTTCGGTTTGTGTATTTTTGGTAACCCATACAACTTCGGCGGTTTGGCACACGTAGGTATTATCGAATTTACGTCTAGATTCAGTTTCTCGGAGTATTTCTTTATTAGATCGCTAGTTGTTTTAAGCGTATTAGTTGTAGGATCTGTTTTGACCTTTACGTACGTACTTTCATCCGATAAAAGTTGTTGTATTTTAAAATTGTAATCCGACGTATCCATTATAACCGTAGCATTACCTTTATCTGCGCGGAGAATCGTAAGATCTGGTCTGTTGCGTAAGTTTTTCAATGCAGTAAATTCATCTTTGGGAAGATTTAATTTTGGCGCTGAGCTTCGACGTAACAAGGACGAAATGTCTTGACGTATAGCCTCTAAATCTTCTTTACCAATATTATTTTTATACAGACAGTCCTCAACACTACAGATAATGTTTTCATACGGAATTTTTCGCGGTGTTATAGCGAAATTCATACCTTTGGCCAAAACTTTTATCGTCGCGTCGTCTAGAGATTGTTTTGACAGGTTATAGACCGCACGTTGTTTATTACTCGCGTCTGTTGTCAATGATTGCGTTCCGTTATTACGTTGACATTGGCGTTGGACATTTGATTTGGTTGTTAGTTTTTGGTATTTATCTATATGTTTATTTTTGCATTCATTGTATTTAGTTGTTTCACGTTTGTCTAAAGTTTCCATGCAATTCTTATAATCAAATGTCGATAAAACTGTCTTTAGATCACTGGACGATTTGTCTATGGTTTTATTAATGAAACATAGATCGGTACGTTTTTGCTGAATCATCGTTATTAACAATTTTTTTGCTTGCCTGATTTAAGATCTCAGCGCTTCCTCGAATGTCTTTTTTAGTAGATATCTTGACACACGTAGGAATGAGATTATGGTCTCTGCATCTCTTCAAGAAGTTTAAAGCTGTTATGTATCTTGCGCGCTTGGTTTTGAGATCTTCTAGTCGGCGTATTTTATTTGCTATTTCCAGTCCGTACTGGTTTACATAATGATTTCTTATATTTACGCGAACACTACACATTGAATAAAACTATTTTTACGGATTTTATCGCGTTTAATTTACTTATTTTATATTCCCGACGTTTCGGTTGCTTTCCAGCAACCGTGGTCACGGGGGACTGAGGTGATTGACGTCCCGATGTCAAAGTTAACCCGGAGTACCTTCAGCTTTTTAATTATTAATTTTGGTCCGATCTACGCAGAATGAACTAACTGTGTCTTGAAGTCTTACAGTGGTATGCTTGGGTTTAGTTTTAATTTTATGAATTACAGGATCCCAAGCAGGTGGTAGTACCCAGCCTCCCTCTCTATTGAAATTAGGATGTTTTTTAATTTCAATAGCCTCACGTATCATCCTTGGCAGGAATCGATGTTCTTTCGCGAGGACTTGTGGTTTATCAAATCTAATGTAATGACGGGGGCCGTCTAGGATATGATCACAAACTGCAGACTTCCCGGAACGTTGGTGCTTCACGTCAGCTATGTGTTCTTTTACGCGGGTTTTTATTGATCGTTTTGTTTGCCCTATATATGAGAGACCACACTCACAATCAAGCTTGTATACTCCTGCATCTTGTAGAGGAATATTGCACTTGACGGATGGTAAGAACTGACTAATCTTCTTCGGCGGCTTGAAGAATGTTCTAATAGAAGCTCGCTTCAAGATGTAGCCAATCTTGTCTGTGACACCTCTGACATATGGTAGTACAGCAGGCACACGCTCGACTGTGGCCGGCTTCACTCGGTCACTGTGACGTAGGCGCGGAACCCGAAGCTTGTTGTCGTGCAGAACCTGCTTGACGTGCTGAAGCTCGGCGGCCAGGTGTTTGCTGTCACAGATCCCTCGTGCTCTCTGCAACAAAGATTTGCCCACGGTAGCTAACTGTGAAGGGTGATGGTGGGATTCACCGTTTAAGTATCGGTTTGTATGGGTCTTTTTTCTATACACAGTGTGACCTACGGTGTTATTAGGATTTCGAATGACTAACACATCTAGGAAAGCTAAAGAATTATTTGCCTCTAACTCCATAGTAAATTGAATTTTAGAGTTTATGGAATTAAGATGTTCTAAAAATGCAGTTACTTTGTCTGATGGTAAAATTGTGAAAGTATCGTCTACGTACCGCTTGTAGAAACTTGGAGTTACTGGTGCAGTAAGCAGGGCTTTCTCCTCAAAGTCCTCCATGAAAATATCGGCGACAATGGGAGATACCGGTGAGCCCATCGCAACACCATCTACTTGCTTGTAAAACTGTTCCTTCCACAATAGGTAGCCAGATGTAAGGCAATGTCTGAGTAATACTGCATATTCTGCTGGCATGTTGTTTTCCTCTAGTTTCCTAGTTATAATTGAGATGCAGTCTTCAACAGGTAGGCATGTAAATAGAGACTGAACATCAAAACTGACCATAGTTTCATTGTCAGTAAGACATAGGTCTTTTATCTCACTGACAAAATGGTATGAATCCTTAGTGTGTGCTCTTGTATGTCCTCTGAGTGGTGATAGTACTTTTGCTAAGTGTTGAGCCAATCTGTAAGTTGGCGAATCGATCTGACTCACTATTGGACGTAATGGAGCGTTCGGTTTGTGTATTTTTGGTAACCCATACAACTTCGGCGGTTTGGCACACGTAGGTATTTTCGAATTTACGTCTAGATTCAGTTTCTCGGAGTATTTCTTTATTAGATCGCTAGTTGTTTTAAGCGTATTAGTTGTAGGATCTGTTTTGACCTTTACGTACGTACTTTCATCCGATAAAAGTTGTTGTATTTTAAAATTGTAATCCGACGTATCCATTATAACCGTAGCATTACCTTTATCTGCGCGGAGAATCGTAAGATCTGGTCTGTTGCGTAAGTTTTTCAATGCAGTAAATTCATCTTTGGGAAGATTTAATTTTGGCGCTGAGCTTCGACGTAACAAGGACGAAATGTCTTGACGTATAGCCTCTAAATCTTCTTTACCAATATTATTTTTATACAGACAGTCCTCAACACTACAGATAATGTTTTCATACGGAATTTTTCGCGGTGTTATAGCGAAATTCATACCTTTGGCCAAAACTTTTATCGTCGCGTCGTCTAGAGATTGTTTTGACAGGTTATAGACCGCACGTTGTTTATTACTCGCGTCTGTTGTCAATGATTGCGTTCCGTTATTACGTTGACATTGGCGTTGGACATTTGATTTGGTTGTTAGTTTTTGGTATTTATCTATATGTTTATTTTTGCATTCATTGTATTTAGTTGTTTCACGTTTGTCTAAAGTTTCCATGCAATTCTTATAATCAAATGTCGATAAAACTGTCTTTAGATCACTGGACGATTTGTCTATGGTTTTATTAATGAAACATAGATCGGTACGTTTTTGCTGAATCACCGTTATTAACAATTTTTTTGCTTGCCTGATTTAAGATCTTAGCGCTTCCTCGAATGTCTTTTTTAGTAGATATCTTGACACACGTAGGAATGAGATTATGGTCTCTGCATCTCTTCAAGAAGTTTAAAGCTGTTATGTATCTTGCGCGCTTGGTTTTGAGATCTTCTAGTCGGCGTATTTTATTTGCTATTTCCAGTCCGTACTGGTTTACATAATGATTTCTTATATTTACGCGAACACTACACATTGAATAAAACTATTTTTACGGATTTTATCGCGTTTAATTTACTTATTTTATATTCCCGACGTTTCGGTTGCTTTCCAGCAACCGTGGTCACGGGGGACTGAGGTGATTGACGTCCCGATGTCAAAGTTAACCCGGAGTACCTTCAGCTTTTTAATTATTAATTTTGGTCCGATCTACGCAGAATGAACTAACTGTGTCTTGAAGTCTTACAGTGGTATGCTTGGGTTTAGTTTTAATTTTATGAATTACAGGATCCCAAGCAGGTGGTAGTACCCAGCCTCCCTCTCTATTGAAATTAGGATGTTTTTTAATTTCAATAGCCTCACGTATCATCCTTGGCAGGAATCGATGTTCTTTCGCGAGGACTTGTGGTTTATCAAATCTAATGTAATGACGGGGGCCGTCTAGGATATGATCACAAACTGCAGACTTCCCGGAACGTTGGTGCTTCACGTCAGCTATGTGTTCTTTTACGCGGGTTTTTATTGATCGTTTTGTTTGCCCTATATATGAGAGACCACACTCACAATCAAGCTTGTATACTCCTGCATCTTGTAGAGGAATATTGCACTTGACGGATGGTAAGAACTGACTAATCTTCTTCGGCGGCTTGAAGAATGTTCTAATAGAAGCTCGCTTCAAGATGTAGCCAATCTTGTCTGTGACACCTCTGACATATGGTAGTACAGCAGGCACACGCTCGACTGTGGCCGGCTTCACTCGGTCACTGTGACGTAGGCGCGGAACCCGAAGCTTGTTGTCGTGCAGAACCTGCTTGACGTGCTGAAGCTCGGCGGCCAGGTGTTTGCTGTCACAGATCCCTCGTGCTCTCTGCAACAAAGATTTGCCCACGGTAGCTAACTGTGAAGGGTGATGGTGGGATTCACCGTTTAAGTATCGGTTTGTATGGGTCTTTTTTCTATACACAGTGTGACCTACGGTGTTATTAGGATTTCGAATGACTAACACATCTAGGAAAGCTAAAGAATTATTTGCCTCTAACTCCATAGTAAATTGAATTTTAGAGTTTATGGAATTAAGATGTTCTAAAAATGCAGTTACTTTGTCTGATGGTAAAATTGTGAAAGTATCGTCTACGTACCGCTTGTAGAAACTTGGAGTTACTGGTGCAGTAAGCAGGGCTTTCTCCTCAAAGTCCTCCATGAAAATATCGGCGACAATGGGAGATACCGGTGAGCCCATCGCAACACCATCTACTTGCTTGTAAAACTGTTCCTTCCACAATAGGTAGCCAGATGTAAGGCAATGTCTGAGTAATACTGCATATTCTGCTGGCATGTTGTTTTCCTCTAGTTTCCTAGTTATAATTGAGATGCAGTCTTCAACAGGTAGGCATGTAAATAGAGACTGAACATCAAAACTGACCATAGTTTCATTGTCAGTAAGACATAGGTCTTTTATCTCACTGACAAAATGGTATGAATCCTTAGTGTGTGCTCTTGTATGTCCTCTGAGTGGTGATAGTACTTTTGCTAAGTGTTGAGCCAATCTGTAAGTTGGCGAATCGATCTGACTCACTATTGGACGTAATGGAGCGTTCGGTTTGTGTATTTTTGGTAACCCATACAACTTCGGCGGTTTGGCACACGTAGGTATTATCGAATTTACGTCTAGATTCAGTTTCTCGGAGTATTTCTTTATTAGATCGCTAGTTGTTTTAAGCGTATTAGTTGTAGGATCTGTTTTGACCTTTACGTACGTACTTTCATCCGATAAAAGTTGTTGTATTTTAAAATTGTAATCCGACGTATCCATTATAACCGTAGCATTACCTTTATCTGCGCGGAGAATCGTAAGATCTGGTCTGTTGCGTAAGTTTTTCAATGCAGTAAATTCATCTTTGGGAAGATTTAATTTTGGCGCTGAGCTTCGACGTAACAAGGACGAAATGTCTTGACGTATAGCCTCTAAATCTTCTTTACCAATATTATTTTTATACAGACAGTCCTCAACACTACAGATAATGTTTTCATACGGAATTTTTCGCGGTGTTATAGCGAAATTCATACCTTTGGCCAAAACTTTTATCGTCGCGTCGTCTAGAGATTGTTTTGACAGGTTATAGACCGCACGTTGTTTATTACTCGCGTCTGTTGTCAATGATTGCGTTCCGTTATTACGTTGACATTGGCGTTGGACATTTGATTTGGTTGTTAGTTTTTGGTATTTATCTATATGTTTATTTTTGCATTCATTATATTTAGTTGTTTCACGTTTGTCTAAAGTTTCCATGCAATTCTTATAATCAAATGTCGATAAAACTGTCTTTAGATCACTGGACGATTTGTCTATGGTTTTATTAATGAAACATAGATCGGTACGTTTTTGCTGAATCACCGTTATTAACAATTTTTTTGCTTGCCTGATTTAAGATCTTAGCGCTTCCTCGAATGTCTTTTTTAGTAGATATCTTGACACACGTAGGAATGAGATTATGGTCTCTGCATCTCTTCAAGAAGTTTAAAGCTGTTATGTATCTTGCGCGCTTGGTTTTGAGATCTTCTAGTCGGCGTATTTTATTTGCTATTTCCAGTCCGTACTGGTTTACATAATGATTTCTTATATTTACGCGAACACTACACATTGAATAAAACTATTTTTACGGATTTTATCGCGTTTAATTTACTTATTTTATATTCCCGACGTTTCGGTTGCTTTCCAGCAACCGTGGTCACGGGGGACTGAGGTGATTGACGTCCCGATGTCAAAGTTAACCCGGAGTACCTTCAGCTTTTTAATTATTAATTTTGGTCCGATCTACGCAGAATGAACTAACTATGTCTTGAAGTCTTACAGTGGTATGCTTGGGTTTAGTTTTAATTTTATGAATTACAGGATCCCAAGCAGGTGGTAGTACCCAGCCTCCCTCTCTATTGAAATTAGGATGTTTTTTAATTTCAATAGCCTCACGTATCATCCTTGGCAGGAATCGATGTTCTTTCGCGAGGACTTGTGGTTTATCAAATCTAATGTAATGACGGGGGCCGTCTAGGATATGATCACAAACTGCAGACTTCCCGGAACGTTGGTGCTTCACGTCAGCTATGTGTTCTTTTACGCGGGTTTTTATTGATCGTTTTGTTTGCCCTATATATGAGAGACCACACTCACAATCAAGCTTGTATACTCCTGCATCTTGTAGAGGAATATTGCACTTGACGGATGGTAAGAACTGACTAATCTTCTTCGGCGGCTTGAAGAATGTTCTAATAGAAGCTCGCTTCAAGATGTAGCCAATCTTGTCTGTGACACCTCTGACATATGGTAGTACAGCAGGCACACGCTCGACTGTGGCCGGCTTCACTCGGTCACTGTGACGTAGGCGCGGAACCCGAAGCTTGTTGTCGTGCAGAACCTGCTTGACGTGCTGAAGCTCGGCGGCCAGGTGTTTGCTGTCACAGATCCCTCGTGCTCTCTGCAACAAAGATTTGCCCACGGTAGCTAACTGTGAAGGGTGATGGTGGGATTCACCGTTTAAGTATCGGTTTGTATGGGTCTTTTTTCTATACACAGTGTGACCTACGGTGTTATTAGGATTTCGAATGACTAACACATCTAGGAAAGCTAAAGAATTATTTGCCTCTAACTCCATAGTAAATTGAATTTTAGAGTTTATGGAATTAAGATGTTCTAAAAATGCAGTTACTTTGTCTGATGGTAAAATTGTGAAAGTATCGTCTACGTACCGCTTGTAGAAACTTGGAGTTACTGGTGCAGTAAGCAGGGCTTTCTCCTCAAAGTCCTCCATGAAAATATCGGCGACAATGGGAGATACCGGTGAGCCCATCGCAACACCATCTACTTGCTTGTAAAACTGTTCCTTCCACAATAGGTAGCCAGATGTAAGGCAATGTCTGAGTAATACTGCATATTCTGCTGGCATGTTGTTTTCCTCTAGTTTCCTAGTTATAATTGAGATGCAGTCTTCAACAGGTAGGCATGTAAATAGAGACTAAACATCAAAACTGACCATAGTTTCATTGTCAGTAAGACATAGGTCTTTTATCTCACTGACAAAATGGTATGAATCCTTAGTGTGTGCTCTTGTATGTCCTCTGAGTGGTGATAGTACTTTTGCTAAGTGTTGAGCCAATCTGTAAGTTGGCGAATCGATCTGACTCACTATTGGACGTAATGGAGCGTTCGGTTTGTGTATTTTTGGTAACCCATACAACTTCGGCGGTTTGGCACACGTAGGTATTATCGAATTTACGTCTAGATTCAGTTTCTCGGAGTATTTCTTTATTAGATCGCTAGTTGTTTTAAGCGTATTAGTTGTAGGATCTGTTTTGACCTTTACGTACGTACTTTCATCCGATAAAAGTTGTTGTATTTTAAAATTGTAATCCGACGTATCCATTATAACCGTAGCATTACCTTTATCTGCGCGGAGAATCGTAAGATCTGGTCTGTTGCGTAAGTTTTTCAATGCAGTAAATTCATCTTTGGGAAGATTTAATTTTGGCGCTGAGCTTCGACGTAACAAGGACGAAATGTCTTGACGTATAGCCTCTAAATCTTCTTTACCAATATTATTTTTATACAGACAGTCCTCAACACTACAGATAATGTTTTCATACGGAATTTTTCGCGGTGTTATAGCGAAATTCATACCTTTGGCCAAAACTTTTATCGTCGCGTCGTCTAGAGATTGTTTTGACAGGTTATAGACCGCACGTTGTTTATTACTCGCGTCTGTTGTCAATGATTGCGTTCCGTTATTACGTTGACATTGGCGTTGGACATTTGATTTGGTTGTTAGTTTTTGGTATTTATCTATATGTTTATTTTTGCATTCATTATATTTAGTTGTTTCACGTTTGTCTAAAGTTTCCATGCAATTCTTATAATCAAATGTCGATAAAACTGTCTTTAGATCACTGGACGATTTGTCTATGGTTTTATTAATGAAACATAGATCGGTACGTTTTTGCTGAATCACCGTTATTAACAATTTTTTTGCTTGCCTGATTTAAGATCTTAGCGCTTCCTCGAATGTCTTTTTTAGTAGATATCTTGACACACGTAGGAATGAGATTATGGTCTCTGCATCTCTTCAAGAAGTTTAAAGCTGTTATGTATCTTGCGCGCTTGGTTTTGAGATCTTCTAGTCGGCGTATTTTATTTGCTATTTCCAGTCCGTACTGGTTTACATAATGATTTCTTATATTTACGCGAACACTACACATTGAATAAAACTATTTTTACGGATTTTATCGCGTTTAATTTACTTATTTTATATTCCCGACGTTTCGGTTGCTTTCCAGCAACCGTGGTCACGGGGGACTGAGGTGATTGACGTCCCGATGTCAAAGTTAACCCGGAGTACCTTCAGCTTTTTAATTATTAATTTTGGTCCGATCTACGCAGAATGAACTAACTGTGTCTTGAAGTCTTACAGTGGTATGCTTGGGTTTAGTTTTAATTTTATGAATTACAGGATCCCAAGCAGGTGGTAGTACCCAGCCTCCCTCTCTATTGAAATTAGGATGTTTTTTAATTTCAATAGCCTCACGTATCATCCTTGGCAGGAATCGATGTTCTTTCGCGAGGACTTGTGGTTTATCAAATCTAATGTAATGACGGGGGCCGTCTAGGATATGATCACAAACTGCAGACTTCCCGGAACGTTGGTGCTTCACGTCAGCTATGTGTTCTTTTACGCGGGTTTTTATTGATCGTTTTGTTTGCCCTATATATGAGAGACCACACTCACAATCAAGCTTGTATACTCCTGCATCTTGTAGAGGAATATTGCACTTGACGGATGGTAAGAACTGACTAATCTTCTTCGGCGGCTTGAAGAATGTTCTAATAGAAGCTCGCTTCAAGATGTAGCCAATCTTGTCTGTGACACCTCTGACATATGGTAGTACAGCAGGCACACGCTCGACTGTGGCCGGCTTCACTCGGTCACTGTGACGTAGGCGCGGAACCCGAAGCTTGTTGTCGTGCAGAACCTGCTTGACGTGCTGAAGCTCGGCGGCCAGGTGTTTGCTGTCACAGATCCCTCGTGCTCTCTGCAACAAAGATTTGCCCACGGTAGCTAACTGTGAAGGGTGATGGTGGGATTCACCGTTTAAGTATCGGTTTGTATGGGTCTTTTTTCTATACACAGTGTGACCTACGGTGTTATTAGGATTTCGAATGACTAACACATCTAGGAAAGCTAAAGAATTATTTGCCTCTAACTCCATAGTAAATTGAATTTTAGAGTTTATGGAATTAAGATGTTCTAAAAATGCAGTTACTTTGTCTGATGGTAAAATTGTGAAAGTATCGTCTACGTACCGCTTGTAGAAACTTGGAGTTACTGGTGCAGTAAGCAGGGCTTTCTCCTCAAAGTCCTCCATGAAAATATCGGCGACAATGGGAGATACCGGTGAGCCCATCGCAACACCATCTACTTGCTTGTAAAACTGTTCCTTCCACAATAGGTAGCCAGATGTAAGGCAATGTCTGAGTAATACTGCATATTCTGCTGGCATGTTGTTTTCCTCTAGTTTCCTAGTTATAATTGAGATGCAGTCTTCAACAGGTAGGCATGTAAATAGAGACTGAACATCAAAACTGACCATAGTTTCATTGTCAGTAAGACATAGGTCTTTTATCTCACTGACAAAATGGTATGAATCCTTAGTGTGTGCTCTTGTATGTCCTCTGAGTGGTGATAGTACTTTTGCTAAGTGTTGAGCCAATCTGTAAGTTGGCGAATCGATCTGACTCACTATTGGACGTAATGGAGCGTTCGGTTTGTGTATTTTTGGTAACCCATACAACTTCGGCGGTTTGGCACACGTAGGTATTATCGAATTTACGTCTAGATTCAGTTTCTCGGAGTATTTCTTTATTAGATCGCTAGTTGTTTTAAGCGTATTAGTTGTAGGATCTGTTTTGACCTTTACGTACGTACTTTCATCCGATAAAAGTTGTTGTATTTTAAAATTGTAATCCGACGTATCCATTATAACCGTAGCATTACCTTTATCTGCGCGGAGAATCGTAAGATCTGGTCTGTTGCGTAAGTTTTTCAATGCAGTAAATTCATCTTTGGGAAGATTTAATTTTGGCGCTGAGCTTCGACGTAACAAGGACGAAATGTCTTGACGTATAGCCTCTAAATCTTCTTTACCAATATTATTTTTATACAGACAGTCCTCAACACTACAGATAATGTTTTCATACGGAATTTTTCGCGGTGTTATAGCGAAATTCATACCTTTGGCCAAAACTTTTATCGTCGCGTCGTCTAGAGATTGTTTTGACAGGTTATAGACCGCACGTTGTTTATTACTCGCGTCTGTTGTCAATGATTGCGTTCCGTTATTACGTTGACATTGGCGTTGGACATTTGATTTGGTTGTTAGTTTTTGGTATTTATCTATATGTTTATTTTTGCATTCATTGTATTTAGTTGTTTCACGTTTGTCTAAAGTTTCCATGCAATTCTTATAATCAAATGTCGATAAAACTGTCTTTAGATCACTGGACGATTTGTCTATGGTTTTATTAATGAAACATAGATCGGTACGTTTTTGCTGAATCACCGTTATTAACAATTTTTTTGCTTGCCTGATTTAAGATCTTAGCGCTTCCTCGAATGTCTTTTTTAGTAGATATCTTGACACACGTAGGAATGAGATTATGGTCTCTGCATCTCTTCAAGAAGTTTAAAGCTGTTATGTATCTTGCGCGCTTGGTTTTGAGATCTTCTAGTCGGCGTATTTTATTTGCTATTTCCAGTCCGTACTGGTTTACATAATGATTTCTTATATTTACGCGAACACTACACATTGAATAAAACTATTTTTACGGATTTTATCGCGTTTAATTTACTTATTTTATATTCCCGACGTTTCGGTTGCTTTCCAGCAACCGTGGTCACGGGGGACTGAGGTGATTGACGTCCCGATGTCAAAGTTAACCCGGAGTACCTTCAGCTTTTTAATTATTAATTTTGGTCCGATCTACGCAGAATGAACTAACTGTGTCTTGAAGTCTTACAGTGGTATGCTTGGGTTTAGTTTTAATTTTATGAATTACAGGATCCCAAGCAGGTGGTAGTACCCAGCCTCCCTCTCTATTGAAATTAGGATGTTTTTTAATTTCAATAGCCTCACGTATCATCCTTGGCAGGAATCGATGTTCTTTCGCGAGGACTTGTGGTTTATCAAATCTAATGTAATGACGGGGGCCGTCTAGGATATGATCACAAACTGCAGACTTCCCGGAACGTTGGTGCTTCACGTCAGCTATGTGTTCTTTTACGCGGGTTTTTATTGATCGTTTTGTTTGCCCTATATATGAGAGACCACACTCACAATCAAGCTTGTATACTCCTGCATCTTGTAGAGGAATATTGCACTTGACGGATGGTAAGAACTGACTAATCTTCTTCGGCGGCTTGAAGAATGTTCTAATAGAAGCTCGCTTCAAGATGTAGCCAATCTTGTCTGTGACACCTCTGACATATGGTAGTACAGCAGGCACACGCTCGACTGTGGCCGGCTTCACTCGGTCACTGTGACGTAGGCGCGGAACCCGAAGCTTGTTGTCGTGCAGAACCTGCTTGACGTGCTGAAGCTCGGCGGCCAGGTGTTTGCTGTCACAGATCCCTCGTGCTCTCTGCAACAAAGATTTGCCCACGGTAGCTAACTGTGAAGGGTGATGGTGGGATTCACCGTTTAAGTATCGGTTTGTATGGGTCTTTTTTCTATACACAGTGTGACCTACGGTGTTATTAGGATTTCGAATGACTAACACATCTAGGAAAGCTAAAGAATTATTTGCCTCTAACTCCATAGTAAATTGAATTTTAGAGTTTATGGAATTAAGATGTTCTAAAAATGCAGTTACTTTGTCTGATGGTAAAATTGTGAAAGTATCGTCTACGTACCGCTTGTAGAAACTTGGAGTTACTGGTGCAGTAAGCAGGGCTTTCTCCTCAAAGTCCTCCATGAAAATATCGGCGACAATGGGAGATACCGGTGAGCCCATCGCAACACCATCTACTTGCTTGTAAAACTGTTCCTTCCACAATAGGTAGCCAGATGTAAGGCAATGTCTGAGTAATACTGCATATTCTGCTGGCATGTTGTTTTCCTCTAGTTTCCTAGTTATAATTGAGATGCAGTCTTCAACAGGTAGGCATGTAAATAGAGACTGAACATCAAAACTGACCATAGTTTCATTGTCAGTAAGACATAGGTCTTTTATCTCACTGACAAAATGGTATGAATCCTTAGTGTGTGCTCTTGTATGTCCTCTGAGTGGTGATAGTACTTTTGCTAAGTGTTGAGCCAATCTGTAAGTTGGCGAATCGATCTGACTCACTATTGGACGTAATGGAGCGTTCGGTTTGTGTATTTTTGGTAACCCATACAACTTCGGCGGTTTGGCACACGTAGGTATTATCGAATTTACGTCTAGATTCAGTTTCTCGGAGTATTTCTTTATTAGATCGCTAGTTGTTTTAAGCGTATTAGTTGTAGGATCTGTTTTGACCTTTACGTACGTACTTTCATCCGATAAAAGTTGTTGTATTTTAAAATTGTAATCCGACGTATCCATTATAACCGTAGCATTACCTTTATCTGCGCGGAGAATCGTAAGATCTGGTCTGTTGCGTAAGTTTTTCAATGCAGTAAATTCATCTTTGGGAAGATTTAATTTTGGCGCTGAGCTTCGACGTAACAAGGACGAAATGTCTTGACGTATAGCCTCTAAATCTTCTTTACCAATATTATTTTTATACAGACAGTCCTCAACACTACAGATAATGTTTTCATACGGAATTTTTCGCGGTGTTATAGCGAAATTCATACCTTTGGCCAAAACTTTTATCGTCGCGTCGTCTAGAGATTGTTTTGACAGGTTATAGACCGCACGTTGTTTATTACTCGCGTCTGTTGTCAATGATTGCGTTCCGTTATTACGTTGACATTGGCGTTGGACATTTGATTTGGTTGTTAGTTTTTGGTATTTATCTATATGTTTATTTTTGCATTCATTGTATTTAGTTGTTTCACGTTTGTCTAAAGTTTCCATGCAATTCTTATAATCAAATGTCGATAAAACTGTCTTTAGATCACTGGACGATTTGTCTATGGTTTTATTAATGAAACATAGATCGGTACGTTTTTGCTGAATCACCGTTATTAACAATTTTTTTGCTTGCCTGATTTAAGATCTTAGCGCTTCCTCGAATGTCTTTTTTAGTAGATATCTTGACACACGTAGGAATGAGATTATGGTCTCTGCATCTCTTCAAGAAGTTTAAAGCTGTTATGTATCTTGCGCGCTTGGTTTTGAGATCTTCTAGTCGGCGTATTTTATTTGCTATTTCCAGTCCGTACTGGTTTACACAATGATTTCTTATATTTACGCGAACACTACACATTGAATAAAACTATTTTTACGGATTTTATCGCGTTTAATTTACTTATTTTATATTCCCGACGTTTCGGTTGCTTTCCAGCAACCGTGGTCACGGGGGACTGAGGTGATTGACGTCCCGATGTCAAAGTTAACCCGGAGTACCTTCAGCTTTTTAATTATTAATTTTGGTCCGATCTACGCAGAATGAACTAACTGTGTCTTGAAGTCTTACAGTGGTATGCTTGGGTTTAGTTTTAATTTTATGAATTACAGGATCCCAAGCAGGTGGTAGTACCCAGCCTCCCTCTCTATTGAAATTAGGATGTTTTTTAATTTCAATAGCCTCACGTATCATCCTTGGCAGGAATCGATGTTCTTTCGCGAGGACTTGTGGTTTATCAAATCTAATGTAATGACGGGGGCCGTCTAGGATATGATCACAAACTGCAGACTTCCCGGAACGTTGGTGCTTCACGTCAGCTATGTGTTCTTTTACGCGGGTTTTTATTGATCGTTTTGTTTGCCCTATATATGAGAGACCACACTCACAATCAAGCTTGTATACTCCTGCATCTTGTAGAGGAATATTGCACTTGACGGATGGTAAGAACTGACTAATCTTCTTCGGCGGCTTGAAGAATGTTCTAATAGAAGCTCGCTTCAAGATGTAGCCAATCTTGTCTGTGACACCTCTGACATATGGTAGTACAGCAGGCACACGCTCGACTGTGGCCGGCTTCACTCGGTCACTGTGACGTAGGCGCGGAACCCGAAGCTTGTTGTCGTGCAGAACCTGCTTGACGTGCTGAAGCTCGGCGGCCAGGTGTTTGCTGTCACAGATCCCTCGTGCTCTCTGCAACAAAGATTTGCCCACGGTAGCTAACTGTGAAGGGTGATGGTGGGATTCACCGTTTAAGTATCGGTTTGTATGGGTCTTTTTTCTATACACAGTGTGACCTACGGTGTTATTAGGATTTCGAATGACTAACACATCTAGGAAAGCTAAAGAATTATTTGCCTCTAACTCCATAGTAAATTGAATTTTAGAGTTTATGGAATTAAGATGTTCTAAAAATGCAGTTACTTTGTCTGATGGTAAAATTGTGAAAGTATCGTCTACGTACCGCTTGTAGAAACTTGGAGTTACTGGTGCAGTAAGCAGGGCTTTCTCCTCAAAGTCCTCCATGAAAATATCGGCGACAATGGGAGATACCGGTGAGCCCATCGCAACACCATCTACTTGCTTGTAAAACTGTTCCTTCCACAATAGGTAGCCAGATGTAAGGCAATGTCTGAGTAATACTGCATATTCTGCTGGCATGTTGTTTTCCTCTAGTTTCCTAGTTATAATTGAGATGCAGTCTTCAACAGGTAGGCATGTAAATAGAGACTGAACATCAAAACTGACCATAGTTTCATTGTCAGTAAGACATAGGTCTTTTATCTCACTGACAAAATGGTATGAATCCTTAGTGTGTGCTCTTGTATGTCCTCTGAGTGGTGATAGTACTTTTGCTAAGTGTTGAGCCAATCTGTAAGTTGGCGAATCGATCTGACTCACTATTGGACGTAATGGAGCGTTCGGTTTGTGTATTTTTGGTAACCCATACAACTTCGGCGGTTTGGCACACGTAGGTATTATCGAATTTACGTCTAGATTCAGTTTCTCGGAGTATTTCTTTATTAGATCGCTAGTTGTTTTAAGCGTATTAGTTGTAGGATCTGTTTTGACCTTTACGTACGTACTTTCATCCGATAAAAGTTGTTGTATTTTAAAATTGTAATCCGACGTATCCATTATAACCGTAGCATTACCTTTATCTGCGCGGAGAATCGTAAGATCTGGTCTGTTGCGTAAGTTTTTCAATGCAGTAAATTCATCTTTGGGAAGATTTAATTTTGGCGCTGAGCTTCGACGTAACAAGGACGAAATGTCTTGACGTATAGCCTCTAAATCTTCTTTACCAATATTATTTTTATACAGACAGTCCTCAACACTACAGATAATGTTTTCATACGGAATTTTTCGCGGTGTTATAGCGAAATTCATACCTTTGGCCAAAACTTTTATCGTCGCGTCGTCTAGAGATTGTTTTGACAGGTTATAGACCGCACGTTGTTTATTACTCGCGTCTGTTGTCAATGATTGCGTTCCGTTATTACGTTGACATTGGCGTTGGACATTTGATTTGGTTGTTAGTTTTTGGTATTTATCTATATGTTTATTTTTGCATTCATTGTATTTAGTTGTTTCACGTTTGTCTAAAGTTTCCATGCAATTCTTATAATCAAATGTCGATAAAACTGTCTTTAGATCACTGGACGATTTGTCTATGGTTTTATTAATGAAACATAGATCGGTACGTTTTTGCTGAATCACCGTTATTAACAATTTTTTGCTTGCCTGATTTAAGATCTTAGCGCTTCCTCGAATGTCTTTTTTAGTAGATATCTTGACACACGTAGGAATGAGATTATGGTCTCTGCATCTCTTCAAGAAGTTTAAAGCTGTTATGTATCTTGCGCGCTTGGTTTTGAGATCTTCTAGTCGGCGTATTTTATTTGCTATTTCCAGTCCGTACTGGTTTACACAATGATTTCTTATATTTACGCGAACACTACACATTGAATAAAACTATTTTTACGGATTTTATCGCGTTTAATTTACTTATTTTATATTCCCGACGTTTCGGTTGCTTTCCAGCAACCGTGGTCACGGGGGACTGAGGTGATTGACGTCCCGATGTCAAAGTTAACCCGGAGTACCTTCAGCTTTTTAATTATTAATTTTGGTCCGATCTACGTAGAATGAACTAACTGTGTCTTGAAGTCTTACAGTGGTATGCTTGGGTTTAGTTTTAATTTTATGAATTACAGGATCCCAAGCAGGTGGTAGTACCCAGCCTCCCTCTCTATTGAAATTAGGATGTTTTTTAATTTCAATAGCCTCACGTATCATCCTTGGCAGGAATCGATGTTCTTTCGCGAGGACTTGTGGTTTATCAAATCTAATGTAATGACGGGGGCCGTCTAGGATATGATCACAAACTGCAGACTTCCCGGAACGTTGGTGCTTCACGTCAGCTATGTGTTCTTTTACGCGGGTTTTTATTGATCGTTTTGTTTGCCCTATATATGAGAGACCACACTCACAATCAAGCTTGTATACTCCTGCATCTTGTAGAGGAATATTGCACTTGACGGATGGTAAGAACTGACTAATCTTCTTCGGCGGCTTGAAGAATGTTCTAATAGAAGCTCGCTTCAAGATGTAGCCAATCTTGTCTGTGACACCTCTGACATATGGTAGTACAGCAGGCACACGCTCGACTGTGGCCGGCTTCACTCGGTCACTGTGACGTAGGCGCGGAACCCGAAGCTTGTTGTCGTGCAGAACCTGCTTGACGTGCTGAAGCTCGGCGGCCAAGTGTTTGCTGTCACAGATCCCTCGTGCTCTCTGCAACAAAGATTTGCCCACGGTAGCTAACTGTGAAGGGTGATGGTGGGATTCACCGTTTAAGTATCGGTTTGTATGGGTCTTTTTTCTATACACAGTGTGACCTACGGTGTTATTAGGATTTCGAATGACTAACACATCTAGGAAAGCTAAAGAATTATTTGCCTCTAACTCCATAGTAAATTGAATTTTAGAGTTTATGGAATTAAGATGTTCTAAAAATGCAGTTACTTTGTCTGATGGTAAAATTGTGAAAGTATCGTCTACGTACCGCTTGTAGAAACTTGGAGTTACTGGTGCAGTAAGCAGGGCTTTCTCCTCAAAGTCCTCCATGAAACTATCGGCGACAATGGGAGATACCGGTGAGCCCATCGCAACACCATCTACTTGCTTGTAAAACTGTTCCTTCCACAATAGGTAGCCAGATGTAAGGCAATGTCTGAGTAATACTGCATATTCTGCTGGCATGTTGTTTTCCTCTAGTTTCCTAGTTATAATTGAGATGCAGTCTTCAACAGGTAGGCATGTAAATAGAGACTGAACATCAAAACTGACCATAGTTTCATTGTCAGTAAGACATAGGTCTTTTATCTCACTGACAAAATGGTATGAATCCTTAGTGTGTGCTCTTGTATGTCCTCTGAGTGGTGATAGTACTTTTGCTAAGTGTTGAGCCAATCTGTAAGTTGGCGAATCGATCTGACTCACTATTGGACGTAATGGAGCGTTCGGTTTGTGTATTTTTGGTAACCCATACAACTTCGGCGGTTTGGCACACGTAGGTATTATCGAATTTACGTCTAGATTCAGTTTCTCGGAGTATTTCTTTATTAGATCGCTAGTTGTTTTAAGCGTATTAGTTGTAGGATCTGTTTTGACCTTTACGTACGTACTTTCATCCGATAAAAGTTGTTGTATTTTAAAATTGTAATCCGACGTATCCATTATAACCGTAGCATTACCTTTATCTGCGCGGAGAATCGTAAGATCTGGTCTGTTGCGTAAGTTTTTCAATGCAGTAAATTCATCTTTGGGAAGATTTAATTTTGGCGCTGAGCTTCGACGTAACAAGGACGAAATGTCTTGACGTATAGCCTCTAAATCTTCTTTACCAATATTATTTTTATACAGACAGTCCTCAACACTACAGATAATGTTTTCATACGGAATTTTTCGCGGTGTTATAGCGAAATTCATACCTTTGGCCAAAACTTTTATCGTCGCGTCGTCTAGAGATTGTTTTGACAGGTTATAGACCGCACGTTGTTTATTACTCGCGTCTGTTGTCAATGATTGCGTTCCGTTATTACGTTGACATTGGCGTTGGACATTTGATTTGGTTGTTAGTTTTTGGTATTTATCTATATGTTTATTTTTGCATTCATTGTATTTAGTTGTTTCACGTTTGTCTAAAGTTTCCATGCAATTCTTATAATCAAATGTCGATAAAACTGTCTTTAGATCACTGGACGATTTGTCTATGGTTTTATTAATGAAACATAGATCGGTACGTTTTTGCTGAATCACCGTTATTAACAATTTTTTGCTTGCCTGATTTAAGATCTTAGCGCTTCCTCGAATGTCTTTTTTAGTAGATATCTTGACACACGTAGGAATGAGATTATGGTCTCTGCATCTCTTCAAGAAGTTTAAAGCTGTTATGTATCTTGCGCGCTTGGTTTTGAGATCTTCTAGTCGGCGTATTTTATTTGCTATTTCCAGTCCGTACTGGTTTACACAATGATTTCTTATATTTACGCGAACACTACACATTGAATAAAACTATTTTTACGGATTTTATCGCGTTTAATTTACTTATTTTATATTCCCGACGTTTCGGTTGCTTTCCAGCAACCGTGGTCACGGGGGACTGAGGTGATTGACGTCCCGATGTCAAAGTTAACCCGGAGTACCTTCAGCTTTTTAATTATTAATTTTGGTCCGATCTACGCAGAATGAACTAACTGTGTCTTGAAGTCTTACAGTGGTATGCTTGGGTTTAGTTTTAATTTTATGAATTACAGGATCCCAAGCAGGTGGTAGTACCCAGCCTCCCTCTCTATTGAAATTAGGATGTTTTTTAATTTCAATAGCCTCACGTATCATCCTTGGCAGGAATCGATGTTCTTTCGCGAGGACTTGTGGTTTATCAAATCTAATGTAATGACGGGGGCCGTCTAGGATATGATCACAAACTGCAGACTTCCCGGAACGTTGGTGCTTCACGTCAGCTATGTGTTCTTTTACGCGGGTTTTTATTGATCGTTTTGTTTGCCCTATATATGAGAGACCACACTCACAATCAAGCTTGTATACTCCTGCATCTTGTAGAGGAATATTGCACTTGACGGATGGTAAGAACTGACTAATCTTCTTCGGCGGCTTGAAGAATGTTCTAATAGAAGCTCGCTTCAAGATGTAGCCAATCTTGTCTGTGACACCTCTGACATATGGTAGTACAGCAGGCACACGCTCGACTGTGGCCGGCTTCACTCGGTCACTGTGACGTAGGCGCGGAACCCGAAGCTTGTTGTCGTGCAGAACCTGCTTGACGTGCTGAAGCTCGGCGGCCAGGTGTTTGCTGTCACAGATCCCTCGTGCTCTCTGCAACAAAGATTTGCCCACGGTAGCTAACTGTGAAGGGTGATGGTGGGATTCACCGTTTAAGTATCGGTTTGTATGGGTCTTTTTTCTATACACAGTGTGACCTACGGTGTTATTAGGATTTCGAATGACTAACACATCTAGGAAAGCTAAAGAATTATTTGCCTCTAACTCCATAGTAAATTGAATTTTAGAGTTTATGGAATTAAGATGTTCTAAAAATGCAGTTACTTTGTCTGATGGTAAAATTGTGAAAGTATCGTCTACGTACCGCTTGTAGAAACTTGGAGTTACTGGTGCAGTAAGCAGGGCTTTCTCCTCAAAGTCCTCCATGAAAATATCGGCGACAATGGGAGATACCGGTGAGCCCATCGCAACACCATCTACTTGCTTGTAAAACTGTTCCTTCCACAATAGGTAGCCAGATGTAAGGCAATGTCTGAGTAATACTGCATATTCTGCTGGCATGTTGTTTTCCTCTAGTTTCCTAGTTATAATTGAGATGCAGTCTTCAACAGGTAGGCATGTAAATAGAGACTGAACATCAAAACTGACCATAGTTTCATTGTCAGTAAGACATAGGTCTTTTATCTCACTGACAAAATGGTATGAATCCTTAGTGTGTGCTCTTGTATGTCCTCTGAGTGGTGATAGTACTTTTGCTAAGTGTTGAGCCAATCTGTAAGTTGGCGAATCGATCTGACTCACTATTGGACGTAATGGAGCGTTCGGTTTGTTTATTTTTGGTAACCCATACAACTTCGGCGGTTTGGCACACGTAGGTATTATCGAATTTACGTCTAGATTCAGTTTCTCGGAGTATTTCTTTATTAGATCGCTAGTTGTTTTAAGCGTATTAGTTGTAGGATCTGTTTTGACCTTTACGTACGTACTTTCATCCGATAAAAGTTGTTGTATTTTAAAATTGTAATCCGACGTATCCATTATAACCGTAGCATTACCTTTATCTGCGCGGAGAATCGTAAGATCTGGTCTGTTGCGTAAGTTTTTCAATGCAGTAAATTCATCTTTGGGAAGATTTAATTTTGGCGCTGAGCTTCGACGTAACAAGGACGAAATGTCTTGACGTATAGCCTCTAAATCTTCTTTACCAATATTATTTTTATACAGACAGTCCTCAACACTACAGATAATGTTTTCATACGGAATTTTTCGCGGTGTTATAGCGAAATTCATACCTTTGGCCAAAACTTTTATCGTCGCGTCGTCTAGAGATTGTTTTGACAGGTTATAGACCGCACGTTGTTTATTACTCGCGTCTGTTGTCAATGATTGCGTTCCGTTATTACGTTGACATTGGCGTTGGACATTTGATTTGGTTGTTAGTTTTTGGTATTTATCTATATGTTTATTTTTGCATTCATTGTATTTAGTTGTTTCACGTTTGTCTAAAGTTTCCATGCAATTCTTATAATCAAATGTCGATAAAACTGTCTTTAGATCACTGGACGATTTGTCTATGGTTTTATTAATGAAACATAGATCGGTACGTTTTTGCTGAATCACCGTTATTAACAATTTTTTGCTTGCCTGATTTAAGATCTTAGCGCTTCCTCGAATGTCTTTTTTAGTAGATATCTTGACACACGTAGGAATGAGATTATGGTCTCTGCATCTCTTCAAGAAGTTTAAAGCTGTTATGTATCTTGCGCGCTTGGTTTTGAGATCTTCTAGTCGGCGTATTTTATTTGCTATTTCCAGTCCGTACTGGTTTACATAATGATTTCTTATATTTACGCGAACACTACACATTGAATAAAACTATTTTTACGGATTTTATCGCGTTTAATTTACTTATTTTATATTCCCGACGTTTCGGTTGCTTTCCAGCAACCGTGGTCACGGGGGACTGAGGTGATTGACGTCCCGATGTCAAAGTTAACCCGGAGTACCTTCAGCTTTTTAATTATTATTTTGGTCCGATCTACGCAGAATGAACTAACTGTGTCTTGAAGTCTTACAGTGGTATGCTTGGGTTTAGTTTTAATTTTATGAATTACAGGATCCCAAGCAGGTGGTAGTACCCAGCCTCCCTCTCTATTGAAATTAGGATGTTTTTTAATTTCAATAGCCTCACGTATCATCCTTGGCAGGAATCGATGTTCTTTCGCGAGGACTTGTGGTTTATCAAATCTAATGTAATGACGGGGGCCGTCTAGGATATGATCACAAACTGCAGACTTCCCGGAACGTTGGTGCTTCACGTCAGCTATGTGTTCTTTTACGCGGGTTTTTATTGATCGTTTTGTTTGCCCTATATATGAGAGACCACACTCACAATCAAGCTTGTATACTCCTGCATCTTGTAGAGGAATATTGCACTTGACGGATGGTAAGAACTGACTAATCTTCTTCGGCGGCTTGAAGAATGTTCTAATAGAAGCTCGCTTCAAGATGTAGCCAATCTTGTCTGTGACACCTCTGACATATGGTAGTACAGCAGGCACACGCTCGACTGTGGCCGGCTTCACTCGGTCACTGTGACGTAGGCGCGGAACCCGAAGCTTGTTGTCGTGCAGAACCTGCTTGACGTGCTGAAGCTCGGCGGCCAGGTGTTTGCTGTCACAGATCCCTCGTGCTCTCTGCAACAAAGATTTGCCCACGGTAGCTAACTGTGAAGGGTGATGGTGGGATTCACCGTTTAAGTATCGGTTTGTATGGGTCTTTTTTCTATACACAGTGTGACCTACGGTGTTATTAGGATTTCGAATGACTAACACATCTAGGAAAGCTAAAAAATTATTTGCCTCTAACTCCATAGTAAATTGAATTTTAGAGTTTATGGAATTAAGATGTTCTAAAAATGCAGTTACTTTGTCTGATGGTAAAATTGTGAAAGTATCGTCTACGTACCGCTTGTAGAAACTTGGAGTTACTGGTGCAGTAAGCAGGGCTTTCTCCTCAAAGTCCTCCATGAAAATATCGGCGACAATGGGAGATACCGGTGAGCCCATCGCAACACCATCTACTTGCTTGTAAAACTGTTCCTTCCACAATAGGTAGCCAGATGTAAGGCAATGTCTGAGTAATACTGCATATTCTGCTGGCATGTTGTTTTCCTCTAGTTTCCTAGTTATAATTGAGATGCAGTCTTCAACAGGTAGGCATGTAAATAGAGACTGAACATCAAAACTGACCATAGTTTCATTGTCAGTAAGACATAGGTCTTTTATCTCACTGACAAAATGGTATGAATCCTTAGTGTGTGCTCTTGTATGTCCTCTGAGTGGTGATAGTACTTTTGCTAAGTGTTGAGCCAATCTGTAAGTTGGCGAATCGATCTGACTCACTATTGGACGTAATGGAGCGTTCGGTTTGTGTATTTTTGGTAACCCATACAACTTCGGCGGTTTGGCACACGTAGGTATTATCGAATTTACGTCTAGATTCAGTTTCTCGGAGTATTTCTTTATTAGATCGCTAGTTGTTTTAAGCGTATTAGTTGTAGGATCTGTTTTGACCTTTACGTACGTACTTTCATCCGATAAAAGTTGTTGTATTTTAAAATTGTAATCCGACGTATCCATTATAACCGTAGCATTACCTTTATCTGCGCGGAGAATCGTAAGATCTGGTCTGTTGCGTAAGTTTTTCAATGCAGTAAATTCATCTTTGGGAAGATTTAATTTTGGCGCTGAGCTTCGACGTAACAAGGACGAAATGTCTTGACGTATAGCCTCTAAATCTTCTTTACCAATATTATTTTTATACAGACAGTCCTCAACACTACAGATAATGTTTTCATACGGAATTTTTCGCGGTGTTATAGCGAAATTCAAACCTTTGGCCAAAACTTTTATCGTCGCGCCGTCTAGAGATTGTTTTGACAGGTTATAGACCGCACGTTGTTTATTACTCGCGTCTGTTGTCAATGATTGCGTTCCGTTATTACGTTGACATTGGCGTTGGACATTTGATTTGGTTGTTAGTTTTTGGTATTTATCTATATGTTTATTTTTGCATTCATTGTATTTAGTTGTTTCACGTTTGTCTAAAGTTTCCATGCAATTCTTATAATCAAATGTCGATAAAACTGTCTTTAGATCACTGGACGATTTGTCTATGGTTTTATTAATGAAACATAGATCGGTACGTTTTTGCTGAATCACCGTTATTAACAATTTTTTGCTTGCCTGATTTAAGATCTTAGCGCTTCCTCGAATGTCTTTTTTAGTAGATATCTTGACACACGTAGGAATGAGATTATGGTCTCTGCATCTCTTCAAGAAGTTTAAAGCTGTTATGTATCTTGCGCGCTTGGTTTTGAGATCTTCTAGTCGGCGTATTTTATTTGCTATTTCCAGTCCGTACTGGTTTACATAATGATTTCTTATATTTACGCGAACACTACACATTGAATAAAACTATTTTTACGGATTTTATCGCGTTTAATTTACTTATTTTATATTCCCGACGTTTCGGTTGCTTTCCAGGTCATGGAGGACTTTGAGGAGAAAGCCCTGCTTACTGCACCAGTAACTCCAAGTTTCTACAAGCGGTACGTAGACGATACTTTCACAATTTTACCATCAGACAAAGTAACTGCATTTTTAGAACATCTTAATTCCATAAACTCTAAAATTCAATTTACTATGGAGTTAGAGGCAAATAATTCTTTAGCTTTCCTAGATGTGTTAGTCATTCGAAATCCTAATAACACCGTAGGTCACACTGTGTATAGAAAAAAGACCCATACAAACCGATACTTAAACGGTGAATCCCACCATCACCCTTCACAGTTAGCTAACGTGGGCAAATCTTTGTTGCAGAGAGCACGAGGGATCTGTGACAGCAAACACCTGGCCGCCGAGCTTCAGCACGTCAAGCAGGTTCTGCACGACAACAAGCTTCGGGTTCCGCGCCTACGTCACAGTGACCGAGTGAAGCCGGCCACAGTCGAGCGTGTGCCTGCTGTACTACCATATGTCAGAGGTGTCACAGACAAGATTGGCTACATCTTGAAGCGAGCTTCTATTAGAACATTCTTCAAGCCGCCGAAGAAGATTAGTCAGTTCTTACCATCCGTCAAGTGCAATATTCCTCTACAAGATGCAGGAGTATACAAGCTTGATTGTGAGTGTGGTCTCTCATATATAGGGCAAACAAAACGATCAATAAAAACCCGCGTAAAAGAACACATAGCTGACGTGAAGCACCAACGTTCCGGGAAGTCTGCAGTTTGTGATCATATCCTAGACGGCCCCCGTCATTACATTAGATTTGATAAACCACAAGTCCTCGCGAAAGAACATCGATTCCTGCCAAGGATGATACGTGAGGCTATTGAAATTAAAAAACATCCTAATTTCAATAGAGAGGGAGGCTGGGTACTACCACCTGCTTGGGATCCTGTAATTCATAAAATTAAAACTAAACCCAAGCATACCACTGTAAGACTTCAAGACACAGTTAGTTCATTCTGCGTAGATCGGACCAAAATTAATAATTAAAAAGCTGAAGGTACTCCGGGTTAACTTTGACATCGGGACGTCAATCACCTCAGTCCCCCGTGACCACGGTTGCTGGAAAGCAACCGAAACGTCGGGAATATAAAATAAGTAAATTAAACGCGATAAAATCCGTAAAAATAGTTTTATTCAATGTGTAGTGTTCGCGTAAATATAAGAAATCATTATGTAAACCAGTACGGACTGGAAATAGCAAATAAAATACGCCGACTAGAAGATCTCAAAACCAAGCGCGCAAGATACATAACAGCTTTAAACTTCTTGAAGAGATGCAGAGACCATAATCTCATTCCTACGTGTGTCAAGATATCTACTAAAAAAGACATTCGAGGAAGCGCTAAGATCTTAAATCAGGCAAGCAAAAAATTGTTAATAACGGTGATTCAGCAAAAACGTACCGATCTATGTTTCATTAATAAAACCATAGACAAATCGTCCAGTGATCTAAAGACAGTTTTATCGACATTTGATTATAAGAATTGCATGGAAACTTTAGACAAACGTGAAACAACTAAATACAATGAATGCAAAAATAAACATATAGATAAATACCAAAAACTAACAACCAAATCAAATGTCCAACGCCAATGTCAACGTAATAACGGAACGCAATCATTGACAACAGACGCGAGTAATAAACAACGTGCGGTCTATAACCTGTCAAAACAATCTCTAGACGACGCGACGATAAAAGTTTTGGCCAAAGGTATGAATTTCGCTATAACACCGCGAAAAATTCCGTATGAAAACATTATCTGTAGTGTTGAGGACTGTCTGTATAAAAATAATATTGGTAAAGAAGATTTAGAGGCTATACGTCAAGACATTTCGTCCTTGTTACGTCGAAGCTCAGCGCCAAAATTAAATCTTCCCAAAGATGAATTTACTGCATTGAAAAACTTACGCAACAGACCAGATCTTACGATTCTCCGCGCAGATAAAGGTAATGCTACGGTTATAATGGATACGTCGGATTACAATTTTAAAATACAACAACTTTTATCGGATGAAAGTACGTACGTAAAGGTCAAAACAGATCCTACAACTAATACGCTTAAAACAACTAGCGATCTAATAAAGAAATACTCCGAGAAACTGAATCTAGACGTAAATTCGATAATACCTACGTGTGCCAAACCGCCGAAGTTGTATGGGTTACCAAAAATACACAAACCGAACGCTCCATTACGTCCAATAGTGAGTCAGATCGATTCGCCAACTTACAGATTGGCTCAACACTTAGCAAAAGTACTATCACCACTCAGAGGACATACAAGAGCACACACTAAGGATTCATACCATTTTGTCAGTGAGATAAAAGACCTATGTCTTACTGACAATGAAACTATGGTCAGTTTTGATGTTCAGTCTCTATTTACATGCCTACCTGTTGAAGACTGCATCTCAATTATAACTAGGAAACTAGAGGAAAACAACATGCCAGCAGAATATGCAGTATTACTCAGACATTGCCTTACATCTGGCTACCTATTGTGGAAGGAACAGTTTTACAAGCAAGTAGATGGTGTTGCGATGGGCTCACCGGTATCTCCCATTGTCGCCGATATTTTCATGGAGGACTTTGAGGAGAAAGCCCTGCTTACTGCACCAGTAACTCCAAGTTTCTACAAGCGGTACGTAGACGATACTTTCACAATTTTACCATCAGACAAAGTAACTGCATTTTTAGAACATCTTAATTCCATAAACTCTAAAATTCAATTTACTATGGAGTTAGAGGCAAATAATTCTTTAGCTTTCCTAGATGTGTTAGTCATTCGAAATCCTAATAACACCGTAGGTCACACTGTGTATAGAAAAAAGACCCATACAAACCGATACTTAAACGGTGAATCCCACCATCACCCTTCACAGTTAGCTACCGTGGGCAAATCTTTGTTGCAGAGAGCACGAGGGATCTGTGACAGCAAACACCTGGCCGCCGAGCTTCAGCACGTCAAGCAGGTTCTGCACGACAACAAGCTTCGGGTTCCGCGCCTACGTCACAGTGACCGAGTGAAGCCGGCCACAGTCGAGCGTGTGCCTGCTGTACTACCATATGTCAGAGGTGTCACAGACAAGATTGGCTACATCTTGAAGCGAGCTTCTATTAGAACATTCTTCAAGCCGCCGAAGAAGATTAGTCAGTTCTTACCATCCGTCAAGTGCAATATTCCTCTACAAGATGCAGGAGTATACAAGCTTGATTGTGAGTGTGGTCTCTCATATATAGGGCAAACAAAACGATCAATAAAAACCCGCGTAAAAGAACACATAGCTGACGTGAAGCACCAACGTTCCGGGAAGTCTGCAGTTTGTGATCATATCCTAGACGGCCCCCGTCATTACATTAGATTTGATAAACCACAAGTCCTCGCGAAAGAACATCGATTCCTGCCAAGGATGATACGTGAGGCTATTGAAATTAAAAAACATCCTAATTTCAATAGAGAGGGAGGCTGGGTACTACCACCTGCTTGGGATCCTGTAATTCATAAAATTAAAACTAAACCCAAGCATACCACTGTAAGACTTCAAGACACAGTTAGTTCATTCTGCGTAGATCGGACCAAAATTAATAATTAAAAAGCTGAAGGTACTCCGGGTTAACTTTGACATCGGGACGTCAATCACCTCAGTCCCCCGTGACCACGGTTGCTGGAAAGCAACCGAAACGTCGGGAATATAAAATAAGTAAATTAAACGCGATAAAATCCGTAAAAATAGTTTTATTCAATGTGTAGTGTTCGCGTAAATATAAGAAATCATTATGTAAACCAGTACGGACTGGAAATAGCAAATAAAATACGCCGACTAGAAGATCTCAAAACCAAGCGCGCAAGATACATAACAGCTTTAAACTTCTTGAAGAGATGCAGAGACCATAATCTCATTCCTACGTGTGTCAAGATATCTACTAAAAAAGACATTCGAGGAAGCGCTAAGATCTTAAATCAGGCAAGCAAAAAATTGTTAATAACGGTGATTCAGCAAAAACGTACCGATCTATGTTTCATTAATAAAACCATAGACAAATCGTCCAGTGATCTAAAGACAGTTTTATCGACATTTGATTATAAGAATTGCATGGAAACTTTAGACAAACGTGAAACAACTAAATACAATGAATGCAAAAATAAACATATAGATAAATACCAAAAACTAACAACCAAATCAAATGTCCAACGCCAATGTCAACGTAATAACGGAACGCAATCATTGACAACAGACGCGAGTAATAAACAACGTGCGGTCTATAACCTGTCAAAACAATCTCTAGACGACGCGACGATAAAAGTTTTGGCCAAAGGTATGAATTTCGCTATAACACCGCGAAAAAATTCCGTATGAAAACATTATCTGTAGTGTTGAGGACTGTCTGTATAAAAATAATATTGGTAAAGAAGATTTAGAGGCTATACGTCAAGACATTTCGTCCTTGTTACGTCGAAGCTCAGCGCCAAAATTAAATCTTCCCAAAGATGAATTTACTGCATTGAAAAACTTACGCAACAGACCAGATCTTACGATTCTCCGCGCAGATAAAGGTAATGCTACGGTTATAATGGATACGTCGGATTACAATTTTAAAATACAACAACTTTTATCGGATGAAAGTACGTACGTAAAGGTCAAAACAGATCCTACAACTAATACGCTTAAAACAACTAGCGATCTAATAAAGAAATACTCCGAGAAACTGAATCTAGACGTAAATTCGATAATACCTACGTGTGCCAAACCGCCGAAGTTGTATGGGTTACCAAAAATACACAAACCGAACGCTCCATTACGTCCAATAGTGAGTCAGATCGATTCGCCAACTTACAGATTGGCTCAACACTTAGCAAAAGTACTATCACCACTCAGAGGACATACAAGAGCACACACTAAGGATTCATACCATTTTGTCAGTGAGATAAAAGACCTATGTCTTACTGACAATGAAACTATGGTCAGTTTTGATGTTCAGTCTCTATTTACATGCCTACCTGTTGAAGACTGCATCTCAATTATAACTAGGAAACTAGAGGAAAACAACATGCCAGCAGAATATGCAGTATTACTCAGACATTGCCTTACATCTGGCTACCTATTGTGGAAGGAACAGTTTTACAAGCAAGTAGATGGTGTTGCGATGGGCTCACCGGTATCTCCCATTGTCGCCGATATTTTCATGGAGGACTTTGAGGAGAAAGCCCTGCTTACTGCACCAGTAACTCCAAGTTTCTACAAGCGGTACGTAGACGATACTTTCACAATTTTACCATCAGACAAAGTAACTGCATTTTTAGAACATCTTAATTCCATAAACTCTAAAATTCAATTTACTATGGAGTTAGAGGCAAATAATTATTTAGCTTTCCTAGATGTGTTAGTCATTCGAAATCCTAATAACACCGTAGGTCACACTGTGTATAGAAAAAAGACCCATACAAACCGATACTTAAACGGTGAATCCCACCATCACCCTTCACAGTTAGCTACCGTGGGCAAATCTTTGTTGCAGAGAGCACGAGGGATCTGTGACAGCAAACACCTGGCCGCCGAGCTTCAGCACGTCAAGCAGGTTCTGCACGACAACAAGCTTCGGGTTCCGCGCCTACGTCACAGTGACCGAGTGAAGCCGGCCACAGTCGAGCGTGTGCCTGCTGTACTACCATATGTCAGAGGTGTCACAGACAAGATTGGCTACATCTTGAAGCGAGCTTCTATTAGAACATTCTTCAAGCCGCCGAAGAAGATTAGTCAGTTCTTACCATCCGTCAAGTGCAATATTCCTCTACAAGATGCAGGAGTATACAAGCTTGATTGTGAGTGTGGTCTCTCATATATAGGGCAAACAAAACGATCAATAAAAACCCGCGTAAAAGAACACATAGCTGACGTGAAGCACCAACGTTCCGGGAAGTCTGCAGTTTGTGATCATATCCTAGACGGCCCCCGTCATTACATTAGATTTGATAAACCACAAGTCCTCGCGAAAGAACATCGATTCCTGCCAAGGATGATACGTGAGGCTATTGAAATTAAAAAACATCCTAATTTCAATAGAGAGGGAGGCTGGGTACTACCACCTGCTTGGGATCCTGTAATTCATAAAATTAAAACTAAACCCAAGCATACCACTGTAAGACTTCAAGACACAGTTAGTTCATTCTGCGTAGATCGGACCAAAATTAATAATTAAAAAGCTGAAGGTACTCCGGGTTAACTTTGACATCGGGACGTCAATCACCTCAGTCCCCCGTGACCACGGTTGCTGGAAAGCAACCGAAACGTCGGGAATATAAAATAAGTAAATTAAACGCGATAAAATCCGTAAAAATAGTTTTATTCAATGTGTAGTGTTCGCGTAAATATAAGAAATCATTATGTAAACCAGTACGGACTGGAAATAGCAAATAAAATACGCCGACTAGAAGATCTCAAAACCAAGCGCGCAAGATACATAACAGCTTTAAACTTCTTGAAGAGATGCAGAGACCATAATCTCATTCCTACGTGTGTCAAGATATCTACTAAAAAAGACATTCGAGGAAGCGCTAAGATCTTAAATCAGGCAAGCAAAAAATTGTTAATAACGGTGATTCAGCAAAAACGTACCGATCTATGTTTCATTAATAAAACCATAGACAAATCGTCCAGTGATCTAAAGACAGTTTTATCGACATTTGATTATAAGAATTGCATGGAAACTTTAGACAAACGTGAAACAACTAAATACAATGAATGCAAAAATAAACATATAGATAAATACCAAAAACTAACAACCAAATCAAATGTCCAACGCCAATGTCAACGTAATAACGGAACGCAATCATTGACAACAGACGCGAGTAATAAACAACGTGCGGTCTATAACCTGTCAAAACAATCTCTAGACGACGCGACGATAAAAGTTTTGGCCAAAGGTATGAATTTCGCTATAACACCGCGAAAAAAAAATTCCGTATGAAAACATTATCTGTAGTGTTGAGGACTGTCTGTATAAAAATAATATTGGTAAAGAAGATTTAGAGGCTATACGTCAAGACATTTCGTCCTTGTTACGTCGAAGCTCAGCGCCAAAATTAAATCTTCCCAAAGATGAATTTACTGCATTGAAAAACTTACGCAACAGACCAGATCTTACGATTCTCCGCGCAGATAAAGGTAATGCTACGGTTATAATGGATACGTCGGATTACAATTTTAAAATACAACAACTTTTATCGGATGAAAGTACGTACGTAAAGGTCAAAACAGATCCTACAACTAATACGCTTAAAACAACTAGCGATCTAATAAAGAAATACTCCGAGAAACTGAATCTAGACGTAAATTCGATAATACCTACGTGTGCCAAACCGCCGAAGTTGTATGGGTTACCAAAAATACACAAACCGAACGCTCCATTACGTCCAATAGTGAGTCAGATCGATTCGCCAACTTACAGATTGGCTCAACACTTAGCAAAAGTACTATCACCACTCAGAGGACATACAAGAGCACACACTAAGGATTCATACCATTTTGTCAGTGAGATAAAAGACCTATGTCTTACTGACAATGAAACTATGGTCAGTTTTGATGTTCAGTCTCTATTTACATGCCTACCTGTTGAAGACTGCATCTCAATTATAACTAGGAAACTAGAGGAAAACAACATGCCAGCAGAATATGCAGTATTACTCAGACATTGCCTTACATCTGGCTACCTATTGTGGAAGGAACAGTTTTACAAGCAAGTAGATGGTGTTGCGATGGGCTCACCGGTATCTCCCATTGTCGCCGATAGTTTCATGGAGGACTTTGAGGAGAAAGCCCTGCTTACTGCACCAGTAACTCCAAGTTTCTACAAGCGGTACGTAGACGATACTTTCACAATTTTACCATCAGACAAAGTAACTGCATTTTTAGAACATCTTAATTCCATAAACTCTAAAATTCAATTTACTATGGAGTTAGAGGCAAATAATTCTTTAGCTTTCCTAGATGTGTTAGTCATTCGAAATCCTAATAACACCGTAGGTCACACTGTGTATAGAAAAAAGACCCATACAAACCGATACTTAAACGGTGAATCCCACCATCACCCTTCACAGTTAGCTAACGTGGGCAAATCTTTGTTGCAGAGAGCACGAGGGATCTGTGACAGCAAACACCTGGCCGCCGAGCTTCAGCACGTCAAGCAGGTTCTGCACGACAACAAGCTTCGGGTTCCGCGCCTACGTCACAGTGACCGAGTGAAGCCGGCCACAGTCGAGCGTGTGCCTGCTGTACTACCATATGTCAGAGGTGTCACAGACAAGATTGGCTACATCTTGAAGCGAGCTTCTATTAGAACATTCTTCAAGCCGCCGAAGAAGATTAGTCAGTTCTTACCATCCGTCAAGTGCAATATTCCTCTACAAGATGCAGGAGTATACAAGCTTGATTGTGAGTGTGGTCTCTCATATATAGGGCAAACAAAACGATCAATAAAAACCCGCGTAAAAGAACACATAGCTGACGTGAAGCACCAACGTTCCGGGAAGTCTGCAGTTTGTGATCATATCCTAGACGGCCCCCGTCATTACATTAGATTTGATAAACCACAAGTCCTCGCGAAAGAACATCGATTCCTGCCAAGGATGATACGTGAGGCTATTGAAATTAAAAAACATCCTAATTTCAATAGAGAGGGAGGCTGGGTACTACCACCTGCTTGGGATCCTGTAATTCATAAAATTAAAACTAAACCCAAGCATACCACTGTAAGACTTCAAGACACAGTTAGTTCATTCTGCGTAGATCGGACCAAAATTAATAATTAAAAAGCTGAAGGTACTCCGGGTTAACTTTGACATCGGGACGTCAATCACCTCAGTCCCCCGTGACCACGGTTGCTGGAAAGCAACCGAAACGTCGGGAATATAAAATAAGTAAATTAAACGCGATAAAATCCGTAAAAATAGTTTTATTCAATGTGTAGTGTTCGCGTAAATATAAGAAATCATTATGTAAACCAGTACGGACTGGAAATAGCAAATAAAATACGCCGACTAGAAGATCTCAAAACCAAGCGCGCAAGATACATAACAGCTTTAAACTTCTTGAAGAGATGCAGAGACCATAATCTCATTCCTACGTGTGTCAAGATATCTACTAAAAAAGACATTCGAGGAAGCGCTAAGATCTTAAATCAGGCAAGCAAAAAATTGTTAATAACGGTGATTCAGCAAAAACGTACCGATCTATGTTTCATTAATAAAACCATAGACAAATCGTCCAGTGATCTAAAGACAGTTTTATCGACATTTGATTATAAGAATTGCATGGAAACTTTAGACAAACGTGAAACAACTAAATACAATGAATGCAAAAATAAACATATAGATAAATACCAAAAACTAACAACCAAATCAAATGTCCAACGCCAATGTCAACGTAATAACGGAACGCAATCATTGACAACAGACGCGAGTAATAAACAACGTGCGGTCTATAACCTGTCAAAACAATCTCTAGACGACGCGACGATAAAAGTTTTGGCCAAAGGTATGAATTTCGCTATAACACCGCGAAAAAAAAATTCCGTATGAAAACATTATCTGTAGTGTTGAGGACTGTCTGTATAAAAATAATATTGGTAAAGAAGATTTAGAGGCTATACGTCAAGACATTTCGTCCTTGTTACGTCGAAGCTCAGCGCCAAAATTAAATCTTCCCAAAGATGAATTTACTGCATTGAAAAACTTACGCAACAGACCAGATCTTACGATTCTCCGCGCAGATAAAGGTAATGCTACGGTTATAATGGATACGTCGGATTACAATTTTAAAATACAACAACTTTTATCGGATGAAAGTACGTACGTAAAGGTCAAAACAGATCCTACAACTAATACGCTTAAAACAACTAGCGATCTAATAAAGAAATACTCCGAGAAACTGAATCTAGACGTAAATTCGATAATACCTACGTGTGCCAAACCGCCGAAGTTGTATGGGTTACCAAAAATACACAAACCGAACGCTCCATTACGTCCAATAGTGAGTCAGATCGATTCGCCAACTTACAGATTGGCTCAACACTTAGCAAAAGTACTATCACCACTCAGAGGACATACAAGAGCACACACTAAGGATTCATACCATTTTGTCAGTGAGATAAAAGACCTATGTCTTACTGACAATGAAACTATGGTCAGTTTTGATGTTCAGTCTCTATTTACATGCCTACCTGTTGAAGACTGCATCTCAATTATAACTAGGAAACTAGAGGAAAACAACATGCCAGCAGAATATGCAGTATTACTCAGACATTGCCTTACATCTGGCTACCTATTGTGGAAGGAACAGTTTTACAAGCAAGTAGATGGTGTTGCGATGGGCTCACCGGTATCTCCCATTGTCGCCGATATTTTCATGGAGGACTTTGAGGAGAAAGCCCTGCTTACTGCACCAGTAACTCCAAGTTTCTACAAGCGGTACGTAGACGATACTTTCACAATTTTACCATCAGACAAAGTAACTGCATTTTTAGAACATCTTAATTCCATAAACTCTAAAATTCAATTTACTATGGAGTTAGAGGCAAATAATTCTTTAGCTTTCCTAGATGTGTTAGTCATTCGAAATCCTAATAACACCGTAGGTCACACTGTGTATAGAAAAAAGACCCATACAAACCGATACTTAAACGGTGAATCCCACCATCACCCTTCACAGTTAGCTAACGTGGGCAAATCTTTGTTGCAGAGAGCACGAGGGATCTGTGACAGCAAACACCTGGCCGCCGAGCTTCAGCACGTCAAGCAGGTTCTGCACGACAACAAGCTTCGGGTTCCGCGCCTACGTCACAGTGACCGAGTGAAGCCGGCCACAGTCGAGCGTGTGCCTGCTGTACTACCATATGTCAGAGGTGTCACAGACAAGATTGGCTACATCTTGAAGCGAGCTTCTATTAGAACATTCTTCAAGCCGCCGAAGAAGATTAGTCAGTTCTTACCATCCGTCAAGTGCAATATTCCTCTACAAGATGCAGGAGTATACAAGCTTGATTGTGAGTGTGGTCTCTCATATATAGGGCAAACAAAACGATCAATAAAAACCCGCGTAAAAGAACACATAGCTGACGTGAAGCACCAACGTTCCGGGAAGTCTGCAGTTTGTGATCATATCCTAGACGGCCCCCGTCATTACATTAGATTTGATAAACCACAAGTCCTCGCGAAAGAACATCGATTCCTGCCAAGGATGATACGTGAGGCTATTGAAATTAAAAAACATCCTAATTTCAATAGAGAGGGAGGCTGGGTACTACCACCTGCTTGGGATCCTGTAATTCATAAAATTAAAACTAAACCCAAGCATACCACTGTAAGACTTCAAGACACAGTTAGTTCATTCTGCGTAGATCGGACCAAAATTAATAATTAAAAAGCTGAAGGTACTCCGGGTTAACTTTGACATCGGGACGTCAATCACCTCAGTCCCCCGTGACCACGGTTGCTGGAAAGCAACCGAAACGTCGGGAATATAAAATAAGTAAATTAAACGCGATAAAATCCGTAAAAATAGTTTTATTCAATGTGTAGTGTTCGCGTAAATATAAGAAATCATTATGTAAACCAGTACGGACTGGAAATAGCAAATAAAATACGCCGACTAGAAGATCTCAAAACCAAGCGCGCAAGATACATAACAGCTTTAAACTTCTTGAAGAGATGCAGAGACCATAATCTCATTCCTACGTGTGTCAAGATATCTACTAAAAAAGACATTCGAGGAAGCGCTAAGATCTTAAATCAGGCAAGCAAAAAAATTGTTAATAACGGTGATTCAGCAAAAACGTACCGATCTATGTTTCATTAATAAAACCATAGACAAATCGTCCAGTGATCTAAAGACAGTTTTATCGACATTTGATTATAAGAATTGCATGGAAACTTTAGACAAACGTGAAACAACTAAATACAATGAATGCAAAAATAAACATATAGATAAATACCAAAAACTAACAACCAAATCAAATGTCCAACGCCAATGTCAACGTAATAACGGAACGCAATCATTGACAACAGACGCGAGTAATAAACAACGTGCGGTCTATAACCTGTCAAAACAATCTCTAGACGACGCGACGATAAAAGTTTTGGCCAAAGGTATGAATTTCGCTATAACACCGCGAAAAAATTCCGTATGAAAACATTATCTGTAGTGTTGAGGACTGTCTGTATAAAAATAATATTGGTAAAGAAGATTTAGAGGCTATACGTCAAGACATTTCGTCCTTGTTACGTCGAAGCTCAGCGCCAAAATTAAATCTTCCCAAAGATGAATTTACTGCATTGAAAAACTTACGCAACAGACCAGATCTTACGATTCTCCGCGCAGATAAAGGTAATGCTACGGTTATAATGGATACGTCGGATTACAATTTTAAAATACAACAACTTTTATCGGATGAAAGTACGTACGTAAAGGTCAAAACAGATCCTACAACTAATACGCTTAAAACAACTAGCGATCTAATAAAGAAATACTCCGAGAAACTGAATCTAGACGTAAATTCGATAATACCTACGTGTGCCAAACCGCCGAAGTTGTATGGGTTACCAAAAATACACAAACCGAACGCTCCATTACGTCCAATAGTGAGTCAGATCGATTCGCCAACTTACAGATTGGCTCAACACTTAGCAAAAGTACTATCACCACTCAGAGGACATACAAGAGCACACACTAAGGATTCATACCATTTTGTCAGTGAGATAAAAGACCTATGTCTTACTGACAATGAAACTATGGTCAGTTTTGATGTTCAGTCTCTATTTACATGCCTACCTGTTGAAGACTGCATCTCAATTATAACTAGGAAACTAGAGGAAAACAACATGCCAGCAGAATATGCAGTATTACTCAGACATTGCCTTACATCTGGCTACCTATTGTGGAAGGAACAGTTTTACAAGCAAGTAGATGGTGTTGCGATGGGCTCACCGGTATCTCCCATTGTCGCCGATATTTTCATGGAGGACTTTGAGGAGAAAGCCCTGCTTACTGCACCAGTAACTCCAAGTTTCTACAAGCGGTACGTAGACGATACTTTCACAATTTTACCATCAGACAAAGTAACTGCATTTTTAGAACATCTTAATTCCATAAACTCTAAAATTCAATTTACTATGGAGTTAGAGGCAAATAATTCTTTAGCTTTCCTAGATGTGTTAGTCATTCGAAATCCTAATAACACCGTAGGTCACACTGTGTATAGAAAAAAGACCCATACAAACCGATACTTAAACGGTGAATCCCACCATCACCCTTCACAGTTAGCTACCGTGGGCAAATCTTTGTTGCAGAGAGCACGAGGGATCTGTGACAGCAAACACCTGGCCGCCGAGCTTCAGCACGTCAAGCAGGTTCTGCACGACAACAAGCTTCGGGTTCCGCGCCTACGTCACAGTGACCGAGTGAAGCCGGCCACAGTCGAGCGTGTGCCTGCTGTACTACCATATGTCAGAGGTGTCACAGACAAGATTGGCTACATCTTGAAGCGAGCTTCTATTAGAACATTCTTCAAGCCGCCGAAGAAGATTAGTCAGTTCTTACCATCCGTCAAGTGCAATATTCCTCTACAAGATGCAGGAGTATACAAGCTTGATTGTGAGTGTGGTCTCTCATATATAGGGCAAACAAAACGATCAATAAAAACCCGCGTAAAAGAACACATAGCTGACGTGAAGCACCAACGTTCCGGGAAGTCTGCAGTTTGTGATCATATCCTAGACGGCCCCCGTCATTACATTAGATTTGATAAACCACAAGTCCTCGCGAAAGAACATCGATTCCTGCCAAGGATGATACGTGAGGCTATTGAAATTAAAAAACATCCTAATTTCAATAGAGAGGGAGGCTGGGTACTACCACCTGCTTGGGATCCTGTAATTCATAAAATTAAAACTAAACCCAAGCATACCACTGTAAGACTTCAAGACACAGTTAGTTCATTCTGCGTAGATCGGACCAAAATTAATAATTAAAAAGCTGAAGGTACTCCGGGTTAACTTTGACATCGGGACGTCAATCACCTCAGTCCCCCGTGACCACGGTTGCTGGAAAGCAACCGAAACGTCGGGAATATAAAATAAGTAAATTAAACGCGATAAAATCCGTAAAAATAGTTTTATTCAATGTGTAGTGTTCGCGTAAATATAAGAAATCATTATTTATGTTTTTTTGAATTTTGATTGATTTTTTGAAACCTGGTAAAATTATTTTTTTCCATACCAATTGATGGGCCTGAGTATGATGCCAGTTATGCTCTTTGGATGAAGTTATTTTCTATTTTATGCTCAATTGCAGACAAAACAATATTGATTGCGCATTTCTAAAACAAAATTTTACCTCTTCTCCTTCTAATAATAGCTCCTGCACCTAACACGGCGGAATAGTTATTGTTATCTATAAGACCATTTACGGAAACAGTATTTGTTAACAGTTATGAGTGTAATATTTTATCAGCTGCTTTGTTTATAGTGCCGTGAACAACACTTTGCCGGTTTCTGTACAGAAAATGATGCTGGCTTTGCAAATATGGATGGCCGCTACCATTGAATATAATACCCGCTATGTTACACTTATTTACATAGAAACTTTAATTATCATTTGCATAAAATTCTAAATAGCACTTTTTACACAAGAAAGTAAACAGATTTTTTTTTCATCATTTAGATCAGTCCATCTTGTTTTTCACTAATTAAGTAAAAAGTTAATCAAACCAATAGGTCCGTGATTTAAAATTTCTTGCAACTTTTTATAGAAAAGCATGACCTTATCATAATAATATAAAAGTCAATCATTTAGCCATGTGATAAAACTTTTAAGTGTGCCAGTCAAACATTAATGATGATATTCGGGTCATTATACTGGAAATAGTCTTTTAAATATTTTGTAGTCAATTGATAATCTTCAGTATGATTGACCGTGTATATACTTTTATAAGTCTATGTTATTTTGACGAAAATTATTATTGCAGATAAAAGCCCTTTCACATTTATTTTAGTCGCGAATTAAATTAATCAAAATGAAAATAATAACTTTGGCTCTTTATAACTGATCTTTGAATGTAAAAGACTGACTTGAAATTATATAATTATTGGCATTTTTTTAATTCATTGAACTTTTTTAAGATTTTGTTGAAACTCTACTGGTAAAAAAAAAACAAACAAATATATATATATATATATATATATAATAGTTCTTGATGAAAATAATGTATGCGCGTTACATCGCATCCCATCAAGAATTTCTAATGTAATTCTTGGTGCAATAGAATAAGAAAATAATGAAAACATTTACATTTACATACACAACATTTACGAAAATACTTGCTTTATAACCTAATAAATATTATTTGACCGTAATAAAATAAAACAAGGTAGTCTTCGGCATGAAAGTAAAAATAAATATTTTCGATTATTTTTGCAATATCTAACAGCCGGATCAGCGCGCGATTCTGATCCATCTAAAGATGCTAAATTTCAGCAAGCACTGTCAAATTCAATAGGAGTGACAGAAAAACGGTTCTTGATATAGAAAGGTAAATAAATTATTTAACCTATAAAGTAAAATCACTTTATTACAAATCAAAATAGCCCAATAGCTTTAATAACATGAGACATAATTGTACGAGTGCTTACAATACTTAACATTATTTTACTGAAATCTCAGAAAGTTTTTTTTAATAGAATAAGGGTGACAAACGAGCACACAGTCCACCTGATGGTACACTTACCATTTAGATGTGTATGGGCCGTAGCAACCACTTTGCTACGGCCCATACACATCTACATCTATTCTCGATTACGTATCAAAATGCAATATCATTGTCACATTGTCACCCGTGAGGACTAAGATGTAATGCCTCGTTTCCAGTAAAAAGGTTCTCCGGTTCTCTACACTCACGAAACACAGCAGGGTTAAACTGCTATTTTACATGTTATTCCGTGAGAGCGTGGCGCTTTCCCGGTCAAGCCGACCCATTCGTGCTACAACTATACCTACTACTAATATAGCTGCAGCATGGCTCTACCACGTAAGAAAAAAGTGACGTTGAAAATTTAAGTATTTTTAGAAGTAACTTTGCAATTATTTTCTATTGAGTTAAGTTTTGTGGAATCGTGTTTTGCAAACCGCCACCTGAAATACGTACAATTTTTTTCGATAATGACCTGAAATTACAAAACGATCCCCATGCATATTAATGTGGCTCTATTCAGCCTCTTAATATGAACATACCTCGGTATACAGAGATTTTAAAATTTTTCATGCGTAGATAATGGAAGATATAATATAATATTATTACTGTCCCGTGTGAGGCAACCTTTATACTTATATACATATTCTTATCATATTTTTATGGTTGGTTAGAAAAATTATATCTAAATGCAAACTTTCACAGGGTAAATTCTTTTTTACTATTTTTACCCAGCAAGTAGTAAAGCAACTACTATCCCATCGGTAAGTGGTTGTGTAGTCTAAGATGGTGAATTGCACTGATTTAACTAAAACCTATTCACTCTTGCCTAATAGTACTAGGTAAGTATTATTTGCGACCTATTTGTGTGTGTGTGTGTGTGCGTGCGAGCGTGCGTGCTTGCGTGCGTGCGTGCGTGTGTGTGTGTGTGTGTGTGTGTGAAGAAAAGCGTACGAGAATACGTGAAGAGGAATAAAGGTTGAGTACTAATTCGCTTACCTGTACGAGGTTGCCACTCGAGGACCTTTCTTCCTATTTTTTATCTGTTTTCGAAGTTATATAACCAGCCCATTGTCATTTCACTGTGATATTCCGTTGGGCTATGTCAGTTACTCTGGTTCTAATGCAAATATCTTCATTTCTAACTTTATCACGTAGAGAAACCCCTCTCCAATTTAAAATTTTTACATTTTTTAGATGATAGTTTGTCTAACATAAAAGACCATAAACACAAGAATGTCTTTATATAGTTATTTATACTTAGGTAAGCACCATTCTTTTATTTATTTAAATTGTTTAATTTAATTTGATAACAGTGTACCTAAATGTAAGTATCTGTATCTTTATTTCCCTCCCCAATAATATTTTATAAAGTCATACTCATAAAAACGGCGTTTTATTGTAATACATAATTATAAAATTCATTATCAACTAATTAATAAAATATGCAACAATAAAATTACATAGGTATTAAAAACTATCGAAATCTAAGTAACGAGACCATGTTCGTCGTTACACATCTAAATTATATAAAAATGCATTTTTAAATTTCACTAATCAACGTCGCTGCGAAAATTTCTTCTTCTTTGGGCACTTTAAAAATTCATTTATTTAGAAAATAATATTTACAGTTACCAGTGTAGAGATATTAACTAAATTAAATATTTCTAGTCATAAAAATATTTATAATTGAGTATAAACTTTTAAAAAACTAATATATATTTGAACGAAGTCGCTCCAATACCGACGTGCAGTCCACCCTCGACGATGTCCGAAAACGGACTGACAGGGCGACGGAGCATGCGCGCTCACGTAAATATATTCAATTTCAGGGAAAAATGATATATTATCTTATAAAACGGGGAATAAAAATAAAACTCTCAATTAAAAAAAATAATATTTATAAGACCTTTTTTTTAGTGTAAGAACTATTTAAAAAGCTTGTGCCGTTTTGGAGAAATATTGCAAAATATGACAAAGATAGGTACTCTTTGAGGATTTTTTTTCTAATAAGGGGTTGACAAAAATACAATTTTGTTCAATTAAAAACATTTAACATATCCTCTTCTGTTACCCTGTATTTTTTCTTTGTGGATTAAATGAACAGTTATTGAGATTTTTTTACTTAAATATCCACAATTTAGGCAATTCAACGACTGTTAAGGCCTTAAGTAATATTCCCAGAGCAAACGTTTAAAGATAGGTTTAGTTTTTGCTTCTTTTATATTTCTGGGTAACATGTTCCAGAGTCTTACTGCATTTGAAGCGTAAGAATTGTAAGAGAAGCCCGTGCGACAGAAAGGAACATGAAGAGTTAGATTTTCCGCGGAACGGAGACATCGGTTGTGAGAATCGTCCTGATACTGAAATTTGCATTTCAGATTGCATTACAGACGGATCGTGTAAAATAGAGAATAGCATAGAAAGGATTCTAAAAGATCTACGAAGTGGAAGAGGCAGCCATTTGAGCTGAGAACGGAATGAAGAAACGTGATCGAATTTACGTAAGCCAAAGATAAAGCGAATACAATTATTGAGAAGACGATCCAGTTTGTTAAGAAGTTCTTGAGAGGCATCAGCATAGCATACATCTGCATAATCTAGTATTGGTAATACGAGCGTTTGAACCAACATTACCTTTGTTCTCACTGGAAGAAAATTCTTGAGTCGATACAGACAACGCAAGGTGTTGATAACTTTTTTGCTTACTTCCGTGACTTGCGGCCGCCAACTTAGACTGCTGTCAATGATAAGTCCTAGATTTTTCACAGTAGCTGAATAAGGTATGACAGCATTATTAAAATTTACAGGTGGCAGTGAATTAAAATCCAATGCAGATAAGCGACGGCTACTTCCAACTATAATTGCCTGGCACTTGGTAGGGTTAACAGTAATACCGAATTTGCTAGACCAATCAGAGATACGAGTGAGGTCAGAGTTTAGCTCAGTGATCGCATCTTCGATATCGTTAACATCAGACTGAGCATATATTTGTAAGTCATCGGCATAGAGATGGTACGTGCAGCGAATGTGAGATGTAATTAGATTTATAAAAATTGAAAACAAAAGAGGTGAGAGAATTCCGCCTTGAGGAACGCCAGCAACCAGCGTGCACCAGTCAGAAATAACTGGACCCACGCGAACAGCCTGCTGACGTCCCTGAAGATAGGATGCGAACCATTCCCGCGCTGATGAGGAGAAACCAATGTGAGTAAGTATTGTAAGAAGGATGTCATGATCAACAGCATTAAAAGCGTTTGAGAAATCTATTAAGACTAACACAGTTAATTTTGACTCCTCCATACCTATACGTAAATCTTCCGTAACTTTAAGCAGGGCTGTTGTTGTACTATGTCCTGGCCTGAAACCTGATTGATAGCTACTTAAAAAGTTATTTTTTAAAACGTAGTCAGAAATTTGTCTGTGAGCAACAGCTTCAAGTACTTTTGATAAAAAAGGAAGAATAGAGATAGGACGGAAGTGAGAAACAGAACTAGGATTATTTATTTTTGGAAGTGGGAGAACAAAAGCATTTCGCCATAGTGAAGGAAAAACCCTAGTATTTAATGAAAAATTTACTATGTGGGTAAGTACTGGTAAGACATAATCGAGGATGAGATTGATCATGATTCTGCTCACATCATCAGAGCCTACTGCGGCGGACTTGATGGAAGAAATTGACTTTTTTATATCCTCATCAGTAACGGGAGAAAAATTGAAAGAGCTTTTGTAAAATTTTGGAAGAGAATTAACATGGGCAATAGTAGTAGATTTAATTGACGAATGCAGCTGTGGTGCAGTAGAAAAGAATGTATAAAGTTGATTAACAGAGAAGATTGAAGGATCAAAGTTAGAAGCAGGTTTACCTATCCCGATTGATTTTAAAAATTTCCACGAATCAGTCATAGAAGCGTTAAGGATATTTCGATGAATATAACGGCGTTTAGCGGCCCGCACCATCTGATTACACCGATTCCTAGCGGCTTTGAATCGAGTCCAGTTAGTAGTACACCGATTACTCTTATATTTACTAAATTCTCGATCACGCTTTGCCATAGCCCTGCGGATATCCTCAGTAATCCACGGCGCAGGAGATCGTTTCAGTCTGACTTTGTGTGGAGGAGCGTGTTTATCAAACAACTTCTGTATATTTGAATTAAAAAGAGCTACTGTTTCGTCAACACTCTCCACACTGAAAGTATCACTCCAATCTATACTACAAGCACCTTGCTGAAGTTCTTCAACATTAAGTCTCGCTAGATTACGCAGATGCACCGTCACATGATTGACCTTAGGACATTTAATCCTATAAGAAATATACAGTAAATCGTGCTGCGAAAACCCAGGAGCGGAGAGTTGACCGTGGCCAACGACATGGTCTTCAGAAGCGACCACTATTAAATCTATTAAAGAATCAGCAGTATCAAGATTGTGGTGTGTGGGGTCGAGAGGAAGAAGTGACAAATTAAAGGAGTTCATAACTGTATACAATTCACGTGACCTCGCTGAGTTACAGAGAATATCGGTATTGAAGTCTCCCATTATAATAAAGTGCTGATAATCAGAGCCAATAGAAAAAAGAGCCGATTCAAGGTCACAAAAATAATTAACTCCTGGTGGACAGTAAATTGCACCGAGAACAGTCTTAGTCCCACTGGTGGTAATCTCCAAGAACATGTATTCTATTGTACCAGAATAAACAGATGAAGAAGCACATAATTTTTTATAGGATATACTATTACGTAAGTATACCGCTACACCACCACCTCTTTTGCCCGTACGGTCATTTCTTAAGAGGACAAAACCAGGTATTCCAAAGGAGGTGGACGGTAAGGTAGGTTTTAACCAGCTTTCCGAAACAAGTATCGCAGAAATAGACTGATTATGAAAAGTATCAACAAGTTCATTATAATGTTGCGGAATGCTCTGAGCGTTAATGTAACAAACGTTAAAGTTATTAGTCAAACCATGAAACTTTTGAGTAAGCAGATAACGAAGAGTAGTAGGTTCCGAAAAAGAGTCATTTAGTGAAAAGAAAGAAGAATCTGAATCAGCAGAGAGAAATAGTTCATTGGTATCAGAATCTGTCATAATATATGATTATATTATATATATATATATATATATATATATATATATATATATATATATATATATATATATATATTATATGTCTAAAAATATATATATTATACTTATGATATATGTCTAAAAATATAGAAAAAAAAAACCCTATTAACTGATAACGCGAACGCGCCGGTAAACTGTTTACAAAAAGAAAAATTAAAATATTACACGCAAAAAACAAGTAATACTTACTACAAGAAAGTATCTAATTTTAATTATTTAGAATTGCATAGACAACAAAACTCGTACGTATTGAAAAAGAAGGAAAAAAAAACATATGTTAATCACTACGAGAAGTGGTAATTTAAACGAGAAAAAAAATACTCTAATGCGTAATTTCACGAAATTTAAGGTTCAGATTAGTCTGTACTATTACTTGTGTCGCAAATCAGCCTAATAACCGGTTGCGGAGAACAAAAGGATCGAATACAAAAGCGCTCAGTGACGTACACAGTACACACAGCAGTAGTAGTAATTAATAAGCCGTCGAAGTGTAAACAAAGTATTACCACTATCCCGAGAATGTTTACTTATTTTTGAATGCTCGTCGGGTCCTTGGCTGCTCGCTACGGGAAACTACACTACTAGTTCCTGCCTTCACTTGTTCCGGCTCCTCGTTGCACCCAGCTTTATGAAGATCGCGCAGTAGTGCATCCAGGTCATTAGCGCTAAAGATGTGACGTCGAGACCCATCAGGCAGTCTAACGCTTATGTTGCCCTCAAATGACCAGACTTTTTTAATTCCAAAATGCTTACGGGCTTGAAAAAATAAGTCTTGCCTGTATTTTGTAAGGAATTCCGATAATTTAAACGAGGTGCCTTTTAACATTGTTTTTTTAAACCAAACAGTTGAGAGCAGTGACATATCTGTGAAGCGCATTAATATAGGACGAGTATGGTGTAATTTGACCGGGCCGAGTCTGTATGCTGCTCGAAGACAAGATGGTGCTATATCTTTAAGACCTAGATTTTCGTGAAAAATTTGATCACGACTTCGGATAAATCTTCGCCTGGTTTTTCAGGGACAGTTTTACTTGAATTCAAACATAAAGCTGTAAGAAAGTCTCACGTATTATTTATTGATCACTGAACGCAAATAAAACATTATTGATACATTTATAAAGATATTCTCTGGCCTTAGAATTCTACTGTGATGATGATTTTTCAAGATCGAATATAAAAGAAAACTCCAAAAGGTTTATAAAAGTCAACAAGTCCGCATTATTACTCAACTAAGTTCTAACGGACGACCAAGCCACATGAGTAGAGAAACTGTACAGAGGCAAAGCTTCAAAGCATAGTTTAAGGCAAAGTAGGGTTGGCATAGGAGGATAAAACTAAATAAACAAAACGTTTATCAGCATTTTAAAAGATACTTAAGATATATTTTTTATAAGCTACCTATTCTAAATTGTTTTACTTTTATAATTATTGTTCATCAACATTTTTTTATAGAAGAGGGGCCAAAAAAGCATGCGGCTCACCTGATGGTAAGTGACTACCGCAGTCCATGAACAACTGCAACACCAGGGGAACCAGCGTAACCAGGGGAATTGCAGATACGTTGCGGGCCTTTTAAAAAGGAGTAGGCTCTTTTCTTGGAGGTTCCTAAATCGTATCGGTCCGGAAAAATCGCTGGTGGTAATCGATTCCACAAGGAAGTTGTGCGAGGGAAAAAACATCTTCTAAATCACACAATGGTGGACCGCCAATCATCCAGATGGTGTGGATGGTAGTTCTGCCGTGATGTGCTTTCGTGAAATTTGGCGGCTGGGATTAATCCGAACAATTCCTCAGAGCACTCCCCATGGTAAATGCGAAAGAAAATGCTAAGAGATGCAACATCTCTTCGCAGTGCCAATGAGTCGAGCCGATCGGAAAGGACTCGGTCGTCGACGATTCGAGCCGCTCTGCGCTGGATGCGGTCAAGTGGAAGAAGCTGGCACTGGGGAGCCCCAGCCCAGAGATGGGAACAGTATTCCATGTGAGGCCGAACCTGCGCCTTGTAAAGTTGCAGGCGTTGTGCCAGCATAAAATATTGTCCCGCTCTTCAAGAACGCCAAGCTTATTAGAGGCCAATTTGGCCTTCTCTTCCAAGTGAGCACGAAACTGCACGTCACTCGATATGTCGACGCCGAGGATTCCGATACTGGCTGAGGCAACAAGGGGAGTGCCTTGAAACTGAGAAGATACGACAAAGCGGTTCTTTTTAGGGGTAAACGTGGAAATTTGTGTCTTCTGAGGATTGAACTGGACTAGATTTAATCGCCCCCAATCAAGCAAAGACTCAATTTCAGACACAAGTTTGTCCCGGTACTCTGCGACGTTTTCCCGAGGAATATTAACGGCCAATGTCTTCCATGATTTCGAGACTACGCTAGTAAGAGTACTGGAAAAGACGTGTTACTCGTAGAACCGGTGCCAACTCTGGATCACACTGGACACGATTGGGGCGATTCCGTCAAGCCCACTCGACTCGTGGATGTCCAGGGAGAGGAGTGCTTTGCGAACCGAGCTCTGTGAGAACCGCACATCCAGCATGGAGCACTCATACCGCGAGATGGTCGGCGGTGTTTTTCTACCGTCATCAAGAGTCGAGTTGGACGCAAAAAGGGAGCCTAAAAGGTCGGCTTTCTCTTTTGCGGCGTGGGCCAGTAAGTCGTCCTCCCTGTGCAGAAATGGTTGTGATGGATTACAGAAATTCCCTTGGACAGCCTTGGCGAGAGACCAGAATGCACGGATTCCCGAAGGAAGGCGAACTAGTGTCTCGCCAATTCTGCCTATGTGCTCTGACTTTGCCTGGACAATAAATCTTTTGAAGGACCTGAAGGTGAAGTTTTACGTCTTTTTAAGCACGCTGGTGTTTACATCCCGAGCCGCCAAAGCCTCAGCCCAGGCATGATAGCACTCCTTCTTACTGCGTAATGCAGTCTTACAGGAGCGACCAAACAAAGGCTGAGATCTGCCTCCGATAGGTACCACAGATGATGGAATAAATAGTTCCTTTCCCTGTAGCACCACATCAGTGACAGAGTCAACGTCAGCGCTGGGATCATCCGGCGAGAAGCAAACGCACCCCCATGAGTAGGATGCAAAGAAAGACCGCATTCCGTCCCAATCCGCTGACCTGTAATGCCAAACTAGGCAGCAACCTGCAGAACGCAACGGAGCGTGAGTGGTACCACACTCCGGATCAGACAATGGTCCGAAGAGCCCAGAGGGGCATCGACGGAGACCTGATATCCGTCCGGATGAGAGGTCAGCAGAAGGTCCAACTGGAAAGGTGTATGATCCTCCACATTTGGAATCCACGTAAGCGAAGTAACCAGTTGTGTCAGACCATATGCCAAGGCAAAAACATAAACAGATCTCCCCGCATGATCGGTTAAACGTGAATCGAGCCATTCGGCGTGGTGGGCGTTGAAATCGCCAAGAGTCACGATCACGATTTAGTTATGGCTTTTAATTAAATCGTAAATTCTAAATATATTGTAAAGATTTTTTTAAAACTCTATTGGAAAGCACTCGCATTTTATATTAAATATAAAATCCTGTACACGTTTTAATATTTCACTACCAATAGTTACAATGTTCCTTTCGAAGTCAAAATATTCGCGAAATTTTTGCTCAAGTAATTCATCAAACTCGATATAATTGTCAAAAGGTATTATTAAAAAACCCGATTGAATATTATCTTTGTCAAAATCCTTGCAATGACTGAAAAAAATAAATCTTCTCCTATATTTATAGGTTCTACAGATCTATTAACGTACTATTTTATTTTCTCACATTTGTGGTATTCGAGACAACATTTTCTATACAAATATCCGGGCACATAAACTAAACCATTTTTCTGGTAAGTCAGATAGATAATGATTTGTTCCTACTATTAATACAGGGGCAGTAACATTCTAACGTTGCGGTGATGGTGTATTAAAATATGACTATCGTCTGGTTTCATAAGTAACATATCGAAATCTTATTCACAATTAGTATTTTGAGATTTCCCTAAGATATTGGTTATAAACATCTTATTGAAAGCAATACTAACTAGACGACGTGTTGTTCCTGGCAGTTACCACCCCTGTCTGACTTTTCCAAAGAAATTTTCGAGACAATTTATATTGAGATGTCTTAAATACAAATGAATTTAATTTCTTCTGATCTTAATTCTTCGTGAAGTTTTACTAAAGATTTTATTGACACTTTAAATCAATCAATGAAATTCATGCTATTTGTAACGTCTTTCTGTCTATCACTTCTTATTTATATAAAGTTTCTTAAAATGTTATCATTTCTTCTAAAAGTTCAATTTGATAACTATCGCATCGAAAAGCTCTTTTATATTTATGAGGAGATCGCAGTGTATTTGAGTTTAAGAAATCAAACAAATTAATTTTATTTACAAAAACAGCGGTATCTTTTGTGGCAACGTCGATAAGATATAAATCTACTTAAACCATATTTACACATTTTAATATTTCACTTAATACGAATTATTCTTTAAAAAACAAAATTTGACACTTATTATTTTTACACAGCCCTGAGTTTGAGCACTGGCCGAGCCAGTTTAAAGCAGTTTCTCTCCGTATATAACAAGTCGCCAGTGCTCAAGCAGACACGCACCTCAAGCTTGTAGTAGTGTACCTCAGCGCGGTTGTATGAAACTTTGTCTCTGTACGGTACGATTTCTTTACTTATGTGACCAAGCGTAGAATAAACTTGTACTGCTTTTATTTGAAAAACACCTCGTTACAAAATAATAAAAGAAATATTTATATTATCCATTCTAAATATAAATTCTGTGTCCTAAAATTTAGTTAGGTTTGAATTGCTTAAAGTCATTTATAATGTGTTAAATATCTAAAATGCTATTTTTGTAACACAGCTATCGCAAATTATGTATAAGTAAATTAAGCGTTTATGTAGGTTGTACATTTAAAAAATTGTCTTATGTTGTAGGGAACTACTCATTCTGCTTGCGTTTTCCTTTATAATAAAATAATCAATTTCAAATTATTTCTATCGAGACGATTCTAGCCGTCTGTTAATCTGTCAAACAATTGATCAATCAAATCGGCACTAAGAATAGTGTTTTTATTAAGAAAATCATTGAGGAGGGTTATGAATTATGTTTTGGATAAATTTCATAATTTAAAACATTGTGGTAATTTATATTTTCCAATGAGATTAATGTTAAGTCATAAACAAAAAGAACATAAAAGGGAACCAGCTTTAATATGCCTTAAAAAAAGATGTGGTCCTACAATTATATGTATGTACCCAAGTAATGAAACCCAAAATCAAAATAAAATTAATGACACCTGTGGTTTCTGCGTTTGATTGCGATGCAGCAGGTTCGAACCCCGCACGTATCAAGTGTGGGTATAGCTTAAGATAAATGTTCTGTTCTGGATTTTTGTCCATGATCAATTTATGTCTGTTAAACGCATCCACATTACAAAAAAAACAACTTTGGATGAAACATTTTCAAAAATATCAAAACTAAATTTCTAAATATTATATTTTTATTCATTCATTGTACTCGTATCATATTTTTCATTATAGTATATTATATTGCTATAATATATAGAATAAACATCAGTGCTAAATTTTTTATTTTAAATCTATATAACTAATTTATTTTAAACGTTACGCCCACAATAGTATTTTCTCCTGTGTCGTGGAGGCAGTTTACAAACATAAATTGCACAAGGACAAACATTCAGACCCGGAACAATTATTTGTAGGCCATACAAATACTTGTTCCGTGCGGGATTCGAACCCGCGGCCCCCAGCGCAACAACTGATTGCTAAGCCACTGCGCCACGGAGCCGTCGATAAACGACTCCGTAGCGCAGTGGCTTAGTAAAGTTGAAGTGTCTTTTAAAATTGAATAATATTGAATTCTGTACATATAATATTAAAATAGCTGGATTATATTACTTCATTTGCATGAATAAGATATAATCTACTAACATGAAACACTTGAAAAATTTGAAGAGGAGAAATTTTCATTTTGCAAAAACGAATAATCGATAAAATATATTATTATGTCTTGTATCTTTTTTAAATCTAAATAACACAACATTTATATCAGTATCAGAATATTTATTGCCAATAAGCTGTGTATGTACAATTTGCGGGTGACATTGCAATTAAATGTTACACAGTTTACCCATATGAGGTATTCAATAGTTAAGAAATAAAACTTGATATAAATTAATGTTTGGTATTAAAATATTCATTTAAATTATAAAACACATTATATATTAACCACTTCTTGAGGTGGTTTTAAATCTTGGCAAGTCCATAGCTTTTATATCAGGTGGCAGATGGTTGAATATTTTAATACCTGTACAAAAAGTGCTCTTATAATACATGTAATTATTAATTTTAGGTGTACATACATTTTTCTTATATTGACTGCGTATTGGACGTGAATTCAAGTTGAGTTTAGACCTTATGCCCTAAATATTCTGGTGAAGTACATTAAGACCGGTTAGAACTGTTTGTGCTTACATATTATTTAGTTTATTGTTAGTATCCTGTAAAGGAACGAAAGGAGCAACAAGGTGTCTTTATTTCCTTCACCGGACTAACAGGACAAGCGGTACTTTTAAAAACAATATTTGCGTTTGGCTTTTCTTTTGCAATATCTGACATTAATTTATATAAGTCATTCAAGACAATATAAACACCATTTATATTTATTTTGCCTGAATATTTCGAAGTCATAGTATCCGGAGGAACTGTAGTGTCTCACGCCAAGTACACGTTTAACATATGTATATGTATGTAAACGTGTAGGCGTGAGACTACAGTGTATATATTCTCGAATCAGATGTCAACATAACCACACCAAATTTTTAATTTCATATATTTAATTATTAACTAAACGTCAACACTTTATATTTATACAGTCATTTATCATTTTGTTTATCAATTGTTTCCATATAACACTACAAATTATTTCTATCTATCAATTATTTCATACTTTTCTATATCTCAAATTTTTGCTTGCGCACTTTTCCGATTCTACAAAAGATTTTATTAATTTCGGTGGAATTTTTATCTTTTTAAAGATTTTTGACTTGAATGCTTGTCTTTTAAGCCATGTTTTCATTTATTTATTTTCAAGATTTTTGGCTTGGATGCTTGTCTTTTAAGCCATGTTTTTATTTATCCCAGCATTAAATGATTATAATCCTTTATAATACACTGCTTTACAATATGTTGATGCGTCACATTGCGCAGCCCTTTGGCGATTTCGACGGCAACTTAAGTCAGCAGATAGTTGACAATATTATATCAAGGCGTCTAAGCAGATAGACACCTTATCTTGAGAATATTGGTATGGTGGTAGGGATGCAACATCGCTCAGAAAAAAGCGATATTAGAACCTCGATATTTTCGAAAGTGAAACATCGATTTCAAAAAAAGGGTTATTATAGTATAATTGAATACATGGTTGATAATAACCCCTGGGAATGAGGTGTTCGCTTCCAAGCAGTTTCAAAAATAAATTTTGTAAATTGTTGTAATCATTTTGTATTGTAAAATTTATTTAAGAAAAAGTCCCGCTGGGTTTCTTGTTGGTTCTTCCCAGGACAGAGAGTATTTTTCGAACCAGTGGTAAAGTAAAAAATAACTTTCAATAAGAATTACTCATGTAATGTAAATTGAATAAGAAAATATTCTATTCTATTCTAAAAACATCAAAGTATATGAATATCGATATTTTTGATGTTTTTATCACCATTTAAATATATATAACGAATACATAATCATTCTGAAGATATCCGGAAACACTGTAGTGTCTCACGCCAAGTACACGTTCAACATATGTATATGTCTGTAAACGTATAGGCGTGAGGCTACAGTGTATATATTCTCGAAACAGATGTCAACATAACCTCACCTAATTTTTAACTTCATATATTTAATTATTAACGAAACGTCAACACTTTATACAGTCATTTATTATTTTATTTATCAATTTTTTCCATATAACACTAAAAAGATTCCACTATGGAGTGTAGAGTAGAAGGACGAATATCTCTATATATGAAAAGTGTCCCTAAAAACGCGTCCAATAAGGGTGGCGCTGCAATAGCATAGAATAAATTTAAAAAAGCGCCAAAATTAATTAGAATAAGATGGAGAAATAAACAAGAACCGCTTGGTTGTGTACTACGTAAATAGTTGAGGTTTTATATACTGGCATTTTACTAACTACTCTAGACATGAAATTTTTTAAATATTTGAATTTAGCTGACTTCACTCCGTCTACAACAGCTATATTCATATCGTAGTTTTTCAGACGCCAGCGCTATTGTGGTAGGTTTTGGAACCTCTATTTTCAGCATATAGTGGGACACTTTTTCAACTTTCGCACCTTATAAGATGGTTCTCCTTCTACTCTAGAACCCATAGATTCAACAAAAGATTTATGGAGTCTAGAGTACAAGGAGGACCATCTCTATATATGAAAAGTGTCCCTAAAACACGTCCAATAAGGGTGGCGCTGCAGTAGCATAGGATAAATTTAAAAAAAAACGCCAAAATTAATGAAAATAAGATGGAGAAATAAACAAGGACCGACCAATCTGCTAGGTTTTGTACTACGTAAATAGTTAAGGTTTTGTATACTGGCATTTTACTAACTACTCTAGTCATGAAATTTTATTAAATATTTAAATTCAGCTGACTTCACTCCGTCCACAACAGCTATATTCATATCGTAGTTTTTCAGACGCCAGCGCTATTGTGGTAGGTTTTGGAACCTCTATTTTCGGCATGTAGTGGGACACTTTTTCAACTTTCGCACCTTATAAGATGGTTCTCCTTCTACTCTACACGCCATTGATTCCACAAAAGATTTATGGAGTCTAGAGTACAAGGAGGACCATCTCTATATATGAAAAATTTCCCTAAAACCACGTCCAATAAGGGTGGCGCTGCAGTAGCATAGGATAAATTAAAAAAAGCGCCAAAATTAATTAGAATAAGATGGAGAAATAAACAAGGATCGACCAATCTGCTAGGTTTTGTACTACGTAAATAGTTGAGGTTTTGTATACTGGCATTTTACTAACTACACTAGTCATGAAATTTTTTAAATATTTGAATTCAGCTGACTTCACTCCGTCTACAACAGCTATACTCATATGGTAGTTTTTCAGAAGCCTGCGCTATTGTGGTAGGTTTTGGAACCTCTATTTTCAGTATATACACTTTTTCAACTTTCGCACCTTATAAGATGGTTCTCCTTCTACTCTACACTCCATAAAAAGATTTTAATAATTTCGACCGAATTATTTATCTTTTTAAAGATTGTTAACTTGGATGCTTGTCTTTTAAGCCATGTTTTCATTTATCTCGGTATCAAATGATTATAATCCTTTATAGTACACTGCTTTACAATTTGTTGATGCGTCACATTGCACAGCCATATTTAATTGTTAGTAGAGTTTTATTCAGAGTTACATTGAAATTCAAAGTTAAAGTTTTATACCTAAGTTGACTGTATAATGAATTCAGACTTTTTTAAATAAAAAACATTACTATTGTTATGAAATAAGTACCTATTTAATATAATTCTTAAAAAATCCGGACGTCCACGAAATTTTTCTTCAGTTTTCTTAAAATAGCAAAATAAAATTGATTTATACAAAATATGAGATAGATTGATTAAATTTTCTTGAAATAAATCTACTCATATTATCTTATGAGTGCAAATCAGTTTTTGTAGAGGTAGTTAAAGAGCAAAAAATTTCTTGACCTTGACGTGTTGAGAGTAAAGCACAAACCTAACCGCTTCGCGGTATGAGGTGAGCGATATTTGAAAAAAAAATGAAATAGTGTACTTTACAAAAAGATATGGATTCCGAACAAAAACAGTTTCACTGTAAAGCATTGCGCCAAGTACACTTTCAACTATAGTTACAAAAATAATATTTACATTTTTACAAAAAATTATAAAATACGAGCTACTTTTTATTTACTAAGCATACAAATTGAACATAGAGGAACTGCAAAAACCTACAAGTTTAGTACTGCAATCTCTAATATGAATAATATTAAAAACACGAGATAACAATATGCCTTATATCTAGCACACAGTATAGCAGTGAATTTAGAGATTAAGAGGATATTATTTATCCAGATGGGCTCTTTTTTTAGAAAAGTGGACCTTTTTCTTCATTCATCACATGTCCGTAGGTGAGCGTAGGCTTCCCCCATAGATTACCTCATAGGGAGGATATTTGCTATAGTCGCCAGGCTTGGCAGTTGGGTTGACATCTGTAGTTTTTTTTTTATTATCAGGAAGAGGCTGCTGCCCATCTTCTGTTTCATTTTGTTTTTTTTTTTTGTCTTTTTACGACACCCAGAGTACGATATGTGGCACTGGATTCACTTACGCCGCAAATACGACCTAGTAAAAAATAAAAGACCTGTCTCCAGCTGTGAATGTGTAATGACTTTATAAATTTTATTATTCCTTTACAGCATTTTAAGAGTTAAATAAATAACCTTTTTATAATTAATGTTATTAATTGCGAGGTTTATGAACTACGACTTTAGAATATTCAATAATCTGTTCTAAGATTTACTACGCTAACATCAAATACGACGACATTATAATTTTATGACTTTAGTAGAATAAGTTTTTTTTTAAAGCTTTAAGTAGAATAAGTAGAATTTTATTGTATTACTGTAGTAATAAAATAACGTTGGTTGAAATTCAATTACATACTTATTACGTTCAAAGTGAAACGTGTTAAGTGACACACGAAAAATATGACATGCGAAACAGACTTTCGTAGGGGCACGAGTTTTCTTTTCATAATTGTCTTTGGAGTGTTGCTTATTTCCATTTAAACTTACACGTTTTTCCTTTTCCGTTAGAAATGCTAACATTAAAATACATTAGTTCTTTTTTCGTATTATGCTTTAATGTAAAAAAAAAGACGTATAATATGATGATTATGGAGATAGAACATACTGTTGAATTTGATTTAAATTTTTTTATTTATTTTTTCATATTTCTGCCAACGTCGCCGTGTACCGGAATAAACTTGTGTCTGAAGTCGAGTCTTTGCTGAACAAAGTCTCGGATTGGGGGCGACTAAATCTAGTCCAGTTTAATCCTCAGAAGACACAAGTTTGCGCGTTTACCGCTAAAAAGAACCCCTTTGTCGTATCTCCTCAGTTTCAAGGCACTCCCCTTCTTGCCTCAGCCAGTATCGGTATCCTTGGAGTCGACATACCGAGTGACGTGCAGTTTCGTGGTCACTTGGAAGACAAGGCCAAATATGCCTCTAAAAAGCTTGGCGTGCTCAGCAGAGCGGGACAGTATTTCATGCCGGCACACCGCCTGCAACTTCGGCGCAGGTTCGGCCTCACATGGAATACTGTTCCCATCTCTGGGCAGGGGCTCCCCAGTGCCAGCTCCTTCCACTTGACCGCATCCAACGCAGAGCGGCTCGAATCGTCGACGACCGAGCCCTTTCCGATCGGCTCGATTCATTGACACTGCGAAGAGATGTTGCATCCCTTTGCATTTTCTTTCGCATCTACCATGGGGAGTGCTCTGAGGAATTGCTTGGATTAATCCCATCCGCCAAATTTCACGAACGCACATCGCGGCCGAACTCCCGATACCATCCACACCATCTGGATGATTGGCGGTCCACCACTGTGTGATTTAGAAGATGTTTTCTTCCTCGCACGACTTCCTTGTGGAATCGATTACCATCAGCGATTTTTCCGGACCGATACGACTTAGGGACCTCCAAGAAAAGAGCGTACTCCTTTTTAAAAGACCGGCAACGCATCTGCAATTCCGTCCCTGGTGTTGCAGTTGTTCATGGGCGGCGGTAGTCACTTACCATCAGCTGAGCCGCATGCTCGTTTGCCCCCTCTCCTATATAAATAAAATAAAATAAAAAATAAATGCCAAAATACTCAAGATTTTTACAATATCATTATATTTGTAAATTATGCCAAGCCCCCATTAAAGACCAGAATGGATTGCCGAGGAGTCAATTAAATATACTACGTTTCAGGAACAAAATTTCATGCACACGGAAAATATAACGTTATTACCTGGCACATATTATACATTAGATACGAGGGAAAGAGCTTAGTGATTTCTGTTCTCAATCCCCTATCCGAGATACGTAGCGTGCTTATACGATAATTAAGGGAATAATCAATTACAATGAAAAGGAGATTATTGTAACATATCCGGGGTACATAAATCAATAATTGATGGGTGGGTGCCTCCATAGTACTTGTGTAAACATACAATAATTATGGTTTGGTAGCATTATTTATCATTTTAGAAGTAGATCCAATTATTAAAAGCGAGATAAATACGAGTATATATGATAGTTTTCGTGTCGGTACCAGCCAATCTCCCGAAAAGCTGGCGGTCTTAACCCATTTAGACAGATTCACAGAAAACCAGCGTGAAGTAGACGTTTACCTCTGCGTTTGGCTTGGTGAGTGCAGGTGGCCGGAGGCCTTTTTTACTGGAAATGAGGCATTCCATCTTAGTCCTCACGGGTGACAACGCATCTACATTTTGATTTGTAACAGAGGATAGATGTAGATGTCTATGGGCCGCAGCAACCACTTACCATTAGGTGGACTGTATGCTCGTTTGTCACCCTTATCCTATAAAAAAAATCTATTTTTGTGAAAAATTCGTGTTTCATTAACAAAAGCTGATCCAAGAAAGCCTAAAATCCGGAGGAAAAATTATAAAAAAGAATTAATAAGAGGGGGGGGGCGATTGAGGGGGCGTACCACATATGGTACAGTAGGACTATATGTATGCAAAGAAGACATGATTTTACTAATTAGATTTTATTTACTTTTTGGTGTGATACCTAATAAAACACTCTACGAGGACACCGATATTGCACTTGACACACCTTGTAGGATATTGTTTGTGGCATAGGCTACACCATGCCCTCTTTTCGTGCTTGGTGACATAGTGTTCTTTGCCGTCGTATCGAGACTCTGATGTTATTGAAGATGGCCGACTAGGACCTGGTTTTTCCACGTTGTTTATTACTATCGATAATATAATTTGCAATACGATGTCGAAAGTTTAGCAAGTCGATATTCCTTCCATTATGTCTGTACAACAGCCATGCATTTTGTACAGACATGTCGATACAATTGAGAATCAGAGGCATATACCACTTTTTTCCTCGAATGCTAGTTCGCAATGACGATATATTCTGATCTGATAAATCTACTCCACCCATATTTTTATTGTATTGTTGAATGAGATGAGGTTGAGAAACAGATATTTTCTTTTTTAGTTGCTGAGAATAGCGTTCAGTTTTGTGAACAGGCTCAACACCAACTGCATTAGAGCATACTGACACTATACTATTGTCATGCCACTTGCAAATTATAATATCATCAGATACGCGATAATCATAAAAGCCTCTTTCGTTTGTCTTTGCTTCTTTGGTACCCAATAGAGAGCACTTTCCAGATCTATTTTCTCTAATAGTACCAGTAACACGAAATCCCCTCTCAGTGAGTTCATGAACCAAAGGCAAACCAGTAAAAAAGTGAAGAGATGGTGGCTTTTTCCATAGCCTAATGTTGCTAGTTGATCTGCATAAGACAAAACCACACTTACACCAAGACCAAGGTGGGAGTATTGGGCATTCGTAAATGTAGAAGCACCTTGGTACGGTTCAAAATATGCAAGGTAACCTCCTGATGTCTCACCAACCCATAATTTGTATCCATATCTTATAGGATTGCCTCTAATAAACTGCTTGCAGCCGTGATGACCAAAATATGGGACCATAGTCTCATCGAAACTTTGATTCTCCTCTTGTGCACAGTGCTCAAGAAATTTCACAGCTAAAACTTTTAGTATAGGACGAACTTTTGCAAATTTATCGGATCTATCTAAGTTTAGATTATTAGCAACATGAATGTAACAGAAAATTAGTGTAAATCAATCTTGAGAAAAGACTGAAGCAATCAAACTGTTTCTTGAATCAGATACATTTTTCCAGTACATTCTTCTTCTGCTCACTTGGCAATAAATCTCACAAAATACCAGCGTAAAATAGCAGCTTGACATTGCTGTGTTTTGTATGGTGAGTATAGAGAACCGGAGACCCATTTTACTGGAAAAGAGGCATTCCATCTTAGTCCTCACGAGTGACGACGCATCTGCATTTTGATTCTTTATTGAGGATAAATGTAGATGTCTATGGGCCGCAGCAACCACTTACCATAAGGTGGACTGTGTGCTCGTTTGTCACCCTATCCTATAAAAAAATAGCCACTGAATAACAAAATTCCTACCATACATTTCATCTCTTCAATCTTGACGTCAGCACTCTGAAAAACTTACACATTCAAATACCTAATTGAGTCTGACTGGTCAAACCGCGTTTTCATCAAATTGAGTTTCGGCGATTGACTGTCCAAATTAGTCTCTCCTAGGTTAGACAAAAATTTGTTCATCATCATCATCATCATTACAGCCCTTCACAAGTCCACTGCTGAACATAGGCTAAACATCCCCCAAGGAATGCCACAAAGCATGGTCCTGAGCCACCTGCATCCATCGACTTCCTGCATGACTTACCAGATCGTCACTCCATCTAATGGGGGGACGCCCTACACTTCGTCCGCCGGTACGAGGCCACCACTCTAGAACCTTTTTTCCCCATCGGTTGTCGGGTCTTCGAGCTATATGGCCGGCCCATTGCCACTTCAGCTTACTAATCCGTTGGGCTATGTCGGTCACTCTGGTTCTACTGCGGATATGCTCATTTCTAAGTTTATCACGCAGAGAAACTCGGAGCATAGCCCTCTCCATAGCTAACAGGGTGACCTTGAGTTTCCTCATACGGCCAGCAGTGAAGGACCACATCTCAGATCCAATACAATTTCGCTTTCAGGTTTTGAGGTATGTCTAACGAGAAGATGTGTCGTACTTTTCCGAACGCTGCCCAGCCGAGATAAATCCGTCGATTGACCTCACGGTCGAAGTTGGACTTACCTAGTCGGACTATTTGTCCCAGGTAAACATACTCGTCAACAACTTCGAGCTAAGTACTCCCAACAAATACCGGCATAGGTGTGACATGGACATTAAACATGATCTTTGTTTTGTCCATGTTCATCTTAAGTTAACTTAACTTAAGCTTAACCTATCCGTTAGGAGACACTATTGAGGTCATTGAGCATAGTGCTTAGGTCCTCCAGCGATTCTACCATAAGCACTATATCGTCGGCAAATTGAAGTTGAGTGATGTACTCGCCATTGATGTTAATACCGTATCCTTTTCAGTTCAGAAGTTTGAAATCGTCTTCCAATGCAGCGGTGAAGAATTTCGGGGATATAACGTCACCCTGTCTTACACCTCTCTGCAATTGGATAGGTTTCGTACTCTGGCTCTGTACTCGGATAGCCATCGTAGCCCTACTATACAAGCACTTCGATATACCGACAGTCAACTTGGCACCGCTGAAGGGACTGCAGCACCACCCAAATTTCGACGGAATCAAAGGCTTTCTCATAGGCCACATACGCTAGACATAGTGGCAACTTGTACTCCTTATACTTCTGTACAATTTGCCGAAGGGTATGTATGTGGTCTATGGTGCTAAAGCCCTTTTGGAAACCGGCTTATTCGGGAGGCTGGAAGTCGTCAAGTCTGCGCGCGAGACGATTCGTAATGACTCTCGAAAACAGCACGTAGACGCGGCTCAGAAGGGAAATCGGTCTGTAGTTCTTCAACAGAGAGTTGTCGCCTTTCATGAAGAACAAGACCACCGCACTTCTGCTTCACGCCTCCGGTGTAATGCTACCATGGAGGACGGAATTAAAGAGCTTTTGAAGGACTTCAAGTACCGGTTTTCCACCCGCTTTCAGAAGCTCCGCTATAATTCCATCCTCGCCTGAGGCCTTGCCGTTTTAAGGTGCTGGAGAGTCATTTTAATCTCGCTCAGGCTGACGTCCGGGATATCATCGAAATAGTGTCAAGTAAGACTCGCTCTTGGATCGTTACTCACACTTGCGTGTGGCTCCAACGATGATGTATACAGCTGCCCATAGAACCTCTCAATCTCACTCAAAATCTCAGATGTCCCGGAAACGACGCTGCCACATTCGGTCTTCAGCTTCGACAGTTGACTTTTTCCGGCAGACAGATTTCTAGCAAAGACTAGCGGAGCCCTGGTTCCGCTCGATCGCTTCTTCAATACGAGCAGTAATAAAGTTGCGTAAGTCCTGCCGCATGCATTTGGAGATCTGTCTGTTCAGTTGCCAGTATGCTGTCAAATCTACTGAAGACTGCAACTTCATATCCCGTCTAACAGCCATAAGATTAAGAGTGTGATTGGAGAGTTTTTGTGTTCTTCTGCGGCGGGTCTTGCAAAACTTAGCTCTGACTGCATGGATAGTTTCCACGAACTTGTTATTCATATTGTCCACTGCATTGTAATCTTCTAGGCACTGAAGATGGTTTCGTAGCTCGAGCTGAAAGATTTCGGAACTTTGGATTAGAGCATGAGACGTGACCTATCCAACTTAACGATTAGGTTCAGTGTGCCTCTCACCTTTCGGTGATCGCTGCCGGTTTTCACCCTCGCGATCACTGAGACATCACTGAACAGTTGTGGTTTAATCGTCATAATAAAGTCAATCTCATTTTTTATGGAACCGTCGGGGCTCGACCAGGTCCACTCTCTGTGGGGCCGCTTCTGGAAGAAAGAGTTCATCATAAAGAGTCCCTCTTTCTCCATGAAGTCGGCCAGCTGCTGGCCCCTGTTCCGTTGCCCTATTCCAAATTTCCCTACTTTCAGCTCACCGTTCTCTCTTGTGCCTAGTTTTGCATTGAAGTCTCCCATTAACACCGTATAGTGGGTTTTGGAGGAATGCATGGCTCTAGAGATATCCTCATACATTTCCTTCACCTCCTTATCGGGGTGTGCCGAGATTGGTGCGTGAACCTGTATAACCTTCAGCAAATAGCGTTTGGTGATTCTGAGTATAAGATATGCACGACCCATGTCGACACACTCCCAATCTTTACAACTTTGTTAACGAGAGACTTGTGGACGATAAATCCGACACCTCCTTGAGACAGATGGTCGCCCTCCCGGTGATAGAACAATATGCCGGATTCGAGGATTACCGTGTCCTTCACTCTCTTCGGACCTCGGATAGTCCTATAATATTCCAGCGCAACTTGTCTATCTCTTCTTGCAGCTCCAGGATCTTCTCGTCAGTCCTCGGGGTGGGTACGTTATAAGTTGCCAAGTCGAGTCATCGTAGGAGGCAACCGAAACTCCACCGGAGATTTTTAGCACCCCCTGTCCCGCCGTTACCATGATCATCACCGTAGCCAGGAATAACAGGGCTGCCGGGGACTGCGGGCCGTCTCTTCATTACTTTAATGGGGGGTATATTGCCATAGTTGCCACGCTTGGCGAGTGGGTTGGCAACCGCAGTTTTTTTATTGTAATATTGCTGTTATCAGGAAGATGCTGCTGCCCATCTCCTGACTGTTTCCCTCTGTCGCCTTTTACGACACCTCGGGTAGATACTTGATAGTGGATATTCTTAACCGCCACTACACAGCAAAAAATTTGTTAGTCAAAGGCAATATTTCATTTGGACTTTGACTAAGACTTTATATCAGACCTGAGGTTTGACTAGTCAAACCTAGGAGCGCCGTAGCTTTAATGCATGTGGACGGAATATTCCTATATTACACTCACACACTCATAGACACACACACGCGCACACAAAAATAATTTTAAACTTAACGAAATCGCTCTTAAAGTATGTTCGATCTGCAGCCTAAAACATTACGCAACATTTCAAAGGCGTAAGGTCAAAGGGTGGAAATCAGGTCACGTCAACCTAACACAATCGTATTAAAGGGCCTTTGATAGGTAAGCTTAGCTTTTGTTGAATAATATTAAATGATGAAATAATCAATAAAAATATTTGTTTAAATACAACCTTGGTTATACTATTTTTGTAAATGTAAACTACATAATACATACACTGTAAACGAAATATAAGGGTGGCGAACCCAATTATCAGCACTTTAACAGGTATTTTAAGTTCAATTCAAAATATTTCATTGAATTTAAAGCTATACACCTTTTCATTGTATTAATAAGATTTTAAATATAATAATAAACGTTGTTGAAAAGAGACTTTCATATTAATTGTAGACATTTGGCTTTAAAATTATATTTTTTGAAAAATGAACCTACTCCCATTTATGAGGCACTTACCAGCCCGATTATCAGCACCAATTATAAAAGGGATTGAAAATAAAAGATTCTGTAAGAAATAGATTTAATTATTTTTATAATTAGGTGTTTATACATATCGTAATAATTTTAATCTGTTAGTCAAAATTTTCATTGTAGCACCTACTTAATATCTTTTAAGTACTTAAATTTTCAAAAAATACTAAAAAATACAGAAATCAGTATTGCGAGTTTTCTTAGAAACTTAAAATCTAGTTGATGGCGTATCAATAGGAACTTCAATTATCTATTTATATCCTCATCAAGGTATTTAAGCTTACTATTTAATTACAAAATAAAGAAATTATAGGATACATCCTCAAAATTATCCATTGCCATTTTCGTCTTCATCCAGTATGTCTTCTAGTTCCTTGATTGTGTAAACCTTTCTTTTTGTATGTTTAGTAATTTTGTCAAATAGTTCATCGTCTTTATTATTTTTTTGTGTTATTTTAGCAGAATTTGGTTTTTGAAAATTGACTTTAATGTCTGAAAGAACTTTGATTCTCTTTTCTTCTGGTTTTGTAGATTTCTTTGTAATTTTCCTTTTCTTTGATTAAATTTGTGATTCTTCTTTTTCGGTACTTATCTGTTTATACGTGCTCACTTTAGTTTCTTTTACTGAGAATCTCTCGTTATTACTTTTAGTCGGAGATTTCTCATATTGCGATATATTTTCACTATTTTCAGACCTGCGTGTTGTAGCTAGTTTGTTTTGAATTTCAACTACGTGGGACACTAAAAAAGCAGGTTCTTGGACTTGAGAACCATTGTCGACAGGATCGATGCACGGCAAAAGCGGAGTACTAATTTCGTCATTTGTTTGTACCGATGTCATGCTTTTATTTTTTTTAGTCACTGTCTTTCAATTATTTTTGCTTTTCCGTTTGTTACTAGTGTTTCCATTATTGATTTTTGATATAATATATTTTATTTGTTCTTGTTTCTGCAGTCTTACTTCTTTACGTGTTTCTATTTGTTCTTGCTTTAGCTTCCTTGCGCCATGTTTCTCTTGTTCCCTTTTCCGCCACTCGTCTGAGTTTAGTACAAAAGAGACTCTTTCGACAATTTGTACGCCTTTTTTGTGGGGTTTCCTGTTTAACCAAGACATCCTGTATTTTGATTGGAGTCGTGTACTGCTCATTTGGATATTTTTTACTCTCCTCTAGATTACTTTTTGCTTCTTGTTCAATACAAAACATATTATCATCTATAGAGTTTTGGACTTCATTTTCAGAATTATCAAAAGTCGGGTTGAATTTATCATAGTTTGGTGTTTTATCATCCAGGAATAATATTGGTAAGCTATTGATGTTAACATACTCAGATGGAATATTGTCTTTTGAAGCCTTTTTAACTGTTGAAGTCACATTTTCATTCAGGTTATTATTGAAAAAGTTGCAGATGTGTTTTAAGATTTTGTCACTATCTGAAAGACTGTCTAGGGACATATTTTGTAATGTAAGCATTTTTTGTTCTCTAATTAATTCGTGGAAAATATTTTTAGTCATGACATTCCCCGAGTCATTAAATGGTGAATGCGACGCTGTATTTGTGTTTATTTTATCTTTTAAAACTTTTCCCAAGCATTTTTTATAATTGACAGCATCAGCATTCCAAGGTTATAACCCTGTTGTTCTAAAGCCGTTTATTACAGTGGATGGTTTTATTCCATTTTCTAATGCGCTTTTTAGTACTGGCACAAAATTGTTTTTTGTAAGTGTCTCTAACGGGTAATCTCTTCTCCACTACAACACACTAGCTTTCCATGCCACCTTGAGGGGTCTAAAAGCTGCGACATCCGCTGGTTGCAACAATCTTGTGGCATTTGGGTAGAGCGCTATAAGCACAATACTGAGACTTTTGCATAACTCACTGATGTCAAGACTAAGATGAGTTTTGTGACCATCCACAAACAAAATAACAGGGAATTTTCTTTGTGTTTGCAGAAGATAAGGATAGAAAACGTTTCTAATGTAATCATGAAAAAGTTCAGGTTTCATCCAACCTGAATCGCTTAAGCCTATACCCCATTCACGAGGAACTGTCAATGTTATGTCTTTTGGAAGTCTTCTGTTTGGAAAGATCACAAGGGGAGGCGTGATGTCTTCATTAGCTCCAAAGGTAAATAAAACTGTCAAAGCTGATTTTGTAGCCGCATGATCCACTTCATAGACGTCTTTTTCGCCTCTTAAAGCAATAACATTGCCACTTTTTGGGCATAGCTGGAAATTAGATTCATCACCGTTAAAAACTCGACTTGGATCGGACTGAATCTCATAAAAACCGTTTTCTTTTAAGTATCTTTCTATTCTTGAAAACCAGCCTTTGATGGCCTGTTCTGAAATAAGGGCACTAGCAGATGTTACGGTTTCAAGTGTTCTTTCACTCAGTTCTGGATGTTGACGCATAAATAGCTCATACCACTTTTTACCTGGTGTGCCATTTTGAAAGGGAGTTTTACGACCCGACTTTTTTATGAAATTTGCTACGCTTAGTTGTAAGTCTATCTTCCTTTTTGGGAAGCCTTTTCGGTAGCATTCTTCTATCCACTTTACTAGGGCGTCTTCTTCATCTTGAGACAATATAAGATTGGAATCTGTAAGATCCTTGCAAGTTCCCTTTCGAAGCCGAGATTGTATGGTTCCTCTCGGTACGTTGAATGTTCTAGAAGCTAATTTTTGGGACATTCCCTTCGCAACTGCTTCCAAAGCATTTTTTAAATTTTCTGAGCTATATTGCTTTCTTTTTTCTTTTCGAGGATTCTTATTTTTTCTATCAGTACTGGTTTTCTTCGGTTTCATATTTAGGCCTAAAAAATAAAGGGAAATAACTTAACAAAACCAATTATCGACATACCTTTGAACCAATCATCAGCACCATGCTGATAAATGGTGTATGCATTTTCAGCACTGGGCTGAGATTTGGAAAATGATGTTGTAGTCACTATTCACACTGAAATCAGCCTTTATTTATTAATATACATAAACTATAATCAAGAAAAACATTAATTAAGATCACAGTAATTTTAACCTATTACCAGCACCAGTGATGATAATATGGAAATCTAAAAATTCAGTACATGAATTAAACTATAGATTAATTTTATTCAAGTAATTAACATATTAAAGAATCGAATTAAGTTATATTGAATTGATTTAAATTGAATTAAATTTTATTTTTATTTTTGATTTTATTGTAATTTAATTTTGGGTATAGATTTGATTTTAGTTTTGATGTAATTTAATTTAATTTAATTTATTTAATGTTCTCAATTTCTAACCTAATATAAGTCATACTAACAATTTATGGATCTTTGATATCTGAAATAAAGAATTATTATTATTATTATTATTATTATTAGTACCCAGTTGTTGGCACCCTGCATAAATATAAAATATTTGATAACCTCAAAATGAATATTAAATTATAATACAAAAAAAGTCTATATAAATTCAATGAAAACTATTTCTTTTTCAGTATGCTTATAAGACATTTAAAATGCAACAACAAATTGAACCATTATCGAAATGGCCTATGTGTTATCAAAACTGGAGGACGCTTGTTTTCACTCAAAAATGTAACGCCATTTTAAAATGTTAGCATTGCGTAGTGTAGCTAGTAATAAATTTAAGAAAAGTTTAAAATGATTTTGCACTTGGCAACTTATAAATCATAAACAAAGTCTTATATTTTAATTTTTTGGCCAAGGTGCTGATAAACTGGTACAGTGCTAGCAATTGGTTGTGTTACCCAAAATTGGGTGTGTTGTTAATAAAAATAGTATAATAAAAGCACATTTTTTAATTCTAACGTTTATTGTTACAACATTATAAGGATCTCACCACATTTTTTTTAAACAGGAATAATGACCCAAAGTTACTTAAAGGGCTTCGGTGCTGCGGTAAGTGCAGCCCCTTTGCCCTTGCGTAGAAAATCGCAGTTACCCTAGGGCTACTCTCCCTTCGCGCCTACGGCTTTACAAAACACTCTAGAGGTAGGGCAGACAAAACTACGTGGAGTCGGGGTGTGTTGATTTGGTTTTAGAACAGATTTCCTATAAACTCAGGTTGCCCTAAACTCTGCTATGGTAGTGGTAAATGAAACTACGCAAAATGATTTCTAATAAATTTGTTTTCTTAAAAAAAATTGACTGATCTCCACTGCGACACAATTCGCTGCGTATGTTGTGTATGTGTATATCATCGAATCTATGTTTGACCGAATTTGCCTTAGTCTACTACAAAGCCCGAAACAGATTATTTTACTTTCGAAGTTTGACTAGAAAGTTAAGTACTTAGGTTTGACTAAAAATACTTCAGTTAAAGGCCAAAATGGGAATTTATTTCGGGGTTTGCCGAAAGGCCTTAGTCAAACCTAATGATAAACATGTCATTCCGAGAAGAGACTGCATATCAATCTTTCACTATGACATATACATATAACTAACGAATACGTATGAACGTAAATAATTTATTGTACACCAGAATAACACAAAAAAGAGAAAAAGAAAAGATTTTACAAAAAGAAAAACTTAAGAAATGCGATAAGTCTTATCGCTAACGAGCAATCACTTTCAGCCAAGGCTAGGGAAAGTTGAACTATTGAACAGTGAAAATATCTATTAAGATATTTTAAGTTAGATAATTATATCTAACAGAAACAGAAACAGAAACTTCTTTATTCAATATAGATTATAAATAATACTTATTTAAAGTCACTCTTTTGTTTAATTACCACTGGTTCAAAAAAAAACCTCTGTCCTGGGAAGAACCAGCAAGAAACCCAACGAGACTTTTTTTTTAAATAACGGCTTACAATCATGATGTTACACAAATTAACAACACAACAAATTAGAAATAGCTTAGTAGCGATCACCTCATTTCCAGGGTTATTATCAACCATAAATTCTTTAATATTATTGTAATAACTCTTTTTATACAAATTTAGTTTAATAAAGTTTTTGAACTTTGAGCAGGTCAAATTTTGTATATTTTCTGGAATTTTGTTGTAAAAGCGTATACATCGCCCCAAGAATGAATTATTGACTCGATGGAGTCGAGTAACTGGTACTACTAGCTTGTGTCTGTTCCTAGTATTTACAGGATGAATATCACTTATTTTTGTAAAACTACTTTTATTTTTGTGTACGTACATTACATTTTCATAAATGTAAAGTCAAAGTTAATATATTAAGTTCCTTAAAATTTTGTCGCAGCGACTCTTTAGGCTTTAAATCATAAATTGCACTTATGGCCCTCTTCTGTAAAACAAATATAATTTCTGCGTGTCCCCATAGTAAAATACCATACGACATTATAAACTAGTCTAGCTGTTTCAACACTGGTAAGACTTCTAAACTAACTTAACTCTAACTTTCCGTAATATTATTTAAATATTATGGTGACAAACAAGCACGCAGTGCACCTCATGGTAGTAGTTACTGCGGCCCATAGATTGTGTGATTTAGAAGTTTTCTTCCTCGCACAGCTTCATTTTGGAATCGAATACCACCAGCAATTTTTTCGGACCGATACGACTTAGGGACCTTCAAGAAAAGAGCCCACTCCTTTTTAAAAGGCCGGCAACGCATCTGCAATTTCCCTGGGGTTGTGTTTGTTTATATTATTTGTGTTGAGCAGCTGTAGTCTTTCCATCAGGTGAGCCGTATACTTATTTGCCCCTTCTCATATAAAAGAAAAATATTTTTTCGATGAACCAATAATCAAAATGTTGATGCATTTTACATCTGAGGACTAAGATGGAATACCTCGTTAACAGTAAAAAGAATCTCTGATTCTCGTCACTCACCATACGAAATTACAGCATTATGCTACTTTACCCGCTGCTTACCGAGTAGTGGTGGTGTAAGAATATCCACTACCCCATATTGTCCCGTGGATGTCGTAAGACGCGACAAAGGGAAACAAATCACGAGATGGGCAGAAGCGTCTTCCTAACTACTAAAAATAAAAAACTGCGGTTGCTAACCTGCTTGCCAAGCGTAGCAACTATGACATATCCCCCTATGTTCAGCAGTGGACTTTAACAGGCTGTAACGGATGCTATTATTTTACGACTGCAATCTGTGTGTATAGCGTTGATCTACTGCTCCACTCTGGGTTCTTTGTTCCGATTCATTTAGATTAATTTTATAGGAATTCTGCTAATTTCATATTTCCCTTGAATACGATTGCTTGGATTTCTATTTTCTCAAGAAAATACTTTATTAACAACGACTTGCCTGGGCTTCGCCTTCGCCTGGATCGTTTATGGAGCGTTATAAGATTTAAGATAAATCAAATTTTTCAGAATAAAATCTTCTAGTTTTGGTCGAGATCCCTGCTTGCATTGCTTTCTACCCGTTTGTAAAGTTTCATCCTAATCGTTCAGCAGACAGACAGACAGAGAGACAAACAAAAAATTTACAAATGTCGTAATAGCACGCAAATAACCCCCTGAGTTTAAAAGAAACCAGTTATTTCTATATTACAGAGAGACACTCAAATTCTATTTACAATATGTAAACATACATTTTTATGTATACATCCTACTAATATTATAAAAGTGAAAGTCTTGTAAGAATGTATGGATGTTTGTTAATATTTAATGCTTCAATTCTTATGTAGTCGTGGCAAAAGTGGATTCATGCCACGGCTACACAGCTTATTATATTATGTACAATAAGTAAAACATACTGTGAGTTGATAACCTACGTAGTTTTTTTAAGACATATTTTAATGTAGAAATGTATTACATTTCTACATTAAAATTTGTCTTACTGATTATTTTCTGTTGTTGTTGCTTCGCTGACTTAAATATTATACTAAAGTATATTTCCCATTTGTTATTTTTTTGTTCATTCAGTGCGATTGTATCGCTTTGATTGGAATCGCAGTTAGCTTCGTTTTGACGTTCAACTTTTGGTTTTATTGTACCTATTGAGTAAATATATCTGCATTGATTATAAGCGGATGATATATATTTTTTACATTGATATTTCTTTTTAGTTACTAAATAAAGGCCAGCTCGACCAGGGATGGACCACGCTCTCACAGAATACCAGCATAAAATAGTAGCTTAACCTGTACACTGTCCTGCGTACTACATATAGGTAATTTCTATTGTCTTACTATTGTGTCTGAAAGCCGGACAGTGAATGGCTCCAACGATGACGCGTACAGAAACCCATAGAACCTCTCAATCTCAACCAAAATCTCAGGTGTCCCGGAAACGATGCGACAGTTGGCTCTTTTTGGCAGATAGATCTCTGGCAAAAACTTTGGAGCCCTAGTTCCACTCGATCGCTTCTTCAATACGTGCTGTATTTAAGTTGAGTAAGTCCCGCAGCATTCATTTGGAGATCTGTCTGTTCAGTTGCATGTATGCTGTCAAATCTGCTGAAGACTGCAGCTTCACTTGCCTTCTAACATCCATGAGATTAAGAGTGTAATCGGAGAGTTTTTGTGTTCTTCTGCGGCGGGTCTTGCAGAACTTAGCGCATCTACAATTCCCCTGGTGTTGCGGTTGTTCATGGACGGCGGTAGTCACTTACCATCAGGTGAGCCGTATGCTCGTTTGCCCCCTCTTCTAAAAAAAAAAAATATTATCACAATCAAAAAATCTTTATTAACAGATATGTTAATCTTTGTAACATAACAATGTATCACGCCTATTACCCTGGGGGTATGCAGAGACTACGGACCTGAATTTGACATGAATCTAACACACCTTTCTCGCTTGCCTCATATCCACTCACATCCATAAACATACCTACGCATAAAATCTTATCGGTTAAACGTACTCTTAACTTTGTCCATTTTCGATACTTCCACGAAGAGTGCTCTGATGAATTGTTCGGATTAATTCCAGCCGCCAAATTTGAGAGAGGGGACAAACCAGCAAACCACATGCTCGTTTGTCCTCATCTCTGTAAAAAAATATCACCAATTTGATTGATAAATTTCTGTTCAAGTAAGCGTCTTTTGCTAACTACGCTTCTTACTTCTGTGGCATACATTTGCTTTGTCACTCTTTCCACATTCATTATTACCTCTCAGATGTAACACAATTTTTCAACCACATTCAATATTAAATAACGAGATTTACGTCGGTAGGAAAAGAGATAATTTGAAATTCGATAATAGAAGGTGCTACGTCACTCAAGTTTTATAATGGTATTTGTAGACTTTTTTCCTTTTCTTGTAGGAAATTTTATCAATGAATCAATAGTGCTAATGAAGCAATCCGCAGACGGGATATTGAACTACAGGCCTCTCGAACATCCTTCCCCTAGCAATAAAAACCGTAATCAAACATTCAATGTAAATAAAGTTTAGATTAAGTATTGAAAGAATGTTAACAAATAGTGATAAATACTTTTATCCACTTATAGTTACCACACAGAAAAAAGTAATTAAATTTAAAAAAGCAGAAAGAAGCTCCATTACGATTTTTTTTATAGGATAAGGGTGACATACGAGCACACAGTCCACCTGATGGTAAGTGATTGCTGCGGCCCATGAACATCTACATCAAACAAAATGTAGATGCGTTGTCACTCGTGAGGACTAAGATGGAATGCCTCATATCCAGTAAAAAGGGTCTCCGGTTCTCTACACTCACCATACGAAACACAGCAGCATTAAGCTGCTATTTTACGCTGGTATTCTGTGAGAGCGTGGTCCTTTCCCGGTCGAGCCGACCCATTCGTGCTACAACTATACTACTAATATAGCTGCAGCATGGCTCTACCACGCTGCAGCTAGCTAGCAATTTTATTTCGAATCGATTTACTAATTATGTTTAAGTATATTCGTCCAATATTGTTATGACTCTTCAGTTATTTTATAATAAAATAATAAAAATTTTAATGAAAATTTTATTTTTAAAACACATATAGAATACTTTATTATATTACAATTTTTATTATTTTTTGGTTTAATTTTGTAAATTTGAAATTGTTTACTTTTCTTTTGTTTCTACTATAACAATGAAAACATGCATAGTTCTCTTAGTACTCGTATTACCTGTGTTACAACTCTGGGAGAGGCCGCTGATTCCTAAGATACAGACTCGTCTTAGTTTAGGAGTCAGAGACTTCATAAAACTTTTGTGATTTATTTTTGATAATAAAGAATTATTATTATTATCATAAAAGTTATGATCGGAATTTCCTTGGTTTTTCTTCATCCTCCTTTGCTTTATTTTTGTTATGTCAGCATTTAATAGACTGCTCAATATTGGCCTCTTATATTGTAAAGTAATGATTTTATATAATCGCTGCGCTTGGAATATTTTAACGTGTTTGCTGTTGCCGGTCTGAATATTTTACATCTGTCTTGCCTACCTACCGTGGTCGTGTAACTTTTACTACTTCTTCGTCCGTCGGCTACTTGTCCCCGGTTCTTTACACTCACCATAGGAAACACAGCATTAGGCTGCTATTTCACGCTGGTATTGTATGAGAGCGTGGTCCTTGTCCGTTCGAGCCAACCTCTTCGTACTACAACCATAATAATATATAGTTGTTTTACAACTCCCATAACAAACCCTGATTTAAACGACGGTTTCAACCAACCATAACCAACCGTTATTTTATCAAAAGATACAATGTATAGGAATTTCATATCTCAGATATACATAATCTTCAAATAACAGGATCTAGGATTTATCTTACACCTTACCTTACACGTATTCTATCCATGAGGGGGGCCTATTTACAGCAGTAGACCTTTATAGACTGTTTTCGATGAAGTTAAATTAAACGCGATAACATCCTAGAAGTTATTTTTATTCAGTCTATAATGTCTCAACTGCTGGGCCAAAGCCTCTTCCTACTTCTGAGGCTTATTACAACAGGAAAAAGTTGTTATTAGCAAGACGCTGCTACCCACCTCCGACTCATTTCCCTCTGTCGCTGCTTACGATACTCAAGGGAAGATATGGGCTCTACACGGTACTTTGCAAATGGCTAATTATTTTAAGTAATGTTTTAATAAGTGAGTAGGTGTAAGAGTCAATAAAAGAAATCATTATGATGTTCAGAAGCCACAACTTAATTTAATGACTTGCTCATCGCACGCATTGTCGGTCACTGTGCTCATCATAATAAGTCGAGAACTCAAATGTCATCATCATCATCATTACAGCTAACCACAAGTTCAATGCTGAACCTAGGTCTTTCGAAATCCATCGAACTCCCGTAGCTTACCATATCGTCACTCTCGTTTGGTAAGCCATTCCACACTTCCCTTACCGGTACTAGATTACTAGGCTAGCACTCGGGAACATTTCATTCCCATTGCTTGTCAGTTTTGGAGCTAAATGGTTAGTCCATTGCAATTCAGATAATTGATCCGTTGGGTTATGTTATTACTACTGCGGATAATTGTCGTTGCGAAATCTATCACACATGGAGCGCACACAAGGACGCTCACCTTGAGCTTCTTCATACAGCCAACAGTGAAGAGTCATGTCTCACATTCATATGTGAAACATGACGAGATGTGTTGTAATAAGAAAAACACTGTTGGGAGACACTATTGAGCATAGTGCTGAACGGAATGATGACAGCGCCGCCACAACTTTGACGCCGTAATTAAGCCCATCCATTGTTTCCGAAATATTGGTTATAAATTATTATTTGTACCAAAAAATCAGAGATTATTCGCTGACTAAACAAATAATATTTATATTCATTATTCACAAAGCCTATTCTACGAATTTGTCCGTAGATCTACGGAATTTTAATCGTCTGCGGAACTACGGAATTTGAATTGAAATCTACGAAATTTGATTACCGTGTAAATTTATTTTATGAATAATTATATTTTAGAAAACTTAACACAAAAAAAAACATTTTTATCATGAGTATGAACTTAGCCGATAACCGACAATCGAAAATTTTAACTACAATTTTTCAAAAGTTGTTTTTTGTATAGTTTTTTACTGTTACATAAATTACCCTAGTCTGAAAAACCGCAATTTATCGAATAAACTAACAGAAACCAAAAAAAAAATAATTTTAGTGATGATGGTCCGTTGTTTTTCATTCATCTAATTATTGCTTCAAAATTTTTCAGCATCAAGTGTGTAACGTAATTTTTTTTTAGTATAACTATCCACAAATATTTAAGTGTTAATTATTTTATTTGTTTTTTTACTAAAAAAAATTTCGTTAAAAGAAAACAATTAATTTTTAATCAATTTTTATTGTAATTTTTTCTCATGCGTGCTGCAGCTTGAATCGATGTTATAGTACAATGAACTTACAACAAGAAGTTTACATGTCGGAAAGAATTTCTCCAATAAATTTAATCTATTCTATGATAAAAACAAAAAATGTCGATCCTCTTAAGAAGTCTGCAGATCTACAGATATTTTTAAATAGTATCTAAGGAAATTTTTAAACCAACCTACGGATTTGGAAAACCTCAGTTTGGTAGCACTGCACTCGAATGACAGTGTGGTTCCCAAACCACAAGTCGTTGTCACATGTTGTTCTCATAATAGTAAACGGCGCATAAAGTACCTTAATATAACCTATTCAAATAAAATGTTCTACGATTCTAAGCAGTGTTAAGCTTTGTATAAAATATTTCAATGCAAATTACAAATAACAAATAATTTGACGTCAATCTACACAAAAACAAAATATTTTATTGCACTTTTTACTTTTTAATTTTCAAGCCTTTAAATGTATATGTCGGAGCGTCTAAAAAATACAGATTTGAACGAGGTGGAATTGAGGGTACATCGAGAAACCCCCACTTGTTTGTGCCGTATAAAGTTCACTGCAGCTGCCGTGTGAGGGCGATTCCGTTTAAGTCTGTGACAGTGTGGTTGTAGATGTTCAAATAAAACTTTGATAGTGTTATTCTCTAATATATAATTGGCAGAGTTTCTGCTAAAGCAAATACGTAAGTTACAATGATCTCAGTCGGAGTTCTGCTTTTGTTTTTATACCCGCATTATGCGGCTTACAATTATTCATAAACGGAAATAGTTTAAAATCACCTACATTGTTTATTACATCCGGAATCTTATTTATAATGTAATTACAAACTTAAATATTAATCAAATAATTATGCATTTATTTAATCAAGTAATGTTTAATAATAAGAAGTTTAATTATGGCTGAGGGCGGGAAACATTTGCTAACATTCGGCCATCCTGCGACGGCCGTGTCCCACGGCGATCAGACAGCATCTTGGTTTCGGTTCCATGAAATGCCTGGAAAATTCAAAAAAAAATGAACAATAAAAGTTAAAATATGAGAAGTAAAGCAGTTGTCTTATAAATTCTGAAGGTATGTTTTATAAAATATTTTTTTTTTGCTTTGTTCACGTAACTGGAGTGTGTTACGAAAGGAACTTTAGTACGTGGTCACAAAGACTGGTCACACAGACTGGTCACACAGACTGGTCACACAGACTGGTCACACAGACTGGTCACACAGACTGGTCACAAAGACTGGTCATAAAGACTGGTCACAAGGACTGGTCATTAAGACTGGTCACAAAGACTGGTCACAAAGACTGGTCACAAAGACTGGTCACAAAGACTGGTCACAAAGACTGGTCACAAAGACTGGTCACAAAGACTGGTCACAAAGACTGGTCACAAAGACTGGTCACACAGACTGGTCACACAGACTGGTCACACAGACTGGTGTCGGTCATACAGAAGAATCGGTCACACAGACGGATCGGTCACACAGACGGATCGGTCACACAGACAATTTTGAGTAGACCCGGTTGACCTCTTAGGTAATTGAGTATTAATAACATTTTTTGATGTTATCTAGTTACATAAAGGATATTAATTAATTAATTACAATTATTCCTTGTGTGATCAATGAATGCTTGCCAAGGTATTGTCACGCAGAACTTTGCGATGTTTTTGTCACCTACATTCTTACCTAATATAATTTCTCCTACTTGCGATTGGTATTGTAATAAACGATATGCTATTATGGATAGAGCAATCTATCTTCACATGGTTAATAATCCCATTGTTTATGTTTCAGATGGATGTGGCTATTTCAAAATGGATATTTCTACACAGCGATGTTGAAGTAAATGTATAATGATATTACAAGATATATTTCAAATGTTTCAACCTTCTTAATAATCCTAAGGATTCATTTTAATAATTTACTAATTTACGAGTTTGTAATAATATAAAAATAAATAAATATTTATACAATAAATTTGAGTTGGTAATTATCCAATTACCTGTTATTTAAATGTTCTAAACTCCTTATTAATACGGAACTTCTTATTACTACAGGATTCGTTTAATAAATTACTAATTTATATTTCTATCATAATATATTTGATTTTTATTTACAAGCAATGAGATTAGTAACAATTTAATTCTAGAAAGTTAAATACAATACTCTCGAGCTTAATTTATTGATTTCTACGAAATAGAGACGAGCAAAACTTCTGAATATTTAATTAAATACATAACGAAAATAAGGAGTTATAATTCTACAACTTGTAAGATACATTTGTAACTATAAGCATAAACATTTTTGTTTTAGTCAACCCTCTAGCAGATCGATAAGATCATCCCTATCCACTTCCCCATCAGTAGATGAACTATCTGCATCAGATATAATAGACTTATATGGTCTCAATACTTCTCCTCGCACAACCGCACTAAATTTTCTATAACCTTTCATTCCCTTTACACTACATATTGTATAACGATCTATTGTCTGCTCTGCCTTACATACTCTGTAAGGTCCTGTATAAAGGCTTTTTAACTTTTGGCAAACTTTCGCAGATGTGTCGATACTAGTGCCCCCTTTCCACAAAACTAATTGTCCTACTGAATATTTATTACATGTCTTACGGGATTTGTCAAATCTCTTTTTCATGAGGGTCATATTTTTATCTATATTTAGTTTTGCACTTTTCCTCCTGTCCTGTAGTGCTTGCTGTTGTATAGCGAAATCTTTTGGATCTCCCTTAGGGTAAGCTGGTAAACGGGAATTTTCGTGCCCGAATAAGAGTTTGAATGGAGGGAAAGAAGTGGTAGAATTGGGTGTATTATTTATGCCCCATAGAACATCCGATAGATTTTCATCCCATGTATTTTCGCTCTCCGACATAGTGTTTAGGCCATCTATGATTGTGCGATTTACTCGTTCCACTTGTCCGTTTGACCTCGGGCTAGCTATGGCGTTTAACACGTGTTTAAATTGTGTTTCCTCTGCAAATTGTTTAAAATAACGACTGGTGAAAGCCTTTCCTCTATCTGTAATGATTCTATTGGGATACCCGAACATTGTAATTATCTCCTTTAAGTGTTTAATCGTCTCTACCGAACTACAGTTTCGGAGAGCTTTTGCGAATACGAATTTCGTAAAAGAGTCTATTACGACTAGTACATACGTATTACCATTTCGAGTTTTCACGAAGGGTCCTAAGTGGTCGGCGTGTAGAGTGTGCATAGGCACTGAAACTTTCTCGATAGGATATAGTTCCCCTTGTTTCTTACCATATTCGGACTTGCCATATGCGCACTGTAGGCACGACTTAATGTATTTTCTTATAAATCGAGTCATCCCGATGAACCAAAACTGAGCTTTTATGGTTTTTTCGCATCTCTCAAAGCCAGGGTGTCCTATTTGGTCATGATATTTCTGCAGTAGGCCATATTTTGCCAGTTTTGGTATAACAAAACGTTCTCCATGTAACGTTTTTCTGAACAGGGCGTTATCTTTAATAACATAATTATTATTTACGTCTGGGTTAGTGGTCTGTTCTCGTAACTGAGTAATTATATGCTGAATATTGTCGTCCTGCAATTGTAGCGTTACTAACCAATCTGACTCGTCAATTTGGAAAATATGTTCCGTCAGGGGGTTCCTACTCAAGGCATCCACGTGCTTCATTCGTTCTCCCGGTCTGTATACTATTTCCAAGTCATAATCCTGGATGGTGAGCCACCAGCGAGCTATCCGAGGAATGAGATCCTTTTTAACCAATGTAGTGCGTAAAGCGGCACAATCTGTAATTACCTTCACAGGTATCCCTACTAAATAAATTCGAAACCGTTTCAGCGACTCTACTACTGCGAGGGTCTCAAGTTCATAACTGTGATAGAATTGTTCTTCTTTAGATGTTACTCTACTGAAATATGCTATTGGTTTTATTGAGCCATCGGGCTGCTGCTGCATGAGTATGCCACCTAATCCTAACTTGCTCGCGTCAGTGTGTAGTTCGGTAACTGCTTTGCTGTCATAAATGCCAAGAACTGGCCTCTCAATTAATCGAAGTTTCAGACACTGAAACGCATTTTCCTGTTCTGGACCCCAATGCCAATCCATGTTCTTCTTCGTCAGTTTTGTTAAGGGAAGGGCAATCTCAGCAAATCCACGGATGAATTTTCTAAAGTAGGAGGTAAGTCCAATAAACTGTCTGATCTCATGAACGTTTTTGGGTCGTCGATATTCAGAGACACATTTGATTTTGGCTTGACCAGGTCGGATTGTTCCTGCAGATATCTCATGACCCAAGTAATTGACACTTGCTTTCAGGAAAGAACATTTTTTTAGATTTAATTTTAGACCAGCTTTTTGCAAAAGGCCTAGAACACGATCCAATAATTGTATACCGGCTTCTACAGTTACAGTAGGTAGCATTATGTCGTCAAGATATATGGCAACCTCGTTTCTAACGTCTTTTAAGGCAATGCTTATTAGTCGAGAGAACACAGCAGGAGCATTGGCCAAACCGAAAGGTACCTTTAGGAATTCGTAATGTCCGGAGGGCGTAACAAAGGCAGTTTTATGTGTCGAATCATCGGCAAGCCTCACTTGATAATATCCTTGAGCCAAGTCAAGTGTTGTGAAGTAAAATTTACCCGCCAATTTTGAGATTTGATCGTCAATATGTGGTAAGGGAAACCGATCTTTTATAGTGTGAGAGTTTAAAGCCCTATAATCGACGCAAAGCCTATAGTCACCACCTTTCTTTTTCACCAATATAACTGGACTTGCATATTCGGATGTTGATTCGCGTATTATGCCGGCTTCAATCAAGTCTTGCACCTTACTATTAACGATTTCGTTTTCTTTGTGTGATAGTCTATATGGCTTAAAGTAAACTGGTTTTTCAGTAGTTGTCCGTATATGCATTTCCACGAGATCTGTGCACCCCAAATCTCTCGTATCCCTAGCAAAAATATAACGGTATTTATTTAATAGTTTTAGGAGTTCATCCTGGTCCCTCTTTTCTAGATCTCCTACGTCAATTTCACCCTTATTTGGAAGGTTACCGTAACCATCAGGAAGACAAGAAAAATCAGTATTGAGTACGTCCTGCACATTAGTAGGGGGTAGGGTCACTAGTTCAGCCCGCGCTATTAATTTACGAGCAGGGAAGGAAACTGGTATATTACTCATATTTATAAATTTCAAACACCCTTCGATGCAGATAATTCCTCCAGGTATTGCATAACATAATTTTCCTAATTGCATATAGACAGAATTCGTCAGGAAGTACAAATTGTCGTTGGGTTCAATATTCACCGTCACGTCAATTAGACTGACACTTTGTGCTGGTAAAGTGACATCACATTTTAGGTACACATTGAATTTACAATTGTAGTCTAGATTTTCCAATTTAACGCACTTTAGGCAATCATCAACTGCTAAAGTTTCTACAAATTTTGCAGAGCTAGAAGTAGTTACCAGACTTACCCCCGGTTGATTAATCATAGGTTGCCCAATAATTAAATCTATATCGGATAGCTCGTAATTAGTTATTTCAACGTACCCACTAAGACATATTTTGTCTATATGCACAGTTATTTGCGACCTCCCCAACGATTGTATGCAAGTTCCTCCAAATCCTCGCATTACCGTGGTCGATGCCGCTATTGGTAATTTCAACAATGTCGCTTTATTTTGTGTTAAAATATTTAATTTACTACCCGTATCTATGTAGACAACCAGTTTTTCCGTGCCGATGTAGGCGTGACGCTTGTATACACTGCATAACACATCAGTAGTGGCAAGATGTGACTCACCAGGGATGACGAACGTTGCTGCGTTGAACCAGGAGTCGCCACACCCCAACAGGTAGCTGAAGTGTGACCATTGCGTTGACAGTTTTCACAGCGTTGTTTTGAACGGCAGTCCTGAGCTACATGTCCTAACCGCCGGCAGATATAGCACCGTCTCACCCCAGTCTGTTGGTCAGTTGCAGAGCTTCCATCGGTTGTACCCCTTTTCCATAATGACTTCCGCATTGGTGTAGCAGCTTCTATTCTCTTATAATTTTCAAATGATGATAAATACCCGTAGTATAATAACTGTGGCGTCCGACATTTGTACGCTTTTGCGTTTGCTTGCAGCTCCACGGGAAGACCTCGGATGATACAAGAGATTGCATTTTCTCCTACGATATTGCATTTTTTAATAAGTGATAATTTGTCGTGGAAATAATTAGTCATGGTTTCCGAATCTTTTTTTGTTCTTGCCAACATCTCTTCGAGCCTGCTGACGAAATCAGTGGACCGTGGAAAGGCCATTTCCAGGGCACGTTTCCATCCATCCCAGTCGAGGTTATAATCATCTAAGTCATCATACCAACGTCGAGCTGAACCACGCAGACGAAGTTGCATTAAAAATTGTTTCTCGGTTGCATCCCATCCATATATTTCACCAAGCTGATCGATCTTGTGCAACCAGCTGCTGACGTTACTGGTATTATCTTCAGGTCGAAATTTGGGGATGACTTCAGCGTCGACATGACTCACTCGGCGTTTTTTTTCCATAGCGGGCGCGTGGTCTTCTGAAGAAAAAAAAATTTGACTTTCTTCGTTTTCTTCATTCTTTCGGGAACGTTTTCGGCAATATTTCCGTTTATTTTCACCAAGGCCATGTATGTAGGGGCCCGACATCTTATATACCAGAACAATTTTACTTTTGTTTTTCACGAATTATATCCCACTTCTGAAATGTGACAGTGTGGTTGTAGATGTTCAAATAAAACTTTGATAGTGTTATTCTCTAATATATAATTGGCAGAGTTTCTGCTAAAGCAAATACGTAAGTTACAATGATCTCAGTCGGAGTTCTGCTTTTGTTTTTATACCCGCATTATGCGGCTTACAATTATTCATAAACGGAAATAGTTTAAAATCACCTACATTGTTTATTACATCCGGAATCTTATTTATAATGTAATTACAAACTTAAATATTAATCAAATAATTATGCATTTATTTAATCAAGTAATGTTTAATAATAAGAAGTTTAATTATGGCTGAGGGCGGGAAACATTTGCTAACAAGTCATTCTATGAGCGAAGTCATTCTACTAGTGCTAAGATAGTGTCGTGGTTCTGTTCGTTGTTGTAATTCTTCTAATGCAGGCAAGGAAGATGGTGTTGCTGAGAGGCTGCCCTGTGTTACACTGAGATAAGTAGTGTTGCTGTTGGTTTAGATAATTTGATGTTATCATGTAATTACGTACCTAACGTTACACTGGTGTGTGATTGTGGCGGGGACGTGTTCTATATTGAATGTGTAGTGCGTTACACTGTCTTATTACTGATAAGATTAATTGGACAGCAAGTTTAGCATCTGCTCTCACACTTTTATTATTTCTAACAATTAACGCGATCCTGATGTATTTTCGAGATCATAAGTGGGATCCCCTGTTGTAGTTTCCGAGATATAGATAATACTCCTACGCTATTAAATGACTGCTATAATTAAACATTTTTTCTTTTCATTTTTCATCAGTTTTGTGTGTTTGTCAAATAAACACTTTTCTTTTTACTCTTCCCTCTTTGTTATAATTCCTACCCCTACTTTAAATTATATTATATGTATATGTATGTAACTACCGTACGTATGTACGTATGTTCTTCGTACATGTAGCAACTGAGCAACGGTTCGACAAGATTTTCGCAAAGTCCAATTTTTACGAGTTTAAACAATGGGTAGATGGTTTTATTTAGAAGTATTTCATACATTAATTACAGCCCATCACAAGTGAACTCTTTACTCTATATTAATTTGATTTGGTAAATTTTTATTTGTATAAAATATAGTTCGATTCTTTTTCTGTAAGAGACACAAACTTTTTTAAATAAAATGAAGAAAAAAAAACACGCTATACATTTATTTAACTACGAATAAATAAGGATTTGAAAATACCAGCAGCATAAAAAAAACGATTGCTAATATGATAATTTTTATCAGCTTACAAAAATATTTTATGTTAAATATGGAAAAATGAGACAAAATTGAAATGTCTACGATTTACCCCAGCGGTGAAATTTAAAATGTTTCAGTTTTCATTTTACGTATAATATTAATATTATAGTAAATTTACAGTCTTTATTACGTCCTCACTTCTAAGTTTTTTTTTAGGACAAGAAAGTTTCTGACAAAATGCGAAATGCGTGTTGGTGGACTTTAGATGTCTTCGAAATTATTTTTTTTATTTTTGCCGGTCTGTGGCATCATAGCTCCTGAACGGATAAACAGATTTAGATATTTTCGTTTGAAAATATCTCGCGGTCGCGCGTGTTCGAAGTGTAATCGAGAGTGTTCTTAGTAATTTTTCAAGAAAATCTGTTCAGTCATGTACCATTTGGAGATCACCAGCTCTTTTTGTTACGGGGGTTTTAAATTTTTTTAATTTAAGTTATGTTATTCTTCTTAAAATTGCTATTAACAATTTCGTTGATGCCGGTGCGGATTACGGCCTTTGTTGATTCACAGCAGTATTTATCTGTGAATCATCAAAGGCCTTTGTGGTGCTTATCCGCAAACCCGTGACTAACTCCGTCTACATCACTTTACAACGATTAATTATTCAAAGAAAGAAAGAATCTTTATTTGCTGCCTCGCTGCCTCAAACACACGTAGGATTCTTAATTAAATTTACAGATTCAAAAGTTGGTCATTAATTCAGTACCTTATCTTAAAATAAAGACGTTTACAAACGACGCCGATTTAGCTTTCCTAGTATTTTCATTTTAGTGGTTGAAACATACCAAATATGTTTATTTGAATTTTGCCGTGTATTGGTAGTGTAATAGAATCTACTACCCCATAATTTCACCCTGTGGATGTAGTAAGAGGTGACAGGGAAAAACTAAAACAAGAGATAGGCAACAGCATCTTCCAGTGAAAAAACTCAATAACAATAAAAAATCAACGGTTACCGCCTGCCAATTGTGGCAATTATAGCAAACATCTCCCGTATGAGACTATCTGTAGAGTAGGCCAATGTACAGCGTGGGGAGTATTATAATGGAATATAACATGATTTTTTCTTTTTTAATAAACAAGATTTACAATGGATTTACAAGGGAGTTGGAAGGGAACTGAAAACCCGTAAAGTAACAAGAAGCATGCTATGATAGTAGCCCTCAGAGATCACAACGTGTTTTATTATATAAGTCCTCTTTATCAAAAATAAGTCGAAGATGTCCAAGGGCAGCTATAGCAACAACATCAGATGGACTGTAAGCGCACTTGTTTTTAAAAAAGGCCGGTTGGAACTAATCTGAACAATAACTAGTAATAAAGTTAATGGCTTTCGATTGCCATGCTTGCAGATCATATAGATATATCATACTATTGCAACTAAATTTCTCATATTGCAAATTAACATCGCATTTTCTTCATGGTTCCGGTTAACACAATTTTAAAAAATAAGGGTTACAAAATAACGCACAGACCACTTTAAAGTAAGAGGATGCTGTGACAACACCTATCCTCAATTAAGAATATAATGCCGAAGCGTTGTCACCCCTGAGAACTAAGATAGAATGTCTCGTTTTCAATAAAAAGGGTCTACGGTTCTTGGTGCTAAATACACGAAATAGAGCAGCATAAAGCTGCTATTTTATATTCTGTAAGAGCGTGGTCCTACCCCTTTCGAGCCAACCGATTTGTGCTACAAATATATAGCCGCAGCATGGTTCTACCTATTTAGGATAGTGCACTTATTATTGACGATATAGAAAATAAGAAAAAAGAAAAAATAAAATCCTTCCGATACAAAATTCAAATAAGGTCAAATAAGTACTGACTGCAGTACATTTTAAATCAACATTTAAAAAATCGTAAATATAGAGACAAAAATCGTATTTGAGTATATATTTCGACAAAAGATTTGACGTGATAGTAAATTTTTGAAGAGACCGCAGATTTACAATTATAAGTTGGCCTACTAAATCGCAGAGAATACCAATAGGTATAGTGACATATCTGGTCCAACTAAATCGTCCAACTAATTAATTGAACACCGATCGTATCAGAATCAAGATTCCCTTCCGATTACGCACAATTAAAAAGTTGTCCAACTATCGGCCAACTGCTCGTTAGCACGGTTACCCTATGCAAGCTCGCGGACTATCCAACTTTGTTGGTTAGTCGCACGGCAACATGCAAGACGAACCAACGCGCGCGCGTTATTTCCCCGCGCTCGGACTTGGGCCTTCGCCGACGGGTGCGACATCTGCCACCCTATTACTTGTTGCAAACGAAAAAGTAGAAGAGCTCATAGATGAAATGCAAAAAAGGCCAGCGTTGTACAAAAAAGTTCTTTTCAAAAAGGATGCACCCAAAATGTTCTGTTTTGTTTTCGTCATATTTTTATTAACTTCCTTCTGCGTAGCATTGAAAGGAAGTTAATGGTTTTAGCTGGCAGTCTGTTAGTCTGTATGCCGACACGATAACTTTCGTTCCACTAGACCGATTAACTTTAAATTTGGTGTGTGGATACCTTAAGGTAGTAGCTCGGTCGCGTTTGAATTTGGGTCCTGTAGGTCAAAGGGCACCAGAGATATGGGATTCACGCAGACGGAAGTTGTTTTTCTTGAATTTACATTCAACTCGTTATTAATGCAATTGGAGAGTTTTTTTCCGCACTATCACGCACTCGCACCGCGCTAGCAACACTGTCATGGACTAAATCGATTAAGTCTGCGGCTGGTAACCAATAAAAGAAAGTTGGTCGATTAAATTACAAAAGTACGCAATTTAGTCGTTCGATAGTTGGCCAACTTACAATTTTATGTTTGCGGGAGCTCTAAAGTTTCATCTATAACTAACTTAGCTTCTAACCTTACATCTGTATTAATTTATTAAGTTGAACTGACGCGTTGGTCGAGCTGTCATAAACGCGATTGCTGATCATGAGGTCCTAGGTTTGAATTCGGGTCCGGGCCAAAAATCAATAATTGGGTTTTTCTATTAAGAAATTCTCAGTAGCAGCCCGAGGAGTCTGGTGCTTTACGGTGCTTTTCCCGCCTTTTTAAAGCGTTAGGGTCTATATTCGTATAGCATGAGACTCGGAAAAGAAACTACGTGTTTATGTTATGACCGTTTACTTGAGACTAAAATGCAAAACACTATGCAGTTAATGTCACCTTGCGCCCTTGACACTGCCAGTGCCTCGGAAAGTACGTAAAGTAAAATAAAGTTAAAAAAAATTAATACCTGATTAATAACTATGGTGTGGGCCACAACCGACAAGTAGATAAAAACGCGTGTTCACTATTATTGTCAACCAATCAAAGATAAGCATCCCCTCCGTACATTGCCGCTTCCGACAAAATAAAAATGCAAATGCGATACGCTATGCGAAATGCAGTCTTAATACCTAATGGATGTAATCTAACAAGAAACTGCTTGTTAAAATTATCTTCACGTACACGTGAAGAAAGAAGGAAATTACATGGATATTATTAAACAATGGCTGGTAAAGTAATTTATATATAGCGTTGGTTTATTTAGATTGTAAGGAAGCCATTGCTTCTCTAATTTCTCGCTGAAAATGTTCTTTATTTCATTAGCAGACTTCAAAAATCGATTTTATATCGTATAATTCATGATATTTTCGACAATTTGCAACTGATTTAAATATTTTTTATTAACTAGACTAGACTAGATCTCAAGAGCGGATAAAGAGGAAATTAATTTTTTTGTGTAACTATTTGGACAAACAAATAGAAATGGTCAAAAAATAAAGCTTAAAAAGAAAAACCTGAGTTCAGAAATTAAAAAAGATGAAAAACTTTCGAAGACTCGAAAGTCAATAACATATGCTATCGGACGGCACAGATCTTAATATAGCCAAGATAGCAGTTACACAAGGGATTTCTCTCAATATAACTTTAATACGAAGTACACAGCATTCCTGTTCCAGCTTGTCGTCTCGTCCCATTTACCCGTGGAACTAGGTTAACATGTCGATTTCCGACAGGTATTCCTTTTCTAACAGAATAATTAAAATATCCATTAGTATCTCATTTTATTTACCGTATTTGTTGTCATTTTGTTGTCCGTTATACGAACTTATATCATTACGTTCTTATTACGATGGGGTCCTTCTGGCCGATTTCGAACTGTGTGAGGATTTATAGTAATGATAATAATATTTTTTTACTAACTCTTAAAATTTTGATTAAACACACTGTTCACAATTTAGGTTTTGATGTTTGTATTAGCTATAATAATGTAATCTTCACATTTATGAAATAGATTTAAGTAGATTGTGCTAATATTGAAAAAAATTTGCATGACTTTTTCACCATAAACAATTCGCTTATTTTAATAATTGGGAGAAAATAAGCTCGATTGGGATTAGGATCGAATCCATTGGGATTAGGATGAAATTTAAAAGTGACCACAGTAAAAGTACTAACACCAAGCCTGAAATTATACTGAATAATAATTACACTGACTGACCGGAATAGAGCAATACACACACACACTGCTATTTGGCGGTAGAAATAGGTACGAGTAGGAATTCCTGCCTAGTAAAGTTGAGTTGGTCAAAATTTTTCACTCTTTCTAGTTTCATCATAATGTTCTTTTTAGCCACTGCACTGCTTGACTACAAACCCATCTGGTGGGGTGTTAAGTGGTGGAAAGACAGACCGTTTGGTTCTAATGCGTGGAATAGCGACAAGAGGTTGAAGACTCGCCGACCGCTTGTTCGATGGATTCGACGCTTTGCTGTACGCATTACGAAAGACGGAGCAAACCGTTTGGTTGTAACACCTGGAATAGCGACATCAAAAGGTTGAAGACTCGCCGACAGTTTGTTCGATGGGGAAGGAAGAAATTAAAGCATGTAATTCCTGCAGTGTGCACAGGAATGTGAATGAATGAATGAGAAAATATACTATAGGATGCTCCGAAATGCATCCTATAAAATACCGAGAGGATGCCTACTCTGCGCATGTGCTCAAGACTGACAAGATTAGTTTCAACCACATCAAGCTTACCAATAAGCCTCTTAACACGTCTCTCCACCGATTCCTACGCAGATAGGAATCATTATGCAGCGCAAGCCCATATGTACTCCATGCACGACCGTTCTTGTGCTTTAAATATGGAAAGAAGCTGCCCTGGCGTGAAGTATCGCCACACTCATGCTTTTTTACACCGTCGAACATGATGAGATAAATCAACACTTGAAATTACTATTGTCTAATACAGTGGTACCGAAGTGCATCGAGTTCTGGTTCTGGTAAGCGCCAAAACATGATGAAATATGATGTAAAACGTTTTTAGAAAATGTACTAAAATATCCATTGCGTTCCCACGAATAGCGAGTGAAAGGTTTGTCCCCCCCCCAGCAGAGCCCCGCATGCCAGGGTAAGGCTAGCCTAATTCTGGGGTCACCCGGTCTCAGGGTAGTGTGGCACGCTAACGACTAGGCTCGCCCCTAGCCATGCATCCATCCGCGCGGCAGACGTTGGATTGGCGGAGGGTAGGAATAGGAAAAGGGGAAGGATAGGTTGTGTGAAAAGGAAGAGTAAGGTAAGTTAGGGTAGGAAATAGGAAATGTAGGATATTACCGTCCAGGAGGGCAAGGGATAGCACAGTAATAGCTAGGGAAGCCGGGGTCGCATACCCGTATACCGTACCACAACTACCGGACAGGTAAATTGGGATGAGTACCCTAAACCGTAGAACATGTATGAAGGGAATAATGAAAGTGGACGAAGCAAAACAAGTATGTAAGGATCGTAGCAAGTGGAAAGAAGTGGTCTCTGCCTACCCCTATGGGAAAGAGGCGTGATTATATGTATGTATGTACTAAAATATCGTACTTCCATCACCTTGTTTTATAGAAGATGACAGTGCAGCGAGTCTATGTTTTTACTCGTCTACCCTTTTAAGCCTGCCAAATACCTAAGAACATGAAAGTAATCGCTGGTCAACTTGATGGTAAAAAAGTTGATGTATTTAAAAATATAAAAATAAGAATGTTTAGTGATTATAAGTAAGATATATAAGAAGAACCCTCTTTTCAGAAAGATTCCACGGAATTTTTCTGAAAAGAGGGTATAAAGTTTTGATTGTAACTATTTGGATTATATTTTAGTTGTTACCTGGAGGTAACCTGGAGGTGTGTATCAAGCCTACAAAAAACTAAAAATAGAAAATAATTTTCTGTTTAAATATCCTGAAGACGGGGCATTTAATTCTTCAATACACCATGTCTTACATCTTCAAAAGTTGTTATGTGGAAATAATTTTATGTAGCTATTATGTAAAATTATTTTATTCATAGTCAGCTGTTCCGAATTCTGAGGGACATTCTTGCAAAATTAAATGTAAGTCTAGTGCAATAATCAATTAAAAAGTGTAATTCGTCAAGTATTATCATGAATTCTCAACAGAATTTTTTAATATTGCCTGTTTCATTTTGTTACGTTATAGTTATGTACATATTATGTATGATAATGCAATCGGCAAAAAAAAATTACGTAAAGTTGATCTACGGTTGTTAAAAAATTTGCATATTGGATACTGTAAAATTTTATGTGAACAGAGTATTAAAACTTAAACTAAAACTTTTTATAGAAATATCAATCTTATGAGGATCATTATACAACTTGCCATCTAAATTATTATGTAAATATTACAGAACATTAGAAAATTATATAGAGTGATTTTAATGAGTTGCATAAATCGGAATGTAAAAAGTTATTTTATTGCTACGCTGCTTGGCGCCAGATAAAATTTCAACTCTTTTACTCGTATTGTCAACGCCGACAACCCCGAAGGATATTTGTAATAAATTTGGATTGATCCCCTTATCACGTTTCGGTTTTTGGTGAGTATGAAAATAAGTGTTATTTTTTATTTATCTTAATAAATATATTATGAACTTCATATTTTGTTTTTAAGTTCACGTTAAATATTACAAAGTTATTGGTAGCAATAATTAGAATTTTTAGTACAATTTTTAGTTTCAGATTTTTTCCTTCGTTCCTACTGAGACGTAATCACTTAGAAGTGGCTTAGGTTTTTTATGAGCTTAGTTATTAATGAGTGATAGAAATGGTATTTTTCAGATCGGATTTTAATTAGTTTGTAAAAAGTAAAAATGAATAAAAAAAAATCGTAACGGCACTGTTGTAAAACTACGATAAAACTAAACCTACTAAAAGAAAACTCCATTATGATAACATCAGCGTTTCAAAGTTATTCTTCTTAATGTTTCATAATATTCAAAAGTATGGTAATATTAAATTGCTTGTTCATTTAAGTATTTTATTAATTTAGTTACTTGAGCAGAAGCATATTATTATTAATTCATGTAACTGAAAGTAGTTTTAATACACTTGAGTGAAGTAATAAATTTAGAGCAATTTAAGATATCCATAAGAGAACCTTAATATTAGGTATTGATTTACCTATGAATTGTTTTTTTATGAAATAAGTTAACGTAATTACTTTCTATATTATTTTTATTTCAATTGATCAAAGTCAATAAAAATAATAATAATCATCACCCATTCAATCGATGCACCTTCACCAACGCAGAGTGGCAGTTTATTGATGCCCTTCTCAAAAATTCAGCTAGATGGGAAGCAAAAAATTAACGTGCAGGAGCAGCGGAGACGAGCGATTGACCAAAGCTGGTTGTAGACGTGCGAGCTGCCATCACTGTGTTCAGTTCTTCACACTACACATTTGCAGTAATGCTCATCCCGTTCGGTAAAAAACTGTGATGAAACCCATCGGTACTAGACCACTAAACGGTGACCATCGCTTTTCTAGGGGGAAATTTTCGTTTAGAGCATTGTTTAGGTGCTGAACCTGGATACAACCAACTTGATGAGCGCTTGTGATTGCCAAACAGAATCCATTTTTTGTCGCAAGTAACAATGCGGGTCAAAATTTCTTCGTTTGTGTGCCTGTTAAGCAATTCAAAGCTTGTCTCGACATGTACTTCGTGCCAATACAATAACACGAAAAAATATAATAACGAAAACAGTCAGCCGGTAACCATAAAGCAAAAAAAAATAATGAGTAATAAAATAACAACGACGTCTAGATTCCTCGAACTCATGTTGACCAAAATTCAAGAAATTTGCAAAATTGTTGAATATACACATGTGGGTTACATACACAAGTGAATGTTGCAATCAGAAATTATTTTTAAATGGCGGCTAATGTGGTCCATTTGATCATAAAACATAATTTGTAACCTCACTTTTTAAATAAACAGGTAATTTGTGTCAAAATATAAAAGTACACCTTAAATGGGGCACTAGGTGAATATGGGTTAAAAGTGGTCCCAGTCACAGAAATTTGATAGGCTAGCGTGTTGTAGGTATATTATTGGAAGGAAAGTAAACCATGTAACTGTATGTGAATGGATATATGGATGATATGCGTAGAAAAATAGTGAGTGAAGAGATGACGGCCTATAGAGGAAAAAAGAAGATGAATGAGGAGAAATGCCGATCCCAAATGTCTTATGATAGGGGCAAGAATAATAGGAAATCAGGAATAGATTTCTAGAAAGAAAATATTACATTAGAAAATTGATGCGAGGTCGAGTCAAGGTGTAGTATTTTATGTGGCATTATCGGATCAGCACGATTAGGGAAAGATCTGCTGATCCTTCCCCGATCGTCTCTCGAGTTACATTCGGCTTAACTGGGAAAGCACCATGGTTTCAGCAAAAAGCAGAATATTAGCTGTCCAATGTTACACACGCTGAACTAAGGGGAACCGACATGGCTGGCCTGAGGTGAATCCTCTCCCCCGAGTTGCGGTAGAAGAGGAATGTTGGTATGGCGATGTGACACTCTTCGAGATTCTGGCGGGGCCGTACCACTGATGTGATGGTAGAGGGTCCGCGGGAAAATATGGAAATCTGTATTACCAAGCGCCGCTCTCCCTACTTTCCGCAGCCGAAACTTGGTTGGCGGCGGAGTCATAGACTAGAACTACCGCTGGGGTCAGGAAAGAGCGTACATCCAAGTCCTCGTTTTTTCTGACCTCATGGCCTCCACTTATCGGACTCGGGAGGGTTCGTTGCGCAAGTGAAGTTCGAGGTCGAGGAGGAAGGCGCGCCTTGTGTTTTCAGGTTTGAAGTTGTTGTGTTTTCCATCTCTTCTAACATTGGCACAAGTGTAACTATATATCTGTATATTATTATGATATATTTTCCATATGACATTTTTGGATGTAAAATACTTATTTTAAAATAGTTAGGACATATTCACTTTATCATATACATCTGCCAGCATAAAATATCAAATAAAGAAATCACACCGAATGTACAAACCAACTTGTTATAGTCAAACGGTAGTTCATAAATAATTAAATTCCTTTACAGAATTTGCTGCTGTATTTTTAACCTCAATTTTTTGAAACAAGTTACCAAACATGTAAACCTATTTGCGTGTTTTCCACACATAAATACGGAGCTGCTTATTAAATATTGAGGCGTACAAATTGCGTGGACGATTGTAGAAAAAAATTTAAACAAATAAGTAGAGAATAGAAAGTAAATATGTATGATGCTTACAACTTATTTCTTATTTGGATAAATGGTACCTAATCGAACTAATGAGTAAAGTGTGTTTATAAAATAAAATTGCGTATAAAATATAACGATAAAATATAAATAAATCATTATTAGTTATAGGTTTGCGCTATACATTAGTAACAAAATATATTTAATATTTTATAGAAATATTTATTTATATACATATATCGTAATAACATGCCAGTTATAATTGTTTTCTTTTTTTTTTCCTTTTGACTGTTTTGACTGTAGGTCTAGTGGTCGTTAACGTGACTGCTTATCATGTTATGACATCATGATCAACTGAATTTTCAAATCCCTGGTCGTCTTAAAAATCTGTTGTTAGGATTTTAACTCCAAAAACAAAAAGAATATGAAGATTTCAATCGGTTCGAACAGGGAAGTACTACGCTCTCACAGAATACCAGCGTAAAATAGCAGCTTAATATTGATGTGTTTCGTATGGTCAGTGTAGACCACCGGAGACCCTTATTACTAGATGTGTGGTAATCCATCTCAGTTCTCAAGAGTAGCAGCGCATCTTGCATTATGATTCTTAATTGAGGGTGGAGTATCTATGGGCCGCAAGCATCCACATCATCAGGTGGACTGTATGCTCGTTTGTCATCCTTTTTTATAGTTATCTAGATTTATGCGTGGTAGAGCCATGCTGCAGTTATATTAGTAGTATAGCTGTAGCACAAATGGGTCGGCTCGACCGGGGAAGGACCACGCTCTCACAGAATACCAGCGTAAAATGATAGCTTGACACTGCTGTGTTTCGTATGGTGTGTGTAGAGAAGCGGAGACCCATTTTACTGGAAAAGAGGCATTCCATCTTAGTCCTCACGGGTGACGACGCATCTGCATTTTGTTTCTTTATTGAAGATAAATGTAGATGTCTATGGGTCACAGCAACCACTTACCATCAGGTGGAATGTGTGCTCGTTTGTCACCCTATGTTATAAAAAATAAACAAATCTTTAATTATTCAATACACTAAGGTTTAGTACTGACTTCAGAAATTTTGAAAACAACTTTAGAGGCTTTAATCTTCGTATTTAGTTGTATGTTTTAGCAGCAGGTTTCACTTTAGTTTTTATTTTTGCAGCGTAATTTGAAAATGTTATATTATCTGTCAAAATAATTTACCAAAATTTTACTTAAATGTTTAACCTTTACAACTTTTCGGTATGTAGTGACGACGTAAGAATATCCGCTACCCCATATTATCATTCCGTAGGTAACGACAGAGGGAACCTGAAAAAGGAGCTGGACATCAGCGTGTTACTAATACTACTGACCAATTCTGATCCTCATTCCTGATAACAACAAATAAAAAATTGCGGTTGCCAACCCACCTTCGAAGTGTGGCAACTATGGCAAAATTCATCCTATAACGCAACCTGTGGGGGAGGCTTATATTCAGCAGTGGACTTATTATAGGCTGTAGCTGTAGCTGTGTCTTATATAGCGCTCATACTGCAGAGATGAAAATTCTGTAAAATTTAAACTTGTCGGCAATGATACCGCAGACATTAATATAGTTATTTAATGATAAGTCGAAAGTGAATTGATTGACTTATTACGTGTTTGATAAATTACGCCCCTCATAAATAATATTTAAAAATGTAAAATAAACCCGGACTGTGCCTTTACAATCAGCCCAAGTAATGTTTGAGCGGAGAGTTGCGGATATTAATTCAGTTGAGTGACCTATAGTTTTTACAAGGAAACATCTTGTTTGTTTTACAAATTTTTGAAATCTGTACGCCAAAGTGCCGTCATAGAAAAAAGCAGCGATTGCCATGGTGACGATCAATCGCCGATATTCCTATTGGTTGGCAACCTAGTAATACGTAACTGTCTACGGTCCACGCCTGCGCTTTCCAACTGAGGGGAATTTATATGACATATATTTAGAGACATTTTCTTTTTCTTTCAATAATTTATTTATTCTAATTCTGTAAATGAGTGTATTGGTGCTGTAAATATAATGTTTATTTTTTATACTCTAGTTCTGTAAGTACATTTTATTACTTTATTTTTTTTTATTATCTTTGTTTATACATATGTATTAAATGTAATTAGTTTGAATGTCTTTGGCTGATAAGCTTTTCCCAGGGGAGAGGTCAGCGGCGACCGCATCACAAGACCACGTGCAGTGTACAGACTGTTCACAACCACGCTTTTTCAAAGGGCAAAGAGGCTTAAATATTCACAAAACCAGAACGCACAAGCCATTACAAGTTCAAGATTGCCTCCCACATACAGATTCCCCATCAAACGAAAACATTTCCTCAAAATTAAGTTATTTAAAGTTCAATTGTCCAGTTATAAAAAGAATACCAAGGGGTGCAAGAAACACTGTAGCCCTCTCATTATCATCTTGTATCAAAGATATAATCAATAAAAATGATTCAGAAAGCTGGAAAAAATTACTTACGTTTTCATATCTAAATTTCAATCATTGCTAAAAATGACGTAGGCAATGGCATCTCTTTCACACAAAGAATAAAAGATAATTGTTTTAGCTCGCTAAACTCGCTCGAGAAAACTAATATACATGATGAATTTAAAGATAAAATTAGTTACAATATAATGAAAAAACTGAATCAAAATTGAATGATGGCGATTTGAGAGGTGCCGCTCGCCTTCTTTTCTCAAGTGATGCGTTAGCCCCTGACACTCCGGAAACTTTGTATTCCCTGAGGGCGTCCACATCCACTCCCATCGGCTGACTTAAATTTACCAGATGCTCCTGATCCTTCAGAGCGTACACTGGAAGCCACTGCTGAGAAGGTACAGGCTGCGATCAGTTCCTTTAGTAATGGATCGGCCAGTGGTCTCGATGGTCTTTCACCTCAACATTTAAAAGATCTTCTATCAGGTAAACACTGGCCGAGACCTTCTAAATGTATTGACTCAACTTGTAAATTTAATGCTTTCCGGAAAAGTTTGCCCAAATATAATGCAGATACTTTATGGGGCAAACCTGTGCGCTCTTAAAAAAAAAGGATGGGAGTATTCGGCCCATAGCAGTTGGTAACACAATTCGCCGCATTGTTTCAAAGGTTTGCTGCAAATATAACCAGGCAGACCTCGCGGCCATATTCCAGCCTGTGCAGCTAGGTTTCGGGAATAAAGGCGGATGCGAAGGGGCTGTACATGCAGCGCGCACCTTTCTGAAACACGGCAGCGGTGAGGTGCTACTGAAGATGGATGTTGAAAATGCATTTAACTCAGTAGACCGAGGCACTCTGCTGACACAGGTAAAAGAAAATATCCCATCCATTTACCATTACCTCTGGCAATGTTATAGTACACCATCTACACTCATGTACAAAGAACACCAAATTTTATCATCTGTCGGATGCCAGCAGGATGACCCGCTCGCTCCGGCAATTTTTAGTTTAGCAATACATCCATTTATTTCCGGTCTCAAGTCAAAATTCAATGTCTGGTATTTAGATGATGGGACACTAGGAGGCGAAGCGAACTCAGTGCTTGATGATTTAACCAGTCTTATTTCTTCTTTCAGTTCTATTGGCCTCAAATTGAAGTTTTCAAAGTGCGAACTTTTTATTAGTGACAACTTCCAAACCAAACCATCGACCGAAAAAGATTAAATTGTTAACAAATTTAACTCCTTAGCCCCAAATATAAAGATAATTAACAGCAAATCGCTTCGCCTTCTTGGTGCTCCTATTCTGGATGAGTCCTTTCAATGTTTTGTCAGTGAAAAGATTTTAAAATTTGAGGAGTCATCCAGTCGTCTGAAAGAAATTAGCCCACACATGGCATACGCCATACTAAAATTTTGTCTTTTTGTGCCAAATTTTACGTACGTGCTGCGGTGTTCAACTCTTTGGATGCATGTCCCACTTTTAAATCGTCTCGATGATATGATTAGGGAAACTATGATTGAAATTCTAAATTGTCCATTAAATGAAAATTCCTGGATTCAGGCCACACTTCCCGTTAGACTTGGTGGTCTAGGCATCCGAAGAGTTTCCAGCGTAGCACTTCCAGCTTTCTTGTCTTCAGTTCATAGCACGTCAGACCTCATTGGAACAATTATTAACCCATCACTCGGTGATGTAGAGGTCTCCTGCTTGGCTGAGGCCAAGGAAGCCTGGAGCAATAAGACAGGGCCGGACCAGGTTTTTCCGACAAACTCAACTTCGCAGAGGCTTTGGGATGAGCCACTCCGTATCCAGGTTAAAAAAAATATTTTTGAAAACTGCGGAAACCCTACAGAGCGAGCTCGTCTCCTAGCATCTGAGGAAAAGGAGTCGGGCTACTGGTTAAATGCACTGCCTTCGTCAAATATCGGAACACTCTTGGATAGGACTACTTTCTCTCTTGCTATCAGCCTGAGATTAGGTTTAAAAACCAATGAGCTCCATCGCTGCCGCTGTGGTAAAGAGGTCGACATTCTCGGACACCACGGCCTCGCATGCCAGCGAAGCGCCAGTCGCATCCCTCGCCGTGCAGCTATTAATGACGTCATTCGACGAAACTTAACCAGTGCCAACGTACCTGCAATTTTAGAGCCGAGCGGTATATTGCGGGACGATGGCAATAGGCCTGATGGAATGACGCTTATTCCACAGAAAAATGGGCGCTCATTAGTATGGGATGCGACTTGTGTTGACACATTAGCGCAATCACATCTCGCGGCGACTGCACAGAAGGCAGGCACGGCTACTGCTGTTGCAGAGTCTAACAAGCGGCGCAAATATGCAGCCCTCGGAGAGGGATATATGTTTGTGCCGTTTGGTGTAGAAACACTGGGGCCGTGGGGTCCTGAAGCAAGGCGTTTGTACAGAGATATCTCATCACGCCTTGTCGATGTTTCTGGTGACCCAAAAGCTGGCAGATATTTTTCTCAGCTCATCTTTTGTACTCAGCTAGTCTTTTGGGCACACTACCAATAGACGGCGGCGATTTAGCTAGTATTTTTTACTTAAATTAAACTTTACATACCGTATAATTTTGTATAATATTTTTTTTTAATTATTTATTATGTTAATTAGAAGTATTTATGTTTTCATTTGATTTGTTTGTGTTGTTTTTTATGTAATATTATGTAATTACAATAAAACAAAAATTTTGTCAACTTCAAAAAAGTAATAATGATTCTCTATTATAGGATATTTGTCAAGTTTATCTGCTTTCACTATACTAACGGAATAAGGCATTGCTTTATTCCGGCGCAATATTATCGCAGGGAATGTCGAACAGTTTTAAGTTTTTGATTAAAGTTGTTTTAGTTTGTTAGAGATTTATGCTCTGACATCGTGCACGAAATCGCAGAAAGGCCAGCAATATAATGCTATAATTTAAGAAACGTTCAACAAACTGATATGGTCAATCCTTAGTTGTGTTGTTGTATGTTTATTTTCTTTCTAACTTTGTCCATTTTACTAATATATAAGGCTCACTTCTATTTTAGTACCAAAATAAAATAATATTAAATATAGTAATAATAAGAGAACGACCAGCATCCTTAGGACTACGCTGGTAATTTTTTATTTTTATTTAATAAATTTTTTAAATTGTATTTATAGACACAATAATGCATAATTATTATAAATGAATTAAATTTTTAAATTATATTAATTTCAATTACAATGAAGAGGTCAACTCTTTAAACGATCCTATTTCTAAATTATTTCTAAATCAGACTACAAATTTATGGCGAACGGGTTTCAACGTTTTTAGATTGTTTCAATTTTCCAGCTAATATATTGCGTGGTTTCTGAAATGAGGCACTGTGGTCTACGGACAGATTGAAGTATTTACTGCAGTATTATTGCCATATGAGTACAACGTATTTTACAATCAGAAATTACTTTAAATTATGACGTATTTTGATTAAGCATTGCAAAGGAAATATTAAATAGAAGATTTTACTATAAATATGATTTACAAATAAATATTAATTGGATATTCATTTGTAAAACCATAGTTTTTAATTATTATTGTATAAAATAATTATCGTGACTCGGCGACACATCTCTAATAGTCTTCTTTTCTTTTAGCATCATAACCTTTACTTACTAATAAAAGTATTTTTCGTTTAAAAATTCTTGTTGTAAAAAATTCCCAATGTATTAAATTAAATTAATTAAATTGACAGTTATACTTTTTTTTTTCAACAAACTCAAAATGCAATACATGAACAATTAAATAAAAGTAAAAGCTAACTTCAACTTGTTACTTTTGTTGAATATACCAGTTCGTTATTACCTAAAAACCTTTTTAAACATAAATTATGATATTTTACCTTATGTTAATAAGTGATAAGTAGATCTTTTTTTTATGTTTTATTAACATATTATTAATTTTTTCAGGCTTAACCGTATTAAACTATATTTCTTCCTAACTTATTATGTGTTTATGACTATAAAGACATCAAATACAGACAATATCTATTCAAATTCAGTAAACATTAAATGTAATAAATCCATTTGTTTACCTAACCTATAGTTTATAATAGAAACAATGATGATAGTGACGCGATGATTGTACATATTGACTAAAATAAATGATTTGAGTGTTACGGTTGCTTGTATGTTTGTTTGATTACGTTACATTTCATAGAATGTAATTACCTACATGTAATAAAGTATGTATAAGCAGTGTTGCCAAATTGTACATTATATTTCAATGGCAAAATTGTTATGAGCCAACCAAACTAACACTCCAATACGTTCAATGTGCTCTTCAAAACCAAATGTGTTGTTACGTCTGAGGACTAAAATGAAATGTCTGACAGCTTGTAATAATACTGTTCTTCTCACTCTTTAATTAAAAAATGGAAGATACACTGCTGTTTGGGAGCAGAAATACGTAAAATGTTGGTACTTTACCCAAACGAACGCCAGGAAAATAAAAAGACCACCTAGTAGTGTTACGGCCATCAGTTGCCCCGACAAAGGTCGACTGAGCTAGGGCCCATCAGTAGCTCACTCGACGAGCAACCAGAGGGTTCGGGCCCAAATGGCCTATTGATAATTATTATTTAATGGCTGATAAGCTAACACAAACTTACCGAGTTCCGGAGGTAGTGTCGACCACAAGGCGCAGTCAGGTGGTAAGTAAGGTGTATGTAAGTAGTGTGCTAAAGTGTGTAATGTAACCTGACGCCACCGATGTAATTGGACAGCAGATCCACGTGCGCGGCTTTGTTCCACAATGTGCTATCACTCCGGTGGGTGTTCACCAATTGAGACTGTCTGCTTTCATTTCACTATATTAGTTTATCAACTTTATTGTACATTTAATTAACTTCAAATTTAACTAAATTAACGTTAATCGAACTTAAAACAAGTGACACACTACACAACTTAATAACGGTCGGTCAAAGTTCAATTTCCCATGATCACTTAGCACAAATTTATAATCGAGCACGAACGCGATCTCCTCTCGAGTCACAAATTTTTAGCGTTCCACCCGACAAAGCAAAAATTCCTTCGCACGATATTAAAATGCCACACAAGCAACTCGTCGACACAAATTATCGGCAATCGAAGTTAAGGTAAGCACTCAAAACTCAAGGAAAGCCTCGTTATCACGTAAAACGTACGAAATAAGACAACGCAATTCGAGGCGGTCTTAACGCGACCTCACATTACGATAGCAACTTCCAGACCGTCTAACCAAGACGGCGGCCGCGAACAATTAATTGCCCACACGTCTCGCGACCTAGCGCGCGGGAGAGGGGGCCGTAGGTGACCTTACCATCGGACGGACGCACCGAGGCGAGCGTTTTCGAATACAAGTTTTTAAAATGTTACGATTTGGCCTAAACAAGTAGTAAAAAAGTATTTAAAAGTTTTACTGGTTGGCAGAATTCTGATGCAGTCAATAAAAAACTTATAGTAAATGTTAAAATATTTTTCAAGTAGTCGTTTCAATAATGAGTTTTTTTAAAATACTCATTGTCAAAAATGCAAAACTGGGAAGATCACATTTTTGTGTACTTTGCAAAGAAAATTTCTAAAAGCCTCGCCTTTTGAAAAACCACGTCTAGAGTTTTCTGAGTACTTTTAGTTTAACTGACTGGTTTTTAACCATAATGTTTCTTTTGAACCGCATAATTAAAACTTATTTAACAAGATATTAATTTTGCTATTTTTTAAGCGGCACCGTATAAAATATATAGGCTTTTCGTCAATATTTCAAATACCTAAGTATAATTTACATGTAAACATTCATACTGAATTTTTATATAGTAATTTTATTCTATTCAAAAAAACATTCAAAAAGTACTTATACCTAAGAATTAAGAACCTTATGATCGAGGCCCTTAAGGTCACTTTTATTATATTTTCTTAGATAATATATCAAAATTATTAGCCATGTTAGCTCAGAGTATAAAGTGGTTTAATATTACGCGAGAAAAAATAACTGGATGCTGGTACCACCGCACTAAACGCAACTATTTACACCGTGCCCAGCGGTGGAGAAAAACATCACGAAGAAACATTTTTGTCTAAGAAATTACAAACTAACGCGGCAGAATCTTGATTGTCCTAAAAGATACACAGGAATGAATTTCATTTTTAGGGTTCCATACCTCAAAAGGAAGAAACGGAACCCTTATAGGATCACTTTGTTGTCCGTCTGTCTGTCTGTTAGGACACTTTTTCTCATAAATGCGTGAAGGTATCAAGCTGAAATTCATATCAAATACTCAAGTCTACTGTCCCTTGGAACTGTGAAAAAATCAAACTTCTAAGTCAACGTAATCAAAAGATACAGCCTTTTATGCCGCAAATTTTCGGCATTCGCAAGGGAATCAAAACCTACAGGGTACTTCTCGTGAACTCCGAATCTTAAAATTTGGTACGAAAGAACCTATTATAGCACAGATAATGGAAACATTGCGAAAAGTATAAATTTTTAGTTACATCATATAATAAAAATATTTTTAATAATTTTAAACTTACCTACGGATTTGTCGGAAACCTCGGTGCGCGAGTCCGACTCGTAATTGGCCGTTTTTTTTTTTAAATAAAATGATTACTTGAAAAAGTAGTTAATAATTCTGTTCTCATATTTTTTATACTTTCAAAGTAAATAACACTACAGTTAATACTTAAGTAACTAGTGTACACGTGACTGTGTTCTTCGAAACAAATATAAATTATATAATTAAAAATAACATAAAAAGTGTTTCACTAAGAATGCTAGCTATCTCCCCGCTAGAGATCATCGGGTTCAATGTTATAGTCGTGAAAAAGTCTTTCACGTTTGTATTATGGTAATAGTTACCTATATACATACCTATATACTTACCAGCCTATATACATACGTCCCACTACTCGGCACAGACCGCCCTCACTTCTGAGATGGTTTTAGGGCAAGGAAATTTCCGCCGCGCTGCTCCAATGCGTGTTAGCAAACTTCACATGTCTTCGAATTATTTTTTTTCTTATTTCTCAGACATGCAGTTTTCCTCACGATGTTTTCCTTCAACGACGAGCACGAGGTAAATCAGCACTTAAAATTGTAATTAATGATTTCATTGGTGCCGGTGGGGATCGAAGCCGGATTGCAAGCGTACTGTAAAATTTACAAGGAGCGCTTAGCTATAGAACTAGGCTGGAATGGCATCAGAGGAATCTAGGTTCTGATAACTTACTTTGAACTTTCATAATATGTTACTTATTATATTCTATATGTTGTTAATGTAACCTTATCGTCGTTCTTTCGTTTTATAATTCGTAACAATTAGATGAGATGCCTTAAGCGTTACTTAGTGATTTTTGTTTTCCTTTCTACGAGTATTTTAGTTGTGGTATCTCCGGCAGGAGATCTCCCCTTTTTCTACCACGGCTACATAATATGTATACCTCTTGTATTTGTATGTATTTATCTTAGCGTTGCGTTGTTTTTTTGTGTTTTACGTATATTAGTCATTTTAGTACCTGAACAACTAAGCTCAAATTTTTCTTTTTTTGAAATGAAGGACGTATCCTGTCTAGATAGATTTGGAAAGTGAAACAAAATCCACAAAATTTATACGTGGTAGAGAGTTGTAGCACAATTTGGTCGGCTTGACCGGGAAAGGATCAAGCTCTCATAAAATACCACCGTAAAATAGCAGCTCATTGCAGCTGTGTTTCGTATGGTGAGTGTAGAGAACTAGATACCCCTTTTTACTGGAAATGAGGCATTCCATCTTAGTCCTTAGGGATAGCACACACATCTGCATTTGACTCTTAATCGAGGATAGATTTAGATATCTTTGGGCCACAGCATCCACTTACCATCTGGTGGACTGTGTGCTCGTTTGTCACCCTTATTCTGTCAAAAAATATCAGTTACAGACATACATACATAAAAGAATTGCTCGCTTAAAATATATCGGATATTTAAATAAATAATAAGAGAATGTCCTTTTAAGAATGCAAGTCATCTCTGCTAGGAGATCGTCGGGTTCAAAAAGATAGTCGTGAATAAGCAACAAATATACATTAAGCGATACGCTTTTTGTTTTTTGTGTTATATATTATACAAATAGAAAACATTTATAATACAACTAGTATTAGACATTTTTTCTTCATTGCGATGACTAAGTTAAAAAATGAAAAATTTTACGCACACTATTTATAATATAAATGCTTATTGTGTTGAGTTGCTTTTTTATGGGTCATTGTAATAAATTGTAATAAACTGATGTTTTATCGCAATAAAGATGATTTAACACAGAACTTCAAAGTTGTGCTTTGGCAGTTGTTCAAAAATAAATTGATCTCTCAAACGCCACATTGTAATGGATTCAAGAGAAATCCCTTCACCTATAGCTTTTTGTGAACTACAACTCAAGTAACCTATTTCAAATTATGGAGAAAAAGTTTGATTTCGGTTTTAAAAGGATAAAAAGGACCACATTTATTCGATATTTTTTTCCTAGAAAGATATTTTGCGATCGCTTTTTGCGTTTTTGTGTAATAACTATTCACAATTTTTTTTTCTTTCCTAACATACTTACTTCATCAAATCGGGAATTCAATATAAAAGGTTTAGCCTTTTTAATAAAAATGCTATTATTAATATTAAAAAGGCTAAAACTTTTTATATTGAAAAGTAACACAATTCTTTGTAGAGCGTCGGTGTGTCACTTTACGATGAAATTCCTACGGAAGCTATATCCGCCGCTAATTGTCGCCACTGGTGACAAGAGGGCTGGTTCTTTTCTCAAATAAAGGTAGTATCATCATAACGTGCGGAGTAGAACCATGTGATAATTTTAGGTTTTGCTTTTTATTTTTTCTAAATATTGTATAGGTTATAATACCTTAATAATGAAAAAAAACTTCCTGCTTTTTCTAATATTAATATTTTATCCTTTGAATATCAGCTACAATTTAAATAATTGGGTTTACATTTAAAAATTTAAGATAATTAATAGAATCAGGCGTTACTTTGCGGAAATCCATTATATTAAAGTTGGTAAAAATTACCCTGCGTACATCCGCTCGATAAAATAAAATGATGTGTCTTACCTAGTTTTAAGAGCACCTCCCGCCCTCCGTCAATTACGTGCACTATCCCCGTCACCACTAATCCCAGCACCACTACTTCCAACACCACTACACTAGGAAAGACACACCACTGACAAAAATACGACACGTGTTTCGCATCTACACAAGGCATCTTCAGGTAATTTAAACTCTGCGGTGGCTGACCGCTAAGTGAGCGGCGAGCCAAAACAACTGCTATTTATATAGCCCACTGATGCAACCGCTCGCTACTTAAGTTGCGAGCGACTTCGTCATGCGATAAAGCATGCGACCAATCACCACCTGAAGTACACAGCCGCTTGTACCTACTCGTCTCATAACTGACAACGTGACAAGTTTTACGAGCAAAATCTTTAAAGTCTTTATTTCCTCTTAGGTATAAAGCATATTGTTAACGCTGTATCAACACCTAGAACAAATGGGCAAGTTGAACGTTTCAACAGAACTATACTTGACGCTCTATCAATATCCAGCCATAATGAAGACAATAGATCTTGGGATGAGCACATTTGTAACATTCAAATTGGTATTAACAAAACTATCCATAAAACTACAAGGAAAAGCCCCTCCGAATCGTTATTTGGGTTTAATATCACCAGTAGTAGTGAGGCATAATTGCATCCTATTATTGCTGGACACCACTAAAAAGTAGACTTTGACAAGTTAGCTCATATGAGGGATAGGTCACTAGAGAATATAAAAGCACAGCAGTTTAATGACATTACTAGATTTAATAAACATAGGAAACCTGGGAAACTTATAGGTCGGGAGATTTAATCAGAGTTGAGGTGCCCAATGATGGTAAATCCCAAAAACCAGTAACTAAGGTGCAAGGAACTTATCGCGTAGTAAAAGTGCTGCCCAACGACAGATATTTAATAGCAGACACTTCACTAACTCGCAAAAATGGCCGTCTTTACGAGACCGTAATTGCTGTAGACAAAATGCAGCCTTGAATGGATAATAGAATGGATATAATAGGGCTACGAAAAGATAGAGGAACTTTGTAAGGGATGATATGCGTAAAAGAAGTAGTGAGAGAAGAGATGACGGCCTAAAGAGGAGAAAAGAATAGGAATGAGGAGAAATGCCGACCCCAAATTGTTTGTGATAGGGGCAGGGAGAATAAGAAGTTATATCAGGAATAGATTTCTAGAAAGAAAATATTACATTAGAAAATTGGTACGTGGTCGAGTCAAAGTGCAGCATTTTATTTGGCATTATTGGATCAGCGCGATCTCTCGAGTACCATTCGGCTTAACTGGCAAAGCACCATGGTTTCAGCAGAAAACAGAATACCAGCTGTCCAATGTTACATACGGTGAACTAAGAGGAACCGATATGGCTGGCCTGAGGTGAATCCTCTCCCCCGAGTCGCGGTGGAAAAGGAATGTTGGTATGGCGATGCGACACTAGGAGGGAAATAGGGAAATCGGTATTACGAAGTGCCGCTCTCCCTACCTTTCGACCGAAACTTAGTTGGCGGCGGAGCTATAGACAAGAACTACCGCTGGGGTCAGGAAAGCTCGTACTTCCAAGTTCTCGTTTTTCTTGCCACCATGGCCTCCACTTATCAAACTCGGAAGGGTTCGTTGCGCAACTGAAGTTCGAGGCCGAGGAGGAAGGCGCGCCTTGTGTTTCAAGGTTTGAAGTTGTTGTTTTCCATCTATTCTAACATTGACATAAGTGTACCGATATTATTTATTTATTTATTTATTTAACAATTTATGTACACACAAAACAATGTTACAAGGAAGAGAAAAAAAAAGATATTTTGTACAAAGGCACTGCTTATTTCATATTGAAATTTCTTCCAGCAGGCCTGATACTGGACAAATTAAAAGAGAAGCTGATCTAGTGTGCACTCTAATACTAAAACTTTATAATATTAATATACTTAACATAAAGTAAAGATAATAAAAACAAATATCCATGTAAACATACATATAACTAAATACCACTTATAATACATATACACAATAATATCTGAATATTATTATAATAAATTTTCAATATGATATTTATAGCTGTAAAAGACTTATTTTAAAATAGTTAGGACACATTCACTTTATCATATACATTTTCCAGCATAAAATAGCAAATAAAGAAATCAAACCAAATGTACAAACCAATTTGTTATGGACAAACGATAGTTCATAAACGATTAAATTCCTTTTCAGAATTTGCTACTGCATTTTTAAATCTCGATTTGTTGAAACAAGTTACCAAAAAATGTAAACCTATTTGCGTGTTTGCTACACATAAACACGGAGCCGCTTATTAAATATTGAGGCAATGATTTGAATATAGAAATTGCGTAGACAATTGTAGTAAAAAAGTTAAACAAGTAGAGAATAGAAAGTTAATATGTATGATGCTTACAACTTATTTCTTATTTGGATAAATGATATGTAATCGAATAGTCATTAAACTAAGGTGTGTTTATAAAATAAAACTGCGTTTAAAAATATAACGATAAAATATAAATAAATCATTATTGGTTAGAAGTTTGCGCTATACATTAGTAACAAAATATATATTTTTACAGAAACATTTATTTATATACATATATAATAATAATATGCAAGTTATAATTGCTTTCTTTTTGTTTTTGTTTTTTTTTTTTTTATAGGAGAGGGGGCAAACGAGCATGCGGCTCACCTGATGGTAAGTGACTACCGCCGCCCATGAACAACCGCAACACCAGGGGAATTGCAGATGCGTTGCCGGCCTTTTAAAAAGGAGTAGGCTCTTTTCTTGAAGGTCCCTAAGTCGTATCGGTCCGGAAAAATCGCTGGTGGTAAACTATTCCACAAAGAAGTTGTGCGAGGAAGAAAACATCTTCCAAATCGCACAGTGGTGGACCGCCAATGATCCAGATGGTGTGGATGGTTTTGGGAGTTCTGCCGCGATGTGCGTTTGTGAAATTTGGCGGCTGGGATTAATCCGAACAATTCCTCAGAGCACTCCCCATGGTAAATGCGAAAGAAAATGTTAAGAGATGCAACATCTCTTCGCAGTGCCAATGAGTCGAGCCGATCGGAAAGGACTCGGTCGTCGACGATTCGAGCCGCTCTGCGCTGGATGCGGTCAAGTGGAAGAAGCTGGCACTGGGGAGCCCCAGCCCAGAGATGGGAACAGTATTCCATGTGAGGCCGAACCTGCGCCTTGTAAAGTTGCAGGCGTTGAGCCGGCATGAAATACTGTCCCGCTCTGCTGAGCACGCCAAGCTTTTTAGAGGCCAATTTGGCCTTCTCTTCCAAGTGACCACGAAACTGCACGCTACTCGATATGTCGACGCCGAGGATTCCGATACTGGCTGAGGCAACAAGGGGAGTACCTTGAAACTGAGGAGATACGACAAAGGGGTTCTTTTTAGCGGTAAACGCGCAAACTTGTGTCTTCTGAGGATTAAACTGGACTAGATTTAGTCGCCCCCAATCCGAGACTTTGTCCAGCAAAGACTCGACTTCAGACACAAGTTTGTTCCGGTACTCAGTGACGTTTTCCCGAGAAATATTGGCACGGCCGGTGTATAGAGCATCACCAGTGCTGTCATCCGCAAAGCAATGAATGCTACCGGCTTGCAACTTATCATTGATATGCAGAAGAAACAGCGTTGGTGATAGCACGCAGCCTTGTGGAACACCAGCGTTAATAGGCTTGTAGTCGGAGCATGCACCGTCTACAACGACCTTGATGCTCCGATCTGCAAGAAAGCTGGTGATCCAATTGCATAATTTCTCGGGAAGCCCATAGGAAGGGAGCTTCGAAAGAAGCGCTTTGTGCCAAACCCGATCGAAGGCCTTCGCAATGTCCAAACTAACGGCCAATGCCTCCCCCTTGGACTCTACTGCCAACGCCCATCTATGAGTTAAGTAGACCAGAAGATCACCAGCTGATCGACCCCGACGAAAACCGTACTGGCGGTCACTAATCAGCTGGTGATCCTCAAGGTACCGCATGAGGTGGCAGTTTACAACGGATTCCATTATTTTGGAGAACAAGGGGGTGATGGCGATAGGCCTGTAGTTGGACGGGTCTGAGCGGTCGCCTTCTTTAGGGATCGGGTGGACAAAAGTTGTCTTCCATGATTTCGGGACTACGCCTAGGTAGTAGGAGTACCGGAAAAGACGCGTTAGAACCGGTGCCAACTCCGGAGCACACGTCCTCAGCACAATTGGGGGGATTCCGTCAGGCCCACTCGACTAGTGGATGTCAAGGGAGAGGAGTGCTCTGCGAACCGAGCGCTGTGAGAACCGCACATCCGGCATGGAGCACTCACACCGCGGGATGGTCGGCGGTGTGTTCCCCCCGTTATCAACAGTCGAGTTGGACGCAAAAAGGGAGCCTAAAAGGTCGGCCTTCTCTTTTGCGTCTTGGGCCAGTGAGTCGTCCTCCCTGTGCAGAGATGGTAGTGATGGTTTACAAAAATTCCCTTGGACAGCCTTGGCGAGAGACCAGAATGCACGGGTTCCCGAAGGAAGGCGAACTAGTTTCTCGCCAATTCTGCCTATGTGCTCTGACTTTGCCTTGGCAGTAACTCTTTTGAAGGACCTGGAGGCGAAGTTATACTTCTTTTTGAGTGTGCTGGTGTTTACATCCCGAGTCACCGAAGCCGCAGCCCAGGCTTGATAACACTCCTGCTTACTGCGTAATGCAGTCTTACAGGAGCGACCAAACCAAGGCTGAGATCTGCCTCCGATGGGTACCACAGATGATGGAATAAATAGTTCCATTCCCTGTAGCACCACATCAGTGACAGAGTCAGCAACAGCGCTGGGATCGTCCGGCGAGAAGCAAACCCGCCCCCATGGGTAGGAAGCAAAGAAAGACCGCATTCCGTCCCAATCCGCCGACCTGTAATGCCAGACACGGCGGCAACCTGCAGAACGCAACCGCGAAGGGAGCGTGAGTGGCACCACACTCCGGATCAGACAATGGTCCGAAGAGCCGAGAGGGGCATCGACGGAAACCAGATATCCGTCCGGATGAGAGGTCAGCAGAAGGTCCAACAGGGAAGGTGTATGATCCTCCACATCTGGAATCCGCGTAGGCGAAGTAACCAGTTGTGTCAGGCCATATGCCAAGGCAAAGTCATAAACAGATCTCCCCGCATGATCGGTTAGACGTGAACCGAGCCATTCGGCATGGTGGGCGTTAAAATCGCCAAGGATCACGATCTCTGCGGATGGGACCTGTTGTAGCAAGGAATCTGTAGCCATTTGGACGTGGTCGATGAGTCGGTCTGTTTCGGCATTACCGCTATGGGACCTATAGAGGCACGCGTAGACGCGCGGATGGTCGTCGCTGTCTACGCGTAGCCAAAGGATGGACAGGTCCGAACCTTCAAGACTGCCGAGGCGTCGAGAACAGATGTCCTCTCTGACATACACGCAAACTCCAGCCCGAGGCACAAAGGAGTGCTCCAATTTGTACTCCGGGCAGGAGAGATACGAAGTATCAGCCGGAGAGGACACCTGCGTCTCGGTCAGAAAGAGCAAGGCCGGCTTCGCCGTCTCAAGATGGTAGTGGACGGCGTTTAGGTTCGAGTGAAGTCCCCTGATGTTGCAGAAATTCACGGATAGCGTGGCAGGGGTCGCCTTGGTCTTGTTGCTCAGTTTGCCCCGAGCAGTTATTATGTTGAGCGGGATTTTGCCGCCCCCCCCCAGAATACCCTCCTGGGGTAGTTTATGACGTAATTCCGCTACCATGTTGATGGGGGGGGGGGGAATTGGGCCTCCGGTCACCTGCACTCACCAGACGAAACGCGGAAGCAGAGCTTCCACTTCACGCCAGTATTCTGTGATTCTGTTTTTGACTATTTGTTGGTTGTAGGTCTAGAAGTCGGTAACGTGAGTGCTGATCATGTTATGACATCATGATCAAGTGAATTTTCGAATCCCTGGACGTGTTAAAAATCTGTTGTTGGAATTTTCACTCCAAAAACAAAAATAATATGAAGATTTCAATCGGTTCATCCGGGGAAGGACCACGCTCTCAGAGAATACCAGCCTAAAATAGCAGCTTAATATTGATGTGTTTTGTATGGTCAGTGTAGACCACCGGAGACCCTTATTACTGAATCTGAGGCAATCTATCTCAGTCCTCGAGGGTGACAGCGCATCTTGCATTATGATTCTTAATTGAGGATGTATGTGGGTTTCTATGGGCCGTAAACATCCACTTACTATCAGGTGGACTGTGTGCTCGTTTGTTATCTTTTTTCTATAAAAAAAGCTTTGATTACTCAATACACTATGTTTTAGTACTGACTTCAGAAACTTTAAAAACAAATTTAGAAGCTTTAATCTTCGTAAATAATATTATGTTTTAGCAGCAGGTTTCACTTTAGTTTTTATTTTTGCAGCGTATTTTGAAAAAAATTTATATTATCTGTCAAAATAATTGACCAAAATTGTACTTAAATGTTTATCCTTTACAACTTTTCGCTATGTAGTGGTGACATAAGAATATCCGCTACCCCATATTATCATTCCATAGGTAATATAAGAGGCGACAGAGGGAACCTGAAAAAGGAGCTGGGTATCAGCGTATTACTAATTCTGATCCTCATTCCTGATAACAACAAATAAAAAAATTGCGGTTGCCAATCCACCTGCCACGTGTGGCAGCTATGGCAAAATTCATCCTTTAAGGCAACCTGTGGGGGAGGCTTATATTCAACAGTGGACTTGTTAGAGGCTGCAGCTGTAGCGGTGTCTTACGTGGCGCTCATACTGCAGAAATGAAAATTCTGTAAAATTTAAACTTGTCGGCAATGCTACCGCAAACATTAATATAGTTATTTAATGATAAGTCGAAAGTGTATTAAGATTCTCTATAATAGGATATTTGTCAAGTTTATCTACTTTCACTATCCTAACGGAATATGCCACATGTTTTCTTTTGTCAATTATAATCCAGTAAAATATTATAGCAGGGAATATCGAACAGTTTTAAGTTTTTGATTATAGTTGTGTTAGCTTGTTAGAGATTTATGTTCTGACCACGTGCACAAAATCGCAGAAAGGCCAGCAATATAATGCTATAATTTAAGAAACGTTCAACAAACTGATATGATCAATCCTTAGTTGTGTTGTTGTATGTTTATTTTCTTACTTCTATTTTAGTACCAAAATAGAAGTAAGAAAATAAAAATAAAATAATATTAAAAATAGTAATAATAAGAGAACCTTTGCCAACTCATCGCTTTACACGTCTTTTAGGTGTGAATCGATTAAACGACCAGCACCCTTAGGACTCCGCTGGTAATTTAATTTTTCATCATCATCATCATCATTACAACCCTTCACAAGTCTACTGCTGAACATAGGCCTCCCCCAAGGAACGCCACAAAGTACGATCCTGAGCCACTTGCATCCATCGACTTCTTGCATATCTTACTAGGTCGTCACTCCATCTAGTGGGTGGAATATGTCTAAATAAAATACAATTTAAAATTTTTATTTAAATAAAAATTCTAAATTGTATTTATTATATATATTATTATAACTTAATTAAAATTTTTATATTATATTAATTTCAATTTCCTTGACATCTTTAAACGATCCTATTTCTAAATTATTTCTAAATTAGATTTACGGCGAACGGGTTTCAACGTTCTTAGATTGTTTCAATTTTCCAGTTAATATATTGCGTAGTTTCTGAAATGAGGCACTGTGGTCTACGGACAGATGAATTATTTAGTGCAGTATTGTCGACTTACGAGTACAACGTATTTTACAATCAGAAATAACTATATATGACGTATTTTGATTAAGCATTGTGAAGAAAACATTAAATAGGAGATTTTAATATAAATATGATTTACAAATAAATATTAATTGAATATTCATTTGTAAAACCATTCTATTTACTTATTATTGTATAAAATAATTATACTGACTCGGTGACACATCTCTAATTGTCTTCTTTTCTTTTAGCATCATAAGCATATTATGTGCAATTATAACACACTAATAAAAGTATTTTTCGTTGAAAAATTCTTGGCTTGAAAAATTCCCAATGTATATTGTCAATGGTCATTGTAGAAGCGTGCTTGTCGCGACCCCTGCCAGCCCTTTTCAGGGCTGCAATTCTACTCAGCTGCGCACCCATGCCAACGAGGGTTAGGGCGTCCCCCCAAGGCGACGCACACCAGCTCGTCCCCGTTGGTGTGGAATGCAGCGCGCAAAGCGGCGATGGGGACCGCCACTCGTCACGCACAGCTCGACACGGCGGAAGGTGGAGGACATAGTGCAGAGTTGGCACGTGGAATATTAGAGGAGGCATGAGAGATAAGACGAATGAGTTGATCGAAATAATGAAAGAAACAGAATTAGAATACGTGTGTATGTCGGAGACCAAACGGAAGGGCAGTGGTACTGAAGAGCTCCCTGGCGGGGCGTTAGCTCTATGGTCCGGAATCCCGGAGAGCGAGAACGCCTGCCAGGGAGTGGGGGTGCTGCTGTCTTCTCGGTTGGTCGATGTTATGACTGAATATAAGGTTGTGAACTCAAGACTTCTCTGGGTTCGCTTTAAATTGGGACTGACGAAGTTATTCCTTTTGGCTGTTTATGCGCCGGTAGCCTCGTCGTCCAGGGCTGAGCTGGAGGAGTTTTGGGAGAATGTAAGAGAAGTTCTAGATTTGGCTAGGGGAAGCAAAAGAAATGTTGTATGTGATGATTTGAATGGATGGGTTGGTACCGCTCGACCAGGGTACGAGTCGGTACTTGGAAAGTTTGGTGATAAAAGGGTTAACGATGCTGGCAAGCTTATACTGGCGGTATGCAAGGAAAAGGGTCTTCTTGTGACAAATACTATGTTTAATCACAAGAAAATCCATATGTATACTAGAGAACGAAAGAATGAGAGAAGTATGATCAATTTGTTCCTGGTGGACGACCGACTGCGAAAACAGGTTATGGATACGCGAGTGTTCAGGGCTGCTGACCTGGGAACGGATCACTATCTAGTGATTACTAGATTTAGAGGTCTGTTCGCGGGTTGGCGCTACCGGACGGCAGTAACAGAACCACAGTCGGTCTGTCGCATCCGAAGCTGGAAGCTTCAGGAAGCGGATACTAGGGACAAATATCATGCGAGGGTAGCCGAAAAGCTTGACACCATCGATGGCAGAAAAGAATGTGTAGAAAGAACATGGCAGAACCTTAGAGATGGAATGGTAAGTGCAGCGGAAGAAGTGTGTGGAACAATAAAAAGAGGCAGTAGTAAAAGAAGAGATGCATGGTGGAATGATGAAGTGAAACAAGCTGTAAAGAAGAAGAAGAAAGCATGGTTAGACTACTTGGCCTCTAGTAATTATAAGGATATGAGAGAGAAGATGAAAGAAAGATATAGGCTACAGAAAGTTAACACGAAAGCATTGATTGAGGAAGTGCGTGAAAGCTGTAGAATGGAAGCGGACGAAAGGTTGTCGCACAACTTTAAGGAGAACTCCAAACTCTTCTGGTAAGAGGTTGGAAGGACCCGAAGTGGTGCGACGACCTTAAGAATGAACAAAGTGCTTTCGAGAACTAATGACGTCCACTCAGAAAAATCGGACGTCATGCAGCGATGGAGCGAATTTTATAGAGAAATGTATGCGTGTGATGATCTTAGTGAGGGATCCGGGGATGACGCCGTGACTGGTACGCCAGACCCGGACCTCGATGACACTGAGGTCATCAGTATGAAAGAGATTGAACGTGCGATTCGAAGTTTGAAATGTGGTAAGGCTGCGGGGCTAGACAGAGTTACTGCTGAAATTGGTCAAGTATGGTGGGCCTCGCGTCTGGGACAGCTTTCATCTGCTGTGCAATTTGTGCTGGCGGACAGGGGATGTCCCGGATGATTGGCGATCCGCAGTCATTGTGCCTTTATATAAAGGTAAAGGTTCACATTTTGACTACGGGTGCTATCGGGCGATCAGCTTGAACAGTTTAGCAAGTAAAGTTTACTCGAAGGTTTTGACACTTAGGATGCAAGAGAAATTGGAAAGATTTCTATGGGAGGCACAATGCGGATTTAGACCTGGAAGAGGATGCACGGATCAAATGTTTTCTCTCCGCATGATCACGGAAAAGCTTCTGGCTGCTAACCAGAAGATTTTCTGTGCTTTTGTGGATCTTGAGAAAGCATTTGATAAGGTTGTAAGGAAGAAAATGTGGGAACTGTTGCCGGGGTATGGTGTGGATGGTCGATTGCTAAGGGCTGTGCAGTCTCTTTACTGTGACTGTAAAGCCTGTGTGCGGGTAGGGCATGACCTGTCACCCATGTTTAGCATCCAAACGGGCGTAAAACAGGGTTGTGTCATGTCTTCCTGGCTGTTCATACTGTATCTCGACAGCTGTTTACAGAAGCTGAAAGATAGCTGTTTGGGTGTGAAATTGGGTGACATAAAAGTAAATTGTCTGCTGTATGCTGATGATGCAGTGCTTATTGCACCATCAGAGACAGAACTGCAGGCATTAGTCACGTGTATGAAAGAGGAATGTGAAATTAAAGGTCTCCGTTTGAATGCTAATAAAACTAAGGTTCTGGTATTTGAAAGGGACGAAGAGAGAACGAAGTGTGAAATATGGGTAAATCAGGAATGTCTAGAACAGGTAAATGAAATTGTATACTTGGGGAGTGCTTTTAGCCGGGATGGAAGATGTGATTTAGATGTGGACAGGCGTGTCGTTGCCGGAAACAAAGTCAATGGTGCCCTGACTGCGTTAGTCAAAAGGAAAGGCGTAGTGAAGAGTGCACGCCTTGCAATATATGGTATGTAAGGATCGTGACACTTGGCGATCTGTTCTCTCTGGCTACCCCGTCAGGGATTGTGCGTGGAGATAAGTATTTATATATATATTATATTGACAGTTATACTTTTTTTTAAATAAACTCCAAATGCAATACTTACATGAACAGTTAAATAAAAGCAAAAGCTAACTTCAACTTGTTACTTTTGCTGAGTTTTTTTTTTTTTTTTTTTTTTTATAGGATAAGGGTGGCAAACGAGCACACAGTCCACCTGATGGTAAGTGGTTGCTGCGGCCCATAGACATCTACATCTATCCTCTGTTACAAATCAATATGTAGATGCGTTGTCACCCGTGAGGACTAATATGGAATGCCTCATTTCCAGTAAAAAGGGCCTCCGGCCACCTGCACTCACCAAGCGAAACGCAGAGGTAAACCTCTACTTCACGCTGGTTTTCTGTGAGGTCGTGGTACTACCCCGGTTCGAGCCGGCCCATCCGTGCGACAGCAAAAGCTGCCGCGTGGCTCTACCACTGTTAATGAGTATGCCAGTTCGTAATTATCTAAAAAACTTTTTAAGCATAAATTATGTTATTTTACCTTATGGTAATAAGTGATAAGTAGATCTCTTTTTTTAAGTTTTATTACCATCAAAATTTAAGTATTAATTTTAATAGGCTTAACTGTATTAAACTATATTCCTTCTTAACTTATTATGTGTTTATGACTATAAAGACATCAAAAACAGACAATATCTATTCAAATTCAGTAAAGATTTAATGTAATAAATCCATTTATTTACCTAACCTATATTTTATAATAGAAACAACGTAAATAGTGACGCGATGATTGTACGTATTGACTAAAATAAATGTATTTAAGTGTCACCGGTTGCATGTTTGTCTGATTACGGTATATTTCATGGAAATAAATTTAATGTAATAACCTATGTATTAGCAGTGTTGCCAAATTGTACATTATATTTCAACGGCAAAATTATACTAATTCAAGCGCATGTTTATACATTTTTAATAATTCTTAAATTAAAAAATGTATAAAAACTTCTGTCATTAAAAAGGTGTATAAATTAAAACCATTAAGAATTCCTCTTGAATTACCAGTATTTTCAATATATATCGTAAAATATTACAATAAATAGTTACAATATTAGACAATGCACTTTGCAGTGGTTCCAAGTATGACTCACAATCCAATTATACAGGGTTATTTTTCAAAGAGAAGCCAAATTTTAAACTTAAGTTTAAATATATAAATAATGATAAACCGTTAATGCAGTTTTTGAAAATACAAGTAAATAAGGCTTCTACTTTTATTTGATATCATCCCAGAGTGAATATGATTTATGGGCAACAACGTTTTTGGATACCGATCGACCGTGTGCATGCGCAGTTAAATCAGTTAAAATAATGCATTACTACTGGCGACATTTCAAATAAAAGCAATTACAGGCCTATCTCTTTAGCAACAGTGACGGCAAAGGTGCTTGACAGGCTACTAAGCAATGAGTTAGAAAAAGTTCTTCAGATTCATGAAACACAGTTTGGTTTTAGGGCAGGGCTGTCAACAGAAAGTGCAATATTAGGTTTAAAACATACAGTCAGATATTATACAGATCACAAAACCCCGGTTTATGGATGCTTCTTAGACCTGTCGAGGGCCTTTGACCTGGTGTCGTATCATATTTTATGGCAAAAACTTGCCGAATATAATTTTCCTAATGATCTTCTGGGTAAGATACCCAGAAGATCTCCAGATCCAGCTATTGGTACAATCATCAAACAATTCATGTAAAATGGGCAGGTAAGCTTTCTGAACCGTACGAGTTTAAATGTGGCGTGAGACAAGGTGGAATAAGTTCACCTCAACTTTTTAACTTGTATATAAATGAGCTGCTCGAGAGACTCAGCAGCACTAAGATCGGTTGCCATGTGGATGGAAACCTAAGTTACGCCGACGACATGGTGTTGTTGAGTCCCTCGGTCAGTGCGCTCAGAAAGCTTCTGGGAATCTGTGAGGCTTATGCAAATGAACACGGTCTAATTTATAATATAAAGAAAAGTGAGTTTGTGTTCTTTAAAGCTAATAACAAGAGTCCCACGTACATACCACATATCAGACTCTACAACACTGCTTTATCGAGGGTATCACAATTCAGATACTTGGGACACTACGTGACCGAGGATTTGCGTGATGAAATGGACATGGAGAGGGAGGTTAGCGACCCGGAGTAATGTGTTAGCCCGTAGGTTTGCACGATGCAGTAATGCCGTTAAAATAACTCTTTTTAAGGCATACTGCCAGTCTTTCTATTCGTGCTCCCTTGGGGTCAACTACATACAAAGGGCGTATAAAGCATTAAAGGTGCAATATAACAATTCATTTAGAGTTCTTTTGGGGCTGCCCCGCTACTGCAGCGCTTCAGGCATGTTCTGTGAGGCCCGCACTGACGGGTTTGACGCGATAATGCGCAAAATAGCCGCATCGCTACTAAGCACAACAAGGAATAGCTCCAACAGTATCCTGGGTGTTATAGCACAAAAACATGACTGTCCTATAATAAGGCAAATTATTAACGTCTGACTTACCTGTGTGTGTACATAAGTATGGCTGCGAGCGCTCGCGCGCGCGTGGGTGTATGTGTGTGTGCGTGTGTTTGTGTGTGTGTGTGTGTGTGTGTGTATGTGTGTGTGTGTGTGTGTGTGTGTGTGTGTGTGTGTGCTTGCGTGCGTATGTGTATGCGTGAATGCGTGCGTGCGTGCGTGTCATTTTACTTTCTCCGTCCACCTAGCTGTACTATTATTATTATTTTGTGATTTTTCTAATATCTGTGATATGGATCTCATTTGTTATCCGAAATAAAGATTTATTATTAATATTTTTATTATTACCACGCATTTTTAATTTAAAAGATAAAAATCACAGCATTATTGAGAATTTTTTAATTAATTTTTCTTCACCATTTGCCTATATTACTTATTCTGAAATTTCTCTGTAAATTTGGCCGGTTATTGCAAAATAACTCTGTATAAAATAGATCCCAATGCACACTTTTCCTTATGACCATGATTTTTTTTGGTCTCGCGCCAGGAATCACGCTTTATAGGACCCACAAGTAGCTTAAACTTTATTAGTTACACCTATGATATTAAGTAAATAAGTTGTTAATAATATGTAATGGAAGATGGTAGATAGTTTTTTCTGCCCGAGAGTCCGTGTATCACCTCTTTAATCTATTTCTGTCGTCAAGCAGGAATGCATACATTCTTTTGTACCTGTTTTAATTTATTGAGCGCAAGTAACAGTAGGTATAATAATATACAGTGAGACATTCCAGTATTCAGATATCACAGTACACCTATAGGATTTATTGTTTGGAGTTGGTTGGAGGTTATCTTAGGCTGTAAAAAGTGTAAAGTTACTAACTGTTAAAATGCTAGCAGAGAAATCGTTACACTAACTTTAAATAAAAAATAACATATATATTATCAACCTTAAATGATGAGATGAAAGGGATTAAAAAAATCTTTCGTAACAAACGCAAAAGCATTTTATCGTTTTTCCTTACACAATAAGCCACTTCTCTCACAGGGATGTTATGTACTCGTACATGCTTATATGATAATAATGGTTTAGTAACGAAAAAAATTTACGCAGTCAGTTTTATTTTAAAGGATTTTAACCATTAGGCTTGTTAATATTAACAATATTAACAAGCCTAATGGTTAAACCAACCAAACCAACAGTCCAATACGTTCAATGTGCTTTTCAAAAACAAATGTGTTGCCACGTCTGAGGACTAAAATGAAATGTCTGACAGCCTGTAATAATACTGTTCTTCTCACTCTTTAATTAAAAAACAGAAGACGCACTGCTGTTTAAAAGCAGAAATACGTAAAATATTGGTACTTTACCCAAACGAACGCCAAGAAAATAAAAAGACCACCTAGTAGTAAAAAAGTATTTAAAAGTATTACAGGTTGATAGAATTCTGATGCAGTCAGTAAAAACTTATAGTAAATGTTTAAACATTTTTCAAGTAGTCGTTTCAATCATGATTTTTTGAATTACTCATTTACAAAAGTGCAAGACTGCGAAGATCACATTTTTAATATTTTTATGTACTTTGTAAAGAAACTTTCTAAAAGCCTCTGCATTCGAAAAACCTCTTCTACAGTTTTTTGAGTAATTTTAGATTAAATGACTCGTTTTTAACCATAATGTTTCTTTCAAACCGCATAAGTAAAACTTATTTAACAAGATATTCATTCATTTTCATTCAGGTCATTTTGAGACGGCATCCAATTACGTTCGACTTAGTGAATCGCCCGATGGTACCAGGTATCACGCGTATCGCGGGGAGGGGGCAGCGGAAAGCAGTTTCCCAGCATTTTGGCGCTGGCGGGCGAGAGACAGTAGCTAGCGGGCAGCGGTACAGTTAATTAGCGTATCTCGGTTACCGCTGCAGAAGTTTCGCGCGACCGGTTTTGGTTTATGGTCTAGATATTTAGAATTTGTGCGTGTTACTTCACTACGTAATTGTGGTTTCGTGAAAACCGCCTCGGTTTAGTTTGTCTAGGTTTTAAGTTCGTGGCAAGAGGCTTGTATTGTATTGGACTGATTAAAGTAATTTCGTTTGAAAGTAATTGTGCAAATTATATAGTGATTGCCTGTTGAAGTGCATTTTGCAATATTTAACTTGCTCGTGTGACGTGGAATTTCACGCGCGCGCCGAGTAGATATACGGTCTAGAATTCGAACTGCGCATTCCTTTTCGAGGGCGTCTCCCGGTTGATTGTTTGGAAATCATCGTTTAATTATACCGTCGCGTTAAGAGCCTTTTGTGTGTTGACTCGGTAGCTAGTTTACGTGTCAGCTAGGTTGATTTTGAATTCTTATTGCGGCGTGGTGTTTAATATCGAACGAAGGAGCTTAGTTGTGTTTTGACGCTGAACCGTGTGACTCATGAAGAGATCGCGTTAGTTCCCTATTTGTAATTTGGTGATAAATGAATCCGGGACATTGAATGTTGAACTTTGAACTACTGTCCGTTACTTGTGTCGGGTATCACGTGTTCGATTCTACGATGAACGTTGAATTAGGCGAGTTGAAGTTAGTTAAATGTACAAAAAAGTTAATAGACTGAAATAGTGACAATGAAGAAAGAAACTGTCCATTGTGGACGCCTGCTCGAGTAATGCAGCATTGTGGGGCAGCATGGAAACCGGCCGCGGCCAGGTCACCTCAGCTGGGCCAGGTCACCCACATATACACACCACTAAACACTACTTTACATGCATCTACTCTACCTACGGCCTGACCGAGCCTTGGGGCGGTCTTAGCTTCGGATCCAGGTACGTACAATTTATTTTTCTAGCCTTCTCCCTATTTTGTAGTATGATAGGTCATTTTTCCATAAGGCGAATTGGGCCCTAACCCTCGGCTGCCCGTCGAGGAGGCTACTATGGGCCCTAGCCAAGGCGACCTTTGCAAGGGCAGCTGTGGGCCGTAACAATAGGTTTTATGTCAATATTTCATATACCTAAATATAATTTACATCTAAACATTCATACTGAATTTTTATATAAACATTTTATTCTGTTTTAAGGGAGAAACCAATACAAAAAGTACTTATACCTAAGAATTAAGAACCTTATGATCGTAGCTCTTCAGGTCGCTTCTTCTACTGACTTCAAAAAGGAGCCGGTACTCAATTCGACTGTGTTTTTTTATGTGTGTTACCTCATAACTTCTTACTGGGTGAACAAATTTCGATGATTCTTGAAAGCTGGTGCTTTGTATGTGGTCCCATATAAATTTGATCAATGTCTGACCAATAGTTTTTGAGTTATTCTTAATAATTTATATTGAAGTCGATCGTACAAAATTTAAAATTTTAAATTATATCATGTTTTCTTACGGTGAATGTATAGTAAATCAAAATTACAAGCTATGTTATTCAGGAAATAAAGTGGTTTAATAGTACGCGAGAAAACATAACTGGATGCTGGTACCACCGCACTAAACGCAACTATTTACACCGTACCCAGCGGTGGAGAAAAACATCACGAAGAAACATTTTTGTTAGTTAACGCGGCAGAATCTTCACTATACTAAAAGATACCCAGGAATGAACTTCATTTTTTAAAATAAAATAATTACTGGAAAAGGTAGTTAATAATTCTGTTCTCATGTTTTTTATACCTTCAAAGTAAATAACACAACAATTACTACTTCAGTAACTATTGTACACGTGATTGTGTTAAAATAATTAATAAAATTAAAAATAATGTATAAGTTCATGTTACTAGTATAGTCGTAAAAAAATCTTTCACGTTTGTATTATGATAATAGTTACAGCCTATATACATACGTCCCACTACTCGGCAAAGACACAAACAGTAATGGCAAACTTCACATGTCTTCGAAATATTTTTTTTATTTCTCAGAGATGTAGATATCTTCGTCATCCTCAATGTTTACCTCCAACGACGAGCATGTGGTAAAGCAGTACATAAAATTGCAATTAATAATTTCATTGGTATCGGCGGGAATCGAACCCGGGTTGCACGAGTACTGTAAAATTTACAGCGAGCGCTTAGTTACAGAACTAAGCTCATGGAATGGCATCAGAGGAATTTAGGCTCTGATAATCATTAAGACAAAACAATACTTCCTTTCTTTGAACTTTCATAATATGTTACTTATTATGTTCTGTATGATATTAATATAACCTTATCGGCGTTCTTTCGTTTTATAATTCGTAACAATAAGATGAGATGCTTTAAGTGTTACGATTTTTGTTTTCCTTTCTACGAGTATTTTTTAATTGTGATATGCCCGGTGGGAGATCTCTCCTTTTCCTACCACGGCCATATACAACTCTGTGTAAAAAGTATCGGGAATATGTCAATAAAAAGACCCGCGTAAAAGAGGTCGTTCTAATTTTTTTACTGCATGCTGGTAGCACTGTACTAATTTAGCACGCAAAGTTTGAGCGGGATCTGTCATTTAATTTGTTTTAAACTACACTTTTTGTCGGTCATAGTTTTGAGTTCTCGGCGATTTTTACAATGGAAAATATTGTTGAACAAAGAGTGTGCCTTAAATTTTGTGTTTCGAATGATATTTCATGTGGTGAATCACTAAAAATGTTGCGAAATACCTACGGCGAATCGTGTATATCGAAAACAAGGGCTTATGAATGGTATAAGGCTTTTAAAGAAGGCCGAGAAGTAGTAGTAGACTTGCCTCGTTCTGGTAGACCTTCAACCGCTACGACCAAAGAAAACATCGACAAAATCAAGAAGCTAGTGCTCGAAAATCGACGTATGAGTCTGAGAGAGTTGGCTAGTGAGGTGAACATATCTTTTAAGTCCGTCCACAACATTCTCATTGACATTTTAGGCATGAAACGCGTCGCCGCTCGACTAGTTCCAAAAGAGCTCAATTTTGTTCAAAAAGCGCAGCGAAAGCATGTCGCTGAAGACATGGTTTCCCGAACTTCTACGGATCCGACCTTTATGAAACGTATAATAACTGGCGACGAGACATGGGTTTATGAGTACGACATGCAAACAAGCCAACAGTCTTCAGAATGGCGTCTCGAAAACGAGCCGAAACCCAAAAAACCGCAGCAAAGTCGCTCCAAAATCAAGGTGATGCTGACGGTTTTTTTTTTACTACCGTGGTGTGGTTCACTCCGAATTCCTTCCAAAGGGAGAAGCAGTGAATAAAGAATATTATTTAGGCGTCATGAAGCGTTTGCGTGAGAGTATCCGCCGAAAACGTCCAGATTTGTGGCAACACAACTCATAGATGCTGCACCATGATAATGCACCATCACACACAGCCATTATAGTGAAAGAGTTTTTAGCGAAAAATTCAACAAAAGTTCTCGACCAAGCACCGTATTCACCTGATATGGCTCCGTCTGACTTTTTTTTATTTCCCAAGTTAAAATTACCACTTCGAGGAAAACGTTTTGAGTCGATAGAAGCCATAAAAAAAATTCGCTGAATGACCTAAAGGCCATACCGCAAATAGCCTATGAAAAATGTATGGAAGACTGGGTGAAGCGTTGGAGATGTTGTATTGCAAGCGATGGGGCCTACTTTGAAGGCGATAAAATAAATTTAGATAAATAATTTGTATTTTTTGTTTTATTGACAAATTCCCGATATTTAGTACACAGAATGTAATATGTATACCTCTTGTATTTGTATGTATTTATCTTGACGTTGCGTTGGTTTTTGTGTTTTACGTATATTAGTCGTTTTAGTACCTGAACAACTAAGCTCACATTTTTCTTTTTTAAATGAAGGACGTAAGCTGTCTAGGTAGATTTGGAAAGTGAAACAAAATCTACAAAATTTATACGTGGTAGAGAGTTATAGCACGAATTGATCAGCTTGACCGGGGAAGGATCAAGCTCTCACAAAATACCACCGTAAAATAGCAGCTCATTGCAGCTGTCTTTCGTATGGTGAGTGTAGAGAACTAGATACCCCTTTTTACTGGAAACGAGGCATTCCATCTTAGTCCTCAGAGATGGCACACACATCTACATTTTGACTCTTAATCGAGTATAGATTTAGATATCTTTGGGCCACAGCATCCACTTACCCTCTGGTGGATTGTGTACTCGTTATTCACTCTTATTCTATCAAAAAATATCAAAATTTCATCCATTTAGAGCCGTTACATTAAAGATTAAAAATAATTAATAGAATCCGGCTTTACTTTGCCGTAACCCATTATATTAAAGTTGGTAAAAATTACCTTGCGTACATCCTCTCGATAAAATAAAATTATGTGTCTTATCTAGTTTGAAGAGCACCTCCCACCCTTCTTCAATTGCGTGCGCTATCTCCGTCACCACTAAACCTAGCACCACTACTCCCAACACCACTACACTAGGAAGTACACACCACTGACGAAAATATGACATGTGTTTCACCTCTACACGAGGCATCTTCAGGTAATTTAGACTCTGCGGTGTCTGACCGCTAAGTGAGCGGCGAGCCAAAACAACTACTATTTATACAGCCCACTAATGCAACCGCTCCTACCTAAGTAGCGAGTGACTGTGTCATGCGATAAAACATGCGACCAATCACCACCTGACGTACGCAGCTGTTTGTACCTACTCGTCTCATAATTGACAAGGGGACAAGTTTTACGAGCAAAATCTTTAAAGGCTTTATTTCCTCTTAGGTATAAAGCATATTGTTAACGCTGTATCAACACCTAGGGCAAGTGGGCAAGTTGAACGTTTCAACAGAACTATACTTGATAATGAAGACGATATATGTTGGGATGAGCACATTAATTTGTAACATTCAAATTGGTTTTAACAAAACTATCCATAAAGCTACAAGAAAAAGCTCCTCCGAATGGTTATTTGGGTTTAATATGACCAGTAGTAGTGAGGCATGATTGCATCCTATTATTGCTGACACCACTAAAAAATCAGACTTTGACAAGTTAGCTCAACAAGGGTTAGGGCCAGAGAAAAAATAAAAGCACACCAGTTTAAAGACATTACTAGGTTTAATAAACATAGGAAACCTCGGAAAACTTATAGGTCGGGTGATTTAATCAGAGTTGAGGGGCCCCATTATAGTAAATCCCAAAAACTAGTGACTAAGTTCCAAGGAACTTATCACGTAGTAAAAGTGCTGCCCAACGATAGATATTTAATAGAAGATACTCCACTAACTCGCAAAAATTGCCGTCGTTACGAGGCTGTAGACAAAAAGCAACCTTGGCTCAATTTATCTCGAGAATTCGAATTGTCGAAAAACAAGTTGAACCATGGTAACGGCGGGGCAGGGGGTGCTAAGAATCTCCGGTGGAGGTTCGGTTGCCACCTACGACGACTCGACCTGGCAACGTACAACGCACGCACCCTGAGGACTGACGAGAAGATTGTGGAGCTGGAAGAAGAGATAGACAAGTTACGCTGGCATATTATAGGATTATCCGAAGTCCGAAGAGAGGGGGAGGACACGGTAATCCTCGAATCCGGCAACTTGCTCTATTACCGGGAGGGCGACCATCTGTCCCAAGGAGGTGTCGGATTTATCGTCCACAAGTCTCTCGTTAACAACGTTGTAAAGATTGAGAGTGTGTCGACGAGGGTTGCGTACCTTATACTCAGAATCACCAAACGGTATTCGCTGAAGGTCATACAGGTTTACGCACCAACCTCGGCACACCCCGATCAGGAGGTGGAGGAAATGTATGAGGATATCTCTAGAGCCATGCATTCCTCCAAAACCCAATATACGGTGTTAATGGGAGACTTCAATGCAAAACTAGGCAAAAGAGAGAACGGTGAGCTGAAAGTAGGGAAATTTGGAATAGGGCAACGGAACCCAAGGGGCCAGCAGTTGGCTGACTTCATGGAGAAAGAGGGACTCTTTATGATGAACTCTTTCTTCCAGAAGCGGCCCCACAGGAAGTGGACCTGGTCAAGCCCCGACGGTTCGACAAAAAATGAGATTGACTTCATTATGACGACCAGACGACAACTGTTCAGTGATGTCTCAGTGATCGCGAGGGTGAAAACCGGCAGCGATCACCGAATGGTTAGAGGCACACTGAACCTAAACGTTAAGTTGGAGAGGTCTCGTCTAATGAAGTCAACGCTCCGTCCCCCTCGTGCTCTAATCCAAAGTCCCGAAACCTTTCAGCTCGAGTTACAAAACCGTTTTCAGTGCCTAGAAGACTGCAATGAAGTGGACGATTTGAATGACAAGCTCGTGGAAACTGTCCATGCGGTCGGAGCTAAGTTCTGCAAGACCCGCCGCAGAAGAACACAAAAACTCTCCGATCACACTCTTAATCTCATGGCTGTTAGACGGGAGATGAAGCTACATTCTTCAACAGATTTAACAGCATACAGGCAACTGAACAGACAGATCTCCAAATGCATGCGGCGGGACTTACGCAAATTCAATACAGCTCGTATTAAAGAAGCGATTGAGCGGAACCAAGGCTCCAAAGTCTTTGCCAGAGATCTGTCTGCCAGAAAGCGCCAACTGTCAAAGCTGAAGACAGAATGTGGCAGCATCGTTTCCGGGGCACCTGATATTTTGAGTGAGATTGAGAGGTTCTATGGGCAGCTGTACACGTCATCGTTGGAGCCGCACGCAAGTGTGAGTAACGATCCAAGAGCGAGTCTTATCCGACATTATTCCGATGATATCCCGGACGTCAGTCTGAGCGAGATTAGAATGGCTCTCCAGCACCTTAAAAACGGCAAGGCCCCAGGCGAGGATGGAATTACAGCGGAGCTTCTGAAAGCGGGTGGAAAACCGGTACTTGAAGTCCTTCAGAAGCTCTTTAATTCCGTCCTCCATGGTGGCATTACACCGGAGGCGTGGAGCAGAAGTGCGGTGGTCTTGTTCTTCAAGAAAGGCGACAACGCTCTCTTGAAGAACTACAGACCGATTTCCCTTCTGAGCCGCGTCTACGTGCTGTTTTCGAGAGTCATTACGAATCGTCTCGCGCGCAGACTTGACGACTTCCAGCCTCCCGAACAAGCCGGTTTCCGAAAAGGCTTTAGCACCATAGACCACATACATACCCTTCGGCAAATTGTACAGAAGTCCGAGGAGTACAATTTGCCACTATGTCTGGCGTATGTGGACTATGAGAAAGCCTTTGATTCCGTCGAAATTTGGGCGGTGCTGCAGTCCCTTCAGCGATGCCAAGTTGACTGTCGGTATATCGAAGTGTTGAAGTGCTTGTACAGTAGGGCTACGATGGCTATCCGAGTACAGAACCAGAGTACGAAACCTATCCAATTGCAGAGAGGTGTAAGACAGGGTGACGTCATATCCCCGAAACTCTTTACCGCTGCATTGGAAGATGTTTTCAAGCTTCTGGACTGGAAAGGATACGGTATCAACATCAATGGCGAGTACATCACTCACCTTCGATTTGCCGACGATATAGTCCTTATGGCAGAATCGCTGGAGGACCTAAGCACTATGCTCAATGACCTCAATAGTGTTTCCCAACGGATAGGTCTTAAGATGAACATGGACAAAACAAAGATCATGTTTAATGTCCATGTCACACCTATGCCGGTAGTTGTTGGGAACACTAAGCTCGAAGTTGTTGACGAGTATGTTTACCTGGGACAAATAGTCCGACTAGGTAAGTCCAACTTCGACCGAGAGGTCAATCGACGGATTCAACTCGGTTGGGCAGCGTTCGGGAAATTACGGCACATCGTCTCGTCAGGTATACCTCAAAACTTGAAAACGAGACTGTACACCCAGTGCGTGTTGCCAGTGATGACATACGGATCTGAGACGTGGTCCTTCACTGCTGGCCGGATGAGGAAGCTCAAGGTCGCTCAGCGAGCTATGGAGAGGGCTATGCTCGGAGTTTCTCTGCGTGATAAACTCAGAAATGAGGATATCCGCAGTAGAACTAGAGTGACCGACATAGCCCAACGGATTAGTAAGCTGAAGTGGCAATGGGCCGGCCATATAGCTCGAAGAACCGACAACCGATGGGGAAGAAAGGTTCTCGAGTGGCAGCCTCGTACCGGCAGGCGAAGTGTAGGGCGTCCCCCCACTAGATGGAGTGACGACCTGGTAAGATATGCAGGAAGTCGATGGATGCAGGTGGCTCAGGACCGTGCTTTGTGGCATTCTTTGGGGGAGGCCTATGTTCAGCAATGGACTTGTGAAGGGCTGTAATGTTGATGATGATGAAGTTGAACGAATACAATTGGTTTGGTTTGTTATTTGCTAGTTACGGTCACTCGTACAACATACTCATACTTATTTGATTTACCTACATACATTTGCTGCATACAGCTCCGTACTGATTACTTTATTGAACTGATTATAATACATCCAGTGTATTCAGTGGGTGAGTGGAGTATATAAGATATATGAACTGTACTTCTTAAATATGGTTAAATGCGGAGCTTGTGATAAATTCCGTTCTACGGCAGAGGCCGTCTAATGTGGACAATGTCCAGTATTCTATCATCAGAGACTCTACCGAACGCTCTAAGATCAATGAACACTGGCAATGTCCAGAGTGTAAAAAGACTATACCAAACGGTAACAACTCTTCTACTCTTGTAAGGGGCATGGTTACAGAGAGTGAAAATTTAAAGTCTGCAATCTCCGGAACAAACTGTTCCTCAGAAAATATGCCAACCAGCTCCCCTGAGTCTTTTCACCAGGAATTTATTCAAGAAATTCGTCTTTTCAGAGAGGAACTTTGTAAGGTCAGGGAAGAGCTAAAGGATTTTTGGAGGGATATGGTTGAACTGCGGAAATGTTTTGTGATGTGTAATAAAAGAATGGATTAAATGGAGGTCAGGAATAGCATTCTAGAACAGAAGACTCAATGAAGCAGGTTCGTCGAAATAAATGAGCTCGAACAAACCGTTTCGTTACATCATCATCAGCATTATCATTACAGCCTTTCATAAGTCCACTCCTGAACATAGGCCTCCCCGAAGTAGTGCCACAAAGCACGGTCCTGAGCCACCTGCATTCATCGACTTCCTGCATGTCTTACCAGGTCGTCTCTCCATCTCGTGGGGGGTCGCCTTACACTTCGCCTACCGGTACGAGGCTGCCACTCAAGAACCTTTCTTCCCCATCGGTTGTCGGTTCTTCGAGCTAAATGGCCGGCCCACTGCCACTTCAGCTTACTAGTCCGTTGGGCTATGACGGTTACTCTGGTTCTACTGCGGATATACTCATTTCTAAGTTTATCACGCAGAGAAACCCCGAGCATAGCCCTCTCCATAGCTCGCTGAGTGACCTTGAGCTTCCTCATACGGCCAGCAGTGAAGGACCACGTCTCAGATCCGTAAGTCATCACTGGCAACACCCAATGGTTGTACAATTTCGTTTTAAGGTTTTGAGGTATGTCTGACGAGAAGATGTGTAGTTTCCCGAACGCTGCCCAGCCAAGTTGAATCCGTCGATTGACCTCTCGGTCGAAGTTGGACTTACCTAGTCGGAGTATTTGTCCCAGGTAAACATACCCGTCAACAATTTCGAGTTTAGTGCTCCCAACAACTACCGGCATAGGTGTGACATGGACATTAAACATGATCTTTGTTTTGTCCATGTCCATACTAAGACCTATTCGTTGGGAGACACTATTGAGGTCATTGAGCATGGTGCTTAGGTCCTCCGGCGATTCTGCCATAAGGACTATATCGTCGGCAAATCGAAGGTGAGTGATGTACTCGCCATTGATGTTAATACTGTATCCTTTCCAGCCCGGAAGCTTGAAAACGTCTTCCAATGCAGCGATGAAGAGTTTTGGGGATATAACATCACCGTGTCTTACACCTCTCTGCAATCGGATAGGTTTCGTACTCTGATTCTGTACTTGGATAGCCATCGTAGCTCTACTGTACAAACTTACACATCTGTAGTTCTTCAAGAGAGTGTTGTGACCTTTCTTGAAGAACAAGACCACCGCACTTCTGCACCACGCCTCCGGTGTAATGCCACCATGGAGGACGGAATTAAAGAGCTTCTGAAGGACTTCAAGTACCGGTCTTCCACCCGCTTTCAGAAGCTCCGCTGTAATTTCATCCTCGCCTGGGGCCTTGCTGTTTTTAAGGTGCCGGAGAGCCATTCTAATCTCGCTCAAACTGACGTCCGGGATATCTTCGGAATAGTGTCGGATAAGACTCGCTCTTGGATCGTTACTCACACTTGCGTGTGGTTCCAACGATAACGTGTACAGCTGCCCATAGAACCTCTAAATCTCACTCAAAATGTCAAGTGCCCCGGAAACGATGCTGCCACACTCGGTCTTCAGCTTTGACAGTTGGCTCTTTCTGGCAGACAGATCTCTGGCAAAGACTTTGAGCCTTGGTTCCGCTCGATCGCTTCTTCAATACAAGCTGTATTGAAGTTGCGTAAGTCCCGCCGCATGCATTTGGACATCTGTCCGTTCAGTTGCCTGTATGCTGTCTAATCTTTTGAAGAATATAGCTTCATCTCCCGTCTAACAGCCATGAGATTGAGTGTGTGGTCGGAGAGTTTTTGTGTTCTTCTGCGGCGGGTCTTGCAGAATATAGCTCCGACTGCATGGACAGTTTCCACAAGCTTATCATTCATATCGTCCACTTCATTGCAGTCTTCTAGGCACTGAAAACGGTTTTTTAACTCGAGCTGAAAGGTTTCGGGACTTTGGAACAGAGCACGAGAAGGACGGAGCGTTGACTTCATGAGACGTGACCCCTCCAACTTAACGTTTAGGTTCAGTGTGCCTCTAACCATTCGGTGATCGCTACCAGTTTTCATCCTCGCGATCACGGAGACATCACTGAACAGTTGTCGTCTGGTCGTCATAATGAAGTCAATCTCAATTTTTGTGGAACCATCGGGGCTCGATCAGGTCCACTTCCTGTGGGGCCGCTTCTGGAAGAAAGAGTTCATCATAAAGAGTCCCTCTTTCTCCATGAAGTCGGCCAGCTGCTGGCCCCTTGGGTTCCGTTGCCCTATTCCAAATTTCCCTACTTTCAGCTCACCGTTCTCTCTTTTGCCTAGTTTTGCATTGAATTCTTCCATTAACACCGTATGTTAGGTTTTGGAGGAATGCATGGCTCTAGAGAGATACCCTCATACATTTCCTCCACCTCCTCATCGGGGTGTGCCGAGTTTGGAGCGTAAACCTGTACGACCTTCAGCGAATACCGTTTGGTGATTCTGAGTATAAGGTACGCAACCCTCGTCGACACACTCTCAATCTTTACAACGTAGTTAACAAGCGACTTGTGGACGATAAATCCGACACCTCTTTGGGACAGATGGTCGCCCTCCCGTTGATAGAGCAAGTTGCCGGATTCGAGGATTACCGTGTCCTCCCCCTCTCTTCGGACTTCGGATAATCCTATAATATTCCAGCGTAATTTGTCTATCTCTTCTTCTAGCTCCACGATCTTCTCGTCAGTCCTCAGGATGCGTGCGTTGTATGTTGCCAGGTCGAGTCGTCTTATGTGGCAACCGAACCTCCACCGGAGATTCTTAGCACCCCTGCTCCGCCGTTACCATGGTCGCCACCGTAGCCTGAATTAGTGGGGCCGCCGGGGACTGGGGGCCGTTTCTTTGTTACTCTCATCATAGGGGGGTATTTGCCATAGTTGCCACGCTTGGCGAGCTGGTTGGCAACCGCAGTTTGTTATTCTTAGTTTGTTGTTATCAGGAAGATGCTGCTGCCCATCTCCTGCCTGTTTCCCTTTGTCGCCTTTCACGACACCCACGGGAAGCTATGGGGTAGTGGATATTCTTAACCGACACTACACGGCTTTCGTTACGCGTGAGCTTAATGATTGAGAGCAGGAGTTGCTTGCGGCTGACCTTGAGATCGCAAATATTCCGGAAGAGAGAACTAAGAACATCACTTATATGACCGTTTCGGTAGCTGCCAAGCTCGGAGTGTCGCTGCACGAAAACGCACGGGTGCAAAAAATCAGGGTAACAGTGCACAGATGCAGGTAAGGGGCGGGGACGACGCGTGGTGGTGCGCCTAGCGTGCCGCCAGCTGCGCGACGAGTTGTTACGAAGCGCACGCGTGCGATGCCATGCTACCACCGCTTATTTTGGTCTGCCAGGTCCACCTTGTCGCTTCTATATTAATGAGCGTCTCTCAAGAGCTAATCGTCAGCTACTCTTCCGGGTTCGGGAGGCAACAAGGCAACTACGCTGGACATATTCATGGACCAGACGTGGTAGAATCTATGCTCGTCAGAGATATGGGAAAACTGCTCATTGCATCCGATCTGAGGCAGATCTGATTCGTGTTATTATCAACGATGCAGTATGGCCACCTTTAAGTTAATTAAATGACTTTGCTATTTTTGGATATTATTTATATTTGTACAACATGCATATTTTTAATCATGTATGTAACTCTTGTTGTAAGACTTCTACATTTTTAGTATGATTTTTCTGTACGCTACATTTAAACTGTGTAACCTTATGATTAATTATGTTACTTGTGTTCACTTTTGTTTATTATTATGCTTATGCTACAAAAATGTTCGTTTGTAAATTTTGTGAAAAATAACAAATTAAATAGTGGTAAAAATATTCATAGTCACCAAATACTTATACTGCTACCGTTTGTTTACATACATTTTCATACTCAATACCAATTATTATAAGTGAAAATTGTAGGCCTAAAATTTTCTATTAAATTATATAATTATGTAAAACAAATTATATTATATTAAATATTGTGATCGTCTATCTATATATTATGATTTAAATCTATAGGGAAAACACAGTAATATGAATTCAAAATCTATATTTACAATCTACCCAACTTAATAAAAGTGAAAAACAAATTACTCAAAAATGGTTTAATTAATACTGGGTTGCCCAGGTTCACATTATGGCAATAAATAAAATATGATTGAGGGAAGGTGAGGAAGGGAGCTGATGACAACACTACAACAGTTCAATGAACGATCTTCAGTAAACTATTTCACCTACATGAAATAAATCATGATCACAACATGATCATTTTAATACCATAGATCACCTACATGATCTTCAAAAATGTATTTTACCTACATGAAATGTATCATGGTCACATACATGACCATTTTAATACCATAGATCACCTACATGATCTTCAATAAAGCATTTCATCTACATGAAATCTATCACGATCACATTTCTGATCATTTTAATACCATAGATCACCTACATGATCTTCAATAATGCATTCACCTACAATATGAAATGGATCATGATCATATACATGATCATTTCAATACCGTAGATCACCTAAATGATCTTCAATAATGCATTTCACCTACATGAATATACTATGATCTCATACATGATCATTTAATATCATACACCACTTGCAATAAGTATTATTACTCGACTTACATATTTTATTTATTTCAATAATATCAACGTACTTAGATTGTTACATTAGAACACATAAATTAAGAATTATAAACTGTTTAAATAAAAACTTCCTCATTGATTGAAATCTAAACGTCGGTAAAATAAAAAAATGAAGGTAGGTCGTAACGTTCATAATACTGCGCAGTAAATGTTTAGCGTAGTTATGTTAAACTTCCCCTTTTTTATAAAAATAGATCCTTTTTATAACTTTTCATGCATACACATTCAAGTAATAAATATTAGGCAATTACATGATTTCGACTCGTGGGTTCTTATCACTTCTGAGATTTGAAGATCTTTATTTTATATTCGACAACTTACAGGTAATATAGGAATACAGGGTATTTTTGAAACGCTTCCGAAAACGAAGACAGATGATAGTACTAAGGAATCCTTTGATCATGGGTCACAAATAAATTCGATCCTGATGAAAAAAATCATCTTTTTACCACGTTTTATTAGCTATATTCAGGCGCCATCATGTTAGTACAGCTAAATGAAACGATAATTTCATTAAAAAAAATTCATGGAAATACTTAGACATAAAACCAGCAGTGGAATTACTGAATTACAATCAGCTGACTAGGAGTCAATATACGCGCGAACGCCGAATTCGCCTAGCGAATGGTACCACAATACCTAATAATTTACAACATTTGTCTAAATACCTAATTCATCTACTTAACCTAATATTATGCCACTATGCTCGTCTCCACCTAGCCACTATATTCACAGGTTAAATAAACCAAATACCTGGTTCGATTCGATAAAAAAATTACTCTGTCGTGTATCTAAATCCTCCGTGGTCTTATGAGATGCGGCTCAAATTGTGCTCCATTAATTTCGAGGCAGATTTGGGCTCGGTGTTGCCTCATGCAGGCGGGCATCATCGTGTGGTCTTCGACACATTCCGTACGTAGTTGGTCGAAAACATCCACGATCCTTTGGCGCATTTCGTCAGCACTATCACACTCACGATTAAAAGTCATAAACTCAAGATTAAAAACGAAACAAGAAATTTAAAACGTAACAACAAGAATAATATCATTAAGTAATAAATAACAAGTAATAACGACAATATTTTATTAAACAAAACAATTGAACTGTCTCTTGTGATAGTCAAAACGGAAATTTCTCAAAAACTAAAATTGTTTTAGCGGAATGATTAATAAACATCCCGCTAAAACAAATGCGCACAAGTTAAAGTCCTTGAAGCACTGGAACCTTCCACACACCGTTAAACCGTTAGGTATGTTAAGACATCGCCAACGTTTATTTTATTTATAAGCTTAGTTATCCCTACGACCAGTCTTCATATGGAATTTAAAAGTTATGATTGTCATTTTAATAAAATTACACAATCATTTATTTTTTAACGGTGGTAGAGCCACGCGGTAGTTTTTGCTTTTGCACGTATGGGCCGGCTCAAGCCGGTTTGGTACCACCACCTCACAGAATACCGGCGTGAAGTAGATGCTCTGCTTCTGCGTTTCGTCCGGTGAGTGCAAGTGGCCGGAGGCCAAATCCCCCCTTCCCCCATCAATATGGTAGCGAAATTACATTAAAGACTACTCCAGGAACCCTCCTGGAATAGTCTTTAATGTTATTTCGCTACCTTACCTACCTTCCTTACCAGGGGTGCTGGTGGGTACCAATCCTAGAATAGAATCCCTCGCTGAGTATCCACGACCATGTAATTCCACGGGATAGCCTGAGCGTGGGTGCTCAGGATGCCCCGCGTATTCCGGGGGGGTGGGGGCAAATTCCGCTCAAAACAATAACTGCTTGGGGCGAACTGAGCAACAATACCAAGGTGCCACGCTATCCGTGAATTTCTGCAGCATCAGGGGAATTCACTCGAACCAAAATGCCATCAACTACCATCTCGAGACGGCGAAGCCGGCCTTGTTCTTTCTGGCTGAGACGCAGGTGTCCTCTCCAGCTGATACTTCATATCTTTCCTACCCGGCGTACAAATTGGAGTACTGCTTTGTGGCTCGGGCTGTAGTTTTCGTATAACGTGTGTTCTCAACGCCTCGGCAGTCTTGATGGTTCGGAGCTGTTCATCCTTTGGCTACGCGTAGACAGCGACGACCATCCGTGCGTTTACGGGAGCCTCTATAGGTCCCATAGCGGTAATGCTGACACAGACCGTACGTGTACGTAGTCATCGACCACGTACAAATAGCTACAGATTCTTTACTACAGCAGGTACCATCCGCAGAGTTCGTAATCCTTGACGATTTTAACGCCCACCACGCCAAATGGCTTGGTTCTCGTTTAACTGATCATGCGGGAAGATCTGTTTATGACTTTGCTTTGGCATATGGTCTGACACAACTAGTTACTTCGCCTACGCGGATTCCAGATGTGGAGGATCATACACCTTCCCTGTTGGACTTTCTGCTGACCTCTCATCCGGACGGATATCAGGTCTCCGTCGATGCCACTCTGGGCCCTTCGGACCATTGTCTGAATTGGAGTGTGGTGCTACTCACGCTCCGTTGCGTTCTGCAGATTGCCCCCTAGTTTGGCATTACAGGTCAGCGGATTGGGACGAAATGCGGTCTTTCTTTGCATCTCTCACTGTCTGTCTGTCACTGATGTGGTGCTACAGGGAATGGAACTATTTATTCCATCATCTGTGGTACCCATCGTAGGCAGATCTCAACCTTGGTTTGATCGCTCCTATAAGACTGCATTATGCAGTAAGCAGGAGTTTTATTAAGCCTGGGCTGCGGCTTCGGCGACTCGGGATGTAAACAGAAGCATGGTTAAAAAGAAGTATTATTTCGCCTCCAGGTCCTTCAAAAGAGTTATTGCCAAAGCAAAGTCAGAGCACATAGGCGGAACTGGTGAGAAACTAGTTCGCCTTATTTCAGAAACCTGTGCATTCTGGTTTCTCGCCAAGGCTGTCCAAGGAAATTTCTGTAAGCCATCACTACCATTTCTGCACAGGTAAGATGACTCACTGGCCCACGCCGCAAAAGAGAAAGCCGACCTTTAAGGCTCCCTTTTTGCGTCCAACTCGACTCTTGATGACGGGGGGAACACACCGCCGACCATCCCACGGTGTGAGTACTCCATGCCAGATGTGCGGTTCTCACAGCGCTTGGTTCGCCCAGCACTCCTCTCCCTGGACATCCACAAGTCGAGTGGGCCTGACGGAATCACCCCAATTGTGCTGAGGACGTGTGCTCCGGAGTTGACACCGGTTCTAACGCATCTTTTCCGGTACTCCCACTCCCTAGGCGTAGTCCCGAAATCGTGGAAGACAGCTTTTGTCCACCTGATCCCTAAACAAGGCGACCGCTCAGACCCGTCCAACTACAGGCCTATTGCCATCACCTCCTTGTTCTCCAAAATAATAGAATCCATTATTAACTGCCAGCTCATGCCGTACCTTGAGGATCACCAACTGGTTAGTGACCGCCAATAAGGTTTTCGTCGGGGTCGATCAGCTGGTGATCTTCTGGTTTACCTGACTCATAGATGGGCGGAGGCAGTAGAGTCCAAGGAGGAGGCGTTGCCCGTTAGTTTGGACATTGCGAAGGCCTTCGATTGGGTTTGTCACAAAGCGCTTCCTTCGAAGCTCCCTTCCTATGGGCTTCCCGAGAAATTGTGCAATTGGATCACGAGCTTGCTTGCAGATCGGAGCACCATGGTCGTTGTAGACGGTGCATGCTCCGACTACAAGCCTATTAACACTGGTGTTCCTAAGGCTGTGTGTGTCACCAACGCTGCTCTGCATATCAATGATCTGTTGCAAACTGGTAACATTCATTGCTATGCGGATGACAACACTGATGATTCTATATACACCGGCCGTGCCAATATTTCTCGGGAACACGTCGCCAAGTACCGGAACAAACTTATGTTTGAAGTCGAGTATTTGTTGAACAAAGTCTGGGATTGGGGGCGACTAAATCTAGTCCAGTTTAATCCTCAGAAGACACAAGTTTGCGCGTTTACCGCTAAAAAGAAACCCTTTGTCGTATCTCCTCAATTTCAAGGCACTTCCCTTGTTGCCTCAGCCAGTATCGGAATCCTTGGCGTCGACATATCAAGTGACGTACAGTTTTGTGGTCACTTGGAAGAGAAGGCCAAATTGGTCCCTAAAAAGCTTGGCGTGCTCAGCAGAGCGGGACAGTATTTCATGCCGGCACACCGTCTGCAACTTTACAAGGCGCAGGTTCAGCATCACATGGAATACTGTTCCCATCACTGGACAGAGGCTCCTCAGTGCCAGCTCCTTCCACTTGACCGCATCCAGCGCAGAGCGGCTTGAATTGTCGACGACCGAGTCCTTTCCGATCGGCTCGATTCTTTGACACTGCGAAGAGATATTGCATCCCTTTGCATTTTCTTTCACATTTACCACGGGTAGTGCTCCTAAAATTCCTAAAATTTTTGGATTAATCCCAGCCACCAAATTTCACGAACGCACATCGCGGCAAAACTCCCGATACCATCCACACCATCTGGATTATTGGCGGTCCACCACTGTGCAATTTAGAAGGTGTTTTCTTCCTCGCACAACTTCCTTGTGGAATCGATTACCATCTGCGATTTTTCCGGACCGATACGACTTAGGGACCTTCAAGAAAAGAGCGTACTCCTTTTTAAAAGGCTGGCAACGCATCTGCAATTCCCCTGGTTCCCCTGGTGTTGCAGTTGTTCGTGGGCGGCGGTAGTCACTTACCATCAGGTGAGCCGCACGCTCGTTTGCCCCTTCTCCTATAAACAAAATCAATTGTAATCTGACGCAACAAAGCAGTTCTTTACTAAAAAAATAATAAACGTACCTAACTGCGTACTCAGTACTCACATAATTATAAACAAAATTTCATCGTTATCTTTAATTTTGTATAAGAAAATAGAAATGAAATGGTACTGAATAATTTAATAGTTAAAATCAATTGCAATTATGATCGACAGTTGATTATTCTATCTGAATTAATGTAAAAAATAATACTTTAACTTTATAAAAGCTTTTAGAAAAATTTACTTCGCGAAATATCCGCGTTATAAAATAAAATGATGTGTCTTACCTTGTATAAAGAGCACCTCCCGCCCTCCCTCAATTGCGTGCACTATCCCCGTCACCACTAATCCCAGCACCGCTACTCCCAACACCACTACACTAGGCAAGACACACCACTGACGATAATACGACACGTGTTTCGCCTCTACACGAGGCATCCTCAGGTGATATAGACTGTACGATGGCTAACCGCTAAGTGAGTGGCGAGTCAAAACAAGTGCTTTTTATACAGACCGATGACGCAACCGCTCTCTACTTAAGGAGCGAGCGACTGCGTCATGCGATAAAACATGCGACCAATCACCGCTGGACTTACGCAGCCGTTTGTAAAAGTTGAAAGTAGTGGTGCTGGGATTAGTGGTGACGGAGATAGTGCACGCAATTGAGGGAGGGCGGGAGGTGCTCTTTATACTAGTTAAGACACATCATTTTATTTTATAACGCGGATATTTGCGAAGTAAATTTTTCTAAAAGCTTTTATATAATGGATTTCCGCAAAGTAACGCCTGATTCTATTAATTACTTTTACTTTAGTTTAATTGACTTTCCGTATTTAATCCGACCAATACTTTGAATTTAAAAAGAGGTACGTCAAAATTATTAAAAATTACTTGCAAGTTTTATAGTGTCTGCCGCCTCTAATTCTTATGTCGCCGGCAAACTAAATTTCAGTGCAACATGGCAGCGTTGGCAATGCCATGCAGTGGAGGAAGTGTCTGCGCATGGATACAGTCGCATTCTAAAGTACTACATGGTATTAGGCTATATGTTTTATAATATTATAGTAATTGTTTTATTGTAAAATCATAATAGGTGTTTACTAGCTACTTAGAACTTTAGAATAGGTTGGAATTAAAAAGGGATAATGTTTACCTGAGCATTATTTGTTATTTCTATCGTAAAATATAAAGTACTTTGTAACAAGAAAACTTAAGTTAAGGGTGACACACCGTCCATTATATCGTCTTGGGTCACATGGAAACCAGATGTCGATGGTGTGTTGGTGTTACTGGATGCTACTTCATCATCACTTTCATCTTCGCTTAAACGTCTGTCATCAGAATCATCATCATCATCAATGCGAATGATAAAACTTTCGTCATTAGGTCGATCACATGGTAATTTTTTCGGTATTCTTCCTCATTATTTTTAACTTTACTGCACAATTTTCCCCATTCACCTTCTCCCATCATATTTACCTTTTCGTTCAGTCATAAAGCAATAGATATAAATGATTTTTCTTTCCTTCCTTTTTAAAACCAACGTCGCGAGTTGCAAAGTAAGCTGTGTGTGCGACTGTATTTTGGGAAAGAACAAAGCGCGGGAAGCATGACCCAACAGCATGCGCGACAGTCATACTGGCGAGCGTTCCCCCGTCGCGCGCCCATCGTACCACTAATTTGATCGATAAATCGCTCAGTGCCCAGGTTCAAGGCCAGGGTTCTTTTTACGTGACGGGACCTATAAGAGTTCGGCGTCCGCGAGGAAATTGACCCTATTGTCAGCTGATGTTCTTTTAAGTTTCACTGCTGGTTTTTGTTTAAGTATTTTCATGATTTTTTTTATGAAATTATCGTTTCATTTAGCTGTACTAACATGATGGAGCGTGAATAAAGTTAATAAAACGTTGTGAAAAGATGATTTTTTTTTCCTCGAGATCAAATTTATTTGTGACCCATGTTCTAAGGTGTAGTACCTACTATCATCTGTCTTCGTCTTCGGGAGCGTTTCACAAACACCCGGTATAATAACATAAATCCGAGTATCGATTGATTAAGTAGTCCATTCTACTCTCAAGCTCCTAGTAGTGGAATGAATCTACTCCCTGCGATTCCGCTTTTTCTCTCCTCTCAAACTGTTTAAGTGAATAATTATTTTTAAATCATATACATGATTATATTAATTAATTTTTCTCATAAACTTCAAAAGTAGAGTGTTGCTAATTGGGGGTTTAATTTTCTAAAATTAAACACCCGAAATCATGACAGTAGAAAAATTAATAATTGGTTAGGTAGGCACTTTAAAACCTCTTCAACCAGATTTGTGATTTTCAACAAATGTATTATTAATCAGTGCAAACAGAAGTTTTTAAAGGTAATATACAACTAATTTAAGAATAATGGCGTGTGTGTATCGGTAATAAATGGAATAGCTGTACAACTCGCCCCCGAATACGAGTATGCTCTAAAACGGGTTGAAACGTAAAATTACCATAACGTTAATGCATTATGACATGCTAATGTTTTAAAAAGGTATTCTTGTAAATCTAATCTATTTTATATTCAAATTAGCCTTAGGTACATTATTTGATATGAAAGAGTAGAAATTATTGTACTACGATTTAATATTCTTGAATCGTTTTTTGGGTTTAAAATATAATACTACTTTTAAGTTTTACATTTTTCAAATTACGTTTTCATTAGACATGAAATAGTTATTTTACCTATGCATGTCCTGAATTACTAAGGCATGTGCATTGACTTATTGCTCTATAGTTGCCATATTCCCTCTTATACCCATATACTATTAGTTAATTTGTGCCATATGTTCCTAACCATTTTCACATTGTTCGAATTCCAGTCGAAGTCAACATTGTCTTGAGAACAATTACAACAATTTACATGATGTGTTATTATTGTCCTTGTGTCTCTGAGAATGCATTCTAGTTCTCTTTTGTTTTATTACACGACGTGATTGACCAGCCTGTATATAATTTTTGGCACTATAATATATTTGGTGATTTTCTAAGTTATTTTAGTGTATGAATTCGGATAATAAAGGATAAAAAAAGGAAAATTTTATCATAGGGTTTGAGATTGCAGTGGGTAGCTTGATATTGCTGCAATATGAGTTGCACTGCACACGCCTTGCAAGACTTCTGTCTCACAAAAAAGGTAGTGAAAACTAAAACCCAACTGCAAAAAAAGAAAACTAAAAAGCTATCAACTGCTACTGATTTTAAGCATTTTTATATTTATTACTATTATGGTGCTTAAGTATTTTTGTAATGTCATTGCAATACCTTTTTTGTTTTAACATCATTAGATATACGAGTATATTACACACAATTCATAAGTTCATTACAGTATAAAACGTTATTGGATTTAATATTATTATTATTAATTTTATTTTAATGCATGCCGTACCTTACCTTAAATATTTCAGGGTATTTATTGGATAAAAAATAATTTTATTTTTACTAAATTTAAAAAAAATGTAGAACTTTCCAGAATTAATTCTTAAACTCAAAAAGAGAGGAAAAAAATTTTTTTGTAGTTACACCACAGAATAAATTTTAGTACTGGTTACATACCTAATAAAATAAAATTATTTCTTTACTTTTATATTAATTTATACACGTATATCAATTCTCACAAACCATAAGCAATATTAAAAAGGTTTCGAGCAAAACTTTTCTGGTTTGCAATTTTACATAAAAGGGTTCAAAATATTTTATATTAGTCCTCATAGGTGACAACGCATTAATAACAAAAATTGGTTTTTGAGTGTTAATTATTTTCCTTCTAGGTAGTAGGAATCTTTTTCTGACTAGCTCACTATTTCTACCGCCAATTAGTGGAGCTTGCGCTGTTGTGTTTCGGTCTAAAGGCCTATTATAAAGACAGCCAGTTTAAATATAGGCTGTGAAGCATTCTATATTAGTCCTCAGAGTTACCAAGCATCTGTGACCTTTTTTGTTTGGAGTTGGCCGCATGTGTTCGTGCACTGTAGTGGCCACATACAATCAGGTGGACTGTAAATTCATTTGTCACTTCAGTTTTATAAATTAAAAAAAGCTTTCAAATATGACCCAAAAAATTAAAGAAACAGGTGTATTAAAGTGGAAGTGGAAGAATGTTTGTTTTCCTGTACCTCAAAAAACAATAACATAGGAATCCAAAAAGCTGGTATTCTGTACCTGTTAAAACGCTAGTAGAGTAATAGTTAGTAGCATTTTTTATTCAAAAGAAATAAAACGGCAACTTGTTTCAGTTAAACTAAAATATGCGACCTAAATTAAATGGCAAGGCCAACAAAATCTCGTAATATGCCAAATCCAAATCTTATAAATAAAAGTTCAAACATTTGTTACTATAGCTATTCGATATCGAAATTGCATTTCTTTGATAAATGACGCGACTACGAGTATATCTCTTTTTATCTTTTCAAATTAACCCTTATCAATTTTGACATATCTGAGGATTATACTTAATACAATTTTTCATGGTCTACACGTACGCTTAGTCTATGCTTATGTATGCTCTAAGCTGTTATAAGTTTAGTTTTCGCTTAAAATATTCTCAAGATTGAAGAATATTTTTTGAACAGGTATTAGTATAATAATTACAAATTCTAAGCATAGATATACATAATAATAGAACCACACTATCCGATGCTTACCGTAACTATTACTGTTAGAGCCTATCGAAAATCCATTGCTAAACATAGTTCTCTCGAGCCTAGAAAGCGTGTTGGCATTTAATATTATTTTGAGTTGTAATCAGGAAAATGCTGCTGCCCATCCCTTGTTTCAGTTTACTTCTGTCGCGTCTTACGACACCCACGGGACGATATGGGGTAATGAACACCGCCAATATAGGGTTGAGCTTAAAGCTGAAACTACTTTAAACAGGTCTAAATATATATATCATTTATAAAATGATAATATGACGGCACGGTAGCGCGCAATGTGCCAGGCGCCAACTGTGGCGCACCTGTGTTGCGATTTTTGTTTAGCCTTTAAATAACTGTTCTGGGTTTGGATGTTTTTCTCAGTACTATACGAGTGTATAAACAGGGGTATAAGTAGTGAGAAAATATATGTATTACCATCTTACCATTATGTGAGCCGTATGCTCGTTTGCTACCGCTTATATAAAAAATATGGCTGGCTCATTGCCATAACAGCTTATTCAACCGTACCATGTAGAGTACGTGAGGGTAATATGGTACATCTGGTTAATGATGGTCACTTTCTTATAACTCAAAAACTACAGCCTAATTTGCATAGATGGCTTTGTGATACGATAGCTCTTCATCAGTCATTCAAATAATAAAGGGTCAAAAGGCCGCCACTTTATCGACGCCATTTTGATAGTTGATATTATAGTAAGTACTTGAGGATAATATGGTCACCTTAAGCTTTATCGCCCTATAAAACCAAAATTATGAGGAGAACAGAGACAAAAACACAAAGTCGTATACTATAACAAATATATTAAGAAAAAAAATAGCAAACAAGCTTTGGAATAATTAGGAACACTACGAAAATTCAACTAGGTACTACACAATACAAAATCGACTATAATATTTGCAATAATATCAACTGTCAAAATAGCGTCGATAAAGCAGCGCCTTTTTGACCCTTTATTATTTGATAGACTGATCAAGAGCTATCGTATCACAGAGCGTTCTATGCAAACGACGCTGTAGTTTTTGAGTTATAAGAAAGTGACCATATTAACCGAATGACCATATTACCCTCACGTACTATAGTTAGTTTTTTTTTAAGTTGATTTTTCAAAGTGTTGCTAATTATTGCCAAGGCTTGTTTATTATTTTTTTCCATATTAGTTATAGTATACGACATTGTGTATTTGTCTCTGTCCTCCTCCTAGTTTTGGTTTTATAGGGCGGCAAAGCTTAAGGTGACCATATTACCCTGACGTACCTTATTATGAGTTTAGACGAGAGAAGACGACATTGAAGTTAGCAACCACCAAGAAAGTTTTATTCACCGAAATTATGTATTAATTTCACTGTGCATTTATATATTGATTGCTAATTTAACTAACTACAGCCGCATATTAATACTGCTATTTCACGCTGGTATTCTGTAATAACGTGGTCTATCCCCAGTTAAGTACAGTTATAAGTAAAGTACAGAACCTTTTTTTGTTTTAAATTTAATTAATTAAACACTTGATACAAAGTCAAATGAGAACAAATTAAAATGTCGGTAAACTTTTAAAATCGTTAATGTTAGCTTTTAAAAAGTTAATTCGCTTTCGAAAGCAACATTTGTACCTAAAGTAAAAGGAGTCAAAGTTACATCAACTTAAATGTTTAGGTAAGACTCGCTGAAACGAGGGTTGAAAATAACGAAAAGAGAAGCGTTGAATAATTAGGTTTAAATTAAAAATCTATTCATATAGTCTTAGATACATGTGTTAAGTGAATTAATATTTAAGGTCTCCTTGATTCAAAAAGTTAGAGAATCATCCCTAAAATTAGAAAATTATAAATTCGTAATTTTATTATTTTATTAACCGTTAGGAGGTCCTATATTATAAGTGTAAATTTTGTGAAAATGTGAGATTTGGTTGATTTGTCTTTTACTAAGCAAAATATTCTCTTTTAGTTTTGAATTGGTTTTTTACACATTTTTTAATAATAACAAGAATGTTAAAGAATCATTCAAGCAGCCTTCTGAAGGACGCACTGAGTACCAACCATAGAATTATCACGCGGTAGGAACGCAGTCTACTACAAAACACGAGCGTCAAAGTAACGCAAGGTTATTATGTTAGTGCGAGCGAGTCGAATGTGCCTACGCTCGTCAAGTCGTCATACGTACACATACACGGCATTCAGTGATACCAGTTTCTGGCGTTTACAATCGAATTGTGCAATTCATTACTTTATTAATTAATTATAATTTATCGATTAAATAAAGATTACGTATTACGTACGAAGAGGCATTTTATGAGAATATAAAATGGAATAAAATAAACACGATAATGATGGTACTGTAATAACTTTATTATACATATTATTTTAATGCTACAAAAATGCGGACGTAATAAAATTTTTGGAAATTATGTTATAAATAATTATTTAATCGTATGCAATAAGGACAACGTGTGACGTTTGATTTTAACCGACTTCAAAAAAAGGAGGAGGTTCTCAGATATACACGCTGAAATTTTAATTTTAAAGTTACCTGATTTTAATTGACAGTAAATAAAGGAGTCTTTATTCTATAGTCCAAAACTTTTACTTGGTCAATGACACAGTTAAGAAAATAAATCAGTTGCGTTAAAATAGCGTCAATGGATCGCTCTCAGCTGATCACTTCATATTAGTTTTATATAGGCACCCATAAGGCACCAATTTTAATATTATGTTTATACTTAGATAAATAGGTATCTACATATAAACGTTTGACTTTTACACAGAGCGTTGCGATTTAACGTTTTAAATAGATACAAAAATCTTTTAAAAATCTTTACTGTACCAAAACAATTGGTACCAGTAAAGATTTTTAAAAGAAAATTGTGTTTTTTTTTCTCACAACTAGCAACATTTGTAACATGATAGCTTAAGTAAGTATTTTTTTGTAGTTTTACGAGTGATTTACGTAATAATAATCAATTAAATATATATAATTATCTCTGAAATGTATTACCATCACTTTTTGATGTTTGTCATCACTGTTATGACAATATTTTAAGTCATTTTTACAATTTTTGCGTGCTCTTCTCCGTAAGACGAGACGTTGCGCACTGACGGCACGGTAAGTGAACTAACGCGGTGTCGCGTTAGTTTTACATGCTTTACTATCGGTGCACGTACTACGATTTTGTACGTAATAATTCCATGGTACCAACATTTACTAACCAGATTAGTCGACTGGCTTCCGGTTACGGTGCAGTGGCGTTGTAATAATATCCATTACCCTATATCATCGTAATAGGCAACAAAGGGAAACTGAAACAGGAGATGGGCAGCATCACCTTCCTGATAACAACTTCAAAATAATAAAACAAATTCTTTTATCAACCCTGCCAAGCGTGACAACTATTGTGAAGCAATCTATAGAGGAGGCCTACGTTAAGCTGGTAACTTTTTAGGCTGTAATGGATGGTTTAAATATTATTATAATTTACAATGGCGTTTCATACAATGCAATAAAAGCTAAATACAAAAAAAAATATTTAGTCCTACTTGCATTATAGCTATATGTGTTTCAAGACTCTTATCACTAACTCTTCTCACTAGCGGTGACGACCAGTCATGGACGTACTAGTTCCATTAACAGCCAAAGAATTTTACATAGTCTTACTTGCATTATAGCTATATGTATTTCAAGACTCTTATCACTACCTCTTCTCACTAGCGTTGACGACCAGTCACGAACGTACTAGTTCCATTAGCAGCCAAAAAAATTTACATAGTCTTACTTGCATTATGGCTATATGTTTCAAGACTCATCACTACCTCTTCTCACTAGCGGTGACGACCAGTCACGGACGTACTAATTCCATTAGCAGCCAAAAAGTTTTATATAGTCTTAGTTGCATTATGGCTACATGTGTTTCAAGACTCATCGCTACCTCTTTTCACTAGTGGTGACGACCAGTCACGGACGTACTAGTTCCATTAGCAGCCCCTAAAAAGATAGTCATTACAATAAATTAAACAAATACAAAGCCAAGCCGTGCAGTTGCGGTTAAGAATATCCACTACACCATATCTTCCCGTGGATGTCGTAAAAAGCGACAAAGGGAAATAGGCAGGAGATGGGCAGCAGCATCTTCCTGATAACAACAAACTTACAATAACAAACTGCGGTTGCCAACCCGCTCACCCGGCGTGGCAACTATGGCAAATACCCCCCTATGATGAGAGTAACAAAGAAACGGACCCCAGTCCCCGGCGGCCCCGCTATTACAGGCTACGGTGGCGACCATGGTAACGGCGGAGCAGGGTGTGTTAAGAATCTCCGGTGGAGGTTCGGTTGCCACATAAGACGACTCGACTTGGCAACATACAACGCACGCATCCTGAGGACTGACGAGAAGATCGTGGAGCTGGAAGAAGAAACAGACAAATTACGCTGGCATATTATAGGATTATCCGAAGTCCGAAGAGAGGGGGAGGACACGGTAATCCTCGAATCCGGCAACTTGCTCTATCACCGGGAGGGCGACCATCTGTTCCAAGGAGGTATCGGATTTATCGTCTACAAGTCTCTCGTTAACAACGTTGTAATGATTGAGAGTGTATCGACGAGGGTTGTATACCTTATACTCAGAATCACCAAACGGTATTCGCTGAAGGTCGTACAGGTTTACGCAGCAACCTCGGCACAGCCTATATAAAACTAATATGAAGTGATCAGCTGAGAGCGATCCATTGACGCTATTTTAACGCAACTGATTTATTTTCTTAACTGTGTCATTGACCAAGTAAAAGTTTTAGACTATAGAATAAAGACTCCTTTATTTACTGTCAATAAAAATCAGGTAACTTTAAAATTAAAATTTCAGCGTGTATACCTGAGAACTTCCTCCTTTTTTTGAAGTCGGTTAAAATCAAACGTTACACGCTTTCCTTATTGCATACGATTGAATAATTATTTATAACATAATTTCTAAAAATTTTATTACGTCCGCATTTTTGTAGCATTAAAATAATATGTATAATAAAGTTATTACAGTACCATCATTTTAGAAACCTTTCAGCTCGAGTTACAAAACAGTTTTCAGTGCCTAGAAACTGCAATGAAGTGGACGATATGAATGACAAGCTCGTGGAAACTATCCATGCGGTCGGAGCTAAGTTCTGCAAGACCCGTCGCAGAAGAACACAAAAACTCTCCGATCACACTCTCAATCTCAGGGCTGAGATGAAGCTACATTCTTCAATAGATTTGACAGCATACAGGAAACTGAACAGACAGATGTCCAAATGCATGCAGCGGGACTTACGCAACTTCAATACAGCTTGTATTGAAGAAGCGATCGAGCGGAACCAAGGCTCCAAAGTCATTGTCAGAGATCTGTTTGCCAGAAAGAGCCAACTGTCAAAGCTGAAGACCGAGTGTGGCAGCATCGTTTTCGGGGCACCTGAGATTTTGAGTGAGATTGAGAGGTTCTATGGGCAGCTGTACACGTCATCGTTAGAGCCACACGCAAGTGTGAGTAACGATCCAAGAGCGAGTCTCATCCGACACTATTCCGAAGATATCCAGGACGTCACTCTGAGCGAGATTAGAATGGCTCTCCAGCACCTGAAAAACGGCAAGGCCCCAGGCAAGTATGGAAATACAGCGGAGCTTCTGAAAGCGGGTGGAAAACCGGTACTTGAAGTTCTTCAGAAGCTCTTTAATTCCGTCCTCCATGATGACATTACACCGGAGACGTGGAGCAGAAGTGCGGTGGTCTTGTTCTTCAAGAAAGGTAACAACGCTCTCTTGAAGAATACAGACCAATTTCACATCTGAGCCGCGTCTAAGTGCTGTTTTCGAGAGTCATTACGAATCGTCCCGCGCGCAGACTTGACGACTTCCAACCTCCCGAACAAGCCGGTTTCCGAAAAGGCTTTAGCACCATAGACCACATACGTACCCTTCGGCAAGTTGTAGAGAAGTCCGAGGAGTACAATTTGCCACTATGCCTGGCGTATGTGGACTATGAGAAAGCCTTTGATTCCGTTGAAATTTGGGCGGTGCTGCAGTCCCTTCAGCGGTGCCAAGTTGACTGTCGGTATATCGAAGTGCTGAAGTGTTTATACAGTAGAGCTACAATAGCTATCCGAGTACAGAACCAGAGTACGAAACCTATCCAATTGCAGAGAGGTGTAAGACAGGGTGATTTTATATCCCCGAAACTCTTCACCGCTGCATTGGAAGACTTTTTCAAGCTTCTGGACTGGAAAGGATACGGTATTAACATCAATGGCGAGTACATCACTCACCTCCGATTTTCTGACGATATAGTCCTTATGGTAGAATCACTGGAGGACCTAAGCACCATGCTTAATGACCTCAATAGTGTCTCCCAACGAATAGGTCTTAGGATGAACATGGACAAAACAAAGATCATGTTTAATGTCCATGTCACAGCTATGCCGGTAGTTGTTGGGAGCACTAAGCTCGAAGTTTTTTACGAGTATATTTACCTAGGACAAACAGTCCGACTCGGTAAGTCCAACTTCGACCGAGAGGTCAATCGACGGATTCAACTCGGCTGGGCAGCGTCCGGGAAACTACGACACATCATCACGTCAGACATACCTCAAAACCTGAAAATGAAATTGTACAACCATTGCGTGTTGCCAGTGATAACTTACGGATCTGAGACGTGGTCCTTCACTGCTGGCCGTATGAGGAAGGTCAAGGTCGCTCAGCGAGCTATGGAGAGGGCTATGCTCGGGGTTTCTCTGCGTGATAAACTTATAAATGAGGATATCCACAGTAGAACCAGAGTTACCGACATAGCCCAACGGATTAGTAAGCTGAAGTGGCAGTGGGCCGGCCCTTAAGCTCGAAGAACCGACAACCGATGGGGAAGAAAGGTTCTTGAGTGGCAGCCTCGTACCGGTAGACGAAGTGTAGGGCGAACCCCATCAGATGAAGTGACGACCTGGTAAAACATGCAGGAAGTCGATGGATGCAGGTAGCTCAGGACCGTGCTTTGTGGCATTCCTTTGGGGAGGCCTATGTTCAGCAGTGGACTTATGAAAGGCTGTAATGATGATGATGAAACAAATACAAAGTCATCTCTAAGAGTTTAATACCTACTTCTGAATTTACTCATCTCATCCAGTTTCTGTTATGTTAGTACTGGTAACCCGTTGACTTTTACAGATTTATGCCTTCCTAGGCTTAATCGAGGTACTCTCGAGATTCTCACTGTCACTGTCACGAGAGCTACAATAAACCTTTATTATGGCTGTAAAATGAATGGGTGGGGTTGACTGAGGGAGGACTACGCTCCCTCAGATAATACAATACGAGAGACTCCCTTCTTACTAGTAACGAGGCATTCCATTTTAGTCCTGAGATGTGATAATCTGTGACCTTCTTTGTTTGGAAATTATTGCAGATGTCCATGAGCAGCAGTAACTACTTACCATCAGATTGATTGTTCTTTTGTCACTGAAGTCCAGTTCTGTTAGATCTTTGATTTATAACAGGCCTTAAATTAGAGAACGGTGAAATGAATATATAACTAAATATAATAATAAATTATATAGTAAAAAGCTCCATCAAAATCCGTGCAATGTTTTATCATATTTCATACGGGCGTCCATGTTGTCTGTCTTACCAACCAAAACTGCTTTTTGAAGTGAAACTTCTTTATCGACGTAGTGGAGAAAGTTACTTTTCCTTGTAACTTTTCACCGTCAGGGCTGTATGAATATTATTACTTAACCTACTTAAAAAAGAACGTAAAAGATAAAATAAAAGAAGATGATATTTCGTAAAGAAGTTTCACTTCGTGCGTGTATTCACAATTACACACAATTTTTTGACCTTATATTATTATCATGTACTTATTAGACTCTAATTTAGATTATTCATTTATATCTAATGAGCAGAAGTTTCCTCGTTACAGTTTTATTTTATGTATATTATTATATCACATAAAGGTTTATAATGAAAACTTTTAATTTGCCTTCATTTAATATTTGACACGTAAAATAGATAAAGGCTTTAAAATTAGATTTAATAAAAAGGAAGATAAAATTAAACTCTAAACGTGTCAAGCGTTTGAATGGTATTTTGACAGGGGTAAAGTACGCGCATTATATTGAATATGATAAGCGTTTCAGACCCTTCATCAAAAACTTTTATCAAACCATTTATGTCCCATAAAGTGTTAAAATATTAATTACATATCTCAAAAATAACGAAACGAAAGAACGCATTATTCAAAAAATAACACCGACCAAAGCGCGTAGAATAAGTGATGTCAAAAGGAATATCAAATAGCAAAACAACACTGTTCAGCAATCGATGTTTATGAGAACTGATGCTGAGCGAAGGTGTATAAAAACTATTCAGAAAATCCAAAAAGATTACTTGATTTTAACTTTTTAGTTCTTCCTTTTTTTATGTATTTAGAATGTTCATAAATGTATTGCAATGCCAATATTAATATTATGTTTATTTCTTTAAATTTTACTCTGTGTGACTCTTAACAATTTAAGTTATAAATCGCCCGTACGGCTCCCTTTTACAAAACAAATATGGCTGCAATATCAGTCGCATTACCCCCATTGAAGTTTCGCGTCAATAGTAATACCAAGAAAAAGAGTGGCATTCACAAGACTCAACTCCACCCCACTTTAAGAGCACATTGTTAATCGAATGTTTTACATTAGGTATTGTAAATTTAATACATTTTATCTTATTGTCGTTATGTACTAAGCCCTTCACAAGTCCACTGCTGAACATAGGCCTCCCCCGAGGAATGCCACAAAGCACGGTCCTGAGCCACCTGCATCCATCGACTTCCTGCATGTCTTACCAGGTCGTCACTCCATCTAGTGGGGGTTCGCGCTACACTTCGCCTACCGCTACGAGGCTGCAAGTTGTTTTTGATTTAAGTACAAGGTCTTTAAGGTCTATTATTGTATCTAGTTGTTTCAATGGGTCCTCACCAATGAGACCGTCATATGGAGAGTCGACGTCATATAGATTAAATTTATGACTATCTGAACTCTTGAAAGTGGGTGGTAGAGGGATTTCTATCACCTCATCGTGTCTGCTAGGGGCGTTGGTACTACCTACTTCGAATGGTTCATGTGTTATATATTGATAAAAGTGTTGGTATGCCTTACAGGGGCTAATAAAAGATCTAGTACTAACTGTATCTACCATTAATTTTGCATCTATTTCAGGGATATGAATATAGGGTAACTTTAGATTCGGATCATAATTTAGTTCTATGACTTCTTGTCTCTGATGGAGGCTTTCATGTGAAAATACTCAAGTGTTTGAGGTTGAGTTTCGTCTGTAAGTTAACGTCGTCGTAACGTCCGACAGCTTTTATGAATTTCTAATGTCGCCCACTCATTAAATGCCCTGCGACTGTTTCTGGAGAATGTTTTAGAAGTAAATATTTTATTAAATTTATTGCGTATAAGCTAAATAATATTCCATATAAATAGTCTGTATTGTTCTTATAAGAATGCGATGGAAGGTTTTTTACCATATTACTTCGTAATCTCTAAAGGCGTTTTGCATTAATAGGAAAAAACACAATTTTCTCAATTACCAATTTTTTGTGCATATAAGGTAATTATTAATGAAACCAATTGTCCACAGTGATCTGAACTAAGTTTTTAAATTATTGATTTGTTGATTGGTACAATACCTGTAAAAATATTATCAATACAAGTTGCACTACACCTTTCAATACTTGTAGCTTCAAAGAATAAATTATCAAGATTATAGGTTTTGAACAAAGAGCAAAATTTAATACTGATGGAAGTAGTTTCCATTAGATTGATATTAAAGTCTCCACAACCTAAAACTTATTCCATAACTTTTTCAAAGGTTTCATAACTTGAACATGGAAGTCTGAAAACACTAACAACAATAAGGTGCTCAAGCTCAACACATGCCATTTCTACAGTACCCTCAACAGAGAGGCTCACAATGTCTTTACGTTATTTACATGATAAGGATTTATTAGCTAATATTAAGGAGCCACCACGTAATTTAGTATCTCTATTGAACGAACTGACCACCTGGTGATTCCTGAAATTAAATATGGAATATTAATCTTTCAACCAATGTTCAGTAATACATAAAATAGGTATATTGTTACTATTTAAAAATAATTCAATTTCTAGTTCTTTGCCTAACATACCATGTATATTTTGATGCACCAGGTTGATACAGTTTTTATTATTTTTAGTTTAGTATAGTATAGTTTTAATTACACTATTATGTATTCGTAAGTTGTATTCTAAGCTATTTAAATTATTTATGCTAAAAATTACCTTATTATCTAATTTAAATTACTTGGAAATGGCTCCAAATCAAATGTAAAATTATTTTGTTGCTCAATAAAAGCTGGTGTCAAGATAGCCAAATCATTAGCTGAGTTAAATAAAAAATAAGATAGCGTATTTGCTACCAGTTTTAAACTAAAATTTGATAGGTAATACCTATCTCTTGTTAAAAAGTTCTTAATTAAATTATTTAATTCAATTAAATTAAATTTATAATTATTACAATTATTCAATTATTTATTTATTTATTCTTTACTGCACCAAATATTTGTACAAAAGGCGAGCTTAATGTTATATGGCATTCTCTACCAGCTAACCTTGGGTAGAACAGAGAGTGAGTTTGGGCAGTTAAGTTGTCATGATATAATTCAGTTCAAATATATACATGCAAGACATACATAAAATATGCACATATATATAAAATATATATAATTCATATACATATATAAATAAATACACACATTTATACATATATATCTCAATAAATGTATATATAAATAACTATAAACATATAAAGTAAGTTGATTCAACTTTGTAGGCTATGCTCATATAGTTTTCTTTTAAAACATTTTTGGCAGGTATTGTTCGCAGGTCTACAGGCAATTTGTTCCAGAGGGTAATGGAAGTAACTGTGAAAGAATTTGACATAGACACAGAATGGTGAAGAGGAGTGGACAGGAATAAATTTTGTAAAGAATGGATATTATATGTCAGTTTTACATTTTTATTGCATATTAAGTTATTCATTTGGATATTCAAGTCATGTCTTAATTTATTTTCTTGTCGCTGTCGTATCTTATGTCCAAGCGGCACTTCCCGGCGTTAAGTATCTCCGCACCTATGCAAGGATCCTAGCTTCCTTGTAGCGGCTCTGGTCTTGGACTCAATGAACCATGCAAAGTTGAGGTCAGAAACCTCAACCTCCAACAACTGAAGGCAAAAGATACACCACGGAAATTAGAAGCCAGGGTAAGCGGGCTCCTTTTTGAAATGAATAACATTCAGTTGGTATCTTTCCACAATTGTGCTGTCGTCTGCATGCCCATAGATGCAGAAAGAAAGTTGCAAAAAAAAGATCACAGAGGAACTCTGACGTTAGTCGTTGCATTGTTGGACTAATTGCCCTCAATCAGAACATGAGATAGCCGTACGCTGAAAGCTTGCCCAAATTACTCATCCCTGTCAAAGACCTTCGAGACAACAACAGAAACAGCAAGTTCTTTCCCACTGTTCTCGAGGGTCTCGCCCAATATATGAGAGGCATAATATACTAGAAAGCCCCCAATCGATAATTCCAATTGGTGGCAGTACACGCGCGGTCTTTGAGAAAGTTAAAATATAGAAGAAATGTTGTATAAAAATATGATGATAGTGAAGTGCTTTTTTTATAAGAGTCATCCATTTATTGGCAATGACCAACATTTTTTAAGTCTCTCAAACATTTACAATCCATACATAAATACATCACGATATTATTCACCGAACAATGAATGTTCTTGATGTTTCGAACTAACAGGCCAACAGTAGCCGTCCGTTGAACATTAGCTTAATGTGATACGCTTTTCGTATCAACAAACATACAATCTGTACATAGTTATAGCAAAATATTACATAATTTTTTCAAAGCGGATAGAAAGAAATTTAGAATTAAGGCAGATACACTTTTGTTAACAACAAAGAGGTTTTAAGTATGTATGTATTATTGCATGCCTTAAGCGCAAAGCGCGTGGGTATGTTCTACTAGCGCCTAAAAATCAAGATTCCAACGTTTTGTCGCATGAAATCGTATCTAACAAACATATTGAATATATGATTGTTAGATATGTAAATGATATAAAAAGCATTTTGTCAGAAATATAAATTATTGTTGAACTTATTTTTTTTTAACTCAATTTTTACATAAGAAGGCTGTTTTAGTGGCATTAGGTGTAGATTTATCAATTCCGCATGGCGGCGTGAACATGATAACCCTTGAAAATAGCAATTGTTCCACTTAATCTATTTTTTAATCTTTTTATCTATCATGTGGGAAGCCATAGAATGTAAATGGCAGTTTAATTTTGTTTTGTTTAGTTATAATTAAATATTTTTCGGCTGAGAAATAGCGAAATATCCGGTGTTTTGAGCAGTATATAAATACACGTTGCTTCACTCCCGGCCACAGAGTACTTTTTTACTCCGGGCTCAGCCGCCGTCGTGAGCGGTCGTTTGTTTACAGAGGTTCGTGCTGGAAAATATCGATCGCTTTAGAAATACAAAATATTCCATAAACCAAATTTGATACATACTTGACCAAGTTAAGATTTTATTATTATTTTTATAATCACAGGTTTTTTATTAAAATATTTTGTTTCGCTAAAAGTACGCAGGATTTCTGTAAATATACTTATACTTATACGTCTTCGACTTTATCCAAACCTGAAGGTGTACGATATCTGCTACCGGAACTCCTCGACGAGTAGAACTAGGCGTGCTGAGTTTATGTTCATTATGTTAGTTAAAATGACGACCTTACCCCGACTTGTAGGTGTACTTCGGTGAATGCTACTGGAACTCCTCGAAGAGCAGCAATAGTAATAGGTGTGCTGAATTTGGGCTCGTTTTGTTAGTTATGATGAGACCTTACCTCCGAACAGTGGCGCAAAGTTATGAAGGCGCGCGCAGATATTTACAAACAAAAAAAATCGTTATATTTGATTACTTCTAAATCACTCTTACTCACTTATCACTTTTTACATTTTGGTCCCTCCGTCAATGGTACTCGTATCCTAATTATTTTGTATTTTTTTTGTGTATTTATGATAGATATAATATGGAGGAGTGCTGATGAGGTACTAGGCTAGCCTAGGGCGCAGTCGACATTTTTTTATAGGATTCCGGGAAAAAACAAGCACACAGTCTACCTGATGATAAGTGGTTGCTGCCACCCACAAACATCTACATCTATCTTCAATTACCAACTGACGCCCATTTAATGAATGATGAAACAAATAAGAACGCGCAATGGGCCGCTGCCTGGAGGTCACCAGGGCATGTCTGGAGCTGGAGTTGGACGCGACAGCATGCGAACCGACAGCCGAGTGCGAGGTGCTGCACGACCACCCAGCAGCCCCTCTTATCCATCATCCCCACCAGCTGGCTTAGTGTCGGCAGGGTCTTCGCGAGTCCAGCAATCGGTTCCCGCCACTGGTGGATTACGCCGCATGCGTTGGACAATGCAGATGAATAGCAACGCATTGCGGGCGTACTTTAGGGCGAAAGGGGGAGAAATTGGAAGTTTTGCGTACAGGGCTAGGATGCATCGACTTTTTGCTGAGCTGGAGTCATCTATAGCCGTCACCGAGCAAAACCTGGCAGACCGTGTTCGGTATATCTTGCGCTCAAACATATTAAATGGCACAGAATTCAAACGGCTACGACGTGAGGCTGTGCCCTCATCGGATGAAAATACTACATCTGAGGATGCGGCGCCGCATGTTGCACAGCAACAAGCACACGTCGATGCCACCGTGAATCCCCCAGTTGTGGTTGATTCAGACAATGATGGAACAGTCGCCCAGGAACTAGAACTAGAGCAAATGAGGAGTATATTGTAAGAGGCGATTGAGGAAATGCGCAGTACGCTTCTCAAGAATCGTTTTGATTCCTTCGATTTTATTCGTTCGACTTCCTCGCATACCCCTAATCAAGCGGAATCGAGTTGTCGTGAGGGTTCTAAATCCAATGCTGGTGACCTATTTGGAAGCCAGTGGGATCTTTGCGAGACGGACTCAATTCTTTTTGGTGCCACATTGGCAGTATGCCATATTATTGGTGCCAAACTCCTCATGGCTGGACGTGCTACTAGACAAGTACCGCCGTCCCAGCCTGAAGAATAAGAATTGAGGAACGTGTCGCAAAGGCTAGGGCCCTTATCGGCAGACTGGTGTCCTTCAGGTCGGGTAATAGCAGGCCAAGAATTGTGCGCACCATCAGAATGGCGTTTACTGGGACACATGTCAGTTTGTCCCAGCTGGATATAACTTAAAAACTTATGGAGCGCATAGATGACCTGAAGCAGAGAATCGCCGCTTGGGGAAAGCGGATTCGGCGATATACCGAGAGGTCGACAAGGTTCAACCAGAATTGAATTAGAACGACCAATGGTACGTGGAACGACACTGTCGCATTCTGGCGCGGCCAGTGGTCAGAGCCCGTAAACCACAGCGAGGGCCCTTGGACGGAAGTTGTGGGGAGTCAGTGTGTGAGTTTTACGCCCATGGACCCCGTCCTCATAACGCCGGAAGACGTAGCTAGGGCGGTCCGTAGGGCCCCGAACTTGAAATGTCCAGGACTCGACGGACTGCATCACTACTGGCTGAATGGGTTCGTTGTGTGTCACGCTGTACTCGCCCGACAGTTTCAAGAGGCCCTCGACCAAAAGTCGCTTCCGAGCCTCTTCACTACTGGGATCACTCATTTGGTTCCTAAAGATCATGATTCTACAGACCCTAGCAAATACCGCCCCATTACGTGTCTACCCACCATATATAAGACACTGACATCCATTTTGAGTAGGCGAATCATTCGTCACCTGGATTTAAATCAGTTGATATCGCGTGCTCAAGATGGATGCCGGGGCGGTGGTCGTGGAACCAAGGAACCGATCCTCATTGACGCGGACATTGGCAAAGTGGTTAAACGCAACCGTCGCAACTTCTCCGCCGCTTGGATAGACTATAGAAAGGCATTCGACTCGGTGCCCCATATAACAAAATACAAATTTTATAATTTGTATTTTTAGTGTATTTATCGGAAATTTTGGATATTGTTAAACTGATTTTAAACAAAAAGAAAAATCATGACGTTGCAATATTGTCAAATAAAGTGAAGTGCATTATTTGTAATATAGTTATTTGTGAACTCCTGGCATTCATACAAAATAAGATGGCCGATATGGACGAAGAGAGTATTGTGCGTTTTGTTCTACGTCATTCATCACAGATGAAATCGAATGTGCAAAGAGCTTATTATTTGAATCGATAAAGACCACGAGGCTGAAGGTGAAGCGTAAGAAGGATGGAAATCAAATCGAGACTTGTAGACTTGTACTAGCTAGATATCAGATCCTAATAGACATAAAAATTTTACGGAGCATGGTCGATTCCCCAGGGTTACACAATACTTTGTGTACACTTTATGTGCCTACAACTACCTGCGTCATAGGCCTACTCAACGGCACCGGCTGTTCACCACATCCCATTGCCGCACTGTGTCGCGCGCGCAATCCCCGCTGTGTCGCATGCATGGTGCTATAAACTCCTTAATGGAGATAGTCCCGGAATGTGACATCTTTAATGACACACTCAAGGTTATCATGTCAAACTGTCTCATATTATGTAAAAGCCATGTTTGTTAGGTAAATAAGTTGTATGTTGTTATCACTTTATTCTGTTTTATATTATTTTATAATGATTTCATATATTTACGCGAACACTACACATTGAATAAAACTATTTTTACGGATTTTATCGCGTTTAATTAACTTATTTTATATTCCCGACGTTTCACGGGGGACTGAGGTGATTGACGTCCCGATGTCAAAGTTAACCCGGAGTACCTTCAGCTTTTTAATTATTAATTTTGGTCCGATCTACGCAGAATGAACTAACTGTGTCTTGAAGTCTTGACTGTGCCCGGTCCATCAGCACAATATCAGGCTTATTCGCAAGAATAGTCCTGTCCGTGATGATGGCCCGGTCCCAGTAGAGCCTGGCGCGGTCATTTTCGAGCACGGCTTCCGGCAAGTAATTATAATATGGCAGTTTCCGATCCACGAGACCGTATTTCAGAGCGAGCTCCTGGTGTAGAATCCTGGCTACTAGGTTGTGTCTGTGCAAATACTCAGAGTTAGAAAGCGCCGAACAACCGGAGATGACATGCCTAAGTGACTCACCGGGATGGCGACAAGCTCGACAGATGTCGACGGCGCCATCCTTTAGGATGTATCTCCGATAATTGTTGGTCTTAATAACCTGATCCTGTATCGCACAGACAAAACCCTCGGTTTCCCCAAAGAGGTCACCGAAACGTAGCCAGTGGAGGGAGGCGACTGTGTCTACGCAAGGCTCATGTAGAGCCTTGTAGAACCTCCCGTGGAGCTCCTTCTCCTTCCATACGGTCTCCCGGTCGGAAATGCTCTGTACTGCCGGGTCTTGCCATTGCTCGTTGGCTAAGGATAGAGGGTAAGTCCTTTATCACAAGAAATAACGTCCCTATAGAATGGATCATCCGCTCTCGTCAGAAAGTAATTACGGAGGCTGCACACTTCGCGATTATGCATGGTAAGCGCGCTTAAAAAGCCGCGCCCACCATGCTTCCGCGGCAAGTACAGCCTCATTACTGACGATCTCGGATGATGCATCCTGTGGGACGTCATTATAGTGCGGACTTTTCTGTCCAGAGCGTTCAGTTCGGTCTGAGTCCACCTGAGCATGCCAAAGGTATACATGAGAACAGGCATGATCCAACCGTTATATGCATGTGTCTTATTAACGCCCGACAAAAGACTGTTGAGCACTTTTGTCAAGCGTGCATAAAACACACCGCAAACTGACCGTTTCATGTCCGCCTCATCGATACCTATGTTTTGTGACATACCCAGGTATCGGTATGTTTCAGCCTCGGATAGGGTCTTTATGTTGATGGGCATAGATAAGTCTATGCCCTCAGAGTTAGCAACCCTACCCCTTTCGACATGGAGGATCGCACACTTATCCGTCCCCAGCTCCATTCTAATAGAATTGCTAAAATCACAAGTGATGTTTAGCAATTCCATAAGATGAGAGCGACTGGAGGCGAATAACTTGAGATCATCCATATAGAAAAGGTGGGTCACTTTTGTACCTCCTCTCCGAAGCTGAAATCCCCTCCCGGAACCCTCCAGTAAGGTACTAAGAGGGTTCAGAGAGAGGCAGAACCAGATTGGACTCAGACAATCGCCCTGGAAGATACCCCTTCTTATCCTTATGTGGTTCTCCGCAGCCGTCATCCGCTCGCCTAGATGACAAAGGATCGTACTCCACTGCCCCATACACTGCCCGAGGAAGTCTCGAACTGTACAGTCAACCTTGTACAGCTCGAGGACCCTCTTCAGCCATGTATGAGGCACCGAGTCGAATGCCTTTTTGTAGTCTATCCAGGCGGCGGAGAGGTTCCGACGGTTGCGTTTAACCACTTTGCCAATGACCGCGTCAATGAGGAGTGGTTCCTTGGTTCCACGACCACCGCCCCAACATCCATTTTGAGCGCGCGACATCACCTGATTTGAGTTCAGGTGACGAGTGATTCTCGCGCTCAAAATGGATGTGAGTGTCTTGTATATGGTAGGTAGACACGTTATGGGGCGGTATTTGCTCGGGTCTGTGGAATCTCGGTCTTTAGGAACCAGATGAGTGATCCCAGTAGTGAAGAGGCTCGGGAGCGACTTTTGGTCGAGAGCCTCTTGAAACTGTCGGGCGAGAACAGCGTGACACACCATGAACCCCTTCAGCCAGTAGTGATGCAGTCCGTCGAGTCCCGGACTTTTCCAGTTCGGGGCCCTACGGACCGCCTCAGCTACGTCATCCGGCGTAATGATGACGGGGTCCATGGGCGTAACATTCGCACACTGACTCGCCACAACTTCCGTCCAAGGGCCCTCACTGTGGTTTACGGGCTCTGACCACAGGCCGCGCCAGAATGCGATAGTGTCGGCCTGATTCGGTGCTGGGCCCGTTCCACGTACCATTGGTCGCTCCAATGATTCATAGAGCCTCTTCTGATCACTCTGGAAGAGACGATTCTGGTTGAACCGTGTTGACCTCTCGGTATATCGCCGAATCCGCTTCCCCCAAGCAGCGATTCTCTGCTTCAGGTCGTCTATGCGCTCCGTCAGTTTTTGCGTTATATCCGGCTGGGACAAACTGATGTTTGTCCCAGCAAACGCCATCCTGACGGTGCGCACAATTCTCGGCCTATTATTGCCCGACCTGAAGCTTATCAGCCTGCCGATGAGGGCCCTTGCCTTTGCGATACGGTCCTCAATTCTTCTTCTCCAGGCTGGGATGGCGCTACTTTGTCTAGTAGCGCGTCCAGCCTTGGGAAGTTTGGCGCCAATAATACGGCAAACTGCCAGTGCGGCGCCAAAAAGAATTGAGTCCGTCTCGCAAAGGTCCCGGCTGGCTTCCAAATAGGTCACCAGCATTGGGTTGAGAGCCCTCACGACAGCCCGATTCCGCTTGCTTAGGGGTATACGGGGAAGTCGCGGTCGATTCTCGAGAGGCGTACTGCGCGTTTCCCTAATCGCCTCTTCCACTATGCTCCTCATTTGCTCTAGTTCTGGGGCGACTATTCCATCGTCGCCTGAGTCAACTACAAGGAGATCAACGGCGGCATCTACATGTGCGGGTTGCTCTGCAACTCGTAGAGCCGCATCTCCTGTCGTAGCATTTTCATTCGACAAAGGAATAGCCTCACGTCGTAGCCGTTCGAGTTCGGCGTCATCAAATATTTTTGAGCGCATGATGTACCGAACTCGGTCTGCCAGATTTTGCTCGGTAACGGTAATAGATGGCTCCAGCTCAGCAAATAGTCGGTGCATCCTAGCCCGATACCCAAAACCTCCAATTTCTCTCCCTTTCGCCCCAAAATACGCCCGCAATGCATTTTTATTCATTTGCATTGACCAACGCATGCGGCGTACTCCACCAGTGGCGGGTGCTGATTGCTGGGCCAACGAAGACCCTGCCAACACCAAGCCAGCTGGTGGGGATGATGGATGCGAGGGGCTGCTGGGTGATCGTGCAGCACCTCGCGCTCGACTGGCGGTTCGCATGCTGCCGCGTCCAGCGCCAGCTCCAGACGCGCCCTGGCGACCTCCAGGCAGCGGCCCTTTGCGCGTATTTCTTAGTTCCATCATCCATTACTTGGGCGTCAGTTAACGGGAGACGCCCAGACCCGGCACCGTTTCATGGTGAGGCCATGTGCACAATCGGGCCTTTGCACCTCCAATTTTGCCGAGGCACGGCGCTAACACCTCTTGGCAAGGTGCTGACTGACTGCGCTGACGTAGCAGTTTTGTCACATAACCGTTACGTCAGCGGGCGATGGGGTCGTCACTTCCCTACGCCTTTATTTATTTATTATTATTATTATTAGAGACTTTCCTCGGCAGTGTATCGGGCAGTGGAGTACAATCCTTTATCATCTAGGCGAGCGGATGACGGATGCAAATAGCCACATAAGGATAAGAAGGGGTATCTTCCAGGGCAATTGAGTCCAATCTGGTTTTGCCTCTCCCTGAACCCTCTCAGTACCTTACTGGAGGACTCCGGGAGAGGATTTCAGCTTCGGAAAAGAGGTACAAAAATTACCCACCTCTTCTACATGGACGATTTCAAATTATTCGCCTCCAATCGCTCACATCTTACGCAATTGCTAAATATGTAAGATTGGAACGATTGGAGGCGATTGTCACAGAACATCGGTATCGATAAGGCGGGTATGAAGCAGTCAGTTTGCGATGTGTTTTATGTACGCTTGACCAAAGTGCTTAACAGCCTTTTGTCCGGTATCAACTTCGCTACTTAAATTGTGGTTTCGTGAAGACCGCCTCGGATTAGGTTGTCTAAGTTTATTGCAGTGAATCTACTCGGACCGCGTGGTCACGTACATAATAACGTCTGATTGTGTCGGCTTTAGTAGCAAATTTATGCAACGACGAGGAGTTGTGGAGTCTAGAAAATTAGACGCTGGGTCGATTAATTATTTGGAAGTTAATGTTTAATTGTACCGTCGCGTTAAGTGCCTTAGAAGGTCGCGTTCGGTACTTGAAATAATTTGTTGCTGAGTGAACGGAAGTGAACTTTGACCCACCGTTCATCAGTTGTGCCGCGTGTTACGTTTTTTGATTATAATTAACGGGATTTAGTTGAGTTTCGAAGTTAGTTAAATGTACAATCAAGTTGATCGACTGACATAGTGAATTGAAGAAAGAAGTTGTCCATTGGTGACGCCGCTAGAGAATACCACACCGTGGGGCGGTGCCGGAGTCAGGGTTGCTGCCGACTAAAAGGATTAAGTCAGGCCCCACATTTTTACACACTAACAAACACCACTTACATGCACTACACCTAACGCCTGACCGAGCTTTGTGTCCAGTCTTCGCCTCTGAACAGGTACGTACTATTTATGTACCTCGCCTTATCTCTATCGTGTAGGTCAATAGTACATAGGCCATTGGGCCCGAACTCTCTGGTTGCTCGTCGAGTGTATTACTGATGGGCCCTAATAAAGTCGACTTCTGTCCGGGCAACTGAGAGCCGTAACAGACGTTATTTCTTGTTATAAAGGACTTACCTCTCTATCCTTAGACAACGTGCAATGGCAAGACTCGGCAGTACAGAGCATTTCCGACCGGAAGACCGTATGGAAGGAGAAGGAGCTCCACGCGAGATTCTACAAGGCTCTACATGAGCCTTTCGTAGACACAGTTGCCTCCCTCCACTGGCTACGTTTTGGTGACCTCTTTGGGGAAACCGAGGGTTTCGTCTGTGCGATACAGGATCAGGTTATTAAAATCAACAACTATCGGAGATACATCCTAAGGGATGGCGCCGTCGACATCTGTCGAGCTTGTCACCATCCCGGTGAGTCACTTAAGCATATCATCTCCAGTTGTTCGGTGCTTTCTAACTCTTACTACTGAGTACTTGCACAGGTACAACTTAGTAACCAGAATTCTACACCACGAGCTCGGTCTGAAATACGAATATAAATATAATCTCGTGGACCGGAAATTGCCGTATTACAAGTACTTGCCGGAAGCCGTGCTCGAAAATAACCGCGCCAGGCTCAGATAGATAAGCAAACATCTGTACCTTGCTCACGAGATGACCGACATATGTGGTGGACTGCCGACCGAAATTATACCTGTGGTCGTTTTTGCAAACGGGTTAATCGCAGTCAGCCTCTCGGATCATCTGAGGCGACTAGGACTCCGTGACGGACCGCTCCAAGCTCAAATGCAGAAGGCGGTGCTCCTCGATGCCGCCCGAATCGTCCGCCGGTTTCTTTCCCTTTCCCCCTAACCCTCGGCCGTTTGCTCTCCCCGAGGGCTTCCATCTGGTTGGGTTTTTATTTATTTATGTATTTTTATTTAATTTTATTGATATTTATGTATGTTTATCATTTTCATTTACAATTATATATTAGTAGGTGTGAATTGGGGCTTCTGCGTCAGTTGCTCTCGCTTCGCTCGAGCTACATGCCGCTGAAAACCCCAATTCTCTCCAGTGGAGGTGCAAAATTTTTAGTTTTACCAAATTAACGTCTACATACTCGCAGTTCTATCCTGCGGGAACAAGTGTACTTCCACTTCTAGTTGAGTTATTGAGCATTATATTCAGAGCGTTTGCGAGATACTGATGGTATTGCCGCGTCTATATGATTAATTTCTAATAATACAACTTGTTTAGCCTAATTTCATTGTAGTTAGTGCTAATAAACGTTTTTAAGCTATTGCATAGCTTTTGTCGCGGACTTTGAGCGCGGCGACCGAATCAAGAAATTCTGTAACGAAAAAAAACCTAAGACCCGAAAACCTAACATCGTAAATCCATTACAATAAAGATATTAATTAATTTGCAGCCATCCGCTAACTAAATACAATGATGTACCTTACCTGGATTGAAGAGCGTCTCCCACCCTCCCTCAATTGTTTCATTATTGTTTTATTCTTATAGCGAGTGCACGTTGATTACAACGCTCGTCAAATATCATCTATATTGGTGAGTTTAATCATTTTTTTACTATTTAGGAAATTCAGCCGCCATTACCTTTTTTTTGACTTCATACTTGTTTTTGTTAATTGCAGATTATGGCAAACACTGAGGAACACAATGATTCTAATCCTATCACTAATCCGTATTACTATGCACAGGATGTGGATAAATTTGCACTAAGTTATTACAACCGAAAGGAGCAGCTTCACGATTTACCACCAAATAGAATAGCTATTAATGAAGAGCGGCAATCGAAATCAAAGAAATGTTACAGGAAGAAAAACCGTTCTCATCATCATCATCATACATTATCCGCCGAGATAAAGATAAACGAGGTCATCGTCTGATTAAAATCAGCATTTGCGAACTTAACGAGCAAGAAGAAAATGTCATCCGCGATCTTAGTGCTAATATAAGTGTTCAACATGGTGTGGATTCAATGTATGATGAAGTGTTAGATGCTACAAATTGTGTTATAAAAAAAATAGGTGAAAAATTATGTGAGAACTAGTAATTTAATTAATATAGCTTGTAAAATATAATAAAAGTTATACATTGAATTTTATTGTTGCTTTATTATGTATCATTATTATTCAATTGTGTAGAGGAAAAAAGAAAAGACATTTATTGTTACAACGAATGTATTTATTAAAACTAAATATTTCGATTTTCGATTTTATCTGAATTTGAATTTAAATCTTTTAGTTTTTATTTAGATTTTTACTGAAAGCAACAACACTAAATTACAGATTAATTTATTATAATAAAATATAGTTCAGATTAAGAATTTCTTTATTTTATTATTTTATTCATGGTTTATTATTTCGATTTTCGATTTTATCTGGATTTGAATTAAAATGTTTTAATTTTTATTTCGATTTTTACTGAAAGCAACAACACATAGATATATTTTATTGGAAATCAAACAATCATTTTGTTTTGAAAACACCATTTCTTAATACATAAAACATTTTTAACGCACATATTTTCTTATGAGTAAAATAGTTATACAGTAAAGTATCTTTACAAGAAAGTTCAGTATTACTATTCATGATATTTTCTTAACGATATTACTCAGCGGTTTGTATTCGAATATATAGTCGTTTAATATCAATCAATAAGCGGTTGATATAGTTCAGATTTAGAAATTCTTTATTTTATTATTTTATTTATGGTTTATTATTTCGATTTTCGATTTTATCTCAATTTGAATTTAAATGTTTTAGTTTTTATTTCGATTTTAACTGAAAGCAACAACACTAAAATATAGATCAGTTTATTATAATAAAATATAGTTCAGATTTATCAGAATCAGAATCAGAATCAGAATATTTATTGCCAATAAGCTGTGTATGTACAATTTGCGGGTGACATTGCAATTAAATGTTACACAGTTTACCCATATCGGGTATGCAATAATTAAGAAATAAAACTTTATATAAATTAATGTTTGGTATTAAAATATTCATTTAAATTATAAAACACATTATATATTAACCACTTCTTGAGGTGTATTTTAAATCTTGGAAAGTCCATAGCTTTTATATTAGGTGGCAGATGATTGAATATTTTAATACCTGTACAAAAAGTAATCTTATAATACATGTAATTATTAATTTTAGGTGTACATAAATTGTTCTTAACTTACTACGTATTGGACGTGAATTCAAGTTTGATTTAATCAGAAAATATTTGTTATTCTGTTTGATAAAAATTGAAATTTCTAAAATGTAAATATTAGTAAGAGTGAGATAACCTTTTTCTTTGAATACATTTCTTAGAGTTTCTTCTGAGTACATATTATAAATGATCCTCAGACATCGCTTTTGTAGAATAAATGTTGACTGCACGTTTGTAGAATTACCCCAGAAAATAATGCCGTAAACTAATAGAGGATATACCTGGCCGAAGTATGCAGCCCTTGATACATCAACGGTAGTTGTTTCTGCTAATATGGATAATGCGTATCTATAGCTAGATATTTTTTTGTTTATTTTTTCAATGTGGGATTTCCAGTTTAAATGACAGTCTATGGTGACTCCAAGAAAATTAATGTTATCAACTGTTTCTATTTGGGTGTCTTTATCTGCAATATTTAAATTTAAAGATTTTGTTTTGTAATTTCTGAATTGAATAATTTTAGTTTTTGTTAGATTTACGTTTAAATTAATTTTATTAAGCCATTCGACTGCTATTTTTAAGGTTTTATTTATGTTATTTTCAAAATTCATTTGAGTATCGGGTATAAAGATAGTTGCATCATCAGCAAACATAACACATCTATTGTCAGTGACATTTGGCAAGTCATTCACATAAACTAAGAATAACAGAGGGCCCAAAATACTCCCCTGTGGCAAACCTAGTGTCATTTTAACTGGCTTGGACTGTACTTCTTCGAAAGTTTTACTGATTTTGTCAAATTTTTCAATAGCTGTGAGTTGTTCTCTATTTTTTAAATAGCTTTCTAACAGTTTTAATGCTAAACCACGTATACCTAATTTGTCAAGTTTATTTAAAAGTACTATCGTATATTACACAGTCAAATGCCCTTGACATATCTAAAAACAAACCTACACAAGAAGTTTTATTATTTAAAGATTCCCAAATTTCCTTAAGTATTTCATACATTGCAAGTGTAGTGGATTTATTTTTCTGAAAACCAAATTGATTTTTATTTATTATACTATATTTTTTGAAAAACTCTATAATCCTATCGTAGATGATTCTTTTAAATATTTTTGAGAAGTTGGATAAAAGAGCTATGGGCCTATAGTCTTTGATATTACATTTTGAACCTTTTTTGAACAAAGGTTTGATTTTTGCTGTTTTTAATTCATGTGGAAAGGTACCAGTTTCTATCATTAAGTTAAGTAAATAAACAAGCGGCTCACTAATATACTCTATGGATTTTTTAATAATTTGGATCTATATATTGTCACAGCCGCAACTCTTTTTATTTTTCAGGTTTATGATTATTTTTTTCAATTCATTTGCGTCAACGGGTGATAAATATAGGCTATGTAGATGTGTAGATGGTAGAGGGTAGGTATCTGTGGCTTGTGTTTGAGTGTTAATGGTAGCAAAATAAGTGTTAAAAACTTCTACTATAGCACCTGCATCCGTGATATTAGTATTATCAATGGTCACATTTTTAATAGTTGTTTTGAATATGTTTTGTGAAGTGGTTTGCTTTCTTATTAAGTACCATGTAGCTTTATTTTTGTTGTTACTATTTTTAATGAATTTTATATTTGATTTTTGTTTTGCTAAACATGTTACGGATTTTAATATTTTGCAGTATTTCTTATAATACGGTATTAATTCGTTTTTCTTATATTTCAGTATTTTTTGATATAAATATCTTTTAGTTTTACACGCTCTTTTAATGCTAACTGTCTGCCAATTTGACCTTTTCTTAAAAGAAATTCTAACCTTTTCTACAGGTATGCAAAGATCGTATAATAATTTGAATAAGCTAATAAAACTATTATACGCCTGATTAACATCACGATACGAGAAAACTTCAGAAAAACTTAATTGAGAGAGATATTTTAGAAAGATAATTAAATACTTATTTTCATTCCTCCTATGTACATACCAATATTTTTCAATATAACCTTGATTACACGATACGTTTATGTATTGTGCAGAGTGATCAGATAATCCTAAGCCTAGCCTCCAGCTTGCGGAAGTTAGAGATGCGCACTTCGATGTAATATTCTCTTCGCGTCGAAGGCTCGCTCCGGTGCATATATCCTGAACCTGTTCGGCATGATAACTAGCTTTTTAAAATCCCCACTCGGATAGATTTAAAATCTTCATCCTGGATACAATAAAAATACTATTTAAACAAAAGCATACTGATAAGCAATGAACAATATTTATATTCCCTTCTACCCCGCATAAATATATTTTATACGATGCTCATAACATGACTTAGTAGTCCAATTCACTAACAATTGTATCAATCACATCGATCGTCTAAGAATATAAAAAATATAAAAACTAAATAAAAGATCGAAAAAGGTAGACTCCATTGACACCAATTTAAAAGTGCTGATAATGTGAAAATACGAAGTAGAAATGATTTGTTATTGTGTTCTTATGGTTTAAAATCGTTACAGGATCCTATGGAAATAAAGGTGATGTAAAATATCCAGTTTTGAGGTGAATGCAGAAAATCGAAATAGAATGGAAAAATGAATTTAAGATTATGTAAAATGATATGTAAGTAGCATAACACTACAACTTATACTAAGATACCTAAGCAACTAGTTAGAGATAACGCTAACCTGATCATATTGTTTAAACAAGATGACGTAAATCTGAGACACATTTATGACGAGCATGTAGGGTCTGACATGACATGGTCTCAGTTCCGGGAAATGTGTTCAACTGTGTGGAGTAAACCTTTCAATTATATTGTTATAAATAAAGACTGTCAACGAAATAAAGGCTGTTACAGAATGAAGTTTGATACATTCATAATTACCTAATTAACATACACAACATAATTACATAAAAATACATAACATAATTTTAGACTAATCGTTTAAATAACTGCTATGTCACAAAGCAATCAATTTCTGCTGAGTAGTCAAACGTAGTACAATTCCTTTACAATGGAGCGAGACCTCAAGAAACAAATTGTAAAATCTGCTGCAGCTGTAAAAAGAAAGGTAGAAATGATAGAAGATGCAAAAAATACAAACAGTCTGGCTTTGGAAACAATATTTAAGTCTATCGTTGATCCACTTAATATGCTTACCAGAAAAACTGAAGAAAAGCAGCATTTAAAGGAAGATACAGACCAAGCTCACCTTATTAAAAAACCTAAATACAGAACAAGTGAGTCATCGATTTTTTCAAGTGATGTGTTTGAAGATCCTGTTAATAATGAAGAAAACTCAGATAACAATGTTTATACAACAGCCCAAAAAACCCTTACTCACTCGCTTCCTGCGGATGATAATGACGTGAATGAAATTTCGTTTAAATCACATCAATCAACACCAAGTATTGCAAATGATTCATTATCATGAACTATGTCATCTGAATTACTAAAAGATGTGCCTTATGGGGTCAGAAATGAACATGGGAAACAAATGCTCGGCACATTTCGTGTCTATGATGATGATCACATCTTAAAAATTGGAAATCATAGTTTGAAAAATCTCCAGGCTTAAAAGAGTTATTGTTTAAAAAGCTACCAAATTTAGATATTGTGACAGAGGAAGACATACAAAATTATAAATTGTTCCTTTTGCATACTAATGCACACAAACGTAATTATGATCCATCCAAACCGATTAACAGTAACAAAGGATTTAAATATATGCAAGTGATCAAACCATTGTTTAAGCACTCGAAAAATCATAAAAGTAGTGCAGAAAGTCTTCCAAAGGGAGAAGGAGTTGATATTTTAAAAGAAGTTACAAAAGATACTGATTTGGTTTACTGGAACGATCCAAACGAGTTAGTGGAACGATTAAAATTACTACTTGGATCATGGGTTAGACCATTGAAAACGAAACATAAAAATTGTGTCAAAAATGCGATGCAACGTTTATTATCTGAATCAAGACGAAAACCTAAAAATTTACAAACAGATCTAGTACAGAGTTTTATAATGATTTTTTTAAGAATTTAATGAAAAATTATAATATAAATCATTATTCCACGTACTCCGTTAAAAAAACCTCCATTGTAGAACGAGTAATAAGAACTTTAATAACTCACCTTTACAAAATATTCAGTCTATGCGGACGATATCAATGGTTCAAAAATAATTTGGATTTTGTTGTAAAACGGTATAATAATACTTTACATCGCATTACAAAATTCAAGCCTATCAACGTTAATGATTCAAATGCTATTTTAGTTATGTCAAACATCAAGAAGTCTCAAAAGCCTAAGATACGTCAAGGACCGGCGTTTCACGCTGGCGATTACGTTCGTATTAGCAAATACAAAGGAGATTTTTACAAAGGTTATACCCCTAATTGGTCTACAGAAATATTTCGTATCGTTAAAGTCAACCAAACAACCAAAAAATTCTAGGCTCTTTTTACGGTTACGAATTACAAAAAACTAAATTTCCGGACCTTTATCTTATTGAAAAAGTCATAAAAAGAAAAGGAAATAAGCTTTTAGTAAAATGGTTAGGTTTGAGTGATGAAGAAAATAATTGTGGGGATAAAAGTGAATTAGTGGTTTAGGTATATAAATAACGTATTATTACTTAATAATCTCATTTTATACTTATCGATGAGGGAAGGCAGTGGTATAATTAATAAAGTAATAGACAATTTACCGTTTGAGTTACATTTACCCGGCTATCAATTTTGCGGCCCCGGAACGAAACTTCAAAAACGGTTACTCAAAGGCGTTTGTGGGATAAACAAATTGGATGAAGCATGCATGCTCCATGATTGCTTACACTAACAAAGATTCGGGCGCTCGACAAAAAGCGGATTTAGAACTTTTAAAAATGGCTAAGAGGAGGTTGAAATCAGAAGATGCTAGGAAAGGAGAAAAAATTGCCTAATGGATAGTCAAAAATGCGATGAAAGCGAAAATCCGGGCGGGGAGCGGTATAAAAGCATTTATGAAGGGTATAAAAAAATACAGTCTCAGTTGAAAAAACTAAAATCCAAAGACAGTCACTCGGCTATAAAATATGCCTATGCAGCTGCAAAGAAAATATTTACCGAGAAAGATAGAATGTGGAATACTGAATTTGGATAGCTACATAAATCCTGGAACGCATTGGGTAGCCTTTGTAAAGCACAATAAATACGTAGAATATTATGATAGTTTTGGTAATTTAAAGCCCCCGTTAGAATTAGCTAAATATATGCATAACTTACCTATTAACTTTAATTATGCATGACATCCAGCGTTTGGTGCTACAAACTGTGGACATCTTTGTCTAAAATTTTTAAGGAATTACTGGAAAAAGCATTTATATAGTGTATGAAATAAATAAACGTATCAGTATAAAAATGTCTTTCACTGTGTCTATAACTGGGACAGGAGCCTCTTTATTAACGAACTATTCACCGACAATAGAACTACGAGGATACAACGAATGTGGTCTTTTGTATTTTTCAACTTTCAATTCTATTCCTAATATAGATGAAAGAAACAATAAATTTTATTATGGTGAAAAAGAAATGATCGAAATTCCTGAAGAGTCTTACGAGCTTCTAGATATTTGTGATTATCTAAAAAATAATACTAAGAACGCTGTACTAAAACTAACTTGTAACAATAATACATTGAAAACAAATATTTTTTTGCTCTGAAGATGTGCACTTTAATAGAAGCGAATCACTGGGTAAAATTTTAGGCTTTGGTATGGAAACAATAAAAGCAAATATAAGTACTGAATCAAAGTATCCTGTCAGTATTCTATTGAGAACCATCGTGCAGATTAAATGCGATGTAGTTAGTGGTTCATTTGTCAACGGGAAAGCAAGCCATATAATTTTTGAATTTGCACCTAATGTACCACCTGGTTATAAAATAATTGAAATACCCAGAAACTTGATTTATTTTCCTGTTACCCAAAGTTCCATAAGTGCTATCAATATAAAGTTATTGAACGCTGAGAATAAAGAGATAAATTTACGATGTGAAGAAGTACAACTGTATTTACATTTCCGAAAAATAATATCATAAATTTCAATAAAAGCCCGTCTACATCGTGTATCCAAGTCAGTTTTAAAAGAACATCTTATAAAGTCACACCTCTTCAGCTAAAAAAGAAGCTTACCAAGTCTAACAAAGAATTTCTTAAGCTAGTTGGCTTGATAAAATTAATATTTTAAACGTATCTCAACAAACATCATACGATAACAGCATTGAAAGTTTTGAGTATCATTCATACAAACCATATGTAACTAGTTTTAACAAAAATGACGAAATACGTATTCCTATTAATCAACAAGACCTGTACGTACTCAATAGTTTATATATCGAGGGAAAGGTGAATGTTTATAACAGCACTACAAAAGAAAAGGTATCGAACGTACATTTTGTCAATAATCCCGTGCTATTTCCTTTTCAAAGCATACGATATGAACTTAATGGAGTAGAAATAGATAAAATTAAGAATCCTGGTGACACTACTACAATGAAATCTTATCTATCCTTAAATGAAAATGAATCCAAATGTACTCGAGTTTGGGGCTGGTCAACTGGCGGAACAAGCAATACTAGTGGTGGAGCGTTTTCCGCGTCTATACCATTGAACAAGATATTAGGATTTACAGAAGATAATGAAAAAATTATAATTAATTGTAAACATGAGTTAGTATTATTACGAAGCAATACAAATCTTAATGCTGATCGCATTAAGATTTGTATTAGTAGTTAAATACAAGTGAAGTTGTAGAAGATATTATAATAAATAAAATAGTTTGGCGAGTTCCACACATCAAAGTATCAGATCGTGAAAGAATCAGCCTATTAAAACTTTTAAAGAAAGATAGAGCCATTCCATTGATATTCCGTTCCTGGGACTTATATGAATATCCATTGCTACCCCAAACACGTAAACATACTTGGTCTATAAAAAATTCATCGCAAACAGAGAAACCACGATTTATGGTCATCGCCTTGCAAACCAACCGCAAACATAACGCCAAATTATCAATGGCAAAGTTTGATCATTGTCACATACGAGATGTAAGAGTCTTGAATGTCAGTTTTTCAGAAGATAAGTTTACTTTATTATACGATCAGTATGCGAGATTTCAACAGTCGTATCATGGACGCCGGTCAGAGCCGTTGATGGATTTAAAGGAATTCAAAGACGTGGCTCCGTTATTTGTAATTGATTGTTTAAGACAACACGAAACTTTAAAAGGTTCGATCGATGTGAGAGTTGAAATCGAAACAGACGAAGAAATACCAGATCAGACAACCGCTTATTGCTTGATATTAAACGACTGTATATTCGAATACAAACCACTGAGTAATATCGTTAAGAAAATATCATGAATAGCAATACAATAATCGTCGATCTTCAAGGCTTCAAAAATAGCAGAAATAAATTTATAGTAAAGGGGTTTGCTATAGCCACTCTAGAGTACACCAATATTTTCCTAATTAAACCTCCTTACACATTCACTTCACTATCTCCTGAAGAGAAGAAAAAAATTGGCTGGATTGAAAAGCACAGAGGGTATCGATGGAGTGAGGGCTTTATTGATTATAGAGAGTTTCACAGAATTATAAAGACATATTTGAAAGATAAAAAGATTTTTTTAAAGGATGTGAAAAAATTAAATGAGTGCAAGATATTTGTGATGAAAATAATACTATCATAGATACAAGTTGCTTAGGAGCTCCCAATTTAAATACTCTTTGTGAACTTTATTGTAAAGATACTTTACTGTATAACTGTTTTACTCATAAGAAAATATGTGCGTTAAAAAAATTTTTTATGTATTCAGAAATGGTGTTTGGAAAACAAAATAATTGTTTGATTTCCAATAAAATATATATAAATAAACATTTAATCTTTTAATTTAAACTACCTTTGTGTTCGAGAAGAAGAATAAAAATAGTTTCAGACCGTTAACGATTAGTACTTGACGGCACCTGCACCGTTGTAGATGCGGTGGCGTCGGTCTAGCTAGACAGAAGTTTAAGACGTTAAGACAGTCTTGGCTCTGATGTGGAACGGTGCGTTTGTCGTATTCCGTTACTAGTTTATCCTCGACTCGTTGGATAGTTAATTCGTGTAAACTAATTAATTATTATTCCTAACTACAAAATTAGTCTCTGTACTATACCCATTATATTTCCTACATCAGAAGTGGGATAAAGTCCCCATTTTTGCCCACATGCAATCTTCGAATAGTATGAGGATTATTACATTTGTGAAAGACTATAATGCATTCCGCATTGATGAATCTGTTTTTATGTTAAATACCGTTATGAAATTTGCTGTCCTACTTACGATATTGTCGTATCATTAAAGTGTAGAGAAAAGATAGAAAGAAATTATTTAAGCCAAAAGATAAATCCTTTTGTTCGATTTGTATTAAAAGTACTCTCAAGTATTTTCATTATTTCTGACGTATCTAAATATGTTAACACATGAAAGAAATGTCGGAGGCTTTCTAGACGAGTCATCGTTTGCACTGAATTAACAATTAACTTGTTCAAGTTTTGTTGTAATTTGATAGTTTATGCGAAACATGATTATCATCAGTTATATTTTGAAATTCAAAACGTTTAAGCGATGTACCAAAATAAACTCTTGATGACGGGGGGAAAATACCGCCGACCATCCCGCGGTGTGAGTGCTCCATGCCGGATGTGCTATTCTCACAGCGCTCAGTTCGCAAAGCACTTCTCTCCCTGGACATCCAGAAGTCGAGTGGGCCTGACGGAATCCCCCCAATTGTGCTGAGGACGTGTGCTCCGGAGTTGGCACCGGTCCTAACGCGTCTTTTCCGGTACTCCTACTCCCAAGGCGTAGTCCCGAATTCATGGAAGACAGCTTTTGTCCACCCGATCCCTAAAAAAGGCGACCGCTCAGACCCGTCCAACTATAGGCCTATCGCGATCACCTCCTTGTTCTCCAAAATAATGGAATCCATTATTAACTGCCAGCTCATCCGGTACCTTGAGGATCACCAGCTGATTAGTGACCGCCAATACGGTTTTCGTCGGGGTCGATCAGCTGGTGATCTTCTGGTCTACCTGACCCATAGATGGGCGAAGGCAGTAGAGTCCAAGGGGGAGGCGTTGGCCGTTAGTCTGGACATTGCGAAGGCCTTTGATCGGGTTTGGCACAAAGCGCTTCTTTCGAAGCTGCCTTCCTATGGGCTTCCCGAGAAATTGTGCAATTGGATCACCAGCTTTCTTGCAGATCGGAGCATCAAGGTCGTTGTAGACGGTGCATGTTCTGACTACAAGCCTATTAACGCTGGTGTTCCACAAGGCTGTGTGCTATCACCAACGCTGTTTCTTCTGCATATCAATGATATGTTGCTAACTGGTAACATTCATTGCTATGCGGATGACAGCACTGGTGATGCTCTATACACCGGCCGGGCCAATATTTCTCGGGAAAACGTCGCCGAGTACCGGAACAAACTTGTGTCTGAAGTCGAGTCTTTGCTGGACAAAGTCTCGGATTGGGGGCGACTAAATCTAGTCCAGTTTAATCCTCAGAAGACACAAGTTTGCGCGTTTACCGCTAAAAAGAACCCCTTTGTCGTATCTCCTCAGTTTCAAGGCACTCCCCTTCTTGCCTCAGCCAGTATCGGTATCCTCGGAGTCGACATATCGAGTGACGTGCAGTTTCGTGGTCACTTGGAAGAGAAGGCCAAATTGGCCTCTAAAAAGCTTGGCGTGCTCAGCAGAGCGGGACAGTATTTCATGCCGGCACACCGCCTGCAACTTTACAAGGCGCAGGTTCGGCCTCACATGGAATACTGTTCCCATCTCTGGGCAGGGGCTCCCCAGTGCCAGCTCCTTCCACTTGACCGCATCCAGCGCAGAGCGGCTCGAATCGTCGACGACCGAGCCCTTTCCGATCGGCTCGATTCATTGGCACTGCGAAGAGATGTTGCATCTCTTTGCATTTTCTTTCGCATCTACCATGGGGAGTGCTCTGAGGAATTGTTCGGATTAATCCCAGCCGCCAAATTTCACGAACGCACATCGCGGCAGAACTCCCGATACCATCCACACCATCTGGATGATTGGCGGTCCACCACTGTGCGATTTAGAAGATGTTTTCTTCCTCGCACAACTTCCTTGTGGAATAGTTTACCACCAGGGATTTTTCCGGACCGATACGACTTAGGGACCTTCAAGAAAAGAGCCTACTCCTTTTTAAAAGGCCGGCAACGCATCTGCAATTCCCCTAGTGTTGCGGTTGTTCATGGGCGGCGGTAGTCACTTACCATCAGGTGAGCCGCATGCTCGTTTGCCCCCTCTCCTATAAAAAAAAAAAAAAAAAAAAAAATAAAGGATTAACTTAAACATGCTAGGAATTGAAAATAATATGTGACATTTTTGTGTTCTAATGTGTTGATCAGTGTTGCAGTTTGCTTCGAATACTGTGTGGTCGACAAGATTGGGGTTTGATGTCGAGAGATTCGTAGAAGTCTCTACAACAATGATCAATGAGGAAGATGTTGTGACAGCTAATCGAACATGGTCAGGTACCGCCGAGCGCTAGTAAGATTGAGCCTACACCGCTACAGTCTGTAACTTATCGGCAGATCTTACGGCAAGGCAATTCAGGCGGCCGCCGAACATATTGTCCTTTGGTGCTGTAAATGAACGTCTGAGGCTTGGTCGGCTTTCGTAGATTTTGCGCAGTTGCCTCCTTCCCTTTGAAATATGTGATGGTATCAGTCTCTACACATAGTTACCGTTTTTTGCAATGTTTTCAAATGTCATACAGTTGCTTTTTCTTAAGAGAATATGTGATGAATTTTGGAAGCTCGGAATTCCATGGTTCGCAATACATTTATCTCGATTTCTCTTAATTTTGCAAAGCAGTGCGACGATTCGCTAGCGCTAGTACGGCGCGACGGCTCGCTGGCGCGAATGTGGCACGGACGCAGCAGAACGGAAAGCTGAAGTGCGTTTGCCTGGAGATAGCCATATCGGTGCGTTCATGACTTAAATGAAGTCTGGGATGGTCGACCGTTGTAATATTTAACAAGAGTTAATATCTGTTAGCAGTTTGTGATAACTGATAGACCGTATGCTGTTTACTGTCTACCGCACGAGGACGTGCGACAGTCAGAGGTAGCCGTGTTTGTGCATCTAGAAAATACTAGAGACGTTGCATCACTCTAGCGAAGTAATTATTCCAGTGCAGGAAAGGAACATGAAGTTGCAGGGAAGCTGGTCTGTGCTGCACTGGGATATGTGTCGAGTTGCTGTTGGTTTACATACTTAGGTGTTATCGTGTCACTACGCCCCTCACGATACACTTTTGTGTGATTGTAACGGGGACATGTTTGCGGTATGGTTGGTCTGTAACTGTTCTATACTGAATTGAAAAAAAAGAGAGTAAGATAAAAAATGTGGTTCTTGCTATCATTGCAGGGCGTTTGCCGGTCCAATGATATAGCTACAGGGAATAGTGATTCCGGACTAGCATAAATAGTACTAAAAAAAAGAGGTTAAGAAAAAGAATAGTTCTTACAATCATTGCAGGGCTTTGTACCGGTCCAGTGATATAGCTATAGGGAATAGTGATTCCGGACTAGCGAAAACAGTACTTGAAAAAAAAAGAGAAAATAGAAAAAGCTACAGACTAATCATTCCGATCTAGCATAAAGGTGATAAAAGTTTTGTAGGGCTTACTGCCGGAACAAAACTGATTATCACCCGAGTCTGAAGGGTCAGTATAGACCGGACCAGACGCTGTTTTGTCAGAATAATCGAACGATGTTTTACAGATTACAGTTGTTACAGATAACTAAAATTGTGATGGATCGCGTGCGAGGACGCACGCATGTCAGTATGGCCGTGACGGCACCTGCACCGTTGTAGATGCGGTGGCGTCGGTCTAGCTAGACAGAATTCTTGTAAACGACACGTGTACCGCACACCTGCGGCATTGCACCTGCGTTGCCGCCCGTCCTGCTTGTATAAAACGGACTGAGCGGCCGCCGTTAAGACAGTCTTGGCTCTGACGTGGAACGGTGCGTTTGTCGTATTCCGTTACTAGTTTATCCTCGACTCGTTGGATAGTTAATTCGTGTAAACGAATTAATTATTATTCCTAACTACAAAATTAGTCTCTGTACTATACCCATTATACTTCCTACATACTTATTATTAAAGTAACTGTTTTTTTTTTGTACCACCTTGCATTTTTAACGATGAAATAGATTAGCCTTCATATTTTGTTGTTATATTATTGAAACATTTGTATTTCAGATTCCGAATGAAACGGTATTAGAAATGGAGCAAAGATTAAAAAAAAGCGGATCGAGAATTAGACTAAAAATTTATACCTCTAATGGAGAGAATTGGGGCCTTCAGCGGCATGTAGCTCGATCGAAGCGAGATAAACATGCCGCTGAAGGCCCCAATTATATTTATACAGCCCAACCAGATGAGAAAACTCTATAGAGACCCCATAATAATAATAATATATAATTTTCTAAAACGTGTTATATCAAACCAAAAAAGGTCTGACTGTTGGATGTTTTTATCGGCAAAAATTAGTTGAATAGGATTATCACACAAACTTAATCATTATTTCAACGTCTTATGCAATTTAAAATGCTTTTCGCAACATTATCTTATTTTATTCATCTATACATACAAATATAATTGTTACGGCCTACAGCTGCCTATCTAATAGTAGGATCTTCCCGGCCCATGAAGGAAGACCTTACAAGCAGGTGCAGGTTGGGCATCCTAAGGCCAAAGTGAAATTTCTCTAATTACAATAAACTATATGGGGGAGCGTTCTATACTACTGCTATTCCACAGGGAGAATATTAACGGAGCCCACTTACCTATATCCAAGTCGACTGGTCCCTCAGGATTCGGTCAGGTCGCATGTGGTTGTGTAGTGCAAGGGAAATAAGGTGCTGTGATGTGTATCTGGGTGTGACTGGTGGTGATTGACCTTATTAGACCTTTACCGTCGGCAGCAGCCCGGACGTCAGCACCACTCCAAATCGAGGTAATCTTCCGCGGCGCTGTCCACAGTCACTTTCTTCGTTCGTCACGATGACAGTCCATTAACTCTATCGTACTATTAACTAACTTACAGAAGCCACTAACTCTCGTTGTTATAAAGCTTAACACACAAAACGAACAGGGAGTGTCCGGATCAAAGGTCACTACCGTTTCGCGTAGCAACAGTTATTTCTAGAATATCAAAGGCCGCATTAGCTAATATTGTCGAATGCACTTATACAGATTCTGAGTCAGACACAATGTGTCCCGGGGAAGCTCTCCAGCAAGGCATGCGCGTTACAAATCCTAGACAGTATAATTACTAGCCACGCCTAATTATTCCGAGTTCCCGAACAAAAGTTGACAGCATGCTGACGTTAGCACAGCTGGCAGACGACTCGTTTGCAGTCGCGCGCGCTCGACACATCCAAGCTAGCCCGAACTACAAAACCGGTATGGCACCGAGCCGCGCGCACTCTGACGTCGATTTCGAAACCACCGTTCGGGCGTAAACAAACCCCCGTCCCGGACATAAGGATTTAGGTCCGCGAGCAAACCGGTCAGCGGGACAGGGTCGCGACGGCAAGTTGAAAGACCGAATCTACAACCAAACTAGGCCACCTTAGGCACCCCATCAGATCTTGCAACCCTAACCAACGCCTCAAAATCACAGCCCCAACTTGGGCAAGCCGGAGGTTTGAACTGGATGCCCTTCCTGGACATCATCATCATCATCATCATTACAGCCTTTCACAAGTCAACTGCTGAACATAGGCCTCCCCCAAAGAATGCCACAAAGCACGGTCCTGAGCCACCTGCATCCATCGACTTCCTGCATATCTTACCAGGTCGTCACTCCATCTAGTGGGGGGACGCCCTACACTTCGCCTGCCGGTACGAGGCTGCCACTCGAGAACCTTTCTTCCCCATCGGTTGTCGGTTCTTCGAGCTATATGGCCGGCCCATTGCCACTTCAGCTTACTAATCCGTTGGGCTATGTCGGTCACTCTAGTTCTACTGCGGATATCCTCATTTCTGAGTTTATCACGCAGTGAAACTCCGAGCATAGCCCTCTCCATAGCTCGCTGAGCGACCTTGAGCTTCCTCATTGCTCATGGGGGGTATATTGCCATAGTTGCCACGCTTGGCGAGCGGGTTGGCAACCGCAGTTTTTTTATTGTTATTTTGGCTGTTATCAGGAAGATGCTGCTGCCCATCTCCTGTCTGTTTCCCTTTGTCGCCTTTTACGACACCCACGGGAGGATATGGGGTAGTGGATATTCTTAACCGCCACTACACGGCAACCTCCTATTCCTGGACATCGCAGCCCATAAATAAGTCCTATTCCTAGACAGAAGTCCGACGACCTCCTTCAAACACCTATCTGTGCTCCTATGATTAGTTCCGCAATCCGACCGGGTCAGGTCTGCAAACAGCGACGCGACACCAAGCGGCCCAGAGTGACCTCCTAAGCTTCAGTGCAGAGCGCACCCCCAAATTCCCCATGAACGTCGTCTGTGGAGAGCCGAACGAACGCACAGATAGTCCCTAGTATGAACCTTCAAACAAGTAGGCATAACCAAGCCATCCACCATATAATCATTTACCAATTGGTGCGACAGCTGATTTCCATCTGATAATCTACAAACTAGCCAGCCTGTTAGACAAGTAGTCCTATGCTCATATTTCAACTAATTTTTCAAAAGCATCAATGTCCAACTATAGAATTAATTCAAACAAATTAATCACCGATGCACATAGGTCAACTTGCAAATTAAACAAAACAATAAACGTAAGGGACAGCTCTATTTCTCATTTAAATAACTTAGACAAAGTCAACAAAATGTAAACCAAAGGAGAATCGACTCCCACTCCTTTCGGCACAAATAGGGCTATCTAATTTCAGCCTTCCTTTTCACAAAGCAAAATGATTAAACACTATCACAAAAATATACATAATTTTCCAAATAGCGCGACAATCAATTTCAAATGTCCGTGCAACAACGAACACAGTGATTAAATACATTTACAAAACATATGCAGCAGCATCTAAATGAGTAAATTCAATTCAATTCTTTTAATCACACCGTGTAGTGGCGGTTAAGAATATCCACTACCCCATATCTTCCCGTGGGTGTCGTAAAAGGCGACAAAGGGAAACAGGCAGGTGATGGGCAGCAGAATCTTCCAGATAACAACAAACTTAAAATAACAAACTGCGGTTGCCAACCCGCTCGCCAAGCGTGGCAACTATGGCAAATACCCCCCTATGATGAGAGTAACAAAGAAACGGCCCCCAGTCCCCGGCGACCCCGCTATTCCTGGCTACGGTGGCGACCATGGTAACGGCGGGGCAGGGGGTGCGAAGAATCTCCGGTGGAGGTTCGGTTGCCACCTACGACGACTCGACCTGGCAACATACAACGCACGCACCCTGAGGACTGACGAGAAGATTGTGGAGCTGAAAGAAGAGATAGACAAGTTACGCTGGCATATTATAGGATTATCCGAAGTCCGAAGAGAGGGGGAGGACACGGTAATCCTCGAATCCGGCAACTTGCTCTATTACCGGGAGGGCGACCATCTGTCCCAAGGAGGTGTTGGATTTATCATCCACAAGTCTCTCGTTAACAACGTTATAAAGATTGAGAGTGTGTCGACGAGGGTTGCGTACCTTATACTCAGAATCACCAAACGGTATTCGCTGATGGTCATACAGGTTTACGCACCAACCTCGGCACACCCCGATCAGGAGGTGGAGGAAATGTATGAGGATATCTCTAGAGCCAAAACCCAATATACGGTGTTAATGGGAGACTTCAATGCAAAACTAGGCACAAGAGAGAACGGTGAGCTGAAAGTAGGGAAATTTGGAATAGGGCAACGGAACCCAAGGGGCCAGCAGTTGGCTGACTTCATGGAGAAAGAGGGACTCTTTATGATGAACTCTTTCTTCCAGAAGCGGCCCCACAGGAAGTGGACCTGGTCGACCCCCGACGGTTTGACAAAAAATGAGATTGACTTCATTATGACGACCAGACGACAACTGTTCAGTGATGTCTCCGTGATCGCGAGGGTGAAAACCGGCAGCGATCACCGAATGGTTAGAGGCACACTGAACCTAAACGTTAAGTTGGAGAGGTCTCGTCTAATGAAGTCAACGCTCCGTCCCCCTCGTGCTCTAATCCAAAGTCCCGTAACCTTTCAGCTCGAGTTACAAAACCGTTTTCAGTGCCTAGAAGACTGCAATGAAGTGGACGATTTAAATGACAAGCTCGTGGAAACTGTCCATGCGGTCAGAGCTAAGTTCTGCAAGACCCGCCGCAGAAGAACACAAAAACTCTCCGATCACACTCTTAATCTCATGGCTGTTAGACGGGAGATGAAGCTACATTCTTCAACAGATTTGACAGCATACAGGCAACTGAACAGACAGATCTCCAAATGCATGCGGCGGGACTTACGCAACTTCAATACAGCTCGTATTGAAGAAGCGATCGAGCGGAACCAAGGCTCCAAAGTCTTTGCCAGAGATCTGTCTGCCAGAAAGCGCCAACTGTCAAAGCTGAAGACAGAATGTGGCAGCATCGTTTCCGGGGCACCTGAGATTTTGAGTGAGATTGAGAGGTTCTATGGGCAGCTGTACACGTCATCGTTGGAGCCGCACGCAAGTGTGAGTAACGATCCAAGAGCGAGTCTTATCCGACATTATTCGGATGATATCCCGGACGTCAGTCTGAGCGAGATTAGAATGGCTCTCCAGCACCTTAAAAACGGCAAGGCCCCAGGCGAGGATGGAATTACAGCGGAGCTTCTGAAAGCGGGTGGAAAACCGGTACTTGAAGTCCTTCAGAAGCTCTTTAATTCCGTCCTCCATGGTGGCATTACACCGGAGGCGTGGAGCAGAAGTGCGGTGGTCTTGTTCTTCAAGAAAGGCGACAACGCTCTCTTGAAGAACTACAGACCGATTTCCCTTCTGAGCCGCGTCTACGTGCTGTTTTCGAGAGTCATTACGAATCGTCTCGCGCGCAGACTTGACGACTTCCAGCCTCCCGAACAAGCCGGTTTCCGAAAAGGCTTTAGCACCATAGACCACATACATACCCTTCGGCAAATTGTACAGAAGTCCGAGGAGTACAATTTGCCACTATGTCTGGCGTATGTGGACTATGAGAAAGCCTTTGATTCCGTCGAAATTTGGGCGGTGCTGCAGTCCCTTCAGCGATGCCAAGTTGACTGTCGGTATATCGCAGTGTTGAAGTGCTTGTACAGTAGGGCTACGATGGCTATCCGAGTACAGAACCAGAGTACGAAACCTATCCAATTGCAGAGAGGTGTAAGACAGGGTGACGTCATATCCCCGAAACTCTTTACCGCTGCATTGGAAGATGTTTTCAAGCTTCTGGACTGGAAAGGATACGGTATCAACATCAATGGCGAGTACATCACTCACCTTCGATTTGCCGACGATATAGTCCTTATGGCAGAATCGCTGGAGGACCTAAACACTATGCTCAATGACCTCAATAGTGTTTCCCAACGGATAGGTCTTAAGATGAACATGGACAAAACAAAGATCATGTTTAATGTCCATCTCACACCTATGCCGGTAGTTGTTGGGAACACTAAGCTCGAAGTTGTTGACGAGTATGTTTACCCGGGACAAATAGTCCGACTAGGTAAGTCCAACTTCGACCGAGAGATCAATCGACGGATTCAACTCGGTTGGGCAGCGTTCGGGAAATTACGGCACATCTTCTCGTCAGGTATACCTCAAAACTTGAAAACGAGACTGTACACCCAGTGCGTGTTGCCAGTGATGACATACGGAACTGAGACGTGGTCCTTCACTGCTGGCCGGATGAGGAAGCTCAAGGTCGCTCAGCGAGCTATGGAGAGGGCTATGCTCGGAGTTTGTCTGCGTGATAAACTCAGAAATGAGGATATCCGCAGTAGAACTAGAGTGACCGACATAGCCCAACGGATTAGTAAGCTGAAGTGGCAATGGGCCGGCCATATAGCTCGAAGAACCGACAACCGATGGGGAAGAAAGGTTCTCGAGTGGCAGCCTCGTACCGGCAGGCGAAGTGTAGGGCGTCCCCCCCACGAGATGGAGTGACGACCTGGTAAGATATGCAGGAAGTCGATGGATGCAGGTGGCTCAGGACCGTGCTTTGTGGCATTCATTGGGGGAGGCCTATGTTCAGCAGTGGACTTGTGAAGGGCTGTAATGATGATGAATGATGAATCACAACCGCTACAAATATGAAAATTTCGCGGAAAACCCAAAAGCAATTTTAAATTTTAATTTAAAGAATTTTTAACTAAGTGCTCGACCAAACCAAATCAAATACCCCTTGACAGCGTGATTCAACGCTCCAGGGGGCTAATCCTAATCTTCCCACCACCAAGTGGAGGTCACACGGCGTGAACCCGAGCCAATAGAGCGCAAACCGCCAACAGTCGCCACTCGGGTTGTACGCCTTCACTGAGGCCGTCGGCAACAGAACATTTTGACAAGTGGACTGTTGATGGCTTAAGGCTCAGTGGAGGCGGCCGTGGTGGGAGCTAAGGCGGCAGCTAGCTAGGGCCGCCTCCATCAAATGGGGAACAGTGGTACACCAGTCGCGGCCACTCAGCTAACGAGAGTGAGAAGGGTCTATCGAACTGATGAGTGGCCGTGAAGTTCCTCACCACACGCTGAGGGGGGGTGGTGACACTCCCGCCCCTCGGGGAATTACCCCCCGACTGGTCGGGGGAGGGACCCCTTTCAAACCTAGGGGCCTGATGGCTGGCCGGCGGGCGCCGAGAGTCGCCCGTCAGAGGGCGTGGCTTAGGGGCCTCGCCCGTGGGAGTCGAGGGCCTGGCAGAGCCCCGAGAGGAGACGCCGTTCGCACCCAGGCACAAAACTGCATGGTGGTTGCCCTAGCAATGCAGACAGGGCCTTCGATGCGGACAGTCTCGCTGGAGGTGCCCTTCCAAGCATGAGTAGCACCAGCGGCGCTCCTTGGCGATAGTTCGCCTCGCCGGAACCGGCTTACTTAATAATTTCGGACACGACGTTATCCGATGATCAGATGCTCGACAATAGGAGCAAGGGGGGGTTGACGACGACTTGCCTGGCAAATTCAGCCTCTCACTGGGCACGGCTCGTAAGTCGTCAACGGCGCCCGTCGCGTTCTCGATCTGCCGGCACTGCTCCTCCAAAAACCGCAGCAGGTCATAGAAGGGCGGAATATAGGAGGCCTCGTCCCCGCCGTACCTCTCCTCAAAATGGATTCGAAGGTCGAGAGGTAGACGGGACAGCACGATGCGGAGCAACAAAAAAGCCCATTCGGCCACTGGTAAATCCAGCCGCCTCAACGTATTACAGGCCACCAAGACTGGATCCAACAGGTCCGGACGTAGTCTGGCCCGGTCACTAAGCAGCGGGAGGCTGCTTAACATGTTCGTCCGCAATTCGCCGGACGTTGGCGTATCTTCTGGCTAGGAGGTCCCGAGCAGTCTGGTAGGCGTCGTCCGACAATCTCAAGTGGCCGACGACGCCCAGGGCCTACCCTTCCAGTGAGGCCAGGAGGTACGCCATCTTTTGGCTCGGGGTCAAGTCACTCCGGGCGTCCACTAGGCTGTCGAAAAGACCAACGAAGGTCAGCCATTCGGAAAGGACCCCGGAGAACCTTGGCAGGTCCAGAGTTGGGTGTCGTCCCAACAGCTCCGGCTGAAGCTACTTCCGAGAGGACTCGGGCAGGCCACTCATCCGAGCTTCACGCGCCTCCTCGGCATACCTGCCTTCAGCCTCGATCAACTCGTCCGTGAGCGAAAAGAACTGCTCGTAGTCCGCGAAGCAGGAGTCCAGGACTCCCTTTTCCACATCCGAATTCTCGAGCTCGGCGTAAGTCTCCTCCACTGCGGCCCTTCTAGCATCGACCTGCTTGAACCGCTTCATCAAGTTATGGACCCTATCCGGTCGACCTATCAAAGCATGGGCGCTTGTGGTCCAGCGCAACTCAGTCCGCAGGCAACGGATTAGTAGCTTGGGCGATGACATCACTACTGAATACAAATTACGACGCGGCTCGAGCACAAATTACAGAGATAACAAATAACAAATACAACAAAAAATTAACAGTTAACAAATGCAGTACCTATAAAATCGAGTTGAATAGAAATTACACAAATACGAATTACTACTTATCAAACCAAATACAAGTTAGCACAAAAGAAAAGACACAAATCAAATTAACAAATAACAAATACTATAGTAATCTTTTCTTAATTCTTAAATAGTAATCTTCGGAATAGCTGAATTAGTTGTGATGGAACTTCACGAATAGATATAGTAGATAGAGAGCAATCCCAGGAATCATCTTGGCTATATTTTTTCCGAATAAAATGGAGGATTTTTAAAGGTTATTTATTTAATATTATGCCTTAAACTTTAACAGACAAAAGGTTTGAACAAATTTTTTTTAGTTTGCAATTTTACACAAAAAACCTCCTTAAAATTTTAGTGAAGAATCTATTTTTAACAATTTTATTTCACCGCCATTACAAAGAATGCGGGCATAAATAAGAATGTCATGTTAAATATAGCGCCAAATTGCGTTTCTTTGATTTATGATGCTAGGTATCAGTTGTTACCGACTTAACAAAACAACAAATTGAACAAACAAATTACAATTTGCTTAATCCGCAATGAAAATCTAACTCAATTAATCTAGGACAAGTAATTAAACGGAAAGTATTATACAATTAAAAATGTACTGCAATATATTTACATATTTTTTTGACTACGGAAACTAACCTCTGATTTTATAACGAAGCAGTGGGATAGTAAAAATCTTCATAAAACTTACTCGTCTTTTTAAAAATACTAACTGTTACTGTTTTATTCCCAAGGGATCCTTCACCTTTAAAAATAAGTACAGTCCTTCTGGTGTCCCCGGAGCGGCACATATTGAAGAATTAAGGCGTTGGGACCGGGACGACCTCGGAAGACCCGTAATCTCCGCCTGAACCTATTTGAAGAAAAGGAAGAGGTCGACGCCCTTGTGTGTTACTCCGTTACGGGGTTCACATACGTTGTTCCCGAACCCAACGTAGGTGTCTTAGGAGGTTGCGAAGTCCGCTGTTGAACGAACCGTGACAAATATCCTGATCAGCCCTCGTTCCCTTTTTAATTGGTCCTTCGAGTGCTGGATTGGATCAAGAAGCCGGCTTAGGCAGATTAACCTCTGTCCTTTTCAATTGGTTAGGTTAGGTTTAGTTAAATTGTAGCTTCCGCGTGGGTGGGTCCGAAGTCAGAGTAGGGAGGAACATGAAGTACCTAGCCGCACCTGGACAGTCAAAGTCAGTTGGGGCTTCGAAGAATATTTCGAGCGCCTAGTCCCCCGGATTGAAAGAGTGACAGGAGTATAGACTGCTGACCAATCTAGAGGGGCCGACAGAGGAAGTACGTCTACGAGTTGTACGGTCCGTAGCTCTGTATGGAGCGCCTGTATGGGCCAAAAACGCTGGTCATCTGAGGCTGTAGGACTAAAACCTACAGTGTCCAGAGAAGGATGGCCATTCGAATCGTACGAGGATACCGCACTATATCCTTTGAGGCGGCGACAATCCTGGCTCGCTTTCCACCACTACATATACTGGCAGAAATGGACGCGAGGATGTACGTTCGAATCCGTGCCCTCCGCCAGAGCGGTGGTAGTGGTGATTGTATTGATTAAACGGCAGGGACGACAAAACTCTCTGGCGATATCGACTCGAGGAGCGCTATGAACGCAAACGCGTCACTCGAGCAATCCAGCCGGTCTTCGATGCCTGGATGCACAGCGATGGGCAGAAAGACTGTCCTACAAACTTACACAGATAATTACCGGGCATGGATGCTTCGGTGATTATCTGTGTAAGATCGGACGCGAGGCGACGGTGAACTGCTTCAACTGTGGTGGACGGGACCAGGACTCCACTTCCCATACGTGCCCAGCACGGGAACGAGAGCTGACGATCCTGGTGAACAGCATCGGACGGAACCTCTCCCTGCCAGCAGTCGTGTCGGCGATGCTGAGCGGGGATTCGTCGTGGAGGGCCATAGCCACCTTCTGTGAATCAGTTATGATTCAGAAGGAGGCTTCTGAGCGAGAGAGGGCGGATCCCGCGTGGACACGACGTCGCCAAGGCGTTCGTTACGGCCCTCCTTTAGAAAACGGTGTCCTCCTACCAGAAACGGGACCTCCGGTGTTGCAGACGCTTGAGGCGGGAGCCTCGAACGCCTTGTGATGTAACCCCTGAGGTGGACGATTACTCGAAAGTGGTCACGAGACATCGTGGTAGCACTGCAAGGGTGCTGGGGGCAGCACGTACTGCCCCCGGGACGTGCTATTAGTGTAACAAAGCGATGGAGGGGCCCTGGTTGGGTTCCGAACGTAGATCCCGAGACCCTATCGTATACGCTGATGGTGACCACCGTGGGGTTTTAGCCGGTAATAGTCCGTCATAACCTTTTTGTTGCCCCCGGAGCGGAAGGTATCTATCAGTATTTCCCCACGAAAAAAAATTTAGATTGAAGCTTTGCGAGACGCCGCTCTCCCTACCCTCAGCGGCTGAATCTTGGTTGATGGCGGAGCCATAGACCAGATCCGCCACTGGGGAAGGAAGGTTATTGCTTCTTGGCGCTTGGAGGATAGGGCAAGGGGCGCATCGCTATCCCGACACTCCTTTTCCTCCACGACTGCGGCAGTAAGGACAGTGGACACCGGTCTCGCTGCAGCTCACCAACGCACATGCGAAGTTGGCTTAATGAGTTCACTCGGCATAGCCATCTCGGGCTGGCCCTTGACATCCACGCCTACCCACCACTACAAAGGGGGAACTCATTCGGGAGGGAGACATTGAATCCTAATCCTCAGGGTTGACAACGTGCATCTGCATTTTAATACTTAAGAGTTAGTAGGTGATAATGCGCCACAGTATTCTCTTATAAACAGGTTCACTGTAAAAATATATACATATATTTTATAAAATAAGAGTGACAAACGAGCACACAGTCCACCTGATGATAAGTGGATGCTGTGGCCCATAGACATCAACATTTATCCTCGATTAAGAATCAAAATGCAAATGCGTTGTCACCCCTGAGGACTAAGATGTAATGCCCCGTTTCCACTAAAAAGGGTCTCCGGTTCTCAACACACTATACGAAACACAGCAGCATTAAACTGCTGTGTTTCGTTTCGTATAGTGAGTGTTGAGGGCGTGGTCCTTATCCGGTCGATCCATTCGTGCTTACTTACTTACTTATCTTCACGCACAATCCCTGACGGGGTAGCCAGAGAGAACAGATCTCCAAGTGTCACGATCCTTACATACCTCTTTCGCTTTTTTCAGATTCATTATCTTCTTCATACATGCACGTCTAGGTATCCGAGTACTCTTGACCCTCCCCTCTTCGAGCAATTTGCTCACATGGTCTTCGAAAGTTAGTCTCGGTCTACCTCGAGACCTTTTAATATTTACTTTCGCGCTATATAGTTAATTATTATCCATTCGTGCTACAACCATAATATAGCTGCATTGTGGCTCTACCATATATACCATATTTTCCTTTGTTACGGCCCACAGCTGCCCCTGCAAAGATCGCCTTGGCTAGGGCCCATAGTAGCCTCCACGACCGGCAGCCGAGGGTTCGGGCCCAAATGGCCTTATGGAAAAATGACCTATCACTACTACACAATAGGGAGAAGGCTAGGAAAATAAACAGTACATACCTGGATCCGAATCTAAAACCGCCCCAAGGCTCGGTCAGGCCGTAGGTAGAGTCGATGCATGTAAAGTGGTGTTTAGTGGTGTATATATGCAGGTGACCTGACCCAGCTGAGGTGACCTGGCAGCGGCCGGTTTCCATGCTGCCACACAATGCTGCATAACTACAGCAGGCGTCCACAATGGACAATTTCTTTCTTCATTTCACTATTTCAGTCTATCAACTCTATTGTACATTCAACCAACTTCAACTCGACTAATTCAACGTTTATCGTAGAATCGAACACGTGATACCCGACACAAGAAACGAACAGTAGTTCAAAGTTCAACATTCAATATTCCGGACTCATTTATCACCGAATTACAAATAGGGAACTAACGCGATCTCTTCATGAGTCACACGGTTCAGCGTTACAAACACAACTAAGCTCCTTCGTTCGATATTAAATATTTAATCTTTATCACCAAATTACAAATAGGGAACTAACGCGATCTCTTCATGAGTCACACGGTTCAGCGTTACAAACACACCTAAGCTCCTTCGTTCGATATTAAATATTTAATCAGTCAAATACAATACACGCATCTTGTCACGAACTTAAAACCTAGACAAACTAAACCGAGGCGGTTTTCACGAAACCACAATTACGTAGCGAAGTAACGCGCACAAATTCTAAAAATCTAGACCATAACCCAAAACCGGTCGCGCGAAACTTCTGTAGCGGCCACCGAGATACGCTAATTAACTGCACCGCTGCCCGCGAGCTACTGTGTCTCGCCCGCCAGTGCCAAGTGCTGGGAAGCTGCCTTGCGCTGCCCCCTCCCGCGACACGCGTGACACCTGGTACCATCGGGCGATTTGCAAGTCGAACGTGATTGGATGCCCTCTGAAAATGACCATTTTTGGCCTAAACACCCTTATTAGGCAATCTAAAGGGAGGCCTATGTTAAGCAATGAATCTTAAGTAGCTGTAATGAATGAATAAATTACTGAATTAATAGGTTAGAAGTACCACTTATTGAACGTAATTTATTTTTAGCACAGGTTCTGACCTGGGAAGAACTAACAACTTACAAGAAATCCAGTGGAATACTTTTGTCTCTTACATTAATAGCATAGGTAATTATTCAAGCTCTTTTAAATCAAGTTACTTCATTTAATTACTACTGTTTTCAAAGGAATTCTTGACGATTTAAATAAGGATACATTTTATTACTTTTAATGTTTCATTTACTTTAGATTTTAACAAAGCTTTTTTTAATCTAAACGACCGACATTTAAATTTAAAGTACCTACTCGTAATTCATCCATTAAAATGATTAACAAACGAAGTAAGAAAGAAAGTTCGTGATAGAAATTTTTATTACATGTTTCCTTAAATTCTTATGCCCTTTCCTTTGAGATTAAATACATTATGTATTTAATCTCAAAGATTAGGTACAATATTACCTGTTGTTTTCCGTTCTTTCTTTCTCTCTCTTAAATATAACACCGAAAACTAACCAATTGTAATCAAGTCAATATGATTTAATATCTTTTTATGGCTACGACTTAGTTCAGTTTCAAGACAAAATAAGTAAAAGGTAAAGTTAATTTTATTATTTTTTGTAAAAGTTGTAGCCTAAATAAACCATATTGCTGGGTATATGACTCCTCTCATTTCTGAGACAGAACAATTTCGCCGCGCTACTCCTGTCTGCATGTGCAAGGCCGCCACCTTTACATGTCCTCGAAATATTTTATAACTTAAACATGTTACTCACGAGTCATCAGCTGGAGTACTATCCATGTATTTCTTAATATTTCAATAACTCTTTTTATACAATCTCCTGTATAATATAATAGTCACAAATTACCCGTTTAAATTTATATACAAAGTTTCTCAAAGAACAATTTGCAATCATTAATTTGTAAATTGACTCTCTAAAGAGAGTTTGATAAATTAAAACAAATCAACAAAAACGAAGATCAAAGCGTAAAGTTGTAAACCTGAAAATGCTCTAACAAATTTGAAATCAATTTTACAAATAAGACTGAAGTAAAAATAATTATTGCGACCTGTTTGCGACTAAATAATGAAAAAAAAAGACAAGGACGTCCTTTTATAAAATAAAACACGAACAAAATATATTTAAATTAGATTTGATCGCATACAACAAGGCCTTCTAAGCTAATCCAGTCGAAATTCGAACCTCGTCACCGTACGAAACTGAATACAGTTATTTAAAAAAAAAATATTATCTGAGGTTTTTCTTAGATAGACCGACCGAAGCTAACATTGTTTTGTTTCAGTAGAAATTTTCAAGTAAAAATTATAATAATAAAAGTAGTTTAATTCATAATTCGTAGTCAGATTTAGCTTTCTCCTATTTTTACCTTATCAGCCCTTAAAAATATGTTTCTGGAAATGAAATTGTAAGGGGAATATACCTTAATCGTCACGTTTGACAAGCGGATCGACGATCGCACTACCAGACGTGTCGCACCCCTGTCGCTGTCTTATTTTAACGTAAACGAGATGGTGTACTGTTGTCTATCGGAAGCTATAACATTTTTATTCATTACTTATAGTCGCCTTTTACGTGTGACACCCATAAAGCCAAATGGAATGATGGATTCTCTTATGCCGCTATCACACGATATGTGTTAACTTTAAGAATTGAGCGAGACTTAGCTTTGCAAATTTCTAAATTTGAAACTTACTTAGATATCGTTATAGCTCAAAATATATAATATACAAGGTCTTCATTACTCTCTAAAGGTCGGTCTATGACCTAAGTAGGGAGAATTTGTTACAATAAGAAATATTACTTGACAGGTAGATTGACACTCGCTCCTTTCAAGCTGCTCATCGTCACCTGTATTGATAGTTCAGGTTTGACATTATTTGAGAAGGTTACTCTGCCATTTTCTCAATATAACCTAATATATTTATATCAAGATTTATGAATATTACAATTTTGTGTGTGTTCTGTGTGGTCGTTTTTCATTATATTCAATAAAATATCTCTTATTTAAACTTATATGAACCTATTTATGACAAAACGTGGTAGAGCCATGCTGCAGCTATATTATGGTTGTAGCACCAATGGGTCGTACCACGCTCTCACAGAATACCAGCGTAAAATAGCAGCTTAACGCTGCTGTGTTTCGTATGGTGAGTGTAGAGAATCGGAGACCCTTTTTACTGGAAACGAGGCATTCCATCTTAGTCCTCACGGGTGACAACGCATCTGCATTTTGATTCTTAATCGAAGATAGATGTAGATGTCTATGGGCCACAGCAATCACTTAGTCCATCTGATGGGGACTGTGTGCTCGTTTGTCAACCTTATCCTATAAAAAAAAAGTTGACGACTGAGTGGTCTAAAAGACGAAACAAACTTATATGTTTCTGGTCCTTGGTTTCAATCTCAGATAAAGCCAAAATTGTGAGAAATATAAATTGTTGATTATCGGGTCTAGTGCTATGATTTTGACCCTTTCCGTGTTTTTGATACTGGGTACTAGCCTATTTTCAATTTTATCACAAGAGTTTTATGATTCACAGTTTCGTGTGATTATGCTTGTGTTTACGTGCTCACTCATGGCACTATTACATCCTGGCAGTGGGCTACATCCGAACATTTTAGAAAGTTGTCATTGTAGACAAACTCGATCAGAAGGACTACGTAGTTACAAACTGATATAGCCATATATTAGAATTCAATGTAACACAATGCTTGTGATATTTCTTTAAATCAAAGCTGCTTGTATTAATTTCTGGAAGAACTAAGTGTCCTTTAGAATCCTTTAAACAAAATATAAAATAATCTAAGCCATTTATTACGTAAAGGTTTATAAAGTAAACGAATCTTTGTAACCTTTAATAACAAAAAGTGGTAACAAACTTATCTCACGTAATTTTATAATTTAATTTATTTTTAATATTTTGAATTTAATATTTTATTGATAAAAGCAAAAAAAATAAAATTAACGCTTTGAATAGGTATAAATTGTTGTTACTTTGTCAAATGTGTATCCTTATTTTACATGTGAATACGTAAGGCAATAAAATAATTTAAAAAATTCAATTTAAACTGCCAAAGAGTAGTTTATTAATGAAAGTAAACTTTATTTAAGCTGTCCAATCGTAAGGTTATTTTTATAATAAGATTAACCGTAACATTATATATATATATATATACTAGCTGGCCAGGCAGACGTTGTTCTGCCCTCTCCGACGACCCTGTGTCCTATAAAAATAGGGATAAAAACTATCCTATCTCTCAAGTTAGACCAAACTGCACACAGTGTGCAAAATTTTATTACAATCAGTTTAGTAGTTTAGGAGTTCATCACGGACAAACAATGTGACACGTAATTTTATATATAAAGATATATATATACAGGGTATATATATATCTCCTATATATATAATCGCTCCCGAAAACTAAGACAGGCGACAACACCAAGTATACCTTTGATCATGGGTCACAAATAAATTCGATCCTGATGAAAAAAAAATCATCTTTTTACAACGTTTTCTTAGCTTTATTCACGCGCCATGTTTTTTTTTTTTTTTTTTTTATAGGAGAGGGGGCAAACGAGCATGCGGCTCACCTGATGGTAAGTGACTACCGCCGCCCATGAACAACCGCAACACCAGGGGAATTGCAGATGCGTTGCCGGCCTTTTAAAAAGGAGTAGGCTCTTTTCTTGAAGGTCCCTAAGTCGTATCGGTCCGGAAAAATCCCTGGTGGTAAACTATTCCACAAGGAAGTTGTGCGAGGAAGAAAACATCTTCTAAATCGCACAGTGGTGGACCGCCAATCATCCAGATGGTGTGGATGGTATCGGGAGTTCTGCCGCGATGTGCGTTCGTGAAATTTGGCGGTTTAGCATGTTAGTACAGCTAAATGAAACGATAATTTCATAAAAAATATCATGAAAATACTGAAACATAAAACCAGCAGTGGAATGACTGAATTGATATCACCTGACTAAAGGTCAATGTACCTACGCGCGAACGCAAATTCGCGCGGCCCGCAACTAGCGGGCAATACCACAATACCTAATAATTTACAACACTTGTCTAAATACCTAACTTATCTACTTAACCTACTATTTTGCCACTGTGCTTGTCTCCACGTAGCCACTTTAATCCGAATTTACAGGTTAAAAAACCCAAGTAACTGGTTCGATTCCCCGCTAATGAAAAAATACTTAAATGAAATGTAACCAAGGTTAAAGTCATGCGTTTTTATTCATCGTATAGGTATGTTTATTATTCTCATGTATTCAGTTATGTACCTATTCAGATTAGTCTAGTACTAAGTTATTTAATAAAAATAGTTATGAAACAGCTTACCGCTCTAAATCCTCCGTTGGTCTTATGAGATGCGGCTCAAATTGTGCTCCATTCATTTCAAGGTAGATTTGGGTGCAGGCGGCGTCATCGTGTGGTCTTCGACATAGTCCGTACGTAGTTTCTCGAAAGCATCCACGATCCTTTGGCGCATTTCGTCAGCACTATCACACTCACGATTAAAAACCCTTTCTTTCACATACCCCACAAAAAGAAGTCTAACGGGGTCAGATCTGGTGAGCGAGGTGGCCAAGCGTGTTGTCCTAGTCTGCCGATCCAGCGATCATCAAATAGCTCATTGAGGCGCTCACGGACAAACCTCACGAAATGTGGAGGGGCACCATCATGCTGGAACCATGTGCAGCGATATTCAGCCAACGATAGGTCGTTTAAAATGTCAACCAACTGTTCATTTATAAAGTTTAGGTATCGCTGTCCGTTCAGTCGCTCTGACAGAAACACTGGTCCGAGTATGCGATCCTTAAATAAACCTGCCCATACGTTAACCGACCATCGGGTTTGGTGCCCGGTTTGTCGAACAGCGTGCGGGTTAACCTCTGAATACACGTGTGTATTTCTTCGGTTCCACAGGCCGTTTCTGGTAAATGTCGACTCATCCGTCCAGATAATGTGCTCAATGGAACCAGGCACACGTTGTTGCTGGTATAATAACCAACGGCAGAAAACTCGTCGGCGGTCGTGACCGCCAGGAACTAAAGCTTGCACTTTGTGCAATTTGTATGGGCGCATTCGGTTACGCTTCAACACTTTGTGCACTGCACAGTATGACACACTTGTTCCATCCCGACGTCTTAACAATTTATTTAGCGATACTTCGTGTACCTAGGTTCGGATACCTAACATGTTGCCGTATTCACAATCACTATAAACGTACGCGTTAAGCATTATTAAAACAAAAAACGTAATTCTTGTTGTTACGTTTTAAGTTTCTTGTTTTGTTTGTATAATTCCTAACGAGTACTATAGTGCTCGTGAATACGGCAAGTGTCTTGGAGAATCTCGCGGGAATGCTTCGCATGCATTGCAAATTTACCGAGAGAAATTCCCGACCGCTCGACATCCAGCTGACTCTCGTCTGATAACAGTAGCAGCATTTCAGCGAGTATTGGAAAATCGGCCCATTGCTCTGGTAGCGGCAGGAGGTGAAAGTCAAGTGGCTGTTCAGTCAGAGGAGCGCATTTTAGATGTCGTTCGGCGGAATCCGAACCTAGGTACACGAAGTATCGCCAAATTGTTAAGGCGTCGGGATGGAACAAGTGTGTCATACTGTACAGTTCACGGAGTGTTAAAACGTAACCGAATGCGCCCATACAAAGTGTACAAAGTGCAAGCTTTAGTTCCCGGCGATCACGACCCCCGGCGACTTACTACCTTTGGTTATTAGACCAGCAACAACGTGAGGATTTGGAGCGGTGAGCTGTTTTATGCCTAATTTTTTTTAAATAACTTAGTACTGAACTGATCTGAATAGGTACATAACTGAATATATCAGAATAATAAACATACCTACACGATGAATAAAAACGCATGACCTTGGTTACATTTCATTTAAGTATTTTTTTCATTAGCGGGGAATCGAACCAGTTATTTGGGTTATTTAACCTGTGAATTGGAATTAAAGTGGCTACGTGGAGACAAGCACAGTGGCAAAATAGTAGGTTAAGTAGATAAGTTAGGCATTTAGACAAGTGTTGTAAATTATTAGGTATTGTGGTATTGCCCGCTAGCTGTGGTTTGCGCGAATTTGGCGTTCGCGCGTACAGTGACCCCTAGTCAGATGGGAATTTAGGAATTCCACTGCGTTTTTATGTTTAAGTATTTTCATGATTTTTTTTATGAAATTATCGTTTCATTTAGCTGTACTAACATGATAGAGAATGAATAAAGCTAATAAAACGTTGTGAAAAGATGATTTTTTTTTTCATCAGGATCGATTTTATATTACACCCATCATCAAGGTATAGTTGATACTGTCGTCTGTCTTCGTTTTCGGGAGCGTTTCAAAAATACCCTGTATAATTTATTACAATTTAACAAATAATAATAAATTATATCGTCACCATCAAGGAATGCTACAAAGCACAGTCCTGAGCCACGTGCATTCATTGACTTTCCGCATGTCTTACCAAGTCGTCACTCGATGTAATACGGGCTGCCTTTCGCTTCACTTACGGCTTGAGGCTGACTCAAAAACCTTTCTTCCCTATCAGTTGTCGGTTCCTCGTTGTATATGCCTATATACGCCCTACTCCTAACGACAAGCCTCCTCTCAGTTCCGCGAGGGTTTTAGGGCAAGGAAATATCCGACGTGCTGCCTCAATGCATGTTGGTGAACTTCACATGTCTTTAATTTTTTTTAATCGCTCAGGCACGAAGTTTTCCTTTGACGCCGAGCACGTGATAAATCAGCATTCAAAACTGCAATAAACAATTTCATTGGTGATAGCGGGGATGGAACTCGGGTCACTCGCGTATATTTATGGCGGGCGATAAGGCCCTGAGCTGGCTTTCAGATAAAGATAATATTTTAAAATTTATTTAGTGCTGAATCATTTATTAGAAACAAGGTTTAAGTCTTTCTTAAATTGATCCGAGGCTTGATGGAGAATAATTAATTCTGATAAGGGTGAAGTGAAAATGTCAAAAACATTTAGTGTAATTTCTAATAGTTCTCTTGCAATTCATAAATTTGATGGAAAGCTTAACAATTAAATTCTCTAAATAAATTTGATACATATTCGATAATGTTAGTGGAAAATAAATGATCGTCTCACAAAATAATTATATGCAAATTACATAAATGTCAAGTATTATTTCATTTATATACACAGAAAGCGCGTTGGTCTTTAAATAAAATTACTTCAATTATTTTATGTGAATTGAATTAGTTATTCATCATCAAATATTTTATATGTATAGGTTTGTTATAATCTTTTTTAAGTAAATTATATTAAAACTTCGTTAGTTTTCATTATATAAATTATATTAAGTTGAAAAATTGACACAATGTTTGTCTCTTGTTGACTATAACTTAAGCGCAAGTTTTTATACGTGGTAAAGCCATGCTGCAGCTATAATAGTAGTATAGTAGTAGCACAAATGGGTCGGCTCGACCGGGGAAGGACCACGCTCTCACAGTATACCGGCGTAAATTGACACTGCTGTGTTTCGTATGTTGAGTGTAGAGAACCGGAGACCCATTTTACTGGAATAGAGGCATTCCATCTTAGTCCTCATGGGTGACGACGCATCTGCATTTTGATTATTTATTGAGGATAAATGTAGATAGATGTCTATGAGTCACAGCAACCACTTACCATCAGGTGAACTGTGTGCTCGTTTGTCACCCTATCCTATAAAAAAGTACACTAATATTTTTATACATAACGGAAAACTTATGTTTACTACATATTATATTAATTTAATAGAGAACATTTACATACAAAATGAGAAATTCAAACATGTTCTACAAAATGCTACGAGTACTGACAAGAAGACTTACTCCAAGCATATTAATCTGTAATTAAAACTCTCTCCCACACTCCTGGTGCACCTCAATCACCTACAGAGGGTAACTTGATAGGAAAAAATATAGTAAGCTTCATGCCATGCCAAAAGATAACAAACATATTCAACTATAGAGCTTCTCCCTTAACCACAAGTATCTGGGAGGCTGAACTTAGCTCGCCGATAAAAAAATATAATTTCCTCAGCGATGACGCCCTAGCGATGGTATCAAGATAGATAAACTTGGAACGTTAAACATTACATCTAAATACGTTATTTTATTTTTGAACCTTTTCCAAGAAACCAATACCATAATATAGTACATAATATATTTTTAAAAAAAAAGAAAAGGAAGAATATATATATTCAATAAATGCTCACTTAAATGACAGGCCATATAAATACAAATTTTTATCCAAATCATTGGAGCAGTTTTTGGGAAATCAATTATATACATACACGAATTGCACACTTAAAGTATAGGATATTGCCTACAGCAAACATTACACATTACAGCCCATAAAAAGTTCTTTTCTTAACATAGGACTCCCATAAATTGCTTCATTGTTGCCACAAATGGCTCAAGAGTTACCGCAGTTATTTTATAAAAAAAATAGCACAATGATTTCTTATATTTACGCGAATTATGCACATTAAATGAAACTAATTTTACTGATTTTATTTCATTTAATTTTAAGTTTTTAATTTCCGACGTTTCGGGTGCTATCCAGCACCAATGGTAACGGGGGACTGAGGTGTTTGACGTCCCGAAAGACCCATAGTAAGCCTGGCTACCTTCAGCTTTTTAATATTAATTTTTGGTCCGATCTACGCAGATCATTTAAAGAAAGATTAAGTTACAAACATAATTAATAACTAATTTAAGTGTAAGCGATAGTCAACGATTATATGTAAGCCTGTGAATAATCTATACAAAATATAGAAATAAAATTGGATGTCTGTTGAAAATAAAAATAAAAAACACTTTTTATTGAGCTGAGTGCGATATTGGCAAGCAGACATAAGTGAAAATTTTAAAAAAGTTTGTCTATCTTTCTGTCTGTCTATCCGTTAGTGCTAATCTTCGAAATGGCAGAAGAGAACAGATAGAGAGCAATGGCATGTTCAATATCACGGAAATCCGTCCAGTATTTTTTGAGTAAATCGTGTGTATTTTAGATTTTTTAATATGTTTGTATAGAAAAAAATCTAAAATGAACTGGTTTCAGTGAACATTAAAATTACACCGAAAGTGAATAAAAGGAAAATAACTTGACCTTAAGTGCGCCTCCGCACTGCTTCTGTTCCCAATCTGATTCGAATCCGAGTAAATACAAATCTAGAAAACTCCGACCAAATTAGGAAGTGGATTGTGCACTGCATCTGGTCTAAATCTGATAATATAGAATTGTCGCTTATATACTTGACATTCGCAAGTTTATCCGTTCTGGTGCTGTGTCGCATACAGCGCTTACGTCTTTCATTATGTGTCTTCTTAATTGCTGTCAAATTTTGGCACTGTTATTTTACGTACGAAGACGCTGGAGAAATAAAGAGTTCTGGATACACCACCATTAACATTGCCATGATGGCTCGGTTCGATTCAGTAGAAGTGCACAAGCGTTAATACAAATAATTCTGTAGTTACTTCGGTCTGTGAATATTATGATCCAATTTTTTTACACTATTTTCTCGACTTCGTAAAACAGAATTCAGATGTAGTACGCATACAAAAAGTACTGATACAAATAGTACTATGGCTATGTCACATCAACATTTCTTGGATTTGGATTGGATACAGTGCCCATACGCTCTAACGGTACTATGTTACTGCGTTGAACTGCGTGGATAGTAGCGATTATACTATTCAGTTGCCAAAATTCGAACCCCAATCAGAATCAATACTTGTATGTTGTACCTACGATATAATCGCATAATCATCACTTTGTGTTTGTGCGTCTATTTGTGCCAATATTATGTTTGTGTTTAGTTAAGACAATAACTTCCAACAGTTTGAAATTCTGGTAGAAATACATCTGGAGAAATATAAGGTAAAAAATGTTCATCATAAAATGGCTTTGGCTAACTGTAACACCTGATCAAGTCATAAATATTGCGGCTAACTTTATCTAAATATGAGTATTTATTGTTATCCTACCTGAGTCGACCTACACATTTTGTTGATTTATTGTAGCGTTTAAGGAAATTAATGCCTAATCATTAATTTTCGAAACAGTTGTTCAGCTTTAGTGATTAATAAAATTATTAACTTTAAGACCTTAATATTTCATTCCTATGATTTTAATTATTAGGCAATAACAGTCCACAGCTAGACGAAATAGCCCTTTCTAGTATTATAAACTATTATTTCGTACTATTCAAGTTATTGTTATAATTTTTTTTATAGGATAGGGTGAGAAACGAGCACACAGTCCATCTGATGGTAAGTGGTTGCTGTGACCCATAGACCTTTTGACCATGTGACCTTTATCCTCAATAAAGAATCAAAATGCAGATGCGTCGTCACCCGTGAAGACTAAGATGGAATGCCTCTTTTCCAGTAAAATGGGTCTCCGGTTCTCTACACTCACCATACAAAACACAGTAGAGTCAAGCTGCCATTTTACGCTGGTATTCTGTGAGAGCGTGGTCCTTCCCCGGTCGAGCCGACCCATTCGTGCTACAACTATACTACTAATACAGCTGCAGCATGGCGCTACCACGTACAAAATTAATTAGTTTGTAAATAAAAGTAAGTCTTTAGCAATTTATTTCATTCACTTTAACTTATTTTAAATTGTGACCTTTCGAAAGCTTTTTTGCATTAAAGGTTATGGGATGGTTTTTAACGTCCTACTGTCAAATATTTAACTTCGAAAACTACCAGTTTTTAATAATTTATTTTTATATGATTTACGCAGAATGAGTTCATTGCATCTTGAAATCTTACAGTGGCATTATTTGGGTTTTGATTTAATCTCATTAATTATAGAATTATTAGCATATTCTATAGTTAATGACATTAAATCAAATATCTATTGAAATTAAGACATTCTTTAATTTTTTAGCCTCGCGAGTCCTGCTACACTTCGCTTACCGGTACGAAGCTATCACTCGCAAACCTTTTTGAAGTTGGCTGTAGGTTCATTTGTTACTTTTGTTTTATAAAAAAACATCTTTCTACATATATCAACCTCACATTATCGAAGGAGTATATTTGCATTAACGTCACTCTTACAAATACTACTTCTGGTGGATACACTGTCAATTATAAATGCCTCCTCAAATGAGCTCATCGGATGTCGGCTTGAAACCCATGACATTAAATGTTTATAAGAAGTAAGGTTGATATAACCTGATGGGTATGGCCCATAAACATCAAAAACTATCTACAATTAACAATCAAAATGCAGATGAATTGTCACCTCTGGGGACTATGATAAAATGCTTCGTTACGAGTAAAAGACTCTTCAGTTTGTGAGAGTCAACATAAGATATCTGCATTATGCTATTCGTCTCGTGATGTATTTTGTCTCTCGATTTTTTTAAAGAAGCAATAGTGTAAAACGACCAAACAAACCTTTAACAACGTCATTCATACAATAAGAATAAAAATAAAACACTTATTTAAACTGTAAAATAATTGTTTTATTTTTATTTTTGTAATAAATACGTTTCAGTGGTAAAAGGCCAAGGCATTCGTTTGACAACTGTTTTGTAATATTTTGACACATCTCTATACTAATACGTGATTAAGAGTCAAAATACAGATACGTTGTCAACGTTTAGGGCTATTATAGGACGCCTCGATAGCTGTAAAATAAAAAGCATTCCCGGTTCTCTTTACTCTCCATAGGAAACACAGCTGCATTCTGGTCAGCTGTGGTGTGGTCCTTCCCCGGTCGTGGTATTACCACGTAAAAAAATCTTTGAACACTGTATTCCATCGGGTTAATGCGTTACTGTCGACTCCATTCATTAATTACAGCCTATCAGAGTCTGCTGCTGAACATCATGCCTCACATTTTCAACGTCTCAGTAATAATTTATTTATAAAATATCATAATATATTGCCTTAGTATTATTAGATGTAAAAGAAGCACAGTAATATAGCAGAAAAGGGGAAAACGTGAACCTCACTGATGTATTATTTATGTATTGGAGAGATGAAGAAAATTTTCTTAAATTCCTCCAATATAAGGTCTGTTGAGCTGAATTTCTCTTGAGCCAGGCTAAAATATTTTATAACCACAATAGTTTTACTGAGGACATTCGTTTCAATAATGATTTTTAATACTGGCATCATTGATAAGTATATTATTTCTTCAAATTTTGAATTATGACATCATGTTTTAACATAGTCAAAGACCATTTATATTATCAATGTTTCGTTTTTTATAATAAAATAATGTCCAAGTTTTTCGGATATAGCTCGACTCACTCTTAGGGTTGTTCTCTATCTACCTATTCGTGAAGTTTCATTACACTCGGTTCGAAAATTCCGAAAAATACTTACATGGATGTCATTTTTTGTTTCATTTTTAGAGGGATTTTTTTTATAGAATAAGGGTGACAAATGAGCACACAGTCCACCTGATGGTAAGTGGTTGCTGTGGCCCATAGACATCTACATCTATCTTCGTTTGCGAATTAAAATGCAGATGCGTTGTCAGCCGTGAGGGCTGAGATAGAATGCCTCTTTTTCCAGTAAAATGGGTCTCCAGTTCTCTACACTTACACACAAAACAAAGCAGCATCAAGCTGCTATTTTACCCTGGTATTCTGTGAGAACGTGGTCCTTCGCAATTAATATAGCTGCAGCATGGCTCTACCACGTAAAAAAACCGACGCACTCAATGTTCTTCGAAATATTTTATGTTGTATTATCATGGAACCAAAAATAATAATATTGGGTAAGATTTCTAATCTTTCAATATAAAATTTATAGAGTACCTTACCATATTGTACTTTTTTCTAAAACTTAGTATAATAGAATTTTATTATTATTAACAATTTCTTTGGTATCGACGAGGCTCGAACCAGGATTGCTTAAGTACCGTAAAATTTACAACGAGCTCTTAATCCCTGAGATAGCACGACTCGTATGGCGATTCAATTACTACGCTTTTCACTAAAGCAAATCTAATTATAAACAATATGGTCACATTGATAATCCTAAAACAGGATTACTCTCAAAGCTAATTTTCTGGAAGTAATTAGGTTATCATACATTAACCTTAATGTAGCCGCGGTTTTAGTTACGGCACAAAATATGTATTGGCATTTATTAACGATGAGTTTACAGATTTTTTATAATGTTTTTCTTATGGTTCTAGATTTGGTCACCTCTACAACTCTGGTGGACCATACTGCTGATGCGGTACTGATGGGTTCACGGGGATAATTAAATGTCGGTATTGCGATGCGCTGTTGTTCCTACACTTCGCGGTCGAAACGTAGTTGGTGGCGCAGCCTCAAACCAGATGCGCTGCTGGGTCGGGGACAACTGGTGTTTCAAAGTACTCGTTTTTCCTGGCTCTATGGCCTCCATTTTACAGACTCGGGAGGTAACTTGTCGTGAAGCGACAATTAAAAAAAAATATAGAACCTAACCTAAGTACAACAAAACAACAAAAGTAGAGCCAGAAAACAATATATTTAAATTTATAAAAGGTATTTACAATTTTATAAAAAAAAATGAAATGAGGATGATGATGAATGAAGTGAGAGTACAATTAGATTATAAAAAAAATAAAGGTGAGAGAATAGGGGAATATAGCGTTGAAGTGGGGCCTTAAAGTCGAAGCGACACACGTTGCGTTTGTAGAAGTAGGTTTCTTAGCAGCGACGGCACGCAGCGCCTGAAGCCAGCACACGCCGTTTGCGCTTGTAGAAGTAGGTTTCTTAGCAGCGACGGCGCGCAGCGCCTGGAGCCAGTACACGCAGCGTCCGGAGCCGGCGCACGTAGCGCCTGGAGAAGGGGCGCGCAACGCTTAGAGCCAGCAGTTGCAGCGCCCAAAGGTAGCGCCGGCGGTAGGTGCACTCGGCGCCTGGAGTAAGTAGTAGTAGTGCCCGGAGTAGTGTGGCCCCGCGCTTGTAGTAGACTCGAAGCGACTTCCGAGGTAGATGGAGGCTTGTAGGATTCCGGAGTGGCGCGGCCCGAGTTTGAAGAAGGCTTCGCCGAAGACTTCACGTGTAAATGGAGGCTTGCAGGATCCCGGGGCAGTGCGGCCCCGGGATAAGGCCTTTAGGAGATACTTCTAATTCGCGAACTGAAGCGAGACTGCCTTTCTTCACCGATTGTTCGGCTTTTATACCTTTCTAGAGAGAACGGAAAAATTATTTAAATTATACGCAAATTTTTTGTAAATGGTCAAGAGAAAAGAGGATTTATGTGGAATTATCGAAATAGGAATAATAGATCGGTAGCAAATTTGAATATAATTACCATGGAAACGATATAAATAAGAAAGACAAAATATGTCAAATTTTTGTTTTTGGTTTATAATAAGAAAACGGTAAGATTTAAGTGGAAAATGAGATATTATTGATATAGGAAAAAAGGTAGCGCAACTGCCCACACAAAGTCCAAGATTGTAGAGTTACGGAAAACTAGCTAAAAGATCGAAAAAAGGTAGACTCCATTGACACCAATTTAAAAGTGCTGATAATGTGAAAATACGAAGTAGAAATGATTTGTTATTGTGTTCTTATGGTTTAAAATCGTTACAGGATCCTATGGAAATAAAGGTGATGTAAAATATCCAGTTTTGAGGTGAATGCAGAAAATCGAAACAGAATGGAAAAATGAATTTAAAATAATGTAAAAAGATACGTAAGTAGTATAACACTACATTTTCCCCCCGACCCTGGAAAATTTTTGACTCAGCAAAAATTTTGATATATACATTCTAAAATAAACCATAAAAACACAGCTTTGCAGAAACAGACATCACCAGGCAAAATCAGATATACCATCTCTTACATTCATCATCTGCCGTTCAGGTAAGGGTGGAGTTCACATTCAATGACTACCACTCTAAAAGTGTGTTTTCAAAACGACATTAAGGCTTATTTAAGGAGTAGTCAACCGCTCCTGCGTGGAAAAAAAATTAGTCGAAGAAACACCACTCTTAAAAGTGTGTTTTCGAAAGGACATTCAGGCTTATTTAAGGAGTTGTCATCCGCTCCTGCGTGAAGATAAAGATAAAGAAATCAATCTTAAGCAAGCTTTAGTCGCTATGACTTAAGTAAAGATAAAGAACGGCCAGAGCGGTAGGGCTCAAAGCCAGAGATCAGCAACATCACTAGCGAGATGTGTCTGAAATAATAAGAAGTGAAGATTAACCTACCAAACAAACAAACAAATTAAAAGAAATAATAGCAAGGTGAAAATGATGGTGATATTTATACATATATACAAATTAAATGTGATATTTATACATATATACAAATTAGCAGTTAATAAATGTTTAGATATTTATACATATATACAAATTAACAGTTGTAAATGCTTAGAAAAGTTATGAATCGTCTCGCTTCAGCTTTGAAAAACAATTTTATATAAAGTGTAAAGTTTAAAGTTAAGTTTAAGAAATAAAGATTTAATTGAAAAGTTATACCTCTTTAAGTTACCTAGAAAAAATATATTAAAGTGATGAATGTAAGTGTTGTGTGAAATGTAGGTCTAAATATAATCTAGATAAGTTGAAAAACTAGATGAAGTTTTGTTCTAGAATAAAAATATTAAAGTGATGAATGTAAGTGAAGTGTTAAATGTAGGTCTAAATATAATCTAGATAAGTTGAAAAACTAGATGAAGTTTTGTTCTAGAATAAAAATATTAAAGTGATGAATGTAAGTGTTGTGTGAAATATAGGTCTAAATATAATCCAGATAAGTTGAAACACTAGATGAAGTGTTGTTTTAGAATTTGGAAGGTTATCTACAATAAAAATATTAAAGTGATGAATGTAAGTGTTGTGTGAAATGTAGGTCTAAATATAATCCAGATAAGTTGAAACACTAGATGAAGTGTTGTTTTAGAATTTGGAAGGTATGAAAAGGATGAATAAATGAATGATGAATAATGAGTTAAGAACGAAAGGGAGAGCAATTAAATCAAAAGGGAATGGACAAGGCGCAGTAAAGGTGAAGAATTAAGAGAGAAAGAGGACTTTTACGTTGGGCGCCAAATGTCGTGAAGCGACAATTAAAAAAAAATATAGAACCTAACCTAAGTACAACAAAACAACAAAAGTAGAGCCAGAAAACAATATATTTAAATTTATAAAAGGTATTTACAATTTTATAAAAAAAAATGAAATGAGGATGATGATGAATGAAGTGAGAGTACAATTAGATTATAAAAAAAATAAAGGTGAGAGAATAGGGGAATATAGCGTTGAAGTGGGGCCTTAAAGTCGAAGCGACACACGTTGCGTTTGTAGAAGTAGGTTTCTTAGCAGCGACGGCACGCAGCGCCTGAAGCCAGCACACGCCGTTTGCGCTTGTAGAAGTAGGTTTCTTAGCAGCGACGGCGCGCAGCGCCTGGAGCCAGTACACGCAGCGTCCGGAGCCGGCGCACGTAGCGCCTGGAGAAGGGGCGCGCAACGCTTAGAGCCAGCAGTTGCAGCGCCCAAAGGTAGCGCCGGCGGTAGGTGCACTCGGCGCCTGGAGTAAGTAGTAGTAGTGCCCGGAGTAGTGTGGCCCCGCGCTTGTAGTAGACTCGAAGCGACTTCCGAGGTAGATGGAGGCTTGTGGCGCGGCCCGAGTTTGAAGAAGGCTTCGCCGAAGACTTCACGTGTAAATGGAGGCTTGCAGGAACCCGGGGCAGTGCGGCCCCGGGATAAGGCCTTTAGGAGATACTTCTAATTCGCGAACTGAAGCGAGACTGCCTTTCTTCACCGATTGTTCGGCTTTTATACCTTTCTAGAGAGAACGGAAAAATTATTTAAATTATACGCAAATTTTTTGTAAATGGTCAAGAGAAAAGAGGATTTCTGTGGAATTATCGAAATAGGAATAATAGATCGGTAGGAAATTTGAATATAATTACCATGGAAACGATATAAATAAGAAAGACAAAATATGTCAAATTTTTGTTTTTGGTTTATAATAAGAAAACGGTAAGATTTAAGTGGAAAATGAGATATTATTGATATAGGAAAAAAGGTAGCGCAACTGCCCACACAAAGTCCAAGATTGTAGAGTTACGGAAAACTAGCTAAAAGATCGAAAAAAGGTAGACTCCATTGACACCAATTTAAAAGTGCTGATAATGTGAAAATACGAAGTAGAAATGATTTGTTATTGTGTTCTTATGGTTTAAAATCGTTACAGGATCCTATGGAAATAAAGGTGATGTAAAATATCCAGTTTTGAGGTGAATGCAGAAAATCGAAACAGAATGGAAAAATGAATTTAAAATAATGTAAAAAGATACGTAAGTAGTATAACACTACAAACTGTTGCGCAGATGAAGATGGAAGCCGTGGAGAAAAGTGTGTTATGAGTTCCCGCGCGTTCTGCTTATTGAGGAATAAGGTCAGGATTTGTCCTTCTCCGAGGAGAGGCCACTATGAGGCAACTGGTGTTGGTTGGGCTGCGGTTGTGTGCGAAAGCCTTCCCGGGCCCTGCGTATATGCGGTAAATGTGGAATGCCATGGGGTTTTAGGTTGTCAGTGTAAGCTCGCCATGACACGTTCATGACCCACGAGGCGGGTATGCATAGGCCTCCCATTAAAAAAGACATTTTTATCAATTCTAGTTCTAAATATAATACTATATGAATAAACAATAATGGATGTAATTAAAGATTTTTTTGCGTTTTTCCTATCTCCCCGCAAACATAAAATCAACTATTCCGTCAAGATATGTACACAATATATAAAAAACATACTGCTAGTGCTAATTTCATGAGTAAAAAAAAACTTCTCGAGTGCACATGTGAAGCCTTTCATCATGCACTAGTGCAGCGCTGAGGCACAGCTATGGTCTGACTATTCCATAACTCTCTCAGAAATGAGAAGAGGCCAGTGACAGTTGTGGGACATATATTGGCTGTAACTTTAGTTAACCTTTTGCTATTTTAATTTCTTGGTTTTTATCTTAGTAAGATAACATTTCCTATTTTTGCCATAGCGTAACTGTAAGCTAACAGCTCTTACAGAAAGAACACGGGGCGGGCGGCGCGTTCATCGTGTTATAACCACATAATTGTGTGGTAGCCGTATTGTCTGCAGCCGCTAAGGTATTCGAGTCTATTATTTATAAATATGTTTATAATCAAGTGTACCCGCAGCTTACCGAAGCTCAGCATGGTTTTCGGTCAGGTCGAAGTACGGGGAGTAATTTAAAGTCTTTTATGAATTATGTGGTGCCAGTAGTAGATGCTGGGAGCCAGGTCGACACCGCATATTTTGATTTTCAAAAAGCCTTTGATACCGTAGATAACGATATTTTGTTGGTTAAGTTTGCCGACTTAGGTTTTACACCTAGCTTACTAAATTTTTTTGCAAATTATCTTAGTGGACGTAGACAATACGTGGATTTTGGAGGTTTTGAGTCGCAACCGTACTGTATTTATTCTGGAGTGAGTCAAGGGAGCAATCTCGGTCCTTTATCATTTATGTTAATGGTTAATGATCTTCCTACGGTCGTTGAGGAGGCACAGTGTTTGCTATTTGCCGACGATCTTAAAATTTATTTGAAAGTAAGCAATGCTTCTGACTGTCAAAGTTTGCAAAGGGACATTGACAGAGTGGCACGGTGGGGTATAGAAAACAAATTGAGCTTAAATGTGAATAAATTGTGTGTCATGAGTTATGGTCGTGCAAAAGCCCCTCATAATTATGCTTACCAAATGAACGGCCTCGTAATCCCTCGAGTTACACACATTAGAGACTTAGGCGTCGAAATGGTCCCGGAACTTAATTTTCGTAATCACATTTTAAATATTTGTAAAAAAGCTTTTAGGAATCTCGGCTTTATCTTAAGGCAGTGCAGGGATTTCCGTAATGTAATTACTATTAGAATTTTATATAATGCTCTTGTAAGAAGTCAACTTGAAACGAATGCCATTATTTGGAATCCACATGAAAGTAAATATAGTGTCATGATCGAAAAACTTCAAAATAAATTTACACGTTTTTTATATTTCAAGCAGTACGGAATCTATCCTAGTTTTCCACTCATGTATCCGAGTTTATTTGTACTGGGTATGGTCGGTTACAGCCGCTTGAGTGTGAGGAGAGACATCGCGCTTATTAAATATGTGTGGAACGTATTACGTGGATGGATACATCACCCAGAAGTGCTCGCTGCGCTAAAGCTACGTGTACCTGATAATTAGGTGTGTTCTCGTCGCCGCGCCCCGTTACTCTTCGTGCCCACTGCTAGGACGAAGTTGCTTCAGAATGCACCATTGACACGTACCATACACTACGTTAATATCATCTCACAGGATATTGACATATTTACATGTAGTCAGACGAAGTTCACAATTGCAGCATACAAATGCGTTGAAAATTGTAATTTTTTTAATTAGTATTTTATTTTATAATCATGTTAATATTATTATTCATTATTTTATAGTCATTATTTATTAGTAATTAGTTTTCTTATATTTAGGTTAGTTATAGCATCGCATTGGTTAATATAACTGTAATGATGTTATAATTATGAAATAAATAAATAAAATAAATAAATAATTTTAAGTGATTGTATTCTGAGGTTCTGAATGGAAGAACAGTACTCTGAAGGAGCAATGGGCCCGCTAAATTGCTCTAAGAACCGATAACCAACGGTGAAGAAAGGTTCCCGTGTGGCAGTCTCGTATCTTACGAGTCTTATGTTCAATTACAGATCCACTTAACTCAATGTAGTGATAATGACGATGTTTTTCAAATCTTTTTTTAACTTTACTTTAATAACCACCAGCGATTTTTCCGGACCGATACGACTAAAGGACCTTCAAGAAAAGAGCCCATCTGCAATTCCCCTGGTTCCCCTGGTGTTGCGGTTCTTCATGGGCGGCGGTAGTCACTTACCATCAGGTGAGCCGCATGCTCGTTTGCCCCCTCTCCTTTAAAAAAATGCATCGTTACGCGCTCTTCTGCAACCCGGACATGTGTCAGTCAGTGCATTCGTCTTTGCTCCGATCGCCTAGTGACTCATCGTGTACATACAATTACGAATAGTGTTGGCACACTTCGGCTAATTATTGCACAGAGCAATAAATATACAGAGATAACAATTACTATTACCTACTTTTTGTCATGTCTCTCAACAACACTCGCATCAAACAAAACAGCCCTACCCGGTATTCTAATAGATCTCATGGTGAAATGAGTATAGACACTTCTCTGATAGAAAAGGAATCTTCGCCTGACTACGTGACGTTCCATAAAGGTGTAGCTGATCAAAATGTGTTGGATCTACGTAGTGAATTTCATTCTTTCCAAAAGAAAATAATGGCATCAATGTAGGAGTTCTTCATTGATGACAAACAGAATAATAAAATAACCAAGTTCATTGAAGATTTCGAAGACTTCAATCCAATTTATTAATGACAAATATGACGACCTAAATACCCAAATTGAAGAGATCCGTAGTCGATTATTTGAATTAGAAAAAAACATAGAAATCATCCCAAAACAAAGACAATACGAAGACAAGCTTGATATTTAAGAGCTTAACTCACGCCAGTACAATATTGACATTGTTAATCTTTCAGAAAAACGAAATGTAAATTTTATTTCGATTATAGATAACATACATATAGCTGCTGTCATCACACAACCAATTAATAAATACGACGTCGTTGCAATTCATTGTGAATCACTGCTTAATCCCAAAAGTGGGCAGCCTAAGAATATCATTATTAAGTTTGCGAATCGGATGTTACGTGATAGCTTTCTTTCAGAGGCTCGCAAAGAGAAAGGTTTAACAACAGAAAAACTGCAAATGCCCGGAACTATACACAAGGTATACTTTAATGAGCACGTGACTTTGAAAAGAAAAAATTATTTCGTAATGTTCGAGAAGCTGCTAAGAAAAATGGTTTCAGATACACTTGGATTAAGCACGGCAGCATCTTGGTGCGTGCAAACGATACTTCTCCTGTTCTTAGTATTCATTCTAGCGAAGATCTATCGAAAATGAAATCGAAGAATTATCTGGTTAACTAATGTTTACTGCTACTCGTACATAGCTGAAACTAGATTTCCATTTGCATTGACTAGTTGTCTCGAAGAGGTTATTCAAAGGTATTTATCAAAAAGCATTATATTAATTAGTGTCATCTCTAAACATTTCATTGTAATGTGTTGTTGTTTACACTTCTTCACCGTGTACATTGAATTATTTTTTATCTACCGGCAGTGTGTTTGTTACTCAAATTATTTATTTACGATATTTTACAAATAATATTCTATTTTAAAAATACTTTGTTGTCAAATTAACAGTAATAATTATAACATGAACATTGTAAAGCGTATTAGGTTTACTTGCAAGTTACACTGTTTAACATACCCTACAAGCGTTATTAATTTATTATTTGTATTTGTCGAACATATTTTAATATTATTAAGCAATATTTGTTATTCTCGCTTATTTATACTGAAAACTACAATTACTTCTTTTACTGTGCTTAAAGCTTTACAAATATGATACGTTTTCACGATAATATTTTCTCTTTCTAATGCAAAACATGGTAAATGAAATTATGAAATAAAATCGTCCGTGAGTACCTTACCTAAAAGACGACACCTAATAAATATTTATAAAACTGAAAAACCGCGGTCTTTTTACAATTATCTAACAAAAGCTTCTGAAAGCACCTTCGCTTGTTATATTATGAAAATATGTTTTATGCGTAATATAGCAAAATGCGAGGAAAACAAAAGAATACTTTGTTGTGCCAAGCAACGTCTTATAATCAATAGCAGCTTGCAGCAGTTGGCTAAGAATTAATCCCGTCTAAGGTTTTATGAAATTCCTTTTTGCGGCGTAAAATAATTCATCACCCCATTTCGCCTCATCGGTAGCGCAACTCAGAGAGGATTTGTCATAATGAACCATGCCCACTTTTCATACATTTAAAAACCTGATAGTAAAAGTTTATGTATAGTTATAAGGTATAGTAGAAAAACTTCCAGTAAGTTTAGAAAATAATGTCCTTGAAATTAATCATCATCATCATCATTACAGCCTTTCATAAGTCCACTGCTAAACATAGGCCTCCCCCAAGGAATGCCACAAAGCACGGTCCTGAACCACCTGCATCCATCGACTTCCTGCATTTCTTACCAGGTAGTCACTCCATCTCGAGGGGGGTCGCCCTGCACTTCGCCTACCGGTACGAGGCTGCCACTCAAGAACCTTTCTTCCCCATCGGTTGTCGGTTCATCGAGCTATATGGCCGGCCCACTGCCACTTCAGCTTACTAATCCGTTGGGCTATGTCGGTTACTCTGGTTCTACTGCGGATGTCCTTATTCCTAAGTTTATCACGCAGAGAAATTCCAAGCATAGCCCTCTCCATAGCTTGCTGAGCGACCTTGAGCTTCCTCATACGGCCAGCAGTGAAGGACCACGCCTCAGATCCGTAAGTCATCATTGGCAACACGCACTGGTTGTAAAATTTCGTTTTAAGGTTTTGAGGTATGTCTGACGAGAAGATGTGTCGTAGCTTCTCGAACGCTGCCCAGCCGAGTTGAATTCGTCGATTGACCTCTCGGTCGAAGTTGGACTGACCTAGTCGGATTATTTGTCCCAGGTAAACATACTCGTCAACAACTTCGAGCTTAGTGCTCCCAACAACTACCGGCATAGGTGTGACATGGACATTAAACATAATCTTTGTTTTGTCCATATTCATCTTAAGACCTATCCGTTGGGAGACACTATTGAGGTCATTGAGCATAGTGCTTAGGTCCTCTAGCGATTCTGCCATAAGGACTATATCGTCGGCAAATCGAAGGTGAGTGATGTACTCGCCATTGATGTTAATACCGTATCCTTTCCAGTCCAGAAGCTTGAAAACGTCTTCCAATGCAGCAGTGAAGAGTTTCGGGGATATAACGTCACCCTGTCTTACACCTCTCTGCAATTGGATAGGTTTCGTACTCTGGTTCTGTACTCGGATAGCCATCGTAGCCCTACTGTACAAGCACTTCAGCACTTCGATATACTGACAGTCAACTTGGCACCGCTGAAGGGACTGCACCACCGCCCAAATTTCGACGGAATCACAGGCTTTCTCATAGTCCACATACGCCAGACAAAGTGGCAAATTGTACTCTTCGGACTTCTGTACAACTTGCCGAAGGGTATGTATGTGGTCTATGGTGCTAAAGCCCTTTCGGAAACCGGCTTGTTCGGGAGGCTGGAAGTCGTCAAATCTGCGTGCGAGACGATTCGTAATGACTCTCGAAAACAGCACGTAGACGCGGCTCAAAAGAGAAATCGGTCTTTAGTTCCTAGATTAAGCTAATTTTATGCTAAGGCCCAGAAAGTCAAAAAATTAATGGATGCTTTATTCCACGCGTTATATATCTTTTTTTATTTTATTTTATGAAATTTTTAATATTCGAAACCAGTCCAAATTTTACATCATAAATGAGTAATTATTATATGAAATAGAAAAGAGGCGTACGTTCTGTAGTTCTTCAAGAGAGCATAGTCACCTTTCTTGAAGAACAAGATCACCGCACTTCTGCTCCACGCCTCCGGTATAATGCCACCATGGAAGACGGAATTAAAGAGCCTCTGAAGGACTTCCAGTACCGGTTTTCCACCCGCTTTCAGAAGCTCCGCTGTAATTCCATCCTTGCCTGGGGTCTTGCCGTTTTTAAGGTGCTGGAGAGCCATTCTAATCTCGCTCAGAGTGACGTCCGGGATATCTTCGGAATAGTGTCGGATAAGACTCGCTCTTGGATCTTTACTCACACTTGCGTGTGGCTCCAACGATGACGTGCACAGCTGTTCATAGAACCTCTCAAACTCATTTAAAATCTCAGGTGCCCCGGAAACGATGCTGCCACACTCGGTCTTCAGCTTGTACAGTTGGCTCTTTCTGGCAGACAGATCTCTGGCAAAGACTTTGGAGCCTTGGTTCCGCTCAATCGCTTCTTCAATACAAGCTGTATTGAAGTTGCGTAAGTCCCGCTGCATGCATTTGGAGATCTGTCTGTTCAGTTGCCTGTATGCTGTCAAATCTGTTGAAGAATGTGGCTTCATCTCCCGTCTAACAGCCACGAGATTAAGAGTGTGATCGGAGAGATTTTGTGTTCTCCTGCGGCGGGTCTTGCAGAACTTAGCTCCGACCGCATGGACAGTTTCCACGAGCTTGTCATTCATATCTTCCACTTCATTGCAGTCTTCTAGGCACTGAAAACGGTTTTGTAACTCGAGCTGAAATGTTTCAGGACTTTGGAATAGAGCACGAGGGGGACGGAGCGTTGACTTCATTAGACGAGACCTCTCCAACTTAACGTTTAGGTTCAATGTGCGTCTAACCATTCGGTGATCGCTGCCGGTTTTCACCCTCGCGATCACTGAGACATCACTGAACAGTTGTCGTCTGGTCGTCATAATGAAGTCAATCTCATGTTTTGTTGAACCGTCGGGGCTCGACCAGGTCCACTTCCTGTGGGGCCGCTTCTGGAAGAAAGAGTTCATCATAAAGAGTCCCTCTTTCTCCATGAAGTCGGCCAGCTGCTGGCCCCTTGGGTTCCGTTGCGCTATTCCAAATTTCCCTACTTTCAGCTCACCGTTCTCTCTTGTGCCTAGTTTTGGATTGAAGTCTCCCATTAACACCGTATATTGGGTTTAGGAGGAATGCATGGCTCTATAGATATTCTCATACATTTCCTCCACCTCCTCATCGGGGTGTGCCGAGGTTGGTGCGTAAACCTGTATGACCTTCAGCGAATACCGTTTGGTGATTCTGAGTATAAGGTACGCAACCCTCGTCGACGCACTCCCGATCTTTATAACGTTGTTAACGAGAGACTTGTGGACGATAAATCCGACACCTCCTTGGGACAAATGGTCGCCCTCCCGGTGATAGAGCAAGTTGCCGGATTCGAGGATTACCGTGTCCTCCCCCTCTCTTCGGACTTCGGATAATCCTATAATATGCCAGCGTAACTTGTTTATCTCTTCTTCCAGCTCCACAATCTTCTCGTCAGTCCTCAGGGTGCGTGCGTTGTACGTTGCCAGGTTGAGTCGTCTAAGGTGGCAACCGAACCTCCACCGGAGATTCTTAGCACACCCTGCCCCGCCGTTACCATGGTCGCCACCGTAGCCAGGAATAGCGGGGCCGCCGGGGACTGGGGCCGTCTTTTTGTAACTTTTGTCATGGGGGGTTTTGCCATAGTTGCCACGCTTGGCGAGTAGGTTGGCAACCGCAGTTTTTTTTATTATAATTTTCTGTTATCAGCAGAAGATGATGCTGCCCATCTCCTACCTGTTTCCCTTTGTCGCCTTTTACGACACTCACGGGAAGATATGGGATAGTGGATATTCTTGACCGCCACTACACGGCACGGAGATTATGATAAATAAAAGTATAAAGTAGAAGTAGTAAGTAGAAAATAAAAGTAGAAGTAGTAAATAGCATTAGTCAAATAGCGAAATCGAACCCACGTTCTTTTATTTCCGCAGGCCGTACTCTTAACAACAGGCTAATGTGACTTGAACTGAAAAGGCAATGTCCCACTTATATCATTATTGTGTATGTGTGTCATGTTATATATCAGTGTTAAACTATTCCACACAATCAAACCAAACTGCATGCTTCGCCTTTTCTAATGCGTACAGAAAAGGAGTGGAATAATTTTACGACGTCGCCTTTCCGTTCGATTTACGTACGGCTTTTGTTATGCTGAGATAGTTCAATTTACCATCTAATATATGTCTACGTTACTTGCAATTCTATTTCTATAATATGCCGATGTATGGATGTAAAAATAAAACTACTGTGTATAATCACCAAATCGGTAAACTGAAAGAAGTAGCAATATGCCGACCATAACTTGAAGAACCGATAACCGATGGGAAAGTAAGGTTCTCGAGAGGCAACCTCGTACGAAGTGTAGAGCCCACTAGATGGAGTGAGACCTTTGGACTGTGTCATTCCGTGAGAAAGGCCTTCAGGAGTCGACTTATGAAGGGCTATAATGATAATGATGATGATATATTATCTATGGATACGTCCATGGTTTAAAATCAGCTATTCATAGTCTAAGAGTGGTCTGAGCTCGAAAAAATACTCTGTGGTGTGATGAAAATACTCTGTGGACTCTAAGGCTGTAATCTATAGACCGTATACCTTAGCTGAGTATACGCTTAGCATAATTTTTGGTTCTGAATTTATAGTTGTATCGGGCTAAGATTAAGCTAATTTTATGCTAAGGCCCAGAAAGTCATAAAATTAATGGATGCTTTATTCCACGCATTACATATATTTTTATTTTATTGTATATAATTTAAAAAATTAAATTTTTAATAATCGAAAGCAGTCTAAATTTTACATCATAAATAAGTAATTATTATATGAAATAGAAAAGAGGCGTACGTTCTGTAGTTCTTTAAGAGAGCATTGTCGCCTTTCTTGAAGAACAAGACTACTGCACTTCTGCTCCACGCCTCTGGTGTAGTGCCACCATGGAGGACGGAATTAAAGAGCTTCTGAAGGACTTCAAGTACCGGTTTTCCACCCGCTTTCAGACATTCCGCTGTAATTGCATCCTCACCCGGGGATTTGCCGTCTTTAAGATGCTGGAGAGCCATTCTAATCTCGATGAGCTCATTTAACATAACTACCTGATAATTTATTTTGCAATAATGTCTTACTCGCTGTTTGTGTATCTAAATCATATTAAATAAATAAAATATTTCATTAACCTAGTTTCTTTCCAGACCGTATACGTCATTATAGAAAAAAGTTTTTTGACTTGATTACTTTCGTTAATTTAGTTTAAGTAAACAAATTCACGGTCCACTCCTGCACGCTGGAGCTATATTATGGTTGTAGCATAAATGGGTCGGCTCGACTGGGGTATGACCACTCACCAGCGTAAAATAGCAGCTTAATGCCGCTGTGTTTCGTATGGTGAGTGTAGAGAACCGGACACCCTTTTTACTGGAAACGAGGCATTCATCTTAGTCCTCAGGGGTGACAACGCATCTGCATTTTTATTTTAAATCTAAGATAAATGTAGATTTCTATGGGCCGAAGCATCCACTTACCATCAAGTGGACTGTGCGCTCGTTTGTCAACCTTATTGTTTAAAAAAAAATATAGCCCATATTTATTGCTTGCCAAAGGCCGTGTTTGTTCAGGAAATAACTATCGGATTTCTGGTCACAGATGGAAGAAATCAACAAACAAATCATCCGGAATAACCATTAATGTATAGATCTGATAACTTTTTCAGCTTCACTTTGTTACATTGTATAGCTGTTATCACAAGACGAGGGAAAGCAATTTCGCGAAGTACATCTTGCTTACGATATGATGAATAATAAAAATATCTTGAAATGAGAAAATTCTCATTTTGCATACGCAACATGCTTGAATGAAAGCTTCAATACCGCCTTCAAGATGAATTCATATTAAAATTATAGTATTGACATTTTTCATTCACTTACGGAAGAAGGCTTTTCTAGAATTTTTGAACATAAAAGCAACGAAGTGCAATAAATTTACATAATTTTATATTTTCTTTAAAAATATATACAGTTTAATGTATAATTAAAAGTTTGCATTTCGATCACTTATTCCAAACACTGACTGAAATACGAGACTAATCCATGCAAAAAATCTTATACACCAACATTATACTAATGCGAGAATTTCAAATCTGTGCCTTCCTACCGAGCCTGGTGTCTAGGAACTTATTATATGTTTAAATATTGAAACAATATTAACAGAGAGATCAGAACTTTCCATTCCGCAAAATTCGATCTCTGCAGGGATATTACTAACTACAACAAAGTCGACTCAAGCGGTCACACATTTAAACTGATAGTAAGTGTTGCTGCTGCCATAGACATCTACAATTATCCTCGATTAAGAATCAAAATGCCGATGTGTTGTGACCCCTTACAACTAAAATGGTATTAAACCTCATTATCAGTAAAAAGAGTCTCCAGGTTCACACATCATTCACTTTCACATGTAACACAGTAGTGTTATGTCGCTATTTCATGATGGTATTCTGTGAAAGTGTAGTCGTTTTTGGGTTGAGCTGGCCCATATGTGCTGTGGCACAATTCCTTGCAACGTAGTTGCGTTCTTATTTATTTAAACTTTATAATTCATGCTTTACTGTTATATTATATACAGCCAGCGCATTAGATCTTTAATTCAAACCCAAAACCTCGAAAACTTATATTTGTAGTGGAACCCGTCACATGGTATGGATTTTGTAATAGATGGTGCAAGTGTCAATTATTGAATACCTTTATTACTACGTCACACTTTGCTAATTAGAACATTAACTTCGATGCCAGCTGATATTGCTACGAACAGGCAAGTTCTATAAATTCAATTAGGATAAATTTATGTTTTCATCCTAATAATTAATAGTGACAAATAAGCACACAATCCTCCTGATGATAAGTGGATGCTGTTTCTCATAGACACATCCATCTTTGATTACGAATAAAAATGCAGATGTGTTAAACCCCTGAGGATTATGGCAGAATGCCTCGTCACCGATGAAAAGGGATCTCCGGTTCTTGTCACTAATCATACGAAATACAGCAGCATTCTACTATCAAAACACAAAGTAACGCATTGTGATTGAAATTAAAACAGATTAAATTTGAACCAAAATTGTCATCAACTAAACAAATTTTAATTTTATTGCGTACGGATTTTGTTGTATTAATTGAATTATCCTTTCATTAAAATGAAATGGCGCAGCGGTTTAGATCATTAAATAATCCAATTGATGAAGCTCGGTCGGTTGTCAAACACTTCGTTTGTTATAGTATAAAAGTTATTTTTCTTTAAATATGGAGATTTTTACCAAGTGTGTGTATGTTATAAAACAATTCAGTAGTGTGGCGTGATCAAGTGTTTGGTTTATTGTTATAGATGTAGAAATAATTGATTGAAGTGTAAATCAGCTGACTGCGTATCAACTTCCTTATATATATATATATATATATATATATATATATATATATATATATAAGGATGTGCGTTTCATTATATATGTAAATTAAAATATTAGCAAGAGCTTTATCGTATAAATAAGCTTTGAAAATAAACTAGCTACAGTGACATCTCTTAGCTTTGTATAGAACTGTTTACACTGCCCGATAAGTAGTGATAAAAATGGGGAATAAGTGTTGGTGCCAGCGTTAGATTTACCTCGAAAGTGGACGGGGTAAAGTGCTCTAATTGTATGAATATGCTCTATCGTCAATGCGTTAATCTTAAAAACGATGCTTGTATATCAAATAAATGGCAATGTCGTGGATGCAAGTCGAAAAATTCAAGATAAGGTGGCATGAGCACTACGCCTAGCTCGAGTATCTCCGTTGGCACAGATATTGAACTCGGCGACGCATTACGTAAACAAGCTGAAGAAGAGGGTAGGCGATATTGAATAAAGGTAACATATCTTGACCAGCGCGCGGCGGGCACGCAAGCTCAGTCGGCAGACTCCAAAATGGAAGACTCGTTAACTGAGCTTGAGTGTCGCCTTAATGAACGGGATCAAATTTACTACTCAATGAAATTGAAATGCGTAGCAGAACTTTACCTCTCGCTATTACACCTGCTGCCTGTATTCCTGCGTCGCTGTTCCACGCACTGGCTGAGCGTTTTTATATGTACGTGGCCTCGGGAGGGTGAGGAAGGCCTTTGGCCAAATCAAGCTTATTTTATATATATTAGTGACCGACCGAATATTCGGTTTCGGAAAGTTTCGGCAAAAAATCTGCCGAACCTTCCGCGGTGCCGAAACTTAAGAAATGTTAAAAAAAATGTAGAAAAATCGTAGGCCACTTCAACCATAGTAAGCAGGCAACCAGAAAATTGATTGAATGTCAGAAACAATGCGGAATTGTTGAACATACTTTAGTACAAGATATGGATGTAAGGTGGAACAGCACGTACTTGATGTAACTAAGACTGTTAGAGCAGAAGAATGCAGTCAACTTGTACAGTATTGAATATGGAAAAGTTGATACTCTTTCCTCTAATGAATGAGATATCATAAAAAATCTCACAGCTGCTTTGAAATTCTTTTATGAGGCCACTCTTGATTTATCGTTTGATGACGCATCCATATCAACAGTAATACCAATGATATCATTATTAACCCGCAAACTGCAAGTTCGATCCGAAAACGAAAATGAGATAATGATCGATATGAAAAACTCACTATATGACACTCTGAATACCAGATTCTCTTATATAAAAAGGCAAACTTCATTGATGCCTGCGACAATTCTTGACCCGAGGTTTAAATCAAAATACCTCAATTCCGATGAATTGGATCTTGCAATGTCGGAAATAATATCATTTTTGACGGACTATGACAACAATTCCGCACTATTCAGAGGCACAGATAATGTCTCCTCGGTGTCTACAGCCCCTTTAGTATTGTCAACGTCCACCTCCAACATACCGCAAGATAAAGAGAGTCTTTGGGATTCACACGATAACAATCCTAATCAAATGGATTCAGCTGGATCTGAAGATCAAAAATCTGTTCTGAAAGAAAAAATTGAATCTTATCTGTCGGAGCCATTATTGCAACGGAATGCCGATATATATTGTAACTGGAATAGCAGTCCCTATCCAACTCTGAGAAAAGCGGTTTTAAAGTATCTTTCTGCTCCACCTACTAGTGTACCAAGCGAGCAACTGTTCAGTGCCGCTGGACAAATTTACGCAGATCGTCGAAATAACCTACTTGGTGAAAATGTTGAAAAACTGCTTTTTTCGGCACACAATATGAGACTTTTTAATTATGAATACTGAAATAGTTGTTTACTAATCTACATAGAACTAGTAATAATATTTCGTTTCTTTTTCTGATTTTAGAACTGATTTTTTTTTATCTAGTACGAATTGACGTACAAATTATTGAAATTATTGTTAAGACATAACTAGGTAATTCTGTAAGGCTAAGCACAAGATCTCGATATATACCTAATAAATAAGTCTTAAAGCTTTTGTAACGTGACAATTAAAATTGTCTTTTTTATTCTAAATGTTGATTTTTAACAAGACAAGATTAAGTAAACATGATTCTTATTTTTTTAATTAAATACTAAACTGTCGTTAAAAGTATTGTAATCTTTGTGGAGATTGATAATTATATTAGCATAACTTTTCATACATGTAAGTGTTGATTATTGATGAAATTTACTTAAAAAAGTATTTCTTAATATTAAATTGTTAAATTTTGACATTAAAATAATTTAATAATAAAGATATTGCTATATGAAACTATTAATGTTTTTCATTAACATGAATTACCTATCTGAAAAAATATGCCATATTTCAGTATACAATAGAAAAATAACATATCTAAATAAGTTTCAGTTTCGGTTTCGGTTTCGGTTGAAGATCCTGTTTCGGTCGAACACACTTTTCATATATATATGAAAAGAAACATTGCAGTGTCTGTTTGTAATGTCAAAATAACTGCTTTTTACTATATGCACATGAAAGTATATACGGCAATTATAACAATTACACGATTTTTTAAAATTTTGTCTGTCTGTCTTTCTATCTGTCTGTCTGTTTGTTCCGGCAAATCTCCGAAACGGCTGGAACGATTTTGACCGGACTTTCACTGACAGATAACGGTTTGATCGTACGGTGGTATCGTCAGTGATACACAACAGTGACAGACATGACCCTTACATACATTATGTACATGATTGAACATTACATGATACTTAATATCGGCAGTCTCGAATACTACCATAGATTTAATTCCAGAGTTTTTTTTTTTAGAGGAGAGGGAGTAAACGAGCATACGGCTCACCTGATGGTAAGTGACTACCGCTGCCCATAACAACTTCAGCACCAGGGGAATTATGGGTGCGTTTCTGCCCTAAGCTCTTTTCTTGAAGGTCCCTAAGTCGTATCGATCCGGAAAAATCGCCGGTGGTAAACTATTCCACAGAGAGGTCGTACGAGTAAGAAAACTCCTAGTAAAACGTATAGTGGTGGAACGCCAAGCATCCAGATTGTATGGATGGTATTGGAAGTTTTGTCGCGATGTGTGTTCGTGAAATTTAGCGGCTGGAATTAATCCGAACAATTCCTCACAGCACGAAAGAAAATGCAAAGGAATGCAACATCTCATCGCATTTTATTTGTGTGTTCCAGAGAATCGAGCCCATTGGAGAAGACTCAGTCGTCGACGATTTGAACACATTTTGTTTATGTATGTGTGTGATTCCTTAATCGTAGAGGTCTGAAAATATTGACTACAGTAAAGAATCACAATGTCCCACATAGCCAAACGATATTTACGCATCCAAGGCTCGTAAACAACGTACTTAAGAATAATAAAATAACAAGTGCCGGAAATCATTTTTATTGATAGATATCACATTCCATTTTAGTTGCCATCTGCAAGTTTACTACTCATATACGTTAGTACTTTTTATTAGTTTGTACTCTTATTTGCAACTTTTTGGCATACTCCACTACCATCTGGAGACGAGGCGCAACCGGTCTTGCTTTTTCTGACAGAGACGCAAGTGTCCTCTCCGGCTGGTACATCGTATCTCTCCTACCCGGGATACAAATTGGAACAATCCATTGTGCCTCGAGCTGGAGTTTGCGTATACATTAGAGAAAACATCTGTCCACGGGTCTACGGGTGCCTTTATAAGTCCCATACCGGAAATGCCGAAACAGACCAAGTCATCGACCACATCCAAATTTTTTTTATGGGATCGGGTGACAAACGAGCACACAGTTCACCTGATGGTAAGTGGTTACTGTGGCCCATAGACATCTACATCTATCCTTGATTACGAATCAAAATGCAGATGCGTTGTCACCCGTGAGGACTAAGATGGAATGCCTCTTTTCCAGTAAAAAAGGTCTCTGGTTCTCTACACTCACCATACGAAACACAGCAGTGTTAAGCTGCTATTATACGCTGGTAATCTGTGAGAGCGTGGTCCTTCCCCGGTCGAACCGACCCATTCGTGCTACAACCATACTACTAATATAGCTGCAGCATGGCTCTACCACGTTAGAAATGGCTACAGATTCTTTGCTACAGCAGATCCCATCCGCAGAGATAGTGGTCCTCGGCGATTTTAACGCCCACCACGCCGAATGGCTCGGTTCACGTTTAACCTCATGTTTAATTATGCGGGTAGATCTGTTTATGACTTTGCCTTGGCATATGGTCTGACGCAACTGGTTACTTCGACTACTCGGATTACAGATTTGAAGGATCATGCACCTTCCCTGTAAGACCTGCTGCTGGCCTTTCATCCGGACGGACATCAGATCTCCATCGACGCTCCCCTTGGCTCCTTGGACCATTGTCTAGTCTGGAGTGTGGTGCCACTTACGCTAACATCGCATACATTTCGGCTGATTGGGACAGAATGCGGTATTTTTTTGCATCCTAACCTTGTGGGCGGGTTTGCTTCTCGCCGGACGATCCCAACATTATTGCTAATTCTGTCGCTGATGTGTTACTTCAGGGTATGGAACTTTTTATTTCTTCTTCTGTGGTGCCAATCAGAGGCAGATGCCAGCCCTGGTTTGGTCGCTCCTGTAAAATAGCATCACGCTGTAAGCAGGAGTGCTACCGGGCCTGGGCTGACACATCAAAGTCCCGGAATAAAAACAACAGCGCTCTTAAAAAGAAGTATAATTCCGCCTCCACGTCCTTCAAAAGAGTCATTGCCGAGGCAAAGTCAGAGAACATCGGCAGAATTGGCGAGAAAATAGTTCGCCTTCCTTCGGGAACCCGTGCATTCGGGTCTCTCGCCAAGGCGGTCCAAGATTTTATCCACTTTTTCAAAAAACCGTTTTGAATGAGTTAGAGGCAAAATCAGAAGCCACATCGCTTATATGATATAATAATAATAAATACGTTTAAGTAAATACTTATCTAACGGAAGGGAGCACTATATTGGAGAGTATGCTAATTTTATCATCTCACTTGCGCCCGGTTTCCGCTGATTGATGGATGGATATTCCGAGTAAGACATGCTACTACATATTTTGGCGCTGTATTATATAGGCTGTTAATGATGATGACGTTGACATTAAAGTTTAAATGTGTGAATAGCACCGACTACATTAAATTCAAAAAAAAATTGTCGAAGATTATTTAACAATGACATTAAAAGGTACTTTTTTTACGTTACTAATGCATTGTCAAAAATAGCTCATCGCATGATCGCATGGTATGTGATAACTCATCACTGATAAGTCATTGAATTTGAAATTAAAAATAATAATCCCGCTAGGTTTCTTGCTGGTTTGTATCAGGACAGAAATTATTTCCGAATATTGTGTATCAAAAGTTAGGTGGAAAAAGTTATGTGAAGCCAATTTACTTTGGGTTTTTATTAGTTTCAGAATTTAATAATATAGTGAAACCCATTCGAATATCACTACTGTAATCGTTCACATTCATTAGTTACCAATTAAATAAAAACCCAACTAATAACGAATCAGCTATTATTTTTCTTCACAACTATTAGGTGAGATTGCAATCAAGTATTACAATTAGTAAGCCTTATAATAATTAAAAAATATAAACAAAAATGAGTTTATATTTTTTATATGATTTCCGCAAAATTTTTCATTCAACTGTTTAATTACAAAAATTCGTTAAAAGTTTTTAAATTAATATTAAAATTTCAACGTCTGCGTGGGATGTATTAATGTGGCGTTATTTAGTTTTTTTTTAATCCCCGTTACAGCCTACCAAAGTCAGAACATAGGCCTCCCCATAGATTGCCTCGAGGGATCCCCCATTTGCCATAGTTGCCACGCTTGGTAATTAAGTTTTTATTAGGAAACTATGATGCCCATCTCTTGATTTGTTTCCCTGTGTCGCCTCTTACGACACCCGAAATCATGATAATATTTGATTGATGATAATGATTGATGATAATATTTGATGGGGTAAAGGATATTCTTACACCGCCACTATATTACTGTCATCGGTAATCATAAATAACAATTTATGTATACCGATGACCATATAGTGTAATATATAAAATATAGCTTAGATCTCTCCTGGTTGCTCTCTATCTGTTCATGAAGTTTCATCATAATCGGTTCAGCCTTTCCAAAGATTAGCCAGTGCAAACGGAAAGACAGACGAGCAGAAAGACAAACGGATGGCCAAAATTATATACATATATATACACATATATATGCATACATATATAGGCCATCTACGTCCATTTTGTTGTTGACATGATGATAAAAGGTCTCATTAATTATTTGAAACTCTTATAAAATATTGCAGAATCATCATTCATCATTCAATCATTCAATATTGAATTAAAAGATAAAAAACTTCACGGAAAATTGACCATTTGAAAAGAATGAACGCTCAATAGCTTTCAAAATTACTTTTTGAGTAAGCGATAAATGTGCGTGGGTTTGTTGGTCACGATTATTTTGCTTGAAATATTGTGTATTTTCTTCTTTTTACAACCAATTACAGTCGTTTTATTTATTAGAGATGTTTGTCTATTTTTAAGTACATTTTTATAGTACATTTGACGCTCTCTCAACTTGCGTTCTAGATATTTTCAGATTGGCCATACATATAGCTTTTCCTATTATAACTCATACCCAATCCCGTAAATAGTTTTAAAATAATTAGTCAAGTATATACGTAGTGTATCTGCAAATATCTGTATTACAAACATTGCTAACTCTTCTTGGTTTTAGTAATGATATTATAATACTTATAGAATGTAGACTAGCATCTAATCCATATCTTCTATCATTGGATGGTTATACCAGCTACCATACACTATGTAATATGAACCAAAATGACGAAGTTATAATTTATATCAGAGAAGACCTTAAATAAGTATGTGTTACAGAACTTAAATTCAAAACAGCTACCTTTTTAATTGGTAATTACTTGGGTGTATTAGCTATATAGAGGTATCCTTCTACAAGAGACATAAGTGAGTTTATTGATTCACTAAACCAAAACCTTAAGAAGGGTCCACACGGCAGCGACTTTAATCGATAGCGACTCGCTGGCGTCGCTGTGTGTGTGTCCACACACAGATGTCAAAATCTGTGTGTGGACGTGAATATTAGCAACGATTTATAGTCGCTGTCAATGCGGCGATCGAATCGCTGTAAATCTGAAAAGTCGACAGTCGCCAAACAGTCGCCAGCGACATCGTTGCTGTGTGGACGTGTACGCCGTGCGTGAGCGATTTTAAAATGGCGGACCTACGTAAATATTCTCGGGCTTTTGTAACTGAATTTATAGAATTATACCGGGAATTACCGTCATTATGGATGGTTAAGAGTAAAGATTTTTTTTTTTTTTATAGGATCGGGTGACAAACGAGCACACAGTCCACCTGATGGTAAGTGGTTACTGTGACCCATAGACATCTACATCTATCCTCAATAAAGACTCAAGATGCACATGCGTTGTCACCCGTGAGGACTAAGATGGAATGCCTCTTTGCCAGTAAAAAGGGTCTCCGATTCTCTACACTCACCATACGAAACACAGCAGCGTTAAGCTGCTATTTTACGCTGGTTTTCTGTGAGAGCGTGGTCCTTCCCCGTTCGAGCCGACCCATTCGTGCTACAACCATAATATAGCTGCAGCATGGCTCTACCACGTAAAAATTACTCAAACAGAGATTCAAAGTCACAAAGCTATGAGATATTAGTGGGAAAATTTAAGGAGGTGGAGCCAAACGCTGATCGAGATTTTGTGATAAAAAAAATTAAAAATATGAGGGATGTTTGGCGAAGACAACACGAAAAGATTGAAAAAAGCTTGAAATCCGGAATGGCTGTGGAAGATATTCCTACTCCATCATTATGGTATTATGATTTACTCAACTTCTTGAAAGATCAAGAGACGACTAGAAGTTCAATAACTAACATTAAAATAGGAAACAAAGATCGGGTAAGACGCGAAATAAAAATACAATTTATGCTTTAGGACTCGTATACTATATTTGTTTATTCATATTGTTATCAAATAACATTATGTAAAGGTATTTAAATTAGTGAAACGGTTTTGCCACAAAACACTACCCTCATTATTGAAATATTGCATATATTGATCTCGAACATATCTAGCCATGGTTTGACTTTGACCTTGATTCGTTATTTGTAAATCTAACAATTTGTTGTTGGCTCTGTAACCAGTCCTTATATTGCCATCTTCTAAATTTTCAATATCCACACCCACTCGGATATATTGATTACAATTTCGACGTAAAAAGTTATGCAATATACATGCTGCCATTACTATTTTGTCAATGGTTTTCACATCTAAATTGATTGAAGTTTTGAATATTCGGAATCGATTGACTAAAATACCAAAAACGTTTTCAATAATGCGACGGGCTCTTGATAGTCTATAATTGAATATTCTTTGTTGAGGACTTAAGTATGGACCTGGGTAAGGTTTCATCAAATCGTAAAGAAAATGCATCATCCCCCACGAAGACGTATGGCAAAACAGTTTCACTATTCATTATCCTTGCTACCCTAGGAATATTTAAGGATCCTGTGTTTAGTTTCTCATAAAATATACTTCTATTAATAACTCCACCATCAGATATTCGGCCATTAATTCCTATATCTACCATTATAAATTCGTAATTTGCATTTGCTATTGCTAATAAAACAACGCTGAAATCCTTTTTATAGTTAAAGTAGTATGATTCACTATTTGCTGGGGGGCACAATTTTTACATGTTTCCCGTCTATAGCTCCTAAGCAATGAGGAAACTGCCACCTTTCTTCAAATGTTTTTGCTATGTCTAACCATTCTTCTTCAGTTTCAGGAAACTAGAACAAAAATAGGTATTTATATTTATATTTTATTTCAGGGACCTGTCGATGAGGAATTAGGAATAAATAGAAATGAAGATGTAGATTCTGATATATTTTCGGAGTCAACGCAATCACCAGCACCCTCAACAGTGTCTACTACGGCATCTCGTGATAGTAATAAAAAAAAGAAGAGACCAAGAGAAGATATTCTTAGTAAAATCAATGCTCATCTCAGCGAACCTATTCTGATAGACCGCTGGGAACATACAGCAAAATCATGGGCTGGTATTTTAAAGAGTTTACCAAATGATCAACAAATTTTTGCGGAGAAATTAATTAACGACGTTTTGTTTGAAGCACGAATGAATTCCCTCTCTCGTCAAAGTCGTATTGATGTAAATCATAATGTTAATATACAATTGCTTTCTAAAAATGAAAATGTTCAAAGTGCTCATAATTCAAATGCTACTACTGATGATACTTTTTTACAAAACCTTTTGATAAATCCTGTGAGTGGTCAATTAATTCATGTTCCTCAGGAGACGAACAATCAGTCACTAGAAATTGCAGAAACCCGATTGCTCAATTCTAAAACATCTCAAAACTTACGATGTATTTTAATAATTTTCAACCACGATGTATAACTGTTAGCACATAGTAAATACGTAACAGAAAAGTTTAGTTTTACTAAAAAGCACCTTTAAACCTACCTTTAAATATTCTTCTTGCAATGTAGCTATGATCGCATCACATGTTTCTGGAATTATCTTGCTTAGAGATTGCTTAGATATTGCAACGCTGTATTGTAAATCCTCATAAGATCGTCCGGTTGCTAGAAATCGCAATGTAGCTGATAATCGTTCGTGAGCTGTTATCGCTTTTCTCATGCACGTATCTTGTTTTGTTAGCATTGGCTCCAACAGAGACAACAACTGTTGATATGTACAAGAGTCCATTCGTAAATAGGTTCTAAAATCGTTCGGTTCTTGTAGTGCTAGCTCGGCCATTAAATTTATATGCGAATATCTTGGTCTTTGAAGTAACCATTTTTTCGCCCAACATCTTCTATTTTTCTTTTCTCTCTCTTTGTCATATATGCAAACGGCTGCTAGCGCTAGTAACATTCGACGCCTTTCTTCGGACATTACAAAGAAACGTTCACAAATAAAAAAGGTGAATAACAGACACCGGTATACACATCTACTTTCCCCTATATATTATTATACTCTTTGCGTCTACTGCCTTCTACTGCGAAACGAATACTGATAAATCGCTATAATATAGACACAAAAGTCATAAGTCGCTAGCGAGTCACCGTCGATTAAAGTCGCTGCATGTGTACCGGGCTTTACTAACCTATCATCGCTGAGTTCTATAACTATAATGGGTGACGTTAACATAAATATATTACCTGAAAATAATGATATTATGGCATCTGATCACTTGAATTTTTTGAGAACTTTAAAAAGTTTCGATATCCAACTTCCTACTTATACAAATCAGTGAAGTTATGATAGTGAGACAACTTTTTATACTACACACATTATTAAAACAGCATTCTAATGTACATAAACTTGCTACCATTACGAGCGAAGTAAACGGTCAGTCATCAGTAAAATATAACTTGGTCGGTGCACCTAAAAACTTCAAACTGGCTAAAGCCAAGGTTTTTATCAATTTCTTGGACCCTTTTTGTATTGCTATACAAAAAGTAGTAAATAATTTATTTAATGTAAAAAATAAAACTAAATATGAGCGTAAACAATATATTATTATGTGATTACAAAATCTTGATTATAACACAACGTAATCTATGCTAAAACCCACCTCACACACACACACACACACACACACACACACACACACACACACACACACACACAGACACACTCACGCGCGCCCGCACAAACGCACGCTCGCACGCATGCACGCACGCACGCGGTGCGCAAGCACGCGCACGTGCACGCGCACGTGCACGCGCACACGCACACGCACACGCACACGCACACACACGCACGCAACCATGCACGCAGCCAAGCACGCACGCACATGCACACACACACACGCAACCACGCACGCAACCATGCACGCAGCCACGCACGCACGCACATGCACACACGCACACGCAACCACGCACGCACGCAGCCAAGCACGCACGCACACACACACAGAGGAGAGAGAGACAAAGCGGTACATACATATCTTGTTTTCTTTAAAAATTGTCAAATGTTTTATTTTCCTTTTACTTTACCCTTTCATGAGTTTAACTGTTATTGGTGTGTAATTTTTGTTTATTGAGAGAGTGCTGGTATTTACAGCTCAGATTTTCCTATTGTAAGCGTCAGATGAAATACTGCTGTGTAGAATAAATAAACATTTTGTATTTTACTGCAGTGTATTGTGTTGTTTAAGGACTTTGTATGGTGTACAAATCATCATCATCATCATCATCATCATTACAGCCCTTCACAACTCCATTGCTGAACATAGGCCTCCCCCAAAGAATGCCACAAAGCACGGTCCTGAGCCACCTGCATCCATCGACTTCCTGCATATCTTACCAGATCGTCACTCCATCTAGTGGGGGGACGCCCTACACTTCGCCTGCCGGTACGAGGCTGCCACTCGAGAACCTTACTTCCCCATCGGCTGTCGGTTCTTCGAGCTATAGGACCGTCTCCTTGCCACTTCAGCTTACTAATCCGTTGGGCAATGTCGGTCACTCTGGTTCTACTGCGGATATCCTCATTTCTGAGTTTATCACGCAGAGAAACTCCGAGCATAGCCCTCTTCATAGCTCGCTGAGCGACCTGGAGCTTCCTCATCCGGCCAGCAGTGAAGGACCACGTCTCAGTTCCGCATGTCATCACTGGCAACACGCACTGGGTGTACAGTGTCGTTTTCAAGTTTTGAGGTATACCTGACGAGAAGATGTGCCGTAATTTTCCGAACGCTGCCCAGCCGAGTTGAATCCGTCGATTGACCTCTCGGTCGAAGTTGGACTTACCTAGTCGGACTATTTGTCCCATGTAAACATACTCGTCAACAACTTCGAGCTTAGTGTTCCCAACAACTACCGGCATAGGTGTGACATGGACATTAAACATGATCTTTGTTTTGTCCATGTTCATCTTAAGACCTATCCGTTGGGAAACACTATTGAGGTCATTGAGCATAGTGCTTAGGTTCTCCAGCGATTTTGCCATAAGGACTATATCGTCAGCAAATCGAAGGTGAGTGATGTACTCGCCATTGATGTTGATACCGTATCCTTTCCAGTCCAGAAGCTTGAAACCGTCTTCCAATGCAGCGGTGAAGAGTTTCGGGGATATGACGTCACCCTGTCTTACACCTCTCTGCAATTGGATAGGTTTCGTACTCTGGTTTTGTACTCGGATAGGCATCGTAGCCCTACTGAGGTGTAGTGGCGTGTAGTGGCGGTTAAGAATATCCACTACCCCATATCTTCCCGTGGGTGTCGTAAAAGGCGACAAAGGGAAACAGCAGAGGATATTAAAATAATAAATAACTCAAATATTTCTAAAAATAATATAATTGTTTATAGCGATGACATGGGAAAAAAATCTAGGCATAACTTTAAATAACTCTTTAAAGGGACAAAAAGTTACAAATTGCTGCATGCCTGGAGCATCTTTTAGTGACATCCTAAATAAAATTATTGTTACTAAATTTTGCCCAAATAGTACAATAATAATTTTTGTTGGTAGAAGAGGCAGTGTCAACAACAAACAGTTATTAAGATATATTGAACAACTTAATAACTTAAATGTACACAAAATTGTCTTGTTCACACTGCCTTATATACAGGGATTGCCACAAGAAAATAATTTAAGACATAATTTAAATGTACAAATGCATAATTTAATATGTAATAATAATTTAAATTTGACATATAATTCTAATGATAATAATCATAAATTTCATGTAATTGACATAAATAATTTAATAAAAAAGTTTTGGACAAAAGATAGGTATTACCTATCCAAATATAATTTAAGACTGATAGCAAA